>OY728146.1:1670129287-1672612005 GCA_963277665.1 Viscum album | reverse complement strand
AGTTCTTTTAATCTATTTCGGAAAAATGTTTCATCAGGGGTTATAAAGAATCCCTTACCTTCTCCTCCTTCCTTACACCCCTCAAGCTCTCATGGGAACAAATCGATGCCTCCACCGCTGCCTCCTCCTCCTCCTCTTTCTCCTCTACCACCAAGTCCTCCACTACCACGCCTCCCCTCTGCGATGCATGCCTACTCTTCCACATTCCTCTCCTCTACCTTGTGCCTCTCCTCTGCCAAAGGACTCCTCTGCCACCATTCCTCTCCTTCGCTTGAGGACTCATCTGCCAATGCACCGTTTCTCCTCCAAGCGCCTCTACTTCTCATGCATGTATCCTCTACATGTGCTTTGACTCTAATAGAGTACCCCTCCACCATGTTCCTCCCTCCATCATTAATGCATCTTCAATGCGCGTTGACCCACACCTCCGTGGTGATTTTTCTCCTATTTCACATTTCTTTCCTCTAATATATTCCCTGAAATTTGATACAACATTGTGGTTTGAGTTGACTTGAATGATAAGGTAGTTTTTTTATAAAATTATGGGGCAGAATAGGTTGATCCATGTTTATAGTGTTGTGGGTGTCACATATGGGCATCTTACTTTTCCATGTTGTACACAGACGAGTTGAAAAATTTCATTGAGGTAGAGATTATCCATATTTTATCATTGTTTTTGTACCATGTGGGAGATATTTACTATTGATTCTTATGGTATATAGTTTCACCACACTATTCAATGATATTAATTGGATAATTTAATATAAAGGGGGATTCAGGTTTGTTCGCCTATTATTATAGTATGATATTGATGGTGATGTTTTGAATTATATAGGCTAAATGCCCCATTGAAAATCATGGTAGTTGGTTGTACTTGTTTGTGGAATAATTGAATTTTAGGTTTTTTGGTTCCTTTAAACCATTTAAATATAGAAAATGGTAATTTATTTGTGAGTCATTCTTCATTTCAAATGACTTGTGATAATTATCGAACAATTCACCAGACACCAACCCATATGTTAGATTCTTGGTGTTTTCTATTGTTTAAAGGGGTTTCCTAATTGTAATAGGTGTTCCATTTTTAAAAATTAGATGTCTATGTTAATGATGTATATAAAAACACTTCATTATTTTATTGAAAATTTATTCTAAGATGGAGTAATGGGAATAATTCAATGTTAACGGCTGATATCTATATATGGGTTGATGGAAATGAAGTAATTAAGAATTTAATAACATATTTTTATCAAATCAATTTATCTTCTCGACATATTTTTATATCTAAATATATAAATTACTATTTGATTTCATCATTAAAAAAATTATCAATTATTTAATAATTATTGGTATTAAATGTTATTAAGTAGTTATGGTATTCTGGATGATGCATCTATCAAAGGTACCTAATTTAGATTTTATTTGTGAATTTTTCATTGGATGGTTAAAGATGATTTTGGAACATGATGTGATTAACATCATGAATTATTTTTGGAGAGGTAAGAATTATCATGAGACTTATAATGATACTCTCATCACATTGATTATAGTGGTTACTGATATAAGTTCAGTTAAGGATTTTAGAATGACTATTCTCTTTCATATCTTTTATAAATCATTTTCTAGAATTTAGATAATGGATTATGGAAAATCGTACCATCTATTAGTTAAGTATCATAGTTCTTTTCTTGTTTTAAATATTTATATGATATGTAGTCTCCATGATGTTGACTTCAATCATGAAAAATATTTTTAATATGAATCCTTGCTCATTTATTGATTAATTCAACAAAATTAAGAGGCTCCAAAACATAGCCTCAAATATTTATATAGTATTTGGTTCATGAATAAACCAATAGATGTGTTAATTTAGAAAGACATGATTTTTATTATTATATGGTGTAATGTTATGTTGTACAAATGTTATGTATATTATTCATGGTTTTTTTATAGGGTGTTTTTAATGGTGATATATTAATTTTTTTCTAAATATATTGAGAAATGTTATTTGGAATGTAAGATTAATTCATTAAAAAGTATGTGTGACTTATAATATTCCTCAAAAGTGAACGTCTTTAGCTGGAATTGATACAGGTGTTAGAAAGACCACTTGTTCAATGGGGAGACATCCATGAAAATTTGCAAGTCAGTGAATCTGAATAAACAAATACTACTTACTATAAGCATGTAGGGCATCATGCACATGAATCATGTGATTTAAGTGCTTTTGGAATACTTATTGAGAAGAAAAATCATTTCACGAGAATATTTTGAACATGAAATGAGAATTTTATAATGGTGATTTTGTTAGGGGCTCACTTTTATTACCATAGTGTCAACTAAGATTCTTCATGATTAGAAGTTCAAAGAAGACCTTAACCACTAATGTTGTATAGTTACATCTCATAAATTTTTCTAGGATATCCTTATGAGATCATAATGAGAGACTGATGAAAAAAAAAGTCATAAATATAAATGATGTGGGTAATTAGTATGGCTTAAATTGTGATGTATCGGGAGTTAGGATTTGAACAATTCTAGCCCATGATGGTCATGTGGTTACTTATGGGTCCATACAGTTGTGAACACACAATTGGAACTTCTCAAACCCTTTCCTAGATTTTAAAGTACTGGTTCTTTCCCTGAGGTGTTATTGGAATACACTAAAGATAGTATTATGAAATATATTTAATCACAATTTGAAATGAACCATTATCATCGGAGAAGTTTTAAGTAACGATAGTATTAAAATGTTTACTTAATGTATACCCTCTAGATGGGAAAATGTTTTTCTAATGTATCATATTTGAAGGATCAATATTATGGAGTATATTATTCAAGAATATTATGAAATATAGTTTCCCACATTAAATAGATATTAATTTATGTTCAATATTATTGTTATCTAGTGACAATTCTATTTTTACCTATAACATACTCACTCTATAGTAGTATAATGAGAGTAAACTGTATCAATCATACTATTTATTCATGAGATACATGATAATCCATTTATGTATTTATATTTTATAAAATGTTGGTTATTTTTTATTAGGGTATCTTTGTAAAGTTCCACTCTTTGGATTTCTGCCTCTATGAAAATTCCTAAGTGTATATTCTAGAATGAATAATTTGTTTTGAGATATTTTGTAAAAATTTATGTGCGTTCAAAATACAATTTTTTGTTATAATTACCATTAAAAAAGTCTAAACACTTCTCTTTGACATAGTTTTCATTCCATGTTTTTGTAAACTCATTTTATTGGCTTTCATAAAGGGAGGTGAATAATTTGTAAGCGTATGTAATGATGGTTTCATTTTAACAAGGGGTGTGTCACGTTTTAAATGAAATTTTTTAAAATATAGAGGATTTTTGTTTATTTTAAATGATTACTATTATTGTCTCTTGAGGTTTCCTTGACTGGTTTTAAAAGACGGAATTGGTGTTTTCAGAAACAGTGTTTGAAATAGATTGGTTTATTTTAAAAAGTGTGTGTAATTTGAAAGAGGAATTTTTATAAATGGTTGGTTTATTTTAATGGGATTTCAATTTTAAATGGATAAATAGTTTTCTAATGAAACTTAGAGACTATATTTGTTTAGCCTTGGTTGATTTTTATATCAATGGTTTCTGAATTTATTTGGTTAAATACAAATATCAAATAATAAAATAGGATGGATATTATTAATGATTGGATGGATGTCAATATTTTGTCAAAAGAGTACGAATATGGAGTGAAAGATTCACAATATTTTCCAATGATGATGCATAAAACCCCTCTCAAATCATTTATCCATGTTAACAATGTTGTTATTCAAGACAAGTTATTCCATAGGAGTTTGAATAACGCTTGATCTATCATGGAATTTATCAAAGTTATAAATATTAGTATAAACATTGGAAAAAGAAAATAATGTTAGTGGGTGGGATATGACTATGTATAATGGATTATTTGATATTATTACTAGTGTGGAAAATAAATATGACCATTTAGAGGAAATGATTACAAATTTGAATGATGATGAAGATCATATTTAGAAAATTACATGTATAGTTGAAGATAAACTTCGTTATTTCTAGATAAAATTATGAGAAGTTAAAATGTTTTGAATATATTCCATTGTATGGTGGTTTCACTAAAATTATAACATTTTTATACATAGTAAAGATGTATAATTTGAAATAAAGTAATGGATTGAGTTACTTCTGTTTTATTTAATTACATTCCCTATTGAATAACATATTCCCAGAAGATAATGAGCTCTTGAACAGAACATACGACTCGAAACGAATGCTACTATCAATATTAATGATATCTAAAAGAATATATTCCTTCCATAATTAATATATACATTTTCACTAGGACCATAATTAACATAAATAATTCCCAATTTGTGGTGTTTCTCAATATAATAATGATGAATATGGTCCTATGAAAGTTATATGGTACTTTTCAATCAATCCGTGGTTTAAGTACCTATATAGAAGTGAGGAGACACAATGGAAATTTATACGGAACATAGATAGAATAAAAATAAAGTGGAAACTACATCACCCGAAAGACTCTCCTTAGAGAATGAAAACTGATCATGAGTATTCTGATATTGAAATTAATCTAAGAAACATTCGACTTTCATTTTCTACAGATTGAGTGAATCCTTTGGATTTTCAAAGAAGCCCTCATAGTACATGGCTAGTTAAGATGGTAAATTATAAATTTCTACCATTGATATGAATTAAATGAATGCATTATATTATTTTATGTTCTTATATTATGACCAATACTTCCATGTAATGATATTGATGTTTATTTGGCTCCATTGATCGAGGATTTGATATTATTGTGGGATTCATGTGTTACGTTTTATGATGAATAGAGGAATCAATGTTTCACATTGAGATCCATGTTGAACGTGATGATAACTGAATTTATTTATTTTGGAATTTAGGTTGGATATAGAATTAACAGAATGCATGGATTTCCAATCTCCAAACAAGATTTAATGTCAATTAGGTTGAAACATTCGCCAAAAACCATTTTTATTAGACATCGTATATTTATACCCTGATGAAAAAGTACCGAACTTGGACAAAGACATTCTATGGAAGTTTAGAAGAACATTCAACACTTTCTCCACTAACTGGTGATCAATTATTTGAAAAAGCTGAAGTTGTGGACATACTTTTGTTTAAGTGTTATTTAAAAACCTTATGAAAACTAGTTGTAAGAAGTGATCATATTTTTGTATTACCATGCTAGAATTGTCTGTACATCAGACACATTATTGATATTATGAATTTTAAAAAAAAATGTGATAGCTTCATTTTTACATTTCTAAATTCACCTAACAAAACAATGTATAAAATTAAGGGTAGTTTCGACATTGTTTTCATTAGAATTCAAGAAGAGTTGGCACCAGTGATGTGTGAAAACTGAACCTTTCTTCCTCCACCTTCTTACACTCCTTCCAGGAACGAGAGATATCAGTTTTTCCACTTTTTTATTTACATAATGGTTCTATTGGGTTATTCATAAAATATTACGAACAGTGTGTCAATGACCGATTTATTTTTAATGTGTCTGAAATCACATGAATTCCATTTTTTTTAGGCAAGATCTAATGCATATATATTTACATTGCATTTTACCCAATAATCTCAATCATACATTTAATGAAATATTTTTCTTCTTCAATGTTATATGCTGTAAAGTTATAGACTTTGGAAAAAGTGTTGATTATAGAAAGAGAAATTTTTGTCATATTATGTGAATTTGAAATGTTCTTCCTGCCTATATTATTTTATATGATGTTTCATTTTATGGTCCACCTAGTGAGAGATATTTTACTATTTTGTATTTTACACTATAGATGTATGAACCCCATTGAACAATATGTGATTACATTGAAAGCGTATGTCAAAATGCTACGTCTTCCAGATGATTGTATTGTAGAGAAATATATTGGTGAGAAAACTATTAAATTTTGACTGAATACCTATCTAGTGAGGAATGCATTGGTCTAAAAAAATATCATTACACTGGGTGGCTTGCACATGAAGGAATTTATGGAATAGTTGTTGTCACAATCAATATAACAGATTGGTATCAAGCCCACCATTTTGTTTTTTTAAATAGTATGGAGGTTTCCCCATATGTCGAAACCCATAATGAAATTATAAGTCTTTTAAATCCATTAAAATATGAAATATGGATATAAAATACACATAATTATAAGTTTATAGGATAGTTTTGGGACCATATTATAAATGATTCTGATAAAAAAGCAGATTTAATTTTATAACGACTTTGATGGCTAGCTGGAGAACCAAGTGTGTATATACTATCTTACAAAGGTTATGTAATTAATGACAATTCTTTCTATACAAATGAGAATTATGAAGACTGTACCATGTAAATTTTGGAGTCTTATTCATGGTAGAAATTATTCATTTTTTTCTTAATAAGGATAAAAATTCATTTTACATGAATATGTCATACTTTGTCATCATCAAACAAATATGAGATTTGGATTATATAATAGTAAAAGTGATGATTTTTCAGTGCAAGTAGGTTGATAATAGGAGTACCATTAAAATTGATGAATTGAGGCTAATTAAAGATATTTTTAGTAAAGAATTGAACAAATATGAACTGTTTATATTGGAATCACATGAAGTACAAGAATTTTATGTTATAGATCTTATAAACTGAATGTGGTCAAATGTTCTGTTATTGACCAAAACCACTGAAAGGTCATATGAGAATTCAACAGAAGCTAAATACTTTTCCTGGGACATAACAATCATTTTGTAGTGATCACAATGTAGACAATATTTTTTATGTCATAGGAGACCACAATTAAGGGATTTGGGTCATTGATGTTGGGGTCATTTACCCACATCCTTTATAAAAGAAAAAGAGAGTTCAATAATCAGGTTTTATTTTTTCATAATATACATTATGTAATATGATATTTTTAGGCATCTGTTTCTATATTTATGTACTCTAAACTAAATGTTAAACCACTTCTGTAGATAATGACTTTTTTCACATGATGGTGCTCCCAAAACCAGAGGAACACCATTCCTCTCAACATACTGATACTCACAGTGTAGAATAGAGACTTTTGCGCATGTTGGTACTCCAATTCCAGTGGAACAATAGGTATCTAAACCTATTGCTACTCATAGTGTAAAATAGATACATTGTTCACATGTTGGTTCTGTAATGACCCATAAATATCAAGGAAATTTTTTTCTTAAATTATTTGTGATTTTACGAGTACACAGTTTCTGACAAAACCTGATTGCGAGGCCCGGTGTGCCTGGAAACAATTTATGATGATTAGCTTGGGTAATTTCAATGAACGAACAAGCGGATTTTTCAATCTTTTGAACCGGTGATCAGAATTGAAATCTGAGGGCACCGATGAAACTGCAGTGCCGATAATTTCTTAAGAAGACCTTTACTGGAGTTTCTTTTTCTTGGGAGGAGTTGTAAAAAAATGTTGTTTAAATGAAGAGTAAAATAAAATTGTGTTACAATTTTATTTATTTTCTAAGTGGTTAAAATCCTATGTGTGGTAGTTGGGGTGGGACCCACCGGTTACTAACTACCCTTGAGAGGATAAAGGTGAGGTGGGGCTGACACGAATTCCACTCCTTCACATTTCTTTAACTCCCTAACTCCCCAATTTATGTGGGTAACTCCTCCCTCTCACCCTCATTAAGCTTGCCAACATAACACCCCATTTAATTAGACAAATGAAGTTTAATTAATTAAGTGAGCTTGTTTTTGAATTTTGTAATTTGAAATACATTCCATGTTATAATAAAATAAGAGTAAGTCTTATTTTATTTGGGGTTAGGATGTTGTGTTGAGACTTTGGGGGAGAGAGCTCTTTTCTCTAGAAGAACTTCATCTTCCTCATCGAAGAACGCCAAGAACGTAGGTTCCAACCTCGGCTTCTTTCTTCTCGACATTGACGAAGCGACGCCGTCATTCCACGGCAACATCAACAGAACAATGAAATCATCTCCATCCATCGTCAAGTGATCTACCTTCTTTAATTGAGGTAGGGGTTTTACTTTGATCAAGATTTGTTCATCAATCTTTGTGAATTAAAATATGACCACTGGTTATCATTATAACGGGAGGAGGTTGGACCGCACAAACACAACCGACCATCCTCTACTTTTCTTCTTGGTATTCATGAATCACTGCAGCGAAGGTGGTGTGGTGGTGTTGCACCGCGCGAGAACGAGGAGGACAGTGGCTGGAGCGGGCCGCAGTGGAGGTGTGTGGCACCATCGCGCCATGCAGGAGAAGCTGAACGATGCGACCCGGAGCGGGAGGCGTTGGAGGGTTGTCGCACCATCGCGCCACGGCAGATCATCATGGGGGCTGCAGCCGGGGTGGGCCACGGTGAAGGGGCACGGCTCCGTAGCACTGCGCCCTCCGCAGTGGTTCTGTAGGAGGAGTCCAGGCTCAGCTGACCGTCGACACACCAGGAGGCGGCACCCCGCGGGTCCTGAGGTAGCCTCACCAGCAAACCATTATGGCCATCCGTTAACAGGAACAAAAGGGGTATGAAACCTCTGGCCATCTCACTAGGGAGGAACCCACGGGTCCTCCGTTTCGAGGCAAGGGGTGGCGCCCCCTTCGTGCCCCTCTTACCCATGAGTCGAGCGCCTAGCCACGGGTCGGACTGCCCGCGCCGGGTGGGGCATCTCGCGCTGGGCCAGACCGCCTGTGCCAGGCCGGGCCGCACCAGCCGGGCCGGGCCGCGCCCAACTGGGCCGGGCCGTGCCCAACTGGGCCGGACCGAGACCCGGGTCAGTTTGACCCAGTTCGCGCCGACCCATGGGGGTATTGGTCAGGGTTGGACCGGGCCCAAACCCCCTATTTTCGGGCAAATATGTTCTAACGCTCATAACCTGGGCTAAAAACCTCCGATCAACACACCGTCAGTTGCGTTGAGATACTTGTATCGAGACGGTCATTTCGATATATTGTACTCATGGTTTAGAAGAACATTGGGGCCAATTGGGTTGGTTTGAACATGAAACCAACCGAGACTTTAGAGCGGAAATGCTTATAACTTGAGCTCCGCACGTACGATTGACGTGTCGTCCACATTTTTGGATTCCTCATAGTGAGAAGGTTATTTTGGATTACTCCTCTCAAGTTTTGGACGCATCGGGAGTATGGTCAGGTTGGTTTTAGCTTAAAAACTAACCAGGCCCCTCGGACGGAAAAGCCAATATCTCTAATACGGGGTGTCCGATTGACGCGTCGTCTGTTGTGTTGAGTTCCTATTGACAAGGCGGAACATTATGAGCATCAACTATGGAATTAGGGAAAGTTGATGTATAGACCCCTTGGCTTGTGGAGCGGGCCCTCCCGAAATCGAGCATATTGTGTGCAGGAACCCTAGAGCAAGCTGTGACTACGACAATGATGATGACTTCACTTGGATCCTACGTGGGTTCGGCAGCAAAGATGACTGTACTTGGATCCTTCGTTTGTTTTTAAGGGATGATGAATGTATTTGGATCCTACGTGTGTTTGGCAGTGATGGTTACTGTACTTGGATCCTACATGGGTTCGTCAGTGACGACTTCTGTACTTGGATCCTACGTGGGTTCGGCATGGGAGATGATTCAGAGGCTACATCTATAATATCCACCCCTCTTCGTGAGTAGTATACCTATTTGAGATGAGTCTTGATTTTCATTCATTATCTTCGATATGATTGACTTGCTTTCCTGTGTGGATTGGGTTGTGCTTTCCTATGTGGATCAGGTTTTACTTTTCTGTGTGTACTGGGTTGAACATAGGCTAGGAAATTGGAGTCGAACTGGGTTTGATGACTTAGGTATATGTATGGGCATATACCTAAGAAGGGTTGATTGTTATCTAATTTTTGTATCTCACCTTTTTGGTTTATCCTTCGTGGGTTCTAGGAGACCTACGGGGGTCTCAGGGTCCCTAATGAGTATCGTACACTCACCCCTGCACGAGTTATGCCAGCACTATGTTGTGTTGGATGTAGACGACGGAAAATGCTGATCGAGGTGGGGGCTCGTGGATCTGGACAGTACCTGGAGGTGGATCACTGGACGGGACGTACGTGGAGCAGACGGCTGGACCCGAGGAGCTGAGGAGACTATCTGTCCCCACCCTTTATGTGGGATTTCCAGTGGACGGATCGATGTTGCTGATTTACTTTTATGCTACTGTATTTTTTTCAGTTGTACTTTAACTTTAGTTAAGTTTGTATTCTGGCCCATTTACTTCCCAGCACTTACTTTTGTACTCAGTTTACATAGTTTTGACTTTTGATTTCATACTCTGTGGTGCTTGCTTAATTTATAAAGGCAATTCCTTCCTTTTTATCGGGATTTACGCCTTTGGTGCTAGTCTACAGCCCCTAGACTATGAAAGGCGGGCTTGGGGTAGTCACGGCACGAGCCCCGAGGACGGGTCGTGACAAATTGGTTTCAGAGGAGTTTGGTTCTACCGCAGAACTCAGGACTCTGATCTTTTTTCTATGTGATGTAATAGTGTTAAGGGTATTGAGTGTGGTTATCAGTCTAGGGAGTCCAGTGTTAGTGCGGTGGTCGACGTATCGATACACCCGGACCCTGACTTCTGATTTCCGACTCAGTGCACGAAAACATTGATTGCATGTGTGTTTCAATGTTTTCATTGTGATTACTTGTGTCATCTCACCAGGTATATTGTATTAATCGTGGTGCACCTGTTTTTTTTTTCAGGATGGCCCCATGATGGCAGCCAGGTAGGGTTCTGAGCTTTGTGTGAGACGGCAGCCCACCGAGTGACGAGGCCTCGGTGCAGGGCCCTATTACATCGGAAGCACATGTGGTATCTCTACCCGCCGAGCCACTGATTCCACTAGCCCCAGCAGCTGAGAGTGCACATCTCCTGAGTGCACTGCACAAGTATCAGTTTCATATACCGCCTAGGTTCCGTTGGGAGACGGACCCTCAGGTAGCCGAGGATTGGCTGGAGGTTGTAGTTCGAGTCTTCAAATTTTTAGGGACACCAGCAGACCTCAGGGTGATCCTTGCGGTGAGTCTCCTGCATGCGGAAGCAGGTAGACGGTGGACCCTGATGCTCCAAGTGCATGATGAGGCATCATTAATTTGGTCAGATTTCGAGATCCTCTTCCGCTCGTAGTTCATTCCAGCCACCCTCCGTGTTGTTCGCATTCAGGAGTTACTACAACTACGCAAGGGCAGCATGACGGTAGCCTAGTACTCGGCGAGATTTACTGATCTCTCGCGCTACTCCATGGACATGGTACGAGACCCATTCTTCTGGGCCCGGACCATCGAGAAGGGACTGAGCCATGAGATCAGGGCATCGATGATCTCCCTCAGTATTCCAACGCAGGCAGGAGTACTGGAGCGATCCCTTCTTGTGGAGATCATTTTTGCTAAGCCTACACCAGCAGCGAGGCCTACCACATGGCGACACGTAGTGAAGACATATGAAGCTGGGGAAAATGCAGGTGGACGACCTCAGGATACTGTTTCAGAGGTGCGGGTAAAACGTAGCAAAGCCAGTCCTTCGAGAGGCAGACAGTGATATGCATGTGGCGGGTAGGGCCACATGGCTCGAGACTTCCCAACCCGCCATACAGAGGAGCAAGAGACGATTTAGGGACCACCCAGGAAGAGGAAGAGGATCGACTGTGTTATTCCATAGGGAGCAGGCGTACGAGGCAGAGGAGCTTTCCGAGCAGCGGGTGGTGGGCGACACTTTGAGGCTCTACCACCACCACCACCAGGTGGTCCACCCCGACCATAGGGAGCTGGCGGATAGAGGCAGGCTCAACTTCAGGTAGCGAAGGAATATGACCACGGTGCATCTAAGATGATTCCAGGTATTATCTGTGTCTACTCCACCCTTGATGCAGGCTTATAGATACATGAGCGAGTTATTCATTTATTGTTGCTTCCCTCGTTCGGGGATTGGAGATTCCAACAAAGCCGTTGGATCGATCCTTATGACTAGAGATTCCTACAGGAGTAGACTCAACAATTATGCACTGGTGCCGGCAGTTTGGGCTTACTCTAGGAGGAGAGATATTCGGCTGGGATCTTCTTGTAGTGGCGTTGAAGTCTTACGAAGTCATCTTCGGCATGGATTGGTTATCTACGGTCCATGCTCAGATAGACTGTATTAGGTGCAGGGTGTGATGTGTATGCACCGATGGGAGCAGGTTCACCTTCACCGGCGAGAATGGAGCCTTTGTAGTGAAGTATGGACTCACTCAGAGGAGAGGATAGCTGATCACCCATCAGTTGGCGAGTCTAATCCTTGGAGCAGTTGATGTGCGGACTCCGAGTTTTCCTGTTTTGGTGGATCAGAATGCGGACGTTTTTCCTGACGATGTTCCCAGACTACCTCATCTCAGAGAGGTAGATTTCTATATTAACCGGTATTCTGGGACAACCACGATATCTACTCTAGCATATCGGATGGCTCCTGGTGAGCTTCGAGACCTACAGGTATAGCTGGAGTACTTGGTGGGAAAGGGACTCTTCGAACCCAGTGTTTCACCCAGGGCTTCCCCGATATTGTTTTCCAAGAAGGCGGACGGGAGCTTGCGACTATGTGTCGATTACCATCGACTGAACCAGGTGATCGTGAAGAAAAATTATCCACTTTTGAGGATCAATGACCTCTTTGATCAGCTCAAGGGAGCACAATGGTTCACAAAGATAGACCTCAGGTCAGGCTATCACAAGTTAACAGTTCGAGATGAGGATGTGCAGAAGACGTCCTTCAGGTGTTGATATGGCCACTATGAGTTCTTGGTTATGCCTTTAGGCATAACCAATGCTCTAGAAGTGTTCATGAGTCTCATTAATAGGATCTTCCATCCTTACCATGATCTTCTTGTCATAGTCTTTATCGAAGACATATTGATTTACTCGACTACTGAGGAGGACCACGCCTACCACTTGTGGGTTGTACTGGATACACTCTGAGAGCACCAGCTTTATGGTATACTCTCGATGTGCCAGTTCTGGATTCGATTGGTCCACTTCTTGGGGCAGGTTTTCTCTGAGGCAGGAGTTGCGGTGGATCCTGTGAAGAATGAGGCAGTGCTAGCTTGGGAGCCACCCAGAAGCGTGATGGAGGTGCAGAGTTTCCTAGTTTTGGTTGGGTACTATTGGAGATTTGTGCCAGACTTCTCCAAAGTTTCGGCATCACTTTCAGCTTTAACGAATTAGGGGAAACCATTCATGTGGTCGGATAGATGTCAAGAGAGCTTCTAGGAGCTGAGACAGACATTGACCAGTGCACCTATCTTGAGGCTATCTGAGGAAGGTGTAGGGTACGTAGTTTACTACGATGCATGAGGGACCGAACTCTGGTGTGTCCTGATGTAGGAGCGGGGAGTGATCTCTTATGGATCACGACAGTTGAGGCAGCACGAGCATAACTACACTACCCATGAATTGGAGTTAGCAGTAGTGGTATTCTCCCTAAAGATGTGACAACACTACCTGATGGGTGAGAACATTACAGTCTACTCTGACCACCAGAGTCTCATGTAGATCTTCTCGTAGAAGGAACTGAATCTGAGATAGCGGCAATGGCTCGAGTTCCACCAGATCTATGACTTTTAGATAATCTATACTCTTGGAATGGGGAACACATTAGCTGATGCTCTCATCAGGAGGACGAGCATTCAGGTACTTGGGGAGGCGACCTAATAGTTATCTGCTTTGTAGATATACTACATGGATAGAGATGGGGCAGCCTTTCTACAGTCACTCACAGTCACACCTCCACTACATTAGCATGTCAGAGAGGCACAACATTGGGATATTTAATGTGAGACACGACGCTCAAAGATATCCTCCAGACAAGCACCTGATGGATTCTCTATAGGAGGAGAGCACGTCGTTATTTTCAGAGGACGTACCATGGAACCAGCTACTTTGCAGGAGGAGGTGCTGAGGGAGTTTCATACATCCCCTTTGGCGGTACATCCAGGAGTAGCGAAGATGTATCAGGATCTCAGATTACAGCACTGGTGGCCAGGTATGAAGAAGGTTGTGGCAAAGTACGTTTCTCGATTCCTCACTTTTCAGCAGGTGAAGGCGGAGCACCAGGTACCAGCAGGCTTCGTACAGCCCTAGGAGGTCTCGAAGTTTAAGTGGGACGGGATATCTATGGATTACGTGATAGGGCTTCCATGTACTTTCAGAGGTAACGACTCCATTTGGGTGATTGTCGACTGACTCACCAAGTCGGCCCCCATTCTACCTATCATGGAGAATGGCTCAGTGGAGAGCTTGGGATGCCTCTATGTTCAGCAGATCGTGTGACTTCATGGTGTGGCATCGACTATCGTCTCTGATCGAGATGTTTGCATTAATTACAGGCTTTGGAAGGGGTTTCAGGAGGCATTTGGGACACAACTACGCATGAGCACCGCCTTTCACCCACAGACGGATGGCCAGATAAAGAGGACAATCTATAATCTCGAGGACAGGCTCTATGAATGTGTCCTCAGCTTTGGTTGTAGCTGGGAGGAGCACCTACCGTTGGTGGAGGTTGCGTATGACAATAGCTACCACTCCACCGTCGGGATAGAACCATACGAGGAATTGTACGACCGACCTTGCAGATCACCTCTGTGTTGGACTGACCCTTGGGAGTCAGCAATCGTAGGACCAGAGATGGTCTAGGCCATGATGGAGAAGGTACAAGTCATTAAGGAGCGGATGAGGATAGCTCAGAGCTGATATAAGTCTTATGTGGACAGGAGGCAGAGACCACTATAGTTTGAGAATGGCGATCATGTTTTCTTATGGGTATCAGCTTGACGCGGACCACTGAGATTTGGCAGGGGTGTCAAGTTATCTCCACACTTCATCGGACCATTCCAGGTTCTCAGTAGGATAGGTGAGGTGGCTTATCACATGGACCTTCCACCTTAGTTGCCCCGGGTGCACGACGACTTCCACGTTTCTTACCTGAGGAGATACGTGCTCGAAACGATGCATATCATCGACAATGGGGAGTTGGAAATCGATGATGTGGAGACATTTGCGGAGGTTCTGGTGGAGATTGAGGATGGACAGGAGCGGGTTCTACGTGGATGGTCGATTCCTCTGGTGCGCATCAGGTGGCAGCATTGGAACCTCCAGTAGAGCACATGGGAGCGGGAGACTCAGATGCTTGCATAGTACCCTCATTTGTTTCCATAGATTGTGATGTATCTTTACGGGGACGTAAAGCCCTGATGTGGGAGTAATGTAAAGACCTGTAAATTTTAAGGGAAATTTTTTCATAAATTATTTGAGATTTTACGAGTACGCAGTTTCTAACATCACCTGATTCTGAGGCCTGGTGTGCCCAGAAACAATTTCCGATGTTTAGCTTGAGTACGTTCAGTGAACGAACAAGCGGGTTTTTCTAAATTTTGAACTGGTGCTCGGAATCGAAATCGGAGGGCACCAATGAAATCACAGTGCTAGTAATTGCTTAAGAAGATCTTTACTGGAGGTGCGTTTTCTTGGGAGGAGTTGTAAAAAAATGTGGTTTAAATGAAGTGTAAAATAAAAATGTGTTACAATTTTATTTCTTTTCTAAGTGGTTATTATACTATGTATGGATGTTGGGGTTGTACCCACCGTTTACTAAATACCCTTGATAGGATAAAGGTGATGCGGGGCCCACACGAGCCCCAACCCTTCACATTCCTTTAACTCCCTAACTCCCCCCTTAATGTCGGTAACTCCTCCCTCTCACCCTCATTTTTCTTGCTAACATAACACCCCATTTAATTATAAAACTCAAGTTTAAATAATTAAGTGAGCTTTTTTTTTGAATTTTATAATTTGAAATACATGCCATGTTATAATAAAATAAGAGTAAGTCTTATTTTATTTGGGGTTAGGATGTTGTGTTGAGACTTTGGGGGAGAGAGCTCTTTTCTATAGTATAACTTCATCGTCCTCATTGAATAATGCCATGAACGCTGGTGCCAACCTCGACTTCTTTCTTCTCAACGTTGACGAAGTGACACCATCATTCCGTGGCAACGTCAATGGAACATCGAAAGCATCTCCATCATTAGTCAAACAATAAACCATCTTGAATTGAGGTAGGGTTTTTTCTTCGATCAAGATTTGTTCATCAATCTTCATGAATTAAAATATGACCGCTTGTTATCATTATAACAGGAGGTGGTCGGACCGCACTAACACGACCGACCCTCTTCCCCTTTTCTTCTTGGTCTTCATGAATTATTCAGGCGAAGGTGGCATTGTGTCATTGCACCACGTGAAAACAAGGAAGGCCGTGGCTAGAGCAGGTCGTGGCGTCGTCGCACCACACCGGAGAAGCTGAAGGCCGCAGCCAGGAGCGGGCCGTGGTGGAGGGGCGCGGTGCCATCGTGTCGCGCCAGATCATCAAGGGGGCCACGGCCGTGGATGGTCGCGGACGGGGAGGGCCGCGGCGCCGTCGCGCAACACCGACCGAGGAAGATTTGTTCCCATATATTATGGTTGTTCTGTAGGAGACGGCCTGGCTCGGCCGGCCACCGGCACACCCGGAGGTGAGACCCCACGAGTCCTGCTGCAGCTTCACCAGCCGACCATTATGGGCGACCGTTTCCAGGAATACAGGGGGTTTGAAACCCCCAGCCATCTCACTAGGGAAGACACCATGAGTCTGCTATTTCGAGACATGGGGAGGCACCCCCTTCACACCCCAATCGGCCATGAGCCAAGCGCCCAGCCATGGGCCGGACTGCCCGCGACGGGCTTGCCCACCCGCGCTGGGCCAGACCGCCTGCACCGAGCCGGGCCGCCCGCGCTGGGATGGGTCGCGCCACACCCAACTGGGCGGGACTCGGACCCCGGTCGGGTCCACCAGGTTCAGTCCAATCTAGGGGGTATTGAGCCAGGTCGGACCGGGCCCAAACCCCCTATTTTCGAATAAATCCGTTCTAACACACATAAAATGGGATATAAACCTCCGAACGACGCACCATCAGTTGCGTTGAGATACATGGATCGAGACGGTCGTTTCGGTATGTTACACTCAAGGTTTAAGAGAACTTTGGGTACAGGCGGGTTGGTTCGAACACGAAACCAACCGGGCCCTCGGAGTGGAAACTCTTATAACATGAGCTCCGGACGTCCTATTGACATGCCGTCGACTTTGTTGGATTCCTCTTAGTGATAATGATCTTTTGGCTCACTCCACCTAAGGTTTGGACATAGCTGGAGTACGTCCGGGTTGGTTTTAGTTTAAAAACCAACCGGGCCCCTAGGACGGAAAAACCAATATCTCTCAGACCGGGTGTCCGATTGACGCACCGTCTATTGCATTGAGTTCCTATTGAAGAGACTGAACTTTGTGATACATAAAATCTATACATATTGACAGTTGATGTATCAACCCCTTATCTCATGGAGCGTACCCTCCCGGAATCGAGCATGCTGTGTACGAGAACCCTAGAGCTGGCTGCGACTGCGACGACGATGACGACTATACTTGGATCCTAAGTGGGTTCGGCAGCGAGGACAATTGTACTTGGATCCTCCGTGGGTTCGGCAGCAATGACGACTGTACTTGGATCCTACGTGGGTTCGGCAGTGATGGTTGCTGTACATGGATCCTACGTGGGTTCGGCAGCGAGGAATTTTGTACTTGGATTCTATGTGGGTTCGGCCGGGGGATGATTCAGAGGCTACATCTATCATCTCCACCCCTCTTCGTGAGTAGTATACCTGTTTGAGCTGAGTCTTGACATTAAATCATTATCTTCGATATGATTTACTTTCTTTCCTATGTATATTGGGTTGTGATTTCTTGTGTGGATTGGGTTGTACTTTCCTGTGTTGACTGGGTTGAACTTGGGCGCGGAAGATGGAGCTGAACTGAGTTTTATGACTTAGGTATATGTATGGTCATATACCTAAGTAAGGTTGATTGTTATCGCATGTTTGTATCTCACCTTTTTGTTTTATCCTTAGTGGATTTTGGGAGACCTACGAGGGTCATGGGGTCCCTACTGAGTATCCTATACTCACCCCTACACGGGCTATGCCCACACTACGATGTGTTGGATGCAGATGACTGAAAGCGCTGATCGAGGTGGGGGCTCGTGGAGCTAGATGGAAGCTGGAGGTGGTTCACTGGACGGGACGTAAACGGAGTAGAAGGCTAGACCTGAGGAGCTGAGGAGACTATCTGTACCCACCCTTCAGGTGGGATTTCTAGTGGATGGCTCGATATTGTTGCTTTACATTTCTTCTACTCTGTTTTCTTTTCAGTTGTACTTTACATTCAGTTGGGTTTGTATTCTGGGCCATTTACTTTCAAGAACTTACTTTTTTACTCAGTTTACTTAGTGTTTACGTCGTTTGCATACTCTGTGGTGTTTTCTTACTTTATGAAGGCAATGCCTTCCCTTTTATCTGGATTTACGCCTTTGGTGCTAGTCGCCAGCCCCTGGCATATGGAAGGCGGGCTTGGGGTAGTCACGGCATGGGCCCTGAGAACGGGTCTTGATAGGTTCTCTCATTACTGAGGAACAATAGGTTTTCCAACCTATAGTTTTTCCCAGTGTAGGGGTAAAACATCTAGAAGAACGTGTTGATTCCATTGCTAAAAAATAACTTAGTGATGATGTAGATTCTAGGAAAATGGCAGGTGATAATAGGCTGTGGATTTAGAAAAAAATGAGCATCATAGTTTGATGGTGTTACTAAAAATACTTAAGGAGAAATCCAAAGGCATTAAATATGAGGTCAGATGGAATGTGCAATATTATTATGTTAACCCCAACAAGGCCATGTTCATTAGTTATATTGGAATCGTCACTCACAAACACTTTTCGATTAACCTTGATTTAGGGAACCATGTTCTGACTGGGATTAAGGCATCAATGTGGGAAGATATTATGGTAACATTATGATAACATTTATTTATTTTACTATAATATAATATAATGAGACATTTAATTACACTTCATCAATCATTTCAAAGTGCAATAATAGTATTATCCACCCAAAAAAACATGTATTAATGCTTGATGGAAAAATTCACAAGGGATTTCACACAATCCTAACAGTACATCTTCTAAAAGATGTTAAAGGGAAAATAAACCCACACGAACTGCTTATCTATGCACGCATGATAACCTAATATGTATTGGATGCATTTATTGGTGATCGTGAGGATATGTCTTTTAAGGTATATTATTGACAGTAATACGTTGTTTGATTATATGATTATTTATCACTTTGATGGACAATTTTTTATTTATTAAATAGAAACTGAGTGCGGAAAATATGAAACGAGTAGAACTACCAGCGTACCCCTACCGTAAATCAAGTATGGGGTATTCATCACTTGAAAAAAATTAGTATGTATTTTAATTCTACCATACTAATTTTTTTTGGCATGAAAAAGACATTAATTATGTTCATTTATTTATATGTAGACTAATGACTTGAAATCTATATCCACTTCCATCACATACCATTTTATATTGAAGGAGTCACATGAAAATAATGATGGGATACCAATAGATGATAACACACAAAATATTTGGGAATAATGTGTAAGTATTAAATAATATATTTTTTCTTTAAACATATATTACGTAACAATAACCACCTATTTTCAAATATTTTCTCTCCGAAATAGTCACATGAATCAGCAATACCTAATTCGGGTGAAAAAAAATATCAGTGGCCTTGAAAATGACATAATATTATGGCCACATTATAGGGGAATGTTTTTAGGGACACCCCAAACATATATTCAGAAACAAACCAGAGGATGATGATTGTGAATTAATAAAATAGATTGGAGAATGAATAACTACCCTTGGAAGAAAATTCCAATAGAAAATGGAGATGATGTAAGAATTAATTAGGGTTAGGAATGGAGAATAATATACTCAAGACCAGTTACCATTGTAATATCTCACCCCACCCAACTAGCTATAAGCCTAGACATTCCCCTAAAAGAGATTTCCTGGTATAGGGAATAAATGTTATATTAAATATTTATGTGAAATATGAATTAGACAGACATTGATACCTTTCCTATACATCTATTATACATGGTGATAATGAATGTGATTTATATCTTAGAACACTGACCCACCACCTTTTGGTGAGGTCTATCATGTTCAATATTCAAAAGGACATGCTACACAAAACACCAAATCTATTTGGTCATGTGCGAGTGACAGAAAACATAGCTCATGATACGAGCGTAGAGTTACCTGTTCCAATTCTAGAGAATTATATTAATATGGTCAAAAAATTTTTTGGAACATTCATCACATGGCCTTCACATCCTTTAAAATATCATGCTAAAACGGAGGTATTCATTTCCAAGTTACTTTTCATGCTAAGAATTTAATTGATATTGAAAATTATCTACACCAATGAATGTTATTAGAGATGGACAAAGATATGGTATGAAATGAAAGACCATATCAAAACCATCTAAAGGATTGAACAATAATTCACAAAGATCTACAAAAACCAAAATTATCCAACACTTCTATATCCACATTTACTATTATTCAAAGATCAAGTGGTTACAATGATAAAAGCTAGTGGCAGCAACATAGTTCAATTTGAATCAAATATATAAGGAGAGAAAGATCAAGACATTGTTGGTGTTGAGGGTGAAACTTAAATCCTCGACTGTGATTGGCTAGGTGACTCATTTGTTAATGTATACATGAGGTATGTTCTCATGATTTCATTTATTAATAGCTGATATAATCTGTTAATTATGACTAAATAAATTTCATATTTTTGGCAGGTGTATATATTAATAAAATGAATGGATTTTCTCTTGAGAAAATTTTTGGGCTCATTAGTCCTCATGTCACCTCACCAAAAAAAGAAATATAGGACATAAAAAATAGGATGAAATAGAGGTAGGTGTGATCCAATCCATTGAATGAAAAATTTCTAATGATAGGCTCTAGTTTATACCAATGATATAGGGGCAAGACTCTACAATTGAATTACCAAAAATATATTTTCATTTGTTTTATTACATATTCTTTTTTTAGGAAGCATTGGATACTCGTTGTAGTAAATTTATATATTCCACGGATTTATTTCATGAATTCATTGCATGGATATCCCGAAAATCGTCTACACCTCGTGGATTTTTTAATGTTTTTAAAAAAATGACTTTTTTTTGAAATTAACATCATGTTATATAATTTATATGATCATTTAATGAAGATTCAATTATTATAGTGTGGTGTATCACTACCACCTAAAAAATGAATGAGGCCAGGAGTAAAGGACAAGGTAGAACCCAATTACTATGACTAGATAAGTATCATGGAATATAAAATAAAATTTCACTATCGAAACACATATCAAAACACATTACATATTATACTCAACATTTCTACAGTGTACGAAATAAACCGATGGAAAATATTATAGTTTTTATGTTTGTATAGTTATGATAGCGATCATATTCTATAAACAAACCAACATCCTTGAAGTGGTATTTTTGAATATATTTACAATTTCATTTAAAAAATTTATAAATATGATGTGTATTTATATTTTTCCAGTAATAATACGAACGTTGAAAAGACTCATATTCATAAGACAATATAGATGCACTAAAAAATGAAGTAGAATCATACCATATGATTGATTTTACCCAAATATTATGAATATGTGACTTCTCTATAAAGGGTATGAATTTCTAATGTTAATACCACCTTATTACATATTTAGGCTCATGTTATTTTAATATGATCATTGATATATCCATTCTTTACACAAATTGAATATATATTATCAGCCTTTATTATGTTTCATATATATAGGATATTAATAATGTTTTTAGAAATGATGTCTAGGTATGCTGGTACAACTCAAATTGTCTCCTTTTAGTTAAAATAGACATTAATTTAATTGAAAACAAAAAAATGACATAATGAAAATTAGCCACACCCATCATATTTTTTTTATATTTTAGGAAAAAAATCAATTAGTCATTTGTGATGTGTAGGGATCAGTTCTACCACAATATGACAAATAGTGTGGCTGGTAGAACTCAAAGTGTATCCTTTTATTAAAAATTGACATAAATTTATGTAAAAAAAATTGATATATTTAAAGCCACAAAAAAATCATTCTAATTGATTTAATACATTTAAATAATGATCCCTGAGTCATTTGTAAGATGTAGGATTCAACCGTACCTCAATTTAAAACATGGTGTGTTCGGTACAACTCAAAGTGTCCCTATTTTTTTTAAAAAATTATATTAATTTATGTAAAAACTAAAGATGAAATTTTGAATACTAAGAAAACACATTCAGATTGTTTTTATATTTTGTGAAAATGATATATTAGTCATTTTTTATGTCTAATGATCAATTTAACCTCACTACGATGCACAGTGTGTCATATAAAACTCCAAGAGTCACATTTTATTTTAATTTGTCATTAATTTAACTATAAACTACAAAAGAAATACATAAAACCTACCAAATGTACTTTTATTGTTTTTATATTTTATAAAAATGATCCATGAGTCATTTTCATTATTTATGAGTCAACCAAACCTCAATCTGTTGCACGGTGTGGCCGTTGCAACTCAAAGTGTCTCTTTTTATTTAAAATTGACATTATGTTAAATAAAAAAGAATATGTGACATAATGGAAAATTATAAAACCAATTTATATAGTTTTTATCATTTAGGATAATGATCTATTTTTCATTTGTGATGTGTAGGGATTAGGGACACCTCAATACGACCCATAATGTGGCTAGTAGAATTGAAAGTGTCTTTTTATTTAAAATTGACATTAATTTGAGTAAAAACAACCAGTGACATATAATAACCCAAGAAAAAACATTTTGATTATTTTAAAGTTTCAAGAAAAAAAATATATTGACAGTTTTCAAAATGTCGTTATTAGATTCACCTCATTAAAATTCAATGTGTGGCCAGTATAACTAAATTAGATTATTTTTATATAAATAGTCACATACTAAAAACCAAGAAAATGAATTCGTATTATTTTGAGACTTTAGGAAAATGATCCATGAGTATTTTTTGATATGTTACATTCACCCACACCACAATCTAACACACAATGTGACCGGTATGACTAAAAATTGTCTATTATTAGATTATAATTGAGAGTTTCTATTAAAATGTGTCCCTCAATGAAAACCAAAAAAACACTTTGATTCTATTGATAATTTATGACAAAGATTTAAATATAATTTGTGATGTGTATGAAGCATTATCATTTCAAACCAATTCAAGATGAGACTTGTGTCACTCAAAATGCATGTTTTCAGTTAAAAATTTCATTATAGTAAAAAAACATTGTTGACATACTAAAAAATCAAGAAAACAAATTCAGATTTTTTTGAAACAGTAGGGAAATAATACATCTGTAATTTGGGATAGGTTTGAATTAGAGGCACATCAATATGATGCATGGTGGGGCTGTTATAAATCAAAGTGTCCCTTTTTATTTGAAATTGAAATTAATTTAAGTAAAAACAACATGT
The DNA here is from genome assembly GCA_963277665.1 of Viscum album. Taxonomy (NCBI): domain Eukaryota; kingdom Viridiplantae; phylum Streptophyta; class Magnoliopsida; order Santalales; family Viscaceae; genus Viscum; species Viscum album. Next base: position 1,672,588,411 of record OY728146.1, on the reverse strand, counting down.
CACATAATGAAATCCCATAAAACACATTCTGATTATTTTTATACACTAGGAAAATGTTCCATGAGTCATTTTTAATGTGTAGGAGTCATTATCACCTCAATGTGACACACGGTTTTACCGGTATTATTAAATGATTTTATAATCATTTTAAAATTTACATTTTAGTTCAAAAATTTCACTCACAAAAAAAAGTTCTCTGATTGGCTTGATAATTTAGGATAGTGATTAATAAGTCATTTGAGAAGTGTACGAAGTATTCTTATGTAAAATCAGTGTAAGATGTTATTGGTATGACTCAAAATGGGTGTAATCTATTTGAAATTATATTCTACTAAAAACAAAATAGACATATCGAAAACTGAGAAAATGAATTTGGATTGATTTGATACATTAAAAAAACTAACCAAAAATACCATGTGCATGGTATGGATTGGACTCACCATGATACCAAACATGGTGAGGCTCATATAACTCAGTGTCACTTTTTATTTAAAATTGACATTAATTTTATTTAAAAAACAAGTTACATATTGAAATCGATGAAAATGTTTTCATATTGCTTTGATACTTTGTGATGATGATTCATGAGTCATTTGTGATGTTTAAGAGTCACACTAACCTCAATACAATGAAAGATGTGACTGGTATGACTAAAAGTTTCAGTTATCACAGACATTTTAGTTAAAAAACATGCAACTCACTAAAAACAGTTCAAATGCACTCAGATTGTCTTAATAATTTAGGAAAACTATTAATAAGTCATTTATGATGTGTATGAATAAGTCTCTCATCAAACCGATGGACGATGTGACTTGAATGACTCCAAATGAGTGCATTTATTTTGAGATTACATTTTAAAAAAATAACCCATGTGACATAATGAAAAATAAGAAAACACATTCTCATAGTTATGATACATTAATAAAACATTCCATTAGTAATTTTTGATCGGTAGGAATTATCTACACCTAAATATGACACATGGCGTAGACTGTATAACTCAAAGTGTCTCATTTTATTTAAAATTAACATTAATTTTAGTAAAAACAACAGGTGACATACTAAAAACCTAGAAAATGCATTTGGATTATTTTTATACATTAACAAAACAATCCATCAATCATTTGTGATGTGTAAGAGTCACTGAAACCTCAATATGACACACAGTGTGACCAATATGACTAAAAGTATTTGTTATCATTTTAAAATTGATATTTTAGTTAAAAATGTGTCACTCAATGAATATCAAACAAACACACTCTAATTATAATGATAATTAATATAGTGATCTATAAGTCATTTTTGACATGTATGAAGTAGTACCATGTCCAAATGACATGCGATGCGACTAGTATTAATCAAAATACATGTTTTCAGTTTGAAATGTCATTTTTGTACAAGGACGCAACCGATGGACATAAAATTAGGAAAACACATTCTGATTTTTTTTAATACATTAAGAAAACAATTGATCTGAAATTTTTGACTGGTAGGAATTGTCGACATCTCAATACGACTCAATGTGTAGCTGGTATAACAAAAAATGTATCATTTTTTAAAATTGATAATAATTTTTGTAAAATAATTGATTACTTACTCAAAACCAATCAAATGAATTCATATTGTTTGGATATTTTAGTACAATGATCTATAACTCATTAGTTACATGTAAAAATCAACTCCATCTCAATACGATGCATGATGTGACTGGTATAACTCCAAATGTAACATTTTTATTATATATTGACATTTTTTTAATGTGTTCATTCATATTAATTTTAAATTTATTTATTTAAAGTATTACAAAAATTATTTTTTTCATATATAAGTGGAATCATTTTACTGGGTGATATGATTTGGTCGGAAACTAATACCATTATAATACATTTTTGATAGGGTATCACATGCGTTAAAAGAAAAAATATTAATGTTTTAAAATTTTTGTTGGACAATTGTAAATGTATGTATACAAAAAATTTTATTTTAAATGTTAATAATTTTTTTATTTTTCTATATACCATAGGTGAAAAAATATTTATTCTGGATTTCAATTTAATTTATATTTTATGTTATCATTTAGTGTTCTATTTTAATTGAAACATTATTTTTGGGTATTCTATGTTAAAATTAATGGTTGGGTGTGATGTTATTTGTAATTAAATTGTATTTTGGTTGTGATATTTTATAAATAACTAAAAATTGGTGGGTAGCAATTCACTGTCCCTTTTTTAGCATTGATAAAGTACAAACCCTTTAACAGCACTGTTATTAACATTTATTTTTTTTAAATATTAAAAGCCATTTTACATGCTATTAAATTTCATATTTGTAGTAGTGTATTGAATCATGATGTCATCTATGAGAGGAACCCAAAAGGACCCCTTATTTGTGTATAGATTATTTCAGTTATGAGATTGGGAGGTTTGTCCTTTGATATTAAGAATCATCATTATGAGAACTTTCACTAGGGTTGTGGAAGATATAGTAGCCATGGTAGAGGATTAGACACTTGGGTAAGTTGTCAACTCTTTGATATAAATGTGTCATGAAAGTTCGCATGTTAATATATCAAACATTTCTACCAATAGAATTGTGTGAAAGTTTTAGTATGGGTCACATAAATTGGATTAGAAAGATGAATTGGCTAATATTTGGTGATGGGGGATCTAGACTGATATCATTTACCATGTATCAATCATGTGGATGGAGTTATACAATCAATTTAGTTCAAGGTATCACAGATGGTGATTCCAAATTAGGATGTTCATATTTGTATTTTTTTGTAGTACATGTGTTTTATAAATAAGAATAGGAAATAGGGATATGTTAGTTTTATTCCATCCATCCTGCACCATATGGTTTCTAGGATAGACCATTGGTGGTCTATGGTATGATTCATGTAGCTTTGATAAATTATAGCACTTTTTTTATATAAGATCCTTAAAATAAATTATATTAGCCTTAATTTATAATGGATTTCCACTATTGGTGTATTTCACAGGTGGTGTTATGTACATTAAGACATTGTAGGGATTGCATCCAAAGGGAATCTTTATTTATAAAGGGTGTTACCATTAGGTTAGTGGGTACAATTTCAATTGGAATTGTACTTACAATGGATGTTAGCTTTTTACCCTATACTGGTTACGAACCTGATGTTATCATATTGAGATCACATATATTTTTACCACATGATATTTATCATCCCATGTCATGAAGGTATCATATATGTTCCTCATGTGGAATAGAAGATCCATGATGTACATGTTGGTATTGTTTGTTAGATACATGGTTAACTCATGACCCTCGTTGTGAAAAATTTTCTTTATAATGTGTGAGTGGAGTATGATTTCTTTCCTCTAATAGTGGATCTATTTCGTAAATTTTTTCCCAAGGAGTTCTTGTATTTTTTACATGATATAGATTGAAGTCATCATAATGTTTATTCATATTATTGATCAAGTTTAAATTCCAACAAATTTAATGATGAAAGAAAATCATCATGGAAAGAAGACCCATCTTAAAGAGGGTGATGATAAAGGGTTTATTTATTTGGGCACATCATCTTGGGGGGTCCTCCATTTTTCTTCCATGAATGATGATATAATTATTCATTTATTATATTATTAAGGAATGTTGAACCAGATGAAGATCAAAGCACATATCCTCTTATATTTATTGATAAACTCTTTGACTAACATATAGGTTCCTATGTTTCTCCAAGATTTCATTGATATTGACGTTTCATCTATTTAGGGTGGAGACATATAATATACCATAGACTAATTTAGTATTTTGAAATGGTTTATATGGGTATTTGTGATGTCATTCGGGATAACAAACATTCTTGAAGTATTTATGACCTTAATGATGTAAATCATTCAAACAATCCTAGATCATTATGTGTTTTTATTAGTTGATGATATATTATTGTTCTCCAAAACTAATAAAAATCATGGAAATCATCATGACATCCTTATAAGAACACCAAGAGATAATCGACCAATTTTTATTATATCATTGTGTCATTTTTAGATCAATAATTAAAATTTCATTAGCCACATCATCTTTGAGGAAGGTGTATTAGTGGACCCAATGAAACTTCAAACATTAGATTATATGGAGAATATCATCCATGTTTTCGATATCCAGATATTTTTGTGTTTGGAAGGATACAACAAAATGTTCACAAAATAATTTTCTTATAGGATGTCCCTCTCTTGGTCAAAACCAAGAAGGTTGTTAAGTTTAAATGGTATAGTTAATGTGACAATGCCTTATAGAAGGTAAAGATGCATTTTACCACTACACTGATTCAGATCATTCCCAAAAATGTTGGGGAGTATTCATTTTATTATGATGTTTTAGGGATTGAACATGGGGATGTGTTAATTCAATGGGATTGAATATTTTAATACAGGTCACACTTGTTGAGGCCATATGAATGTTACAATCAAATGAATGATCTTAAGATACTTGTTGTATTTTATGATTCTAAATTCATGAACTGTTATCTTATGGTGGATAGAAAAAAAAATTATAAAAATTATAAGAGGCATCTGAATATCATTTTTAAAGGAGATATAAATATTTAGTTATAGATATTGGTTATACGTAATCATTCCACACTGAGATAGCTTATATGATAGGAAAAGGGAACAATAATCACATTGCTCTGATTCAGAATGTATTTACTAAAGTTATTTCGTGGTTAGTTTTAAAGTGGAATATAATTTCCTTGTCTAATGAAAAATGTATAGGAATTCTTGATTAATAGGGATATTTAATCCCCTTGTTTTTATTATTCAAGGCCACAATTCTATGTTTGGACAAGAAAAAAAATATGAGTTTCTAGGGTTCACGAAATTAATGAACATATTTGATGATGGGGAGATACCTCCCAACTAGACAATTTAGTATGATGATATTATCCACATTTATGGTTGGTGTATCATCTCTACTTGAATATGTGTGAACCTAATGTGTGATTTTCATGATTTGAATTGGCTTGTGCACCCTAGTTTTGAAAATTTTAACTTGATCGTTGTAGATAGAATTAGTGTCCAAGAATGGAAAAGTATGTTTTAGGTTATGATACACAATACAACACATGTCAAAAAGGGAAAGATTAATATCAGTGATATTATGGTATTTAAAAAAACAGTGATTCTAATATAGATTTCTAATAACCTTACTATTTATTTTTATCTATTTTTCAATGAAAATGTTGATGAATGAAGTGTCATGGGTAATTATGGTGTAGTTGACCAAGATATCCCATTTCATATCAATTCTATAGACCCTAAATTTTCATCATCTAGGAAACATTTATATAAAAGGGAAAAGTATTTTTAAGGGGTTCCTTAAATCATTATTTTAGATAGGGAATAATTTTTAACCTCTTGGTTCTGGAATGGTTTGTAGAAATTTTGGAGTGCTGGGGAAAATTTGAGTATGGGTTTCAACCAACAGCCTAATTGGAAATCAAAGTGTATTATATTTGTGTTATAGGAAATGTTAAATGATAACATTCTATATTTTGGTGGGATTTTGTAAAAAAAGCTATAGACTTTTGAGGAGTCAAAAACAGTTATTATGTGATTGTCTTGATGGATCCATATATGGAAGTAGAAGGTTGGACATATGGGCCACCCTTGTGATAGATGGAAGTGGGATAATAATATTTTATGGGACTTGGTCTTATGTAGGTGACATCAAATCATGTTTAGTTGATCTAGGAGCATATGAATATATCATAGAGTAAAAATAATATATACATTGATTGATACCATATACCACATGAATTTATAGTGGGTGGGAATTTGTTCCTTCAAGAGTTTTCAAGATAGGGTCACTATGAAGTTAAAAAATAAGGAATTTTGGTTCCTAGGTTTTTTGGGATTTTTGTTATTATGAAGAGGATCGAACTGATATTATATCAATTAGATCTTTTATAGAGGTATTATGTTAGCCCTGAGGTATTTCAAGTATAAAATCATTAGTAGTTTCACCATAACCCTTATCATGTAATTTTTGTAGAGTATTTTGAGCTTAAGGATAATGAATCCTTCAAATATCAATTGATTTGTGTTATAGATCAGAGTGAGGAGACTCATCAGGGTATCATTAGGACATTTTATGAGTTATGTGGCATCATTGCGGTGTTGTGTAGGAATCATAGGAGAGGTAATATTATTTTCATGAATAGTGGATCAATCTATTACCTTATAGGATTAGTTATTCCTGGGAGAGGATCTCGAGGATAAGTTTCTATAAGGTTTTTAGTTTGTAAGATCCCAAAAAAAATTATTATTTTTTTAATTTAATTTTGTTTAATATACATTTATTTTTTTACTAGAATGTATCTTGTTAGTAAGAAAGGCCATGTAAGTATCTTATTTTTTTATGAAACTAAAAAGGCACCATAGGGGTTATATTCTTCATAGTAAAGGGTTACATCACTATTAGTACTAACTATTCACTATGACTATGAGACATGGATGAGGCTGGAGTATGGTTAAAAACCATGCATGTTGGACCAAGAGATAGTGTTGTTTTAGCAACCTGGGAATGAGGACACCACATGGCTACTGTATGGGTTTTCAAACACTAAATGTGTGCTCAATAGACCCAATGACTCAGTTTCATGTTAGAAAAACGAGGCTTCACTATTCACACATTATTTGAAAATCTACGAAGCCTGACTATGTACCTCACTTAAAGTGAGAAATTTAACTTTTTCTTCTCAGACCCATTATAAAATGTCCCACGACTCTCATCCATAGTTTTTCTTAAATGGGATGGGATTCTAACCAAATCTTCTAAAACTCATCTAAGGGTATTTCTATACTAATTAAAGGGAATTTTAGATGTTTTTTAGGTGATTAAACTCTATATGTATGTATCTTGATATATTTCCATATATTTTCATGAAGAATAATTGTTTTATTATATCCCTTCTTCTAAATCTAATTATCCCTGATCCTAGAATACATTCTTATTTTATTTATTTTATCTTCAATCTAGGGACATTGTTGGATTATTAATCATCTATGATAATAAATTAGGTCATATAAAATATATTTTTTATATCTGTGATGTTGCGCTTGTGTATGTGGATGTACTAATGAATTTTAATGCTACAAATTTGATACCACGAAAAAGAATAAAAATTTGGGAATTTGAATTAAGTTTAGACACTTCATGGATCTTATTGGGTATATTTATGATTACAAAACAAATCATATGGCTACCCATGGGGGTTTATTTCCCCTTAGAGGTAATAAAATGAACATTGAAAGGATTGATACTAAATTATTAGAGTGAAATGGTGGAAATATTGGGTTGGGATATTAGGATACCATAAGGAGTTGGTTGGATTAACAAGGGAAGAAAATGTGTTATAATATGATAATGAGAATTTATTGGAAATGGAAAATGGGAATGATTAAATTAATTATGGGTTGAAGAAAATTATTTATTGTGTATGATTAATAAATGTTAATAGAATGGAATTAGGTTAATTAAGTTGTTCAATAAAACATATAATTATTTATAAATGAAAACGTAAAGACTTTTTTATAATATATTAATGAGATCTATTGATATTACATGAGAACTAGTTAATATGGAATTTTTATAAGCGGTAAGAAATAGTTATCCTTGATTTATATTTTATGATATTGGACATTGTGTTTTATAATTTTGAATGGGGTGGTTTGAAATGAATTCTATGATTCGTGGTTTGGGATGAAGGCAATATAATTACACATAATTTATTGGGATTCATATAAATGGTGTTCCATACCCATAGTTACAATATTTTACTATATTTCCCTTACTAAAATTTGTTACCAATATGATATAATCTGCAAACAACCATATGAGATGGAGTTGGTTTGATTGAATCTACCTTCACTAGGATCCTCAAGGATAACTTGGTTAAGTAATAATTGATAAATTATAAAACCTATTTAAATATTTTTCCCAAACTAATTTCAATTTTGTTTCTTTCATACAGTGTAATAGGATGTATATTTCATTTGAAATTATTGTTTATATCCTTTTGAGTTGTACTGAATCATATATATAGACGTTGTTGGTACCTGAGAATATCTTATTATTACAAGTTAATATAAGAAAATAAAACCTATGATATATTTTTTTCATTAGTATTTGGGATGGAGCATAGATTTGGGGACCAAACAGGTGTTGGGAAATGTTTTGGACATTTTTATTCAGTCTTAATTTTGAGTTTCCATTAGGCACCAGACACAATTAAAATATTGCATGATTACTGTATTAAATTTTGTGAATTTTCCCATTTCTTGGATTTGTATAGGTGATGAAGGGTTATTGATCATTACTAATTGGTTATTGTATATTTTAATATCTACTATTTTCTTACTCTGATAATTATTTTATATTCACTATACATACCTTATTTGATCCCCACTACTAGTTGGAAGCCTCCAATGTAATTGGATTTGAACATGTAGTCATATGGTAAAATGGATAGGAGAACTAGTTCAATGCTACTTAGACAGGGCTATTACATCCTCTATGGGAGTTTTTTTGATTCCTGCTATACTATATCGAATAGGTTTTAATGCTTCATCCAGTATGAAAAACTAGTTGGGATTCCCTATTCACATTGGTAAACTATAAGTGATATCTGATCTAATATGAAATTATTTCTATACATATTTTTTTACATTACTTTGTTGTATAGGTATGATTATGCTTCATCGATCATTTTTTTCTTCTCACTCTCTTATACAATGGTATGGGTAAGTTCATTTGATATTTCTTGATTTAATAACATGACTTATGGAAAAATCTTATTGTTCTATGTTCTTTTTAATAATATATGTATCCTATTTTCATGTTTTCTCATATGTGTTTGAAATAACACATTATGACTTACTAAGAAGTTTTCCTTTATTGAGTTTTTGAGATCTCACCTTTATGAAAATTCCATTTTACATATTATAGTGATTATTATGAATTATGAGAATCTATAATGGATATTATTCATATTTGATTATATATAAATGTTTATAAGTATTATAAAATATTAATCTTATGTAGTTGATCCAAAAAGACATTAAATCGTCGAAGTAAATAATTGTGTGATTGTTTACGATATATAATGTTTAACCTATATATGATTTTTATTGTAAATATATACTAAATTTGGTATATTTAACATGTTTTCAAATATAATGTTAAAAATATGTTTCTTTAGCACCATACCTAAGAGTACTGGTTGTGGGGAACCACACCGTAAGTGATATGAATTTATGATAAATACACTAAATCAAAAGCCAATTGTTATATATGATAGGTTTAGTTTGAATAGTATCCCAATAGGTTTTGTCCATTTAAGCCTTCAACTAAAATACTTGGTTGGTTTTGTTGATATGTTATTTTCATTTTTAGTGATTGTTTGTGGTTGGATGGTGGAATTCCATTTTATTGGCAATTTGTTAGGGAACCATTTTTGGTACTTGATTGTGACATGAAGGGGAAATATACTTCGTAAAAATTGTTTTTTGATGATGTATATACACTATCTTGATCAGAATATATCCATTACTGAAAATGGGCAGAACATGTGTGTTTGAATATCCATTTTACCTTCTAACAATTTTTATAACCTTTATAAATGAAACCATAAATATGGTACTTTTTTCTAAATTGTGTCAACATCTTTTTATAGAGACATTGAGAGTTACATATTATAGAAAATATTATATTATTTATTCAAATATGATATATATCCTAGATATGATAATTTAGTATGATTATTTCCCCTAACCAGATGGCCCCAATGAGATGGGAATTTGTGTGGTATCTTCAGTTATTCATTGGGATTTCATCCCTGACCAATGTGTATAAAGCGTACAACATAATTTATATGTGATTATAATTGATTATGAAGGTTCTTTTTCAACAAATGTATAAGGTGATAACTTAATCAATATAATTATAATATTATTATATTTACGGTAATAATTCATTAAATTATGTTATTATATTGCTTATAGAGAATGTTTATTCAACATACATTTATTTTTATACTGATAAATCATTGACATATAGTTTCAATGTCACTTTTTATAATTTAAGTATTTTCTATTATAATTTTTATATATGTTTCAAATGATATATTTTAGCAATATATCATTCTCTATATAGTAAAATATTGTTTCATCATTCACCCGTAGTTACATCATCCACCTATACCGTATGTTTATAGTGATATATAATTCACCATTATATACATTATTCTACATAATAGTTTTTATATGGTATTACATCATTCACCATGTTGTTAATTATTCTCTCAATTAGTGTGCGGTGATAAATTGTTCACTACAATATATCTCATTATTATTTTTTGTTTTCTAGTAAATCACATGTCTTTATTGAAGTGTAAAATGAAGTATTAGTAACCTTATCAAATGTTTTGGTGATTCATTTTTCCCAAAAATTAAATTTCAACTAATAATTTATTCACTTTTCTATTGATCCAACAGGTGATAGTTCATTCAACCACATGGTATATTTAGATTATAGTTTCACTAATTATATTAAACTCTACCTGAAGAATGTATTAGTAGACCTTTAAGTTGTATTATTTTGTACCAATGTTTTGATATGTGTATTCATGAGAGTATACTTGATTACCTTTCATACAATACATTCTTTTACATATATTTTGGATTTTATTAGTTACAAAATTTGTATTGGCCTACTGTGTGTTAGAGTCACACCCTACATGGTTACATGGGTGAATTTTCAAAAATAATGCACGATACGATGATTTGATAAATGGACCATGTAATATATGATATGTTTGTAGAGATTTCCATAGTATTGATTATATGAATGATAAAGGAAATGGATAATATTTGGGTCATAATGTATCCATTTCTAATTTATCTAAAGTTTTATACGATCAATTTTTAGGTGGTTCTACATATTCTATATGAAAATATAACTTTGTTATACATTTTTTCATGTAGTAAAATTTTATTCTAATAGTATTAATATTCATTTTATACATTGTTATGTTATTGTTTATATGGATTAATTATTTCTAACATATAATTATTATGACGATAATAGAATATATACTCTCTCTAAGTGGTTCATCATGTTATCCCTTCTGACTGAAAGCTTCTAGAATATACGGAATAAATCCTCATGTAAATTGGGATTAACGATTAAATTATTATTAATTTTTTTGAATTGTGATAATACATAATGGTTTTCAAGGATAAAATTTCATATTATTTTTTACCTTCCATGTTCTACCTAATTGTGATTTTTATAAATAGAAACACATTTTCTAAAAATGGTTGTCTTATAATCTCTACCACAGAATCATAAAAACCATCATTATGAAATGTTTTAGGGATAAAGCTAATCCTAGTAACCTATATCTGATGCTAAGAGTACTAAATTAAGATATGTTAAAAGTGATTTCATCCTAACGTACTAAATATTTTTGAAGTCTTTGTAAACATTATACAAACATGAGTATCGTGTTACTGTTGAAAACATAAATTAAAACATAGAGCATATAAATATTCTTTAATATTGTACTCATTTAATGATTCATTATTCATATCTTGGTAGAAGTAAAAAAAATAAGGGTGAGATCATATACTGAGTAAGAGTTATCTAATGTAAAATATTTCATCATTTAATAAGAATAACCAACATTCAAAGGTAAATAATTAAACATATATTGAATTTTAATAATTTGAATATCATAATTATTTAATGAATATTTAATATGGGATGGTAAAAAATAGAAACAAAATTCCATGTATTGATGAAAATGATAATGAAATGCATCTAGAGATAATATCAATTCAAAAATATAATGGATAATAATAATAATATAATTATAAATAAAATAAATACTTTATATTTTACATCATGTTCAAAGGAATCATGATACCTTTATCACCAATAAAATATTTTTGAGAAAATTAATCGATGTGCAGGTATACATAATAAACAAGTTTAAATAATTTCAGGAAACTAATTTTTTTTATGATACTATATTTTAATCAGGGTACTATCTATATTCAGACCTCACCCATAACTGCATTTTCAATGCATTCCGTATATATTGAATGATTGATTTTACTGATGAAAAATATTTTTGTATAAATATATTTCTATATCATGTAGCAAATACATATTATCATTAATTTTCTCATTCAATCATATTATAATCAATTAAAAATATCAAATATAAAATTTATATATGGTTTATGTAACAAAAAATTAAATGATTTAAAATATTTATATTTAGGTGAAATGAAATTTCAAATGATTATTAGAAATTATATCATTCAATGGAATGGGAATGATTCCTAAAATTATTCATGGACATAAATTTCAGTACTCTCTCTGATCATACTGATCGTAATCCATGCAAAGGAATTATAAGGATAGTATGATTAGAAGATATATCCAGTGGATTATATTTAAAATAAAGCATAGTTATACTTGATTAATAACAATAAAATATATATACTTAATAATATTTTTGTGAAGAATAATAATTAAAAATAAAAATCCATTTAAAAATCATACACGATTTAAACATATTTGTAAAAACATTATCAAAAAAATTCTTTTTAGACATGTATATTATGCTTCAATGAATAGTTTTTTCATAATTGAGGGAAATTGTTGTTCATTTCATGTACATTAAAACACTTATTCCTTTCAAAAAAATTAGAAATGTCAGAAACAATTATTTTGGAAAAGAAGGTAATATTACATAGAAATTATTTTCTAAAAATAAATTATGCATAAAAATTAATTTAAATAATAATAGAGAAAAATTATTGTATACAATTTTAGAATGTATGGATTTCTAATAAAATTATTTTTGACTGATGAGATAAATATATTCAATTTTTTTAATCAAATCGCATTCATTTTTTTTACCAAAAAGAGAAAAATAGAAATATTAAATGAATAATTCCTGAATAAAAAATAGAATAATAAAAATAATGGTGTTTATTAGACAAGATTAAAAGAAGTTTTCTTTATGGAAATTTATTTAGAAATAATCCCAATTAATATGGGAGGTAATCATATATCGCTTTCCACAATGTTAATTTTTTAATCGAAATGACCATGAAAGGAATAAAATAAAAGGAATAATTAAATAATGGAAATATAAAATGATTTAGGATATTAAAATCAATGGTTCATTTGATACACAAAAAAGAATTAGGTTTTTATATAATAATAAATATGTCCCAAATAAGTTAATTGGAGATAAAAAACCATTATTATGATCGTAATGTATAAATGAGTATTAATTATTGAATCTATTATTATGTGAAGTGTATATCCACATAAACCAAGTATACGTAAAAAATAAGATAATAAAAATTCATTAAACACATAATCTAATAATATCATAGATAATTATGATGTTTTAAACCTCTAATAAATATAAGTTAAATAATGAAATAATTTTCACTTGGTAATTTTCATGTCAAATCCCATAGATAGATATATTTCAAATTGAAATTACTAGTATGAAAGATGTTTTCATGATATATCATTTGAAATTTTCTCATATATGATATATAAATTAAGAATGTCTATAACCATAAAATATTTTTCAATGAAGGTAAATTGATACTAATTATTTTACATCATTATTTTTTAGATGAACACACGTTAAAATCATGAATTTGGGGTTTAAACATGCTATTAACCTATAAGAGAAGCATATAATTATTTATAATATCATAAATGATCCTTTTATGACATAACATCACCCATTTTTTAATAATTATTCAATATAACTGTTGTTTTAGGTGTTAAATACCATGTTTTATAATGGATGTTTTACAGTCAATGTTTTAGTTATTGATCATATTACATAGTATCTTTATTTATATAATTATAAAAATGTTAAAAATATAAATTTTAGAATTAGATGAATTTTTATTGTCATTATTGAATTTTAAACAAGGATAATGGATCACATTGATTCCTAGAGATGGTAGGTAGTATATATACATGAGAAACAATGTAATTTACATAATGGGTGAACAGGTAAGCAAGAGGATGGTATATTTGTTTTTTCGAATCAATTAAATTTCATATATATGACATATAATAATTAAATTTATCCTCATTTCCTTCCATCAAAAGTTTGTGTGAAAAATTACTCACATCACTTAAAGAGGTGGAATCACACTTTACACTTACGTGATGTTAACGTATTCTAAATAGAATGGAATGTATGATGGTATATTTCAATGTTATATTTAAAATGAATAATGATATTATAAATATTATAAATATATATATACATTAAACCAGTCATTATATCCAATCATGTGATTTTTTGTGGAAAGAAAGTCACATATGTTCGCGAGGCGGTAGTTCACCATATATAAGATCAACGATTTCATCTACATTTTATGTAAGATGAGATTTATAGAGGTTATTGTCTCAGAATAATAACATATCAATATATGGTTAATGATTTTTTTAATATATTTCACATTTTATGTTATAATTTAATGATATAAAATATAAAATAGAAAAAAATACATCCTTTAAGATAATTTCCATCTCATAGAGAAACCTCCATTAGATGTCAAGTTATGGAAATTAGGTTTTTTCTTTTTTCTAAGGGTAATAGCTCTAAAATGATTATACAGGTGTTTGGGAGAGATATTTTTATAGTATTATTAACCCAAATGGCTTGATATATATGTATAAGTGATGGGAGGGAATTCCAATTTATAATCCCGGAGGACTTCCATTTTTGATAATACCCAAAACTAGTCATTAATGGTATGTCACTCTCACCACATATGCCTTAGTGAATTAAACATGTTAATATTGAGGGATTTTTAGGTTTATATAAATCTTTAAATCAATAAAATAAACATTTTTTAGATATATTCTTACTATATCAATTAGGATTACTTAATTTTATCATATTAGATTTCATCACAATAAGTAATTTTTTATCCTGGGTAATTTATAAAATAATCCAAAAATGAAATTTTACTTATTATAAATTATTTTATAGCTAATTTTTAATATTAAATGATATTTTTTAAATGAAATTTCAATGTTTTTGGAAAAATAATTTCCATAGAACAATTTAAAACATACATAACCCCATTTTAATCATAAATTGGTATATATTATTGTTATCTTTTCTATAAAATTTGACCAGAAATTAATTTCAAAATATTATAAAATAAATAATAATTATTATTCAAAATATAGAATCCATTTTAGAAAAATTAAACTCACAATTTTTCCATAATTTAATTTTAAATATAACATATAGACATGTAAAAAAATTGTCTTCATGAAATCCATTTTTTAAACATTAGATTTTTTATATTAACTATATGAATCGTATTTATGATTAGATGAACATAAAATAATATATTTTGATATTAAGTTTAAATAATAATTTAAATTATTTATTATTATGTTTGATTTAAATTAATTAAAAGGGATAAACACTATGAACTTTGAAAATGTTTTTAGAAAAAAAAATTGGTTTTAAAGAATAAAAAAAACATATATTGAAATAGAGTATAAATATTAAATAAATGTTATTAATTTAAATTAATATAAATAATTAATTATTATGATACTTTGAAATAATATTAAAATAATAATGGGACTTTTAAATGACATAATTTTTAAAAAATAAATGACAATTTTAATAAACACTGATATTTTTCACTATTCCCTTAAAAATCCATTTTTTCTGAAAAATTACGAAATTTTACACTATGACAATATTGATATTCTGATTTCAAAATATAAAATATTTTTTTGAAATATAATTTATTTAATTAATATTTTTTAATTATATTTGAAAATAATAAAATAAAAAATGAAAGATTTTTTATGTAAAATGTATTTTGAGGCCTAAAATGACCATACATAAAATGTTAGTGATTATTTACTAAGAATTTATCTTTAATTTTGTATTTAATAATACATATACTATAAACATATATATATTCTTTAATAAAATCAATACTATTATTAAACTCTAATTCAACAGTTCGTCATAATGGTTATATTTTAATAATATATTTTATAGTATGTTAATGCCCATTGTTGGATATTGTATATCATGTTGAACACAGTGCTCATATTTTATAATAATAGTGTTTAAAGTAAAAAATTAAATTAATGAATTGAAATTTATAGAAAAAAATACATTAAAAATAATGGTTTTACATTAAACCCTCATTGAATATTTTTCATCCATGCAAATTGATCTTCGACATTGAAATCAATGACTTTTAATTTTAAAATTGCATTGTTAAAAACAAACAACATAAAAAGGGTTAATATAAAAAAATAAACAAAATGGGAGGGGAAGGGAAGTGTTATGTCCATATGGAAAAATATATATCTAGGTTTTCATGTAGGATAACATTAGTGAGATGTGAGAAATTATATTTGGAATGATTATCCATTTTAGAGTTAACGTTGAACATTTTTAGGAGAGAAGATACCATCAATTTAGTTTATAAGAGTAATTTTTTTTCGATCATATTAGTAATTATAATAGATTATTTTACCATCTATGTTAATAAAATGCGGAGATATACTAAAATTAAAATTATAATTTCATCCTTTTATCTATTTTCAATACAATCTCATCAATTTCTCTAAATGGTGAGTATTTGTGGTGAATTGTTTTCATTCCTTCAATAATGAAATTACAATTTAATGGATTATATGATCTATGAAAATAATGTTAATAAATTCACAACAATAATTACATACTAATGTAAACTAAAAATATTACTATAGGGTAAGAAAATAAAGCACGTATTCTCCGTTAATAGAAGAAATAACACATTTTACTTCAAAATATCCATTATGTGTTAAAATTTGATTTTACATAACATAATAACCCTATTTTCAAATTCTCCAAAATATTATGAATAATAATGAATGTTTTCCCATAATAGTGATATTCAAACTTTTATGTTAAATACATAAAAATGTAATAACATTATCGATAAATAATCTTTACATTAAACCTAATAGTTATACATAACTCAAAATTGAAAACTGTATTTAAAATATTATCAATAACCTAAAAATAACAATGATTTAATCCTATAATATGTTTCTGGAAACTCATATTGTAACACCCCAAGCTTCCATAGTACGCTTTCCTTTGAATAATATAATAGCATGTGTTATACGCAACTTCGAGTTCTAAAACACACCACAACCAATAAAACTAGCCGTTATGAATAGTAATACCTACTTTATGAAATTTTATAAATTTTATCTCTCAAAATATACTTCATTTTTTTATTCGGAGTCTTTAATTTATCCTAAGGTGAAATTTTGGAACTTTTCGGATAACATTTAAATTTTGATGAATAGTGAAAATTACTAAATTTTAATTAAAATCAACTTTTTTAATCGAAATAATTTATATTGATAAATTATGAATTTGAGTGTTTTTAAAGTTAACTTAGATTATATTTTTACAATTTAATACAATATTGGTCATTGTACATAATTTCACAATTAATCCTGACATAAACAAGTGTCATTTTTTTATAGTTATTATCTCTTAAAAACCCGCTTTTTGTTTTAACAATGGGAATTAATTTTAAATTAATTTCTGCCACTTCTGTGTTTTTAATTTGGACAAAATGATTCCATATTTGTAATCAGGATTTTCAAATTGTGTTAAAAGTTAACTTTTATTTTTAGACATTTTGAATAATTACTTCGGTAAATACATTATTTTCCATGGCTAAAGGGTAAATCCGGTAAATAAGGGTTAAAAAATAATATTATTATAATAACAAATTACCCTAAAACGTGTCCTAAACTTATTGGTGGATACATGGCTGACCATGGGCATATTTGGGTCGATTTTGGGACCCCATGGAGCCACTTGTAGGTGATAGGGACACTTTATTTACATTAAGATAAAGTTAATACAAAAATGACATATGCATATATCTGTTAGAAAAAAAAATTTAAATAGGGTTATACATGTTGGATTTTCAACTATAAAGATTCATTAGAATTATAAAAATATTTTCTACATAATGGTATTTTATTTATAATTTTTAGTCTTTAAATAATTTAATTTATTTATGACACAATGGTGATGCAGTAATTACCTAATTAATGAAATATTAAAATAATTGATATTATAATTATCAAAATAAATTTAATTTGAGACTTTTAATGAATTAAACTAATTTTATAGGTCAATATGACATGTTAGGATTTATTTAATTAACATTTTTAGATGTAATCATTCTGTTATGAGTTTTACAAAAATCAATTATTGAATAGTGTCAAAATTGGCATTAAAGAGTTGTTAAAACAAATATTATATTTTTAATTGATATTAAATTCATAAAAATATAATGATCGTCCAAGAGACTTATATCATGATAGTTGTATCATTAATGGACCACTTGGAGTCTATTGGATGTATATATTAATTTTATTAACCATATAATATAAAAATACAAAGAGACATTGTAAAAGTGAAACTAATTAACTAACAGTTAATACTTAAAGATAAGGTTAATATAGTAACCCAAACCTATCTAAATCCTATTTGATGAGTGTTTTTAGACCTATACCCACCTTAACCTTAATAAAATCCACTTTGGAGCCATTATAAAACGAATATGAATTTATTATAATACAATATTTCTAGCTTCTACAAAGGTTCCCCTCACCCCTCTAATAAAAGGGCACTCCCTCTTCCCATTAATTCACACCTTCAAAGCCTTTTTGATCGGCCAAACCCTATCCAAATACTCTCTAAACATCCCAAACATAATCCTAGAGGCCTTCCATTATTCTGAAAGCCATACTTATCAGCCCTTTTGATCAAATCAAAAAGAAGAACCCAAAGAAGAGGTAATGATTTCACCAACCTTTTTCAAGTTCTTTTCTTCTTCCCCTTCTTATTTCTTTGTTATTGCCATTATAAAATAATAACTCCAACATATTATATATACTTTGATGTTATTATAAACATGGTACAACCATATTTCAGTATTTTGTCCATCCTTTGAATGACATGTCACCATACGTGCGTACGTACGGCTTACCGTCTCCACGTCGTGGTGTAATTGTTATTCAAAACATTATTATTTGGATGGGTATAATAATGATGTGTAATTAATGTAAATAATAAATATAACATGATAATGATTCTTTATATATGATATTCCATCCAATTAAATATTATTTTAATATCAGAAGAATGATATTGTCACTCGTCTGTACATATGGACTACCGTCTCCATGAACGCGATGAGATTTATTCTCCATCATATCCATTCAAGTCTAATTCTCATTTAAAGATTAATAATAATGTTTAAGGACTTAATATCATTCTAGATATGAATAATATAAAAACTATCCCTAACAAACATGGCTTACATAACAAAACATATAAAATAAAATGAGTAAATTAACACCTGAAACGACAATAATATTAAGATATTATTATCAAAGCAAAGTTAAAAGATCATATATGATATCATATAAATGTATATGATTCTTTTATAATTTAATAAAAATTATTTCACCATTAAAAAATAGGTTAACCTACCCCCATCCAAGGAAAATTACAAGGTAAGGTTTTATTTCAAAATCTCATCATTATCCGAGGTTTTTTATATGTAATAATCTACTGGGACTTCTTTATCATCCACAAACATGTTTTTTTAAAATTTATTTCAAAACATTTTTACTATTTACTATAATATGGGTTAAATTAATTTATACACTTCTTTGACTTTTATAAGTGGTTTATAAAATAATCTTTTCGTTGTTTTCCAAACAAGGTCCTTTTTAACCTTTTCGATAGAATTAAGGTAAAAATGTCTTTTTTAACTTCTACGGATGATGCTGTTATTCTCAGCTGTTTTACACATTTGAAGATTCTGTTTCAAGATTATAAGAATATTTTCTAAGTAAATGTTTTATTTTATAATTATGTGACTTTTAAAGTATTTCAAAAAAAATATATTTCTCTCAAATAGTTTTGATTTCATCTATGTCAACATCCTTTGATTGATTTTAAGCTTATTTGAAGTTAATTTATTATGATACATAAATTCCCTGTTGTATTGAAGTTTTTTTTATATGGTTGACTGTGGATGTGTTATTTTTATACCATTCATGGTTTATGGAGAAAGTATTGACATTTAGTATGAATGTTTTAATACGATTGTTTATGTTATGTATAAACCTATTCATATGAGGAATGAATTCGACTTAATATGTGATGGGTGGAGCCCGCTAAAGCTCCTCGATGCATCGGTAGGTCTCATGAGACAAAATAGTGTCTTGGCACAAGGCCTTGACAAAATATTATTTTTAGTCTTGGCACGAGGCCTTGGCTATGTGGTTATGATACTATGGCATTATACATTCCATCATTATAAACGTGGTTATTGATATTGCATGTGATTATTCGATTAGTAGAATATCCATGTGAATATGTAAATAAAATTATTTCATTTTATTTCTACCATATTATGTTGAAGTTCAAGTTCAAAAAGGATTTTGTTTTAGTTATAAATTGCCTTAAATTTTTATTCTTATTTATCAAAGTTTTTTATATATTGTTATCCTTACTGGGCATTTGAGCTCACCCCTTTAAATGTTTTATTTTTCCCAGGATGTGAAGAAGTAATTTATGAATGACCTATTGGGATAGTATGTGGGGATATGGGTGTGGACTATGTAGACTATGTTGTTGTAGTTTTCATTTTCTGATGTAATGTAAGACTGATTAATATATCTCGTGTTTCCAAGTATACTAAACTAATCGGTCCTTCGAGACTTGATCATTCTTGAGATCATGCCAATGTTATGTAATAATTCACAGACTCTGGGTAACTAGGGTCAGGGCATTACAGTTAGTATCAGAGAGAGTTTTCGATCCTCCGACCTGTGGGTTATTGCCCACAACGCTTTTTCTGCGTAACTCCGATTAGAGCACATAGACCTAAGATGGACTTTGAGGATTAGTATATAATAACTTCCTATAATTTTGGTATTGTCGAGATTTTGTGAGTATTCTGAGAAATACATCCTTGACTGGATATGAGAAGGTAGAGGCGGCTTTGGCACAGATGTACGTAGGGGTAAATCCCGAAAACACTGCTTTCAGCTAGACTTGAACGGGAACTGGTGCACGACAACGAGCCTTGCTGCACTCTTGGTTACAACACTCATGAGGGATATGCTTAGGATAACTCTCATTTTATTTACAAATCCTTATGAAGGGTTTATGAGTATTTACTTCCCCAATGAAAACAATTTTATGATTATGGATAAAATCCATAAATATTTCAATTTATGTTAAGTGTTTTATAATTATGAAATTATGTATTTTGATTCATAAACTGATCTAGTTTATTCCATTGTTTATAAATGGCACTTAGTGGAAGAAATGGAAACTGTATCAATGCACGCACTCCATGTAGGTATTTCCCTCCAGCTCAAGATAATTATAGTCGAGATGATGATGCAACTGGTGCTGATCAGCTAATCACCATACTGGGACAACTCACTCATGTTCTGAATAATAACCTTACCCGTATAGAGCACCCAGATCCACAACATGGAGGATCAATGTTTGATCGCTTCATGAGGAAACAACCACCAACGTTCAATGGGAGTACAAATCCCTTAGTAGCTGAGCAATGGATAAATACCCTAGAGAAAATGTTTCAGGCTTTGGGGAGTAGTGAAAGGGTAAAAGTTATCCTCGCATTTTACCGCCTCACTAGAGATGATGATCAATGGTGGTAATTGATTCAAAACATGAAGGAAGATGATTAAGTGTCAAATATGTAATGGAGGGAGTTCAAAGATTTGTTTTTAGAAAAATACTTTCCTCATGGCCATCGAGCAGATATGGAAAGGCAATTTTTGAGTCTGAGACAAAAGGAAGATGAGAATGTCGCAAAGTATGAGGCTAACATTACAAGGTTAGCAAGGTATGTTGGAGATTATATAAATAACCCAATAAATAATATTGATCGTTTCTATGATGGGTTAAAACCATTTCTCCATTGATCATTAGTCCCACAATCCTTATCGTCATACGAAGACATTGTCTCATGTGCTATCAAGGCAGAAAAGGAATTCTCTATGTCTTATGACTTTAAAGCAAAGAAATAGAAGAATAGATCTGTTGATAAATCTAGGAATGGAAATAGGGGGAATAAGGGAAAGCTTTAATATCAACATGGTGGTAAATGTGGTAAGAAACACCCCGATACTTTCTTAAAAGGAATGAGAGTCTGTTACAAGTGTGGTGAAAAAGTCCACCAAGAACATGATTGCAAGGGGAAGAAGGAAGCTACTGATGTCCAATGCTACAATTGTAGGGAGATAAGTCATTATGCAAATGAATGACCTAAGATTCAGGGGAACTTACCTCAGAAAAGGCCAAGGGATCAAGGCCAAGATTATTCTGTCACTACTACTGGGGTAGAAGCTTCGAAAGTCATGGTGGCAGGTAATTTAATGATTTCCTCAAGTTTAGAAAATTCATTATTTGATTCTCTATCAACGCATAGTTTCATATCTTCCAAGTTTGTTAATAAAATTAGATATTTCCTATTTGATTTAACAAGGGAGTTGTCAGTTAAAACACCTAATGGAAGTATCATTGCAACAATATTTTGTGAATCAGTCCCCATTAGAGAACATAAATGTTCTTTATCTGTTGATCTCATCATCATACTTATGATTTTGTTTGATATAATCCTCTGTATGGATTGGCTTTCATACCATTATGTGAAGATTTATTTTAAGAATAAGGATGTTATGATTTTTGATGAGGATGATAAGGAACACCTTATATTTAGAGTAGAATCATCACCACCTAATTATTATCTAGATCCACCCGCAGTAGCTCAAATAAATTCAATAATTGGGGAGGAAGAGAATGAAATTATAGTGGGTGAGGAAAGGAATGTTCAAATAGAGGATGTACCTATTGTGAAATAATATTTAGATGTGTTTTTGGAAGATTTACCTTGACATCCTCTAGAACGAGTAGTTTACTTTTCCATTGATTTAATTCTTGGATCAAGGCCTATATCGAAGACCCCTTATAGAATGGCCACTGTAGAATTAGTTTAACGAAAGAAACAACTAGAGGAATTGAATAATAAGGGATTTATTCACCCTAGTGTTTCTCCATGGGGTGCCCCTATTCTTTTTGTTAAGAAGAAAGATAGATCTATGAGCTTATGTATCGACTACAGGGAGATCAATGCTATAACAATGAGGAAAAGGTATCCCCTACCTCGCATTGATGATTTATTTGACCAACTGCATGGAGCTCAATACTTTTCAAAGATTGACCTTTCAACTAGATACCATCAGTTCTGTGTGAAGAAGGAATACATTCCGAAGACATCATTTCGAACCAGGTACGGCCATTACGAGTTTACAGTAATGCCTTTTGGATTGACCAATGCACCCTCTGTTTCTATGGATCAAATGAATAGAGTTTTCAAAGAATATCTTGATGAATTTGTAGTGGCATTTATTGATGATATCTTGGTATACTCTAAAAGCTACAAAGATCATTAAAATCACTTTCGCATTATATTGAATACACTTAGAAGACATGATTTATATGGAAAATTTAGAAAGTGTGAATTCTGGATTCAGGAGATTTCTTTTATTGGCCTTATTGTCTCTAAAGATGGAATTTCCGTTTATCCTTATATGACCAAGGCAATCCATGAGTGGAATGCACCGACGAGTATAACTGAGTTACGTAGTTTTATTGGTTTAGCAGGTTATTATCGACGTTTCATCTAGAATGTTTCCCCATTGTCTAACCCATTAACAAAGCTCCCACATAAAGGGGATAAATTTTTTTGGACAAAAGAGTGTGAAGAATGTTTCTAAGAGCTGAAGGGAAGAATAGTCAATGCTCCTATACTGACTCTACCATCGGGGAATGATTGGTTTGTTATTTATAGTGATGCATCGAAGAAAGGACTTGGTTGTGTCCTTATAAAGAATGATATGGTTATTGCCTATGCATCACAACGGTTGAAAATTCATGAACAATACTATCCTAATCATGATCTTGAGTTAGCAACTGTGATATTTTCTTTGAAGATATGGAGACACTACCTATATGGTGAAAAATGTGAGATTTATACTGATCATAAGATTTTGAATTACATTTTCCCACAAAAAGAACTCAACATGAGGTAAAGGCAATGTCCTGAACTACTCAAGGATTATGATTGCTTGATACACTACTACCTAAGGAAAGAAAACAAGGAGGAAGATGCTTTGAGAAGAAAAGATCATGGAATTTTTAACATGATGAGAATTTAAAGGGATCCTACTTTTATGGATCTAGTAAATTTGGATATGGGAATCACCATGGAAGGTGAAACATCAATGCTTTTTCAAATGGTTCTCAAAACTTCGTTACTAGAATGGATAAAGAGTTATCTGACCGATGATGAAGAATTTCAAAAGAAGATTAAAGCCGTGAATGATGGGAGATTCAGTGCCTTTGTGTATGAAGATTGAATTTTGAAATTTGGGAGAAGACATTGTGTTCCATATATACATGATTTAAAAAGGGAATTGTTGGAAGATGCTCATAGTTCCAATTTCTCTATACACTCTGGGAGCACCAAAATGTATAGTGATTTGAAGGAACATTTTTTGTTGGACAACATGAAGAGGGAGATTGCGGATTTTCTGTCAAGATGTATGCTTTGTCAACAAGTGAAAGCTAGAAGGAAATATCATGGTGGAGTATTGCAACCTCTTCCCATAGCTGAGTGGAAATAGGATAATATCACAATGGAATTTGTCATGGGACTACCAATGACTCCTTGAAGGAACGATGAAATATGGGTTATTTTTTATCGTCTTACCAATTCAGCACATTTTCTTGCTATAAGATAAGATTTACCACTGGAATGTCTATCAAGACTATATATTGATGAAGTTGTGAGACTTCATGGAGTACCCCTATCGATTGTTTCTGATCGTGATCCCCATTTTACTTCAAGATTATAGAAAAGTCTTCAAAAAGCCTTGGATACTGAACTTTATATGAGCACTGCCTACCACCCTCAAACAGATGGACAATCAGAACGAACTATTCAAACCTTATAAGACATGTTGAGATCCTTCTCACTTGACTTTCAGGGTATGTGGGATAAATATTTTCCTCTGGTAGAATTGTTCGATAACAATAGCTTCTATTCGAGTATTCAGATGAAACCATATGAAGCGTTATACGGAAAAAGATGTAGCACACCAACCTGTTGGGATGAAGTTGGTGAAAGAAAACATGTAGGCCCAGAACTGGTGGAGGAAATGATGGAAAAGGTGAACGTAATCCAAAACCATATCAAAGCAGCTCAAAGTAGGTAGAAGCGCTATGCCGATAATAGAAGGAAGGATTTGGAATTTCAAGTCGGTGATCATGTTTTCTTGAAGGTATATCCATGGAAGGGAGTCATAAGTTTTGGAAAGAAAGGTAAATTGAGTCCCATGTACATCGGACCTTTCTAAATTCTAGAACGAATTGGGGTTATAGCTTACCGATTGGAAATGCTTCCAAGTCTCTCCAAAGGTCACTATGTGTTCCACGTATCTCTGTTGAGGAAATACATGCCTGAACTAACGCATGTACTCACCTATGAGGAATTAGAACTGGAACTCGATATGTCTTATTGAGAAGATCCCTTTAGGATTCTTGATACAAGAGAACAAGTACTGAAAAACCGGACGACTCTTCGGGTAAATGTTTTGTAGAGAAACCATAAGATGGAAGAGGCAACGTGGGAACCCGAGGAACATATGATGAAGAACCACCCAATTCTTTTCATGCGTTAGTATTCTAAAAATTTTGAGGAAAAAATTATTTGAAGGAGGGGAGAATTTAACTCCTCAAGCTTCCACGGTATGCTTTCCTTTGAATAATACAGTAGCGTGTGTTATACGCAACTTCGAGTTCTAACACACACCAAAACCAATCAAACTAGTGGTTATGAATAGTAATACCTAATTTTTGAAATTTTATAAATTTTCTCTCTCAAAATGGACTTCACTTTTGTATTCGGAGTATCGAATTTAGCCTAAGGTGAAATTTTGGAACTTTTCGGATAACATTTATATTATGATGAATAGTGAAAATTACTAAATTTTAATTAAAAACAACTTTTTAATAGAAATAATTTATTTTGATAAATTATAAATTTGAGTGGTTTTAAAGTTAATTTATAATTTATTTTTACCATTTAATATAATTTTGGTCTGTTTACATAATTTCACAATTAAACGGGACATAAACAAGTGTCAATGTTTTGATAATTACTATCTCTTAAAAACACGCTTTTTGTTTTAACAACGGGAATTAATATTAAATTAATTTCTACCACTTCTGTGTTTTGAATTTGGAAAAATGGATTCCATATTTAGAATCATGATGTTCAAATTTTGTAAATAGGTACCTTTTATTTTTATACATTTTGAATAATTACTTCGGTAAATATTTTATTTACCATGGTTAAAAGGTAAATACGGTAAATAAGGGTTAAAAATAATATTATACTAACAACAAATTACATTAAAACGTTTCATAACCATATTTCTGGATACATGGCCGACCATGGGCATATTTGGGTCTATTATGGGACCTCATTGATCCACTTGTAGGTGATAGGGACACTATATTTTAATTACGTTAAAATAAATACAAAAATGACATAGGCATATATCTTTTAGAAAAACAATTTTGACATAGGGTTATATATTTTGTATTTTCTACTATAAAAATTAATTAGAAAGATAAAAATATTTAAGACATAATGGTATTTTATTTATAATTTTTAGAAATTATATAATTTAATTTATTTATGACACAATGGTGATGTAGTAATTACCTAATTAATGAAATATTAAAATAATTGATATTATAAATATCAAAATAAATGTAATTTGAGACTTTTTATGAATTTCACTAATTTTATAGGTTAATATTACATGTTAGGATTTATTTAATTAACATTGTTTGAAGTAATCATTCTGTTATGATTTTTACAAAAATCAATTATTGAATATTGTCAAAATTGACATAATAGAGTTTTTAAAACAAATATTATATTATTAATTAATATTAAATTTCTAAAAATCTAATGTTCGGACAATAGACTTATATCATGATAGGTGTATCATTAATGGACCACTTGGAGGTATTTTGGATGTATATAGTAAGTTTATTAACCATATAATATAAAAATACAAGAGACATTGTAAAAGTGAAACAAATTAACTAAGAGTTAATACTCAAATATAAGGTTAATATAGTAACCCAAACCTATATAAATCCTATTGGTTTTGTGGTTTTCTACCTATCACAACCTTAATCTTTAAATAATCCACTTTTGAGACATTAGAAATCGAATATTAATTTATTATAAAATAATATTTCTAGATTTTCTAAAGGTACACCTCACCCCTCTTATAAAATGGAACTCCCCCTTCTTATTAATTCACACCTTCAAAGCCTTTTGGTTAGGAAAACCCCTTCCCAAATACTCTCAAAACTAACCTAAATTTATCCTAGAGTCCTTCCTTTAGTCATAAAGAAAACCTAAGGAGCCCTTTTGATCAAATCAAAAGGAAGAACCTGAAGAAGAGATAATGATTTCACCACCCTTTTTCAAGTTCCTTTCTTCTTCCACTTCTTATTTCATTGTTATTACCATTATAAAATAATAACTCTAGTATATTATATATTATTTTATGTTATTATAAACATGGTAAAACAATATTTCAGTATTCTATCCATCCTTTGAATGACATGTCACCATATGTGCGTACGTACGGCTTACTGTCTCCACGTCGTGGTGTAATTGTTATTCAAAACATTATTTTTTGGATGGGTATAATAATGATGTGTAATTCATGTAAATAATAAATATAACATGATAATGATTATTTATATATGATATACCATCCAATTAATTATTATTTTAAAATCAAAAGAATGATATTGTCACTCATACGTACGTACGGACTACCGTCTCCACGAACGCGATGAGATTCATTCTCCATCGTATCCATTCAAGTATACTTCTCATTTGAAGATTAATAATAATGTTTAAGGACATAATATAATTCTGGATATGAATAAGATACAACCTATCCATAACAAACAAGGCTTACATAACAAAACATATAAACGAATTTGAGTAAGTTAACACCCGAAACGACAATAATATTAAGATATTATTATCAAAGCAATGTTAAAAGATCATATATGATATCATATTAATGTATATGATTCTTATATAATTTAATAAAAATTATTTCACCATTATACAGGAGGTTAACCTACCCCCAACCAAGGAAAAGTACAAGGTAAGGGTTTATTTCACAATCTCTTCATTATCCGAGGTTGTTTATACGTAATAATCTACTAGGACTTCTTTATCATCCACAACCATGTTTCTTAAAAATCTATTTCAAAACATTTTTACTATTTACTAGAATATGGTTTAAATTCATTTATACCCTTTTTTGACTTTTATAAGTGGTTTATAAAGGAATATTTCCGTCTTTTTCCAAACAATGTCCTTTTTAACCTTTTCGACAAAATTAAGGAAAGAATGTCATTTTTCTATCTTATATGGCAGATGTGGTTATTATCCACCGTTTTACACCTTTGAAGCTTCCGTTAAAAGATTATAAGAATATTTTCTAAGTAAATGTTTTATTTTATAATTATTTGGCTTTTAAATGATTTAAAAAAATAGATATTTCTCCCAAATAGTTTTGATTTCATCTATATCAACATCCTTATATGGATCTTAAGATTATTTGAAGTTGATTTATTATAATACAAAACATACCAATTTTATTGAAGTTTTTGTGATATGTTTGATTGTGGATGTGTTATTTTTATACCATCCATGGTTTATGGAGAAATTATTGACATTTCATATGATTGTTTTAATATGAATGTTTATGTTATGTTTAAACCTGTTCATATGAGGAATGCATTGTACTTAATATGTGATGGGTTGAGCCCGCTATAGATCCCCAATGCATTGGTAGGTCTCATGAGACAAACTAGTGTCTTGGAACAACGCCTTGACAAAATATTATTTGTATTCTTGGAACTAGGCCTTGGAAATGTGGTTATGATAGTCTAGCATTATGCATTCCATCATTATGAAAGTGGTTGTTGATATTGCATGTCATTATTCGATAAGTAGAATATCCATGTGGATAGGTAAATGGAATTATTTCATTTAATTCATTCCATATTATGTTTAAGTTCATGTTTAAAAAGTCTTTTTTTAGTTATACATTTCATTAAATATTTATTATTATTTATCAATGTTTCTTCTATATTGTTATCCTTACTGGGAATTTACGCTCACCCCTTTCAATGTTTTATTTTTTCCAGGATATGAAGAAGTAATTTATGAATGACTTGCTGGGATAGTATGTGGGGATATGAGTGTGGACTATGGAGACTATGTTGTTGTAGTTTTTATTTTATGATGTGATGTTGACTTTATTAATGTATCTAGTTATTCCAATGCTACTAAACTAATCGGTCTTTCGAGACTTGATCTTTCTTGTGATCATGCCAATGTTATGTAATAATACACCTACCCTGGGTAACTGGGGTCGATGAGTTACAAATATAATATTTAGTTATTAATTTTTTTATGTTGAAATAGATTTATATTAACTACTACATCATGTTTTCAAGTGGTAGGCATAAATCATATTTCACGCTTCTGGTGTGGGGTCTATACCCATGGAATTACTATATTTGAAGGGATTTCACTATACATGTGATTTGTCATTTTTATACACTATATTAATATATTTACTATAATTATCCTATAAATATGATTAATATCATCAAAAATATCATTATTATTCAAATAAAATTTCTCATCCTCAAGGGTTTTTATAAGACATGTTTCGTCAAGATATCAAATAATCAAATTTTTAATTACTTTAACATCAATTATCAGGTTAGCCCTATATTCTATCAACAACATTAAACATATATCCATAAAATAGGAATTAATCATTCCTCTACTAACCATTTAACTATGAAAAATACTGTACTAAATAATTTTATTCATGAAAGTTTTTTATGAAAATAACCTCAATCATGTTATATTAACAAAAAAAATTAAAAATTTGTATATATGACATTAAACACATGGTCAAACATAAAAATACCATCACAAGACTCTTTATATTTAAGCTAAATCATTTATTTTCAGAATCTATCCAAATCCTTCATAATGGTGTGTAAATATGATTTAACTTATCAAATTAATATCCCCCCTGAGTGTTATACCAGGAATATAGTATGGTCTATTATATTATGCTAGTTAATGATAAAAAAAATACCAATTTACCTTTTTCAGGTTTATTACCCCTAGATAAAGCTATGCAAACACAACATACACTCATACAATCTATACATGTATCTATTCTGAAGATAAACACAAAATATCTTCCACACAAAAAAATTTCTCATGTTCTTTTATACTAATACAAATATTCTATCATATTGTTATGTTACATAACATATGTTTTCATAAATCATATTCCCATGGTTTATGATAAACCTCACTATTATAACAATTTAAAAGACTGAATCCCTAGTATCGTAGATTTAGTGGTTATGTTACTACATTGGCATAAGATAAATGTGATTTAATCTCAATGGAAAGAATAGATTTGTTATCTTATTAAAATAGATATATATTCAAGTATTTTATAATTTTTGAAATTATAATTTACAACATAGAAAATGTATATGTTCTAAATCCAAAAAAACATATTTAATTATTATTTATTCAAATCATGTTAGAAAAAAAACGTGATCTCGAATTCTCAGTGAGAGTTATGTAAGGAGGAATATTTAATGATTCAGTAATCATAATAAATATATCATGTAAAATAAATAACCGCACATGACATTTAAATAATTAAACTATCATGATTAGATTAGTAATAATCAAAATGGAAAGGTAAATAACTGAAAAATATTCTATTTAATCAATAAAATGAGAATGAAAAGAATCCAAGTACAGTATCAATGTGAAATATCATGGATAATAATAACTAAATTCCTAATTATTGAAATGGATAATATTATAGATCATGATATAATTCATCATTATACCATTATCATCAATATTGTTTTCCAAGAGAGTTTAACAAATTTGTAGTTATAAATGTAAAATCAATTTAAATCAGGTCATCCAAATGATTTATCACATTAGACAATCGATGCCTTAATGGGATATCTATATCTTCGACCCACCCATAACAATATTTCCAACTCATTACTCAATTATCAAATTATTGGTATAATTTATGTACATTGTTCCTTATGAACAAATTTTCATATTGAGTAATGAATGGAGAATGAAAATAATTTCAAAATTTAATTATATGAAAACAAAATTAAAATAATATATGTATAAATGTAATAATATTATGAATTAATAATATACATGATAAATAATATGGAAATTTTTGGTAAATTTAATTATTAATGATCATAAATGAATGAGTATTTCAAGTGGTATTTAATGATTACTAAAATTAATAATGATTTATAATTTCAACACATTCACTACTAAAACTAATAGTAAACCATCTAGAGAAAAAGTAATGATGTCTCATTAAATCATATCTCTATTGGATTATATATAAAATAATGGGTTTTTGTCGTTGATGAATAGAAATATAATAATGATAAATTTAATAAATTCTTGAAGAAAATATCATTGTAGGTTGTACGTACAAATGATCAACAATATCATTTATATAAAAGGGTATTTATGTAGGATATATATTAATTTTATAGAATCAATATAATATAATATATATCACATATATTCATTATTTATATCATTGTTAAATTCCATTTAATTCACTTGTGAAAAAATAATCACATATCATAATATCGAGGAGGTCCATTATACACATGAGAAACATTATTAAATTCTAAATTGAATGGAATATAATAGGGTATATGTAATATTAATATTGCATATGTAAAATTATATCATTTATATTATATATATATATATAAATTTAAATGATTATAATATGTAAATATTAATTGTGTTTATTGAAAATGAGTCACATCAGTTATTAAGATGGTAATCCATCTCACACACGTTCAATAATTTTGATTCCCATTTGATGAAAGAGGATACTTATATATGTTATTAAATTCAAAAAACAACATTTCAATATATTTTATGTACTATTTTTATCATATTTTAATTTTCAACAAATAACTAATGGTTGTAAAAAAAATATAAAAAAGGAATATATTCATTCAGACTATTACTTTCTCTTGAAAAAAACTCCATCATATCTCCTCTTAACAACACTAGGGGTTTTCTTTCGTGGAAGAAGAGAGTATCTATAATATTTATAAGGGCGTCTTGGAGAGATTTATTCAGGGTTTTTTTAAAACAAATTGATTTATAGGAGTAAATAATTGAGGGGATGGGGTTAACTATTTTAATATATGATATCCATTTTTTAAATAACCAGCACTAATAAATTATTGGAAGTCACTCCCCCACCCAAGTCCCTATATAGATGAAACAATTGGAGTGAATTTAATGCCAAAATTCACTCCCAAGGTATATAAATAATTATTACTTTGGTCCCTTATCCTTAATGCTACTATACAT
This sequence comes from Viscum album, assembly GCA_963277665.1. Taxonomy (NCBI): domain Eukaryota; kingdom Viridiplantae; phylum Streptophyta; class Magnoliopsida; order Santalales; family Viscaceae; genus Viscum; species Viscum album. The sequence goes on along the minus strand of OY728146.1, from coordinate 1,672,555,586 downwards.
TGAATTTTTTAGAGTTCATAATAGAAACAATTTTTTAACCCTAGGTAATTTAACCATTATATCTAAAACAATGTGATACCTATTAGATAATTTTCATCCACCGATTATAAATATTAAATCCAATTTTACAAACAAAAATTATATATGTGCATAAATTAAATTTCACATAAGGACATGTAATGTGAAAAACCATGTTTTAACCGTAATTATGGTAAGTATATTTTACCAGAAATATAGAATTTAGAAAAACACAAATATGAAAATATTTTTATCATATAAATCATTATTATTACAAATATATAATATATTTTATAAAATTAAACTCTTGTAATTGAAATAATATAATTCAAAATAAAAGACATAGACATGTAAAAATAGTGTTTTTCTAGAATATTATGATATTATATTAACCATATGATTATTAATAATATTTTGATGGATTTAAATTCAAATATTTGATGTATTAAATATATATTTCATTTAAAAAACTACATAGTATTTGTTATTTCAATTATTTGAAATAGTTAAAAAATATTCACATTAAAAGAGTTATCCAAAAAAAAATATTTTAATCTATAAAAAAATTATATTAAAATAAAGTATTAAAATTAGTTTATAGTAATTATTTTATTTAAATACAGAGAAATGATAAATATTTTTCATTGAAATTATATTATATGAAAAAAATTATGAATTACATAATTTTGAAATATGTAATCACTAGTTTTACCAAAAAACTAGTATTCTTATCTATTCACATAAAAATAACTCATTTCAAAATAATCCGAAACATCCACTCTATGTTAAATTTGATATTATTATTTAAAAATTTAAATTATTTACAAAAGATACAATTTTTTAATGTGTTATGAATTAATAACATTTCAAAAACATAAAATAAAAAAATGAAACCATTTTTATTAAAATTGTATTTCAATTAATAGAACGAATTTTTGATATATTTGAGTAATTATTTACTAAGAATTTATCAACAAATATTCATTTATGAAAACCTATATATATCATAATTTAATTAATATAATACATAACCATCAAATCAATTTCAATGTCATAATGGTCATATTTGAATTAAATATTTTTTGTGGCGTTTAAACTCAATGTTCCGAGTTATAAATGATATCGAACACAATGATCTAATTTTAAAATATAGTATTCAGATATAACACATTATATCAAATAGATTAAATTAATTTTATAGGATTATATTCTAAAATGTCAAGGTGTTACCGTTTGTTCTATCTCTCTTTACCAATCATGAATACACTATATTTTCTTTTTTAGTTGTTCCTATATATTATATCAACCATAGGGCATAAATAATTGACTTATTCTTTTTATTTTTTCTATACTTCTCATTTATATTTTTATATATTGTAGTTTTTCCCATTTATTTAGTTATTTTAATTATTAAAAATAATTATAAATTGATGTATATATAGATATCCATATGATTAGAGTAGTTATTGGGTTGATTAGTTGAATTAATAAGAAATTATAATAAACAATGATGTATTATTTAAAGAAAATTTAGAATTTATGCCCAATATTAAATAAAATATTTATCAGAACTTTTATAATGAAAATATATCATAAGTAAACAATTAAAAATTAATTTATAGGGAATATAAAATTTTTAATGTAACACCTTATCCCTGGAAACATATTTTTGGCCAAGTGCTTGGGCAGCATAAGACCTCATATTCACCTTCCTGTATGTCGGATTCTTTAAACTAGAAATAAGAGTATATGAAAATCATGGGGAAACAATAGAATAGATATAATAACATAATATATAATGTAAGTTACATAAGATATATGAAAAACAATGTATTATTATGTATTACATTAGATAATATATCATCAATAATATACAATATCAATATGATATAGAATAATGACAATCATATACAATATAGATTCATATATCACATCGATCAATAACCTAAATGATAAAACAAAAAACATAGTAGAGATAAATTACAAAGAGAATCAATTATATAACCCAATTACATCCTATATCAATTTTCTTAAATCACTATCCATCACCCCGAGATAATTCTCATCTACAAGTAATCAAATAAGAGTCATAAAATATGATCTTCACGCGTACTAAGGTTCTTGTGAGGGTTGTGGGATATAATCACCATATGGAATCCAAAAATTAGTTCATAATTTTTTAAAAAATATATAACATTTGTTTAATAAATAGAAACTAACCACACATCCAATAATAATCTTCTACTGGTCATCTTATACAGACATAGACATAATAAAAATAAACCTCATATGTTCTGGACAGTGTTGGTAAGAGATGTATTCTTGAAATACAACATAGTTTCATGCCTTATAAGACAAGGTAGGGTCCTACCATTATATCTTTACAACTACCCTCAAAGTCAAGATATGGTGGAATACCTTGTTTTGATCCCATATCCTATATCTTACCACCAAACTCTAAATAAGTGTGATACCCTATACCAGATATCAAATGGACTATTATTAAACTGTAATCTAACTCATGTGTTGTCTCATATCCTTTCCTATTCAACCACTGCTCAATCAAAGTAAGTTCTCTAAGAAACATCTGGTATTTATACCCTGTCACTTATGGAAACTTGTTCCATGAAACTATTACACAATGTCAAGCCTCTTGTATAGTCACGATTCTAGATATATAAACATAGTCACACATACTTCATTATTTAAAAATGATATATCCATTAATAGTAATAATTATGGTATAAGTCAACACCCCATACATATTTTTTGGAAATTTTTCCACATTTATTATTAGTGACCACCCTGGCATACTTCGCAGTACCCTTCCATCCAACGAATATTCTAATTCGAATAATATCTCATTCTAATTCCAATCCACACAGGCCACAATACTTCTACAATATCCTTCTATAGTATAACTTACTGGTCACAATCAACCATATCCATGGATAAAACCTCATTTAAGTTTCACCCTACTAAAATTTATATAATAACCCCACATCATAATGACTAATTACATAATTAGAAGCTACTATTCCACTCTATGAAATAAATAATCCTTCAAACAACTACCCAACAATTTCCTTGCACCACACTCATAAAAACTCTAAAGGATTCCTACGTTTTTTTGTCTAATGGTGTCACAAATATAATTATATAAAAAAATCCACTTTAATCGCAATCTATTACCTTGGAAAAATATCAACCCAACTATATCTCTTAATACAAACCATTTAAAGAACAAACAATTCTCAGAACCTATCAAGAATATTTCAATCATAATTATCAAGATATCCTATTAAAACAGTGTCTATTTAATAAACAATAACTCTCTTAAAAGAGATAATTTAAAACTAATGTAACTAGTTCACTACAATATACCCTCTAAAATTAGGATTATAGGTTGATATTGAAAACCAAACACCATACACATTAAAATAATACGTTTTTACCTTATTATAACCCCTACATCATGATCATGTCACAATAGAGACTAGAAAACATCCTTACTAACCACATTATTGATCATTTATCACTAATTATAGTATAAATTATCTCAATGGATTTTATTTGAGATGATTTTTGAGAACTCCACAATGAGGAATAACCATTTAGATAAAAAAACTACACAAGAATGCTTAAATTTCTCAAGCCCTAACATGGAGTCCCTAATCCTTATTTACACATCCCATGTGACTCACCCAACCCCTATATATAAAACATACGCTCAATACCCAAAAAATGATTATGTCTATTACATGAACATACAAGGCTTATGGAGAAATATTAATGTAAACTTTTACATTAATTATATAATTGATTACCTATCAAATATATATTCCCGCTTCACCGTCAGTAGAATAAAATTGATAAAAAATATTATTTAAAATTAGGTTTCATGAAATCTGGAATTAAATTTTTGAAATAGTGAGAGATATAATTGATCTTACTACAACTATGTTAGTCGAATCCCTCTTCTTCTTCAGACATAACATTATTCTATTGAGAGATAAATCTCCAAGATCTTCATTATGCGAGAAATATTGAGATATTTTAGAAATATATATAAAATATCCCTATGTAAATATAAATATGAACGCATGGTTTCTCACATTAAAAATATTAAATAAAATTTATTGTTTTAAATAAATTTATTTGACACCCACATAGTAGACATGCCCCCATATTGGCTAACCTTAGTCTATGGATATCATTAGGTACCTTTTGTATCCATACATGGTTGGTTTTTAACTTATCATATATGTAATGAAACCATTTTAACCCCTACATGATTCCAAAATAACAACAAAATTTTCTAAACATATTGAATAATTCCTCCTAAAATTTCCCCAATGATTTTTTTTCTGAGTCCAAATTTCCAAAAATCCCCATTCTCCATGACTCAAAATTCAATTTATCGCAAAACTATACCTATCATAAAAGTAATAATATTTAAAAACTCTCCAAAATATTATTTCTTCTCCCTTAGAACTATCTTGGATAATATCTTCATTGTAGATTTATACCATGGAACCAAAAACCATTTTATATTTGTTGTTATAAGAAGGATTCTATCAAACTATCACTTAACCTATCATTCACTTGAATCATTTTCAAAAAAAAATTGTATAATAAACACATAAAAAATTGTATCAATTTAAATTATCAATAAACTCACCATACATATATACGCAAAAGACACAAAAGATAATGTCATCACTCTTATACAATGTCATTTCATTATCCCCATATTACCCATAATGATACATACATCTTTACCAAACATTATTAATCATTCTGATGAATATCATGAATCATATGACCTCCATCCATCACATTAAACAAAATAATTTTGAAAAATGTCACCTTAGTTCTTGTAAACTCAATTTTGAAAAATAATATTAACCGCACCTAAACATAATCCCTAATCGTGAATGAATCTCAATCAAATCAAAGATCACTAATTGAATCATATTAATCGTTCTTGAGTACTAATATATTCAACTCCCACGAAATACATATTTGAATCACATAATCCAAAAAATATTGATTTTTTAAAATAGAGTAATTGTATCATACATCACTATTAATTTATCAAAATTTGTATTCCATTATAATAAGTTATAACTCGTCCTGCCAGATGTAATTGTACTTTGAAGACATAATCCTACAGTTCATGATTAAAATAACATAATAGTGTGGTTAAGAACCATTTTTTTGGAATATTTACACAATTCATGACTTTTAGGATACACCATAGCATGAAATTATATACATATATACATCATTGTTATGTCGAAACTCTCTTACCATAATACTTATAATCTATCAGTATTTCCCACACATCATCCTTGCTTCTAAAGTCATGAAAATTATTACCCATGACTTTTTATTCTGGATATAAATATGGAAATATATCCAAAACTTCTATTACATAACATGTCAAACTATTTGTCACCTTCTCTAACATTAATCAAATATAGACCCTGTAGGTAAAAACACCAAATCTATGTTAAGGATCCTTGTACTTATCCATGGATTCTACCTCATCCTCCCATTATGTAAATAGTGATGGTATAAAAAAAATATTTAAAACTATAAGGATATGAACAAGCTCCAACAAATTCATAACCACTACAAAAATGACTTACTCCTCAAAATAGTTTCTATGAAAATTCTTCATTGAGAATTCAATTATACTCTAAAATCATCATATTGATTTTTTAATAGACCATTATTCAATTCCATTTAAAAATAAACTAAACATACAATCATATAATAACATATAAGTGTATCCCTAGAATATTGATGTTTAATCCACCAATATTATAAAAATTATTTCACTGCTGACAATAGATGATATTTATAACACACTTTATAATTATTTATTTCTATAATGAACTAACAATCAGAATCCCTCCCAACCCTCACCCAAAACTCATATAACATCATTCCATTTTAAATTTTATTACATTACCTAAATTGTAAACTATTTTAAATACCTAACTATACATCAAATATAGGAACCCATTTCTATCTAAATAATTTATAATTTAAATTTCTGTAATATTATTTATTTTTAACATAATATGGATTCCAAATGAAATTATAATGGTGTTATAGGTCTCTAGGGATTATTCAGACCTTAGAACCCCAACTGATTGAGGAAAAACTAGGTTAAATTTTTGGTATACACCATTTGACCAAGCAGGCATGATCTCTCCTAACTAGGTGGGGATTTACAATGAGGTGAAGTAGGCCATGTGGTAACCCAAACAATTCACTAGGAGTTGCACATGTATGAGAAATGTCTTCCATTTTTATTCGAGAAAAAATGCATGGTTAGCATGATCTTTGGCCAACCTTGTGCCCAAACCATGAACCACTATTTTTGTTTGTTAACATTATCATTTCAAATGTAATGAATTTTTAACCCAACCTTCTTCCTCATTTTTTCATTCTTGTGGACAAAAATCCTTCTCCTCTCGCGTTTGAGATCTTTTGAATCCCCTTTCATTTTTTTGGTCTCGATATCTGATTCAAAGTCTGACACTATCCATGTTCATCATATTATATATGAATTAGTAAGTAATAAAATTCCATTTAGTCATTCATCATACTTGTTAAATTGATGATTCTATTTATATAATGTTTTATAAGCCAAACTTTCTAGGTGTTGGTCAATTTTTCATATTGCATACAATGAATTCTGAAAATATAGAATATATTGGAAGTGGAGAGTCATAGGAGATTAAGTAAGGGGTTCTATGACTAATCCATATAGTTTCTCTATTTTAAAAATATTGTTAATTTTTTACATGATGATTTCATCAGTCATGTCCTATTAAATTCAGAAGCCATTATTATTATAATTAGAATCTGATTATATGACACTTTTTATAAATTTTGTCCAATATTACTGATTGAGGGCTCATCACATTCCACCACAAGTATGTTGTTTTCCTTTTTTATTACTTAACTATGTTTCAATGTTTGTCTAAAAATCCATTTTAGAGTGCAATTTCTTGACCAAATTAATGGTAATCCATTCTATAAGAAAAAAATTTATGAATATATTTGTTAGCCTTGTATATAAAAAATTCACTTGGACCTTTAAAAGAAGGTGTTTCAATAAAAATAATGATTCTTATTTTTGAATTTAAAGTATACTCTATTTATGAATTGGCCTTATTGGATTTTATTTAATGGAACCATTTCTAGTATATAACACACATTTCCATGTTTAATGGATGGAATCAAAGTGAACCGAATAAAATGTTAATGATTAAATGTATTAATAATTTTAGCATCCCATGTTTTACATTTACACACTAATGAATGGAAATAATGTGAAAAAAATGACTTATTAAATTTCATGAGTTTTATTTGGGATAATTAATTATTGAATCTAATATAAAGATATTATTGTATATGGACCTTGGAAACATTAAAGGAGTGGCCAGAGATAAGAAAACTTTGAATTCCATAAGGAATACCTTGAGCACTTGTGAATGTAATTAAAATTGATGGATGATGGTTCCCAAGGTTGAAACCCACCATGGACCCTGAGTATTTTCTACTAGTAGATTCCTAGAATGATAACATAGGATCCCTCTATTACAATAATAGGATGCCTTAGATGCACTCCTTTGATCTAGTGTGATGTCGCAACACATGAGGTTCCATGGATACACCATTACTCATACTCATTTTTTATCACATTTTACCTTAGAATAATTCCTTGGATTCTATTGAATCTATATTACAGTGTCATCTCACAAAAGATATCCCTTGGATTTCATGCAGACCCCTTATAGCTGAGATACAAAGTATCACTATGTTGGATCCACTATCATGGTAACGGACGAATTGGTTATTACAATACATCCTATTTAATTTACTATAATCATCATGGATTCATTATTATACCTTGTATCCAATATTATTATAATCATGAAATGACATCAATGCTATTTTTACCTCATAATAATTACAATATAGAATGGAACAAGATTATTAAATGAAATGGATATATGTTCTAAAACCCAATGTGGTGAAATCTAGTACTTGGTATTTTATTGTTGTACTAAATTACATTTACATATGAATTTATGTGCATTGTTTCAGTATATAATATAGAGAATGGATTTTATAGAATCAATTGGTGGTAGCCTTTTGAGATTTATACCACACCCTATCCTTGACCCCATTTGTATCACAGATGATTATATGTATTCATGTGTTAATAACGGAAAGCATCATATTTAGGAAGTCTGTTATTTATTCCTTTCACTAGGATGGATATGGGTAGAAGAATATCAAGTAGGAGCTCTGGATGCATGGATATTCTTTGGAATCTTCTATCATATTTTTATATATTTCATTTCCTTCTTCCATATATACTAGCTTTCAAGTTTTTAAGACACGTGAAAAAAATTATCATCATATTTTGAGTATTATTATCATTTACTTCAATTGGTAATTATTTCACTTTGCTTCCACTATAGAGGGTTAATAGTTATGTTTCTATAGTTTTTTAGTCAGTTGTTCTATATATTTATATTATTTCATATTCAATTTAATTGTTCTTATATTTATCTCATTTCATATACACTAGTAATAATAGAGTATCCTCCCCACAAAAATTATAAGGACCTGACATTAAACAATACATAACCTAGCTGTTTCAACTAGAATTCACTTATTTGCAAACCCAAAGAATTTTTATTATAGAGTTTTAGAGTGTTAGTAAAAAGTCCTACATGTCAAACCACAAGAATAAAATGTGGGTACCATTATAAAAATATATATTTATTCCAAAACATAAAAATTTTCACACAAAAAAAACAACAAAATTTTATTGAAAAAACTATATAACATTTAACATGACTTTTTTATTTCTCTAACACGTCCTTATAATCTATGAAAAACGTTTAAAAACATGTTATGAGTATAAAAACCTCATTAAAGGATATAAAAATATGTGAAACACAACTATTATACGAATACTTATAAGAAAATGAAATCATTTTCACAAAGAAATTGTCCTCACCCATATATACATACATTGTAAAACATGAAATTTCTAAAAAATAGTAAAGAGAATATATATAACCATGAATCAATATTTTTGGATTACATACATATATTGTAACCATTTGGCTGCATTATTATCTGTATCCTTCATGACTACGTTACAATGTAACCCTCATAGCTACCTTATGGTGTAACCATCTTAGTTACATGTGGAGTAACCATATGGCCTACATCCATCTTACACATACCCAATGCATTGTATAGGGATATAATTCAAAAAAAGCTTCATTAATAATGACCAAGATCCAAAAAATTATCATAAAACATAAATAATGTCATAAAATCATTTTTTTGAATTTAATAAAGAAGAATTTTAAAAGACTATTTTCAATGGAAAGACCACTACAAATATCATATAATATAAATAAGAATTAATATACCAAAAGGATTATATGTAAAAACTATTCATACACATAATAAATCATACTTTAAATTAAAATATTTAAAAAAATATTCTTAGTAGCACTTATTTATTGAAGTAGAAGTTTAACCCAAAGAATGGAAATTAGGTTAAATAATTTCTTTTCCTCAGGTTCGTCTTATATGAAACTTGTTTAAAACTCCTTTATAATTGTTAAAATAGTGTTATTAATAATTTAAAAACATGTATTAATTTTTATAACACCTCATATGATTAATTTATAATATCATTAAACCCATTTATTAATAATAATTTGTTATTTACATTGTTTCGGTTATGTGCTTCATATGATTTTCATAGTTGGTTCCTAAAGTATTTTCATTTCAAATGAATGTGAAACACTATAAGTGAAATTAGATGGTTTTAATATATTTTAAAAAAATTAAATTATTCCAAAATTTATTTTGGCTTTATGTTGTTAGGTTGAATCACTAGATACATCATTTGTGATACCCATTTAGATCAATTTAGCGGTTCGTCGATCATCAAGAACTTATTTAATCATATACCATTAATATTATAAATATAAGATGATTAGAAAACATAAGAGAGGTCATATAATAAAAAATAAAAATATTTTCCACCATTAAAATTGTTTTACAGACATCTCTAAAGTAATTAAATGATATTGAAGGAACTCAATCCATGATGTCGGTAAATCAACACGCAACAAACATTGTTTTTCTAGAATATGAAAAAGTGGAGAGGAATAATGTTGATTAATTTTTCCATAAACATGATAAAATATAGAATATATATAATACTAGATCATTCATACCTCTTGTATAAGGGGAGGATAATATTGTATAATAAACTAAATGAATTTTAAAGAAATAGTAAGAAAATGAAAGTGGATTTTTAATACTGTAACTCATTTTATATCACCTTGAATAATTAATTAAGATCTTAATATATTATTACCTTAGTAAAATAAAATAATAACATTATTTACTATTCATAAGGTTCATATTACTTGTCTTGAGGGTATGTTACTATTAACCGTAAAAACAAGTTTTTTCTATCATACTTCAAATAAGTTACTAACCACAACTGTAGATGTCTTTTTTTTTGAAATACAATTCATAGAAGGATAGAAATTATGTTTAACAGCTATTCTATAACTCTCTCCTTAAAAAAGATTCATTTTTTATAGATTTTTTATTTCATGTATTCCAATTTAATTGTAAAACCTTTTGGTACTATAGAAATATCCTAGGCCCTCACTTCAAGTTTACATCCTTTGGCATTTGGGGAGATAGAGATGAAGACATTTGGATAAATTGTATTGGGGAACCTTAGAGAGGGAACCATGGTCAAGATGTCACATAATGGAATCTGATATTTTATTTAATTTTAACACTATTTGTAGATAATAAAAAATAGATTTTAAATGATTCTAAACATTTTTAAAAGACATATTTTGGAGTAGCTAACAAATCATCACCGTAAATAACGAGTTTCTAAAATAAGAGGTGTAGTCCAGTATTTTTTTCAATTACCATTGGTATCCTTTCATCATTGGGTGATGCACACGTTATGTGATGGTTTTTATTATTATCCAGATTGATTGTTTCTTTTCATCTATGGACTGATGACATGAGGGCATAGATATTTGTTACATTCATCATTATAGGCACATAGAATTTACATTTCAAGAATATTTAATTCCATATAGAAGCATTTCACTGCTTGAATTTCATTTTTTAATGTGATTATTGAGTGATGATATGGTGGAAATTGTATTCCTATGATGCTCTTTAACTGTGATTGAGTGATTTATAGTTTTAATTCATGATTTATGTGGGTCCTTAGGGGTGAAAATGGGTAGTTTACCAAGGCAATCCATCGTATATAACAAGATTCATTTTGAGAAAGAATGTATACATAGTTAAATTGAGATTAAATGGGAGTATCTCTTAGTGATTAGGTGTATGGCTCGTGATTCATTGATAATATAAATCAATTTTAATGATATTTTTATATATAGATTTATAAAAATTAAAAATAAAAAAACATGAATTAAAAAATAAAATGGTTGTTATTAAATGCTGATTCAGGTTATGGTTGACCCATCACCTACTATAACCCCCATAATGTTAAATTGAGAACTTACCAATACCTGACCATCAAAGAGGGTATTTGGGGGTAGTATACCTTATGTTATCAGCCCTTATTAATATGTTATGCTTCCACTAGTGTATATATATTATTTAATATGTTTATTATTAATTTTATTATAATTTTTAGAGATATGCCACCGCAATGTCCTTTTGTCATGCACTAATAGGGGTAATGATCATTCTCCAGACTTGGTGTGCCTAGAGCCACTAGTATTACCAAAAGAAGTGACAGATTAAGAACCATATTTTATCCCTATTATAATAACTATGTATCATAGTTATGTGAGTTTATTATTTCTAACATAGTTCATAGAGGGTTCTCCATGACATGCTCCCACAATGGATTGTCTAACTCATGTGTTATTGCAGCAGCAGCTTCTGACCCCCTCAAGGGATGGTGGTCTAATGGATGATGAGTCTTTGATCATGGCCAGACATTCTATCATTGAGCTTCTAAATATTCCATTAGAGTGGAGGTTCAATACTTATAACTATATTATTGGTGATTTGGCCAAGCACTGGTTGGATTTGATTACCTAGGAAGTTCATCATTAGGGAATGAATTGGGATGATTTTTATAATATATTCTATGATCACTCCTTTCTTCAATCACTGATCGATGATTGTGACATATAATTTCTACATCAATAGTAGGGTTCTTGGATATTATTCATTAATTCAGTTCATTTTACTGAGTTATAGTTCATTTCTCCACTTCTAGGAAGTAAAGAGCTATGAAATACAAGATGGTTCAACAATAGTCTCATGTATTTGATATGTACTTAGGTAAATATTTATTTGATACCTTCCTTATATGATAGAATCAATCTGTCTCTTACACTGAGTGAAATTTGAGTAAAAGTGATAGTACATTGCATAAAAGATTATTACCACAATATGTAAGTGATTCTTGTAGCAAGACACGTTTTTTTGAGGATTCATATTTATGTAGTTGCGCTCAGAGTGACTTCACTAGATGATGTATTGTATTATAATGTTTAAATGGATGGGTTACCTTAATCCTAGTGTGATAGAGACTTGATGGAGGGCCATGCTTGCTGCTGTATTGGGAATATTTAGATATTATATCATACATTTCAATCTACTTCTAGTAGAAGATCTATCACACCATCTCTATAACAGAAACTCTTTATTTTTATACATTAACATTACATCACTTTTGAGGAATACATAACACATTATACAATAATATTCCCAAATACTATATTAGTTTTGTGCCTTTATAAAAATGGAAATGTAATCACTAGTACCTAATTATGAAACATTTTCTCCCACATGGTTATCCAAGACAAACACCCCTATTCGAAATATCATAAAAGTAATATTTATTCATATCATAGGGAAGTAAATATTACAATTCTTGAGTTCATATGCTCAATAAGGGTAAATAAGGGATACATGTAAGCATAAATATTATCATTGGGTTTTGGGAATATGATCAAGAAAATAGAAGATCATACCTCTCATATCAAAGATCATTTATATCAATCATTGCATAATGCATGGAATTTCATAATACATTAATCATAAATCAATAATGAATCATAATCCATGAAACAATAAAATATGAATAATAAATGTAATTGTGGGAGACACATAATAATATATAATTATTCCCATAGTATTAAATGAATCATTACCAATGACATCTTATTAGATAGAGTTTTTTATTGAACAGGGTTCACCGAAGTTCCATCCATTTATTACAAAACCATGTTCACTCCACATTATAGACATATAACACTGAACTGAGTTTATTTATCATTCCAACCATGTAATATTGAATTGCGTTCATTTCTTATTTCTACCCTATAAAACTAAATTGATTTCATTTATTACTGTTTCCATGTTTAACTCATTAGATATAAAACATTACATAACGCATTGGAGGGACATATAAGTCCCACCCATATCATAAAATTATACATACTTGTTCCATAATATAATTAAAAATCATATCATAAACGTTGAAATTAAATGGGTATCATAGGAATGTAATCATATCTTAACAAGTGAAAAAAGAATGGTTTCAAAATCATTTCATCAAAGCATAACCCGTGAAAGGAAGTGGGTTTAAAAATAATATAACCCTTGGATGATAAAAGAGTGTCATAGTCATCATTAAATAAAAAATAAACTATTCATTAACGAATATGAATGGTTCATTTGAATCATTTCATTATAGAGAATTAGTAACATCAATAGTTGTCATCATAAATGGAAAATAAATTGAAATGGTATTTTGAAAATATTTCTCAAGGAAAATATCCATTATTATTTAAATTTTTTTTTAAAACATAAAAACCTTTTGAAAACCATTTTATTGAAAATAAACATGATTACCAACAATCTAAGATTTGAACCCCTTCTATAATCCTTTTTCATTGAAAATATATAATTATAGGTTGAAAATGTTTTGAAAATAATATTGTTGAAGACATAAAAAAGGATCATGAAAAAGTTTTGAAAACCATTTATATGAAAATAATTTTCAGACATATAAAAAAGGCATGAAATATTATTGAAAAAAATGTTCATGAAATATTATAAAATAATCACGAAAACATGATGTAAAACATTTACCTAAAAACTTATAAAATGAGATTAAAATCATTTTTTAAACAATTTTCATTTAAATCATAAAAAATAATATTCAAACAATTATCCATGAAACACTATACATAATTATTTGAAAAAAAATTTGAAAAAAATTAATTGAAATATATAATGTATTCCTAAAAACTATTTGAAAACCAGTTTCTTTAAAATTATATAACAGAATCTTAAAAAAATTTGAAAACCCATTCCATGTAAAATAATTTGAAAACATATGATGAAATCATGATAATATTTTTAAAATCATTTTATTGAAAATTATTTGTAAATATATATTCTTAATAATTATCCTATCAAACATGAAATGGAATATTTATATAAAATATGATGGGTAAATTCATACATGTCCTTTAAGGTAATAAAAATATTCCTCTTTTATGGTAAAAGGATTGAAAAATTAATTGTTAGGAAAGTGAAAATATGATTCCTCTAAAAAATTATAAAAGTAAAATGGGGAGAAAATTATTTTTACAATTTTAGGAGAGTATTATAATATTCTTGTAAATCCGTTTAAGAAAACATGGTTTTGAAGGAATGAATATTTCTGACTGAAGAGAGGGTAATGTAAGGCTTCCATTAAAACACATTTTAAACTATATTATATTCCAAATAGTAAAGAAATGATTCCAATACATGAATAAATTTTCAATAAACATAGGAGAACAAAATTCATAACTTTTCATGATCGATGGATTATAATATTTCATCAAAAGAAGCATAATATTACACAATATGAAAATGCAATGAGGTTATTTAATAATCATTTACCCCTTGGTAAGTTTGAACCATACACCGCTTGTATGAAAATGAAATTAAATAATGAATAAATTATCATGAAAATAAGTATATTCATGATATAACTATTTAAATCTCGTATACACACCTCATTTAAAAATATAGGTGCTAAGCATGTAATGTGTCTCAATAAATGAAAATTAAGACAAAATCATGTTACCAATTTGGTAACTTTTAAAAAAAATTCCCATAAAATAAATATAATAAAATGGATAATTAAATACTCATATTTTTATGTATACTAACCATATAATACATCCTTGGTCAGTATACAAACCATATATAAGGAATGGGTGGTGAAAAAAACATTCATCTCAAGAACATAAAATGTGATTTGAAATTCTCTTACCTTGTGTATTAACTATCATTGTACAAACTAAAAAGTCATGTACAATTATTATAAATTTATTATTAATATATTATGGAACCTTATTATTATATATACTACCATATATGGTTTCATTATAACTTTATACTACCAACTATTTAAAGATTCCATGTCATGGTTACGCTTCAGGTAATATTTTCTTTGTTTTTCATATGTGTCTTCATTTGATATATATTTGTTTATTATATTTATTTAATGGTTTATATAATGTAAAATATGATATAAATACAATTTATATTCATTAAATTTTTATTATAATAAAATATTTAATATGTAAGTATGAAATTCAATACAGTGGTCATGGAGACGGTAGGTTGTACATATGCATGAATGTTGTTTCCATTTAATTTTTTATTGAAAGAATGAAAATAAATTATATTTTTTTTATATATAATTTATATAATATAATTATTTTATAATATATTTAATATAATTTCATTAAACACAACCATTATAAATTCTATATTGTGCCTGAAAAATTCACATCCCTTGGAGGGAGAGGTAGTCCACAAATCCTCAAAAGTAATTATCATATTTAAACTGAATGGAATATATAAAGATATGTATGTTAAAATTGTTAATGATGATTAAGTTCATAATAAATATTATATATAACATATATTAATATAGTTTGTATCCTAATTTTCACCATGAAAGGCTGTAATGGGAAAATGAACCACCATCACTTAGTGAGGAGGTAGTTCTTTGTACACATAAACAGTATGTTTGTTACCTATTAGATGGATGAGTGTGTAACTATTGGTTGAAAATATCACCTAAAAATATTATTATATCTAGGATAATTTTTTATATGAATGGAAAAATATTAATTGAGTGGTGAAAAAATAAAATAAAATAACGTAACTTGAGAGAGGGTCTAACCTCTTATTTGGGTAAATATTTGTGGATTGCACAAATGGTTTTCCATAGAACGATTTATGAACAAAGGGTTTATTAATGGTGGAAGAGAGATATTTTGGAATGTTTATTAAGAAGATAATGGATGAACCTATGTGGTTTTAGAAGTGTTTGGAATGAAGAGAGGTTGTGACCTTTTATAGGGGAGGGAAAGGACACACTTCGCATTTTTCAAAACATGTCATGTGTACCCACATTGCTAACTAAAAAATACATTTAAAACAACCAAACTCAATAATAAAATGTTTATTGATGATATGTGTCCATTAAAGTTTTGTTAGATAATTGGATTTTTCACTTCGTCCCTTAAATATATGGTTTATTCCCTTGTTAATTTTAGTCAGTATGATTAATTTTAATTTTATTCACTAACAATTTCGTTAAAAAACAATGTTAAACATATTAGAAATTATAAAATATTATGATTAAAAATATAGGAACTATATTTCATCAATTACAATTGCATAAGTGTAATTAATTAATTTCAATTTAATCACATAGTCGGGTCGACAATGCAGGTTTAAAAAAACTATCAATAGTTTGATATATTTTTATTCCCAATTTCATAGTAAAATTTATTAAAATAATCTAAATTCGATTATTTGGTAAAAATATTATCTAATTAAAATTTTAAACCAATTTAAATTATAATTTAAAATTATAAATATATTAAATAAAAATTCAACTCTGAATTAAAATTCACTATTATTAAGTGTTCATTAAAAAATGGGGTCTACTAAAAAATCCCAAAAAATCACCCTAAGATAATTTCAACATTCTAAATTAAAAAATGGTTTTGATTTTATCAATTTGAATTTATAAATGTTTCTAAAATGAATTTTATTATTTTTCAACAAAGGACATTAAGAGATGTTCATTGTATAAAATAACATTTTGAAACTAATAAGGTAATTACAATAAATAATATATTTCATTATAAAAGTGTTATATATATATAAATAGTAAAAAAAATATTTGAAAAGTATTAGTTTCTATTTAAGTTAATAATGTTAACAGCTATGTTGTAATTATCCCAATTAAATAACTATAACAATAAATTGATGTTACATAGAAACATAGTGTTGCATGTAACAGACCCCATATCATTGTTGAATATAACTTCTGCAATGTTGATGTTTTGTGTAGCATATACCAATTCGGTTCCATATGAAAGGAATGATTGAATAATTTTATTTCAAGAAATAAATTAAAAAAAATTTCAATAAAAAAAGGTCTATAAAAACATAAGGTGTAACATTTTACACCCCATTAAAATGAATTTGACCTTGAAATATTTATAAGCTATCAAATTATTTATACATTTATGTTACATTAATAGAAACCCACATCAAAAAAATATACAATAAAACATCCTATAAATGGAAAACATTTGGAACCATAATGGTTTCTAAGAATAAAACATATCTAAATTTCCACATAAGAGAATATATTTGTTATGTGAAAACATGTAATTGGAAGGGAAATCAAGATATTATGTTCTAGAGTAGAGTGATAGATAACTTGGTTAAGAGAAAGTAAAAAATAAAAAATCTATAAATCTATGTTGACAAAAGGGACCTTTCGATTCATTAGAAACAAAGGTACTATAACATCATTTATGTTTGATGATCCCTTTTCCTAAAGATAAATAATTTTCACGAAAATACATGATTTCATGATTTCATGAAAATGACAACATTTTCTGTTTGTTTACCCAATTCAACTATTTCACTAAAACAGAAAATTTCTTTTTCATTCCCGAAGTACTAATGGATTATGAGATTCATGATAGGAATTAAAAATTTTCATCAGTTATCATTAACACAATATACTTTCAATATGAATTCTATTATGTATAAATCCGCATATGAACATAAAACACTTTAATATTAACGAATTCATCCAAATTATAACCTAAATTTTCTATAAAATGTTATCACTATAACCCTTCCAAAAGATAAAAATTCATAGATTTATAAATAATGTAATGAAATTGGGTTAACAATGGTCCCAAAATTCCACAATGTACTACTTGGTTGTCGCATTCCAATAATGTGACTACCCACATCATATATTCCTTAAATTTCCCTAAATCATTTTTAAAACATGGTTTCTTCATTATTCCAATGTGTAACTGATATATTACATAAATCCTATAATTTGTTAACATCATCTTTGATTACACAAAACATGTTCTCAATAATTATTTATACAGTAAATTGTATATTTTAATTTAATTATTTATATCCAACATGTACAAAGATCATTTCTTCAAGATCATAAATTAATTCAGGGCCTTCGTACCTTAATCCAAATATCACCTTTCCATGAAATCACTTTTCTATGTCTTCATCACCATTCAACTTGTACTTTTCAATCCTTAAGGAAAACTTATACTGAAAATACTCATATTTTTCATGATTCATCTAACATAGTCATTAAATTCCAAAACAAAATCACTTGTCATACATTTTTTAAACCATTACTTTGGATTTATCAACATAATCATTAATAAAAAAAATTATAATATAAAATATCAATAATTTATTAAGGTCCCTCATCCTCAAATTAAACATGCTTCATATTTATAATGTAAGAAATAATGGAATAACCTCACATACCTTTGACATGTATTTTTAGGTCTCATTGTCATCCAAATAATAACCAATACTCATACCACTAATCTTATTATCTTTATGACATTTCAACTTATGAAATATATTTTCATAATTATTATATATTCCATATCAAAAAAATTAAATGTTAAAAATGTTCCTTATAATTATCTGTGTTTACTAAAACTAGAAATCATTGTGTGAGAAATATTTATCATATTTTGATGCCATATCATGATGAAAATTTCTTTTTGGGTTCCTAAATCCATGATAATACATCTTTAATCAATGAAATTGTTAGTAAATAATAGGATATTCATCATAATACTCTATTTAAATACTTCATGATGGTTCATAAATTGTTGTTGAATTACCAAATTATATCATGTGAGGGTGTCAAACATGGTGTAGAACATTTCCCATTTTCATGCACTAGATTACCTCAAGTAAGACCAGGATCATCTTATCAGAGTAGTTATACTAGATAAATATATTCTAGAGGCACAACAACATGATGTGTCTGGACATAAAAGTATTTTTAGGAAACAACTCACTATATACTTTTCCAAAATTTCATGACATTTGCCTAAATTTTAACTCATCCTTAAACTTATCCTTAGAGACATATCTATACATATCATTTTAAATATAATTAGGGATCGCAATGAAGATTACTTATCATAGTTTCAAAAGGTTGAAAAAAACATTAATTTGATACCAACTATAACGCCGCTCGATTTATTACATTAAAATTACATCACTTTTACTGAATTCAAAAATCATTATTCAAATGGATGCTCAAAGACCATATTTGTTTTGTGCATTTGGAATCATGGAAACATAAACACATGTATATGATAGAGATAAATTATCTATCACAAGGCTCTCCAAGACTAAAACCCCACTAAGATATATCATAAATGAAATAATTCATTATAACAAAATTAAGGAAACATAAAAAGGTTTGAGCTCAGATTCTCAGTATGGGTAATCAAATGAGACATGAAAACATAAAAATGAGAATAATGGAATGATAACATGATCCTAAAAATATAAGATCATAGATTGTATATAAAATATCATATACATGAATCATGGAATAAGGAATGACATTTCATAAGACAAGAACCGTAAGGAAATAAATAAACATAATCCACGAGATCATTAAATAGGAATAATACATGGAATTGTTATAGAAACATAAGTATATATAATTTCTTCCTTGTAATCAAGGCATCACTGCAAAGTCAATCTAAGTGAATAGTGTCTTTTACTGAACTGGGTTCACACCCAGTTCGACCTCTATACTGCTGAGCCGAGTTCACTCCTTATTCCAGCCCCATAATGCAAAACTAAGTTAATATCTCATTCCAACACTATAATACTGAATAAAGTTAATTTCTCATTCCATCCATCTATATCTCATGAGAAATAAATCATTTCCCAATGAATTGGATGAAGTTATATGTCCCATCAATTTCAAAAAACCATACATATATAAGAAACCATATATTTAAAAATCATATCATAACCTCTAAAATGAAATTGGTATCATA
Source organism: Viscum album (assembly GCA_963277665.1). Taxonomy (NCBI): domain Eukaryota; kingdom Viridiplantae; phylum Streptophyta; class Magnoliopsida; order Santalales; family Viscaceae; genus Viscum; species Viscum album. The sequence continues at coordinate 1,672,535,019 of OY728146.1, read as the reverse complement.
AACATATAATAATTTCATAACATGTAAAAACGATAGGTTTCATAGTCATTTCATAAAACCATAACCCATTAAGGGAAGTGGGTTTCAAAATAATATAACTTGTGGAATAGAAAGAGGTGACATAGGAATCATTTCATCAAAAAATAAATCATTAAAGACTAAATATGAATGGATTCTTTTAATATTTTTTCTACAATGAAATGAGTAACATTAAAATATGTAAGCATAGATAAAAAATAACTTCAAAATAATATTTTAAAACCTTTTGGGACGAAAATAACATTTCTTCGTATAAAATGGATCTTTAAAATAATAAAACATTCGAAAACCATTTTATTTCAAATAAAAATTAAATATTATAAATAATTGTTTGAAACCAAATTGAAAATATTTTTTTAAATAAAATGAGAGTTTTGAAAAAGTGTAAAAATCATTTTCCATGAATATTTATAAAATAATCTTAATTTTTTTTGAAAACTAATTCTTTGAAAATACATTGAAATCTTTTAAAAAAAGCTTGTAATAAATTTTAAATTATATTTACATAAAATAATATAAGATAATATTTAAAAAAATCTAAAAAATTATATTATTTACAAGTAATAAAATATGCTTGAAAACATTTTAATGCAATTTTAAATGAATATATACAAATAAATCTAGAAAATATATTTTTTTTAAATCCGTGAAAACTGTTAAATGATGATTTGAAATTTTTTTAAAACACTTTTCCATGGAAATATATTATGTACACTAGAAAACATTTCTAAAACACATTTTATTAAATAACCTAAAAAATATTATTAAATTATTTTCGAAAAACACTTTCCCTGAAAAATAATATTAAATAATAAAAATAAAACATATAAAAAATTAAACCATTATTTTGAATGTTATTTTTAAAAATATTTTTATAAAAATTAACCTTTAAACCATGAAAAGTAAGATTCACAGAAATGATGATGTGTAAATTTAGACAAGACATACGATGTAAGATGACAATTTTGTTTGCATGGAAAAAGGTTGGAATGATTCTTTATTTGGAAAGAGAGAGGAATATTTCTTTTGAAAAAATTTGTAAAAGTAAAAAAATTGAAAAATTATTTTATTGATTGTAGTATTGTTTGTATAATATTATTTTAAACCATTTTTAGAAAAGCATATTTTGTAGAAACATATATTTCCCACTCAAGAGAGGGTTATGTCAATATTAATTAAAAAAAATATTAAATATATTATGTACCAAATAGAATAATTTTTTGCAAAAAAAGTAATATATTATGAATAAATTTAGTGGAAGAAAATTCATGAATGTTATTTAGAGATGGTTCAATATATTACATCAACTAAAGCATAAACATAAACAATCTACAAATGCAATGAAATAGTTTTAATAAACTCTTACCACATAATAACAATGAACCATAAAAACCATGTAATAAAATGAAATTACATGAAACAAAAAATATGTTAAATATAATGGGATTATTTATATAACATTTCAAAGTAAATATATACACCTCATGGAAAAATATAAGTTCATGACCTGGCATGTTTCATAAAGAAGTCATATTGAGTCAGATGTACATTAATGATTTGAAATTTTTTGAAACATGTATACCATGAAATAAATATCATAAAATGGATATTTAAATACACAAAAAAATTTATAAGAATAATGTAACAAATAAATGGGTTTTAAACACACTAGAAAAAAGAAATGGGTGGTGAAAATTGCATGTATCTCACAAAAATAAAAAGTGAGACGAAATTCCCTTACCCTAGGTCTTGACTGTCTTTGTACTCATTCAATCACCATTTGTAATAAAAAAAATTATTATAAATATATCACAGATCCATATTATTATTTCTAATAACATTTATCATTTTTATGACTTTATATTACCCTCTTGTTAATAATTCCATGCATGGACTACACTTTGGGTAATATTCGCTTTGTTTTCACAAGTGTATTTATATGTTATATATTTGTACCCTATAATTATATCATGATTTCCAGAATTTAAACCATGATATAAAAAACATTTATATTAAATATATTTGTATTATAATAATTTATATAATATATAAGTGTTAAATGGAATACAATGTTTAGGGATATAGTAGATTGTACGTACGTATGAACATTATTTCGGTTTAATATTCTTATTAAAAGAAAGAACACAAATAAAATATTTGTATATATATTTCATTATTATTGTAGAATTATTATATCATATATATCATCTTAGATTACTAAACCCATCCATAAAACATTCCATATAGTCCATGAATGACTCACATCACTTTTAGGGGGTGGTAGTCCACACTTCTTCAAATGAAATTATCTTATTCACTAAATGAACAATCATCATTTAGTGATGTGGTCATTCTTTGTGCACATAAATAGTATGTTCTCTATCCATTAGTTGGATTACCATGCAAGTGTAGGTTGAATCAATCTCATTAAAACATCTCATTATGTCTAGGATACTATTTATTTTTTATATCCATGGAATTCAATTAATTATGTTTATGGAGAATAAAAAAAAGAAAGTAACTTGAGGGAGGGTGTTACCTCTTAATCTGGTAAAACCATTTGGTTTACACCAAAGGGAATCCTTAGAATTATTTCTAAAAAAATGGAGGTATCAAGAATAGAGGTAGGGATTTTGGGAAGTGTATATAATTGATATGGGCCAAACCTATGGGATTAAGAGGTTTGAGGAATGGAAGAGGTAGTGTCCTTTTATAGGATTGGGAAAGGACATAGTTGGATTTTTTTTAAACGTTATGTGAACCCATGTTTTTACTGTAAAAACTCATAAGAACAAAAAAAACTAAACAATAGATGTTTTAGTGCCTAAATATTGGAAGAAAATTGGTGTTGGATAGGTAGATAGGACATTTTGGCCATAAAATTTAATGCTTATTCCCCGGTTTATTTTAATTACAACTATTAATTTTATATACATTCACTAATCATTTTGATGAAAAACTAAGTAGACCATAATAGAAATTATAAGTTATTCTTATTATAAATATGGAATAAATTATTAAAAATTCCAATCACAATAGTTGAAGAAATTTATTTCCATTTATCCTGGGAGTTGTGTCAAAAATGTGTATATATAAAAATGTTCAATTTTTTGATATGTTTATATACCCTATTTCAATACGAAATTGATTATAATGACCAATATCAGAATAATTGATAAAAATATTATCTAATTAAACATTGAAACCAATTTAATGTGTAATTTATTCTTCTAAATAATTTATATGGAAAAAGTAGTTTGGAATAAAAATCAATCAGTATTAACTATTCATTAAAAAATTGAGGTTTCTCTGAAAAATTTCTTAAATTAACACTAATAAAATTCTGAAAATATAAAATATAAAATTAATTTTATTATATATAATTAAATATAATTATGGCTCTATAATTATTTTTATTATTTTTTAAAAAATGAAATTAAATGTAGTTTATTTGAGAGAATTGTATTTTTATAGATTTTAGGACTTTACCAAAAAAATTATTTCATTATTAATATGTTTAATATACATAATAAAATTATATAAAATATGTAAAAATTATTGACTATTAATCAGATTACAATGTTCAATGAATAGGTTACAAGTATCTTGTTTAAATAATAATAACCTGAAATTGATGTTTCATTGAAACTCAATGTTGCATGTAACATACGACAACTCAGTATTTTATGTAACATATGTCAAGTGGATGTTTTGTGTAATTTTTGTCAAGTCAATTCCCTATGAAAGGAATGATTGGCATAGTGTATTACAATTCATAAATAAAAATTAATTAATTTCATAAATATAAATGTTCATATAAACTAGAGGGTTGCATCCCCCTTCCGGGGTAGGTTTTTTATGAAAAATCTAGTGGAGAGTGTGTGTATCACTGGTTGGACTAGATGGGGAGAAATCCATGGCCATCATATCTAGACTTCTATCCAGTAGCGCCAACGAAATAGTCATACATATGGTAGTTCAACTGTAGTACTGGTCCATGGATCATGATAGTTTAATGTTTTACTGTCTATACCCATGGATCATAGTGCAAGACCATATATAGTATAAGCTATGATTCTAGTAGCCTCTATTATAGAATAATCATTATTTGATATATTCACTTTAAAATAATTTATCTCTTTATTTTTCATGGTATGTATTAGGATATAAATTCTGTATTTTTGTGGTGCAATAAACCTGGATACACTATTGGGGGTACGGTGGGAGAAAATATGCCAATGTAGTTATTATCCCCTAGGGATAAGATGTTTTAATTTCATATGGGAACACATTATTCATGATATTAAGGGATTTGATGTCTTTCTCAATGTGGATTAATTGATCCCATATTATTCTTTTGTATACTTTTAATCTTGTAGGGTATCAATTATATCACTATTAAGAATGAGTTATCTACAAAAGGGTGAGTGGAATGTCCATGTCAGTAGAGATACACCATAGAATATTGGGCTAGCAGGAGTGAACAACCATATTTTTAATATCTTCATGGATGATCATGGAGTACACCTGAAATATTTTCCTCCTATAGTAGGTCTTTCTATTGATGTGTTTCCAAAAAAAATTCATCATACTTACCATGGGAGTTATAGATTTAATGATTCATATCATCCAAAGAGAATATTAAATTCCAATTTATCTATATTGGATTAAATCTACCTGTCCCCAACAGCTCATGAGATAGTTGGAGGATCTGAAGGAAATTTTTTTTATATGGACTAATAATTCGTCATGGGGTACACATGTTCTTTTCACCGATAAGGTTGATTGGACACAACATATATGATTAGAATTTAGATGTTTGAACTAGATTACAGTCAAGAATTACTATTCACAAACTCAAATAGATGATATATTTGATTCTTTTGTTATATTATCATGGAATCAAGAGTTCAGTTACGGTAGAAAATGTGAGTGTTTTGGTTACCTAGGATCAATATAATAATGTGTTTTATGATAAGGGTTTCCATGGGGATAGTAGATATTATAGGTATTTCATACATTATTTCTCATTACATTATTCACCTCTTATTAGTCTTATTAATAAGTGTGTTACATTCATGTAGTTAGAAGAGTGTGAGAAATCCTTCCGAGGACATGAAATGAAGTCCTCCTTCGGCACCAATTCTGATAATTCAAGAGCTTGGAAGTGGATGTATAGTGTTTTTTGATGAATTTGGAATCGATATAGGTGTAGTTTTGATTCAAGTGGATATATTTGCTGAGTAAGGATCTTTGATGTTGAGGAGTTTTGATATAAACTAACAAATGCATGATATGGAGCTAGAATAAGTTGTACAAACCTTGTGTTTTTGGATAAATTATCAAGTGGGTAATCGATTTATACGGAATATGAACCAAAAGATCCTCAAACACTCTTTTCTAATACATCACATGAATATTAATAAACTATTATGGGTTGAATATATTAAGTCATTTTATTTGATATTTCTTAAATGCTAGTAAAGGGAAATTCAATAGCTGATTCGCCGAGTTGGAAAACTAAGTCACGTACATTACGGGAAACCACTGAAGATTTTAAATCGATGGCTCTCTTATATGAGATTAATCTAGAATTTCATGATATCCATGAAGAATATTATCTCTCATCCAAATAATTTACCTCTTAAATCCTTGATATGGTGAAGAGTAGTGAATATTTAGATACATAACTCACTGAATTTTAAGAGAGAATTACTAGTGGGTACCCACATTTGGATTGGTCTCTAGATAGAGACAATATCCTAGGTATTCATGTGAATGTGTAGGCTCTTAATTATTTGAGGGAGGAACTAATTTTTGAGTCTCATAATTCTTAGTGGTACATTTATCCAACCATAGTAAAGATGTATCAATATTTGTGATTCCACTATTGGTGGCCTAGAATGAAATTTCATATAGAAGGTTTTATCACTTGGTGTTCCATCTGTTAGAAATTAATGGTGGAACATGAGTGATATTAAGTCTTGTTATAGCCACATCTAGTCCAGGAATGACAATGGAAAGATTCTTTCTTGAACATTGTAATTGGAATACAGAGGACTCCTCGAGGTAGAGAAACAATTGGTATAGTCCATGAAAAAAATAATGAAAGTATCCCAATTCCTTCCCATCTGGGAGACATTATCATTTTATGAGATAAGAATTATTTATTTATAATATATTATATGGCCCCATAAATTCTCTCATAAAATCATATTATATAGAGAAACTTTTTTAACATTTAGGTTACGATACGGGTTAGAAAAATATATGGGTACACAGATGCTTTAGAGAATAACCTTTATCCCTAAAACTGATATCCTGTTGAAACAGATTATACAAATCTTAAAGAAAATTATATGGTAATTAATACTTGATTTTTATGGTTTTGGGAGAAACATAACCCTCTAATATAGTTATCCTATAATAATATCTTTCATCTGGCGATTCAGATGGATCATTTTGTGGCCTCGTATGTTATGTCCTTTCATTCACCCCTTTTCTATCTAGAGGCAAATGAGGTAGCTCTACATGGTCATCATATCATACATTAGACATAATAGTAGGTACTACTGATCAGGAAGCATATTTATTCTACCAAATCTACACAGAAATCCTATGCTGATCAATATCAGGGACCACTATAGTTACATGTTTGGGATTATCATTTCTTATAGGTATCACATAGGATTGGGAATAGATGGATTGAGAGGTGGGTGAAGTTGTCCCCTAATTATGTTTGGACATTTGGGATTATAGTTAGATATAGTTTAGTATATCATCGTTAGTTATTACCACATATTTATTCCTCCATGCATTATGTCTTCCATGTTTCAAAAAATATCTGTTATCATGCCGACTTGTCACATAATTTTGATTAAATAGAATTTGAGTTAGATGAAAATGATTCATTGGATGAATATCCTATAAGAATAATTGATCGGATCATAAAGCCTCATGAAACATGGTATTTCCATCTAGTATGGGTCTTATATAATCAAAACTATGAAAATAAAAATAAATGGGAGTGATAGGGTGGCATACATGTCATGTGGTTGGAGTTATTCTCATAGAGTGTTTCACCTCCCTTGGAAGTTGAACTCAGGGTCGAGCTCATTTATGGGGGGAAGACTATAAGAACCCAGTTTTTATATTATTTATTGATCCTTTAAATTTTTACCTAATTATTTATTTTGGACCTAATATTAATGAATATTGAGTTTGTAATAATTTTTTGGGTGCTCATGGATTTTATGGATCTCCGAATAACATTCGGTAGAGAAAAACACTAGGCCACACAGTTTGTAAAATTCGCTCCCAGATAGCATGGTCACCCTTAACACCAAGGGACTATATTTTGGGGTGAATCATGGAACATGATTTAATTATATATGTATAGGTACCTCACTCATATGAAAATTTTCCGTATTTTTTAGTAGAGGCATATCTCACAAATGGTGCTCCATTTGACCAAATTTGTAGACGAAGCATGCACACCATTTTTCATAGAAAAAATATGATTTTTCATTAAAGGAATTTTTAACCCTACCTCCTTCATTTATATTACCTATATACAATAATTACTATTATCAGCCTTTATATATCTTTTTAATCCCATTTCAATTTTATTTATCTTGACCTATGATCCAATGTCTGATTTAATCATTGGTCATCACATTGTATGTGTATCTGTATGTACTCAATTCATTTTATCCATTCATAATTATTAATTACATTGAAAAATGGCATTTAGATGAAATCTCATATGACCTATTTGAGGTAATTTATTTGTTATTAATATTTATTTTGATCCTAGTGAAACTAAAAGATGATACTGGATGTGGAAGGTTATTTGAGGTTAAGGTAGGTTTTCCCATATGTTTTGGTATTTTATAAACTTCTGTAGTTTTTTCCATTCTTATTTCATTATGAGTGACCAATTAAATACATTTTATGTGTTTATAGTTTTCACAATTGTATTATATGACACTTCTATGACATGTTTTCCACTATGAACGGTGAGACCTCAACCTGTTCGACACCAAGTATGGCGTTTTCCTTACTATTTTGTTATGTTCAACAATGGTTCCATTTGGGAGTCAAATGTTTTAACAATATTAGTGGTTATAACTTCATAAATAAAATTAATTATGTGATTTAATTGTTAACCTTGTATATTATAATTTCACTTAGACATTTTATGTTATGTTTTAAAGAATAATTAATGAATTTTAATTTTGAATGGAAGGTATAATATATATATGACTTGGCCTTCTTTAATGTGATTAAATTTCTTGGTTTAGTATTCATAGCCCATCATTACATGTTTAATAAAAGGTATTGGAGTGAAAATAATATATTTTTTACGACTAAAATGAACTAATTTTGGTTTAATGTCAGGTTATACCATGTCACAATACTGAAAGGTAACAATATGAACCGAATGAATATTAAATTGCATAAATATTGCATTGGAAAGTAAATTAGTTAATATTTTATAAGGTGAGTAATGTATATGGACCTTGACATAGTTCTTTGAACCTTTATAATTGAGCTAGTTTTGGATTCCCAAGTGAATGGATTGAGAACGAGTGGAATCTATCACAATTCTAAGATGAAATTTTCTAACATTTATACCCACCCAGAAACCAAATCTATATCCATAGTAAATAATCATTTTGACATCATATGATCCCTATTTTATAATTATAGGATTCCATGGATAAAATTGTTGGATCCATCATGATGTCAACTGGAATGAGGAACCATTGATACAACATTGGGTCATGCTCATTATGACAACCCTTCTTTTTATTACAATTTAAACATGATTTATTACATAAAACATCACTTGATACAACAAAGATGATCCCGAGGTTTAGTGTCTTTGTGGCTTAGGATCATTACATTAAAACTTATAACATGAAATACAACATCTTTTTTGAAAACATCCTTTACATGACCACTAAATTCCCTCGTATTTAGCATTGCATGGGATAACCTGAGGACATTCATAAGAAAAGGGTGAGATATAAATCCCAGTGAGGGAGTACAAATGGAAAAACATGAGGAGTAAAATACATGTTAGACAATAGGAATATCAATATAGAATAAAAGAAACATGAACATAATGGCATGATAAAGCATGATAATCATAACATGGAAATGTGGCAACAACACTTAACATTGAATTAGTATGAGCCAAGGATCATTGCACATGGAGAATGAGTAAACCCTCATTGCGCATGAAGCATGAGTAAACCCACGTTGCACTTCAATTAGCATGATTCAACACTCATTACACATGACGTATCATGATACTATACTTTACCCAATGCATTGGAGCGCTATAAGGGCGCACCCTTCTTAAACATTTCATTTCATGAATAAGTGTGCCACATGGATCATAAAACATGGATTTATAAAACACAAACATTTATTACATGATAAAGGAATGTGGAATTCATACATGAAACATTGTAATCAATATGTAAAGGTGCATAAAGGTAGATACCCTTGATGGAGAAATGGGAATGGTATCCACTACACAATGGCATTGGCATAGAAAATCGGTGCGATTTCGGCAGCATAACGGTGTGACAAAAGAATTCATAAAAATGGTTGATGAGAGAGAAAGGGGTTCCTAATCATATTTACATGTAATTTACAGTATGGAGGTCCTATATATACATGTCCCAACAATTTAAATAGAATTTATATTCATGATGCAAAATTATTGCTTGAATGTAAAAGAACAGAGAGAAGTTCCTTTCGGAATTTCGGCATAGTAATGGGTGTACATGGGAGGCATTTAATGAGAGAGAAAGGGGTCTCCCTTCATTAAAAAAATAAGAGGGAAGTATGGGGGAGGTGTGAAACCATACCCAAACATTCATAATTGAAATTAAAAGGGAATACAATTTAATGAAAATTGACAAAATTAGAAAGGAAGAAAAACCCTTACTTGGAAGTGTGCTTCCAAAGGCTAGAGAGAGGCTTGTGAGAGGCTTCTTGGAAGCTTGGGGAACCATGGGAGGATTATAGAGAGAGTAGGGTAGAGGTTGGACGAAATCCAAGGGATTTTAGTGAGGAGGAAGTGGGATCTTGGGTGGGTTTAGATAGGAAAGGTGAGAGAATTCTTTATTATTTAGTTTTGGGACCCATTATATTAAACTAATCCAAACCACAAACCATCCCATGGTTTTTCCCATGGTTTCTCGAAAAAAGGAATGAGGAAAAAGAAAATTACAAGGCCATGGTCTGAACTTATTAAAATATTAGGGTTGCTTATGTGGAGGTGAGTCACACTCCCATGGAAATTAATTTATAAAGGAAAAGTGTTGAATATGTCTTGATGGGTTCATTAATACTTTGAAAAGTAAGTTAAAAAAACCCAAAATAACATTATTTTAATGATAAAACATATATAGGCCGAACATGAGGATTTTGGTATTTTATTACATCACCATTGGGTTATTATGACGTCATAAAACACATTATATATTTAAACGGTATTTAATTTTTACCCAAAACATTGACTGTCTCAGAAAATTATGAAAAATTCACCATTGGATAATTTCAAGGTCCTGATTCCAGAAATGACATTTATTTTATCTAAAAAATTTTCTAAATATGTTCATTTTCACTTTTCAAATAAAAACCAACATTTATCGAAAATTCACGGGTTTTGACAGAAATGGTTTTCAAAACTTAATAAAACTTTTAATTAGATTTATAAAATAATAATATCATTTATATTTAATAAAAATTAATTTAAAAATACTAATATTATTTAATTAAAATATTATTTAATTCAAAAATCCCTTAATTTAATAAAATATATTTCTTAATTAAATAATAACAAAAAACACCATTTGTACTTTACAAACTATTTACAACGTATCAAAAATGACTAGAAATTATATTCATTAATATATAAAAAAATAATGTAAATGAACATAGTACTACTTATTTGTTACATAACCCCTTAAAACAGCCACGTAAGACCTAAGGGTAAGGTGTTCAATGGTGACAGACTCTTGGGGCGGCTCAGATAACATCGCTCGAGTGGTAATCTCTATCAACTTCCACTTTTCCCGTAGACGGTCCCATTAGATCTTGACATGGTGAAGCTCAGCATGGGCTTGGTCAAAGGTGAAGCCCAAGGACGCCACCTCTTTTTCGAGGTCCAACAAATGGGCTTCATATGGGGCAATTCTACTGGATGAGGCCATCGCTTCCTTTGTCTGAGTAAAATTTGGTTTGTTAAAGCCCTATATTTATACTAATCATGTTATCACTGTTCAACGACTATAAAAGTAACAGTCACAACTCTTATCATAAAACCAAAGAAGTTGACATTTTATAAAAACATTTTATATAAAGATACATTTACTAAGATCAAGATGGATTTCCATTAATGAAGGTTTGGGTCGTTACAACATTCCCCCCTTAAGAAATTTCGCCCTCGAAATTTTACTTTTCCCATACTAAAAAAGATGTGGGTAACTCAGCTTCATCTTTTCCTCTGATTCCCAAGTTGCTTCTTCAAACTTGTGGTTTCTCCACAACACCTTGACGAGGGTTATTGTCTTATTTCGTAGAACTTTTTCTTTACAATCTAAGATCATCAATGGTTGCTCCTCATAAGAAAGATCATCTTCCAATTGTACCACCTCGGAAGAATGTACATGTGAAGGGTCCGGTATGTACTTCCTTAAGAGGGATACATGAATGAAATCATGCACCTTGGCCATAGTAGGTGGAAGTGCTTGTCAAAAGGCCACAGCCCCAACACAATCAAGACTCTAGAAGGGGCCAATGTACCTTGGACTTAGCTTCCCTTTCTTTCCAAACCTCATGACCTTCTTCCACGAAGATATGCTTAGAAACACCATGTCTCCAACTTTAAATCAAAGGTCTTGTTGACGATTATCTGCATAACTCTTCTGTCAACTCTGGGATACCTTTATTTGATGTTGAATGGTTTTCACCTTCTCTTACATTTCCTCGACCATTTCGGGTCCAAGCAGCTTACGTTCACCGACCTCATCCCAACATGCTGGTGTTTGGATCCTTTTCCCATACAGGGCTTCATATGGTGCCATATGGATGCTCATGTGGAAACTATTGTTATAAGAGAACTCAAACAGAGGAAGATGTTGATCCCATCCTCCTTTAAAGTCCATTGAGAACACTCTCAACAAATCCTCAAGTGTTTGGATAGTCCGCTCGGATTGGCCATCAGTTTGAGGATTATAGGCCGTACTGAAGTTCAGTTCAGTATTCAGAGCATGTCGAAGACTCTTCCAAAACATAGAGGTGAATCTTGGATCCCAGTCAGACACAATAGATAGTGGTAGTCCATGGAACCTTACCAATTCCCTGATATATATCTATTCCAGTTGATCCAATGAGAAATCCTCATGAATATCAATGAAGTGTGCAGTCTTTGTAAGATAATCCAGAACAACCCAGATTGCATTGTTTCCTTTGGATGTCCTTGGATGTCCGGTGACAAAGTCCATGGTGATGTTCTCCCATTTCCATTCTGGTATGGTCAATGTTTGCATCATCCCCTTAGACTTCTGACTCTCTTCCTTCACTTGCTGACACACCAGGCACTTTGATGTATATTTGGTGATCTCCTTCTTCATATTATCCCACAAAATTTTTCTCGGAGATCTCGGTACATCTTTGTGCTCCCTGGGTGAATAGAGAAATTTGAACTCTGTGCATCATCCAAAACTTCCGTCATCAGCTCCGTACCTGATGGAACACATAGTATTTTCGCAAACCGCACAATTCCTTCTTCATTAACATTAAATTCCATGGATTTCCCCTTTTTGATAGCTTCCAATTTTTCCTAAATTCCCACATCATCCTTTTGAGAATCCATTAACATTTCCAAAAGAGATGGTTGAACAATAATTTGTGAAAGGATTGATGATGTTCCCTTCTTTATGATTCCCACGTCCATCTTCATCAAGTCTATGAAGATTGGATCCTTCTCAATTCTCATCATTGATAGAATTGTTGGGTCCTTTCTACTTAGGGAATCTTCCACCTTGTTCGCTTTCCCAGGGTGGTAATGTATTGAGTAGTCATAATCCTTGATGAGCTCTATCTATCTTCTCTGGCTCATATTAAGCTCTTTCTGTGTGAATATATATTTAATACTCTTGTGGTCAGTATATATCTCACATTTCTCTCCATAGAGATAATGCCACCAGATTTTCAAGGCAAATATCACAGCCGCCAACTCTAGATCATGCGTTGGATTGTTTCGCTCATGGATTTTCAACTGCCTTGAGGAATAGGATATCACTTTATAATTATGCATCAGCACACAACCTAAGCCCTTCTTTGAGGCATCACTGAATACCACAAAAAGTTCCCCACTCGTGGGTAATGTGAGCACGGGTGTAGTGATAAGCCTCATTTTCAACTCCTTGATGCTTTCTTCACATTCATCACTCCATGAAAACTTTACTCCCTTTCGAGTTAGCTTGGTAAGAGGGATGGAAAATCATGAGAAATTTCTCACAAATCGTCGATAATATCCAGCTAACCCCAAGAAGCTACGAATATCCATTTCTGATGTTGGCCTCGGTCATCCCTCAATTTCATCTGTTTTGGAGGGATCCACAGATATCCCATTGCTTGTGATTATATGGCCCAAGAATGAGAACTCCTTCAACCAGAACTCACACATGATGTACTTTGGATAGAGATTCTCCTTGCGCATAGTCTCTAGTACAGTTCTTAAATGCTCCTCATGGTCCTCCTTGGTTTTGGAGTATATTAGAATATCATCTATAAATAATACCACAAATTTTCCAAGGTAATCTCTAAATACACTATTCATCAAGTCCATGAATATTTTTAGAGCATTGGTGAGTCCAAAAGGCATTACTATGAATTCATAGTGCCCGTATCTTGTACGAAAAGCAGTCTTGGGGAAATCTTTCTTCTTCACCCTTACTTGATAATATCCCGACCGCAAGTCCACCATGGAGAAGTATTGTGCTCCACGCCGCTGATAAAAAATGTCATCTATTCTTGAGAGAGGATACTTGTTTTTTATCGTGATTTTGTTAAGTTCATCATAATCGATTGAAAGCTGCATTGACCCACCCTTCTTCTTGATGAAGAGGACTGGTGCACCCCATGGTGAAGTACTTGGGCGTATAAACCCTTTATCCAGATTCTCCTATAGTTGTTTCATTGGCTCTTCTAGCTCAACAACATCCATTCTATATGGATTCTTGGATATTGTTAATGCCCCAGGTATAAGTTCAAATGAGACATCAACACCTCTTCTAGGAGGAAGACCAGGCAGTTCCTCGGGAAACACTTCCGCGAATTCCCTCACAATAGGCATTTCTTCAAGGATGTTTTCTTCTTTGGACTTAATCAGCTGAGCCAGATACTATTTCTCATAGGGCATTAATATCCATGCTTGAGATGATGGAGCTAAAGGAGATTCATCTTTCTCCTGACACATGTAACGAATCGGGGGTCGATTCTCCATATGGAGTGTGATTTCCCTCTCCTGAAAATTTATGTTGGCTCTATATAAGGAAAGCCGATCCATGCCATGAATTGCATCAACTTCCAACAAAGGGAGTATGATGAGGTTCGCCAGGAAATTAAATCCACAGATTATAACAGGGGAGGACTTATATTCATGGGATGCAATGATTTCCCCATTTTCTGTACTCACTGACATATTTACGTCCATGATTTGTGGTGGTGCTGGGATTGTTCTACTAAACTTTCAAGATTTAAAAGAATGTGTAGAACCTGAATCAAAAAGTACATTCTCTATTCTTGAATGAATAACTAGCTTACCTTTCACCACTTCGTTTTCGGGGTTCACTTCTGTAGAAGTGATGGCAAAATCTCTTCCTTGCTGTCTTGGAGGTTGTTGGTTGCCTCCGATAACCCTTGGATTAGGGCACTGATTTGAAAAATGACATGGTTCTTTGCATTTGAAGCATTGAACGACACGTTGAGGTTCAAATGGAGCGTTCCTATCCTCTATCGCATCCACGGGTCCTTTTTGCTGACAGTTAACAGCTAGGTTCCCTTCTCTTCCACACCTGAATCATTTTTTCGTCCCCTTAAGGCAATTTCCAGGGTGATTCTTTCCACACTTTTAGCATATGGGGTGCTGGAACTTCTTAGTGCCATTGGATTTATCCATCAGACCACCAGCATTGATTTCTACCTTACGCTTCTTGTCCCCATGATACCCCTGTGATTATCCGATCACTATTTCGACCTTGAGGGCACGTCATACAATTTCCTCATAGCTGTCGAAATCACCGATCGCTAATGCTTTCCGCAAGTTGGGCTTCAGCCCACCAAAGAAGCAGTCAACCTTGCATTCGGGGGTAACAACAAAGTCGGAAGCATATCATGCTAGCCTTGTGAAGTTTTCCTCGTACGCTCCAACAGATTCTTCATCTTTTTTCTTGAGGGAAAGGAAGTCCCTTTCCATCTTATGCCGAAGGGTGTGCAAAAAATATTTATCGAAAAACATCATTCGGAATTCCTTCTATTCCAAAGCCTCGATCTCCTCCTCAGGCTTCGTATTTTTGATCAACTTCCACCATTGATCAGCTTCACCCTCCATACGGTAAGAAGCCAGAAGAATATTCTCTTGTTCAGAACATTGGAGGATGGAGAAGATATTTTCAATGGAGTTGATCTATTTTTCAGCGATCATGGTATTGGATGATCCACTAAAATTAGGACGCCTTTGACTCATGAATCTCTCGATAGTGACTTGTTCTTTATTAGGGGGGGTGAACGTTCCTCTTGACCCATGTTTCTATTCAATACTTGAGTTAGTTGAGAGAGAAGCGTGACAAAGTTCGCGATTCCCGCTCCCATTGGATTTGGAATCTCATTAGTACAGTCATCACACTGATCTTCAAAACGGTTTTTAGCCCGAGTCCTCCTATTACAGGGCATTGGCTGGAATAAAATGAAAGGTTGGGATAACACATAAAGGGTAATCTAAAGACAAAAGTTGATTACTCCTAAATAAACATTCATTTCCTTAACTCATGATTATATGGTTTCAATCTAGGGTTTTCATGATCTACTTTCTAACATATATTCTTAGGGGAATTTTTCCCTTAATAAGGTTTCATACTAAGATTGTGAATTTATCAAAACATATCCCTCGAGAGTGTCGTAAACAAGAGTTCAGTAAGGCCCGTTGTCGTGCACCAGTTCCTGTTCGAGTCTAGCTCAAAGCGGTGTTTTCTTGTTTTACCCCTAGGATACATCTGTGCCAGAGCCGCCTCTACCTGCTCGTATCGAGACAGGGATGTATTTGTTTGATAAACCAATTACTTAGTATTTACCAAAACATAGGGATTTTTTTATTATACAATGTCTTGTATATAAGGCTTTACTATGGTTTCCTAATCCCAAAAATAACAAAACCTATCCTATGATACCAACTATGACAACCCTTCTTTTTATTACAACTTAGACATGATTTATTACATAAAAAATCACTTGATACAACAAAGAACATCGAGAGGTTTAGTTTATTTGGGGCTTAGGATCATTACATAAAAACATAGAACATGATATACAACATCTTTATTGAAAACTTCCTTTACATGGCCACTACATTCCCTCGTACTTAGCATTGCATGGGATAACCTGAGGACATGCATAAGAAAAGGGTGAGCTATAAAGCCCAGTAAGGGAGTACACATGGAATAACATGAGGTGTACAATACATGTTAGAAAATAGTCATATCAATAGAGAATTAAAGAAAGATGAAAAAAGGCATGATAAAGCATGATAATCATAACATGGGAATGTGGCAACAACACTTAACATTGAATTAGCATGAGCCAAGGCTCATTGCACATGGAGCATGAGTAAACCCTCATTGCAAATGAAGCACGATTAAACCCTCATTGCACTTGAATTATCATGAGTCAACACTCATTGCACATGACGTATCATGATACTATAATTTACCCAATGCATTGGTGCGCTATAATGGCGCACCCTTCTTAAACATTTCATTTCATGAATAAGTGTGCCACATGGATCATTAAACATGGATTCATAAAACATAAACATTTATTCCACAATAAAGGAATGTGGAATTCATACATGAAACTTTGTAATCAATATGTAAAGGTGAATAAAGGTTGATACCCTTGATGGAGAAATGGGCATGGTATCCACTACCCAATGGCATTGCCTTAGAAAATCGGTGTGATTTCGATATCGTAACGGCGTGACATAAGAATTCATAAAAATGGTTGATGAGAGATAAATGGGTTCCTCATCATATTTACATGTAATGGGTAGTAAGGAGGTCATATAGATACATGTCACAACAATTGAAATGGAATTTAGATTCATGATACAAAATTATTTCTTGAATGTAAAAGAAGAGAGAGAAGTTCCGTTCGGAATTTCGGCATAGTAACGGGTGTACATGGGAGGAATTTAATGAGAGAGAAAGGGGTCTCCCATCATTCAAAAAATAAGAGGGAAGTATGGGAAAGGTGAGAAACCATACCCCAACATTCATAATTGAAAATAAAAGGACAATACAACCTAATGAAAATTGACAAAATGAGAAAGGAAGAAAAAACCCTTACTTGGAAGTGTGCTTCCAAAGGCTAGAGAGAGGCTTGTGAGAGGCTTCTTGGGAGATTGGGGCACCTTGGGAGGATTTTAGAGAGAGTAGGTAAGAGGTTGGACGAACTCCAAGGTATTTTAGTGCTGAGGAAGTGGGATCTTGGGTGGGTTTATATAGGAAAGGTGAGAGAATTCTTTATTATTTAGGTTTGGGACCACTTATATTAAACTAATCCAAACCAAAAACCAACCCATGGTTTTTGCCCATGGTTTCAGGAAAAGGAAAGAGGAAAAAAATATTTTTCAAGGCAAAGGTCCGAACTTATTAAAATATTAGGGTTGCTTATGTGGAGGTGAGTCACACTCCCATGGAAATTAATTTAAAAAGGCAAAGTGTTGAATATGTCTTGAGGGGTTCATTAATGCTTTGAAAAGTAAGTCAAACAAACCCAAAATCCCATTATTTTAATTATAAAACATATATTGGCCGAAAATAAGGATTATTATATTTTATTACATCACCATTGGGTTATTATGATGTCATAAAACACATTATATATTTAAATGGTATTTAATTTTTACCCAAAAATTTAACTCTCTCAGAAAATTATGAAAAATTCACTATTGGATAATTTCGACATCCTGATTCCAGAAATGACATTTATATTATCTAAAAAAAATTCTAAATATGTTAATTTTTACTTTTAAAATAAAAACCAACATTTATCGAAAATTCACTGGTTTTGACAGAAATGGCTTTCAAACCTTAATAAAAATGTTAATTGCATTCATGAAATTATAAGATCATTTATATTTAATAAAATTTAATTTAATAATAATATTATTATTTTATTAAATATTATTTAATTAAAAAATCCCTTAATTTAATAAAATATATTTCTTAATTAAATAATAACTAAAAACACCATTTGTACTTTAAAAACTATTTACAACGTATCAAAAATGACTAGAAATTATATTCCTTATTATATACAAAAAATACTTTACATGAACATATTACTACTTATTTGATACATAACCCCTTAAAATAGACACATAAGACCTAAGGGTAAGGTGTGCGATGGTGATAGACTCTTGGGGCGGCTCGGATAACATCCCTCGAGTGGTAATCTCTATCAACTTCCACATTTCCCGTAGACGGTCCCGTTCGAGCTTGACATGGTGAACCTCAGCTTGGTCTTGGTCAAGGGTGAAGCCCAAGGATGCCACCTCTTTTCTGAGGTCCGACAAATGGTCTTTGTATGGGGAAATTCTACCAGATGAGGCCATCGATTCCTTTGTCTGGGTAAAATTGGGTTCGTTAAAGCCTTATATTTATACTAATCATGTGATCACTGTTCAACGACTATAAAAGTAACGGTCACAAATATTATCATAAAACCAATGAAGTTGACATTTTATAAAACATTTTATATAAAGATACATTTAATAAGATCAATAGGGATTTCCATTATTGAAACTTTGGGTTGTTACAACATTCCCCCCTTAAGAAATTACGCCCTGGAAATTTTCCTTTTCCCACACTAAAACAGATGGGGGTAACTCAGCTTCATCGTTTCCTCTGATTCACAAGTTTCTTCTTCAAACTTGTGGTTTCTCCACAACACCTTGATGAGGGGCATTGTCTTATTTCGTAGAACTTTTTCCCTACGATCTAAGATCTTCACTGGTTTCTCCTCATAAGAAAGATCATCTTCCAATTGTACCACCTCAGAAGAGAGTACTTGTGAAGGGTCCGGTATGTACTTCCGTAAGAGGGATACATGAATGACATCATGCACCTTGGCCATAGTAGGTGGATGTTCTAGTCAAAAGGCCACATCCCCAATAAGATCAAGAATCTCGAAGGGGCCTATGTACCTTGGACTTAACTTCCCTTTCTTTCAAAACCTCATAACCTTCTTCCATTGAAGATATGCGTAGAAACACCATGTCTCCAACTATAAATTCAAGGTATCATTGACGATTATTTGCATAACTCTTCCGTCGACTCTGGGCTACCTTGATATGCTGCTGAATTGTTTTCACCTTCTCTACCATTTTCTCGACCATTTTTGGTCCAAGAAGCTTACATTCACCGACCTCATCCCAACATGCCGGTGTTCGGAACCTTTTCCCATACATGGCTTCATATGGTGCCATTTGGATGCTCGAGTGGAAACCATTGTTATAAGAGAACTCAACCAGAGGAAGATTTTGATCCCATCCTCCTTTAAAGTCCATTGAGCACGCTCTAAACATATCCTCAAGTGTTTGGATTGTCCGCTCGGATTGGCCATCAGTTTGAGGATGATAGGCTATACTGAAGTTCAGTTCAGTATTCATAGCATGTTGAATACTCTTCCAAAACATAGAGGTGAATCTTGGATCTCGTTCAGACACAATAGATAGTGGTACTCCATGAAACCTTACCACTTTTCTGATATATATCTATTCCAGTTGATCCAATGAGAAATCTTCCTTAATAGCAATGAAGTGTGCATTCTTTGTAAGACGATCCACAACAACCCAGATTGCATTGTTTCTGTTGGATGTCCTTGGAAGTCCGGTGACAAAGTCCATGGTGATGTTCTCCCATTTCCATTCTGATATGGGCAATGGTTTCATCATCCCCTTAGACTTCTGCCTCTCTGCCTTCACTTTCTGACACACCAGGCACTTTGATGTATATTCGGCGATCTCCTTCTTCATATTATCCCACAGAAAGTTTTCTCGGAGATCCTGATACATCTTTGTGCTCCCTGGGTGAATAGAGAAATTTGAACTATGTGAATCATCCAAAAGTTCCTTCTTCATCTCCGGACTTGATGGAACACATAGTCTTTTCCCAAACCGCACAATTCCTTTTCATTAACATTAAAATCCGAGGATTTCCCCTTTTTGATAGCTTCCACTTTTTCCTAAATTCCCACATCATCCTTTTGAGAATCCTTTAACCTTTCCAAAAGAGATGGTTGAGCAATCACTTGTGAAAGGATTTATGATGTTCACTTATTTATGATTCCCACGTCCATATTCATCAAGTCTAAGAACATTGGATCCTTCTCAATTCTCATCATTGATAGAATTGATGGATCCTTTCTACTTAGGGCATCTACCACCTTGTTCGCTTTCCCATGGTGGTAATGTATTGAACAGTTATAATACTTGATGAGATCTATCCATATTCTCTGGCTCATATTAATCTCTTTCTGTGTGAATATATATTTAAGACTCTTGTGGTCAGTATATATCTCACATTTATCTCCAAAGAGATAATGCCGCCAGATTTTCAAGGCAAATATCACAGACGCCAACTCTAGATCATGTGTTGCATAGTTTTGCTCATGGATTTTCAACTGCCTTGAGGCATAGGATATCAATTTATCATTCTGCATCAGCACATATCCTAAGCCCTTATTTGAGGCATCACTGAATACCACAAAAATTTCCCCACTTGTGGGTAAAGTGAGCATTGGTACAGTGATAAGCCTCCTTTTCAACTCCTTGAGGCTTTCTTCACATTCATCACTCCAAGCAGACTTTACTCCCTTTCGAGTTAGCTTGGTAAGAGGGATGGACAATTGTGAGAAATTTCTCACAAATCGTCGATAATATCTATCTAACCCCAAGAAGCTACGGATATCTGTTACCGATGTTGGCTTCGGCCATCCCTCAATTGCATCTGTTTTGGAGGGATCAACAGATATCCCATTGCTTATGATGATATGACCCAAGAATGAGACCTCCATCAACAATAACTCACACTTGCTGTACTTTGCATAGAGATTCTCCTTGCGCAAAGTCTGTAGTATAGTTCTTAAATTCTCCTCATGGTCCTCCTTGGTTTTATATTATATTAGAATATCATCTATAAAGACTACCACAAATTTGTCAAGGTAATCTCTAAAGACTCTATTCATCATGTCCATTAATATTTCAGGAGAATTGGTGAGTCCGAACGGCATTAATATGAATTCATAGTGCCCGTATCTTGTACGAAAAGCAGTCTTGGGGACATCTTCCTTCTTCACCCTTACATGATAATATCCCGACCGCAAGTACACCTTGGAGAAGTATTTTACTCCACGCAGCAGATCAAACAAGTCATTGATTCTTGGGAGAGGATACATGTTCTTTATCATGATTTTTTTAACTTCACGATAATCGTTGCAAAGCCTCATTTACCCATCCTTCTTCATGACGAAGAGGACTGGTGCACCCCATGGTGAAGCACTTGGGCGTATAAACCATTTATCCAGATTCTCATGTAGTTGTTTCTTCAGCTCTTCAAGCTCAACAATAGACATTCTATATGGATTCTTGGATATTGGTAATGCCCCATGTATAAGTTCAATTGAGAACTCAACATCTCTTCTAGGAGGAAGACCAGGCAGTTCCTCGGGAAACAGTTCTGCGAATTCCCTCACAATAGGCATTTCTTCAAATATGTTTTCTTCTTTGGACTCAATCATCTAATCCAGATACGCAAGCTCATAGGGCAGTAATATCCATTCTTGAGATGATGGAGGTAAAGGAGATTCATCTTTCTCTTGACACTTGTAATGAATCGGGGGTCGATTCTCCATATGGAGTGTGATTTCCCTCTCCCGACAATTTATGCTGGCTCTATATAAGGAAAGCCAATCCATGCCATGAATTGTATCAAATTCCACCAAAGGTTGTGTGGCGAGGTTCGCCAGGAAATTCAATCCACAGATTATAACAGGGGAGGACTAGTATTCATGGGATGCAATGATTGCCCCATTTTCCGTACTCACCAACATCTTTACTTCCATGATTTGTGGTGGTGCTGGGATTGTTCTACTAAACTTTTGAGATATAAAAGAATGTGTAGACCCTTAATCAAAAAGTACATTCGCTATTCTTGAATGAATAACTAGCTTACCTGTCACCGCTTCATTATCGAGGTTCACTTCGGTAGAAGTGATGGAAAAAGGTCATCCTTTCTGTCTTGGAGGTTGTTGGTTTCCTCCGATAACCCTTGGATTAGGGCACTGATTCGCAAAATGACCCGGTTCTTTTAATTTGTAGCATTGAACGACGCGTTCAAGTTCGAACAGAGCGTTCCTATCCTCTGTCACAGCCACGACTCCTTCTTGCCAACAGTTAACAGCTAGGTTCCCTTCTCTTCCACACCTGAAGCATTTTCTCGTCCCCTTAAGGCAATTTCCAGGGTGCTTCTTTACACACTTTTGGCATGTAGGGTGCTGGAACTTCTTAGTGCCATTGGATTTATCAATCGGACCACCAGCATTGAAGTCTAACTTACACATCTTGTCCCCATGATACCCATGTGATTCTCCGATCTCCATTTCGACCTTGAGGGCACATCGGACAATTTCCACATAGCTGTCGAAGTCACGGATCGCTAATTCTTTCCGCAAGCTGGGCTTCATCCCACCAAAGAAGCGGTCAACCTGACATTCGGGGGTAACAACAAAGCCAGAAGTGTATCGTCCAAGCCTTGTGAAGTTTCCCTCGTACTCTCCAATAGATTCTTCATCTTTTTTCTTGAGGGAAAGTAAGTCCATTTCCATCTAATGTCGGAGGGTGTGTGGAAAATATTTATCGAAAAACATCTTCCGAAATTCCTTCCATTCCAAAGCCTCGATCTCCTCCTCAGGCTTCGTATTTTTGATGAACGTCCACCATTGATCAGCTTCACCCTCCATACGATAAGCACCCAGAATAACCTTCTCTTGTTCAGAACATTGGAGGATGGAGAAGATCTTTTCAATTGAGTTGATCCATTGTTCAGAGATCGTGGGATTGGATGATCCACTTAAAGTAGGAGGCCTTTGTCTCATTAAGATCTCGATAGAAACTTGTTCTTTCTTAAGGGGGGTTTAATGATCCTCTTGACCCGTGTTTCTATTCAAATCTTTAGTTAGCTGAGAGAGAAGTGTGAAAAAGTTCGCGATTCCCGCTCCCATTGGATTTGGCATCTCATTAGTACAGTATTTACACTGATCTTCACAACGGTTGTTAGCCTGAGTCCTCCTATTACCGACCATTGGCTGGAATAAAAGGAATGTTAGGGGTAACACATAAAGGATAATCCAAAGAAATAATTTGATAACTCATAAATAAACATTCATTTCCTTAACTCATGAATCTATAGGCTTCAATCTAGGCTTTTCATGATCCACATTCTAACATATATTCTTAGGGGCATTTTTCTCTTAATAAGGGATCAAGCTAAGATTGTGAATTTATCAAAACAAATCCCCTGGGAGTGTCGTAACCAAGAGTGCAGCAAGGCCCGTTGTCGTGCACTAGTTCCTGTTCGAGTCTTGCTCAAAGTGGTTTTTTTGTGTTTTACCCCTTAGATACATATGTGCCAGAGCCACCTCTACCTGCTCGTATCCAGACAGGGATGTATTTGTTTGATAAACCACTTAGTATTTACCAAAACTTAGGGATGTTTTTATTATAAGTTGTCTTGTATCTAAGGATTTACTATGGTTTCCTAATCCCAAAAATAACTAAACCTATCCTCTGATACCAACTATGACAACCCTGCTTTTTATTATAACATAAACATGACTTATTACATAAAACATCACTTGATACATAAATGAAGATAGAGAGGTTTAGTGTCTTTGGGCCTTAATATCATTAAATAATAACTTAGAACATGAAATACAACATCTTTATTGAACACTTCCTTTACATTACCACTATTTTCCCTCGTACTTAGCATTGCATGGGATAACCTGAGGAGATGCATAAGAAAAGGGTGAGCCATAAAGCCCAGTAAGGGAGTACACATGGAATAACATGAGGAGTGAAATACATGTTAGACAATAGGCATATCAATAGATCATAAAAGAAATATGAACATAAAGGCATGATAAATCATGATAATCATAACATGGAAATGTGTCAACAACACTTAACCTTGAATTAGCATGAGCCAAGACTCATTGCACATGGAGCATGAGTAAACCCTCATTTCACATGAAGCATGAGTAAACCCTTATTGCAGTTGAATTATCATGAGTCAGCACTCATTGAACATGACGTATCATGATACTATACATTACCCAATTCATTGGTGCGCTATAAGGGTGCACCCTTCTTAAAAATTTCATTTCATGAATAAGTGTGCCACATGGATCATAAAACATGGATTCATAAAACATAAAAATTTATTCCATGATAAAAGAATGTGGAATTCATAAATGAAACATTCTAATAAAAAAGTAATGGTGCATAAAGGTGGATACCCTTGATGGAGAAATGGGCATGGTATCCACAACACAATGGCATTGGCTTAGAAAATCGGTGCGATTTCGGCAGCGTAACGGCGTGACATAAGAATTCATCAAAATGGTTGATGAGAGAGAAAGGGGTTCCTCATCATATTTACATGTAATGGAAAGTAAGGAGGTCATATAGTTACATTTCCTGAAAATTGAAATCGAATGTAGATTCATAATACAAAATTATTGCTTGAATGTAAAAGAAGAGAGAGAAGTTTTTTTCATAATTTCGGCATATTAACGGGTGTACATGGGAGGCATTTAATGAGAGAGAAAGGGGTCTCCCATCATTTAAACAATAAGAGGGAAGTATGGGTGTGGTAAAAAACCATACCCCAAAATTCATAATGGAAATTAAAAGGGCAATACATCTTAAAGAAAATTGACAAAATGAGAAAGGAAGAAAATAACCTTACATGGAAGTGTGATTCCAAAGGCTAGAGAGAGGCTTGTGAGAGGCTTCTTGGGAGCTTGCGAAACCTTGGGAGGATTCTAGAGAGAGTAGGGAAGAGGTTGGACGAACTAAAAGAGATTTTAGTGAGGAGGAAGTTGGGTCTTGGGTGGGTTTATATAGGAAAGGTGAGAGAATTCTTTATTATTTAGGTTTGGGACCCCTTATATTAAACTAATCCAAACCACAATCCATCCCATGGTTTTTCCCAATGGTTTATGGAAAAGGAAAGAGGAAAAAAATATTTTTCAATTCCATGGTCCGATATTATTAAAATATTATGGTTGCTTATGTGGAGGTGAGTCACACTCCCATGGAAATTAATTTAAAAAGTAAAAGTGTTGAATATGTCATGAGGGGTTCATTAATGCTTTGAAAAGTAAGTAAAACAAACCAAAAATCACATTATTTTAATGATAAAACATATATTGTCCGAAAATAAGTATTATGGTATTTTATTACATCACCATTGGGTTATTATGATGTCATAAAACACATTATATATTTAAACGGTATTTAGTTTTTACCCAAAAATTTGACTGTCTCAGAAAATTATGAAAAATTCACCGTTGGATAATTTCGACATCCTGATTCCATAAATGACATTTATTTTATCTAAAAAAATTTCTAAATATGTTAATTTTCACTTTTAAAATAAAAACAAACATTTATCGAAAATTCACGGGTTTTGACAGAAATGGCTTTCAAACCTTAATAAAAATTTTAATTACATTCATAAAATTATAAGATAATTTATATTTAATAAAAATTAATTTATTAAGAATATTATTATTTTATTAAAATATTATTTAATTCAAAATACCTTAATTTTATAAAAAAGATTTCTTAATTAAATAATAACTAAAAACACTATTTGTACTTTAAAAACTATTTACAACGTATCAAAAAATGACTAGAAATTATATTCATTATTATATAAAAAATAATGAACATGATGATAGTACTACTTATTTGTTACATAACCCCTTAAAACAGCCACATAAGACCTAAGGGTAAGGTGTGCGATGGTGATAGACTCTTGGGGCGGCTCGGATAACATCGCTCGAGTGGTAATATCTATCAACTTCCACTTTTCCCATAGACTGTCATGTTCGAGCATGACATGGTGAAGCTCATCTTGGGCGTTGTCACGGGCGAAGGCCAAGGATTCCACCTCTTTTCTGAGCTCCGACAAATGGGCTTCGTATAGGGAAATTCTACTAGATGAGGCCATCGCTTCCTTTGTCTGAGTAAAATTGGGTTCGTTAAAGCCTTAGATTTATACTAATCATGTGATCACTGTTCAACGACTATAAAAGTAATGGTCACAACTCATATCATAAAAGGAATGAAGTTGAAATTTTATAAACAAATTTATATAAAGACACATTTTAAATGATCATGAGGGATTTCCATTAATGAAACTTTGGGTCGTTACACTCATTGCATAACCTATCATACCTAGGATTAATTCCTTAGACATGGTTAAAGTCATATTACAGTGGAATGGAAAGGGTGTTGTAGATTGGATTACATGCATACCCAATATTTCTAGGCTTTATATTATCGCTGATTTGGATTGACCCCTAAGGTAAAGGATTCTTGGGTAATTACCTTCGATTCTATTTCATTATTGTCATTATCATGTATTCCTTGTTACACCTTCTATACTTCATTATTATGATCATCACTTGATTTTAATGCAGTTTATACCATATGTAAATTACTATATACACTACAACATAATTAATAGATTAAAGGGTTACATGGTCATACACAAACTAATTTTAAAGTAGGTATTATTTAATTAAAATTTTTAATTTCGTTACATTTATATATGCATGAATATACATGGTTTTAGTTTATATTACACGGGTTAGGTGTTATTGATTCATTTGTCGGTGGTCTACTCAGATTTATCTCACACCCTATCATAGTCTCCATTGACACCCAGGAAGATTATATGTATGTTGATATTTGTAATAGGAGGTTTCCTTCTTTGTACGTATGATATTTTTTTCTGACATTAGGATAGAGCATGGTAGCAGCTGACCGCGAAATAGATATGAATTCTTAGATTGTTTTTGTCTTATTTTTATCTTATTTTTATATATTTTATCAGGTGCCTCTATGAATACCTGTCTTCCAATATTTTAGATAGATTACATAGTTCATCGCCATATTTTTTTAATTATTTTAGTATTTTAGTTTTTTATGATTTCTTGTTTGTTGTATCTATCGTGGGTTACCAGTCCTTTGTTTATAGTGCCCGCTTCTACTATGATAGTATTTTTTTCTTAATGCTTACTCTATTTATTTGTTATAATATAAATATGATTTTCTCACTTTTTTAATTATTGTATAGTATCTTCAAAGACCCATATTAGACCCTCGATTCTATAACACTCTAAATTTTTAATTTTTATTTTATTTTATTATTTTCTTGCCCTGTAAATTTTTCGCCAGGATTTGTGTTGGAGCCTGTTTAAAATTTTGGGGAAATATTTAAAAACATGTGTTTTGCCATTAACTGCATCCCGCGAACCACGGTCAAAGCCATGTGGCCTCACCTAGGTCTCCGCGCGACCTCGTTCTGTTCACCGCACATTCACCTCAGTGGTAAAATAATTAAATAAAATGGATTAATAATAAATCAATATAATTAATAGTGTGCTGAAATAAAAATCGGATATAATATGAATTTTTAATGATAATAATAATAATGTTATTTCGAGATATTAATATTAATATTATTAATATTATTCTCATAATTGATACAACTTTTTATTTTATTTTAGTACCATCAGTTGAGTTTTATTATTTTTATTATTATCATCATAATTATTCATATTTTAGTTTATTATTATTATTATGAGTGTTTTGGGTTTTGTGTTGCTGCATGCATGGGCAGGGCACGGTTTTGAAACCGTTCGGTTTCCCCGACTTTCAAAATTTGTTAAAAACATAACGGGATAATGAAATAATAATGAACAATGAAGTAGAAATAAAATGGAAATAAAAAAGTATAATAAACATTAAGAAATGTTTTTAATGATAATGGTAATATTATTATTATTAATTTAGGATGTTATTATTATTAATATTATTATCATTATTGTAATTATAATTGTTATAAATTTTTATTTTATTTTCTTGACATAATTTTATTTTTTTCATTTTATTTATTATTATCATTATTATTCTAAATTTAGTTTACTATTATTATTTTTATTATTTTAGTTTTATATCTATTTTTTTCATAGTGGGGTTACAGTTTCCTCACTTTTTTTGGGATGCTCCCCTTCTTCCACGTAGTCCTCCGCAACGCACTCTTCACCCCATTCCCAGCCGCCCATCTCCTATCCCACTACCCCGACTTCCCTCACGCTGCAAGCCAAGCCTTCGATCGGCCTACCAGTTCACATGGCTACTCTCGTCGTCTTCCCTGAAACCAGTTGTCGGACCACCCGTACCTTCCCCGACCAGCCCCATCGCACTGCGCCCCCATGCTTCCCTCCGAACCACTCCCTCTCTTTCTGTTCGGTGATCCCTATGACACCAAGGCTTGCACTGCCAACCTGATCTCCTGGCCAGCATCCCTAGACGACCCCCTTGATGTGCCCTGCCTATTCCTTGAATTTAACACATCACTTGCACCTAACAAGGCTAGTCCCTTCTTTTGGAGATCCCCTTGTAGTTCACCACAAAACACACCCCTTTTCTTGCCAACATGAACCGCCCTATTATTATATGTTCACTTCGCACCAGACACTTCCGGTTGGCCTTCCCCTGGAGCTGACACCCAAAACATCCAGCCCAACCAGCGCATACCACTTTTTCCTCAGACAGCCTCTTGAACCCTTGCAATGTCCTTCTACTCCATTCTCTGCAAGTGCGGACCATACAGGTAATCCCTTCCTCCTCTTTTATAGGGTTTTTGGGTTGCGTTATATTTAATTTTGATGTGAAGTGTTTGGTATATTGTTTTTAGGGCATACCAATGTTGTTTGAGCTTATGCTTGATATGCAGTGGCCTTTGCACACCAGTTTTGTAGACTTTCTACACACAGGTAGGTGGTTCCTCATCTAATTAATATTTGATGAATTAATTTTCAATCATAATTTTCATTTATCATATTATTTAATTAATTTCTGTAGTGCGAAGTTGGAGTTAATTGAAATTTGATTGTCATTGGAAATTTTTTAGTATGTTTTTTATATTATGTGTGTGTTTTCTTCTGATAACTCTATAGTGATTTATATTTTTCGTGGTTAGATTATTATTTTTTACAAGTGGGGTGAACTCTATTTTTGACATGGCTTTGGGTGATTTTGGTCATAAAAGTTGTTTTATCATGAGTTTAGTGGGTAACGCCAAGTGATTATCTTAAATTTTTTTATAAGATTTTACTTTTCGAATATTAAATTATTTGGTTTGTGAAAAATGTGTTTTTATATGGTGCATGGTTTTCCATAAAACTATTTGTGTGGTTCAGGTCACACTTTAAAATTGTATTCAAGTGCGTGTGATGTCAGTATTCATTTGAATGTATAAATTGTTACTTTAGTGTGTGTAAATCCATGTGACATTCTTTTAGTAGTCCTTTATAAATTTTTTATGATTTATTAAATTATGTCACTGGTGAGAAACATGTTAAATTTTTTTTGGTGTGCATCTTATTTTAAAAGGGTACTAATGTGTGTAAGTGGTTGTTTTTTATGTATAAGGGACATTAAACTATGCCAATAGTTTAATTGAGTATGTAACCGATGAAGATTTGGTTTTGAAAACTTTTTGGGTGTGCATATATTTTTAAAAGATTTTTTGAGTGTGAAAATGGTGATTTTTCTTTTTTAAGTACCTTGTTGGGATTTTATGTATATTTGTGACATTTGACATGAACTTGAAACTTTCTTGATCACAAAGCATAAATCCAGGCATCTGGGAGGGTGGACTAGACAAGTGGGCTAGTGTTCCAGAGGTGACTCGACCCGGTTTCACTAGCAACACTAATGATTGGAACACTAACTAAACAAATTCTATTCTAAGGGTCATGGTCTTCTGAGCCACGTTTTTTAGGATTGTGGCCTTCAATGCCACGTTTTTTAGGGTTGTGGTTTCTAAGACACGTTGCATCAAGACATGAAGATCTAGGTACCCAAGTTAGCTAACACCCACGAGGCCTCCCCCATATTTGGTCCTCATTGGTTACTTTACGCTAATCTATGTTACACTTTGGTAATTTTAAAAAAATTAAGTGTTTGTTTAAATATAAGTTGTTATATTTGAAACTATTTTCTGTAGTTCTTTTTTCATTAAAACTTTTCAAGCATTTCTTTATTTTATTTATTTAATATTTTAAATGTATTTATCATTTAATAATTATGTGTGGATCCTCTTTTTTAGGTGAAATCCTACTAGGCTCTTGGATCACACCCTACATATACCTTTGGGTGTATGTTGACCATGTTCTCAGTTTATTCTAGGCTGACGCATCATACTCAATGATGCTGGTCCAGGTTGTTGATGGTCTCCACAAGAAGGTTGGCGTTTTTACCTTGTGGATATCACAACTCTCTTGTTGCTTGGAGGTTTGAGTTAGAGTTTTAGTTTTTATCATTGACGTTGCTTTTTGGATGTTGGTTCAAGTTGTAAATCTTTAAAATTGATTTTTTGTTTAAGTTTCAATTTTTTTATCTGTTTCAATTTTAGTTTATTTATCTTGATAGTTATCTTTTGTGTTTAATATTTTAGGTAAATCATTCCCACATGTTAGTTTTGATACTCGGGCCCTTGGGCCAACCCATGGGGATCAAGAATGCCCTTCGGCCGAACCGTAGATCTGATCGGATTATGGGTCGGATGGAAACTCGACATGGTTCATGACAAAATTGTATCAAAGGGGCAGTTTTTCTCACATGGGCCATGTTCTTTTGGGATAGAGTCAATATAGACTGGATTTAAGGTTGTAGGCACTCGATGTCTGAGCTACGAGTAAGGTACTTGACCAGCACACCTCGTGGCAGGCTCGAATTACAAATGTAAGTTGTGGTCTGTCAAAAAAGAATTGGTTTGTGTGGTTAATCTTATTTAAACAAAGTGTAAAGGTAGTAGGGTCAGTGGTCCCAGTGAACTCGCTGGTTCTGGAAAGCCATGTGAAGCTAGGGACATTGTCTTAGAATACCATCTTTAGTGGTGGCGTAATTAGCATATGACCGCCAACCATATGTCCCAATCACCCACCGACATTATTTCCCTCTTGCATTGTTCATCGTCTCTTTGTTCTGGATTTGAGGAAATATGGCTTTTAAGAAAAATTATTTGGTATTGAAAAATGTTTTGAAATAATGCGCTTTAAAAATAAAATGATGTTAAATGTTTGGAAAGTTTGGGTTTAAGGATTGGTTTTTAAGTATGGAAGGGGTCCAAATTTCATTCATGGTGTTCTCATGAGAAACCACATGAATTAGTGTATATGGAAAAAGAAAGGGTTAATGGCATGAGTGGATGAGTGCCTAGATGGACCTGAGGTGGGTTCCAGTGTGTCACGGTAATGTGCATGTGTGAGGCCCATGGGGCACCATTGGTGTTTGCACAACCCACCAAATTTGATCCCTTTTAAAAAGGTTTTGTAATTGAAAAAAACTGGCATTTCTAAATAACTGGGGTTTGTGTGGTGTGTCCACATGTTTTGGAAATGTTGGATGTGAGTCGTTTTGAGCTGAGGACCCTTTTTTAATGATTTTTGTCTCATTTTTAATTTTTATCTGTCAGTTGGTGTGCAAGTGTGTTCTTGATGGGTTCTTTTGAAAAGTGCTTCGAGGAGCCCTTAGAGTAGTTCTCCCGGAACGTTTAGTGTTCGCTTGCAATATGGCTTGGTCAATGGACTAGGTTTATTGCATCCATGGTTTTATTTCTTGACTAGTGTGTGGCCCCTCCATAAAGCGTTAGCATGCGATTGAAGTGCGGCCATGGGTAATTCGACGTTGGCCAACCTTCAAGTTGATTATTGTGAGGACTCTTCCTTTTTAGTGATAATGCTATGTTTGTCCCATATTCTTTTTGGTTAAGTGGATCCTATCATAGCAGGATGATATGGGTGAGAGTATTTGAAGGATCTTGGGTCTCTTTGAGTTGACTTAGTCATCAGGTATGAAATTTGACCCCATTTTGTCATAAAGTTTCCCCTGGAAATGGTGAAAGGATTTCTAGTGGGGAAGGGTGATGGTGGTTCCAAGTTATTGGTGTTGACCAATATCTTGAAATGCTTTTAGCGCTTCCATGAACAACAAGGGTCTTGTTTTGTGACGTCTTTCCTTTTGAGTTCTCATTGAAGTGAAATAGTGTATTTCGTATAATCCTTATGGAATCCTTGTTTTCATTGGGGTGTGTCCTCTTGGGGAGATCTTTATTGTACTTCTATTAAAAGGGGAGTTTTTGTAGTGTGTCTTTCCTTCTTATGATTCATTTTTAAGGTGAGGATGTGATACATGTGAATTACCTAAATCTCTGTCCTGGTGGACGTGTCGTGAGAGAGTAGTCGATTGTCTTGATGTGTTATGTTTTCTAATGTTCTCTCGGTTGTGGTGTGGTTGCATGTGACATTAAAAGGAGAAGCCCCTCTCATGATTCTTCAGTACTTGATTGCGAGGCATGAGATGCTTCAAACATCATGGATCCAGCCATTAGCCTCAGAGTGAAGCTAGCGCATGGTCAGGAACACCGAGAGTGTTTGAGACCCCAGGTTTATTTTTTTCATCTATATTGATGGTGACGGAGGATTAAATTGTCTACTATTAATCTTTTCTGAATGACCCATTTAGGTGTAAGGGGGTTTCTCATGGCTATGAGGAGGTGCAATCTTCTTGTTACCTTAATGTACCAGGGGTGGAATCTCACCGAATGTAATTTATTTTAGTGGTCTTATGGGGTCTGTTGGGTAAACTGATTGCAATGTTGAATAGTCCACATCTAGGGATGTGGATATGTTGTTCTTTCTATAGTCGTGGTTTGAACGCACCAGTAGTTAGGCACCTCTCTCCCACCCCCTTGGGGTGGGCTGTTTGGTCACCATTGAGAAACATTCAATGTTTTTTACCATCTATCATTTCTAATGGTGGGGAGACCCACGATGGTTCTCAGACAATTATCTTCGGAATGAAGTAGGTTGACCTTTTCTTTAAAGGTGGGGAGTCCACCCAGACCCCATGTTGGTTTTTCTATCTCATCTCAAGTATTAGTAAGTTCTTAAAAGTGGGGATCCCCTCTGGGCTTTCCCCTATTGGCCTTTTAGTCTGTTCCTAGAAATGATCTGCTGATAGGTGATAAAAGTTCTCCTTGGACGTGGTTTTCCTTATTTGATTATTCTAGAAAAAATTGTGATTTCCGTTTTTTGGTACTTGAGGTGTTTGGTTTTTGAATTTTACTCACGTGGGTGCGAGAGATGATTTCCTTGATCAGCCCACTGCTGGTGTTTTAACTCTTTGGGGTAGGCGACACATATCCGAACATTTTTTTTCAAGTTTCTTGAAGATTTCTTTTGAGTCACTTTCCTTAAGCACGATGTGTTTTCCTATTTTCCCTTGTTTATTGTGGGGATCATCATTGAACCTCATGGGGTAATTAATATACTCTTTGGGGATTAGACTCCTTGTGGCTTTCCGAGGGTGGAAAGCTTTATGCTAGGGAAAATTGTCACACTCTAAATTTTAAAAATTTATTTTGTTTTACTAATTTCTGGCCTTGTAAATTATTCTACAGGGTTCGGGTTAGATGCAGTTTAAATTTTGGAGTACTAATTTAAAAACACGTGTTTTGGCTTTAACTACACCCTGTGAATCGCGGTTGATGCCGCGCAGCTTCGATTGTGTAATCGGGTGACCTCTCCCGGTTCACCACACGACCTGCTCTGTAGTCATCTAATTAAATAAACTTGTTTAATAATAATAGAATAAAATTAATAGTGTGATGAAAAAAAATGAAAAATGAATTTTTTTAAAGATAATAATAATAATTTTATTCAGGTATATTAATATTATTACTGTTACTGTTATTGTCATAATTGATACTAATTTCTATTTTATTTTAGTACGATCAATTGAGATTTATTATTTTTATGATTATCATCATAATAATTCATATTTTAGTTTATTATTATTATTATTATTATTATTAGTGTTTTGGATTTTGCATCACCAGACGCACTAGTAGGGCAAGATTCTGAGACCGCACAATTTTCCTGACATTCAATATTAGTTAAAAACAAAACACTTTATTGAAATCATGATGAACAATTAAGTAGAAATAAAATGGAAATAATAAGTTTAATAAATATTGATAAATTGATTTAATGATAAAAATAATAATATTATTATTATTTTAGGTTGTTATAATAATAATTATTATTATTATTATAATTGTTGTCACAATTGTTATAAATGTTTTTTATTTTATTGAAATAAATTGAATTTTATCATTTAACTTAATATTATAATTATTATTTTAATTTTAGTTTACTATTATTATTGGTTTTATTTTTATTTTATTTCTGCTTTATTATGTTTTTTCCTTTTTGCTAATGGTGTTAGGTTTTCCACTTTTTTTCAGGTTGCACCCCTTCTTCCCCGCAGACCTAAACACCACACTCCTTATCCAATTCCCAGTCACCCATCTCCCATCCTGCAACCCCGACTTCCCTCATGTGGTACACCAAGCCGCCTCTCGGCCTCCCCGCTCACCTGGTCGCCCTCGTCATGTTCCCAAAAACAAGCTGTCGGACCACCCACTCCTTCCCCGACTGACCCCATTGCACCACGCCCCCACCCTTCTCTCTGACCCTCTCCATCTCATTTTTTCTGGTGATCCACGCGCCACCCCGGCTTGCACTGCCAACCCGATCTCCTAGCCACCAGCTCCTGATGAACCCCTCACCCGCCATGAATTTTCCCTAAATTCAACCTGTCACTCGCACCTCCCTCAGCCAGTCCCTCCATCCATCGACCCCCCCTTGTTTGGTCACCTCACATGACCCTCTCTATTTTTGGCCAACAGAAACCACATCGGTGTTGTCCGTTCTCTTTGCATCGGACCCTTCTGGTCGGCCTTCCCCTCGCGCTGACACCTTGAACTTCCAGCCCTACCGGAGCACCCCGCATCTTCCTCGGACAACCTCCCAAACCCTTGCAACGACCTTCCTCTCCGTTCAACGCAAGTGCGGACCACCGGGGTAATCCATCCCTCCCTTTTTCTATTGTTTTTGGGTTTCAGTCAGTTTAATTTTGATGTTAAGGGTTTGGTATTTTGGTTTTAGTACATACCCATGTTGTTTGAGCATGCGCTTGATGTGCAGGGGCCTTTGCGCCCAAGTTTTTCAGAGTTTTTACACACATATTGGTGGTTCTACGTCTAATTATTATATGTTGAATTAATTTGAAATCTTAATTTTCTTTTATCATATTATTTTATTAATATTTGAATTGCAAAGTAGGTTTTCATTGAAATTTTATTTTCATTGGAAATTTTTTAGTTGGTTGTTTATATTATTTTTGTATTTTTTACTAAGAATGATACAGTGATTTCTAAATTGTGCAGTTAGCTTATAAATTTGTACAAGTGGTGCGAACTGTATTTTGGACATGGTGTCGAGTGGGTTTGGTCGTAAAATCAGTTTTTCCTTGAGTTTAGTGGGAACCGCCATGTGATTATTTTATAATTGTTTTATAAGATTTTAATTTTGCCTTATTAAACTATGTGGTTTGTGAAAAATGTGTTTTACATATGGTGCAAGATTTTCCATAAAACTATTTGTGTGGTGAAAGTCACACATTAAAATTGTATTTGTGTTCATGTGATGTCGGAATACCGTTGAATATATAAATTGTTACATTAGTGTGTGTAAAGCCAAGTGAAATTATTTTACTCTTTCTTTATAATTTTTTTATGATATATTAAATTATGTCACTGATGAGAAACATATTAAAAAAATGTTTTGGTGTGTGTCTTACTTAAAAAGGGTACTTATTTGTGTAAGTAGTGGTTTGTTTAATGAAAAATGTCTTTAAACTATGACAATGGATTAATTGAGTATGATACCGAGGAATAATAAGTTTTGAAAAGATTTTACGTGTTCATATAGTTATAAATGAGGGTTTGAGGGTGAAAATGGTGATTTTTCAAGTCTAAGTACCCTGTTGGTCTTTTATGTATACGTTTGTCGTGTGACAAGAACTTGAAACTTTCTTGAGAACAATGAAAGAAGCCAAATAGCATGGAGGGTGGACTAGACTAGTGGGTTAGTGTTCGGGAGGTGAATCGACCTAGTTTCACTATCAGGACAGACGATTTCAACAATATCTAAACATATTCTTTTTTGAGGGTCATGGTCTTCTAAGCAACATTTTCTTAGGCTCGTGGCCTTTAAAGCCACCTTTTCAGAGGGTCATGGTTTTTAAGCCACGTTTCACAGAGACACAATGATCTAGGGACCCAAGCTACCATACACCCATGAGACCTCTCCCATATTTAGTGATCATAGGTTACTATATGCTCATTAGTGATACACTTTGGTTATTTTAAAAAAGTACACGTGTGTTTAAATTTTTGTTGATCCATTTGAAGTTGTTTCCTTTAATTCTGTTTTCTTTAAAAGTGTTCAATAATTTATTTCCATTCCTTAGTTAATATTGTAAATGTTTTTTTCTTTTAATAAGAATGTGTTGAAACTTTTTACTGGATGATGTCCTACTGGGATCTTGGATAACATACTACATAAACCATTGGGTGTATGTAGACCTTGTTCTCTGTGTATTCCAGGTTGAGGCATCGTGTTCAACGATGGTTCTCCGGGTTATTGATGGTCTTCTTGTATAGGTTGGTGTTTGTAGCTTCTGGATGTCACCACTCACTTTTTTCTTAGAGGTTTGAGTGATTTTTTAAGTTTCCTTCGTTGATGTTACATTCTAGAAATTGGTTGATGTTTTAAATCTTTAAAATTGATTTTTTTTGTAATGGTCCAGTTTGATTGTCTGTTTCAGTTTTAGTTTATTTATCTTTTCATTTTTTTTATGTTTACTATATAGGGTAAATCTTTCTCATGTGTTAGTTTTGATACCCAGGCACTTATGCCTACCTGTGGGGATCGGGATCTCCCTTCGGGCCATGCCACAGACCAGGTTGGACATCAGGTGGGATGGTGACCAGACTTGGTTCATGACAGATTCAATTCAAAAGCATGTGGTGTTAGAGGTGATGTTCAAGTGTCCATGTGTCCAACAATCCTAAGAGTGCTTGTATGTGGAACATAGATTTGGGATATCAAAACAAATATAATCATGGTTTTTCTTAACTCTTCCATCGATAACCTATTATATTCAAATGTATTTAAATTATTATCCTACCTATATCACTATATTCCCTCAAACCATTCCACAAAACCAGAATGACTCCTTTGGATTTTCAACATAATGTAATAAATTTTATCCTTGTATATTTTATTTATTAGTTTTCATTTCAATGATGAGAGTGAAATTCAAACCATTCAACATTCCCATTTCAAGAATTTTGATTCATCCCACTTGAAGAATATACTAAATTTTTTTATTGAAAGCATAATTAAATTCATGACATAACATATTTTTCATCAAAAAAAATGTGCATTGTCTATATCAGAAGTATATAATCATTCTTCCCTCAAACCATATCACATTTTCATACACACACAGAATAAAAAAACCATCATATATTCTCGTAGGTAAATGAGGGAAAACTGACTCTCTAGCCTCAAACACATGCAATGTTCAATATGATGAGCCCATTGAATTATTCATGGTGCATAATTTTTATTATCAAATATTAGTGATGAAAACTGTCTGTTAATGATAATGATTTTTATAATATTAAATCCATTGAAGTTTTTTGAGAGTAATTTTAGATGGTGTGGTTTTTTGGAGTTGAGTTAAAAACCATATAGATTTATTTAGAAAATTTGTGCTTTTAAATAATTTGGTATTGTATTAGTAAATGAATTAAAACATAAATATTAATAAATGTAACATAATGTTTGGATACTAAAATATATTTTATTCTATTTTATATATAGAATTTAAATATAATACATAAGATATATACTAAATTATATTATTAAATGAATGAAAGGAATAACCATTGTTTCATATGTATGATATTTTAATGAAATAATAGATATTCATGTAATGAAACATTATTTCCATAGCTGTATAAAATATCTTTTTTTATGAATAAAATTATTAAATGGAAGTCATGGTATCTAAGAGTAAAAATTATCATATTTGAAACCAACTCTGATTAACAATATATTGTATCTTGTTTGATAGATATGAAATAACATTAATAAGAGTGTGTTTACTATGTGTAAGATCCTCTGTAGAAAACATAACACATTTATAATGATGTGTATGTTAGGTGACCATTCTATAGTGACACATACAATATTTTAATTCCTATATATGGCTTCCCATTTATAATAGTGCTGGGATTCTTGTGATTAAATTTAGATAAACCATTACTTATATGCCAATGAAAATATCACATCTCTAACGGATAGATACATGATACAAAGAAAGTTATAAGGAGAAATTAATAAAAGGTAATTGTATTATTTAATTTATTATTGTGTAATTTTCAAATATATTAATATGAAAACTATTAAATGTGGTAAAATATTTATAAATATCTAGACATTTTTTACACTCTAGTTTTAACAGGAAATTTTTTAATTTGTATAAAATATTTTGAGGATTAAAAATATTAAACTGATGTGATCATTTAGAGAGAGAAGATGATAGTAGATTTTCATGAAAAAAACATTTGAGCGAATATTCAAGAATCCATTGAGAAAAAGAATATTTTTAATTTTAGTAGTTTTATATTATTAAATTATTTTATAGGGAAACAACAAATCATATTGAAAAAAATATGATATAACTTGTGTTTTTTAATAAATTGAGATTTTCATGTGAAAATTATAAAACGAATAAGAAAATGAGATTGTGAATTCAAGTCCAATATGGTCATTTTTAGGAATTTTATATCCCATGAAAAATGTGATCAGAATGAAGCTTAGATTTCATTATTGTTATTTTTATTATATGATGGAGTTAAGTAAGGGATAATTAAGTATCATGGAGACCAATAATGATCGTTTAGTTTTGTTTTTGATTAGTTTTTATTAACTATTGAGAATTTAGATAATGATCAATCATGAGACAATTTCTTTCTGGAGATAAATAATTTCAACAAATTGATTTATATGGATAATTATGAAACCAAGACTACTCTTATAATCTCATTAAATAATAGAACAAAAATTTATTTCTTAGACTCAAGAAATTAAAAATGATGTAATAACCTACCTTTGAGGTGAAGCTTGTAATTTTTTTCTCAATTTCTCAATATTTAATTTATATATATGAGAGAAAATTTATTTATAATAGAGATTGTAATCATAACTATTATTATATTTTATGTTCTAAATGTGATAAATTATCTTATAATGTAAATAAATTTAACCTCTTCCTCTATTTTAGGTGTTAAAAATGGCTAACATAAGAATTTCAAATAGTATGAAATCTAATAATGGTTCCCTCATAGTTTTCCATTTCTATTTAAATTTTATGATGAAGAATCTAAAAAATAAAAAAAAATCAATTAATAAAATATAGTATGGATTGAATTATTATAGTTAGAATAATATGATGATAAATTATCTTCGCTATCATTCCATAATATTTATTTCTTTCACTATGAGAAATTCAAGTTTCTGCAATGGGTTATTTGCGACAGGATAGAGTCCTATCGCAAATAGTCCCACAAAAAGGTTATTCGTGAAGGGAACACTTAACTTGTCGCAAACAACTACTTATTTGATATAGGGTAAGGGTTCCCGTCACATAAGGTTTCGCTCGAACTGCTCGCCAAACCGCGGGAGAGTGTATTTGTAACGGAAGGCACTTCTTGTCGCAA
This sequence comes from Viscum album, assembly GCA_963277665.1. Classification (NCBI taxonomy): domain Eukaryota; kingdom Viridiplantae; phylum Streptophyta; class Magnoliopsida; order Santalales; family Viscaceae; genus Viscum; species Viscum album. Next base: position 1,672,494,613 of record OY728146.1, on the reverse strand, counting down.
AAAACAGGAGACGGTAAATACTATTTTCCACGGGAACATACCCATGTAACAATTAGTATGTCAGAAGGTGACTATTTGCGACGGTTCCAGTCACAAATAACTATTTAACCACCGACCGTAATTAATATAGTGTAAGTTATTTGTGACGGGTCCCGTCACAAATAGACTCGTCGCAAATAATCTTACCTATATATACCCCCATCCCTTTTTTCCTTCCCCACATTAATCTTCACTCAATCTGATTTCTCTCTAAACTCATTTTTAGAGTTAAAAGTTTTAGAAGTTGAATTTTTTTAGCGGATTTTGAAGTCTTCTACACCTATAGAAGATCAGGCTTAAAGGTATTTATATTCTATTTAATTTATTATTTATTAAATTTATTATATTAATTATAATTATTGTTAATTAGTTGTAATTAAATAATATTTAGATTGTTTTGTTGCCATCAAATTTTTTTTAATTAATTTCAATTATTAGTATTAATTATTAATATTTATGTGTAATTATTAATTATTAACAATAATTACTAATAAATAATAATAATTAGGAATAAATAGTAATAATTTAAGAATAATTAAGAATAATTATAAATAATTAATAATAATTAGTTACATTTACGAAAAATTAAGAACATATATGGAAAATGGGAATAAATACGAATAATTAGAAGTAATTATTAATAAATAGGAATAATTAAAAATAATTATTAATAAATAGAAATAATTAGCCATTATTGATAAAAATTATCCATAATTGTTAATAATTAGCAATAATTGTTAATAAATAGCCATAATTGTTAATAATTAGAAATATTTGTTAAAGATTAGCAATAATTATTAATAATTAGCAATAATTTTTAATAATTAGAAATAATTAAGAACAATTATTAATAATAAGGAATAATTGTTAAGAATTAGGAATAATTATTAATAAATTGGACTAATTTGGAATAATTATTAATAATTGGGAAAAATTAGCAATAATTTGGATTAATTAGGAAGTATTAGTAATAGTTAGTAATAATTATAAATTATTGGGAATAATTAGGAATAATTAAGAAAAATTAGAAAAAATTAGTAATAATTATGAATAATTATTATTAAATAGGAATAATGAGGAATAATTATTTATAAATAGGAATAATTAGCTATAATTAATAATAATTATCAATAATTGTTAATAATTAGCAATAATTTTTATTAATTATACCTAATTGTTAATAATTAGAAATAATTGTTAACAATTAGCAATAATTGCAAATAATTAACAACAATTAATAATAATTAGCAATAATTTTTAATAATTAGCAATAATTTTTATTAATTGGAAATAATTATGAATAATTATTAATAATTAAGAATAATTATTAATAATAAGGAATAATTATCAATAATTAAGAATAATTATTAATAAATAGGAATAATTATTAATAAATAAGAATAATTATTAATAAATAGCAATAAGTATGAATAAATATGAATAATTTGGAATAATTTGCAATAATTGGGAAGAATTAGTAATAATTAAGAATAATATGGAATAATTTGGAATAATTAAGATAAATTAGTAATAATTAGAATTAATTAATAATAATTAGTAATAATTAGGAAAAATTACTCATAATTAGTAATAATTAAGAATATTTAATAATATATAGGAATAATTATTAGTAATTATTAATAAATAGGAATATTTATCCATAATTGTTAATAATTAGTAATAATTATGAATAATTAGAAAAAATTATGAATAATTAGCAATAATTTGGAATAATTATGATTAATTAAAATAATTAGCAATATTTAGAAGTAATTAGCAAAAATTAAGAATAATAAATAATAGACAGGAATAATTATTAATAAATATAAATAATTATAAATATATAGGAATAATTATTAATAAATGCGTATAATTATAAATATATAAGAATAATTATTAATAAATAGGAATAATTATTAATAAATAAAAATAATTATTAATAAATAAGAATTATTATCTATAAATATGAATAATTATTAACAAATATGAATAATTTGTAATAAATATAAATAATTAGAAATAATTTAGAATAATTAGGATTAATTAAAAAATTTAATAAAAATTAGTAATAATTATGAGTAATTAGGATAAATAAATAATAATTTGTAACAATTAGGAACAATTAGACAAAATTAATAATAATTAGTAATAATTAGTAATAATTAGTAACAATTTTTAATAATTATTAATAAATAGAAATAATTAAAAATAATTAAAAATAATTATCAATAATTATTAATAATTATTAATAATTAGTAATAATTTGGAATAATTATTAGTAATTATTAATAATTAGCAATAAATGTCAATAATTATTAATAATTATTAATAATTAGGAATAATTATTAATAATTAGGAATAATTATTAACAATAATGAACAATTTAACAGTACTAATTAGTAATAATAAGCAATAATTAATTATATTTAGTAATTTTCAAATATTCTAGTTAAATTTAATTATAATTATTTTTTATATTTTTTAATATTTTAATCATTGTTTAATTTTTAATTTTATAATTTTGATTTTAATTTTTATTATTTATATTTTTAATTTAATTATTATTATTTGTGACAGGTATATTTTCCGGTCGCAAATAAATATTTGCAACGAACCCGTCGCAATTGGTTTTTTTTTAAAATAAATATTTGCGCTGAGAAACGGATCTGTCGAAAATAATGTTTTGCAGTGTGCCTGTTGCAAATATTTATTGTTTTAAAAAACATAAATCTTTTTGTGAAGGGACGCTTACCTGTTGCAAATAATATTTTGTGACATTCCTGTTGGAAATAATAATTTGTGACACCATTTTCTACAATGGGTCATTTGCGATGGGACCCTGTCCCAAAAAGACATTTTTGGCGGGGTCTCATCACAAATAACCCACCACAAATACCAGAATTTCTTTTAGTGTTTAACTGAAGTTTGTTTCACACCATATGAGTTAGTTAAACTCTTAACATCTAAAATAAAAGAAAATTTGAGACTTATAAAAATAATGAAATTAAATTATAATATATTTATATGTTAAATAATTTAAAATATTGATTAAATCAAAACTTCCACCAAAATATGGGATTCCCTTGAAAACATATTTAAAGGGAATGTCAAAGGGGAAACAGTTAAGCATGATATTTTGAGATAAATTATTGTAAGGATTAAAAAATTATCATTAAACTATTAATCATTATATTTCATTGGTGAATGATGTTATCAAAAATATCATTTGTTTTATATAAACATTAAACAATACAACGATTAAGAGAAACAGAGATTTTAACAGCCAGATTTTTTATGAATTATTTTCTATGAATTATTTAATTTAAAATGATAATTTTAATTATAATATAATCAAATTTAGTTTTTTGTTATATGAAAAAAATTTATATGCTTATAAAATATGATAACATTGGCTTTTCTTGTGTTACACGTAACACTGAATTTTAACAAAACAATGATATTATTATTTATACTCAACCATTATATACTTTCCATTAAAATTTGAGATATGAATATTAATATAAATTTTTTTATAATAATTATACTGGGTTTTAATAGTGAAAAAATATTTATAAAAAATGTATAATTTTTTTATGCTTTTTCATGATTCAAATAGACTATTTTCTCAACAAATGTTTTTGTTACATTTTATTGAAAATAATAAATTTAACTATTCAAATATTTATGAAATTTATTTTCAAAAATGAAATCCAATTTTTAGTTCATAATTTCAAATTTATATTTGGATAATTTTTTTGGTAATTTCTAAAAAGATTAATTTTATTGATTAACAATGTATAATAATGAATTTTAATTGGAAAATATAATTTCGTTTAATTTATTTATAAAGTGAAATTATATTTTGAATTTTTTCTAAAGTATAATTTGTTTAATTATAAATCTATTAATCAAATATAGGTAGTTTTAATAAATTTCATATTCGAAATTGGGTATAATCGCTTTGTAAGCTTTTGACATTTTTCAATTTAAAAACACACTTTCTCATCACATCTGTGGGATTAATATTCAATTATTTTTCACCAATTATATGAATAAAATTTGGAATAATAGATTAATTTTTTTTAATCATAATAATTTATAATTACTAATATGTTAAACTTAATTTTAGATCAAAATGAATAGTGAATGAAGTAAAAGTTAGTTGCAGTTGTTAAGGGAGAATTTGGTTTACCAGGGGTTAAACAAAAATGATATGTGTAAAAATAACATATAAACTTGACTAAAAAATATTTTATATCCAAATATAGACCATTTCTTTTCTTAAATACTAATTTGAGACATTTTTTATCCTTTTATCGTTTATAAAATATGAGATCACTCAATTAATTGTTGAAATACCAAGTTTCTACTCTTTATCCTCCCTTAAGAAGGGACACCACCTCTCCTATCTTCATCACATGATCAATCGTCTTTATTTATTCCACTAACTAACCAAACAAAAATAAAAATTTCTTCCCCTAATAATGTAATCCATATTTTTGGAATAATTCCTTCTTAGGAATGCCTTTAGTATTTTCCAAATTAAGATACCGGAAGAAGAGGTTACAATCATCCATGATATGTTTTATTTTATTTTTTCTCCAACACCATTAAATTATTATTATATAAATATTATATAATATAAAATATATCTTATATATACAGATATTTTTTATGTTTGATCATGAAATAAAACCATATACTCTTCAATAAAAAGGGTTGAAAATCATCGGTCATGTGTATGACAGACAACTATCTCGCGAACTAATATCCTTTGGATTCCCATTACCACCTCCCATGAATGGAAACAATAATGGATTTTTTAAGATATGTATTATTTTTATTATTATATTATAATTATATAATATTTATTTGAAACATAATTTTGTGTTTTCTATTTTTTTGGAATAAAATAACATCGCTCTTGTATGTGGTGGATTGCCACCTCGGAATGAAATGTAATTGTTATTTATATGCATAGAATTTATTAAGGATATTTTTAATTAAAAAATGTGATGTATATGAATTAAAAAATATAATATTTTGAAAATATATCATATATAATTATTTTTTTACTTTAATAACCTAATGGAAAAGGTGTTAATAAGAACATACTACCTACCATCTCTATGATTGCTCAAATACATTTTCTCACTCAAAATATTAGTCATCACTCTAAATTCATATATAATTAAACATTATTATATTTACATCATGGTTATGATTATTGAGATAATTTAACCATGATGAAATTTATAGGAACATAAAATAATAAATCAGAATATATATGCAAAACAAAGTTCTTATTACCAAAAACGTAAATATAACATGGAATTATAAATAAATAGATAATTAAAGGCCACAATACAATCATATATTATAATAAATATTAATATTTTCCTATAATATATATATATATATAATGAAATTATATTCATTAAATGGGTGGTTTTAATCAGTATTATAGAATCCAAGGCTTAGGGTAAGATAATTTTGCCATAATTTTTCTTCTTTGAGAAGTATGTTCTATTATGTACCTATATTCATTAATGAGGTTTTTATATAAACCCATTTACATATAATGTTGTATATTTATTTATAAACATGATATTTTACATTTAATTTAATATTTATCTTTGATCTGTATTATGAATGAATGTTACGAAACGGGTAAATGTTTCATCTTACCATCTCTTCATTTATCAAGATTATTTAAGATTATGTTTCCAATGATAAAACATTTATGATCCATATAAAATTTTAAATCATTAAAATCCATCTCCTAAAACTATTCATGATTATGTTAATTAATGGTAGAATTTTTAAATCATTTTTAATTAAGATAATTATAAAAATTTTATTAAGAAAATCAGACAATATTTCATTTTAATGTCAGAAATCTTTCTTCATCAAGAATAAAATTTATAAAAATATTTTCATAATTTTTTAAATGATATTTTATGTTAATTATAAGGGAAAAATATTTTAAAAAAAATTATCTTATAATTTTTTTTAAATGATTTGCAAATATTCCCTTATATGTTTGAAAGGTTATTTTCAATGAAATATTTTTTGAATGTTTTTTATATCTTAAAAACATGTTTCAAAAGTTTTTCAAAATTAACTTAAATGATTCCAAGGATATATAAATTGATTTTTTTTCGTAAATATATTGTTTTTACTTTTTCTAAATGGGAATGTATATTTTCTTCATTTTTTTTTGAATGAAAAAAATAAATTTTCATCTATGATGTAATCCATTAATGTTGGTTAAACCTTACTAGGGATCTGATTCAAGGATAGAATTACTATAATAACTAGAAATGGTTAATATTTATATAACATATTTCTCTTTCATTGGTTATTACGTGATATTATTCTTAGTAAACCCACTTTTTTGATGGGTAATAATATGACTAAATGATTAAATTATTATTAAATTTATTTCTTTTCAATATGATATTACACGAAAAAATGTTTATGAAAAAAATTAATTTTAGGGATTCTGATATGATGAATGTTTTATGATCTCTTGGAAAACATATGTATGATTTAATTATGTAATGTGTGGGGACTATTTTTACCTCCAATTAATTGGTTTATTGTTTATATCTCATCAGATAGACATGGATAGAACGGGGAGTGAACCAAATATAGTATGATAGGGCATCAATATTGAATAAATCTGTTTTAGTAAAACTTAGTTAAAGTATGGTGTGAACCCAGTATAGTAAGATATTACTGGAACATAGAGAAAAACATGTTTGAGTAATTGAATTTTTTCTATATGATGGTCTTGTAAGTAATCTTTGACTAATATTGAAATGATTTACAATTCTTCTGTGTATTCCACACTTTCTATGTCTTACACTATTGTTATTCTCTTATGGATCCTGATATTATATTTTTTTCTCATTCATTTCTTCTAAAATACTAGTAATTATTCCAAGATTTCATGATTATGATATTTCATATGTAGTTTATAATTCACAAATGATATGGTCATGTTATCATACCCTTGTTCTCATTTTCTGCTAATATATCTCTCTTATTTTCCCATATTAATAATCTGAGATCGAGATTTCTTATGTTTTCATCCTTTCAATTATTATGTATAATATTACATATTAGGGTACTACTTGTGAAACGAATTGTGGTAGATGATGTTTCTTAATTATGGTACAATGTTTGTGTTTCAATGATTACAAAGTCCCTAACCTATTATGGATCTCAAGAATGTGTTTCTATAATGTAATGAATATTTATTTAAAATTATATAATATCTATTCATGAAAATATACGACATATAGAGGTTTTTTCCTAGGAATGGTTTTTTATCCATTTGATTTTATGCTAATGAAACCTATGAGAGACCCCTACGGACTTGAATAAGAATAATCCTAATGATGAGTCATAATGTAAAAAAATTCATATAATTTTATAAAAGGATAGAGGAAATGGATTCATAGGAATATATAATGATCTGGATACTAAAAGTAGATGTGTCTTAGATAGAAATGTACATATTGTTATGAACCTCTAAATAATTCTATTGAGCTTGAATCTAAAGAGAACTGGTGAACAATAACAAGACATGATGTACACTTGATTAGAAAATCCCTCAATATTTTCATTGGTAAATAACAAACTCTCCAGAAACCATAACAAATGCTTTAAATATTAAATGAATTTTAATGACCTAGTTTATACCTGATGTTTCATATATAGAATAAAAAATCATAATAATTTAAACATCCTTTAAGTCATTTTTTAAGAGCATATGATATAGATATATGAATAATGTGTCACACACTATTTTTTATTCTTTTATTCAATGGATATAACTTTAAATAATTGTTTAAATACTAAGTGAGACAAACATTGAAATTATAATAATCATGATGAAAACAAAAGTTTTGGGAGATTTGAGAAAAACCCAAATTTCATTACACATACAACATTATCCACCCCTGAATCAGGAAAAAATCCAAACAAACAAATCTAGAAACAATATTTTGTTGAGTACTTTTTTAGGAAATGTACAACTTTTTTATGTAATACTTTTATCCACTAGTTTTTGGAAAACTGAGCATTACAATGGAAAATTTAAATTCAATTCTACATTTTTCTTTACATAAATATTATATTTTGGATTTCTACAGTTTGGAATGTGAGGAAAATCAGTAGTGTAATCTTATCATGAATTCAAGTCAAAAGGATGAAACTGACTCTACATATTGAGACAAGATCAAGAATGCAATATTTATTAATTAATATCATCATATTTTTCAAACTAATACTGAGGAATTTTTCATTGAGAAATTAAAAATGTATTATAAATTTTTTGGTACCTATGAGAGATAGTTTAAAATTATTTTGAGGTACTCTCATGGTACTATCATTTAACATGAATATAAGGTTGATCATTTTTTCCATTTAACACCTACTCTATGAAGGGTTCTATAATTAAGAAACGTAAAAAATATTTAAGTTATTTTTCTATGTGAAATCATGTAGTAATTAGATATTGAATTTATATATCAACATCAATGTTTTTATAAGAAAATAAATATGGAGTTAAAAGGAAAATCTATAATCCATGAACGAAATAAGATATTGTTTTATTTTATGAAAATTTTGTGTGAAGAATCATATATGTAATTGACATAAGTGGAATAGTAAAATTTTTAATTGGGGAGGGGATGGTAATTAGGAAGTTCAATCCCATAGTCATGTAAAGAAGTTTTCTAATGATTTAAATAAAGAGAATGCTACACAGAATGCACCTCCCATACATCGATGCTTTACATTTTAAGAGAATGGGAATTATGATATCCAATTACCACACCCAGGGGTTAATAAAGATGACTGATGCCAAAAAGCTCTTAATATGTTTTATATAGATAAATATAATTTGAAAACAGTTTTAGAAGAAAGGTGAAATAACATCATGGTTAAATTTACACATAGCATCTAGACTAGACTTATAAATGATTTATTTGACAATGGACAACCAATTAGTTCATATATAAATAAATACATATGGGTATCATGATTATAACCAAATTATTAGATGTAGAATTAGTAGTGAAACCTCTTAATGGTTTTATTATCACATCTCAAGATTGTGGTTCCTCTCTGGTTCACATAAGAGGGAATGTAATGCCTGCAAATATTTTCATTATTTATATAGTTGAGTATGATCTAAAAATTTCCTTGGATTTTCATTATATACATTACATTCACATCAGCTGTAGAGTAAGGAGTGTCACCTATGATATTTAAATCCATAAAAAGAATATATATTTTAATGCAATGATAAGTATGGTCTTTTGATGGAAATAAAATAAATTGTATGTGCCTTCATTAAAATTTATAATGGGTGTTTACCTCAAATTGTTGGAGTGAAACATTATACAGATGATATACATATTGTGTGCAACTTTGATGATATATTTCTGTCAAAATTTCTTTGTATTCCACAAAAAAATGATGTTGAGTTTTAATAGAACATATACATTGTGGCACAATATTTTCAAAGTCTCTATATATAATGGACCAGATTGAGTGGTAGGAATTCAGAAAGAAAATATAGGAAAACCATGATAAATGATTCATTAATCCAAGTGTGTCACCATATGGTGAGAATAATCTTTCTTTAAAAAAATTATTTGTAAATGAAAATATTAATTGATAATTAGAATTTGACCAATATCATAATTTAAAAAATGTATCCCATTCCTTATATTGATTACTTGTTTCATTCAGATAATGGATCTCAATATATTTTCAAGATTTAATTTCATTATAGGTATCATCAAGTGATATTCAAGAAGGATTATATACCCAGGACAACATTCCAGATAAGGTATAAAAACTATGAATATATAGTAATTCCTTTAGGTCTGACTAATTTTACTCATATCATCATTTATTTAATAAATACAGTCTTTAGAGATTACCTTTATTAGCATGTTATATTTTTCTTATTTTTTATAATTGTAACACCTCATGAAATTGCAATATTTTCTTGTTAGAATAAATATAATCTTGTCCATATATATAGGAAAAAACATTTTTATCTTATGCTACACACTACACTGAATTAGAATGTGTTACCCACAAGATCGAGTTTTACATCCTATTAACGACACACTAATTTTCAACTAAATTTTTTAAATTTTATATTATCAAAAAAAAAATAATTTAAAATTTCAAACTTATCTTACTGTGTATTATTTCTATGAGAACATTTATTTTTTGATGAATAGTAAAAATTACTACATTTTAGTTAAAAAATTATTTTTCATTTAAATTATTATCAATTTTAAATTATAATTTAAATTGGTTTTAAAGAAAATATATGAAAAAAATTCATCTATTAGTCCAATTTATGTCATTTTAATATTAGTTTTATTGAAATAATATTTTATATCTTATTGAACTTTCGAATGTTTCTACTTTAAAAATCCATCTTTGTATCCATGTTTGTGAGATTATAGTAACTATTAATTTTAGAAATTATATGATTTTAAATTTGAAAAAAAAATACAAGGATGTAATTTATAAAATATTTGTGGTCTAATGAGATATAAATAGTTATTTCCAAATATATTACTGATAATAATTAAAATTAATTACAATTACTAAAGTAAAATTAAGCATAATGAAGGAAAAAAACATTATTTTAATGGCCCAAATAACCTATACACTTAAACAAAGCCCATGTAATGGAAAAATTTATGAAATTAACCTTCTATTAATGAGTGTTTTTGGTTTCTGAAATCATTTTTCAGTTAAAAATGTGGGCACTCATATCATATTTTCAAAAATAACATGTGACCAGTTTTTCTTTCAATATAAAAGGCCACCAATAGTATTCATTCCATACAACTCTCAAACCACTATGTTTAGTCCAATATATACCCATATATATTCATAATTTTCATACCCTACAACCTAAATAATTGATTTGGGTAGAAATAATTTCAAGGAAGCCATTTATTACAAACCAAATAAGTTATCTGATTAAGAGGTAATGTCCTTTCTCAATATATCTAGTTTCATTCCCATTATACACCACCTAGAATATCTATATTCCATGATAATATAATAAACAGATTCATAAATATATTATTATTATTTTTGTAATGTGTTTTACCTAGACATACAACCACATAAATCTATTTGGTAATAAATATATTGTCTATCGGTATAAGGAACTATTGTCTCACGAAAGGATGATTGTTCATATTAACTTTACCTCCTATCATAATGTCCATTATTATTGAAACTCTATTTATATATGTTATATATTATATTTATAAATTCTTTATTGTTCTATGATTTTTATTTATAATATACCTTTACTCTTACTATCTTATGTAAATACAATAATTTAGTCTGACAATGTGCGGTCTACCACCCCATCAAAGCGATATGACTCATTCATTCCACACATGTAATGTATAATTGATGTTTTTAAAAAAATATGTATAATACTTAACCTATATATTTATATTTAATTATAGTACAAATATTTATCATTTATTTTTCACTCTTTTAATGCAACAATGAAATGAATGAATTGTTCATGCGTAGGTACAACGTGCAGTCTCCATGAATGATGCACTTTTTTTCTATTACCCAAATATAATGGAATACTATATATGTATATATATATATAATTTTTATAGATGATAATTAATTCATAGTTTAAATTCAGGATATGATGATACCATGATTTAATTAATGATAACAATAAATAAAAAGTTAAAACATAGTTTGGAAAGCTAGGAAATTAACATCTAAAATAGTAAAATTAATGAAACTTTTTAACAAAATGGTAATGAGATGTTATAATTAATTAATGTATGGTATTATAACCATAATTATGGTTATTATATTAGTTAGTAAAATATTTTAAACTACTATACCTGAGTTTAACATCACACAACCAAAAGAAAGATGAATTTAAGGAATTTTGTCTCAATTTACATTCCCTAGAGACTTATTGGTCGTTATGCACCTAGTTTATTTTATATAGTGTATATAATTACCTTTTAAATTATATAACATGAATCTATTTACATTCATAATTTTATAACATTACATTAATTTAATTAATTCATGATTATTATAAATTAATGTATTTCTATGTGGTATGGGACACCTTGGAATGTTTAAACATTATCATTCCTCAATAATGTTTTAATGTCAACAAAAATTATAGTTATTTATCATCATTTTATATATTTTTGAAAAATATATATCATTCATTAAATATATTGAGTTGATAAGGTATATTATTTATTCTATATGAGTATTGCTCTGGATTTGTAAGACACTTGTTAGGGACTGTTTAAGGTAAGCCCTATGGGTTGGGGACCGATTAATGAAATCCCCTCGATGCATCAACGGAATCATGAGACAATATAGTTATCCAAAATATATGGGTTTCAAATTGATAGATATACTTCCTTGTCAAAGGACTTTAAAGTACTTATTTTATGTACATATGAAATATGGAATAAAATAATTAATAATTTCCCAAATTTATCACAAGTAATTATTTATCCATTAGATTTTGTGTCAATATATATATAGATCCATTTCATATTTAGTTTTTTTAAAATTCCAAGTGTTTTAAGTGTCATACATTACCAGATTTAATTTTACTTATCTAGTTATTTGAATTGAATGTGTTATCAGTTATTTACCGTTTTATGTTGATTTATTCTCGTTGATTCATTATTGATTCATCTATACATACCCATACCGATAATCTGAGATTTCCTTATTATGATTCCTATCCCTAGTTATGAGGAAGAAATATTTGAATAAGCATTTTGGGATGTAGTATATTTTATTTTATTATGATTCATTTTTTATTTTCTATTTCCTAATGTATTATGCGTATCAAGTATGTAATATGGAATTTCAAAAAGGATATGTAGATCGGTCTTTCGAGATTTTATTACATAGAATCTATAAAATATAACGCACTGGTTTTGAGATTATAGGGTCAAGGCATTTCAGTTTGTATAAATGGATTTTTAGCAGCAAAATTAGAAACTTGATTTAAAAAACATATATTAGGGAACATAACCCTAATATTGACTTTAGGGATGAGTATACAATGACACAATCGAATTTTATTAAGGTAAATATTATTTGTGTATTCATAGAAATAGATCCTTGTTTGAATACTACTAGTGGATGTTGTTCTAGAATAGATGTACATTGTAGTAATAAATCCCACAAGGTATTCCAGGCCCGACTCGAGGTAACCCATTACATGAAAATGGGCCTTAATTCACACCTAGTTTTACACGCACAGTGGATACACATAGGATGGTTCACATTTACATTAACTACCATTATGAAGGATTTAGGAGTAATGATATTCCCAAATAATCCATGTTTCTTATTATGATATTAGTTATGCATAAATTTCATAGTTAATGTTTCCACATATTTAGGTTAATAAGAAGTTCATAATTTTATAAGCTAATATAGAATATTCCACTGTTTAAAAATGGCACTAAGAATGATGAATTGTATCAATACTAATGGAAAATTTATATATTTTCCAAGTGAAGAAAACAATATATCTTGTATTGGGATTGAGAATGTCATGGAAATGTTTGGTAGATTTATTATATTACTACACATAACCTTCCTGGATATAGAAACCTATTCCACATTGAGATTCTCTAATTTTGGATCACATTATAATACAGAGGCATACATCATTTCGTTGGACTACTGATCTAATGGAAGCCAAAAAATAGATTAGGAATTTGGAGAAGATATACATATAATTTGGATGTAGTGAAAAAGAAAAGTTTACCATGAAGTGTATTGTCTCCAAGGTGATTCTGATCAATGGTGGTCCCTGATTCAGAATACTAGGGGGAAGAAGAAATAGAACTCATGAATGGAGTGCATTTAAGGATACATTATTCGATAAATACTTCCCTTGTTATCAAAAAACTAAGATGAATAGAATGTTTCATAGCGTAAATAAAAAGGATGAATAATGTGTTAAAAATTATGAAGATACCATTATAAGGTTATTCGGGTATGCCACAAATTATATATTCAATAAAGAGTGCAAGATCAACCACTTATTTTGTGGTCTTAAGGTAAATCATCAAAGGCAACTGATGTATTAGTATTTTTCATCACATGAATAAATAGTTTCATGTTATATCATTATAGAGAATGAATTCTCAAAATACTTTGAATTCAAAGGAAATCACCCTAAGAAGATGTCATTTGAGCACTACGAAAAAGGTAATTCATCAAATATGAAGAAGAAGTTTGAGATATTTTCATTATGTGGGAACTGTGGAATGAATCACCCATCTAAATACTTGAATGGAATGGGAGTTCTTTATAATTTTGGAGAAAAGATTCTCTAGAAAAATCATGCATAGGGAAAAAATAAAAATTATACAATTCACTATTATAACTAAAAAGAGATTAGAAACTATGCAAACGAATTACCAAAATCTGAATAGAATATACCACAAATGAAGCTAAAGGATCAATTTCGAGCATATGTTTTTTACACAACCAGTGTGGAATGATTAATTTACCTCTATAATTTGATGTGTGAAATATGTTTTAAAAGTATTTTTTGGTAGTGTTCTCATCATTTTACTTAGGTAATATATAACGATTTCACTACAGTAATTTTTTTGAGGATTTTAGATCACATAATGAAAAGAATCTAGAAAAATTATTCAATAAAAAGTAAAATATTTCATAAAACAAAATATTTGAAAAAATATAACCCTTTATATATTATTTATATGGAAATAAATGTGAATAAATGATTGATTTTTAAAAGTTATGACTACCCTAGAACTGTTTTTAATTTTTTCAACAAGTGGTTTATTCTTTTATTGACATATTTTACAACACATTTGGATTTAAGGAATATATCCCATAAAATGTGTCTTTTATAGAGAATAAGAAAGAATTAATTATTCTAATAATATTTATGGTGATTCATGTTATCACCATATTTCAAGAGGATTCACGAGGATGTTATTCACATTTTTAGAATATAAAAATTTAAAACTGCCTCATCTTGATTAATGGACAATAATAAGTATGAATTGTAAATTTATTGACCTTATTTCTAAGTGTTGGATTATAATCATCTTAAAATATAACCATTTATCAAATGGTATAATTTTAAATTTCTATCTGGTTTAATAGATTGATATATTTCATCATTATATGATTACTCTTGTTCTCAGAGATAAACTAGATATAGTTCAAGGTACAACCAATGGATAATATTTTTCTTATATAATTGTACCAAGTAAGTGTATTTATGTATATTCTAAGAAATTGAAATAATTATTCAACACAATGAAAATTGATCGTGAAAAAAAAATTTTGTCCTAGTACCTTCATTTTCGATGAATCAATCAACCCCTTAGAAAATCGCAGATTTAGAGATTTTATTGTTATCTTTCTCCTAACCGTGTTCTCTAATACTCTCTATCAGAACACGATTGTTAGATTATTCTTCTATATCCATTTGTCCAATTCCATTATATTTTTTCCTACTAGGGAACCTAGTAACATGAACATTTTACATTCCCTTATATCTTATTAATAATATGTGTCACTTACCCTATTTACAATGTGGGGATTTCGACAATAATATTTTCAAATATCAATCCATTAATTATGAATTTCATGTTTAAATTGCAAGGATGAAATATTTTTAAGTTGATGAAAATTTATCACCCCAATACATTAAAATATTTTCAAATTAGAATATATAAATTTTTTCTCTCTTTAAACTCAACACAATGTAAAACTTATACTACACACCACACTAAATTATCTTTCATTCCACAATAAATCCATTTTTCCACCATTTATTAGAGCGCGTAGTTTAAAACAATACTTTGGACATTTTAAAACTTTTATATTTAAAAATAAATTAATTTTTGAATTCAAAATGTCTAAATTATATTTGGATGGATATTTGGAAAATTTTGAGGATTTTATTTTTTTGATTAATTATGAAAAATAATGCATTTTAGATAAAAACTACATTTTCATTTAAATATTTATTAATGTTAAATTTTACTTTAAATTGGTTTTAAAACCAAGATAGATCAAGTATTCATATATTAATCCAATTTTGTTCCATTTAATTGTATTTATTTTTAAATCAGATAATAAAACATATTGAACTTTTTAAATCTCCTACATTAAGAAACATTCTTATCACCACATATGCAGGATAAGCATTAATATTATTTTCCCAACTTAAATGAATTGAATTTGAAAAGTGTAAATACACTGTTTTAATCAATAATTTCTTTTTCTAACAAGATCAACTTAATATTTTACCAAAAACTATAGTGAATGTAATTTAAATTAATTACAATTATTAAGGTAAAATTAAGCTAAGTAAATGACTAAAAATTTAATTGAAGGCCCTAGTTAACCTATAAACGTGTCCAAAAACCATTTATGGGACATAAATAGGCCATTTACCATCCACTATTGAGTTGGGTTTGTTTTTAGACCTTTTTTATGAAAAACTTGGGTAGACCAAAGTTCTTTCCCAGAATACCAAGTCACTCTTTTTCTTCGCTTATAAAAGTCAACCACATCTTCCCATTGTTCACACATTTGAAAAAAATAATGTTCATCCAATATTCTCACATAATGATTCCCAAAATCACTCCAATAGACCTTGAATCCTTCATTTGTGAAGAAATCCTTTTATTTAAGCCTTTTGGTACAATCTAAAAGAAGATTCTCGATCTAGAGGTAACATTTTCTCTCAATATCACTAGTTTCATTTAAATTATTCACCCAAAAAAAATATATTATTTGATTATAATATAAAAAAATATATCCTTAATATATATGGTTATTTATATTAAATTATTCTACCTGAACATACACAAACCATTATCTAGTGGGTAAAAAACATATTGTTTCTATGGACGGCGAATTACAGCCTCACGAAATCGGGATTGCTCAATTTTCTTTTACCAACTATAATGGTGGAAATTATGAAGGAAAAATTGTTTATATATGTTATATATGGTATTTAGAATTTATTTAGTATTTTGTAATTATTATTTAGAACATTACTTTTTTATTTCTATCTTGTGTAAATAGGATAATTACTTTGGAGATAGTATGGAATACCACTCCCTAAAAGTGATATGACTCGGTCATTCCATACATTGAACGTATAAAAAAATATTTTAATAATCCTTGGTAACACATATAACATAGATTTGATAATATAATTATAATATACCTATTTATCTTTTATTATAAATTATTTTAATACAATAATGAAACCAAAGTAGTGTTCATGTGTAAGTACGGTCTACTGTCTCAATGAACGGTGCACATAATTTCTAATATTCTTATATAATGGACTAATATAAATAGATATATAATAATTATATATTAATAAAAAATAAAAAAAAGTTATAACAAAATTAATATAAAAAAATAACAATAAACAGAAAAAATTAATAACAACAAGTTACATGTTAAAACATAATGAAGAAAACTATGAAATTAACACCTCAAATAGTAAAATTAATGAATGTTTTTAACAAATGGGTAGTGAGATATTATAAGAAGATACTAAATGGTATTATAAAAAATGTTATGTCTATAATATTAGTTAGTAACATATTTTTGGCCAATATACACGAGGATAAATTCCACACAACAAAAAATGGGAATAAATTATGGTATTTAGTCTCAATTTACATTCAATTGAGAATTATTTTTTTAATCACATAGTTTCTTTTTTATGGTGAAAACTCTTACATTTTATAGGATATATCATGAATCGATTTTATCACATTTTATTAAAATATTAATTTAATTTAATTCTTTTCTAGGGTTTATGATTTAAAATTTTTCAATGTGGTATGGAATAGTTTTGAATGTTTAAATATTATTTTTCCATGATAATGTTTTAATGTCGAAAATGATTACTATCACTTATCATCCTTTGATATAATATGGATTAATCCTTATCATTTATTAAATATTGATATTTGATATGGTATATCATTCATTTGATGTGAAAAATGTTGTGGAAATGTGAGATATAGGTTGGGGAACATTTAAGGTAATCCCTATGTGTTCGGGACTGGTTAATTAAATCCCCTCCGTGTATTTGTACTCTCATGACATGAAATATTTGACAAAATAGATGTTGTTTTAAATAATAGAAAAACTATCATGTGAATGATATTGACGATATTCATACCATGTACTTAGGAACCATGGAATCCAATAATATATAATTTCCCTAATTTACCATTAGTTATATTTTATCCATGAGATTTTGCAACGGCATATCTAAGGATTAATTACATTTTATGTTCATTGATTAAATAGAATGTGTTTTTTTCTTGACTTTATATTTTGAATTCCCTCTATCAAGTTAATTTAATGGAATGTGTTATTAATTATTCACCTTATAATGATTATTTATTCTTATTGATTCATCATAACTTCCACTTTGCAAAACCATAAATATCATTTTATCTTAAGCTTATTATGATTCCTTTTCCCACGTTATGGGGAATAAATCATTGAACAAGAATTAAAGGATGCAGTTTTTTCATTTTATTATGTATGATGTTTTTATTTTCTATTTCCCAATTTATTATGGGTATCATGTGTGTAATATAGATTTCCAAGGTTCCTAAACTAATCAATCATTCATAATTTGATTCCTTGTAATCTGTTAAATGTAATAAAATTAAGCACCGAATCTGGGATTTTGGGGTCATGGCATTACAATATTCTAATTTTCTCAAAGGTAAAAGAAGATCACGAAGCCAACATTAATTGAACTAAATACCATATGTAAGGATAATCAAAATGAAAATGTTATAAATTATGAATTTTTTTATAAAATATGTATTTTTTTCATATAATCACATGATTTTGTATACCAAAAGATCAACCAAATATAGAGGCTATTTATCTTTGGCCTTGACCATCGACAATGGATGAGATCAGAAGTTTTTTTTGGTTTAGATGTATATTATCAATGGTTATTTTAGAGTTTCTCACATCTATATAATCATTTAACAATGTTTCCTCATAGGGGATCCATTCTCCTCTAGAAAGATATTTTTTTCTAAAAAATTACAATTTAATAGCATATAAGTCATGATAACTGATGATTTAGAAAGAAAATACCCAAATACAGATTTAGAGTAAACATAAATATTTTTTTAACAATTATATGGATGTATTATCTTTATATAAAAAATTCTATTATATATAATTTTGATAAATGATTGATGTATATATTTACATAGAATGAGTTGAATCTAAATTCAAGAAGATAGTTACATATTACTAAATATAATAACTCCTCGGTACATTAACACACAATGAAATCAGATATGTCGCTCTTTCTTTGAGTAAAAAATATCATTCTATATTATCCATGATAAGGATAAAAAAATATTTAACATTTAATTATTTGTAAAGGGTAGATCTAAAAATATTGAAGGATGGTTAAAATATTATCTTTCATTGAATATTTAGTCATCTGTCGAAGTAAACAGTAAAGTTGTGTAGAATGAAGATGTAGAGCCTCAAAAGAGAGTTATTAATGTTCATGTTTTTATCTTTGATCATAATGAAAATATATATTATAGGTACCTCGTTTGAATGGCATCAACGTTATATTTTATGGAGTATTTTTTAGGGGAATCTCATAGTTTTTTATTCTATATACATTCTATATGTAAGACGATATAATGAGATTTTAAAGAATACTTCTAATGGGATGAAATAGAAATATATATCATAAAAATTATTTATTAATTAATTGTAGGTTCACACATTAAGGATGAAGGGAATGTTATATTGGGATAATTTATCCATCAAACATATCAAAACGAAAATGGGATAAAATAAACATTTATATTATAATTAGACACCTCAAAATGTATAAAGATAATAATTCTTTATGAGTTTTAGACAATACCTTCACTAATTCAACACACATTATCTCTATCATACAAGCCTTCTCTCTGGATCATATTTCTGGAATATACAATGAAAAATTTGTAAGGATACTGAGATTACCATATTCCATTGTGTCTCATTGGGATGTGAGGTTTACCTAAATGTTTTAGTTTTTTATTCAGTATCATCATGATATGGAGTAGAGTTTCATCACTGTATATAATCCCTAAATAGATGGATAGGATAAAAGGTAAATTAAAACCCTAGAAAAATATTTAGATCTTGTTATTTTGATATAATAGTTTGTTGTGATCAATAAATTACTCTGTAGGTTTTTCATAAAATAATATATTTCACTCAAGAATTAGGATGGATTCATACGAGGCACGATATGAAATTAAATGTAAACCTCCAATGCATGGAAATGAAGTAGGATAAATAATGTTATTAGGTACTGAGTGAATTAATGAAATGGAAGTGAAGGATCATTCTATTCAGTATCACATCATGATAGGTCATAGTAAGAAAAAAAATTTATGCTTATAATTTCAAAAAAAATAATTATTTTTATGTGGGTGATAAATTTTTTCTATGATTTTATAAATTTAATAAGGTTATTATATTCATAAATAAGGGGAAACTAATCCCTTGGTATATTATCCCCTAGTTAATTTTTGGATTGTATCAGGAAGGTTTCATATCTATTGGTTCTTAGACTAAACTTCACTCAAGTCTACATTGTGTTCCTTGTATCTCTATTATAAGTACATACCTTAACATCTATATGTACTGAACTCAATGGTCATAGTGTTGTAGAAATATTATTCTTATGAGGAACAAGCATTGGATATTCTATTTTATAAAGATATAAAATTATGAAACAAGACCACACAGCAAGTAAATTCTTTATGGATGAAACAGTAGTTTAAAAATGTTTTATTAGAAGATGAGGGTATGATGAGGTTTAATTATACACATTTTTTTGTGTTAGAGTGATGAATTTCGAGAGGGAATTTCATTTTAAGGGGATAGAACGTAACACCTCAAATTTTTAGAAATTTTTATCATTCAAATAAATTAGTTATATTTGATAAATTTTGTTACATAGTTCACCAAGTTAAGAATTGATTATATTAAACCCTAATTTATGATTTCATTTCAGTCAACATTATCTTAGCTTGTGTTACACACAACATTGATTTTTAATAAAAACATGATACAATAATTTAGAGCCAATTGATATAACTTATCCATTTAACACATTAATATGAATTATAATATTTAGTTTTCATATAATAATTACAATATTTTTATATAATGAGAATATATTTATGATATAATACAGAATTTTTTTCATGTCATTATATGTTTCAAAAATATTATATTTTTAAAAAAAATTGTAAAATTATAAAATTAATTTTTCACAAATTTATAATTTGAATTTGATATAATAAAAATACTTTTGGTATTCATAATTTTAAAGTTAAATTAGGTCAAATTTTTTGTTCCTCCTATAAAAAGATTGATTTTTTCATGAATAGTGAAAAATAATTATTTGTAATTGATAACTATAATTTAAATTCATTTATTTATAATTAAAAATAATTTTTAAAACTAGTTTTAATGGTTTTGTGTAAATTTATAAATATATTAATCCCATGTGGGTTATTAGAAATTATTTCACACTAAAATTTGATATAAATACAATGTAATGTTTTGAACATTTCCACTTTTAAAACCCATTTTCTCATAACATTTGTTGAATTAATATTAATTTAATATAGCATAATTATTGAATTAAATTTAAAAATGCAGATTAAATATTTGGATTCATAATAATTTATAATGTATAATAATTTCAAATTAATTTTTATACAAAATTAATAGTGAATGCATTAAGAATTAATTACCCTGGTTATGGTATAAATGAGTTTACCAATTGGATAAACACACAAAATATGGGTGAAAATAAACAATATAATTTATAAAAATATTTTATGGATTTATTTATACTATATCATGTATTACATACTAATATTATACATTTTTAACCCTTTATCCATGTGAAAAATGTAGGATAACTCATTTCTTTTCAAAAATACCAATTATGGCCTCTCCGCCACTTATAAATAGCCACCTCATCTCATCTCCTCATAGAACATTCATAGATCCTTAGATGAATGAATAACTACCCAAAACACTTCCCACAGTCCATACCATCACCCTATAATATAATGTTTGGAAATAAAATCAATTATATAAATACATGTAGTGAAAACCTATGGTGGATACCCGAAGAGTAGGTAATGTCCAAAAATGAGTTTTCATTATTTCCACCAACATACCTTAAAATTTTTTATATATAATTATTAAATTATAATATAATTATAATCCTTATACTGAATAATTTTATTTTTTTGAGTTAATTTCCTACCACCATCTCTACTTCCATCAAATGGTTTAAGAAATCATCATTCTAATGTACGTCGGACTACCACCTCGTGTACAGATGCCGTACATTTTTCTGTCACCCCATTATATTATTATTATAATATTGGATTAATTGTTCATATATTATATTTATGATTTTAATGATCTTATTAAACTATTTAATTGTTCTATCACACACAGCTTCATGGTTTCCATTTTGTTGGAATACAAAAACGTTACTCATGTGGACATCATATTACCTCCACACGAAGCAATGGGATTCATTCATTCTTTAAGTGGAATTTATTAGGTTTGTGTTAAATGAAAATATGTGATATATATATACATATAATAGAAAAAATATTATATAATTATAATATGTCATATATATTTATTTCATTCAATTTTAAATGAAAACTAAAATAACTTTCATATGTTTCTATGGTCTACCTTCTCATTGAATGGTGCATTTCATTTCATATCTCTAAATATATGGATTACTCTAAATACATATAATATATATATATATGATATTTATTTTATGATTATATTTTTATAGAAAATGTATCCATGATCAATGTATGAAGAATGAAAAAAAGAACAAGTCAAAACATATACAAAAAAGTGGTTATTACCTAGAACATAACATTAACAAGAAGTATTAGTAAATTGGTAATAAATTGTCATAATAAAATGAAATATTTTATGAAATATATGAATATGGTTATTTAATAAATGAATTAAAAACTAATATTTATTGTATAGGAGGTTTGAATGGGTTTGATGGATTTTTTACATTAGGTAAGAGATTTGGGTCTATGTTTTTCTTCTTTGAGATATACCTTATGTTATGCAACTATATTTTATTATGAGGTGCATATAAAAAAACATTGAGATGTAATATATAGAATTTATTCAACCTAATGATTTTTTTATGTTTCATTTAATGTTATTCTTTCATAGGGATTATGAATCTTTGTTACCAAAGTGAATAATTTTTTATGTTACAATCTTATCATTTATCAATGTTTTTTAATATTATGTTTCTAATGAAAAAAATACTACATTAAATCTATCATAAAAATTTAACATTTTTTATCAAATGTTTATTCATGATAACATCATGTAATGATACCATTTTACACTCTTTCGTTGTACCGCATCGACACCAGATGCCTAGATATGTTGCATTATTTAATTATATTAGCAATATTAAAATGAATAAAATCTTTATAGACCAAATATTTAAGTAGTTTTAGAAATCCATATTACATGCATGAAACCCATTATGTATTTTTAAATAGTAAATACACACCAGATATATAATAAAATAAAATAAATAGAGTCCTTGAAAGATTATTCAAATGTATTATCTTCATAACATGGGGAAAGGGAAAACAATAATGGTGATCTAAAATTCTTAGTGAGGGAAAGTAAATCAGAATCAATGATGTTTTTATGTGAGTAAATAAACATGGTGAGGTAAATTACTATTATCACATATCATTAAAATAGACTGGATAGGAGATAATAAATATATAATGGTATGAAACTGAATCACAAGTCATTTAGTTAGCAAATTGATAATGAAATTTATCTGTATATATTTCGATGGAATAATATCATGTATAATAATAAGAAATGAATTAACAATAAAAGAAATTCTTATTAATATATGTCATGTTTCCCATGCACATGATTCTTTTACCATCAAGATACAATTTAAACTGTTATGAATTGTCAAACTGATTCATCTCAGGAGAGTACCGATGCATGGAGGGGATTTCAATAACCAGTCCCTAACCCATTGTGCAGTCAATAAATGGTCCTAAACCCATTTATTGCATGATCCAATCATTTATCATATTAAAATATAAAATTAAATTAAAACAAAATGTACTTTGTCCAAATGTATTTCTATTTAATAGAAGATACTGATTTTTCAATAATTCCCAACTGGAGGATAAGATACAACATGGGTACTTTACAATGATAAAGGTAAATACCCATTAAATATTATTAAAACATTCTTGAAAAAAACTATTAAACATTCTAAAGTGTCTTATACCACTTTAAAAAATTTAAATAAAAATAACTATGAATGACATGATATCAAATGAAACATTAAATAACATTAAAATAAAATAATTCATTATATAATATATATAAATTTGAATTACATACACCATACAAAGTAGTAAGTGGGTAATAATGGTGTATTCCTCATGGAATGAAAATGAGACACGAATCACTTACCTTGAATTTCCTTCTGTGTGAATAGAAATAACAACATGTATAATGGTTATAAGAGTGTCAATAACTTACTAAATAACCATATTTATGTTTATAATGTCTTATTTCTTGTTTGAAAACAATATTTAATTATTTTCACTTTTTTGGTGGCTATTTACCTAGTTTACTGAGTATGATTTAACATGTTAATTTTTGTAGTCATTAATTAGATCATGGATTCATCATATACATAATGTAAACCATAAATTAAATATAATATAAATTCAGTACATTTATTTATAATAAAATTTAAATTTTGTATATATGAAATGAAATACACTATTCATAGATATGGTATGTCGTACACACGAATGAAAAATAATTTAATTTCACTATTGTATTTTAAATGATTAAAAAATAATGGATATATATGTTTATATATGTTATAAGTCTAGTATAATATATAAATCATATCTTTTATATATGGTTAATAATATGATTCCCTATACATTCAATGTGTATTATGAATTAACCACATCACATTGAGGGGGAAATAGTCCACACTTCTAGTAATGATGTTATCGTATTCCCACAAAATAAAGTGCATAATGTTCTTAATTATGAAACAATAAAACATGTATAATGAAATAATAAATGTCATATAAATCATATAATGATAGATATTCCATCATAATTTCCACCATTAAAGGTGGAAATGGAATAATGAACAACATAATTTCGTGTGGCTCTAATTCACCAAACACATAAACCACAAGTTTTTTACCCATTAGATGGATGTATGAATAAGTTTTGGTTAAAAAAATAACCAAAAAACAATTCATTATATTGATTATACGTTTCTATATAATAATGTAATAATGATAATCAAAGAAGTGGATAATAAAAATAAAACTACAGAGTTTGTGGAAATATGTTACCTCTTTTCCGGGTAACTCATTTTGTTTTGAATAAAAGGGATTACATGGTTTTATTTCATTAAATGAGTAGAATTTTGGGTTTATGGGAGATATTTTTAGGGTATATTTATTAAGTGGTTGGTCGATCCAGAGTGGGTTGAGCGGTGTGGGGATGTTGGAGGAGAGTATTCCCTTTTATAGAGGAGGAATAGTGGCACTATTGTAAATACAGAAAGGATTCCATTACTGGGATGTATAACATACACAATGTGACTCCAAAATGGGAAAATAATGTAATAAAGTTGAATAATGTTCAATAAAAACCTCCAACATACACAAATAAATTCAATTTAATAATTTGGTTCCATAATTTTAAAGATTCATCAATTTTATCTTTTTGTGTTTTTTAAATTTTTATGTTTTCTAACGTAAGTAATTTTAACATTAACACTAAAGTAAATTGATATTAACTATAAAGTATATTACTTCAATATTATAAATAAATTATCTAACTTACATCATAAAAATAAAATGTGTTTTGGAATTTAATTTAATACAATCCATTGTAACGTGCAAGAACACTGTGTTAATTTGGACCATTCTAACAATGGTTTCACTATTTATGGGACAATAAGTCAATTATAAAATTTATATTGGTCCATTAAAAGAAATTTTTTAATATTTAATGACAATTAAAAATAACATGGCATAATATATGATTTATAGTAATTTTTTAATAATTTAACGAAATACCGTTTATTGTAAAATAACATTACTGTTAATTTTGACATTATTAATTTAATTTTACTTTAAAAGAATCAAAAAATATATTAATTAAAAAATATTAATTTTTTATAAATTAAAAATTATTTTTTCTTATAATAAATAATTAAATAAAATTTTTCAATCAATTTACTTCAATTTTAATATTTAATGTATCAAATATTATAGTTAATTATGTACAAAATAATCACTATTTTGATGTTTCGTTAGAATTTTACGTAACAACTTCATCTGTAAATGATAATGATAAAATTTTCTGATACAAATAAAAATTAATATTTAAGAATGATATATAAAACTGAAAATATGTTATTTTATCCATATCTCAAGGTTTTTTAAATATTAAAGGTATGAAAGGTTCGTTATTTTTATCTTTATCCTCACATAAGTAATCATATAGGGGACACTCATTAAATATTAAACCAATAACATATTAAATTAGAAATAAGTTGCACTATGATATAATTATTTTTATCCAATAGCCTTTGGAAAAGTTTATAAGCTATTTTGGCCTTTATGTTTAGTGTTTTGTCCCTTTTAAAAATTGATTTTACCTTAATCATAGAAATTATTTTTAATAACATTAAATAATATTTCTATCCTAAAACTAATTTGATATTATTAAACTTGAAATAAAATATTTATAACAACTATGTATTTCTATTTTTCCAAATAAAATTCCTTGAAGTGGAAAAATTAAGTTTAATGCTAATTCCATAGACTTGGGATGAAAGGTTGTTTCTAGAGTAAGAAAAATAAAAAGATATATAACACATTATTTAAAATTCTTATATGAAAATGATTCCTATGAGAAATATTTTATTAATATATGGAAGATTTATCTACAGTGACTTCATGAAAAAAAATAATAATATAATTAAATATTATTAATTATTAAAATTAAAATGCATTTTTTAACTAAAATGCAGTATTTATCTCTATAAATAAAAAAATTATAATTCATTGAAAAATACTAAAAAATCACCCTATTTTATGTTTTACATTACTAATATAAAAATAATCAATATTTTGACAAATTACATATATAAAATTTACAAAATTTAGTTTTAAAATAGTCACACGCTTAAAAAGAAGTAAAAATTGGTCATGCATGTAACGCATGATAACTCATTGTTGTGTGCAAAAAAATATTAACATAGAGTTTTATATAAAGACATATATAAAATTTATAAAATTTATTTGAAAAATAAAATATGTTATAGTCTTGGGGGTTTACATTCTCTCCACCATAAATAAATCACATCCTCGTAATTCAATCATTATCTCAGTAATCAAGGGATTGAAATATGATAATACAATTTTGAATGAATCACATCATATATTGGAAAAATGCATATTATTTGTAATACCCCGTGAGTTTATGAAAAATATTCTTCTAATTTCATTTATGTTTTGTGTTGTAAGCTACAACAAGATTGCCTTGCGCAATACACAACGTCGTATGAGCTTACAGTATACAGAACACTCTTCTTGGATTATGTTACACACAATTTTGATAGTATTTATTCTAAGAAACATTTATTGTATACATATATACTCAATGTATAAATGAAATATGGTTGGATTTTGTTATATGAAATAACGGAGGAGTCTTGCACCACACACAACCCTGACTTGGCTTGCATTACACGCAATAACGACCTTCCTTGATAGTGTGTGTTGTCGCAATACCAGGTTTCATTAAACAATGATATATTGTAATAATATTACTATGGACTAGCTTTTATGAATATAATTAACTACATTTTGAATTTTATAACATTATTATTCATCTTACACATTTTCTAGAATATGGTTCGAGAACAAACTAAACTTTTCGTGTAAAATATATATTTTTAAAAAATTGCAGTTTTCCCGGCTTTTGATGACGCAACCACCTTAAATCTTGTTTTGAAATGTCTATAATTTCAATTTGACAAAATAAAATTCTTATTTGTAATCAGGATATAAAAATTTACTTTGCATAAATTTTTCATATTATTCTGATAACTTTCATATTTTAATGAATAGTAAAAACACGCTATATTTTAATTAAAAACAACTTTTTTCATCACAATAATTTATATGGTTAGATTATATTTTAAATTGGGTTTAAAGTTTAATTAGAATTTATTTTTACCATTTAATCTAATGTTGTTCATCGGAATTAATTTCACTTTGAAATTGGATATAAACAAGTATCAATATTTTGATTGTTTTTGTTTCTTAAAAACATGCTATTTGTTATGATAACGAGAATTAAATTTAAAATTAATTAATGCAAGTTATATTTTACTAATTTGGAAAAATATACATCAATTTTGAATTCAAAATATCAAATAATGCTTAGGCTGAATTTTTTGTATTTTTCTGAAAAACTTCAATTTTCGATGAATAGCGAATCCACTTAGTGGTAGTTAAAAAACTGACTTGTTTTAATTTAAATTAAATTTTACCACTTCTATGAATTTAATTTCAACAATCCGAGAGACACGGTTAATATCATGGACTAAAATGTGGTCCAATGAGATGAAAATAATTTTTGGTGAATAGTAACTTTTTACTTTTATTTACCACGGTTAAAAGTAAATAGGATAATTATGGGTAAAAATGATATTATTATTACCCTAAAACATGTCCTGATTCTATTAGAAAAGTTTAATTCGACCAAAAACAACCTTATGAATAAAATATAACCTTTTAGACCCACATGGATTAGATTAGGACATTTAATATTAATTTATTTAAAGAAGGGTTAAAATAGTTAAAATCAATGTTTAATAAGTAAATCATTTTTAATATACGGTTATACATAAGGTAAAGTCATCTATAAATACTAATTATAATGATAAAACTATTTCCTAAATAATGGTATTTTATTTATAATTTTTAATCATTAAATAATTTAATTTATTTATGACACAAAGATGATGCAGTAATTATCTTATTAATGAAATATTGACATAATTGATGTTATAAATACCCAAATAAATTTAATTTGAGCCTTTTTATGAATTTAACTAATTTTATAGGTTAATAGGACATGTTATTTTTGATTTAATTAACTTTTTTATAACTAATCATTCTATTATGAGTTTTAAAAAAATCAATTACCTAATAGTGTCAAAATTTACATAAAATAGTTTTTAAAAAAAATATTAAATTATTAATTGTTATTTTATTCCTAAAAATCTAAGGATCGGCCAAATGACTTAGATAAGGTTATATATATTAATTATAAACAACTTGGGGTTCGTTTGTCTTTTTATAGTATGTTTATTAACGTTATAGTGTAAGAAAAAAAGATGACACGATAAAAGTAAAATTATTTAACTTAATGTTAAATCTAAATGATAAGGTTAAAATAGAAACCTAAACTTGTATAAATTCTATTGGATGATAGGATTTAGATCCATCCCCACATTAGCTTTGAAATAAATCAATTTAGAGCTATTAAAAACCGAATATGACTTTATAATAAAATAATATTTTTTGTTTTTCCAAAGGTGCCCCTCTCCTGCCTTAAAAAAGGCACATCCTCCCTCTCTTCCTCACACCACATTGAGCCTTCATGAACGGCCAAAACCTGAAAAATTCACTTCTCCGCTTCCATAGAAACATCTTAGAGGTTCTGGTTTTCTTCAAAGACCAATTTTAGTGCCCTAAGAGGAGGTCTCAAAGAGGCCCTGCAAAGAAGAGGTAATTTCCATTACCGATTCTTTAAACTTTATTTATTCTTACACTTCTTCTTCTTTAGTTGTTTTATTATGAAGTAATAACATCAGTATAGCTCATATAATTATATTTTATTATAATTATTAAAAAACCCTATTTCACCATCTATCCATCCTATGGAAAACGAAATCACCACGCGTGTGTACGTATGGAATACCGTCTCCACGCCGTGGTGAAATCTATTTTTCCACCAACACCATACACGGATGGGTATAATGGTGTAAAAAATAACTATATATGGTTATTATAAAATCATAATGATTATTATATATTATACCATCCAATCGAATTCTATTCAATAATTATGGGAACGATATCATCGCCCGTGCGTACGTACGGACTACCGTCTCCACGACAAGATGAGATTCATTCTCCATGTTAACCATACATGAATGATCATAAAGTTTATATAATTAATAATAATGAAATATATGAAATAATAATTCTACTGGATTTATGTATATATATATTTATGCCATCTATTTTGTTTCATTCAATTAAATAAGGAAATGAAAACAGCGTTCATGCGTACGTACGGCCTACTGTCTCCATGAACGGTGTATTTCATTCATTTTATCGATCTATAATATATATATGTATATGGTGAATATATATTATATATAAATCATTTTTTACATTCTGGAATTATTTAAATCAGGATATAAGTAATAATATCAAGAATGACAACTCAAAACACATACGATAAATGAAATAATTTTACCCAAAACGCTGCTTTAACATGGAATTTACAAAATAACGGGTAATATAAAGTCATAAGTGAAACATATATGACATCATAAAAAAGAATATGATTCTGTAATAAGTATATTACATTATTTAAATCATTATACAAGAGGTTCAGATACGTACGAAGCATATCGGACCTAAGGTAAGGGATAATTGTGCAAATCTCATTTTTATCCGAGATTGCTTATTCGTAAGTATTTACTAGGGTTATTACTATAATACATGTCCATGTTTTATAAAAGTGTATTCATGTATGTTTAATGTCCTTTTTACCCATTTGAATTTTACCCCATGTTATGGAAGGAATCTTTCTTTTATTTACCCTACAAGGTACTTTTTAACTTTTCCGACAAAAGTACGAGAAGAATGTTTTTTAATGTAAACGGCATGAAAGGATTTTTACGGTTTTATAAAGCCTTATTTTCATGAAGCTTCCTCCAAAATATTTCATGTCTATTTTCAAAAAAATCCTTTTCTTTTAAAATTTCGTTACATTTTGTCAAAACAAAATGATTTTTAATAAAAAAGGATATTTTCTTCATGAATACATTTCAAGTGTTTTATCAAAACCATTTTCATCTAAGATGACATTATTTCACATGTGTATGTTTTAAGTATCATTTCTATATGATTTACATGGTTTCACTTTTCTAATGATGAAATGATATCCAATTTTGTTTGTATGAATTACGTTATGATGTAATGATGTTAATGAATCCCATTTTATTCTTGGGTTATGTTGAATGATTTATGTTTATATTGTGGCACACGAAAGAATGATTTCAATATGAGATGGGTGGGACCTATATCTCCAACAATGAATTAGGTAAAGATTTCTATCTCATGAGATAGACATGGCTGGAACAGAAAGTTAAACTGGTTCAGTAATACAGGACTGGAATGAGGAGCGAACTCGATTCAGAAAGGGATTTTGTCCACTAAGCTGGTCTTGGAAGCAATGCCTTGGCTACTATGGAAATAATATATTGCACTTAATGGTTTCCATAATTACATGTTTTATTCCCATGCTAATTTATCATGATTAATGTTTCTTCATGATCTATGCCTTACGTACTGCCATGTTTTATGTCATTTCTCAAGATTTTGATGTTTAGATTTTATGCTCATGTTTTTTACATTCAAATGTCTAAGGATTGTTTTATGTTCTCTATGATTACCCTTACTGAGCATTTGAGCTCACACTTTATATGTTTTCTTTTCCCCAAGATTTAAAGAAATGTTTTAGGTAAGAAAACAAAAGTGGAAGATCATTAATGGAGATGTTGAAGATCATTCACCACGATTAGAAGATTATATTCCGAGTTTCCAAAGACACTAAACTAATACGATCATTGTGTGTCTGTTTTTGTTATGTATTAATTATTCCCCAAAAGTAATGTAATTTCCATGTAAGTCAAGCTTCAGGTCTCTACAGTTGGTATCATAGGAAAGGTTTAGTCAACCTTTGGAAACTAGGATGCAAGAACTTTAGTGAGATCCCTATAGATATTTCTACAGTTTGTCTAGGGATTTCACTAAGGTTAAGTATAAGTATATGTTATATTTATAGAATCACAGTAACGATCTTAAAATTAAACCTAAGATGTTAGATATTGAAGGTACTCCCCATTTATTATGTTGTTTTCCCTAGAATGATTTTTTCCTCTCACACTATTCATTTTGGGTTTTAGACGATGGCTGGAACCCAAAGGAACCATGTTGATCAATGCAATGGACAATGCAATGATTGTCCTCCTGAACAAACAAATTTTATGGGAGATGGAGTGCCAAATCTTATTTCTATACTTACACAAGCTATGAATCATTCTAGACTTCCAAATGACCAGAGAAGGGAACAATATTCTATTGAGTCCTTCATGAGGCAACATCCACCTTCTTTCAGTGGGTCTTCTGATACACTTCTTGCTGAACAATGGATCAGTACCACTGAAAAGATATTTTCAGTTCTTTAATGTTATGAACATGATAACGTCGTCTTAGAAGTATATCGTTTGGAAGGTGAAGCTGCTCAATGGTGGAATCTTATCAAGAATACCAGTCCAAGAGATGAAATTGAGTCCATGGAATGGGACAAGTTCATGAACTTATTTTTCAATAATTACTTCCCTCGTATTCTTAGACCAAAGATAGAGAAATATTTTCTTGAACTAAAGCAAAAGGATGATGAATCTGTTGGTGTATACGAAGAAAATTTTACAAGGCTTTCAAAGTATGCATCTGGCTTTATCATCCAACCTGAAAGTAAAGTTGATCGATTCTTCAGTGGCTTAAAACCAAATCTTCGAAGGGTATTAGCTATAAGAGACTTCAGCAGCTACGAAGAAATTGTACGTTGTGCTATCAAGGTAGAAATGGAAGTTGGTGTTACTTATCCATCTCATGGTTTTGAAAATAAATGAAATATGGAGTTCAAGGAGAAATCTCATTATAATGGTGAAAAGAAGTTGAATGTTTCCTTATGCTCAATGTGTAGAAATAATCATGGTGGAGATTGCCTTAAAGGGACTAGAAAATGTTTTATGTGTGGAAAAGAAGGTCATAAAGTAGCTAAGTGTCGAAGTAATGGTAAAGGGTTGAAAATGATGTGAATAAAGAAAAGACTACAGAGAATGCACCACCAACACTTCAATGCTTCATGTTCAAGGAAATGGGGCGTTATGCTAATAAATGCCCTAATCCAAGGGATAATGATGATTGACATGAGAAACCACTTAAGGAAAAGGAAAAAGGGAAGTTACATGTGATCACAATTGGCGATGTTGAATATGACAATGATGTGGTGGAATGATTAAGTGTTTATGTAATGGGATTCCAAAATAATGTTGTATATAGTATCGTGGAAGATTAGAATAGTTATGTACTAGTCTATTATGGTTTTCAATAATTTTATGGTACCTGTAACCATGGAAAGTGATTGGCATATTTTTGGAAAAAAGATGATATGCACATAATGAAGGGATAAGGAGAAAATGAAATGTTTGACAGTATTCATGAGCTCATGACTGATATAAGGAAATAGTTATATCATGGTTTGAGTATATAGAATTTTGGGGTTTTGGTATGTGGAAAGAGTTAACTTCTGACAGCACTCATGTTTTCACTATGATTCAATGGGTATTCATTTTTCAAGAGAATACATGATTAATTCCTTCGAATGTTTGGAATGTGACCAACAAGACATATCTTATGATATATAAGGATCAACGATGGTATTAACATGGTTGTTATATGAAATCTTTGGTAATCGTTTTCACTATAATATGAGAGTGGACTGCAGTATTATGGATAAGCCGAAAGATTGGAATGGATTATGTTAGACATAAGTTAGTGTTGTCTAAGGATAGATGTTTTTTCGATATTATTGATGGGATGTTATAGTAATGTAGTATTAGAAAAAGGAAAACCTGCAGAATGGGCGACAACCCATCGCGCCGTACAAGGCTATGGGAATCAAACCCACAACTGAAGTTCGACAGGCCTTTATCGCCTACCACTAGCCTACAAAAGTCCCTATTTAGTAGAAACTAGTATTATTATATTAATCAGTATGATATATGAAGTATAAGTCCATTTTAGGAACCATATTTGATTAATCTCACTATAGATGGACTTATGTATTTAACTTTTCTAACCTTTTGTTAGAGACAGATGGAATGACCCATCATTCTATCACATGAAATGCTAACACTTCACGAATGAAAAATTCAACTTCATTTCTTTAAGAGATGAAGTGGAAATTTTCCAAAGAACGACCAATGGTGAGACTGTACCAAAATCACGAAAGTATTTCTTCTAATTCCAATTTCATCAAATTTTGGGAAATGATCTTGAAAACCAAAAATGTTGTCCTAGTGCACTTATATCTGATGAAACAAATGGTACCTTAGATAATCACAAATCTATGTCTTTGTGATTGATGGCTTTTTCATAGCCATGTTCTCTACCACTATCCATCAGAACTTGATGGTTAGATTTTTCTTCCATATCCATATTTTCACCTATGATCTCCTATATGGAAACCCAGTGATGAGTTTCTTTGGGTAATCGTTATATTTCATACGTTAGTTTTTAAAATAATGTTTTAGTATTCCTTTTTATGATGTGGGTTTATATAAATAGTAAATGATTTATAACCTCGAAGAATTTTGATAGAGAAATTAATTTTAAGGGGGGTAGAATGAAATACCCCGAGATTTTATAAAAAATATACTTTTAATTTCATTGATGTCTTGTGTTGTAAGCTACAACAAGATTACCTTGCTCTATACGCAACACCGTATGAGCTTGCAGTATACACAACACTATTCCTGCATTATATTACACACAATTTTGATAGTAGCTATTCTATGAAACATTGAGTGTATATATATATTCAATGTATAAATGAAATATGGTTGGATTTTGTTATACGAAATAACGGAGGAGTCTTGCACAACACGCAACCCTGACTTGGCATGCATTACACGCAATCACGACCTTCCTCGATAGTGTGTGTTGTACGCAATACCAGGTTTCACTAAACAACGATATATTGTTATAATATTATTATGGACTAGCTTTTATGAATAGTATTAACAACATTTTTATTTTTATAACATTATTATTCATCTTACACATTTTCTAAAATATGGTATGAGAACAAAATAAATTTTCTATGTAAAATATTTTTTTTAAAAAAATTACTGTTTTCCCGCCGTTTGATGATGCACCCACCTTAAATATTGTTTTTGACATGTCTATAAGTTTAATTTGAAAAAATAAAATTCTTCTTTGGAATCAGGATATAAAAATTTACTTTGTATAAATTTTTCATATTATTCTGATAACTTTCATATTGTAATGAATAGGAAAAAACACGCTATATTTTAATTAAAAACAACTTTTTTAATCACAATAATTTATATGGTTGGATTATTATTTTAATTGGTTTTAAAGTATAATTAGAATATATTTTTACCATTTAATCCAATGTTGTTCATTAGAATTAATTTCACTTTCAAATTAGATATAAACAAGTATTAATCTTTTGAATGTTTTTGTTTCATAAAAACATGCTATTTGTTTTGATAACAGGAATTAAATTTAAAATTAATTAATGCCAATTATATGTTAGGAATTTGGAAAAATAGACATCAATTTTGAATTTGTAATATAAAATAATGCTTCGGCTGAATTTTTGGTATTTTTTTGAAAAACATCAATTTTTGATGAATAGTGAATCCACTTAATGGTAGTTAAAAAACAGAATTTTTTTTAATTTAATTTAAATTTTACCACTTCTGTGGATTGAATTTCAAAAATCCGAGAGACACGGTTAATATCAAGGACTAAAATTTCGTTCAATGAGATGAAAATAATTTTTGGGGAATAGTAACTTTTTACTTTTATTTACCACGGTTAAAATTAAACAGGATATTTAAGGGTAAAAATGATATTATTATTACCCTAAAACATGTCCTACTTCTATTGGATAAGTGTAATTCGACCAAAAACAACCTTATAAATAAAATATGACCATTTAGGACCACTTGGATTAGATTAGGATATTTAATACTAATTTTTTTAAGAATGGTTATAATAGTTAAAATAAATGTTTAAAAATTATATCATTTTTAATATAGGGTAATACATAAGATAAATTCGACTATAAATATTAATTAGAAAGATAAATATATTTCCTACATAATGGTATTTTATTTATAATTTTTAGACATTAAATAATTTAATTTTTTTATGACACAAAGATGATGCTGTAATTATCTTATTAATGAAATATTGACATAATTGATATTATAAATACCCAAATAAATGTAATTTGAGCCATTTTATGCATTTCACTAATTTTATAGGTTAAAATGACATGTTATTTTTGTTTTAATTAGATTTTTCGAACAAATAATTCTTTTATGATTTTTACAAAAATCAATTACCAAATAGTGTCAAAATTCACATAAAATAGTTTTTAAAACAAATATTATATTATTAATTGTTATTTTATTCCTAAAAATATATGGTTCGGACAAATGACTTAGATAAGGTTATATATATTAATATTATACAACTTGGGGTTCATTTGGCTTATTATAGTAAGTTTATTGAACATATAGTGTAAGAAAACAAGAAGACACGGTAAAAGTAAACTTTTTTATCTTAAGGTTAAATGTAAATAATAAGGTAAAAATAGAAACCTAAACTTGTCTAAATTTTATTTGATGAGATTATTGCGACCCATCCCCAAATTATCTTCGAATTAAATCAATTTGGATCTATTAAAAACCGAATATTACTTTATAATAAAATAATATGTTTTGTTTTTCCAAAGTTGCCCCTCTCCTCCCTTATAAAAGGGAACCTCCTCCATCTCTTC
Organism: Viscum album; assembly: GCA_963277665.1. Classification (NCBI taxonomy): domain Eukaryota; kingdom Viridiplantae; phylum Streptophyta; class Magnoliopsida; order Santalales; family Viscaceae; genus Viscum; species Viscum album. The sequence goes on along the minus strand of OY728146.1, from coordinate 1,672,457,329 downwards.
CTCACACCACTTTGAGCCTTCATGCTCGGCCGAACCATGCCGAATTATATTCTCCACTTCCATAGAAACATCCTAGAGGTTCTGGTCTACTTAAAAGACCAATTTTAGTGCCCTAAGAGGAGGTCTTAAAGAGGCGCTTCAAAGAAGAGGTAATGTCCGTTACAGATTCTTTCAACTTTATTTCTTCTTCCACTTCTCATTATTTAGTTGTTTCATTATTAAGTAATAAAATCAGTATAACTAGTATAATTATATTTATTATAAGTATGAAACAACCCTATTTCACCATCTATCCATCCTACGGAAAACGAAATCACTACGCTTGCATACATACAGAATACAGTCTCCACGCAGTGGTGAAATCTGTTTTTCCACCAACACCATACATGGATGGGTATAATGGTGTAAAGAATAACAATATATGGTTATTATAACATCATAAGGATTCTGAAATATTATACCATCCACTCCAATTCTATTCATTAAATATGGGATTGATATCACCGCTCGTGCGTATGTACGGACTACCGTCTCCACGACACGATGAGATTCATTCTCTATGTTAACCATAAATGAATGATCATAGAGTTTATATAATGAATAATAATGAAATATATGAAATAATAATGCTACTGGATTTATGTATATATATGTCTATTTCATCAATTTATTTTCATTCAATTCAATAAGGAAATGAAAACAGCGTTCATGCGTACGTACGACCTACCATCTCCATGAACATTGTATTTCATTCATTTTATCGATCTATAATATATATATATGTATATGATGAATATATATTATATATAAATCATTTTTTACATTATGGAATTTTGTAAATCAGGATATAAGTAATAATATCAAGAACTAAAAGTCGAAACACATACGATAAATGAAAGGATTTTACCCAAAACGCTGCTTTAACATTGAATTTACAAAAGAACGGGTAATATAAAGTCATAAGTGAAACATATATGATATCATAACAATGAATATGATTCATTAATAAGTCAATTACATTATTTAAATCATTATACAGGATATTTTGATATGTAAGAAGCATATCGGACTTAAGGTAAGGGATAATTGTGCAAATCTCATTTTAAGCCGAGAGTTCTTATTTGTAAGTATTTACTGGGGTTATTGCTATCATACATGTCCATGTTTTATAAAATTGTATTCATTTATGTTTAATTTCCTTTTTACCCATTTGAATTTTAACCCAGGTTATGGAATGAATCTTTCTTTTATTTACCCTACAAGGTACTTTTTAACTTTTCCGACAAAAGTACGATAAGAATGTTTTTTAACGTATACGGCATGAAAGGATTTTTACGGTTTTATAAAGCCATATTTTCATGAAGATTCCCCAAAAAGATTTCATGACTATTTTAAATAAATCCTTTTCTTTTAAAATTGCCCGACATTTTGTGAAAAGAAAATTATTTTGAAGAAAAAAGGATATTTTCCTCAAGAATTCATTTAAAGTGTTTTATCAAAACCATTTTCATCTAAGATGACATTATTTCACATGTGTATGTTTCAAGTATCATGTCTATATGATTTACATGGTTTCACTTTTTTAATGATTAAATGATATCCACTTTTTTGTATGGATTACATTATGATGGAATGATTTTTATGAAACCCATTTTATTCTTGGGTTATGATGAATGATTTATGTTTATATTGTGGAACACGAAAGAATGATTTCAATATGAGATGGGTGGGACCTATATCTCCCTCAAATGCATTGGGTAAATATTTATATCTCGTGAGATAGACATGGATGGAACGACAAGTTAAACCGGTTCAGTAATACAGGATTGGAATAGAGAGTGAACTCGATTCAGAAAGGGACTTTGTCCACTAAGACAGTCTTGGAAGCAATTCCTTGGCTATTATGGAAATCATATCATGTGCTTAATGGTTGCCACAATTACAGGTTTATTACCATGTTAATTTATCATGATTAATGTTTCTTCATGATCTATGCCTTACGTACTGCCATGTTTTATGTCATTTCTCAAGATTTTGATGTTTAAATTTTATGCTCATGTTTTTTACATTCAAATGTCTAACATTTGTTTTATGTTCTCTATTCTTACCCTTACTGATCATTTGAGCTCACCCTTTATATGTTTTCTTTTCCCCAGGATTTAAGGAATGGTTTTAGGTAATAAAACAAAAGGGGAATATCATTAATAAAGATATTGAAGATCTTTCACGACGATTAGAAGATTATATTCTGAGTTTTTAAAGACACTAAACTACTACGATCCTTGTGTGTCTGTTTTTGTTATATATTAAGTATTCTGCAAAAGTAATTTAATGTCCATGTATGTCAAGCTTCGGGTCTCTACATTATTACTAAGAGAGAAAATTAAATTTTTTTTAACCAATAAATAGGCTTTAGAATATGGTAATATTAGATAAAACCATAACAAAAAAGATAAATATAACAATGATTTTCTGATGGAGGGTGATAAAGAACATGTACAGTTAAAAGTTAGAGACCAAAAAACCGTAATCTAGAGGTGTGAATGTTGTTCATTGATGCCAACATAAATGATTATTATAGGATATCATTATTTTTTCAAGACCATTTTCCTTGAGTAATGAAATTCTTCCCCAATATTTACCTTTGATTGCTCCTTGATCCACTTCTACATGATCTATTATAATAAGATGTAACATTTAATTATATAAATAATAGTCTATATATGCACATACAATATTAAACATAAACTATTTCATAAATTATTATCCTTCCCAAGATATTGTGATAATAAAAATTTAGAAATAATTTCATGGGATTTTCGAAATTAACTTATCATTATCCTTTAATGAGCATGAAGGAGCTCTATGTTGTCACATTCCAAACATTAGAATAACATTATCATTTATTCACTCGAAATACAATAAAAAATTTAAGTACCAAAAGTATTCTTTAAAATATACATTCATAATAATTTTGTATCTAAAACACATGGTATTGGTTATATTCCATAAATCAAAAACTGTTGTGCACTCTATCAATGATAATATAAACCACACAATAATCATGTTAATTACTTCCAAGGTGGTCGGTAATATCCAATATAATTTTTCACATATATCATCTATTTATTGAAATATTATTATGTTATTATCATGAACATAATATGGGTTATCTTTCCATCAACTGTGTGTTTTTAAAGAAATTACTTTCTACTAAACAACTTTCGTTGATACAACTCAAAATGTGATCCAAAATCCTCAACGAAAGAGTGAATAAGTGCCATCCTCATATATTCTATAATTCATATAACCAGTAAATCTTTGATAAAATATATAATGGATATAATTATTCCATACAAACATGAAAACATTGATAATTCATATTCGTAAGTGGTAGTAGCATAATCTTATCCATGATCCATTAACCTTTTTGGGTTATATTCCTTCGATTCATGGGATATTAATTTGAGTACTTACCCATATCTTTTAAGTGTAAGCATTGAACATTATAATTTTCTTTCATTCCATTTCAATCATTAATATTATGTCCTTTGTCTCCACATTTATAACAAACTCTCATTCCCTTAATTCAAATATCAGGTTGTTTATTTCCTCAATTGTCACATGGGGAAAATTCTTCTTTCCCTTCGTCCCATTATATATATTTTGGACTTCTATTATATTATTTTCATTGCTTCCATAAAATCCATTGTACATTGTTAATTATTTAACAATCTCGTTTCTATATTATACTATGTTATTATATGAGTATAATTCATGGGATGCTATTTCCCTTGGAAATATTAGCCTATGGCCATAAAATATCGGACCATTCTAACTCTTTGGATCATATACATCAGTGGGGTTTACATTCCTTATTATAAATTCCATTAAAAAATTATTACAAACAGTAAATTAGTTCATATCAATATAAAACATAATGTTTAATCCCAAAAAAAGTAAAATACTTAACATAAATTGAAGATTTCATTTTTCATGTAATTTATTAATAAAAGACCTAGTTTCATTAGATACATATTGAATATTAAATCCCACATAATTGTTTTAAAAAAATATATGAATAATCCTAAATGAATCCCATGGGAGTGTCAAAACATGTGAGCAGTAAATCCCATTATTGTGTACCAAGTTACGATGAGTCTGGATTGACACACCTTTAAAGAGTCGATACCCCTAGTTACATCTATTTAAAAACAAAATCCACTTTAATTATCTTGAAAGGGATATATTTCTATGAATTGACACATAATATCTACCTTATAAAAATTCTAGAATGTTCTCCAACACCTATCCTCAAATTATATTTTAGGGGTATGTTCACAATTTAATGTTTTCAAAATCCCGTGTCTGATGTTTTTAGTATACATCTTATGTTACCCACTTTAACAACCAAACCCCTGAATCACAGAGTTGGTTCAATATTTTTTAACATTGGATTGAATATGATGAATCATGTCCTAAAGGACAAATAAATTATTATGTATTTAATGACATATTAGATACATGAAACCCATAATATATTTGGAAATAGAAAATACAAACATAGAACATAATAAAATGAAATAAATATAATCAATGAAATCTTATTCAATTTTTTATTTTTTATAACCAGAGGAATGGAAAAATTATGGGTGAGATAAAATGATTAGTAATGGATATTAAAGAGGAAAAAATGATGAATTTATAGCATTAAATTAATATGGTGAGGTAAATAACTGATAACATCAACTATTAAAATCAACTAGATTAGGCATAATCAATATGGAATTGTAAGAAACAAAAACACATGTCATCAATTTAAGAAATTGATAATTAAATGAATCCATAAATATATAAATTAAATAATTTAATAGATAATAATAATAATAATTAATTAATTCTCAATAAGTAAATTCTTATGGACTATATGTCATGTTTCCCGGAAACATGATACATTTACAATCAAAAGGTCGTTCAAAATATTCTGATTTATCCAAAAGACATGTCTCATTAGAATACTCATGCATCAAGGGGATTTAATTATCTAGTCCCTAACCCATATAGATTTCGTTAAATAGTATCAAACCCATATATTTCATGTCCAAATATTTCCTCTTATATCTAATAATTAATTTAATCAAAAAATGTTTTTTTAAAATAAATTTGTATTGAATATATTATACAGATTTATCAATAATTTTTAATTGTAGGACAAGTGAAAATAATTTATGTTGATTTTGATGGCTAAAAGTATGATTGAAATATTATTAATAAATACTTAATGTAAAATAGCGTTTAAGCATTCTGAAATGCCTGGATCAGTTGTGATCACTGAGAGGGGAGGGGAGAATCAGGGATAAATTTTTCTTTTTAATAATTGTTCCCTTTGAATGATCCATTCAACCACTATGGCTGGTTAAGGCCTAGATATACTCTTTTGGTGGTGCAGTGATAATGGAAGCACTGAACACAGAGATTTACATGGTTCGGTACATAGACCTACTCCTTGTCGTGTTGGTTACACTCCCCAACATGGAATCATCACTATTCCAGAAGATGTTTACACGGTAATTGGTTATACCCTCCAATTACAAGTTGGTTAAACCCCCCAACTCCACAACATCTTCTTCTTCACAACTCCACTTCTCTTCTTCAAATGTGTTGTTCAATTCTTCAAGTAGCTTCAACAAACTCCAGGAGAACATATCGACCTTTCTCACTAATACTTTTATTCAATATGCATGCATGTACATACATCCACTCCCTTCTTCTTCACCTGTTCACACATCCTCACAACCCAAGAGATGGGATGTGGACTTCCTTGTTTGCACACCCACTCACAAGGTGTGTGGGATTCACTTCACCCAAACCCACTTCAAAGGAGGGCACGCAAGTGTGCGAACACTCCTGTCTTCTGCCACGCAAGTCTTTGAGTGCAATACTCGTGCAATGTGTGGGATCAGTGGGCGCACAAGTGGAAGAAACACCTTCTACCGTGCAAGTGGCGCGATAGCTTCCTCCTGACACGCAGGTGTGCGAGCAGAGAATGCGCGCAGGTGTGCGCGGCTCATATTCTTCCTGCCATGGAAAGGGACCGTGCAGGGTGACCTGATACTCCTCCCTTCATGTAGGGATTGCACAATCAGTTCCCACGGATCCTCGGGTGGCTCCGACCTTTACTGAATCGCTCGGGCGTGAGTGGTTTCTCTTCGTGTTGCACGGAGCTACGTGGGACTTCTTCTCAAAAGATCAGCAACCACTTCTCGGTTTGGGTTTCTCCTTTTGTTGGTGAAGAGAGCGATCAAGATCCATGAATATCGGGCTTTTGAATGCCCAAGACCTTAGGCTTTAAAATTTGGAACACATGATGCTAGAATCCTGGTTATTTCCTTTTCCATCTCTATTCAGCGCCGGTTTCTTCATGGCGCATGGTCTTCACATTCATGCATCTTTTTTTGAATGCATGCATGGATTCTTCCTATTCTGTCCATGCATGAATACACTGACTTGCAACTCCTTTTTCTTCGGCCTTGTTTGAATTTCTTCATTTTGTTGCATGCATGAAACTTCTAATGCATACATGTATTTGGTTCATCAAAACGATCATTATGGAGTCTTCATGTTCATCAGAGGTGGCAGGGAGCTCCATCTCCCTTGCATGGGAGGCTCTGGATCGTGGAAGGCAACGCGGGGTGACCCTCACTTGACGTGAGGTTGAAGACAACCCAACTATGCTCCTCCGGGCGCACTCTAACACCCACTATGCTCCTACGGGTGCGCTCTAACACCCACTACGCTCCTCTAGGCGTGCATTAGCGCCCATGCTGCGCGGGCTTGACCTCCGCGTGGCTTAGGCTTACACACAGCCCGACCTCCTGCGGGCTGGCTCTGCCTAGGCCTCCTCAGGGGCGTGGTGACCTAGTCCCACATGTGCCTTGTGTTGAAGCTTGGGTAGCTAGCTCGTGGGCATGCCTCATTTTTTTCATAAGCTCCACTTTGTATACGTGGTTAAATTGCCAAGTAGGAACAAGTCTACATCAGCCCATTCTCCTCTTCTTCACCTCATCTTCTTCATTATAATTCCATCTATCCTCTTTAACATCACTTCTCCTTCTCCTATTAGGAGAAGGAATACCCAAGAATCTCTCAAGTATCTTCATTAACCATTAATCATAAATCACTTGATCTTAAATGATCTTCTTTGATCCAATCATAGATGAGGTTGGATCTTCTTCAAATCCTCATGCACTAAAAGATAGTGCATGGTCTTTGTCAAACCACTTCATCTACATAGTAGCTGTTGATGGTTCATCTTTTCACTTCATCCACTTAGAGGTTTTGGATGGATCCCTTCTTCATTCCTCATCCACTTAGTGATAGTGGATGGCACTTCTTTATCTCCTCAATCATTGTGAAGACAATGCATGGAATTCTAACAATGTCGTGACATTGTATCTTCTTGATACATGTTCTTTGAACTTATGATCAGCTGTACAATCGTCTGATTTTGTGAATCTTCTTCAACCATCATTCCTAAAGCTTTATCACTCTTCAAGCTCACATCATCAGTTGGCACTCATTGATAGGTTATTGACAAAAAATTCAATCACATGGGAATAACAATATCCCCCTTTGCATTTAGTTGTCAGCACTCCCAACCACACTTTAAAAAAAATGTCACAATGTATGTGATGATGATTTCTCCCCCTTATTTTCCAACAAATTCAAAGGGATGAATGTGAAGTCATTCCCAAAATGCATAACCTCTTGACACAGCAACCAATGCTCCCCCTCAAGGGATGCACTCATCTCCTTCAATTCCCTGCATGTTAGTAAAATATCATATAAATTTAGGGAATAAGGAGGGGCCTTTCTCTTCCTAATGTGAGTGGAGAAGGCTGAACATGAAGTATCAGCCTTATCTCAACAAATCTTTCTGTAGGCATAGCTTTGGTGAAAATATCTGCCACTTGAGCTTGAGTAGAAATGTAGTCGTGCTTGATGTCTCCACTGGTGACCCTTTCTTTGATGAAATGATATTTTATATCAATGTTCTTGGATCTGGAGTGTTGTATAGGATTCTTAGACAATCCAATTTCACATTGATTATCACATAAGATCCTTAATAGTTTTTTAGCTTGAATTCTCAAATATTCTAGCTTTACATGCATCCAAATAATTTGTGTACATGAATGTTTAGCTGCCACATACTCTGCTTCAGTTGTGCTCAATGTTACAGAATTTTGTTTTTTGATGCACCAACTAACACATCCTTCTCCCAGAAAGAAGGTTCCACCAGATGTGGATCTTCTATCAGTACAATCACCAGCCCAATCAGCATCTGTGAATCCCAATAACTTTATGTTTGTACTGGGTTTGTATAAGAGTCCATACTTGAGGGTTCCTTTAACATATATCAAGATTCTTTTAGCTGCTGATAAGTGATATTCTTTTGCGTCACTTTGAAATCTGGAACACAAATTCACTGCATATGTTATATCTGGTCTTGAAACCGTGAGATAAAGGAGAATGCCAATAATTCTCTTGAACTCTTTCTGATCAACATTGTTTCCTTCTTCATCCTTGCATAGCATGGTTCCAATAGAAATGGGTGTTGAGATTTCCTTTTCACTCTCCATTCCAAACCTTCTCACTAAGTCCCTTGCATACTTTTCATATAAAATAAATATGGAGTTTTTCCTTTGTTCCACCTGAAATCCTATAAAATACGTCATTTGACCAAGCATGGACATTTCAAAGGTTCTCTTCATCTGTTCAGAAAATTCTTCACATAGTCCTTCCTTGTCACTAGAAAAAATAATATCATTCACATAGATAATGTCTATGAGAGTACCAGTTGCAATTTATCTGACATAGAGATTACTATCAACTGTTCCTTTGAAAAACATCATTCCCTTGAGACAACCATCCAATTTGGAGTACCTGGCTCTAGGGGCCTGCTTCTATCCATACAGAGATTTTCTTAATCTGCATACCATACTACCATCTTTGTCCAGCACAAATCCTTCAGTTTGTTCTATATACACTTCTTCTTCAAGATCTCCATTTAGGAATGCAAATTTCACTTCCATCAGATTGACCATGTAGTGCTTGTGTGCTTCAATTTCTAAGAACATTCTGATAGTGTCCAGTCTTGCAACTGGTTCAAAGGATTCTTCAAATTCAATTCCTTCCATTTGTGAATACCCTTTGTATACAAGTTTGGCGTTATTTCTAGAAACTTCCCACTTTTTATTGAGTTTGTTTATGAAAAACCACTTTGTCCCAATTACATTTTTATTTTCGGGCCTTGGAACAAGATCCCAAGTGGAGTTATTTTCTATTTGATTGAGTTCCTCATGCATAGATTGAATCCATTCCTCATGTTCAACTGCTTCATCCACTTTGTGAGGTTCAACTTGAGATACCAGTGCAGTCTCATCTTCCAATCTCAATCTTCTTCAAGTTTTTACTGAGGACTGTGGGTCACCAAGGACATTTTCTATGTCGACATGTTTCTTCAATTTTTTGTATCTCCTTCTTCCATTTTCATTACCTTCTTCTTCATCACTGGTGTTTTCAGTTGATCTCACCAACAGTTGGTGTTGGATCAGTTAATTCTTCCTTCTTCTATTCCAATGTTGTGTCATCCTTTGAGTCATCATTATCCACAAGGTATTGTTTGGTGTTGTTTTCAATTATTCTGACATCACTGCAATCAATAATTTTGTTCAACCTTGTATTCTAGCATCTGTAGCCTTTTCCATCAGGTAGGTAACCCATGATGATTCATTCTTCTGCTTTTTCTTAAAACATTCCCAAATTAATGTTTTTAATCTTGATGATGAAAAGACTGCCAAAGACTCTGAAGTATTTAACAGTTGGTTTTCTATTAAACCACATTTCATAGGTTTTCGTTTGTGTTTCTAGTATCATGAGACATCTATTTTGTATGTGTATATTTGTGCATACTTTTTCTCTCCAGAAAAACTTAGAGATATTGTGCTCAACTAACATAGTCCTCCCCATTTCGACTATGCTTTGATTCTTTCATTCCACCACTCCATTTTGTTGTGGAGTATATGGTGTACTGTATTGATTCTTGATTCCATGCATGACCAGATAGATTTCAAAAGCATTAAAAGTGTATTCTTTTCCATTTTTTTGATCTCACTTTCGTGATACAGAGTCCTAGTTCTTTCTCAGCCTGCCTCCTGAAATTTTGGAACATTGTAATTTCTTCTGACTTGTGTTTCATGAACATGACGTTGGTCATCCGAGTGTAATCATCAATGATGGTTATAAATTAATGATATCCTCTTGTAGACTTCTGTCTCATCGGTCCAAATATGTCATTATGGATGAGTTCAAGAGGCATAGTAGTCATGATATCTACATCTTTGTCTGAACTATGGGTCAGTTTTTCCTTCTGACATGTGTCACAAATTTCACCTCTTTCTCTCTTTAATTTTGGCAGATCTCTTACAATATTGTACTTTAAAATTTTACTCATACTCCTTTGACCAAGATGGCCAAGTCTCCTGTGCCAGAGGTTGTTTTCATCCTTAGAACTAAGGTAACAAGAATTGATGGACTCACCAATTTGGAATAGGTTTCTAGTGGTTATTCTTCCTTGAGTGATGATTTTTCCATCCTTTGTGCTCTTGATGATGCATGAATCCTTCTGGAACAAGACCTCATGTCCATCATCACATAATTGGCTTACACTTAGCAGATTGTGCTTTAATCCTTCAACAAACAACACATCATTGGATTTTAGATTTGTTGTTTCAATCATTGGCATTCGAAATCCCTTGATTATCAGAGAATAATCATTTCCAAACACAACAGTTCCTCCCTCACAACATTCTATGTTGCTAAGAATTTTTGTATCACCATTCATCTGTGATGAGCATCCACTATCAAGGATCCATGACTTAGTTTTACTGCTAGCTTTTAGAACAACATCAGCAAAGCATGTGATTTCTTCATTCGGTTCCTGAATGCCTTTTCCTTTCATGTATTTGACTCTTTGTTCAGGAAGGATATTTATACATTTATCAGCTCCATGACCTTGTTGGTCACATCTTCTACAAGCTTCACCCAGACAGTCAGATTTGTTCTAAATTGGATGTTTTGCTGCTTTCTTTGATATTCTCTTAGTTTCCGGATGTCTCACTCTTGACTCATGCCTCATACTTGGAAGAGACATGTTATACCAGCATGCAAAGTCCTTGTGTCCAAACACACCACAACACCAGCAGCAGCCTCAAAAACTTGACCTTCTACGCTAATAGGAGTCATGTTGTAATTTTTTGTCCAAGATTTTAGTAGTCCTTCATGGGGATTTCATTTCTTCCATTGAAGATGATTTTTCACAAGTTTTCGTATTCCCTGTCTGTCTCAATTTCATCTTTGAACCTACATTGTTAGAGATAGAAGATGTATTTTTAGATTTACATAGTGGTGAGTTGACTTGTCTCTGAGCACTAGCATGAGATGATTCTGCCTTGACCTCAAAAACCTTGTTAAAGCTTTATCTCATATTTATATCTTCAAACTTTCTTCTCTAAATTTTAAATTTTTCTTCCTTGACTTTCATGTTGCCTTCATAACTTCTTTCCAATTTGTCCCAAATTTCATTATCATTCTTGAGTCCCATGACATTTGTGTATACCTTGTCTGAGAGTGACATAAGGATGGAATTTTGAGCTTTACCATCAACTTCTATATTTCTTTTCTCATCTATTTTCATAGCAGCTTCATTAGCAAGAGGAGGGAATCCAAATAAGGCCGCATTTCTAACTTCAAGGCTGAGAGATAGAAGGTAGGGTAACATCCGATTCTTCCAGCTGTGGTAATTATTTCCATCGAATGTAGGAACACCCCTACTATTAATAGAATTCAGATTCTCCATTTTCTCAGAAGTAGATCCTAACAGAGGCAACCTCCCTCTGATACCACTTGAATTGCCTGGATCAGTTGTGATCACTGAGAGGGGAGGGTTGAATCAGTGATAACGTTTTATTTTTAAGAATTTTTCCCTTTGAATGATCAATTCATCCTCTGTGGATGGTTAAGGCCTAGATCTACTCTTTTGGTGGTGCATTGATAATGAAAGCACATAAAACAGATATTTACAAGGTTCGGTACAAAGACCTACTCCATGCCGTGTTGGTTACACTCCCCAACACAGATTCTTCACTATACCAGAAGATTTTTACATGGTAACTGGTTATACCCCCCAATTAAAAGTTGGTTAAACACCCCAACTCCACAGAATCTTCTTCTTCACAGCTCCACTTCTCTTCTTCAAATGTGTTGTCCAATTATTCAAGTAGCTTCAACAAACTCCAGGAGAACTAGTCGGTCCTTCTCACCGATACTTTTATTCAATATTCATGCATGTACATACATCCACTCCCTTCTTCTTCACTTGTTCACACACCCTCACAACCCAAGAGATGGGATGTGGTCTTCCTTTCTTGCACACCCACTCACAAGGTGTGTGGGATTCACATCACCCAAACCCACTTCAATGGAGGTCGCGCAAGTGTGTGGCCACTCCTGTCTTCTGCTGTGCAAGTCTCTGAGTGAAATATCTGGGAACGGTATGGGAGCAGCAGGCGCGCAAGTGTAACAAACACCTTCTACCACGCAAGTGCTGTGATAGCTTCCTCCTGCTGCGTAGGTGTGCGGGCAGAGAAGGCGTGCAGGTGTGCGCGGCTCGGATTCTTCCTGCCGCGCAAAGGGAGGGCTTAGGGTGACCCGATTCTCCTCCCTTCATGCAGAGATTGCGCGATCAGTTCCCAAAGAGCCTTGGGTGGCTCTGGCATTTACTATCTCGCTCAGGCATGAGAGTTTTCTCTTCGCATTTCACGGAGCTAAGCGGGACTTCTTCTCAAAAGATAAGAAACCACTTCTCGGTTTGGGATTCTCATTTTGTAGGCAAGGAGAGTGATCAAGATCCATGAATATCGAGATTTTGAATTCCTAAGATCTTCGGCATCAAAATTTGGAACATGGGATGCTAGAATCCCGATTATTTAATTTTCTTCTCTGTTCAGTGCGGGTTTCTTCATGGCGCATGGTCTTCACATGCATGCACTTTTTTTTTGAACGTATGCATGGCTTCTTCCTGTTCTGTCCATGCATGAATACACAGCCTCACAACTCTGTTTGCTTCGGCCTTGTTCGAATTTCTTTATTTCTTTGGATGCATGAAACTTTTAATGCATATATGCAGTCGGTTCGTCAAAATGATCATCGTGGAGGCCTCATGTTCATCGGAGGCGGCCAGGAGCTCCATCTCCCTTGCATGGGAGGATCTGGATCGCGGAAGGAAACGCGGGGTGACCCTCAGCCGGTGGAAGGTTGAAGACAACACCACGGCCGTTTGATCTACGTTTAATGAACGCGGATGGACATGATTATAACGTTGCGCAGCAAGATGAATCATGCGGCTGAGATCGGATTCGAGATCAGATGGACGACTAGGATTAGATCCGGGTCTAAAAATTACATCCCACATTGAAACGCGCCGCGGTTTTTGCGCGGTTTAACAACCAGATCCTACCATCCTCGGTTCAGAATTCTCCTCTCCCCCCTCCGGTGTCGCCCCGCACCGGTTCTCCTACGGGCACGCTCTAGCTCCCACTATGCTCCTCCGAGCACGCTTTAATGCCCATGCTGTGCGGGCTTGACCTCCGCGTGGATCAGGCTTACACATGGCCCGGCCTCCTGCGGGCTGGCTCTACCTAGGCCCCCTCATGGGCATGGTGACCTGGTCCCACATGTGCCTTGGGTTGAAGCTTGGGTATCTAGCTCATGGGCATGCCTCATTTTTTACATAATCTCATCCTTGTATACTTGGTTAAATTACCAAGTAGGAACAAGTCTACATCAATCCATTCTCCTCTTCTTCACCTCCTCTTCTTCATTATAATTCCATCTATCTTCTTGAACATCACCTCCCCTTCTCCTATTACGAGATAGAATACCCAATAATATCTCAATTATATTCATCAACCATTAATCATAAATCACTTCATCTTCAATGTTCTTCTTTGATCCAATAATAGATGAGGTTGGATCATATTCAAATCCTCATGCACTAAAAGATAGTGCATGGTCTTCTTCAAACCACTTAATCAACTTAGTAGCTGTGGATGGTTCATCTTTTCACTTCATCCACATAGAAGTTGTGGATCGATCCCTTCTTCATTCCTCATCCACGTAGTGATAGTGGATGGTACTTCTTTATCTCCTCAAGCATTGTGAAGACAATGCATGGACTTCTAACAATGTTGTGACATTTTATCTTCTTGATACACATTCTTTGAACATAAGATCAGCTCTATAATCATCTAATTTTGTGAACATTCTTCATCCATCATTCCTCAAGCTTTATCACTCTTCAATCTCACTTCATCAGTTGGCACTCATTGACAGGTTATTAACAACAAATGAAATCACGTGGGCACAACACATTCCAAAGTGTCACATTCCACTTTGAAACATTTGATTCATAATCACCTTAAATGAAATTATATAAAAAGAAACATTAAATAATATGAATTTAAAATAATCATGGATATCATATATATATATGGGTAATATATAAAACACACACTAAAGTATTTGGTGAATAATGGCATATTCATCACAAAAAGAAAAGTGGGACAAGAATCCCTTAAATTGCATTTGAATTTGTGGGAATGGAATTTAACCTCATGTATAGCTATATTAATAGTGTTAATAACTTATTAATAAACAATATTCCTGTTTCTAAAATCAAATATTATCTTATTATAATATATTATTACCCATTTTATGGTAATTATTCGTTATTTTCACCATTACATTTATCAATTTCCTTGTTTGTCGAGTATTTTATAACGTGTTACTTGTTGTTATCAAAAATTAGATCATAGTTTCCTCATATAATGAATTTTAAAAATAATTTAAATATCATCTGTATTAATAATATTCATTAAATATAATCTATAATGTTTGCATATGGTAAATAAAATGCATCGTTCATATAGACTTTTGATGCACGAACTCATGAACACTACATTCATTTCCTTATTGTATTTTAAAAGAATTAAAATTAGAGGATATATATATATATATATTTATGTATATTATAATTAATTTATCAAATAATTTTCATATGTGTCTCATATAAATACTAAAACCATATTTTTTGCATTCCATGTATAGTGTTAGTGAATCACATCGCTCTGAGGGGGAGGTACTCCACACTTCCACAAATGATGTTATCATATACACACAAAATGGAGTGCATAAATATTTGGGTTAAAAATGAATAAAAAAATTATAAATACATTATATATATTATAAAAATATATATAAACATATTTTCTAACATAATTACAAACCATGATGTTAGGCGGAGAAAAACGGGAAGGATGGCAAGAGGGGGGGTGAATTTCCTTTTAAAAAATAATTAAAAAATTAAAATCAAAGTTAAAAGTGCAGCGGAAAATAAAAGAGGCAATCACACAAGAAATTGTTAACGGTGTTCGGCCAAAAACCTGGCCTACGTCTTCGCTCCCAACTCAACCGTTGAGAGATTCTACCGCTTGCTTTTCAATGGTTTTAGCAAAAAACCCACTAGGCTTTGAGGTAGCACTAGGACCTATTACAGCTTGCTTTTATTGGTTGAGCAAGAACCCACTTACTTTTAATGGTTGAGTAAGAACCCACTAGCCTTTTTAACGGGTGAAGGCTAGCTCACCGATGACTCAAGCCTTTTAAAAGGAAAGGCTTGACGAAACCTCTTCACACCTTAGTGGTGATGTGAAACCCAAAAGAAAGAGGGATGAGAAAGAGTTTGGGGTTTGTAGGCACAAACCCAATTTTAAGCTCAAAATATATAAAGCAAGAAAAACCGTAATTGAGGAAGACTTGGGCACCAAAGTATGATGGAGTTGATGTAGCGTGCTCTCCCAAGCTTCTTGAGGTTCTCCTTGGAATGGAAATTGGTTGGAGCACTTGAGGATCCTTGAAGGTGGAGCGCCGGAGGTTCGCCAAATGTTCAACAATATGTCCGAGCGCTTGGTATATGATCCGGTTAGTGTCCGGGGCTTCCGTGGCCTTTATTTATAGGCATGGAACCCATTGGGGGCCTTCAGAGCCGTTGGAGAAGTCCTCGGAGCCGTTGGAGGCCAAAAGAGGGTTGACTGGTCAAAGCCAACGGCTAGTTTGACTGGGCTACCGGCTGGCCGGTACAGGGCCACCGGCTGGCCGGTGCCTTGGCAGAGGAGAAGAAATTTGGTCCAGGCTCTACCGGCTGACCGGTGGAGGAGCCACCGGCTGGCCGGTGGGGAGACAGTAGCTCACACTATTCATCTGGGTGCCACCGGCTGTCCGGTGACAGAGCCACCGGCTGACCGGTGGAACCTGGCAGTGGGCAATGCCTCTTCCAGGTCCACCGGCTGGCCGGTGCTATCACACCGGTTGGCCGGTGGACTGAATTTCAGTCCACTTCTTGATTCTTTCTTGGGCCATTTTCTTGGAAACCTTGTGCCTATCATTCAAAAACACTTCAAACAATGTTATACAAATAAGTGGGTGATTGTGATCATGAAAATTAAACAACGAGGGGAATGAGAGGTACACCAATCTCCCCCTATTTTGATGATCACAATCACCAAAACAATTAAAGTAAAAACAAAAATGAAAGGCATGCTTTAAATTAATAAATTGAAAATAAATGTTAAGCATGATCAAAAGGATTCTCCCCCAATCAATCAAGAATTTCTCCCCCTTTGTGATTATCAAAATAGCTCGGGGCATAAAACTTGATTGAGGGAAAAGAGATTTGAAAAACAAGATTTGAGATTTGAAAATCAATTGAAATTTTGGAAATTGAAAGATTGAATAACAGTTTGAATTGAAAGTTTTGAATCAAAATTGAAATGAAAATTCTGAACCAAAAATTGAATTGAAAGTTTTGAAATCAAAAACCAATTGAAATTGAAAATTTGAAACGAACTCAAAAAAAAGAACTTAAACAGACCAAACTCCCCCTAAATAAAAACAATGAATCACCGGGGAGAGGGATTTTGAAAAGAGACAATTTTAGGCCCGGAGAGACTCGCTAGAAGGGATTTTTCAATCCATACTTGTCTCATGGCGGGTCTTCTCCTATAGAACTCATTGGAAAAGAAAATAGACTTGGGTTGGCCGTACCGGGCATTTTTGCAATCACACTCATAAATGAGGTGCCCGGGTTTTTTACAATAATTGCAAAATTTAAAACTAGAGCTCCCCCTTACAAAAATAGTTGGAGCATGGGAGGAGGAAGCTTGGTTGGTATATCCAAGTCCTTGAGTGGTTCGGGAAACGCGTTGAGAACCTAATAATTTGGTCAAGTTTTGTTCCCCTTGGGTGAACATGGCTAGAGTTTCTCTAAGGTCCTTGATGGTTGATTCCAAAGAATCAACATTGGGGAAATTTTGGTTTTTTAGGGAGAGTTCCTCCTTCTCTTTGAGAAGTTGTTCTTTTTCGGAGGAAAGTTTTTTGAAATTCTTTTTCAAAGAAACAAATTTTGACGATAATTCATGAAAACCTTTTTCTAGTTGGTCTCTAGCGTGTGAGAGTTCTTCATAAGATAGATGATTAAATGAATTAGAAGAACTAGAGGAGGAAGAGGAGGAATAGGAGGAAGATACCTCATGTTTTGCCATTAGGCAATTATTACCATTGTCGCTCGAGGAGAAAGAAGAGAAGGAGGAGCTATCACTCCAATTTTTCTTTAAAGCCTTCTTCTTCTTCTTCTTGGCCCTTTTCTTGTGAGGTGGGCAAACGAGCTTGATCTTTTCGTCGGGTTCTTGCTTTTGATCGGATTCTTGCTTTGGAGCCTCGCTAGTACCTTCATAGGTTAGTTCTCAATATTTCCAAATATCATGCGAAGTAGAGCAAGTAGAAATGAAATTAAAAACATTACGGTCAAGACCACAATGAAGAGCGTTCATGGCTTTGCCATCAAGCTCAAAAAAAGCAATGTCATTGGGGGTCCATTTAGACTAATCGGGAGAGGAGAGGGAAAATCCTTGTATAACAATTTTATAAATTGGATAACCAATACTTTTTAAAAAAGTGGTCATGTGGGTTTTCCAAAAAGAATAGTCGGTTCCATCAAACAATGGAGCACGACCCAATGAATGACCTTCGAGGGTTTGAGAAGAAGAAGCGGTAGAAGCCATCAACAAAAGGATCTTTAATTTGAAACCGGTTAGGGAATTATTCAAATACTGGCTCTGATACCAATTGTTAGGCGGAGAAAAACGGGAAGGATGGCAAGAGGGGGGGTGAATTGCCTTTTAAAAAATAATTAAAAAATTAAAATCAATGTTAAAAGTGCAGCGGAGAATAAAAGAGGCAATCACACAAGAAATTGTTAACGGAGTTCGGCCAAAAACCCGGCCTACGTCTCCGCTCCCAACTCAACCGTTGAGAGATTCTACCGCTTGCTTTTCAATGGTTTTAGCAAGAAACCCACTAGGCTTTGAGGTTGCACTAGGACCTATTACATCTTGCTTTTATTGGTTGAGCAAGAACCCACTTACTTTTAATGGTTGAGTAAGAACCCACTAGCCTTTTTAACGGGTGAAGGCTAGCTCACCGATGACTCAAGCCTTTTAAAAGGAAAGGCTTGACGAAACCTCTTCACACCTTAGTGGTGATGTGAAACCCAAAAGAAAGAGGGATGAGAAAGAGTTTGGGGTTTGTAGGCACAAACCCAATTTTAAGCTCAAAATATATAAATCAAGAAAAACAGTAATTGAGGAAGACTCGGGCGCCAAAGTATGATGGAGTTGATGTAGTGTTCTCTCCCAAGCTTCTTGAGGTGCTCCTTGGAATGGAAATTGGTTGGAGCACTTGAGGATCCTTGAAGGTGGAGCGCCGGAGGTTCGCCAAATGTTCAACAATATGTCCGAGCGCTTGGTATATGATCTGGTTAGTGTCCGGGGCTTCCTTGGCCTTTATTTATAGGCATGGAACCCATTGGGGGC
Source organism: Viscum album (assembly GCA_963277665.1). Classification (NCBI taxonomy): domain Eukaryota; kingdom Viridiplantae; phylum Streptophyta; class Magnoliopsida; order Santalales; family Viscaceae; genus Viscum; species Viscum album. The sequence goes on along the minus strand of OY728146.1, from coordinate 1,672,438,283 downwards.
CTTCGGAGCCGTTGGAGAAGTCCTCGGAGCCGTTGGAGGCCAAAAGAGGGTTGACTGGTCAAAACCAATGGCTAGTTTGACTGGGCTACCGGCTGGCCGGTACAGGGCCACCGGCTGGCCGGTGCCTTGGCAGAGGAGAAGAAATTTGGTCCAGGCTCTACCGGCGGACCGGTGGAGGAGCCACCGGCTGGCCGGTGGGGAGACAGTAGCTCACACTATTCATCTGGGTGCCACCGTCTGTCCGGTGACAGAGCCACCGGCTGACCGGTGGAACCTGGCAGTGGGCAATGCCTCTGCCAGGTCCACCGGCTGGTCGGTGCTATCACACCGGTTGGCCGGTGGACTGAATTTCAGTCCACTTCTTGATTCTTTCTTGGGCCATTTTCTTGGCAACCTTGTGACTATCATTCATAAACACTTCAAACAATGTTAGACAAATAAGTGGGTGATTGTGATCATGAAAATCAAACAATGAGGGGAACGAGAGGTACAACACATGAGATGTGGTAAAGGAAAAAATTAATAACTTCCTTTCATGAGGCAGTAATTCATCATACCTATAAATGGAATGTTCTTTCAACCTTAGATGGAAGTTTTCATAAGATTATTTAAAATTATTAATATGAAAATATTATTATATTGAGGATACTGGTTATTTATATAATCATGGAATAAGGATAATTTAAATAGTGAATAATGGAATCAAAACTAATGATCTTGAGGAAATATGTTACCGCTTTTTTCGGGTAACTACTTCAGTTTTTAACCAATTGGAATCCTTGGTTTTTCTTCATCACATGTTGATGATATTATAATTAAGGGATTTATTTTATTACCTATTTAGGTAGATCATGTTTTACCCAATGTGGCTTGAGTGGTGTGATGAATTGGGGTAATAGAAGGCCTTTTCAAAGTGGAGTAACAAAAGTATTGTATATAACAAAAGGTATACAATATTTGGAGGTATAAATTACCTAATATGAATAATAAATGGACACTTAATATATTATATTAGAATCATGTTAAATAAAAAAACTTCACAAAAAAATATCTTCATTTTAAAAATGTTGTTCTCTATATTATTAGATTCTCAAATTTTATCATTTTTTTTATTAATGTATCTATATTTATAACCATATTAATTTAATAATTAAAAATATATTAAATTGTGATTTGTTATAAAATATATACACACTATATTATAATTATTATATCTAATTTAAAATGTAATTAATACCGTTATTGTTGGTAATTAATTTAAAACAAGTTCTTGTAACGCATAAGAACACTAAATTAATCTGGACTATTATAACAAAGGTTTTATTGTCTATTGGTCGCTAAGTTAATTATAAAAGGTCAGTTTATATATTAATAGGCTGTATTTTATGTTTATTTTCACAGAAAAATCACTTTTAATAATATCTTATTATATTTAATTTTATATTGTTTCATGATATTTAATTTATTGTAAAATAATATTAAATTCAATTTTGATATTTTTTATTAAAATTTAAATTAATGGCCTCAAAAAAATAATGGATTTAAAATTTATTAATATAAAAAATTAGTGAAAAATTATATACATCTAAAAAAATTTAACAACAAAAAATAAATTAAATTACATCAATTTTATATTTAATGTATGATTTATTTATCTTAATTATTAAATAAATAATCACTATATTGGAGTTTCATTAATATTTTATGTAGCTAATTCATCCATAATAATATATTATAAATTAAAATGATAAAAATAACCCATATATATTTTAAAATGATATTTATAGTCGAATATATGTTTTTTCCAAATCTCAAAGTTTCATAAATGTTAAAGGTAAGGGATGTTCCTTTTTTCTATTTACTGACATAACATATTATATAGGTTTATTCCATTAAACATTATCCCAATAACCTGTTAAATTATAACTAAAAGGTTATATGGTCTATCTACTATCATTTAGTGTAATTTGGAAAAAAATAGGTCATTTTTTCCAAAATATTAGGGTATAGCACCTTGGTAAGTTTAATATTAACATAATCGTGGTAATTAATATTAATCCATTTCACTAATTATTTAGTTAAAAATAATTTTTATCTAATTATAATAAAAATATAATGTAGATTACATCCTTGTATGTCGTTTTTCTTCAAAATTCAATTCACAGAAGTGGAAAAATTAAGATTAATTCTAATATCCCAAACGTGATGGTAAAGGGGGGTTTTGAATAAAAAAACTTCAAAATTTCAACTAGTCTTAGAATTCAATTTCAATATATAAATAATTCAAATGAACAAAATATGATTAATGTCTGTATAATTTATCTATTTTGACTTTAATAACCAATTTAAAATATAATTTCAAATTAATTATAATTTAAACAAACATGCACTTTTTAACTAAAATGTTGTATTTTCACTATTCATAAAAAAATTATTAAAACAATACCAAAAATCTACCCCAATATAATTTTTAATTTCTTATTTCAAAAATGAATTTTATTTTTAAAAATAATATTTCAAAAATTTCCAATACTTTGTTTCAATATATGCCTCCCTTAAGTGGGTCTAAAACATGGTGATGTGTATAACACAAGCTAACTCATTATTTTGTGTAGTGTAATAATTACTTGGGGTTTGGTAAAAACAAATATAGAAGAAAAAAACTTATTACAAAATTAGAATATTTTAATGTCTTGGGGTGTTACATTTGTACTTCAGATAATGAATAAAATGTTTTTAAGAAAATATAACCTTTTGTCTCTCTTTGGTGGGAAATCTATTGTCTTCCAAAACCATGTTTTTTAAAATGGTATAAAAATGTTTATTGAAATATCATTTAATATCAATTGAAAGTAAAATTATCTTCTAAATAATCTATGTTTCAAAAAAATATAAATTATTTTTAATCTTCGCTTATAATTTTCAATGTTTTTTTTGATGAAAATGATTTTGAATATTTATTATGTTTTAAAAAGTGATTTAAAATATTTTCAAATCATTATTTATCTATTTACTTTTTTTTTAAATTAAATTATTTTAAAAAGTTTTAATGTTTTAAAAATATTTTCTACATAGGAATGGATTTTTTCTTAAAAAATGTTTTTTATAAACATAATCAGTTTCCATCAATGATGAAATACATTAATGTGAACTTATATTTTTTGGGGATATGATCCAAGAATATCATTCATAATATTTATCTAAATGTATTATGATTATCAAACATGTTTCTATTCTTGGTTTGTACTATGATATGATTATTATATTACACCCTTCTTTTCACAGGTTGCGCTATGAAAAATGATTACATTTTCTAAAACCAGTTATTGGTCCATATGTTATGACATTATAAAATTTTTATGAAACCCATTCCATTTCATTTGTTTTTATAATATTAATGATTTATGATAGTTTTTCACACATTTCTATGATTTCATAATGTGATTAGTGGGACCTATATAACCCTCAAATACAATTGGAAGATATTTTTATATCATGATAGAGACAGATATAGAATGGGGAGTGATCCTTGTTTAGTTAGAAAGAATTGGAATATGGAGTAAATGCAACATCAAAAGATTTTTCAAATAAATTTAATACATAATGGATGAAACAATAAGTCTCTACAGAACACCACATTTGTATAACCTGGCCAGTAAACATTATTTTTCCACCTATGTGATTTTAATTTCGAAAAAGGCTGTGTTTAATAAGACATTTGGAGTATTATATAATCAAGATAGTTTTTGATGATTAGAAACATACCCTTATGAATAGTAACATACACTTATGAATAGTAATAAATCTTAATGAGTTCTAAATCAGCCCAAAAATAGAAACATCACCCATGAAAGTATAAATACAACTTGGACATCTTATAAATGATAAAATTATCATAATATGTCTATTGGTATTTTTTTATGTCATAAATATTGTACTTACAACTTTATTATTAATTTCATAATTTAAAATCATAATTTATTTTCATAAAATGTAATCATCAATTATTATTTTATTGTATTACAGTTATAATATAATTTAATGGGACCTTGATTAATTTTTTTACAGTGTTATAAAATGAGTTATAATTTTAATATTGTTTTTTCGAATAAATTCTGATTTATTTTAAAAATTAATTAAATATATTTAGAAAAATATTTTTTAAAAATGGACTTCATTTTCTAATTCTACAAAAAAATGGATGGGGTGATGTTTTGGGATTTTTCTAAAATACATGATTTTTTTTCAATAATAAAATACGATAATTTAGGTTAGATGACAAATACATGATTTATTGGGTCATATGTGATGTAAAGATTTCATAAGGGAAATAGGTTCTAACTCACATGATCTTATTACTATTATTGGTAACTAGAATCAATACTATTGGTTTTCATTGGGTAAATAATAATATAATTTCTAAAATAATGGTAAAACCCTCCCCTAATCTATTATACCCCCTACTGCACTCCCTCTTCTCTTCACCCCCCTTAATCCTTGTGACTAGTCACAATTCTGCAAAAATATCCTCCCAATATACTCCCCCCATGTCTAGTTGACTTTAGTCTCCTAGAAAGATCAAAACCTCTCCCTTAAGAAGGCTATCAAGGAAGCTTACTTCAAGAGGTAAATTCCACTTTTTCATTTCTATTATTTCTACGTCCTTTATTTTATTTTTCCTTCCTCACCTCACATCATAAAAATGGTGTGATGACACCCATAGATTTCATGTACTGTAATTTTGTTATGATAAATGAAAATTTATTCATCATATCTCCTTTCCCCTTTTTTTAAACTAAAAATTACAACACCATCTGAGATTTATTAATTTATCACATTCATGGATGACAGGTTTTCAATTTCTATTACCATCTTATATTCAATTCATGAAACCATTATGATGGTTTAAAAAAGCTATAATATATGTATTATATGTTATTATATGTTATTTAATACTTTTTTACACATCATATTAATTTATAAATCAAAATGAGCTTACTGTGATCAAGAACAACCAATTAACCCTTACAGTTGTCATTAATGTTTTATATAATGATTAATCTTCACTCCCAATAACCAATAAAATTAAATTACCATGTAATATTCTGGTTTTTCACTAATAACATAAAAATTATATTCTTGAAATCCATTCTCATTCTATATATTTATCAATACATAAAGATAAGTAAACTGATCATGAAACACAAGGAGGAAAAAACTCCAAAAAAATGAAATTGATTCTCATAACACAAAAAAGTCCTTGAATGAACCTAATAATGTTATAATAAGTCAATATATATATATTAGGTTCTAGAATCATTAATAAATGAACCTAAATTCGATTATTCTGGTAATTACGATCTAATGGAGAATACCTTAGGACTTAAAGTAATGATTTTCAACCCAAACAACCATTTTGATTCGGGTTACTCTTATTGACTACTTACCTTAATTAAATTCAGATTTATTAATATTTACTCATAATTTTTTTAATGATATTGTTTTATATATTTGTACCAACCAAAATCCAACATTCATTTATTGGGATTTATATGTTTTAAAAAGATCTTTCCAAAATTCTTCCTAAAATAAAAGCCTGATTCAAGGGAATTTATCAAATTATTACCTATTTTCAAGAAAAATTTATAATATGTTTTTTGTAAAAATTATATTTCATAAATCACCAATTTTCTAATAAAAATACAAACTTACATTACTTCTAGATTATATAGATATTTTTTCAGAAGAACAGTTCTTTTCTTTGTAAAAGGGTTTATAAAACAATAAATACTCGATGGTTTTAAAAGAGTATTTTGACCAATTACAACACCCTTGTAGATTATTGTGTATAAATGGGGTTAATGTTTTATGAAATCATCCACTATATTTTACATGAGGATGTTTTATCTTAAAATGATTCACCCATTTACTTAGAATAGTTTGTATTTTTACTTACTTCCCGGGGAAAGTAATTTACATTTCATTTGTTACTTTAAATATGAAGGTATATGTTATTTATCTATATCCCCGTTAATATGATAAATGCATTGAAATTGATAAGTGTTAGGTGGGTCCCATTATAGAATATTAGAATATCGTTGGGTATCATGAGAAAACTGGGTCTTGGCATGAGGTGTTTACTGAATGGTTATTTATGGTCTTGGCACATGACCTTGATGGTATGGTTATTATGTCACGCATTATAAATTCCCAAATTATGAAAATAGTATTTATAATTCAGGTGGTTATTTGACTAGTAAAATACCCTTGATTATGTTTTATTGTAGAAATATTTATTCATCTCTAATTCCGACAATAATGGGTTCATGTTTTATTAAAGGCATGTGCTATTAGATATTCACCATGACTAATGTTTTTTATGATATCTTCTACAGTATTGATTACCCTTACTGAGCATTTGACATCATCAATTTCTCATTCTTGAATTTATAGGGACATGAAGGAATTTATTATGAGTGAAATGTTGGGATAAATGTTTATTTTTTGACGTTCCCAATAAAAATTATATGTTTCTTCCGTTCATGTTGAAATGTTAAACTTATGTATGTATCCAGTTTTCCAAAACTACTATACTATTCGTTCCATCAGGATGTGAATTTCTTGTAGTCATGCCAATGTAATTAAATAAGGGACCAAATTAGGGAAATTGGGTTCAGGTCATTACAGTCGGTATCAAAGGATGTTTAGTAGAAAACATAGAAAGTATATTTATAAAACACAGATAAGGGAAAAACACTAACATATTATTTGAGGATAAGCACACAAGAAAATCCAGGAATCTTGGTAATGAAGAGATTATGTTGATATTTCTAGAGAATACATTCATGTCTGGATACTATATGTAGACATGGTTCTGGCACTGATATTCCAAGGATTGAAAAGTCATATAGGGAGTTTCGATCTTAGCTCGGGTTATCGTGGTACAACACAACGGGAATTACTGCGTACCTGGTTTGACACTCTGAGGGGATCTGACTATAATAATTCAAATTTTCATTAGAATTCATTATGAAGAACTTTAAGGTAATTATTCCCTCAAAGATACCATGTTATGATATTATATTATCAGTGAATATAATTTAAATTTTTGAAAAGTAATTTTCTACGTTGAGATTATAAGTTATGATTCATAACTTAATCTAGTGTATGAAATTATTTATAAATGGATCCTAGTGGAAGGAATGAATGCCACATGAATGTGCATGTCCCGTGTAGGGATTGACCACGGATGGAAGATAACTATGTTGTCACTATTGATGCGACTGGTGAGGAGTAGCTTATAGCTATATTGGAACTGTTGATTCATGTTATGGAAAATAACGTTACCCATACGGAGACTCATGATCCAAAAAATGTACGAGCTATGCAAGACTGCTTTATACGCACCAGACTCTATCATTTAGTGGAAATACAAACCCATTCTTATAGGGGATGTGGATAAGTTCATTATAGAAGATTTCTCTCACATTGGGATGTAATTAAAGATATAATGTTTTCATGGATGTTTACCGACTATATGAAATTCTGATCAGTGGTGGTCATTGATTCAAAACATAATGGAGAATGAATAAATAGATGAAACGTAATGGGGATATTTCAACGATATATTCATAGAAAAATTCTTCCCTCATGAACAAAGAGAAAACATTTAAAGGAAGTTTCGGAATCTACGGAAAATGAGGATGATAATGTTTAAAATTATGAATCTAACATCACTAGAAAAATAATACATGCCACAGAATACAAATCTAAGTGGAATGATTTATTTAGTCATTGATGGCTTAAAAAATTTCCTCTGATTGGGTCTAGTCTCCCAATGATTCTCATCATATGATGATATCGTCTTAAGTGTTTTCAAGATAGAAAATGAATTCTCTATGTTATATGAGTTCAGTGGATGGAATGATAATAAGAGGTCCACAAAAACTATGTAATAGAAAATAATTAATTGGGTATGAAGAGAAGAGTTGAGCTTCCACCCTGATGTAATTGTGGGACGAAACACCATCTCACTTTCCTAATGGGAATGAGAGTCTATTACATGTGTGGTGAAAAAAGCCACCAATCTCATGATTTCCTATGGAATAAAGAAACAAAAAATGTTCAATTTAATATTTGTAAAGAGATGGGACATTATATACATGAATTTTCTATATGTCATGGAAACGCTCCCCAAAGAAGGACAAGGTAGAAACGAAAAGCTTATGAAGTCACAACGACTGGGGTGGATGTTCTAAATGATGTGTTTGTAGGTACTTTAATCCTTTCCTTCAACTTATTCAATGCTATATTTTATTCTGGATCAATGAATTATTTTACATATTCCTTGTTTTCCTAGAAAATTATAAATGTTCAATTTTATTTATAAAATGATTTATCAGTCAAAACCCTAAGGGGATGTATCATTGAAAAAAAAAAATTTGTCGATCACTCCCCATCATGAAACATAAATATTCTTTAGTTATTAACTTTTTTATCATACCCATGGTTGACTTTGATATAATACTAGGTATGATTTTACATTCACGTTATGATATGAAGATCTATTTCAATAAGAGGTATGGTATGATTTTTGAGAACAATGTTGAATCCCTTATCGATATAGTAGAAACCATGCCAATTGATTCTTATATAGATCCACCCCAACAGCTCTAATGAATTAAATTATTTGGGAGGAAGGAAATACAATAACTATGGTTGAGGAAAAGATTGTTCAAATATATGACGTAGCTATTGCGAAAGAATATATTGATGTCATTCTAGTGGATTTACCATGAAATTATCCAGGGTGGGAAACTGAGTTATCCGTTGACTTAATTCCTGATTCAAGGCCAATATTAAAGGCCCTATATAGAATGGAAAATGTGTAATTAATATAATTAAAGAAAAAACTAGAGGAATTGAGGGATAAAGGATTCATTCTCCCTAGTGTTTCTCTATGGGGAGCCCCGTTCTTTTCATTAGGCATAAAGATGGATCTATGAGGTTGTTCTTTGACTATATGGAGATCAATGTTATAATGATAAAAAGAAAGTATCCCCTGCCTCACATTGATTATTTATTTGATAAACTGTTTGAATCCCACTCTTTTTTGATAATTGACCTTCGATCTGGTTATAATCAGTTAATAGTAAGAAAAGAAATCATTTCAATGATTTTATTTCAAAATAGTTATGGGCACTATGAGATTACAATAATTCCTTTTAGAATGACAAATGTACCCTATGTTTTCATTGAACTAAGGAAAATATTTTTCAAGGAATATCATGATGACATTGTTGTTGTATTTATTAATGATATCATGGTATACTCCAAAATCTAGGAAGTTCCAGAAAATCACTTGCATGCTATTTGGAAGACTCTTAGAATAACTGAATTATATTGGATGTTTAGAAAATGTGAATTTAGGCTTAAATTAGTATCCTTTCTTTGTCACATTGTCTCTAAGGATAGAATATCTATTGATCCTGTGACGAAAAATGTTGTTCAAGAATTATCTACTCCAATAAACATAACTAAGGTATGTACTTATATTGGTTCAGCAAGTTATTATTTAAGATTCATTCAGAACTTCACCTATTTTTCCAACCCAATGACCATAAATACACATAAAGGGGTTGAGTTTTTATGAACAAAGGAATATGAGGGATGTTTCAATTAACTAAAGAGGATATTAATGAATTCTATGATCTTAACTCTACTATTTAGGAATGATGGTTTTTTTACCAATAATGATGTATCAAATAAAGGACATGGTTTTGTCCTTACTCAGAATTATATAATTATTTCTTTAGAATAAATACGTTAAAAATTTTATGAAAAAAACATTTATACTCATTATCTTGAGTTAGTTTCTATGAATGTTTCTATAAAAATATGGAGAAACTATCTCTATGGTGAAATATGTGAGATATATATGGATCATAAGAGTCTCAAGTATATCTTATCACAGAAAGAACTCAACATGAGTAAAAGCCGATGTCTCGAACTACTCATGGATTATTATTGTTCCATAAACTACCAACAAAGAAAAGAAAATAGGTTGTTGATGCATTGAGTAGATATGATCATTAAATTTAAAAAAACTATGATTGAAAGGGATCATGTATCCATGGATATAATAATATTGGACATTAGAATTAAAAAAGACAGTGAAACATCTTTACTTTTTTTAGTTGGATTCCTGTCCATCTTTATTATAATGGATTAATAGCTCTGAACCTGATTATGAGAATCATAAAGATAAAATTAATACTGTGAAGGATGGGAATTTGGATGACTTCATATGTGATGATGGAATTTTGAAATTTGGGAAGAGACAATTTGTTCCCTCTATGCCCGATTTGAAAAGGCTATTATTGGATGATGCACATAGATTGTATTTTCCTATACTTCATGGTAGCATTCAGATGAATAGAAATTAGAAGCAACAATTCTGGTCTGACAACATGAAGCAAGAAATTGTACATTATATTGCAATATGTATAGTATGTCAGTAAGTAAAGGCTGAAATAAAACATCCAAGAGGATTCATGCAACCTATACCTATTTCTACATGGTAATGGGATGACATCACTATTGATTCTGTTATTGGATTACATAATACTTTAATGAAGAAGGATGCGATATGGATAATTGTTGATCGAAATACACAATATGCACATTTCCTTAATATTTGGGATGGTTTGCCTCTGGAATTCCTAGAATGAATCTATATCAATTATTTTGTGATACATAAAGAAGAACCTATCTCAATTGTGTTTGATCATGATCCTCGATTTACATCGATATTCTGGGAAATTATTCAAAAATATTGGGATACTGAACTTCATTTGAGTATTTATAATCATTCTCAAACCGATGGGAAATCAAAAAGGAAGTTTTAAATTTTAGAATAAATGTTGATTTCATACTTTCTAAACATTCAAGGAATTTTGGATCATTATATACCAATAGTAGCGTTTTCCTACAAAAACTATTTCCATAGTATTCAATTGTCATAATATGAAGTATTGTATGAAAAGAGATATCATGCACCAAGGTGTTGGGATAAAGTTTGAGAAAGAACGCTTCTGGGCCCAAATCATGTGGAGGAAACATAAGCGAAGGAAAGGAATATATAAATCCATATCAATGAAACCCAAATAAGAAAAAAAATTCCCTGATACAAGAAAGAAGGATTTGGAGTTTTAAGTGGGAGATAATGTTTTCTTAAAAGTAACTCTATAGAAGGGTGTTATAAGATTTGGTAAGATAGGGAATCTGAGCTATAGGTGCATAGGCCATTTTGAAATTCTTGAGAGAATGAGAGATGTTTCATTTCATTTGGCTATGCCAAATAGATATTCTAAATTACACAATGTGTTCCATGTCTCATTGCTGAGAAAGCACTTTCCAGACCCAACACATGGCCTCAATTCTGAAGGAATAGAAATAGAACCTGAGATATCTTATTATAAAGAGCCTATCTGGATTCTATACACTAATAAATAAGTGTTAAGGAATCAGACAACTCAACTGGTAAATATATATTGGAAAATTAATAAAATCATGGAGGCATCTTGGGAGCCTGAGTAGAATATTATGAAGGACATCCCAAATCATTATGTGATATAACATTCTAGTAATTTAGAGGAAAAAATATATTTAAGGAGGTGATAATGTACCACCCCATGATTTTGAAAATAATTTTAATATTTAATGTCTGAAATATTGATACTCTATAATCACCACATCGTTATACCCTATCCAATAAACAAAGTTTTTCCGCCTTTGTGATTTGAATTTCTAAAAACTGACATACATGGTTGCATTCAGTAAATTATTTAGAATATGATAGAATTAACTTAGTTTTGGATGAATAGTAACATAACCTTATGAATAGTATCATACACTTATGAATATTAATGAATAGTAAATTGGCCAAAAATATAATCTTCACACATTAATGTATAAATAAATTTTAGACATATTATAATTGATAAAAGGAACCTAGTATAAGTATTTGTTTTTATGTATGTCATAAATGTTTTAATTACAATTTTATTATTAATTTAATAATTTAAAATGGAAATGTATTTTCATATAATTTACTGTTAAATTTTAATTTAATTGACTTAAAGTTATACGACAAATTTATGGGACCTTTTTTATTTTTTAGAGTGTTATAAAATTAGTTATAGCTCTAATGTTGTTTTTTTCAAATAAATTAGTAATTTTTTTATAAAATAAATTAATAATATTTAGAAAATTTATTTCTTTAAATTGGATTTTACTTTTCAAATCTAAACATCCAAAAATGGATGTAATGATTTTTTTGGATTTTTCTAAAATACTTTAATTATGAATGAATAGTAAAATATGATAACTTATGATAAATGCTAAATAAATGATTTATTGGATCATAAGTTATGTAAGGATGATGTAAGACCAATAGGTTTGGAATAAAATACACTTATTACTATTATTGGTATCAATAATTAATAAATATGGTTGTATTTTTCAAAATAATAAAATAATAAGTAATATAATGCGAAAACACTCCTCTCCTCTGCTATAACCCCCCCACTTCCTCTTCTCTTAACTCCCCTAAATACTTTTTCCTAATATAAATTATACTAAAATATACTCCCAATATCCTCCCCCACTTCAAATATCCCTTCGTATCATAAAAATGCCAAAACATCTCCTCTAATAAGGATATCATGGAAGATTACATCAAGAGGTAAATTCCACTTTTCATTTCATTTATTTCAAATTCTTTTATTTTATTTTTCGTCTCCCAACATCCTTCATCCAAATACATTGATGACAATATTACCTTATATTTACTATAATATTGATATTATAAGTGAATAATTCTTCATCATCACTAATTTCCCCATCATTTATACAGAAAATGAAATCCCCGTCCAAGATGTGTTAATTTTTCACATTTAAGGATGATGTGATGTCATTTTATATTACCATCTTAAATTATTGTCATAAAAATATTGGGATGGTTGAAATAGATTTTAATATATGTATTATAACTTATTTAAAGTTCTATAATCCTTTTTTACACATGAAAGTATTTCATAAATCAAAATGATTTTGTTGTGATCAAGAACGACCTATTTACCCAAACAATTGTCATTACTATTTTATATAACGATTAATCTTCATTAGAAATATCCAAATGAATTTTATGAAAATAAAATCTTATGGTTGTTCAGAAATATCATAAAACATCTATTCTAGATAACCATTCTAATTCTACATGTTTATTCATACCTGAAGGTAATTAAACTGATTTTGAATGCCAAGGAAGAAAACACTTCCAGACAATGAAATTTATTATATTAAACCCTAAAAGGCTATGAATTTAGAAAATAATTCTATAATAATTATATTTAATGTATATGATTTTATCGAATCATTAATTTATTCACCTAAATTTGATTATTTAGGTCATTAAGATCAAGTGAGAAACACCATCAGACTTATGGTAAGTGTTTTCACCCAGAACCTCCATTTTCATTCTGGTTACTCCAATTGTATACATACCTAATTTAAATTATTATTTATTCCTATTTACTCTTCATATATTCTGTGATAATTTTCTATATATTTGTACCAACCAGAATACTAGTTTCCTTTATATGGAGTTATTTGTTTTAAAATAATATTACAAAAATTCGTCCTGAAATACATGCCTGGTTCAAGGGAATTTCGAACATTTGTACCTATTGTCATGGAAACACTATAATCTATTTTAGTAACCATTATATTTATAAAATAACTAATTTTATTATGAAAAATACTAACTTACTTTTCCTCTTTATATATATATATATTTCCAAAATAACTCTTCTTTTTTAATTAAAAGAGTTTTTATAACAAGAATTAATCGATGATTTTAAAAGGGTGTTTAACCCATTCCAACACTATTGTGGATTATTATCTTCAAATGGGGTTTATGTTTTACAAAATCATCCACTATTTTTTGATTGAAGATGTGCTATCCTTAATATAGTCATCAATTTGCTCTGAATGGTTAGTTTTGGTGATTAATGTTCAAGGAACGTTATTTATATTTCATATGGTAGTTTCAATATGAGTGTATATGTTATTTTTATTTATCCCTATTCATATGTGGAATTTATTATACATAGTAAGTGTTGGGTGGGGTTCTCTATATACCTTCGGTGCTTCGACAGTTATCTTGAGACAAACTACGTCATGGAACGATGCCTTAACAAAATGGTTATTTATGTTCTTTTTATAAGGCCCTGACACTATATTTATGGTGTCCTATATTATGAATTCCCTCATTATAAATATTGTATTTATAGTTCATTTGGTTATACATCTATAATAATATCCTTGATTGTGTTTTATTGTGGCATAATTTATTCTGGTCTTATTCCTTTCATAATGGGTTAATTTATTTTAAATTTATGTGTATTATGTTATTCACCATGCTTAGTGTTTAGTATTATGATATCTTTTGTTTTATTACTAACCCTAACTGGAAATTTGATCTCACCCATTTATTTTGTTCATATTATCAGGAAGTGGTCGAGTTTATAATTAGTGACCTACAGGGATAAACATATAGTTTTGGATGTTACCAATAAAATATATTTGTCATTTTTTACATTCATATTTTATTGTTTAACTTATGTGTGTATCTGGTTTTCCCAAACTACCAAACTATTTATTCCTTCGGGGTGCGTCTTTATAGTAATCATTAAAATGTATTCAAATATGGCAACAACTCTGAGAAATTTTCATCGGGTACATAAAGTGAATATGGTTCAATTAAAATAGGTCTAAAATGGGGAGTGAACACAGCTCAGTAAGATTAGGTTGGAATGGGGAGTGGCCCCAATTTAGTAAAGGAATGTATCTGACATGATAGTCTTGATAGTCGAACATCACTAAAATGTATGTTATTTTTTTCTTATGTGTGGGCCACAAATTCCATGTCTCATGAAAATGTTATACTCTAATGGATATTTTACTTTAATTTCCTTTTGATTCATCACTTATGAACTACCAATATTTATTCCATGATTTAACTATAATATTATCATTGATATATAGAGTATACTTATCAAATTTTAAGCACATGTTCTCATTATATTATTCTCATGTTATAGTTATGTATCTCCCTTGGTTACCCTTACCTACAATCTAATATAACCATTTGCTTTGTTTCATTTCCCCATGTTATGAAGATATGTATAATTTATGATATGTTTAAGAAGGTTTCTAGTTGTAATGAACATTGTGGGAGATGATGTAGCTCACTTATGAACTAGTTTTTATGTTTATAGGATTAAAAATTTAGTAAAAAATTATAGTCCCAATGTAGTGACTCGGTTTTTACATTACAAATCCCTGAAATACTTTTAAATATATTTTGATAGTTGGATACTAAGGCGGCGTTCAATTCTGAGGCCCGGTGTGCCAAAAACTAATTAAAAAAAATGAATTATGTATATTTTATACAATGATTTTAAAGGAAATGAGATAACTCTTAATTGGAATATTGGATTAGAAATCTAAATCCATGGTTGGGTTTGGAATGTGGAGTTTACCCTAGGTGGGACATAACTTCTGTTGGCACAGGACATCTCTAGAAAAAGTCACCAAGGAGAAAATCATAAATAAAATAACTAAATTTAATTATTTTTTCTCAAACGTTGTTTCAGATAAATTTTGAATGGGGAATCATATTAGAAATATAAGACCATTATTGAGTTTAAAATGGGGTTTTTTCTTATGCATGACATAAAATGATGTGGTATAGGTCCATCCAATCGGTTCAGGCCCAACTAGAGAGGGCCAGATCTAGGTCAGACCATAAGTCAGTCCGAGAAGACTACAGTGGACAATCACATAGCTGGGAAGCTAGAGATACCAAGGGCCTAGTGGCCTCATCGTGTCTACATTTCAAGCTATATGGGTTGACTTCTAGAGTCAGTCCACAGCCAGCCCACACTATTTTTCAGGTCACATCTTCATACACCCATATCTTCTAATTTGTGCGTCCAATTTACGTTCCATCTATGAAAACACGACCCTCTCTTTGACATATAAATTTTAATTTCAATTTTATAATTTAAATTTTTGGGTCAAAAAGTGGGTCCCAAAATTACTCGTTCATGATTGTTTCCGTGAAAATCAGACATATCACCGGTTATCCATTTTGGGTATGTAAATAGAGTGTACTACATTTTTTTCATTCAAAATGAAACGATGCCCTCTGATATTGATTTTGATTTATAATGCAATCTGTTCTGAGCACAATGATTGTTCAGGGGTGTCTGATAACAGCAGTGGACAAGATGTGATATCATATACTCCTGAGTGGATCTCCCATGATGATATAGGGTTCAAGAACCCAATGATATCATAGTGTAACCCCCCCCATAGACATCGTTGTGGGTGTTTAACAATTACTTCTGAGTGGAACCCCTTACCGGGTAGGGTGCTAGTCCTCGATGACCTAGAGTGGAACCTGATAGTGATACCAAGGATAATGTCCACTATGAATACTATTAATGTTGAACCACCTAATTAACTAGGGAGTGGGTCCTCTGCTTTTAGTTTCAGCTTACAGTTACAAATCCATGAAGAGATGTGTTGTATTGTTTCTTTCGAGTCATGAGTAATAGGGTCACATTATCCACTAAGATGCATCCTTGTGGCATGTCCTAAAAACCATTTGTGAGAGATAGATCCACCCAAAATTTATAGTATCAAGGTACGGTGTTTGATCCCATGTGACATGAATTTACGAGAATACATGAGAGATGTAGGGAATCAATAGTGTTTAATTATAGAACTATCAGTGACTTTTCTTCTTCAAATGACCTATGGGATAGAGACACCCTTAATATATAATTTGGGTTTCATTGACTAATCATATATATATATATATATATATATCTAATTTAGGTACCCACTCCTTGGTTTTTTGTTAATCTACATCCAGGAGAGGTGAAGAAGCATGAGGTATGCAACATGTTTGCTTGTGTCTAGCTTCACATTGTTAGACAAGTCCAATTTCTTGTTATAGTTTGTAATGAATTTATAAGAATTTAATTTTATCACAATATCTAGATCATTGGGATTAAATTTTCTTACCTCACCATTTTGTGGGGTTGAACTGAACTATTTTACAGTACTTGTTCCATATACAATTTTCCTTTACTTTTTTGTATCACTAACAACACCCCCTTGCATTCAGGGTGTGGTATGTTAATACAAACCCATATATGGGTTTTCTTGAACATGTCGTGGCTCATGAAGAAAAATTATAGGTTTGACTGTGACTTCAAGGAGCATAGGAATATATGTGCATGGATCATATATGGTGGTTTTAGCATAGATTCCTGGAGCGGGGTCTATTAGTTAATTACTCGTTTCCAGTTTCTATCATGTTGGAACACAGTTTTGGTTGGGAATGTATTCTTTCCCTTTCCACTTTTTGTTTACATTACTATACATGTACTGTTTATTGGTCCATTAATGCTTGTTTTTTTATACTAGGCTTCATCTTTTACTTCTTTCCCTTTAGACTTTCACATTGAGTTGGCTGTTTGTGTGTGTCTGTAAAGGTACATAGGGAAATGAATCCCCATGTTTGTTGTGCATTAATATCTTTTCTTCACCTCTAGACTATAGGTGTGGTCTTGGGTTAGTTATGGCCCGAGCCCCATTATGGGCAAGGTTGTGGCACCTCAAGCATGTGTTTATCTAATGTAATTAAAATTCAAAATAAATGATGTAATATATATGTATGCTGAGTCTGTTTCACAATAGTGAGGACATATTTCATTAATAGTTGTTATACAAATGAGTTTTATTTAAATGATAGTGATAATTAATTTCATTATGAGATAGGAAATTTTATTTTCCCTTATATTTTTAGAATTGTTTTGACCCAGAGGCACTTACACAATCAATCAAGGGGGTGTAAATTGAGTACATAAACATTTTACCGAAAAGAAATTCTTCCCTAAAATATTTTACAAGTCCATTATAAAAATATATATGAAACTAAAGGAAAAAATTAGGAATAAAACATAGAGGATTTATAGTGGTTATTTGTAGACGAATACCCTAATACACTCCACAAATTCTATCTTTGTGATCATGAAGATTATCACTAAGCTAGTGATTTTACCTTAAACCACAACTGTTGAGTGAAAGAAACAACAACTTGTTACAAAAAAGATACAATATATTTCATTGGGATCTCCCTTTATATATGACCTATAACTGTTCTTCAAAAAAATATAACATATTATAAAATAGATAGAAATTTTTATAAGAGTTACATAATGAAATTGAGAAAACATGACACGTTATTGTAAATTTTAAAAAAGTATCAATGATTATCTCAAGATGATCTCCGAATATAAAATATATGGTCACTAATGAATAAAAGTAAAAAATATTTATTTTTTATAGAAGACAAGAAATAGTCTATATATATTGTAATGAATAACATCATATTCATTCTTCCTAGAATACTCTATTTCATTATCTATTTTTTTTATTTTTTTATTTGTAATGTTTGTAACTCCATATATACTCAAATTTTCAAGAGTATATACTATCATCAAAATATAAAATCCATGTATCTTCTCGGGTAACATGTTTAAAATGTAGTATTTATAGATATTATTGGTTATTATAATGAAAACCTTCATGTTAACTTTATGAATTCATGGAAATAGATGTATTTCATAATTTATCATTTTTTATCATGAAATCAAAAATTTGGAAAATAAATTAATGTAGGTGTATACAGAAATCATGTTTCATCATTTATAATAAATACCTCAAACGGGTTAGTATATACTTTTAAAATACATACATTGGTGGAATATTAACTCAAAGGGTATTATATTTTATATAGATAATTTATCAATTCCAATAAACCAATATCACAATTAAATTCCTTAAATTAAACACTAATAAATTCTTTTACATTAATATAAATATTTTACTTTATAAGGAAAAATTTTCCATTAGATATTTAACACTTTTTTTGAATATTTTATCTATATAGTCTAATATAATTAGAAACACTATTTGGTATGATATATTCTCTCCTAGTATGAGTATTCCTATCTGAATATGATGAACTTAATGTCACATGATCATTTTATCATTAAAATATCAGTGTACTGACTTATTGATCTCATAGAAAAATTTACAATTTGTTTGTTAACATTATCTTCATATTATAAATTCTATTACTAAAAGTATGGAACATAAGAAATTATTTTTCCTCATATGATAAATATCATATTTAAAACATTCATCAGATAATTTTTGTAGTTTTGAATCTAAAATATACGGTGAAGATTTCTTTATATTAATATGATGATTTCATATGATATAATACCAAATTATTTTCCACATATGTAAAATAAAATTTCTTATGATAAATTATAACATCATAGGATAAATTTTAAACCCATATAATATATTCCTCTAAAAAGTCAATTTAAAATGAACAAAATTAACAAATAATATATGAAAAATATTATTAAATTATTAAAATGAATAATTGTATGAAAACACACAATAATTGTTTATTAGTAAGAGAAATTGGGATTTTGACAGCCACAAAACATATGAAATATAGTGATTTATTTGATCTTCATTAGTATATCCAAAAATCTCCCCATTTTTAATAATTAAAATTACAATTAAAATTTAATGAAATGAAATTATATATTTTTTGAAATCCATATCATCTCCTTTTTTTGAGATAAAAATATAGAACATTATGTGGGACATAACACATTCAATATAGCATAGAAAATTGTGCACTTGAAATCATAAACTATTGATTTATTATTTTTCTATGATTTACTTAGTTACATAAAAGTAACAACCAATATTGTGTAAAAAAGTCTATGTAATATAAATAATAAAAAATAGATTAATTTCATTTTCTGAACTAATTTAATTACATCACCATGGTGTATAATTACTGAAAATCTAAACTAATTTGAAATAAATGTCATTCATTTCACTATGGAGATGGCTTTAAGAGATTAATGAATGAAACAAATTTATAAGGCTAGGAAGAGGAAAATGAATATTCAGTCCCATATAAAACAACACTAATAGTTTCGTAAGCCAGGTTTTTGAGAATGTCCATGATATGGTCATAAAATTTCATGGATCATGAATCATCGACATTATCATATGTATATAAGGGATAATTTAGTTTTTAAAAAGGTATTTTCAACGAAAATGTTTATTCTTGATAAAATAGTAGAATTATCTCTTTCTATAATGGAAATAAGGGAACATAATCCAAAAATATCCTGGTTGATATCCTCAAAATAATTAAGTTATTTACACCTAATTGATCCCTTTCCAGTTTCATAAAATAAATCACTTCCATACATTTTTAAATTTGAAAAAATGCATCCTATGAAAAGTGCAGAAAAAAACAATTTTTGATTCTATCCCTATAATGTTTATAGATATTAGAAAGATTATCATTATAACCTCTATTTTCTCATTAAATATTTCATTCAACACTTCAATTCCCAGGAATTTAAATGAAAACTACTCAAATAATTTATTAGCACATGAAAACCATCATTTGGAATGATTGTTTGAGAGTAAAATTTCCATCCATTTACTAATCATTTCTCTACATTTATTGGCCAAAATGATGTATCCCTAGTTATAACAACTATATTAGATAGAATATATTTTGAATTTAATAATTTAAAAATTTAGATATTATTTCATGATTTTTCTATGTTAATATTACAAGGGAAGATGATTTATATTTTGATTATAATATGATAAAATAGATCAAAGTATATGTTAAATATATGTCTTATAGATAATATTTTAGACTAATAAATTATCAATGTAATGCCCCGAGATTTTATGAAAAATATTAATTTAATTTCATTAATGTCTTCTGTTGTATGCTACCCCAAGATTACCTTGCGCTATACGCAACACCGTATTAGCTTGCATTATACGCAACACTATTCTTGGATCGTGTTACACACAATTTTGATAATAGTTATTCTACGAAACATTAAGTATATATATATATATTCAATGTATAAATGAAATATGGTTTGATTCTGTTATACGATACAATGAAGTATTCTTGCACAACATGCAACCCTGACTTGGCTTGCATTACACGCAATCATGACCTTCTCCGATAGCGTGTGTTGTACGCAATGATGGGTTATACTAAACAACGATAGATTATTATAATATTATTATGAACTATCCATTATGAATAGTATTTACTAAATTTTTAATTTTATAACATTATTATTCATCTTAAATATTTTCTTGAAAATGGTATAAGAATAAAATAAATTTTTCGGGTAAAATAAGTATTTTTAAAAAAAATGCAGTTTTGCCACCTTTTGATGGCGCACCCACATTAAATCTAGTTGTTGACATGTTTATAAGTTCAATTTTACAAAATAATTTTCTTCTTTGGAATCAAGAAATAAGAATTTACTTTGGAAAATTTTTTCATATTATTCGGGTAACTTTCATATTTTGATGAATAGTAAAAACATGCTAAATTTTAATTAAAAACAACTTTTTTCATCGCAATAATTTATATGGTTAAATTATAATATTTAATGGTTTAAAAGTATAAATAGAACATATTTTTACCATTAAATATAATTTATTTCATTAGCATTGATTTTACATTAAATTCGTATGTTAAATCAATTCAATCTTTTGCAATGTTTCAAAGAAAACCCCATTTTCTTTTGACAACGGGAATAATTTTAATTTAATTTCTGTAAATATTTTGTATTGAATTTGGAAAAATGGATTCCATATTTGGAATCAATGGGTCCAAATTATGTTAATAAGCTACTTTTTATTTTTGGGAATTATGAATAGTAACTAGGGTAAATTTTATTTACCATAGTTAAAGGTAAATATAGTAATTAAGGGTAAATATAATATTATAAAATTATCCTAACACATGCCAAAATTCTATTGGATGGATAAAAGTAGACCCATATAACCTAAGGGTCGGATTAGATTCATTTTATGGACTTTTGACCAGGAAAATAATTTAATTATTATTAAAACCAAAGAAAGTGACAACATGTCACTCTCTTAAATCTTATAAGTATAATAATTTTAATTTAGTGATAAACATAATAAATCTTCGAACATTAATAGTCTCCAGAAATATAATAAAATTATCTACATCATGATAATTTATTTATAATTTTTAGGGATTAAATAATTGTCATTAATGGTGATACATTAATGATGCAGAAATTATTTATTAAGTAAAAAATCAGTAATATAGTTTTTATTGAAATAATAATACCCATTAAAAGGCCCACAAACCTAACCAAAACTTATTTGTAGTGTATATCTACACCTTAATCATCCAATTTACTAATATATAACCGTTTGGAGTCTTATAAATGTGATTATGACACTTATATTATTTTATTTTAAATGACGTCAAAGTTGTCACCTTCATAATTTAATAAATATAACAATTTAACTATTGTGATTTAAGATGATAAATTCGAGTAAAAGTTTTATTGTGAAAGTTAATAGATTTATATTCATTATAGGACTTTATTTTTAATTTTTATGCAAAAAATAAGCATATTAAATAATTATACAAAAATGTTGTAGTAATTATTTTATTAAGAGATAAACCAAATAAATGGTTTTAAAAATAATAAAATAAATATTATATGAACTATTTAATGTTCTCCACTAATTTTCTAGATACATATGACATTTTATGATTCTATTAATGCGTTTAGTTAGAACATATCGTCTTTATATATTTTATTTAAATTCAAATAAATGAATAGTGTCAAAATAAGTAATTATTTGATATAATTTAAAATTTAGAATGTTATTACCACAAATAAAAGTAAATTGATTAAATAAGGATAAATCAAGTTGATAATGTTAAAAATAAATTCATAACATGTCTAAATTTTATTAGATGATGATATTACAACCCTATATCATCTAATATTCGAATATGAGTTATTTTTGAAGGTTTTTAAGTGGGGTTAGATTTATTATAAATTAATATTTTTAAGGTTTCCAAAGGTGCCCCTCTCCTCCCTTATAAAAGGAAACCTCCTCCCTTCCTTACTCACACCAATTTGAGACTTAAATCACGGCCAACACCTGCCAAATTCTCTTCTCCACTTCTCTAGAAACATCCTAGAGGTCTTGGTCTTCTTGAAAGACCAATTTTAGTGCCCTAAGTGGAGGTCTCAAAGAAGCGCTTCAAAGATGAGGTAATGTCTGTTACCGATTCTTTCAACATTATTTATTCTTCTACTTCTTCTTCTTTAGTTGTTTCATTATGAAATAATAACATCAGCATCACTCATATACTGATATTTTATTGTAAGTATGAAACAACCCTATTTTACCATCTATCCATCCTACAGAAAACGAAATCACCGCGCATGCGTACGTACGAAATACCATCTCCACGCCGTGGTGTAATTTGTTTTTCCAACACCACCTTACCTGGATGGGTATAATGGTGTAAATAATAACTATGAATAGTTATTATAACATAATATTGATTATGAAATATTGTATCATCCTATAAAATTCAATTCAATAATTATGGGAATGATATCATCGCTCGTGCGTACGTACTGACTACCGTCTCCACGACGCGATGAGATTCATTATCCATGTTAACCATTTAAGAATGATTATAAAGTATATATAAGCAATAATAATTAAATATATGACACTATAAAGCTACTGTATTTATGTATATATATATATATGCATTTCATCTACTTAATTCCATTCAACTCAATAATGAAACGAAAACAGCGTTCATGCGTACGTACAGCCTATCGTCTCCATGAACGGTGTATTTCATTCCATTTATCGATCTATAATATATATTTATATTCTGAATATATATTATATATAAATCTTGTTATATATTCTGGAATTAATTAATCATGATCTAAGTAATCATATGAATAATTACAAGTTAAAACACGGACAATAAATGAAACGATTTTACCCAACACACTCTTTAACATGGAATTTACAAAAGAACGGGTAATATAAAGTCATAAGTAAACCATATGTGATATCATAACAATGAATACGATTCTGTAATAAGTCAATGACATTTTTTAAATCATTATACAGGAGGTTCGGATACATACGATGCATATCGGACATAAGGTAATAGATAATTTTGCAAATCTCATTTTATCTGAGATTGCTTATTCGTAATTATTTACTTGGGTTATTTCTATCATCCATGTCCATGTTTTATAAAAGTGTTTTCATGTATGTTTAAAGTAATTTTTACCCATTTATTTACTTTTACTACATGGTATATAAGGAATCTTTCTTTTTTTTACGTTACGAGGTACTTTTTGACTTTTCCGACAAAAGTACGAGGAGAATGTTATTTCTGACATATACGACGTGAACACATTTTTATGGTTTTATAAAGCCTTATTTTCATAAATCATCCTCCAAAATATTTCATGACTATTTTTAAAAAAAAACTTTTCTTCTAAAATTTCATGACATTTTTGTGAAATGAAAATGATTTTGAAGAAAAAAGGATATTTTCCTAAAGAATTCATTTCATGTGTTTTATCAAAACCATTTTCATCTAAGATGATATTATTTCACATGTGTATATTTCAATTATCATGTCTCTATGATTAAAATGGTTTCAATTTTCTTATTATGAAACGATATCCATTTCTTTTATATGGATTATGTGATGATGGGATGATGTTTATGAAACCCATTTTATTTATTGGGTTATTATGAATGATGTATGTTTATTTTGTGGAACAAGTAAGAATGATTTCATTATGAGATTGGTGGGACCTATATCTCCCTCCAATGCATTGGGTAAAGATTTTATATCTCATGAGATAGACATGGCTGGAACGGCAAGTTGAACTGGTTCAATAATACAGGATTGGAAGGAGGAGTGAACTCGATTCAGAAAGAGACTTTGTCCACTAAGATGGTCTTGGCAGCAATGCCTTGGCTAATATGGAAATAATATCATGTGCTTAATGGTTTTCACAATTTCATGTTTCATTCCCATGCTATTTTATCATTCGTAATGTTTTTTATGATCTATTCCTTACGTACTTCCATGTTTTATGTCATTGCTCAAGATTTTTATGTTTAAACATTATGTTCATGTTTTTAAGTTCAAATGTATGTGGTATGTTTTATTTTATCCATGCTTACCCTTACTGAGCATTTGAGATCACCCTTTTTATGTTTTCTTTTCCCCAGTATATAAAAAAAGGTTTTAGGTAAGAAAAAAAGGGGAAGATCTTTATGAGAGATGTTGAAGATCTTTCACCACGATTAGAAGATTACGTTCCAAGTTTCCAAAGACACTAAACTATTACGGTCCTTGTGTGTCTGTTTTTGTTATGTATTAAGTATTCCGAAAAAGTAATGTAATTTCCATGTACGTTAATCTTTGGGTCTCTAAAGTTGGTATCAGAGGAAAAGTTTAGTCAATCTTTGGAAACTAGGATGCGAGAACATTAGTGAGATCCCTGGAGATATTTCTACGATATGTCTAGGGATGACCCTAAGGTTAAGTATAAGTATAGGTTATAGTACTAGAATTATGGTAACCCAAGATGTTAGATATTGAAGTTACTCCCCTTTATTATATTGTTTTCCCTAGCGTAATTTTTACCTCTCACGCTATTCTTTTTGGGTTTTAGACGATGGCTGGAACCCAAAGGAACCGTGTTGATCAATTTAATGGACAATGCAATTATTTTCTTCCTGAACAAACAAATGTTATGGGAGATGGAGTGCAAAATCTTATTGCTATACTTACACAAGCTATGAATCATTCTGGACTTCCAAATGAGTACAGAAGGGAATAATATTATATTGAGTCCTTCATGAGGCAATGTCCACCTTCTTTCAGTGGGTCTTTTTATCCACTTGTTTCTGAACAATGGATCAGTACTATTGAAAATATATTTTCAGTTATTCAATGTTCTGAACATGATAAAGTCATATTAGCAGTGTATCGTTTGGAAGGTGATGCAAATCAATGGTGGAATCTTATCAAGAATACGAGGCCAAGAGATGAAATTGAGTCCATGGAATGGGACGAGTTCAAGAACTTATTTTTCAATAAGTACATCCCTCGTATTCTTCGAACAAATATGGAGAAGGATTTTCTTGAAATAAATAAAAAGGAAGATGAATCTTTTGGTATATACGAAGCTAATTTTACAAGGCTAGCAAGGTATTCATCTATATTTATCATCCAACCTGAAAGTCAAGTTGATCTATTCTTTAGTGGCTTAAAACCAAATCATTTAAGGGCATTAGCTATAAGAGACTTAAGTAGCTATGAAGAAATTGATCATTGTACAATCAAGGTAGAAATGGAAGTTGGTGTTACTTATCCATCTCATAGTTTTGACAAAAAACAAAAGATGGAGTTCAAGGAGAAATCTCAGAATAATGGTGAAAAGAAGATGAATGGTTCCTTATGATCAAAGTGTGGAAAGAAGCTTGATGGAGATTGTCTTAAAGGGAATAGAAAATGTTTTAAGTGTGGAAAAGAAGGTCATTGAGCAGCTGAGTGTCGAAGTAATCGAAAAAGGGTTTCTAATGATGTGAATAAAGAAAAGACTGTAGAGAATGCACCACCAACACTTCAATGCTTCAAGTGCAAGTAAATGGGGCATTATGCTAATAAATGCCCTAATCCAAGGGTTAGTGATGATCGACATTAAGAACAACTTAAGGAAAAGGACAAAGGGAAGTCACATGCAATCACTATTGGCGATGTTGAATATGACAACAATGTAGTGGAATGATTAAGTGTTTTTGTAATGGGATTCCAAAATAATGTTTTATATCGTGGAATATTGGAATATTTATGTATTGGTATATTGTGGTTTTCAATGGTACCGGTAAGCATGGAATGTGATTGAGATATTTTTGGAAAAAAAGATGATATGCAGATAATGAAAGGAAAACGAGAAAATGAAATGTTTGACTGTATTCATGAGCTCATGACTGATATCATGAGAAGGTTATATCATGATTTGAGTATATAGAATTTTTGGATTTTGGTATGTGGAAAGAGTTAACTTTTGACTGCATTCATCTTTTCACTAATGTTCATCAGGTATTCATTCTTCAAGAGAATACATGATTAAGGTATTCACATGTTTGTAATTTAACCAACAAGAAATATATTATGATATATGGGGATCAACGATGGTATTAAATATCTGGTAATCATTTTCAATATATTATGAGAGTGGACTGCAGTATTATGGATATTCCTAAAGATTGGAATGGATTATGTTGGACATAAGTTAGTATTGTTTAAGGATAGAAGTTTTTTCGATATTATTGATGGGCTGTTATAGTAATATAGTTTTTGAAAAAGGAAAACCTGCAGGACTGGCGATAGCCCATCGCGTCGGACAAGGCTGTGGGAATCGAACCCACAACCGAAGTGCGACTGGCCTTTATCGCCTACCATTGGCCTACAGGAAGTCCCTGTTTAGTAGAAACTAGTTTTATTATATTAAGCAGTATGATATATGAAATATAAGTACTTTTTAGGAACAATATATGATTAATCTCACTATAGATGGACTTATATATTTTTTGATAACTTTTCTAACCTTTTGTTTGAGACAGATGGAATGACCCATCATTCTATCACATGATCTACTAACACATCATGAATGGAAAATTCAACTTCATTTCATTAATAGATGAAGTGTAAATTGTTCAATTCATGAACAACAGTGATATTGTACCAAAATCATGTAAGTATTTCTTTTAATTCATCAAATTTAGGGAAATGATCTTGAAAACAAAAAATGTTGTCCTAGTTCCCTTATATCTGATGAATCATATGGTACCTTAGATCATCACAAATCTGTATCATTGTGATTGTTGGCTTTTTAATAGCCATGTTCTCTACCACTCTCCATCAGAACCTGATGGTTAGATTTTTCTTCCACATCCATATTTTCACCTATGTTCTCCTACGTGGAAACCCAGTGAAGAGTTAATTTGGGTAACCATTACATTTCATACTTTAGTTTTTAAATCCATGTTTTGGTATTCCTTTTTGTGATGTGGGTTTCTATTAATCAACCTTTCGAGTAGTAAACCCTTTATAACCCCGAAGAATTTCGAGGGAGAAATTCATTTTAAGGGGGGTAGAATGTAACACCCAGAGATTTTATGAAAAATATTCATTTAATTTCATTAATGTCTTCTTTTGTATGCTACACCAAGATTACCTTGCGCTATACGCAACACCGTATTAGCTTGCAGTATTTGCAACACTATTCTTGGATCGTGTTACACACGACTTTGATAATAGTTATTCTACGCAACATTGAGTATATATATATATATATTGAATGTATATATGAAATATGGTTGGATTCTGTTATACAAAAGAACGAAGGATTCTTGCACAACACGCAACCCTGACTTGGCTTGCATTACACGCAATTGCAACCTTCCTCGATAGCGTGTATTGTACGCAATACCGGGTTCTACTAAACAATGATATATTATTATAATATTATTATGAACTAGCCGTTATGAATATTATTAACCAAATTTTGAATTTTATAACATTTTTATTTATCTTACACATTTTCTAGAACATGGTATAAGAACAAAATAAATGTTTCGGGTAAAATAAGTATTTTTCAAAAAATGCAGTTTTGCAGCCTTTTGATGACGCACCCACATTAAATCTAGTTTTTGACATTTTTATAAGTTCAATTTGACAAAATAAAATTCTTCTTTGGGATAAAGAAATAAAAATTTACTTTGGATAAATTTTTCATATTATCCTGGTAACATTCATATTTTGATGAATAGTAAAAACACGCTATATTTTAATTAAAAAAATATTTTTCATCGAAATAATTTATATGGTTAAATTAAAATATTGAATAGTTTAAAAGTATAAATAGAATATATTTTTACTATTTAATATAATTTATTTCATTAGCATTGATTTTGCATTAAATTAGTATGTTAAATCAATTCAATCTTTTGCAATGTTTTAAAGAAAACCCCGTTTTCTTTCGACAATTGGAATAATATTAATTTAATTTCTGCAACTTTTGTGTATTAAATTTGGAAAAATTTATTCCATATTTTGAATAAGTGGGTCCAAATTTTGTTAATATTCTACTTTTTATTTTTGAGAATTATGAATAGTAACTACGGTAAATTTTATTTACCATAGTTAAAGGTAAATCAAGTAATTAAGGGTAAATATAATATTATAAAATTACCCTAACAAATGCCAAAATTCTATTGGATGGATAAAAGTACACCCATATAACCTAAGGGTTGGATTAAATTTATTTTATAGACTTTTGACCATGAAAATAATTTAATTATTATTAAAAGCAAAGAAAGTGACAACGTGTCACTCTCTTAAATCCTATAAGAATAATAATTACAATTTAGTGATAAACATAATAAATCATCAAACTTGAATAGTATACAGAAATCTAATAAAATTATCTAAATCATGATAATTTATTTTTAATTTTTAGGGATTAAATAATTGTAATTAATGGTGATACATTAATAATGCAGAAATTATTTATTAAGTGAGAAATCAGTAATATAGTTTTTATTGAAATAATAATACCCATTAAGAGACCCAAAAACCTGACCAAAACTTATTTGTAGTGTATATCTACACCATAATCATCCAATTAACTAGTATATAACCGTTTTGAGTCTTATAAAAGGGATTATGACACTTATATTATTTTATTTTAAATGATGCCAAAGTTGTCACCCTCATAATTTAATAAATATAACAATTTAACTATTGTGATTTTAAGATGATAAATTAAATTAAAAGTTTTATTGTGAAAGGTAATAGATTTATATTCATTATAGGATTTTATTTTTAATTTTTACGCAACAAATAAGTATGTTAAATAATTATACAAAAATGTTGTAGTAATTATTTTATTAAGAGATAAACCAAATAAATGGTTTTCAAAATATTAAAATAAATATTATATGAACTATTTAATGTTCTCCACTAATTTTATAGATACATATGACCTTTTATGAATATATTAATGCTTTTAGATAGAATATATCTTATGTATATATTTTATTTAAATTCAAATAAATGAATAGTGTCAAAATTGACACTATTGTTATTTTATAAAAATAACATATTATAAAATTGTTTAAAAATCACAAAAATATTTAAATATTATAAATTTTAATTTATATGGTATAAAATGTTATAAAGTTTCCAATTATTGAAAAATAAGTAATTATTTGTTATAATTTAATATTTAGAATGTTATTACCACAAATAAAATTAAATTGATTAAATAAGGATAAATCAAGTTGATAATGTTAAAAATAAATTCCTAACATGTCTAAATTTTATTGTTTGGGGAGATTACAACCCTATATCATCTAATATTCTAATATGAGTCATTTTTGGTGGTTTTTAATTGGGGTTAGATTTATTATAAATTAATATTTTTAAGATTTCCAAAGGTGCCCCTCTCCTCCCTTATAAAAGGGCACCTCCTCCCTCTCTTCCTCGCACCAATTAGATCCTTAAATCTCGGCCAAACCCTGAAAAATTCTCTTCTAAAATTCCCTAGAAACATAATAGAGGTCCTGGTCTTCTTCAAAGACCAATTTTAGTGCCCTAAGTGGAGGTCTCAAAGAGGCGCTTCAAAGAAGAGGTAATGTCTGTTACCGATTCTTTCAACTTTATTTCTTCTTCTACTTTTTCTTCTTTAGTTGTTTAATTATGAAATAATAACATTAGTATCACTCATATACTGATATGTTATTATAAGTATGAAACAACCCTATTTTACCATCTATCCATCCTACGGAAAACAAAATCACCGCATGTGCGTACGTACGGAATACCGTCTCCACGCCGTGGTGTAATTTGTTTTTCCAACACCACCTTACTTGGATGGGTATAATGGTGTAAATAATAACTATACATAGTTATTATAACATCATACTGATTATTATATATTGTATCATCTTATCCAATTCAATTCAATAATTATGGGAACAATATCATCACTCGTGCGTATGTACGGACTACCGTCTTCACGACGCGATGAGATTCATTTTCCATGTTAACCATTTAAGAATGATTATAAAGTATATATAAGCAATAATAATGAAATGTATGACATTATAAAGCTACTGGATTTATGTATATATATATATATATATGTATTTCATCTACTTAATTCCATTCAACTCAATAAGGAAACGAAAACAATGTTCATGCGTACGTACGGCCTACCGTCTCCATGAACGGTGTATTTCTTTCCATTTATCTATCTATTATATATATGTATATTATGAATATATATTATATATAAATCATGTTTTATATTCTGTAATTAAGTAATCATGATCTATGTAATCATATGAATAATTACAAGTCAAAACACGGACAACAAATGAAACGATTTTACCCAAAACACTCTTTTACATGGAATTTACAAAAGAACGGGTAATATAAAGTCATAAGTAAAATATATGTGATATCATAACAATTAATATGATTCTATAATAAGTAAATGACATTATTTAAATCATTATACAGGAGGTTCGGATACATATGAATCATATCAGACATAAGGTAAGGGATAATTTTTCAAATCTCATTTTATCCGAGATTGTTTATTCGTAAGTATTTTCTGGGGTTATTTATATCATCCATGTCCATGTTTTATAAAAGTGTATTCATGTATGTTTAAATTAATTTTTACCCATTTTTTACTTTTACTACATTTTATTTAAGGAATCATACTTTTTTTACATTATGAGGTACTTTTTGACTTTTCCGAAAAAAGTACGAGCAGAATGTTATTTTTTACTTATACGGCGTGAACAAATTTTTATGGTTTTATAAAGCCTTATTTTATTAAAGCATCCTCCAAAATATTTCATTACTATTTTCAACAAAAACCATTTCATCTAAAATTTCATGACATTTTTTGAAATGGAAATGATTTTGAAGAAAAAAGGATCTTTTCCTAAAGAATTCATTTCAAGTGTTTTATCAAAACCATATTCATCTAAGATGAAATTATTTCACATGTGTATGTTTCAAGTATCATGTATCTATGATTTACATGGTTTGACTTTTCTTATTATGAAATTATATCTATTTCTTTTATATGGATTATTTGGTGATGGGATGATGTTTATGAAACCCATTTTATTTATTGGGTTATTATGAATGCTGTTTGTTTATTTTGCGGCACAAGTAAGAATGATTTCATTATGAGATGGGTGGGACCTATATCCCCCTACAATGCATTGGGTAAAGATTTTATATCTCATGAGATAGACATGGATGGAATGGAAAGTTGAACCGGTTCAGTATTACAGGACTGGAACGAGCAGTGAACTCGATTCAGAAAGGGACTTTGTCCACTAAGATGGTATTGGTAGCAATGCCTTGGATAATATGGAAATCATATCATTTTCTTAATGGTTGCCACAATGTCATGTTTCATTCCCATTCTATTTTATCATTCTTAATGTTTCTTTATGATCTATGCCTTACGTACTTCCATGTTTTATGTCATTGCTCAAGCTTTTGATGTTTAAACATTATGTTCATGTTTTTAAGTTCAAATGTATATGGTATGTTTTATTTTATCCATGCTTACCCTTACTGAGAATTTGATATCCCCCTTTTTATGTTTTCTTTTCCCCAGGATATAAAGAAAGGTTTTAGGTAAGAAAAAAAAGGGGAAGATCTTTATGGGAGATGTTGAATATCTTTCACCACAATTAGAAGATTACGTTCCAAGTTTCCAAAGACACTAAACTATTATGGTCCTTGTGTGTATGTTTTTTTTATGTATTAAGTATTCCAAAAAAGTAATGTAATTTCCATGTACGTTAAGCTTCGGGTCTCTACAATCAAGACCTCTTATTTTTAAGATTTATTGATATTTGGAAGAAACAATTACCGTAGAAAACCCATTTATTTTTCAAATAATTTTTTTAACGATCTATGATAAGACATAATACATATTATTTCATCAAAATATTCCACTAATTCAACCAAAAAATATTATTCCAATAATATCATACATTTATTAAATACATAACCTAGGAAAATTGAAACATAATTAGTTTTGAGCCCAAATATTCTATTAGGGTAATAAAAAGAAATAATAATTTAATATCATAAATGGTAATAATAAGAGATTAAAGATATAATCAAGACACCCAAAAAAATGGTACCCCAAAAATAGTATGTTGAAATCATGAAATAAATGATGAAGTAATGTAATCTTGAATCAAATTTACAAGTTAATAACCATGATACATGAGATAATAACAGAATAAAAATTATAAGAATAACATATTTAATCATATATCAAATATGGAACATGAATTAATATAGAGATTGTGACATATTCAACCTCGTTTTCCCTCCTTTGACCTTGATGGATAACCTTACGACTACAATCGGGCCACCCTGTATTCTAATGGTATATAACTAACAATGAGGGTTTGATAAATAGAGTGGGTATACTATAACCTAAAGTAGAAAATAAAAAATATATCATAAAAATTTTAAACAAAAAATATACTTAAACAAATAAATAGAATATAGAAAAATCAATCTAATATAATCATACAATGAAATTTCATACTATGGTCATATTAGATTTCATGAAATAATTCAACTGAATGAATTTATCAAAAAACTAATTTATCACATATCATTACTGAATCCCATAATTGGGATAAACTACAAGATCTATCACCATTAGTATAAGTTCACCAATCATGTATAGAGTTTATTTCCCTTTTATATACTCAAATCCATGAATTCATATTTAGTACCATATAAGAGATTTAAAAGGGAATGATTAAAAATATAAATCCCACCATCAATGGTGTATATAAAAATCATGTTTGAGTAGTAGACCAATGAATAATAGAGTATTAATATGAATTAATTAATGATTAAATTCATAACATATATTTAAACCCTCATACCTGAGATATCTACATTAAAAACCTAGGTAATCAAAACCCAATTTGACCAGCTGTTAGAAGATGCAATATATAATCTCCATTAACTCAAGGTGGATACTAATTCTATGGACTAGTTACCCGTTTGGTTCCTATAAAATCCAAGGTGAATCCCCATGAAAAGTTAAAGTAACATGTTAATGGACCATTGTTGAATTCCTATATTAGGGGACTATTACATATCTCATTTATAAGGAATCTATCATAAATACCCATTCTATGAATATTTAACACCCATTTTACAAGAATGACAAAGAAAAAATACCTACCAAAATACCAAACATGTCAAAAAAGTTATCACTATTAAATTTTTGTTATTTCTAAGCTAAATAACAATTACCATTCCAAACACCATTCCACTCCATCATTCCATTTTAAAAATTACAAACTTCATTGAAATATTTTCTGGGCCATGTTCCATTTCCAGGTTATGTTACAAACTCAGATGTGAATTTTCACAAGTTTAAATCACATAAAATTTAGATACAATTACAATTTAATATTCCAATTCAAATGAAATTAAATTTCCAATAAAGATTTACGAATATAATTATATAGAACTAGGTTTTTACATTATGGATTCCATCATAGGGTAAAAGAGGGGAACACCTCATATGTGGTTGAAAGTCTAATCTGTTAATTGAAAAAACGTAATGGGATCTATGAGAATTATATGCATGAGTAATTTAAAAAATACATTTTATTTTGATTATAAGGGGTCATGAAAGGTGTTTTTCAGTGTGAACTAACATGATGCATACAATAGATAAAAATGATAAAAGAGAGATGTTTCAAACCACCTACCAAAAAAATAAATGAAGCATACAGATAAAAAAGGTCTATATTAAAATGAAACATGATTAATCTATTTAAAAAATTATTGATCAACCGCATCAGTGTTTGATAATGAATATTCACATATTAAAATTGTTAATTAAACAATTCCGGGAATAACATACATAATCTAGTCATCTAGATCAGTAAATAGGCCATGAAACAAAAATATATTTTTCTAAAAGTAAATAAATACATAGAGATCCATTCCAATTAACTAATCCAAAATTATTGAAAAAGGAGAAGAATAATTATTTAACTGGGGGTGGGGGTTTAATATAGTTGAAATATGATTCTATAATTGATGCTTCAGGTCCTAATTGGTTCCATCAGCATGCCTCTAATAGAAACAAGTTAATTGGTTACAATCGGATGAATTATTAATCCCTTGTAAACCCAAAAAACATGATTATTAGAATCCTTTAGATTGACCTCTCTACAACCTCATACACATGCTAGGCGGTGGACTCCCCCAGCTCGCTCGTGGCACTGCAACATTTTATTTTGGTTCATTCCACTAATTTTCATCAATGGAAAACCTCCTCCAATCCGCCAAGAACCTCTAAAACCCCATTTTATTTGGAAAGATTATCATTTCAATAATTTAAAATAGTTTAATAGATTAATGATGAGATGATTTCTGTATTTAACCACATTATCAAACAATTTTCCCAATATACAACTTCTCATGAACATGTTGTTCTCCAATTCATCACAATGATTCATCCATGGATAACTCAATTCACTATACCCACGTATCCAACTCTAACTCCAAAGTATCATCCTTACAACACTAATTCTAGAACCTCATATTATCTAGGGAAATGACCTTTCATTAAATATTATTTACCCTATAATCCACCATACAGATTAAATTATCTGTGAAGAATCCACTACCATAATGCTCACCATCATCGACATATGTTACATGAGAAGGATCATAGTGATATATATTGTATTAGAACACATGAAACATGTTAGTTATGGGAATGTACCTCTATAAATGATCCTAGTGGTATGAACCTAGATCAGACCATACCACTATCTCAAAAAAACCATAAAAAACATGGCTATAGATTTCCCTTCTTCAAATAGACACCCTATAAGAACATAATTTTTTACTTAGGTATAGATCCTTTAAATTTTAGTTTAATTATTTATTTTGAACCTATTATGGAATTGAAAGAAGATAGATAAGGCCCTAATGGTGTCTTTGGATGTTCTTATAATGAAAACCCACTCATTGAAAAAATAATCATG
The DNA here is from genome assembly GCA_963277665.1 of Viscum album. Taxonomy (NCBI): domain Eukaryota; kingdom Viridiplantae; phylum Streptophyta; class Magnoliopsida; order Santalales; family Viscaceae; genus Viscum; species Viscum album. The sequence continues at coordinate 1,672,402,019 of OY728146.1, read as the reverse complement.
TCACAATTTTAGAGTAAACTATGAAGGGAGGATGCACAAATACACTAAACCAAGATGATGGAATACTTTTTTTAGAAAGAGCCTTATTTCTTGGTTTCTGACTGGTTTACCTTACAATGTGAACATTCGTTGTGACATAACTCGCTTATCAAGGTACCAATGAATGGTTTGCACTTGGTTGGACAGATCATGTGGACGAACTGTGCTCATGAAAAATTTTTGGAGTAGGGTCCTGAAAAATCTGAAAAGGAGAATGAGATTCCCCTTTAATCCAAGGGACATTCTTTCCATTTCCCCCCAATGAATTGGGGAAAATATTAGAGAATACTCAAAGTATGGCACAAGATGAACCAATCCGCAGACCATTCCAATGATAACGGTACACGACCGGTTCCGCGAAGCACCCCCCTCAGCGGACTACTGTAGTTCACGGAATGGAGGCATGGATCCTCTGAGGGCGCCAAGCCGGTCCACCATCATGAACCACCCCAGCTATGAACCGCATCAACCGGCCTGGACCGCATCCACTGTCATTCGCGGAATGGAGGCAGAACCTTGTGCGGCCTCGAAGCACTCCCCAAGCTAGTTTGGTTCGTGGGCGAGGTGTGTTCAATGCACCAGGAGTTTCGGATTGAACAAGTCATCTGTTAACCGGGTTTTCGGTCATGGGCCTCCGCAAAAGGTGCGACATGACTACAGATACATCTCCTTCCCCACTCTATAAAAGTAGATCAATGGGGAAGAGAAAAAGGAGAATAAAAGGAGGAGATTTTGAGAAGATGGATCAGATTCGGTTGGAAGGATTTCAAAGGAAGAAGCTTAGGATTTCGAAAATAGCGAATTTCAAATTCACGGACCAGAACAGGTTTGATGCTGGACAAAAATTAATAAAGAACCAAAAACGCATAACAACTTGGTGAACCAAGAACATAAAATAACAAATAAAAGAAGACTGTGAACCATAACCCCTCCGCGGATGCACTCCCCGTGGACCAGGGATTTTATGCCCCTTTTCCGATACATCGCACCCCATAACACCCTCCTACATGGGTGAATCCCCAAACAATGAACCTCCGACTGGTGCCACCCTCCTCCGCCATTGCTCACATGGACCTCTCTGTGTTCCAACCTGGTACGTGGGCCGAACACGAAGCCACGAACCACCCTGGTTCGCATGATCCCCATAATTCTGTGGACCACCCTGGTTCGTAGATGACCTCTACACCCACATAACACCTCCCTACAAAAAGGGCACCACTCCTCTTACACCCGTGTGGCCCGCTAGATCCATCGAAGTTCCCATTACCCAAGTCGGATAAATTCTTTCCAATCCGGCCTGATCCTCTGCAACCCCCTCATTGGACCATTCACCAGCCCCGAGCCGAGGCCCCCACCAGATCCACCAAAACCATATGATGTAACCATCAGGTGCATCAGCACACCATTTTGAGTTCACATACCCACAGTAAGCGAGGTCGAAGGGGTTGCTCCGGCCCTTGAGCGGATTACCAAAGTATTCATGGGTTCAAATTCCCATGGTAATGCAGGGTCTGAGCCCATCAGTCCCCTTTCTACCCCTCCACATGTAAGGACTATGGCACTTCTCCCCTACCTGGGGAGTGGCGGACTACCCATCAGAAGGAATCACCCATGCTCCTCCGTACTTCCCACGGCCATGGCCCTGGAAGGGCATAGTGGGGAAGGGTGCTGCTTCATTCTTATTTGGGGCCAATTCCAATTCCCACTGGGATTTAACACCATGGGCATCCATCTCAGAGTAATCCCCGACTTTCTGGGCCGCCCCCACGCGTAAGCCCCATCGCACATCCCACAGATGTACCTTTCGTGATGTGATTGTCCAGTCCCTGCTGCCTCTTGATTCTCGCACCGAGCATGACTCACGTGGACTTTGAGTAATCATCGACCATGACATCCACTTTCAGGCTGCCTCAGAGCGTAATCCCCATGCCCATTTTAACTACGTGTCCTTTGATTCCCTACCACATTGATTCATAGGAAACCTCCAAGAGGTTCAAGCCCGATCACCATCTGACCCTCGGGTCCACATTCACATCCGTTCTCCGACACTCCCATTTGAACTACATGGAATTTGATTCCCCACCACATGGATACGTAGGAATCCTCCAAGTGGTTCAGTTATGATCATCATGGAACCCCCAAGTCCATATTCACATCAGTTCTCCGACACTCTAATTTGAACTACGTGAATTCTGATTCCTCTCACAAAGATACATAAGAGCCTTGTACCACGGGTTAGATCCAAACACTCAAGTTTTTATCTCTCCCCCCTGGCTGACAGTAAGCTCTAGAGTTCTTGGTTACGATGATTTAAACCAGTGTCGCCTCAATGAGTCCCGATTCCTTGGGGTTATTAATCCAACAAGGGATTGTAAACCACGAGACTAAATGATTCTGAACCCCTACGTCCAGATGACCATTTGTAACCAGGAGTAATCCATGGATACTATGCTTTGGTATAAACTAAATATTCAAGAACATATGAATACGTATTAAATATATAATAGATCCCTAGAACAGGTAATAATTCCCCCCAAAAGGGTGCGATGAGCCCGACTTCCCATCCTCTCGACCAATGTGAGTTCTTATGCATCACTAGTCAAACCACCCAACGAATTCCTACCATTGGAAATTTGGTCCACACATTGCTGGACATGGAACTGTTGGGCGTTTCGAGGCGAAAATGGTGCACCTGATAAGAGGGATTAAGAAGAACCCAAGATTCATGTTTCTCCCCCATGATCCCGTCGTGCTCCGCAAGACAAAAAATGGCGAACCCGACGTGAATCTTTAACCAAGCATGACAGATTTAACCTAATCCCACCTTGTTCCCCCTTTATACCCACAAGAGGGGCCATGAAAGGTCATTAATTACACATGGGATCATGAGAAGCTTATTTGAAGGGTTTTCTATTTGTATTCGTTAAAATATTTTTACAGGTACCACTTAGAACCCCCTTCGATCCAGTGGCATCACAAAGGAACTCACAAGCGCATGCTTCCAACAATGCAATGAACGGAATTCCTCACCAACGGAGGACCCCCTCACCTACCCAGTGTCTTCAACGCTGGGTCTTAGATGCGTTGATCTGAGAGTACCCCGTAAATAGTACTCTCCCAATGGTGGAGGTGGCCATGCACTCCCTCCAATCTGCCAAGACCCACCGGTCTCCCACCCAGCAGTGGTCACGAAGGCAAATCCAGACGACCCCTGTTGTTGTCTCCAACTATTTTGGGAGTATATCCCCGGAACAAGACAACGCATACCTCCCTTATCTTAGGGAGGCGGATGAGGTCAATGATAAGGACTTCATCCCCACTGAACGGGGGTTTGGCTCCAAGCCCCCCCCCCCCATGAAGACGTCATCGCGGTCATGCTGTGACTCAACATCCTCACGATAAGTAGGATGACGCCACGAGGATCCAGGCCCACGCTCCCCAAGCACCGGCCCATCGGACCACCTGATGAGGGTGGAAAAAATACAACCAAGGACTGACCATCACCATTTTACTTGAGGAGGATCTCTACTACCCAGTCAAGGAGATGAATCACGAACATGTACATACACTTGTTCGCTCCTCCAAATCCCACCATCTAGATAAGGAAGAATCATACAAGCAGGCACGCATCCCTGCCAAGATCCATCAAGTCCGTCACTCACACAGGAAGACACCTACCCGGCATGAACCTCTCCCCCCAGGGTTATGAACCCCACCAACCCGAAATTGTGGCGACCCAGCTCCTACCGGACCAGCTCCTAGAAGATGATCTTGAAGCCTACCATCCCGGCATGGTGGCGATCAACAATGCCCGCCATCCAGATGTGGTGGAAAATAATAGGCGGGCACGTCTCCCTTCTGAAAAAGGTCACCGGATCGATATGGTTGGAAACTAACATATGCAGGTCCAACTCCCTGTGGATGCAAGTAAAGTCCGCTATCCCGATGTGGTGGAAAACAGAGAGATAAATTAGCATATCCTGGCCCAGGGGAAGATTCGTTCAACTGCCCCATCATAAGAGAATTGTCAGTACCCACTAACCACTGGAAAACCGGAGCAGGATATTCCTACTCTGATAACGGAATGGTCCTTCATACCCATTATATCCAAATATGCCTCTCTGTATATCCAGAAAATGATGGAGGAGAAGGTATCGATCCGAGATCATATCTTGCATACTTGCCGGAATATAATTGCATCAGCGGCAACAACAAGGACTCGGGCCCGTGAGCCCATATCCCCAATTGAGGTGACTCATCTATTAGATGAGATAACTTCCTTGGAGTAGATCATCATCCCTGATTCTTCCCAGGAGGGTCATCGGCTATATTCCGCGATACAAGGGTAACCAGATCGAGCAGCTTCACTCATTACAACTAGGGGACACCGGTCCATCAAAGTGGATGCTACAGAGTAGGAATATATCCCTGATAAAAGTCAATATGTTCATTGGCATATCCCGACAGCATCAAGGGACCCAATTATAAAGGGACCCAAAGGTGAAGGTTTTTATAAACAGTAGGTGGTCCCGGCTACCCGCAAGAAAGCGCCTCGAACGCGTCGAAGGTGGCCGGAAAATAAAGACTGGGTTCATGACTCCTCTCTACTGGAAGTCGGGGTTCCAAACACCGTTAAGCGCATATAAAAGCCACAGGACCCTGCCCACCCATTACCATCTTATGGGAGTACAAGTAGTAGTTTCGAAGGTCCTCCCCACAATGTCGCAACCAGCAGCTCTGAAGGTCACCCCCAGAGCACCCGCGGGGGCCTCCCCCACAGGCATATAACAATCGATCACAAGAGCTTATCTTTTGATGTGAATCACGAAAACCCTCCGCATAACCATAAGATCGGGCATAAACAAGGTCGTCCACATAATGTGGTCCACCCTGAAGGTCCTCCCCGGGGTATACGCTGCTATTACACTCCATGTTGTGGGACCACTGTTTATGATAGTAGTCCTCGCTATCATAGTCGCAACTGCGGAGTCCCTCCTCGCAGTGACGTCTCATCATGGCAGGAAGGCCCTCCCATTGTCGTGGACTACCCTGAAGTTCCTCCCCAGGGGTTACGTTGCAATGACACTCCGCACAGCCAGACATCAGATCAAGGTGGTAGTCCTCACCACCCTGATAACTGAGGTCCTCCTCGTAGAGACATCAAGAAACGAGAAGTACCTCCCCTCGTTGCAGTACATTCTGAAGGACCTCCCCATGGTGTACCCCGTAGATATTCTCCTTGCAGTAGCTATAATGGTAGTCTTTGCCATTGTAGTAGATGTTATGGTAGTCCTTGCCACCACAACCGCCATTTTGAACGTCCTCCCCACTGTGGCCCCAAGAAATAAGAAGGTCCTCCCCTGTTCGTAGTGTGTCTTGAAAGTCTTCCCTAAGATGCACATAGAATGTCAAACCATGATGGTCATCCTCACAATGATAGAAATTGTTGCAAAGGCCCTCCCCATAACAACACTACGCATCCAGAAGGTCCTCCCCTTGTTGTGACATGCCTTGGCGGTCCTCCCTAGGGTATGTACTGCAAAATTCCTTTATGGAGTGAGGCATCAAGCGGTAATGGTATTCCTCTCCATTGTGGCCACCATTGCGAAGGTCCTCCCTGCAATGACAAATCATATTGATTGGAAGGTCCTCCACTGCCGAATCATGCATAGAAAATCCCACAAATGTCGAGGCACTCAGAAGGATGAGATTGAGCATGTCAGACTCTCAGCTAGTCACCAACGACACCCTTCTTCAATTGGGAGACGTTCCGGGGCTACGTTCATCTTCTGAACCACCTCAGAATATCCCACATGAAAATTTGATACCTACCAGTCCCACTTCCTACAAAAACACTATTAGTGAGCATCTCAGTTGGGCTAACCAGGTTGAGTAATCACTAGAGGAGGATTATGCCGAATAGTTGCAACTAAGGAAACGACTGGCCAAAGATGATATACCAGTTATGTTTTGGCCCACGGCCACCTCTAAATTCAACATACCCAAAAACATGTTGGATGAATGCATGCATGAAATATGCTACAATATATGGACAACCCTCCACCATCTAAAATCAAGCTTCCTGACCTACGATGGGTATGCAGACCATATCAATAAAATAGAAGACCTCCTGCGTCACATCGACCTGGAAGCTCTTCCTTCGGCGTGGAAAATAGCGACCCTAGAGGTGTAAAGGAAACATGGAGATAGACTACCTCTGTGTGCTTCACCAGCTGCACTGCCTCATCGGTGATTCTCCAATAGAAGTACATATCAGTGGATGGGGGAAACATGGAGCTCTGCATTTCACTCCGCTCCCCACCCAGAAGAACCTGTTCAGCATGGTATCTTGCAACGCCATCACGTCAAGATAGCAATCGAGTGGGGTCCCTACTCAAGAGTGACAACACACCCAACAGAGACAGTCCTTGAGTAAGTCCTACAGGCATCAGGCCCGATGGTAACAAGCCATCCATGAACTCCCAAATCAGGAAACCAAGAGCATACAACAGGTCTCTCGCCTAAGAGAGGCCAATAAGAATTCATTTCTTGCCTCCCCAGAAGGGATTGATTCAAAGAATAACTCAGAACCAAACCCAGTTCACCCCCGAATGGGCCCACACAAAATCAGGCAGGTAGCGATATCAGCAGCCACTACCGAAATCCAGAGTAAACCCCAGCCTATAGGGATGGGATCATTTTTAACAAAAAAATTCCCATGTAAGACCAATAAAAACGGGAAGTGACTCAACGTTCGAGGAACAGAGCCAACCCCAGCCCTTAGGGATGGGGCATCTTTACCACCTCAACAACAACTTCCCCCATGTGAATCAATATTCTCTCGTCTAGGGAGGACAGTTAGAAGAAGAGGTTCCTTCCCCATCCTATCATTTGAATCATCATCCCCTCCGAATGGGAGGCGTACCATAAGGTCCCATCAAAGAACTCTCCACGTCACCCTTCATAAAGGAGTCCAAAAGAGATCCTGGGACATGAAAGAGAAGACCAGTAAAAGACGTGGGAGATCCTCTTCCTATTTGGAAGATTACATATTCTCCACCCCACGATGTGCATCCATCAACGACATAGAGGTTAACCCCACAGGTGACACCAGAGATGATGCAAATCCGGATGGATCGGGAAACAATGGTTCCAGTCAGGCTGTAACTCACAATGAACCCACAGGTGTGCACACCTAGAACTAGAGGGCCACTCAAAATATGGCCTCAACATCAGCTAACACCCCACTACTTACCCTGTGAGATCCCAATAAAAATATGAACAAAGTACCGACTACCCTTAACCCGCCTCCCTCTCTTATTAAAAACATGCCACTTACTTTCGAAGATTGATTCTCTTAACAGGAAGAGGAAGTAAATGAATTTAGGTGGCTTAACGATGAGATACATCAAAGGAACAGTCTTATTGAATGTACTCCCCAAGAAGAGCCACATCATTCACTCCCAGTAAGTGCTTCTCAAAGACCAAGGTTTACCCAGTAAAATGGAGCAGGGTCAAGGCCCCCGCCCAATAAGTATCTTGGCCCATCTGACTACTTAAATGTAGATCCAGATTAATACTAGGACTTCCCTCCACTCAGGAAGAAACTGGAGCGAGTACGTTTGGACCCTCCTAAGGTGTCACAAATGACACATGCACCACTGGTGCCAACAGAGCTGGATCCTCAAGCATTGCCTCGGGCTACACCCACCCAGGACCGGACCCAACATGATGTAAACCAGGGTCTCACCAACACCATCGAGGAACTAACAGCTTGATTGGAATTAATGGAAGTTCGACGTGCTCAGATACAACCAGAATGGAAGCCCTACCCGTATTGGGTGAGCAACACACACCTCCACCCAATTTTTGGAGCCCTGTATTCCCTATCTTCAATGGATTAGGCGATCCGAAACTGCACTTTATGCACTACGCGTCTTATTGTGACCCTATGATGGGAACTCCATAACAACAAGATGGAGTGAAACTTAGATGCTTCGTACGTACCTTGCAAGGATCTGCCTTCGTCTGGTATACGAGTCTTCCAGTATAGTCAATAAAAATCTAGGAAGACCTTCGGCAGCAGTTCCTGTTCTACTTCAACTCAACGCTTCCTAAAACAACAGACATCGACCTTATGAACTGCAAGCAGAGGGAGAATGAGGGGGTCTCAGATTTCATCGCTACATGGAAAGGTCTGACCTACCCTCTAAACAGGACAATGCCTCAAGATGAGATTCTTGCCATATACATCGATAATCATCGAGATGAGCTGCTAACACTGCCCATACCAGTAGAGTGAACCCCTGGCTTCCTCCATCTCTCAGCCATTACCTAGATAATTGAGGACTCCCTGATATGGACTAATCTGCAGTCCCAAATAGCCTCACAGGCTCCTGAAAAAAAAGGAGCCAGAGCTGAAGCGTCCTCTGTCACGCTCAAACCAGCCCTTGCGCCTGCTCCACCGCTCAGGCCTCCACCAAATCATCAAGGTCCCCCTGTATATCAGCGGTCTCCTCCGCCTAAGTCGGACAATAATAGAGGATCGAAGCAGAGCCAGTTTAAGGAATTAAGACATGAAATATACTCGTTTCGAGAGGACCAAGTCTACGGCTACTTCATTGCCGCCATGAATTGCAACTTTCTCCGCCTCCCAGTGCCAAGGAAACCTGAAGAAGTCGACTGTGATGACATGCCAGATTAATTTCCCTACCATCGAATGTTGTTGAACAATATTCAGGAATTCTTCTTCTTCAAAGACCTCTTGCAAAAGATGGTAGACTCCGGGCATGTCGAGCTGGGACCACCCGCAACATATCTGACGTTGATTTCTAGAACCGAATCTGACAAAGGGGAGGTGTGGGAGGAAGTTACCCGCAAGAAGGGGAAAAATTTTGATAAATGGATGACTTGGATGACTATCAATCGATCCCAGGTCATACTGTGAGCTAACCTACGATAGCTGGTGTTGCCGCCAATAGCCCCTGTTACCGCACAACAGACAATATCGGCCTCACAACCCTCCACAAGCTGGTCATCCAGGTGTAATCGATAATGGAGGAGAAAAGCGCAATCAGAGCAGTCCACAACGAGATCGAAGTTAGCCCCGACACTATTAGATTTTATGCCCCCAAACAAGGCGCCACATGCACCGACCCACCAAATGGCACCAACAAATACAACCGACCAGGTTGATTTTTCAGAGGACAAGGAGTAAATCCTTGGTACCATCAACGTCATCCATCTTATGGAATCCTTCTCTATCAAAGGGTGTGGTTATGGACTCGAGTTCCCGATAGAAGGAGTCGGGATGAGGAATCGTAGAGGCAGGGGATACTAGGGGAGGTGCATTCGCGGCCAAAACCAACCCTACAGTTGAACCTCATCCCAAACCGTCAATATCACGGAAGCCCATGGGAGATCCATTCAACGGACTCAGCATGAGAAAGAATGTACTTCCACCTCCACAAGCGACCACTCTGGCCCCGTCATTCTACAGTACCCATCAGAGTAGAAACAAGAATCTATCCACCTAGTGCGTACAAACATACTGGTGTGGCCGAGTCCCCTGAATAAGGTGAAATCATCGGCATCTGACCCCACGGTCGGTCCCTCCTTGTCACGTATTCCAACTCTCAAGAATCCCGCTAAAACTATCCCGCCAATGGAGAAGAATCGTCCACTGGAGAAGAAATATGTCATCCTTAAGCAGCGGGCGTCGGTCCCAGCCAAACTGTCGATCCTGGACGCCATGAGTTTTTCAGTAGACCTCAGGGAGGCACTTATAGAATCCTTTCTCATCCCCACGGAGTTTCATGCCGAGGTAGCTACCACCAAGATCTATCGAACAGAGACTGGTCTAGCTGAATGCAATGCAGTGATTTCCTTCACTGATCAGGATGAATATTCCATAATACAAGGAAATATCAAACTGCTATATGTGTCTGTCACACTAAATGATGTTGAGATCCATAAAGTCTTTATTAACAATGGCTCTAGAGTTAACCTCCTTCCCCTAAAACAACTCTATAAGCTGGGATACAATGAGAATGACCTATTACCCTCATCCACAACTCTGTTAAGTTACAAAATGTGTGAACAGAAGCCAATGGGACAAATTAAGCTAAAGACCAATTTTGGTGACCTTGTGGCATACTCATAATTTCTGGTGGTCCGGTAGAACACAACATTCAATGCCCTGCTGGGAAGGTCGTGGATAAATATACACATGGCCATTCTTTCATGCTACCACCAATGTATTAAGTATTGTGTCAATGGACAAAGTGGGACATTTCACGCTGACAAGGCCCGTTTTGATCTCTCCAAGTCATACTACATTGATTCCGGGTTTTATGAGAAAAAGAGGAAGAAGCCTTTGGTTGATGGTGTCGACTAGATCCCCACTCCAAATGGTCTAGAAATGGTTCCGGATGACCCCCCAGGTAGCTTGGCAGAGACTACGTACTACCCATCAACCATATTGAGAGCAGGGGTTCAAGTTCGGACACGCACTCAGCTGTCCTCATGACTTCAGCAATAAAGGATGAGGGTAGAAGTGCGGAAATGACCGATAACCCTCAATTAGGGGACTAGCACCTGAGTGGGGTTTCCCAAGATGCCTCCTCCTCAAAACCTTGAGAGCATGGGATGGAAACTATCCCCCGTAAGATCAATAAGATGAGAATGAGGTGGAGGAGGAAGATCTCAGGGATGCACATCCCGAATATGGGGAAGTTATCTCCACCACTGTGGATGGGCTCTGGGAAATAAAACTATGTACCAAGAAAGACCCGAGGGCCACTCTTATTAGTATGTCAATGTCGCCCGAGGAGCAAGAGGTATATACCTCCTTCCTGAGGCAACACCGGGATGTCTTTTTTGAGAATTACACAGAAATGTAGGGACTCGATCCTGAAGTGGAGACGCACTGCTAAGGTCTCCCAGAAGACCATCGTGGCTATAAAAAAGATGCCAGAAGAACGCACCCCTCACACGCTGCAAAAATAGGGGATGAAGTCGATAATCTCATTAAAGAAGGTTTCATTCGGGAGGTCCAATACCCCATATGGTTGGCCAACATTGTCCCTTTCCAGATAAAGAACACAAAAATCCACGTCTTCATTGATTTTAGAGATCTCAACCGGCATTTCCCAAAAAAGGATTTCCCGGTCCCGATCACCGAGTTATTAATAAATTCGATGACTTGGTATGAGGCTCTCTCCTTCATGTATGGTTATTCTGGGTATAATCAAATCAGTATGGCCTGAGAAGATGAAGAAGCCACTTCCTTCAGATCCTCTCAAGGAATATTCTATTACAGGGTCATGCCCTTTGGTCTCAAGAACGCTGGTGCTACATATCAACGATCCATGCATCGTATCTTTAAACCATTCCTCGGGATATTCTTCGAATGTTACGTAGATGACTTGGTGGTAAAATCAAGACAGTGCTCAGATCACCTCATACACCTTGAGGCCATCTTCAACAAACATCAAAAACATAGTCTGAAGATGAATCCCTTGGAATATGCCTTGGGGGTTACCTTAGGGAAATTCCTTGGCTTCGTCGTACGCCATCATGGCATCGAAGTCGACCGTGAAAATACAAAGGCTATCCTTGACCTGCCACCTCCCCGAAATCTCACCGAGTTGAGGGGATTCCAAGGACACCTGGCCTATATCAGGCGGTTCATTGCCAACCTAGCGGGAAAATGGTTTCCCTGCACTATGTTAATGAAAAATGGGGTTACCTACCAATGGACAGATAATTTCTAGGATACATTCGACAACCTAAAGTGGTATCTCTTAAGCCCGCCAGTGATCATTCCCCCAGTTGAAGGAAGGCCTCTCCTCCTACACGTGATGGCCCTAGAGTGGTCACTACTATCCTTCCTCATGCAGAAAAATGACACCGACAGTGAAAACAATATCTATCACCTCAGCCGAACCATGATCGATGATGAAACTCAGTACTCACTCATCGAGAAGAGTTGTTTGTCCTTTCTCTTCACAGTTCGTAAATTGTGAAATTATCTGCAGCATCATGATGTCTATTTGGTATCGTGTAATAACCCGCTCAAGTACATCCCTATCCTCCTGATGCTGAACTGGAACCTATCCTGATGGGTAGTCATCCTACAATAGTTTGAAATCCGGATTGTGCCTTAGAAAGCGATCAAAGGTCAGGCATTAGCATATTTTCTGGAGAAGCACCACTCAATAGGGACTATCATACTGGACATCAAGCTAACTGATGAAGACATCTTCGCTGTTCAAGAGGAGCTCCCAACATGGGAAATGTACTTCGACGGTGCATACCGATGCTCAACAGGGTAAAGGATGGAAGATCCCAAATTTAACAAGGTGGGATTTGGGATAATACTCATCTTCCTAGAAAACACAAACATTCTATATTCCTTAACCCTATCAGAAGGATGTATGAACAAAGAAGCGGAGTATCAAGACCTCATTGCAGGCCAAGAACTCACACTCTAGGAACAAGTACAACACTATAATGTAAAAGGTGAGTTGGAACTGGTCATCAAGCAAGTCAATGGTGACTATGCTATAAAAAATGAAGACTTGATTCCCATATTTGTCCATGTCCGAGGGTTAATGGTGGAATTCTCTACAGAATAAACATTAACCGATATTGCCCGGTCTCAGAATTCCCAGGCTGATGCATTAGTAAACGCGGCCACAAACCCTAGATGACCCAGACCAGGATGAAACAGTTATCAGTATTACTCATTTTTGAATGGTCATGTCGTTTGTTCGGACTAAGACGGAAGAAATCAACGAATTCAATCCATCCCCCGAGCCATATGCTCTCACCACCGGCTGGAGGACCCCCATTGAAAACTACCATCAATGGGGAGAACTTCCATCAAACATGGCTGAATGAGAGAAAATATTGTGAAAGGAAATCATCTTTGTCTTATATTGTGGTGATGGTCAGCAAGAGGTCCTCTACAAACAAGGCCTCGACGAAATCCTTATCAGATGCATTACTGGAGAAGAAACTGCTGCTGTCATGACTTAAGTACATGGTGGTGTATGTGGGGCACATCAGCCAGAGTCTATGATTTCCCATCATGATCGAAGGCTTGGGTACTATTGGCCCACCATGTCACGAGATTGCGAGCACTTTACCACAAAATGCCACTAATACCAAATTAATGCCAACATCATTCATCAATCCCCAGAGTTACATAATCATGCTATGTACTCCGGGCCATTTTCCATTTGGGGAATGGATGTCGTGGGACCATATCCTCTCCCCATAGCCAAATAGCTAAAGTATATCCTCATGGAAAACAACTTCTTTTCCAAATGGGTAGAAGTTGTACCCCTTAAGTAAGTTGGGGAAGAAACATTGTCAGCATTGTGAAGACCAATATCATTACCAAATTTGGTGTCCCTCATACCATATGGATGAATAATGGCACCAACATCTGCTCTACTGAATTGGAGAAACTATATCAATAATATGGTTTCAAGGCTATCCACTCATCTCGCTACCACACAGTGGCTAATGGACAAATAGTGGATTTCAACAAGACCATGTCCAAAATTATCCTGAAAATGGTTGACAAAGAAAAGAAGTCATGTCCGAATAAACTCCTCCATGCATTTGGGATTATTTATCCACAATATGCACTGCTACTCAGGTACTCCGTTCTCATTAGTATACGAAATAGAAGTGGTATTGCCAATTGATCTCCAACGACCCTCACTCCGTGTTGCCATTTGTGATTAGTTATCAAACGATAAGAAATCAAAAAAACGATTAGGTGAATTGGAACAGCTAGACGATAAGAGGTTGCACACCTTGCACCATCTGGAGGTATATCAGAACAGGATCCTACGAGCCTTCAATAAAAAGGTATTTCTTCTGTCTTTCTTGGAAGCAGAATTGTATTGGTCCTCCGGACCACAATGATTCCCGGAAAGAAACCCCCAAAGCTAGAGCCCATATGGGAGGGACCATATGTTATACACATGGTCTACTCCAACGGATCATATTCCATGATCTCCATGGACATGAAATTCACCACTGCTCCTATAAACGCGAGGTTCCTAAAGAAGAATTTCGCATAGAAATTAAAAACAGTTATTGTCCGAGCTACATGACATTAAACTACCAAGCAACCAACGGTCCAAACTCTATGACCCTAAACTAAGAGTATTTCATCCTCACCAGCATCACTAAAAGCAGTTATCATCCGAGATGCAGGATGGTAAACTGCCAAGCATCCAACAGCCCAAACTCTATGACCCCAAACTAAGAGTATTTCATCATCACCGCTTGAAATTAAACTGCACGGATTTCAGAGAACTATGTATGGATTGATTCCTACCTTCGCAGGATACGTAGAAACGTCAGGGTTCCCCACCCTAGCCCAACCACCCACAAATAAATGTTAAAAATTCCCTCTCCCCCGTGTAAGGACCAGCACTGCATGAGGTGTATTCCGCGTCATTACCACACGACGTTAAACTACACTGATAAGGATAAAAGAAAAAAATGCCCCTTCTCCCCCGTGTACAGACTAAAACAGCACGGGGTGTATTTTATTTCAATGAACTAGGCATGATTCATGCCATCGCAGGATATGTAGTGACGCTATAATTCCACACCCAAGCCCAGCCACCTCAAATGAAGCCCAAAATACCCCTTCCCCCGTACGGACCAGACCCACCCAAGGTGTATTCCCAAAAATAACTACGTGAGGCTTGATTCCTACCCTCGCGGGATATGTAGTGACGCCCGGGTTCCCCATCCTGGCCCAGCCATTCCAAAAAAATCTCTCCCCCCGTGTACGGACCAGACCTGAATGGGGTGTATTCTTCATCCTCACCGCATGACTTTAAATTACACGGACATCATAGAACTACGTACTGCTCGATTCCTACAGTTGCAGGGTACGTAGAGATGTCAGGATCCCTTATCCTAGCCCAGCCACTCCCAAATGGAGTAAAATTAGAAAATTTCCCCTTCCCCCGTGTATGGACCAGCCCTGCACGGGGTGTAATTCATTCAAAGTACTACGTCGGGCTTGATTCTTGTCCATGTAGGATATGTAGCGACGCCAGGATCCCCCATCCTGGCCCAGCCATCCCCAATGAAGATTTATAAAAGATTCCCTTTCCCCCGTATATGGACCAGACCTGCATGGGGTGTATTGCTCGTCCTTACAGCACGACGTTAAACAACATGCATAAGAAAGATAGAAAATTGCCCTCTTCCCCCTTGTATAGACCAGACCTGCACGGGGTGTATTATCTTTCAAAGAACTATGTACAGCTTGATTCCTGCCCTTGCAGGATACATAGTGATGCCAGGATCCCCCATCCTGGCCCGACCATCCCCAAAGAAGATTTAAAGGTTCCTCTTTCACCCCTGTATGGACAAGACCTGCACGGGGTGTATTCCAAAAAGAACTAAGTGTGTCTTGATTCCTGCCCTCACGGGATACGTAGCGACACTAGGATCTTATCTCCCATCCCAACAATAGCGAAGGGTGTGTTCCAAAGAGAACTATGTGAGGATTGATTTCATCCATCGCGGGATACGTAGCGACGCCGAGATCTTATCTCCCAGCCCATCCACTGAGAAAAAAAACACCAGTATATAAACCCCCCGTTCTCACCGCACAATGTTAAAACTGTACGGACATCATCCTCACCGCACGACGTTAAAAATTCATGGACATCGTCCTCACCGAATGAATGTAAAACTGTACGGACCTCATCCACACTGCACAATTTTAAAACTGAACAGACCTCATCTCACCGCATGATATTAAAACTGCACAGACTTCATTGTCACCATACGATGTTAAAACTGCACAGACTTCTTCTTCACCGAATGACGATAAAATTTCACGGACTTCATCAAGACCCACCCAAAATATATGGAGAAACAAGATGAAAATACTCTATGATCATTTGGATAAATCCTCTCCATACATCAGACTCCGCGACCCAGATAATTATGGATCTTCATAACCATTTATGGCCATCGGAAGTGGAAATTCATTGACCCGGGGACACATTTGTGTGACTATTCATACCATGCCCTCAGCGTCTCTACGTATAGATAGCTCCTAGACCGTCTACCAAATTCAATATTTTCTTCAGGTGATACTCTTCCTAGATTCGTACGTTTACTAGCCTCAGAGCCCCCATATCATATCTCCCAATCCAAAATTTATGGAGCAGTGGTTTAGAAGTTCATTCCCCTCTCACATCTGAATGTTTCTAGGGTATCCCTACCTGGTTAGCCCATGTGTCCACCCATGTTCATCGTGAAAACATGAATCTAAGAACATCAAGCCAGGGCAAGGCTAATTTGACTCAACAGATAATTGTAGTGAAGATGTTTCTTGTGTACTCGGACACCATTATCCCACCATGCCAAAATCTGTACTGTGAGAAATCACAGGTCTTCATAATCATTCATGGCCATCGGAAGTGGAAATTAATCGACTCAGGGACACCTTTTCATGACTATACATACCATGCCCTTAGTGTCTCTACACATTAATATCCTCTGGCTTGTCTACCAAAGGCAAGATTTCGTTGGGCGATACTCTTCCTAGCTCCGTATGCTTACCAGCCTAAGCACCACCACACCACATCCCCTGATCCAGGAAACCTCAGAGTTACAATTTACAACCTTCATCCCCTCACCCTGTTCAGATTATATCAGATCATGGTAGCTCAATTATCCTTCAAGTGACTGCAACAATAGTAACCCAATGGTTCGAGCTCTATGACAGCTAAAATAGGAGTACTTCATCCTTACCACACGACGTTAAACTTCATGGAGTAAATGTACCCCCCCCCCCGTGCAAGATAAATTAGTGCAAGGAGCTCTCTAAGATTTAATAGAAACCAGGGACGAATATGCCTGACAGGTCGAGATATTTTCTTAACAAATGACAGACTTCGTCTCTTTGACAATCAAAAATCCTCATAACAATTCACGACCATCAGAAGTGGAAAGTTATCTACCCGTGGACACCTTTTCATGACTATTCATACCATGCCCTCAGCGGCTTGGCATATTGATAGCCCCTAGCCTGTCGACCAAAGGCATGATTTCCTTAGGTGATAATTTTCCTAGCTCCATACGCTTACCGGCCTTAGATCCCCCATATCAATTCTCCTGATCCAAGAATCCCCAAAACCACGATTTACACCAATCAACCCCTCTCCACGTCCTAGGCATGCGGAGATGTTCAAGCCCAAAAACATTTGATCAAGAGCGGCCTTTGCAACTATGTATTGACCTCATGACGATAAACTGCACATAACATCTTGGATTCTTGACATAAAGCTGCAATGATCAAGAATTAAACATCCAGAGAAATGCCTTCAACTATAAGAATTTTCACTGGTTCAAAAATGCCACCCTTCCTCGCTGCATGATGTTCAAATGCACAAAATACTTTAACAATTCTCCCCTTCCTTTCCTTATAACGTTAAACAGCATTGTCAAACCTGTCATGGGTTCAATAATGAATGGAGGCTTTTCTCTGTCCGTCAGTGCACGGGTCAGACATGCAAAAACCACCATCTCACACCAGCGTGAGAAGGAATGACTTCACCCATTCTCAAAAAATTTATCCTAGATGTTTATCCCGTATTCAGGCACCCTCTACTCATAAACCATACTCAATACTCATAAAAATCCGAACTCTCATAAACCACCCCTAGTGGCCCCGAATCTCAAACTTCCTTGAAGTTTCTTGAATATCGGGAGAATGAAATCATTGACCTAAGGACACCATTGCATGAATATTCATACCATGCCCTCAGTAGCACTAGATATTGATCACCCCTGGCTCGTCTACCAAAGGTAATATTTCCATAGGCCATGCTTCTCTCCGTACACCTCTTGTCCCCTAAGCCCCCATGTCCATCCCGGAATCCGTAAATCCTCTGAGATACAGTTTTTCAGCATCTTTCACGAACCTGCAAAAATATGGTGCAACATCTCTGATGAGATTACCGAGAACTGAGAGAAGTCGTTCCATTCTAGATAATTACCCAGCTGCATGACTTTAAACTATGTCAAGCTCCAACCATCTTTATGCTAGATAAATGTGTAAGACATGTACCTTGATTCCACACTCCTAATAAATACAGATGTTCTCAAACCCTTTCAATGGTCACACACTTTTTTTGAGCCACCCCTGGTGGTTTACATAATTCTCTTAGCCATCAAGGGCGGTTTCCATAAGACAGACTTCCATGAAGTCCTTAGGCCATCAGAAATGGAGAGTCATTGACTTAAGGACCCCTTTTCACGGCTATTAATACCATTCCCTCAGAGGCTCTACATATTGATCTCCCCTAGCCCGTCTAACAATTGAATGATTTCCTTGGGTGATTCTCTTTCTACGTCTGCATGCCGATACAACTCCCATGCCTTGAGACATGCCCTACATGTCGTTCAAATCGAAACATGCTCCCCCATGTGCATCTGAAGGGTATTGAGACATATTTTAATCAACCAAACCTCATTGGGGACCTTTCCCCCCCATATCTGATCAATGTTGTTTGACCTAAAACATCAGTAATGATAGTATTGTCTGCAGGACATTAAAACCGCTCATAAAAGAGGCACAAAGTTTGTTAGGCCGAAAACCCGAAAAGGGCGACCTATGAAAAAGCTGGGCCATACCTGTTGGGTCCACACCAAATAGGCCCAGGAAAAATTAGGGTATTAACAGAAAAGACAATATGTTTTTGGGGTTTTTTCTACAAAACCCTGGCAATAGTCGAACCAAACATGTTGAATCCCATGATCCAAGAAAAAGTTAGAGCTCATTTTTATTTATATCAATTTTCTGGAACTCTAATTATTATATGTTCTATGAATTAACATATATATTAATCATGCCAAATTATTTCTATCACAAGAGATGACATCAAGAGCGCTATAAAAAAAAACATTTCTTTGTTCCATGACAAAGTCGATGAGAAGGGAATCCACATTCCAGAGACTCCTCTAGAATGAAAGGTTATTACATGAGGTTTTCCATGGATTCACACAGCTTTATCAGGTGCTGATGATAATCCTCAATCACTTGATATAGAATCTATGGTAAGTCTGTCTCAGCCTCTGCACTAGCCCGCAACGCTTCCACCTCCTCGGCCGCCTTTGATCTCGCCCTTATCTCCTCCTACATCTGCCGCTCCCCTTCTTCAATTATAGCGGTGACATTATTCTCTTCCTACTGCATCCACTGTATGTCATTCCTCAGCACCTCCAGTCAAGAATTTTTCTTAATGACTTCTCCCTGGAGTATCGCAACTACCCTGTCATGATCATGAGCCTCTGTTAGGCAAAGCTGTCGGGTCGTGGAATAATAGGCTTCAGATTGAGCAGTAGAAAGGTGAGATTCAAAACCACCCAGTCTATCCCTGTCAGCAACCACCTGCTTGACTATATCATAAATAACATGGTAGTCAATGCCGTCAAATCCAAGAACCATATACAGATTGCGTAGCTTCGGTAATTTATTCTGCATCTCAGCCAAGGGCGTCTAAGAAATCAGCTTCCAAATTTTCTCCCATGCCCTTTCGAAAGTAGGTTGAAGTATAGAAAGGACTTTTTGATCTGGCATGGAGTAACTCCCGGATGATGATACATACATAGGGATGAACTACAACAAGGAGGGAACCGATTCATCTTCACCAACAAACTCTGGAGCCACGACAACTTCGCCCCCGACGGTTGTGGTCACAAGCACGATCGGATCTGACGGCACAATTGCCAACTCCAAAGTTCATGATTTTAAAAACCAAAAGTCTATAAGACAGAAAATTATCCCTAATCAGAGAAGGAAAGAGAAAGGACTCAGTTGAAAGATATTGAAGAACCTACCCCCGGTCATCAAGGCGTCAGTATCCTCAAGATCTGCGCTGCCACGACCACTTGAGTAAGACGCTACATCTCCGAGAGGTGAGGGAGTCCTGGGAACCCCCATGGGTGTCTAGGACCTAAGGACATACCCATGGTTGGAATCTCCCAAAGCTGCCCATGTGGTCGGCTACGGAGATCAAGCCTTGGGAAATCACTCCCCCGGTAAACAAAAAAATGGCCCGCTCTGGGTTTTTGACAACTGGACTGATGGCATGATCTTCCTCCATCACCATAGGATCTATTGAGTCTAAGGCAGCTGGCCCCGTCGGATCTATGGCCTCTTCGGTAATCATGGGCGCCACGTCCACCCCCGAAATTATAACAGACGTATGATAAGAGGGAGTCTCGAATCCCAGCTATTCCTCCTTAGACATATCACTGATTGATGAAGGCAGAAGTAGAGAATCCATATCACTAACCCCTTCAGAAGGGACCACCATTTCTTTACGCCGAGGTGTGGCTGTAGGTGATCCCTTAGATAATAAGAGGCAGAAGGTACGACGGCTAGGGTAGCCACGGCTAGGTCTCCGAGTGGCCCTACACCGTGCGATAAAACAACTAATAACTAGAAGAATCAGAATATACAAGTTAGAAATCGAGGAAACGGGAAGTCATCCTTACCTTAAGTCCATTTTCTGAGCCGTTTTGATAAACAGGACACCTGATGACATCTCTAGATCTTCCCTGGGGACAGTTCTTTCCTCAGAATGCTGAGAGGAGCTTGAGGAGGAAAGACCCCAACTGGGTTCGCAATGGTCTCTTCCATGAGCTCAGCTACGCAAGGAGACCCCTCCTCTATGATCCTCGTAGCTGAAAGCTTGTGTTCTCCTGCTGCAGTTCAACGGGGAGTATACTCCAAGGTAGGAATCGCCCCCTAGGATTCCTATACACCCTGCTTAATGGGGATAAACTTTGGGACCTTCATAGTAAAGGAGGAGGAAAGGCAGAATGGACGACCAGGGCAACCTCTTCTTCGGGATCAGACAATTCGGGATGTATTATCATCATGGACACCCATGTAGACCCATAAATCCAGTTCTTGAGTGAATGAACGTATGTGTCTATCTCTATCAATGAGGCGGATATTTCATCCAGATCCTATTCCAGCAGCAAGTGGGGTGGGAAGAAGATAGTCCTGATACCTGGAATCTCGAGAGGGCCCATTTGGAGTAATGCCCAAATATCTTCATCTGAGCCGCCAGCCCTCAGGCCATCCGAAATATTCCATGTGCCCGGAAATGTGGTCGTAATAGGAACAGCTATCCGGGCAATCAACATGAGAGGGTTGGGCAGTGTCAGGGGCTGGTGGGTGCTCCAATGGTCAGGTTTGTTTTCTGTATCTCACCGCTACCCTAGAACTCTCTGGAGCTACCTGTGGGTGGGACCTCATGGGTAGGGGGACTTCCCTTGCTTCAGCTGCAGTATGGGGACCACCGAAATCATCGACCCCTGATGTGTGATCACTCTCTTTCTCCTACTCATGAGTCATCAATCGCAGCATGTCCTAGACTCGATGAGTCAACACTGCATAACCTTGGCATGCATGATCATAATCCTAGAGGTACCGGAGACACCACTTTGAACTCTCTGGGTCCAAATCATAAAAAATGTCAACATGAGCAGATTTGTAGACCAGCCCGTCAAATTCCACATCTGATTCCTGGAGATACTACCACAGTGAACGGGGGTACTGGTTGCGAAAGGATGACCGACCTTTGAATTTGTTCCATTAACCCCAGTCCATCGGGAGGGAAGCATCCACGGGAATAACTAACACTCTCCAGGAAGCTTCAAGTGAATGAGAAGATACACCTATGTCCGTTAAAATCATCCCTAAAAGCACGGGACCGGTAGGGTTGCGAAGAACCTTGGTCGACCTGGTTGAAGCACTATCCCCCTTTCGCTTCCTCATTCCCTTGGATGGCTTAGGACTTGAGACAGGGTGCACCCACATCCCTAGCTGGCCATTCAGGTACGATTTCACCCAGGAGTCGGTATTTCTCTAGGACAAGAAAGGCATGGAGTATGCAACTGCAGAAGTCATAACCTCACAACTAATATCTTCTCGGGTAAACATTAACAAGAGTTTCTTGTCCCCCATTAAATGGTTTTTCACGTGGGCGTCGTTGATTGTGGGAGGACAATGTGAATGGACGCAACCAAATTGACATCCGAACTAGCAAGGTGTGTACCCCTCATAGATCAGCTCACCACCATTACGAGCCACTAGAATGCCCTATCTGAGGGAAAGGAGGTACCCCGCTTTCTAAAATCCTCTAATATAGTATTCGTAATTGCACCAGTTGGGGAGGGATATGGTCAGAAATTGAAATGATCATAACTTGATATCCGACTCGACAACAGAACCATATTCTAAACGTTTTGTTGTTCATCCTTCTCTTGGGTCACCCACTTTTCGGGAATAACCTCGTTGGTAATTTTCAAGTACGACCGGAATGCGGAGCCCGGAATTTGAATAGGGTTGATGAAAGTATAGAAGTTCTTGATATGCACTCCCAACCATCCCCGGTGAATTTGAAAAGGGTAGGCTACCTGGTTTGGATGACTCTCATCGGTAATATTTTTAAGCAACTGATAAATCCTGGCCAATACTGGGATGGCCAAGTTGATGACGTTGTAGGTAGCCTACTGTGCTGCCATAACAAAAGTAGATACCTACACACCACCAGTCTCACGTATGGTCAATAGCCATCCACTCAAGAACATGGCCCAAAACGCCGCCAGATGGAGCAGCCGATCAATGTCTGGGAAAAGCTCCCAGCCCCAGTCGTTGAACTGGCCTTCCTCCATGATCAGCCAGTAGCTGCCCCTCTGCCTTCAAGTTTCTATCATAGGGCAGGTCGTGGGCCTTTGTGGGAGATCCATGGAATTACTCTCTCTAGAAAAATCCTTGAACTATTCACGATATGGGACAAGATGTTTCAGAGATGTATTCTTTGAATTCTCTCGGGACTTGTCAATAAGCTTCTTCACCAAGGTGGGAGTCCTCTCTTCGTTGTCCCACGAAGAAGAGGGAGGCAAGAATTCATCAAACATCCCCACAATGATGGGGACCCCTGAAATCTAGAAGATGTCCCAAAGACTAATACCCACCTCGTCATGGACCAGATGGAATGTGTTGGTGTCCAGACTCCAATGGCTCATAAGTTTCCTGGCGAGGGCTTGAGGCCGATGGGTATAGGTTTGGGACACCCAGGCAGCTTCATATAATCCTACAACTCCCTATTCAACTAAAAACTCTACACATCTCTGGCGAACCCAGTAGGGCCACCCCCAATCCAATTAATTAAAATGCCCCTCCGGGCCGATGGTCCCGGTCCGCTGACCAGCCATGCTACTTGTTCACCATAGCATTGCACGCAATGCTCCAGTAATAGGGAATTGTCTCGTCCAGTTGACGGTGTTCCCCTGTCGGGGACACAGGATAGTGATTCAACATAGATATGGTAGCTATATCCCTTAGGGTAGGCCACCCTCTAGTAGATATCAGAGATCGGGGGATGGTAATAGTAAAAATCCATGCTGCATGATTATTGTCACAAGATGGTACCTGAATCGGTGTATCAGAAAGTAAACCGAACCTGTAGGTAGGAATTATGTTGGAAAAGGGGTACTCCCACTATGACTCGGAGAGAGATTGGCAATAATTGAGCACAGTGGGGAGTGCCAGATTCAATCCTTAATAGAGCTGGCCACATCTTTTAGGCATTGATCACCAATTGAGAGAGGATCGACAGTAGTTATAGGTGCAGGGCGAGGGGGAACCATGTTTTCTCCCTGCATTATAAAAACCATGGAAATGGTTAGTCTGGAATAATAAAATCTGGACAAAATACCAAGAATATGGCAATGGAGTCAAGAAGCCTTCGTGACGAGGTCCACAAACAGGACTCAAGATGTGGTTCGCGATGACTGCATCCCGCGAACCAACCCTGTGTGGAAGAGGTATGTGGTACTCGGGCCCGCGGAGCATTGGACAGAAAACCGCCGACCAAGTTCTTCCACATAATCTTAAGCCTGGATTTAAATAGTTGTGTTCGAAAGACTTAAGAAATTTTCAATGTCTGAAAGATTTCAGTCCGCAGACCATCAAAACAACAGAGAGAGTTCCTATGCGGCCTGATGTGACTTACTTTTTAATTAATTTAATGTATTAGTTTGCGGCTGGGAGATTGTTCGGTGGGTGATGTACGGCGCGAATGAGGAATGGTTCATGGAAGAGGCACCTGCTTCATGGACGAGGCTTTTCACGAAGGAACGAGAAAGCGGAGACAAAAAGAGAGAGATCTCTAGTTTCTCAAAGAATCTATTAAAATACAAAGGATAAGACCCCGTATTTATAGGCGTAGTCCCCTACTGAGTCCACTCCCGTACCACAAACTATCCAAGTTTTAGTACAACTCTACATCATAATGGAATCCTCTTTGTTCTGATCGGATCCCATTCCGATGGGGGGAATTTGTAGGGTCCTGAAAAATCTGAAAAGGAGAATGAGAATCCCCTTTAATCCAAGGGAGATTATACCCAATTTCCCTCTAAATAATTGGGGAAAAGTGTAAAAAATACTCAAATGATGGAACAAGATGAACAGGTACGCAGACCGGTCCAATGATAATGGTACGCGAGCAGTTCCACGAAGCACCCCCCCTCCGCGGATTGCTGTCGTTCGCGGAACAGAGGTAGGGATCCTCTATGGGTTCCTAGCCGGTCCACCATCACGAACTGCCCCAACTGTGAACCGCGTCATCTATCCCGGACCACATCTGCTGTCGTTCATAAAATGGAGGCAGAACCTCGCGCGGTCATGAAGCACTCCCCTAACTTGTTTGGTTCTCGGGGGATGTACATTCAATGCCCCCTGTGAGTTGCGGATTGACCATGTCATCTGTGAACCGGGTTTCTGGTCATGGGCCTCTGCAAAAGGTGTCACACGACCACAGATACATCTCATTCCCCACTCTATACAAGGAGATCGATGGGGAAGATTAAAAGGAGAAGAAAAGGAGGAGATCAGGAAGAGATCAATCAGATTCGGGTAGAAGAACTTCTAAGGAATGATCATAGGATTTCGCAAACGGAAAAGTTATAATTCGCGAACCAAAAGCAGTATGAAGCTAGACACAAATTAATAAGGAACAAAAAACACATAACAACTTGGTGAACCATGAACATAAAATAACAAATAAATGAAGACCGCGAACCAAGGCTCCTCTACGAATGTACTCCCCGAGGACCAGGGAGTTTATGCCTCTTTTTCGATCCGTCGCACCATGTAGCGCCCACCTACATGGGAGAATCCCCAACCGATGAACCGCCGACTAACGCCATCCTCGGCTGCCGCTGCTCACATGGACCCCGCCACATACCAACCTGGTACGCGGGCCGAACCCAAAGCCGTGAACCACCCTGGTTCGCGAGATGCCCATCATTCTGTGGACCACCCTGGTTCGCGGACGACCTCTCCACCAGTGTAGCACCTCCCTACGCGAAGTGTGCCACTCCTCTAACAACCGTGTGGACCACCAGATCATTTAGAGTTCCCATTCCCCAAGACATATAAAATTCGTCAAATTCGGCATGATCCTCCACAATCCCCTCATTTTCCCAATCATCGGCCCTGAGCCGAGGCCCCCACCAGAGCCACCGGACCCGTGTGATGTAACCTTTAGGTGCATTAGTGCGCTGTTTTGAGTTTACATACCCATGGTAAGCAAGGGAGAAGTGGTTGCTCTGGCCCTTGAGAGGATTACCGAAGCATTCCTGGTTTCACATTCCCACAGTAATGCAGGGTCCAAGCCCGGGAGTACCCTTTCTTCCCCTCAACATGTGAGGACTAGGACACTTCTCTCCTCCCCAGGGAGTGGCGAACTACCAATTAGAAGGAATCACCCATGAACCTCAGTACTTCCACATGGCCATGGCCATGGAAGGGTGTAGTGGGGAAGGGTGCTGCTCCATTCTTATTTGGGGCCAAGTCCCTTTAACACTTGTATTTATCACTATGGACGTCCATCTCAGAGTAAGACCCGACATTCTGGGCCACCCACATGCGTAAGCCCCATTGCACATACCACAGACACACCTTTCGCGATGTGATCGTCTGGTCCTTGCTGCCTCTTTTATCTCACACCGAGCATCACTCACGTGGGATTAGAGTAAACATCGACCATGACATCCTCTCGTGGGATGACTCAAAGAGTAAGACCCACTCCCATTCGATGTACGTGGACGTTGATTCCCCACCAAAGGGAGATGTAGGAAGCCTCCAAGAGGTTCAAGTCTGATCACCATCAGACCACCAGGTCCACATTCACGTTGGTTCTCCAACACTCCCATTTGAACTACGTGGACTTTGATTCCCCATGACATGGATACGTAGAAAGCCTCCAAGAGGTTCAAGCCCAATCACCATCGGTCCCCCAGGTCCACATTCACGCCAGTTCTCCAACATTCTGATTTGATCTACGTGAATTATGATTCATCTCACAGGGATAGGTAGGAGGCTCGTACCACAGGTTCAATCCAAATGCTCAAGTCATTATCTGTCCTCCCTGGATGACAGTAAACTCCAGAGTGCCTGGTTACGATTCTTTAAACCAGTGTTGCCTCAATGGGTCCAGAATCCTTGGGGTCATTAATCCAATGAGGGATGATAAACCTCGGAACTAAATGATTCTGAACCCCTGCGTCAAGATGACCATTTCCAACAAGTACTAATCTGTGGATACTATGCTTGGGTATAAACCAAAGAATCATGAACATATGAATACGTCTTATATCTATAAGAGATTCCTAGAAGAGGAAATAATTCTCCCCAAAAGGGTGAGATGATCCCGAATTCCCATCCCTTAGAGCAATGTGAGTTCTTAAGCATCACAGGTCAAACCACCCAGCGAACGCCTGCCTTTGGAAAGCAGGTCCATGCATTGCTAGATATGGAACCGTTGGGAATTTTGAGATGAAAACGGTGCACTCGATACGAGTGATTAAGCAGAACACAATCTTCTCTAATAAACTATCGGGTAGTGCACTTTTCTCCCCCATGATCTCATCATGCACCGCGAGATAGTTGGTAAATTTAAATTTTTACCCTTAATTATATAATTAAACTGTCCTTCTTCCATAATACGAATTCCAACGAACAAAACTCCATTTAATATCCTTTTTTATATTTTGATGGCCTTACATAGGGATCAATAGTTTTCTTTCATCATGGATATTTTCAAGCATCTTTTAATCATGTTGTATGAGAAATTATATGTACTTGGGTCTATTTGAGCTGTCCATCATCTCCTTTTCTCCAGACCTGTTTCATCAGGGTGTAATTACATTATCCTTTTTATTAGATCTATTACATTCCATGAAAAATTACAGGTTCATAATGGTTGAGTAGAGTCATAAAATCTTATTGTGTGTATTCTCTAACTTGTTCCTCACGTTCACTGAATTTTTAAATTATGTTTGGGGCCTTCCGATTTCATCAAAATTTATTAATTGAAGTTATATGTCGTTATTATAATCATTAGAAATATATGGTTATACTTTTTCAAAATATTTTATAAATTGTTATTGGATATTCCCACCACTCCATCCATATCATGTAGGATTTTTTTTTCAAAATTTTCATTTTAGTTTCTTGGCACGTTCGACCCACCATTCGAGAGTGCATTTCAATGTACTTTTTAAGAGTTGGATTTTGTATATTAAATTGAATGATTGGAATTGTGAACTTCATAATGGAAAGTACCATGTATTCTCAACACTTGACCCACCTATCGTATGTGATTAATTTTGATAATTAAATGTGAAATGGAAATTGAAAAGTATACTTAGTATTTTAGATGTCCCTTTTAAATGTAATTGAATAATATTTTTCATTTCTATAGAATCCCATAACATGTTAATGGATGATAGAAGAGTGAACATAGACTGCTAATAATTACTTAAATTTATTAAATGAATGGTTTCACGCTAATTGGCCATGTTATACGAAATAAAGGAAAGGATTGAGAAAAATAGATTTATCTATAATTTATGATTTCGTTAAATGGTTTCCAACTACTTGGCCATGTCAATATAATTAATTTCAAGTGCTAAACCAAATGTAATATTATATAACTTCATTATCAAAATGGGATTGTATTAAATTATGATCATAGTGGATTTTTCAAGGAATTATTTGAACACTAGAGGATCCCGTAAAAAATTCATGGATACATATTAATTATGTTTATTCCCATCTAGAACCCCATTCTTTTATATTTTTGGATACTCAGTATGAAACCATGGGATCCCTCATGTAGTAATAGAGGATGCCTTGGATACATTCCTTGGATCCAACATTAACAGTTATGTCCCTTGGATCATGAATATCGGTCCTAGTCATTGCATAACACCATTTTGAATTGTATGAACTCCTAGGATTTGATAGGTGTCCTATTGTGGAATTCCATGGACTATGCTCCTCATATTTTACTCTTACCCTATGAGAGGCTATAATCATTATTGAGTTGAAAACCCTTGAGGTCTAAATTTCTATAGTTGTTACCGTTGAAATTCATCATTAAAAATCATTATAGGATTAATTTTTACATATTGGAACCCTCTATAAAGTTATCATGTGACTTTTTATAATCCGGTAATAATCAAATAATGAACTGGTTAAATTCATAGACACTAGCTGAGGGATAAATCTCGTACATGGGTTTTTAGTTACATTGTTCTACTTTGTTTTATAAATGCATGACTGCACACCTTTTCATTTCCATGACAAGGGTCATGTGTTATAGACACATTCAGGGGTGGCCCACTATTATTTATCTCACACACAGTCTTGGTTCCATTTGGTACCCATTGAATATTACATACTAGTGTTAATAAATTGAATCATATGACATTGAGCACTTGTTTTCTTGCTGTTTAGGATGGAGCATGACAACAGAAGACCGGTCCAGAGCTCAGGATGTTCGGGATAATCTTTTTATTTCTGTTATACAATTGTGGAACATGTTTATCCTATTCTCCTATATCCATTTTTCCAGTTTATAGTAACCTAACATATCATCATCAGTTATATCTGTTAATTATGTTATTGTTATATTTTTATATTTTCATTGTTCTTTATGTTTTCTTATAGTTAATTTTAAATATACATCGATTTATATTTATCTAACATGATACACCTGGGTAATGATAGTATAGTCTCCCAATAGACACACCCTACGCCCTCACTACAAGTCGACGATAGGGAGATGCATTTGAGGGAATGTGAACCACGAGGCTTAGGGCACATATTATGTGGTATTTGAGTCTGGTACATGGAAATGATGTATCGAAGGACATTACTTATTTTTTTTATTTCAGGACAAAATTAAATAGATTTAGAACTCTTGGGACTTGTTTATAAGCTATGCATAGGCTCCATGAACCCAAGCTCAAGGGTAAAATCTATGTTACCCAAAATATAATTGATGCTCTATTTTTCCAATTATTGTTGACATTAGTTAACTATTAGGTGAAAGAAATGCTATATAAGGGCCCAAACTTAAGAATTATATAATATTTAGTTAAATCAATAATTCATCATTATGTATCTTTTAAATTTCAGAGTTTTAGGGAATTAGGCCATAACTATTACATTACATCTCAGAAGCTCAAAAGTAGACACTTTTACTCTATCCAGTTTTTTCACAAAAATAAAAATCCTTAAATAAACATGATGTATTTTATTGATATCAATATTCATGAATTATTCTTTTCTTTTACCCATCATTTTAACCTATGATTTTTTTAGAAAACATGGTATCAATATAAAACGTTTAGTAATGGTTATAAAATAAATAAACAATACATTACTCCATCAAAACATACAATTCATCAAAAATATACTATTCAATCATAAAATATAATCTCATTAACATACCTCATGAAATCATAAAACTTATAAATAACACATATATTTCGTAAGTCTTAATGGTTTCTTATGTCATCCATAACATACATACATTATAGCTTTCATTGATACATAGGGGGTTACATTTGGAATACCCATCATAATATATTTCCTAAATCTCATAATAGTACCATTAACGTTTACCTCGGTCACATTACCTAATTCATTGGAGAGCTATCTTGGGCTCACCCACCATAAGTTTATTAAGAAACAAACCATATATAATAACCCTATCATATTCATAACAGATAAAACAAGCATAAAGGAATGATAAAATTTCCACATTGCAATCAAAATATATCATTTCAATATATTGATATAATAAATCAATTATCAAAACCATTTTCAATACCAAAATACATAAAAAGGTAATATGACATTTACTTTTCCTTCTAAAAAACACTACGACCTGTAGAGGATGTCAAATATCAAATAATTCTCATGATGGTAGAAAGGTCATTGTCATCAAGTACGTTAAAAAGAAAAATTTCAGTTCTCATTTAGTAAAACACTTCATAGAAAAAAGATTCCCATTGAATGAATTTAAAGACAAATGGTTGTATACACTATATAAAATAATTTTGTGAATAAATAAAAATATTCTTTACTGAAAGCTAGTTGAGACGAAGACCCTTACCATGAATCTGAATCGTCACATGTGTTTCATTTTCTTCCTGAATAATAAATATAAGTTAATTTATACTTCTTTCATTACATTTTTCATGTTTATTAGTTCTTTTATATAACTTATTAACCTTTTATAAACATTACATAATTATTTATGTTAATATCGATCATTTTTTCGATGTTTGGTAATTGAGTTAAAAACGAACCTATTGTAATATCAAATTTTCCATGTAGTTAAAATTACATTATCTAAAAAATGATATAAATGATTTAAATATAAAATTTATCTAGTATATATATATATTTATAATATTACATAACATTTGGAGATAAAAAACTGGAATGCACCATTCTTGGAAATAGTAAGTCATACGTACACATAAACACTAATTTCATTTCATTTTAATATTAAATGGATTGAAAACTAAATGTTATATTTATTTTTTATTTTTGATATAATATCATATTTTTATACATTACAAATAATTGTTAAATACCTCCTTTATATGTTCAACATGTGGCATGAACGAATCATATCATTTGGAGGGGGTGATAGTCTGCACTTCCCCAAATGAAAATATTGTATTTAACCATCATAGAATGAATAAAGATAAGATAAAAATTAAAAAAACAAAATAATATAGAAAATATAAATATAATATAAATCACATATAAATAAAGTTCCATCACAATGTCCACCATGATTATTGGTAAGTAAAAATAGAATAATTAATGTTTCTTGAGACAGTAGTTCACCGTCCACAGAAACTATACGTTCTAAATAATTTGATAGTGGTGTGTGTACGTTTAGTAAGATTACTTATAATAAAAACTTCCTATTAAATTAACCTTAATTTTATGGTTATAAAAGTATTTAATAAAGGGAGTTCGGGGGTTGGAGAATGAATAACAAATGAAAGAATCTTAATAAAGGATATTTCCTTGAATCAGGTTTCTCCTTTTGATTTAAGCTAAAAGGCCTTCTTAAATTTCCTTTTTTCCATGTTAAGTCTAATAAGAGGAATATCGGGATGTTGGGAGATTATTTGGGCATGGTTTGGAAGATCGAATGGGATTGAGAGGTGTTAGTAAGGGTGTAAAGTTGGTGGCCATTTATAAGAGGGAAGAGGGGTACTTCAGGAATGATTGAAAGTATTATTTTATTATAAAATTATTATTTTTAAAAGGTCCATAAGTCAATTATTTCAAATAAAAGATGCTTTTGGGTTGAAAACTCTCAACCAATATGTTTTATACAATTCTAGGCCACAAATTTAACATTATCTTTTATATTTAATGCTTAGTTAACTAATTTAACTATTACCATGTCTTCTTATATACTCATACAATATGTTTAATATAGTTACTATAAAATTCCATTATAACCATAAGGTATTAATTAATTAAATTTTCAACATTATCTACGACATTTGGAAGAATATTATATTTTTTATGGATTTTATATCATTTAATAAAACAGTATTTGTTTTAAAAACTCATTTATGTCCAATTTTTTACAATTCATATCATAAACTTTTAAAAAATCCACAAAAACTTGATTATTTCGAAAAAAACATCATAAATTCAAAGATAAAAATCATAATCATCCTTAAAAATTATGTATGGAATAAAAAATTTCAAAAATAAATTTATTTTAATTGTTATTTTCGCATTTATTTAAATAATCTATTAATCAGGAAATTACTACATAATCATTATGTCATAAATATATATATTTATTTGATGTATACTAATTATAAATAAAATACCATGTTATAGTAAATCTATTTATCTTTATATTGACTATTTAAAGTCAAATATATCACTTATATAACCCCAAATAATAACTAAATTAGTAAAAGATAAATTTTTAGGTTATATTTTACTTTTTAACTATAAATTAAAAGTAATGAAATGTAATTTCACCCACAAGTGGCTCCGTGGAGTCATATAATCGACCTAAGGATTCCCATGGTTGTAAATATATTATCAAATAGGGTTAAGACATGTGTTTGGTTGGTTTAATATTATTATAATAATATATTTTACCATTATTTACAAAATTTACCTTTTAACCTTGATAAATAAAATATTTAGTGATGTTGCTATTCATAATTTCTAAAAATATAAGGTTACTATTAACAAAATTTTAAACACAAAATTTTAAATATGGAATCCATTTTTCAAAATTCAGAAAAAAAATTGCATCAATTAATTTAAAATTAATTCTTGTTGTCAAAACCAAAAAGCGTATTTTTAAGAACTAAAATCTACAAAAAGATTGACATGTGTTTATGTCCAATATTAAAGTGAAATTACTTCCAATTAAAAAAATTGGATTAAATGATAAAATCACAATTAAATTACACTTTCAAACTTATTAAAATGACAATCTTACAATATAAATAAATTATATGAAAAGGTAGTTTTGAAATAAAATATAGTATTTTTCACTTTTCATTAAAAAAATTACATTATATGAAAATACCAAAAATTTAACCAATGTAAATTTAAATGTCCCGATTCAAAATAAGAAGATTAGTTTTTCAGATGGAATATATATAAATGGCAGAAACAAGATTTCAGAAGGCTTCTCCATCAAAATGTGGTAAACTGGCCATTTAAAAATATTAAAGTATTTAATGCATAAAATTGGACTGTCATTTTAAGCCTCTAATATTTATTGGATAAATATAAATCATTTAAAAAAATGTATAATAATATTGAATTTAGTTCTATTCATTCCTTCCAATATAATTAATATACGTTAACTACAATTTAAAATAATAATAATATTATATTATTATTCAGTATAACTCAAATTTGTGTGCAATGTATTATTTCAAAGAAACTCATTGTTATGTGTTGAGTATGACATAGGAAAAATAATAACCTTTAATGTAAAAATAATATATTATTCATAAATATTAATTGAAATGAGAAGAAAATATTCTATAAATAATTTGGTTGTAACATCTTCCCCTCTTTTGATAATTGCATCCTCACAATTCTATTCAATTATCAAATAAGTGGGGGTATTTATCCCACATAGAATTTTCAGATTAAAATGTTTCATCCTCAACCATAATGATTTTATATAAAACATTTACCAGATTAATTACCTTATTTCACAACATATGTTCTATTCTTTCATGAATCTAGACTTGTTGTTCTTCATAAGAGAGATTCTTTTCCAGCTGAACTACCTCTTGAAATAAAACATGGGATGGATCCGGTATATACATTCTAAACATTAAAACTTGAAAAACATTGTGTACCTGAGATAAAAATGGAGGTAAAGACACTCTATAGTCAAATGATCCAACATTTTCTAGTATTTCATAGGGTCCAATGAACCTCAGTCTCAGCTTTCCCTTCTTACCAAAACACATCATAATTTTCCATGGACAAACATTGAGAAGGACTTCATCACCTACCTCAGAAAAATCATTTATCTGATTATCTACATAACGTTTCTACCTTATCTAATCTATTATCATGTGCTTCTGAATCAACTAAACTTCTTTCTCCATCTCATCTACCAATTCTAGTCCCATAAATATCCTTTCACCTACTTCATCGATAAAATATGGATTTTAACACCACTTTCCATATAATGCCACAAATTGTGCGATCTATATACTTGAATGAAAACAGTTATTATAAGAAAACTCAACCAACGAAATATGTTTGTCCAAAATTTATGGTAATCCATTGAACAGGTATGCGTCATATCTTCCAAGGTCAGAATTGTTCATTCTATCTATCTAACTGATTGAGGATGAAAATTTGTACTGAAATTTAAATTAGTTCCCAATTACTTCTGAAGTCCCTTATAAATGTTTTATGGGAACATTGTATCACAATAAGATATAATGGAGATGGTAATTCCATGTGTCATTAATATCTCTTTAATATACAATCAAGAAATTCTATTTAGATAAAGAGTATCTATCATTGGATGAAAAATAGAATATTTTGTCCATCAACCAACAATAACCCAAATTGCATTGTCACCTTGAGAATTTTTTTATAATCACACTCTAAAATACAGGGACACATTTTCCAATTTATAAATTAGAACGAGAAAATGTTGAAGCATCCTATTTGGTAACTTCCATTCTCATTTAACCTATAGAAAAATTAAACACACCATAATAAATTCTTCAATATCTATTTTCATTCCATCCCTCCTGTAATACTCTCGAATAACTCTGTATATCTTTGTACTGCCATGATTAACTGAAAATGGAGAACTGTGAGCTTTACATAACAATTAATTCTTCAATTGTGAATCACAAGGCACACATATTCTCTTTGTTATCTTCAAAAAGTATTTATCAGTGTTAATTTTTGGCAACATACCCTTCTAAACAAAATCTACCTTTTTCTGCAAATCACTATCTTATTTCTACACATTCGTTATTCTGTTAGCTAGAGATGATTTCAATAGCACCTGAAACAAAACAGAATAATCAAATGCATTAATAAATTATAATCCTAAATTTATCAAATAAAAAACCAATGGATATCGTTCCAATCATTACATGGTTAATGTAGAAATAATCTTTTGGCTCAAAGCATCAGCCACTTTGTTTTCCTTTCCCGGATAGTAATGGATCATGCTATCATAATCCTTGATTAACTATAGAAATATCCTCTATATCATGATTAATTCACTCTCGTTGAATATATACATAAATCATTTGTTATTATTATATGTTTCACACCATGTGGAATATAAATGATGCCTCTAAATTTTTAATTCAAAAAACAACAGAAGCTAATTCCAAACCATGTGTAAGGTAATTTAACTCATGAGGTTTCAACTAAACTGAACCATAAAAAGATTCCTGATCATTTTGGATTAAGGAAATACCATGTCATTAAAAATATTTATTAATATAGATAACAAACCCAGAATTTGTATAAGGTTATGCCAATACTAGATCATTCACCAATCGCCTTTTCAATTCCTAAAAAAAATAATCACATTCTTTTGACCAGATATATTTAATTCCTTTTTGAGGTAACATATTCAATGGGATAGATAACTGTGAAACATTTTCCACAAACCTCTTGTAATAACCTGCTAAACCATGAAAACTATGAATCCCAGCTATATTTGTGGGTCTTAACATTTCATTAACAAAGTTTTCTTTAGAAGTATCAATAGTTATGCCATATTGATAAACAATGTGACCAAGAGTGAAATTTGTTGTAACAAAAACACACACTTGCTAAATTTCACATACATTTTATTTTCTATTATATTTTAAAGACAACCATTACATGACTTTCATGAACATATTTACTTTTAGAATACACCAAAATATCATCAATAAACACAACCACAAACCTATCCAAGAACTCAAAAAAATTAAATTCATAATATCCATTATTAAAAATAGTTTATTGGTTAACCCAAAAGTCATAACTAAAAATTCATAAGTGTCCATATCTTATATGAAACGCGATATTAGGAATGTCTTCTTCTATTAATTTCAAGTAATGGTACCTTGAACTCAATTCAATCATCTGAAAACATTGTGCTCCCTATTCCTGATTAAAAAAATCATTGATACAAGGAAAATGATACTTTTTATTAATTGTTATGTTATTAAAGGATCTATAATCAATGAAAAGTTTCACTAATCCATCTCTCTTTTTAATAAACATGATAAGAGCACCCCATGGTTAAGTTCTTGGTCAAATGAAACATTTGTCTAATAACTCCTACAATTGCTTCTTTAACTCTAAAAGTTCAATTTTTGCTATTTGATAATGGGGTTTTGAAATTGGATTAGCATCAGGAACTTAGTCAATAGTAAATTCAACATCCCAGTTAGGTATTATACAAGGAAACTCATCATAAAAAACATAAATATTCTCTATTACAACTTGCACATCATTAATATGAACAGTTCCTTTTTTCAACAATATGTACAAGGTAACATTCATTTTCAACTTTTACTAGTATCTCACCTTTATGGTATGTTATGAGAATTATGGGTTCATTATTTTACAAAAAGTGAAATTATTTATAAAAGGAAACATCTTTAGCTTTGCAATCAATCTTAGCATGATAAACTGAAAGCCAATCCATACCAAAAATAACATCCAACACTACTAGAGGCAAAATAATAAGGTTTACAGGAAATTTATTTCTGGAAACAAAGACATAAAAGTTTTTATAATATCTTTTTTGTATCAAAATATCTTCCTAGTGTTTTTAAATTAAGTTCATGATTCTCATTTTGAGATCGAAATCACAATTAACTAGAAAAGTTCTCAAAAATGAATGAATATGTAGACCCTGAATCAAACAACAAATCTGAATAATCTGAATAAACACATAATGAACATGATAATAATTCAATTTTATGTCCCAACTTCTTATAAATTAGTTGAAAAGGATCTCACCACCTATTTATACTTGTAGTCCAGCTTCATTCCATCATTTGGATTCTTTTTCGGACACTCATTTCCATAATGAACAATTTAATTGCACATGATTTTTTTACTGATTGTAAATATGATTTTTTCATAACATTACCCTCATCATTTTCTGTGTCATTACATTCCTTATGTCTTATTTTCCCACATGGGATGAACTTAACAAAATTCAAAATGAATTCCCCATTGTAATTTATACAACAATTTTCACAAACTGTAAACTTATGTTTCTTACTATCAAACTTTTTTTAAGAGTTCTTCCCTATCATTTTACACCTCGACCTATTATTCTGTTGGTTTTTTAAATTACACTTGATCATCCAGAAACTCCATTTCCACCTTCTCCGCATGTCTAAAAAGTTTTCATAACTTTTGAACTCTGAAGATGTTAAATCCCTTTAAAACACTGGCTTTAATCTTGAGTAAAAATGATTTATTTTACTATAATGATCCTTTATG
This sequence comes from Viscum album, assembly GCA_963277665.1. Lineage (NCBI taxonomy): Eukaryota > Viridiplantae > Streptophyta > Magnoliopsida > Santalales > Viscaceae > Viscum > Viscum album. Next base: position 1,672,364,527 of record OY728146.1, on the reverse strand, counting down.
AAATTAGGTTCATACCTTGCGAGGTGAGTGAATTTTTATTCATAAGAAGCCATTTATCCGTTCTACTACCCCATTTCCAAGAATAGTTTTTCCATCCAATGTCGAAACCCTTAGGAAAATATTTCTCATGAAACATAAAATCCAATTCATCCCAATCAAGAGCATAAATATCCTCACTATACTTGATATTTTTAATTGGCAACCACCACTGATAGGCTTCACTTTTAATAAGGTAAATAACAAGACTATCCTTTTGATGTTTTGAACACCGCAGGACATAATAAAATTTTCTAGTGCTTTAATCCACAATTCATCTAGAACTAGGTCAGATGATATTTTAAAAGACAGGGGATGATTTCTCATGTAATTCTATACAACTTAAATGTTCTTTTTTTGTTGATCTGGTTGATATCTTACATGGATACCACTTCCATTTATAGCCTGATTCAACAATTCCATCACTATAACAAACATTTTTATTCTGATTCTGACAATATCAAGTTGTTTATATAGATTTATGTTTTCCCCTTGATGTTGTCCCATCATAGGTTCCATGTTCCCTTTGAGAAAAACCATTCTGAACATATGAAATATCTTAGGTGGATAAACATGGTAATCTTCAAAGGTTATATCATTTCAGTCGTACCATAAATTAATTTATGGATATTAATTAACAATATCAAAACTCCTAGATTTGCGTAAACCAACCTTTGATACCAACAATAATGCCCATATATTAAATATTTCATAATAGTTAGTTAATTCAAAAATTATATATTGAGCGTCTTTTTAGGTTTAGCGTTTCAAGGAATTAGGCCATAACTATTAAATAACATCTCAAAAATTAAAAATTAGACAATTATATTCTATCCATTTTTTTGACAATAATAATGTTCCATATATAAAAAAGAAGTATTTTCATGATATTAATCTTCATGAATTATTCCTTTCTCTTACCCATCCTTATACCATATGAAAAAAATTCAAAAACCTGGGATTAGTATCAAAATATCGTTAATGGTTATAAAATAAGGAAATAAAACATTATTCCATTAATACAAAAAAAATAAGTGATATCATACTTTTCACTCATAAAACATATTATCTTTCATATAACTCATAAATTCATAGGATTTATGAATAACACATAGAAATCATAAATCATAAAGGTAACTTATGGCATCCATAACATACATACATTATAGCTTTTACAACAACATAGAGAGTTATGTTTGGAATAACCATCATAATATATTCCCTAAATATATTAGGAGAAACATTAATGTTTTCCATTGTTGAATTTACCAATGCATTGTAATGGAATCTCAGGCTCACCCTCCATTAATTTATCAATGAACCACCCATATACAAGAACCATAACATATTCATAACACATAAAACAAGAATAAAGAAAATAAAACATTTCCACATTGTAATCAAAATATATCAATTCAATATATTGAAAAAATAAATCCATTATAAAAAAATTTTCAAAACTAAAAAATTAAAAAATGGTATATAGTATTTACTTTTCCTTTAAAAAAATATATGGCTTGTAGGGGAAACCAAATATCAAATAATGATCGTGGTGGAAAAAAGGTTGTTGTCACCATGTACATTAAAATGAAATTTTCCATTTATCATTTAGTAAAATTATTCATAGGAAAAATATACCTTTTTAATGAAATTACAAGTATAATGGGTTTATACACCATATAAAAGAATATCGTGAATAAATCAAAATATTCCTCAATGAATGGAGATTAAGACGAAGTCCCTTACCTTGAATCTGACACGTCATGTATGATTCTTGTTCATCCTGAATGACAAACATATGTTAATTTCTACATAAATTAGAACATTTTTCTTGTTTATTATTCCTTTTATATCCCTTATTACCACTTAATAAACATTACATAATTATTTATGTTAGTATTTTTCTTATTGCCGATGTTCGATACTTCTGTTAAAAATGAACATGCCATAATAAAAAGTTGTCCATGTGGTTCAAATTACACTATATCAAGAATGATATTCAGGATATTAATATCATAAATATAAATTATATATATATATTTATTCATAATAGTACATAGCATTTGGATATTGTAAATGAAATTCACCATTCCTAGAGACAATAAGCCATACGTACACAAGAATGCAACTTTTATTTCTATTTAATATTTAAAAGAATGAAATTTGAATGATACATAGGTATATTATAATTAAAATATAATATCATATTTTATACACATCACATTATTTTATAAATTTTATCCTTTAGATTTTCCATGTATATAATGAACGAGTCATGTCACTTTGAGGGGTGGTAGTTTGCACTTCTCCAAATGAAATTTCCTTATATATCCATAATGGAAATCATAATGCTATGTTGTAAATGAAAAATACAGAAGAATAGAGACAATATAAATATAATACATGTAACATATAAATATAGTACCATCAAAATGGCCACCATTAGAGGAGGTAGGGGAAAATCAAACAATCACCATTTCGGGTGACAGAAGTTTGACATCCAGAGAAAACAATAAGTTCTAAATCCATTAGATGGAGGTGTTTCTTAGTGTAGTTTTAATCTATATCATAATAAATCCTTTTATATTGAATAAACTGTTGTTTTATAAAATAATTGAATAAATAATGTTAACGGGGATGGTGAACATAAAATAAATTAATGAAGATTGAGAGAAGACATTGCCTCAAATCAGGTAAGTCCTTTTGATTTATGATTAAAAGATTTCTTGAATTTCCATCTACCAAAAGTAAGGATTCTTGGAAGAATAGTGGATTTTGGGAGCTTAATTTTGAATGTTTTGGACAAGACAAAGGGATTGGGAGGTGTGAGTAAGGATATAGAGGAGTTGGTCTTTTATAAGACGGAGTAGGGGTACTTTAGTAATGTTTGAAATTATTATTTTATTATACAATATTTTTCTGTTTAAAAATGTTGCAAAGACATTTATAACAATAATAAGATGTTTTGGGTCAAAAACCATTCAATAAATAGTTATTAGACAAGTCTAGGTAACAAATTTAACCTTATATTTTATCTTTAACCATTAGTTAACTAAATTAACTATTACCATGTGTTCTTGTATATTCATACTATATGGTTAATATAGTTACTATAAAATAACAATAGATCCTAAAGTGGTTCATTAATTACATTTTATTAATTATATATGTAATTTTGATAAATATTATATTTTTATGAATATTATATTATTTAATAAAATAGTATTTGTTTTAAATACTCATTTATGCCAATTTTTATACTAATTATTTCATGACTATTTTAAAAATTCATAAAAACTTGATTCTTTCGAGAAAAAATCATAAATTATAATTTAACAGTTTATATTAATCAATAAAATTCTTCAATGGAATAAAAAGTCTAAAAATAAATTTATTTTAATTTTTATAATATCATTTCTTTAAATCAATCATTAATAATGTAATCTCTACATCATTATTGTGTCATAAATATATTTATTTATATTATTTCTAAAATTTATAAATAAAATAACATGATGTAGTAAAGATTATTCCCTTCCAAATTAAGATTTATTGTCGAAGATATCATTTATATAAACCCATATAAAAATTGTTTAATAAAAGATATTTGTTGAGGTTATATTTTCCTATACTTTTTATTAAAAGTAATCAAATGTCATTTTCACACAGAAGTGGCTCCATGGGTTTTTAAAATCAACCCAAAGATACCCATGTTCATAAATATCTCATACAATAGGATTATTACATGTGTATGGGATGTTTTATCTTATTATTTTATTATTTTTTACCCATATTTAATAAATTTACTCTTTAACCATGGTATATAAAATATTTACTAAAGTTGCTATTCATAATGTCTAAAAATAAAAGGTACCTATTTAAAAAATTTCGTCCTCATTAATTAAAATATGGAATTCATTTTTACAAATTCATAACACACAAATTTTATAAATTTATTAAAATTTAATTCTGGTGGACAAAACCAAAAAGTGTGTTTTTAAGAAGTAAAAACTACCAAAAGATTGACATGCGTTAATGTCCAATTTCGACGTGAAATTACATCCAATTTCCAAAATTTAATTAAATAATAAAATATTATCCATTTAAACTTTAAAAACAATTAATAAGACAATATAATATATAAATAAATTATAAGAAAAGGTAGTTTTGATTGAAAATGTAGTATTTTACACTATTCATTAAAGAAATGAACTTTATCAAAAAAAAACAAAAAAATACCCAACGCAAATTTTTATGTCCCTCTTATAAATAAGGTGTTTATTTTTTCAAATGGAATATATAAAACTGAATAAAACAATATTTAAAAAGGATTTACTGTCAAAAAGTAGTAAAATAACCATTTAAAAATATTAGAGTATTTAATTCTTAAAATTGGATTCTTGTTTTAGGAGTTTAAAATTTATGGGATAAATGTAAATAATTTAAAAAATGTGTATAATAATATTTTAATTAATTATATTCATTCCCACTAATTCAACAGTAAGGTTTTAACTACAATTTCAAATAATAATATTATTATTATATTAATTTTTTATTGTAACTTAATGTTGTGTGCAATGTAAGATTTCAAAAAAAAACATGTTGTTTTATTTTGAGTACACTATCAGAAAAATAATCCACTTTAATGTAAAAATAATATCTTGAATATAAATATTAATATAAATTAAAAGGCTTTATTCTATAAATACATTGGTTTCTACTTGTTGTGTGTTTGTTATTGATTATTATTCTGATTGATATTCTATTTAATCATTTTTCTAATGAGATGAGGGAAAGGAGTTTTGTTAAATGCATCATATATGCACCTATAATTCACATTTCATGAATATTCACATTCTATATAGTTTCATTTCACTATATTCCATTCTATAATATTTTTTGTGATTGATGAGTGTGTCTTGCCTTGTTTATATTTTGATTGTGCAACTGCAGACTAAGATGGAGTGGTTGCCAGTTTAAATTCATGAGGTGTTATGGGCCATAATTGGTTATAATTTGTAATTTACCAAATCATTAATTTCTTTATAAATTCAAATGGGTGTTTTTTTAGGGATAATGATTACGGGACTTTGTTTACTAAGAATAATAGAATATTTTAAATGAACATTGATACAATCTCTAAAAAATGAAAATATAAAATTGAAATGGCTGGATGTCCTTATTATGTATTTTAATTTTTATGATAGGTAAATGAGTGAACCAAGTAATTAATTGAAAAATTAAATGAATATTTTAATTTACTACATACCATTATTTAGTTATCAAAGCGGGTAGTTGGGGTAGTATTAACTGGATTGTGATCCTTTCTTTATTTTTCCTCTTCTAGTGTCGCTATCTGTCCACATTATCTTTTTTATAAGGAGTGTGCTTTACATTTGTAGAGAAATTCTTCCACGACATCCTCATATTGTATACCATGGGAATGATAATGAACCTACTCTTGACGTGGTGGCGCCTGAGCCTCCAGTCATACCACTATGAGTTCCACTTGAGGTACAACCTCATGTACCAGATCTGGGAACTAATTCCATAGTCCATGATTGTTTTAAACATATGATGAAATACATGCATGGTGATCCATGATGTACACCTATGATGGTTGATCTGACTCATGAGTTTCAGGAGTAGCATTCGCATACTTTTTTAGTTGATGGTGGTTTTGATTTTGCTATGTCTTGTCTTTAGGACACCCTATATATCTTTGAGAATATGGAAACTCCTCCAATGAAAAGGATTAATCAATCCACATACTTTCTTCATGATTTAACCAAGCGTTGGTGGGATTGGATTTCCCATGATCGTCTTCATCTGGGAATGGTATGGTATGATTTCTAGACTGCCATCTATGATCAATTTATTCCCTAGATGGTGCAAGATGATAGAGACAGAGAGTTCATGAATCTCAAGTATGGTTCTATTTCAGTTAGGGTGTATTCAACATGTTCCAATTAGTTATGGTATATTTCACCACTTCTATCTAGGGATGAGATTACACGTTCTAAAAGCATTAAGGATGGGCATGGGCATTCCAAAAGTATATAGGGGAATGTATTTATCCTACCTAATTTTTATTAAAATAGTAAATCAGTCTCTTATCAGTTAGAGAAACTTTGGTAATGGAAACTACACCAGACATAATGGATTAGTTCCATCGTAGGTTGGAATACGCTTATCATTGATTGAAGTTATATGAGTCCCAAATTAATTACCCGTTCTTAGAACATTAGTATAGCATAAGTTCGGGGTCGATCTACAAGGAACCATGGAATGCATGAATTTAATTGTGTTAATACTTAATTAGGTGAAGTATGCAAAATTTAGAAAATATTGGGTTGATATTTGTGTTTTGATTTAAACTAAACTGATTTAATTTGAAGAATAGATATAGTTTGAAAGAAAACAACGGGTAAATTTAAAGAGTTCTTAGAAATGGAAAGAAAAGACGTGTCAGGTATGTGGTGAATAAGGAGTTCTTATGAAGATTGTTTAAATGGTTCTGATATTCATAATAATTCAACCATTCAGGATTTCATTTTGTTACAAGATTTCCTTGGTCCGGTTCCTCTTGTTTGGAATTAGAGCAGTTGACTCCTTGGTCCGGCAGTCGATGTCCTTAACACTTTATTATGTCCAGTCCATAACTTGAATCAGTGAAAACATTCCAATGTCCAAGGATGTTTTCACCGTTACTTTTCTTTTGTATCGCTGAGAATCCTTCCCTTGGTCCGGCTAAGAATTCTCAGTTATATTTAGATAGTGGATTAAGAAAAGTAAGATGAATTAAAACGATTCAAACACAAATATATAAAACAATATACAAATTATGATCCCATCATCCATAACCCCAACACGAGGGGATTAGTTACACAGAGAATTTAGGAGAGAAACGACACACGTGATGCCTGACGGATTCATCATGTAGGCATTGAGGTATAGTATCGGATGGTGGAATGGTGGAATAGTGGAATGACGGCACCTCGGTGGCTTTGGTAATGGTGGTAGTAGAGCTTCTCCCTCCTCCAATGGTTCTGAACACCGGAAATCCATAGGACAACGCCTCATTTTATAGAAAAATAAAGTACACGGCATGTATAGAAAGTACACGCCATGTACTTTTCGTCAACGTGTATTGGTGCAATTTTCTCCGCTGGAAGGTGGTCGAGCACACCATTATTGACTTTTTCACATGGCGCCTCCTGTAAGTTGAGTGAACACGGCATGTAGTGCTTCCATACATGACGTGTATCACTGCCAGCCCCTTCTAGAATAGCAGACACGATGTGTAGCGCCGACCCACACGACGTGCATCTCTGCCTGGTAGACATGGGCGTATACTCCCTCCTTTGGTCCGTGTCCTAGTCTGGATGTACATGGCGTGAATAGAAAGTACACGCCATGTAGTTTCAAAAATTTTACAAACTTCCCATGATCTATGTATTAATCCAGAAAGCTCCTGCAAGTAAACAGATTCACCAGAATCAAATAATATGTTCATGAAACCACAAATATTTTCTTAAAACATGATTTTATCTTCAATTATATATATGGAAATGTATACTCAAATTGGGTGCATCAAATTCTTCCACACTTAGTCGTTTTCTTGACCTCAAGAAAAATCTCAACATCTAATTAAGAGAGCCTATACTTTGAAAAGGAAGGCATTTAGTTAATCAAACATATAATTTATAAAGTTACTGAGGAAAAATTCTAAAAGGAACAAAAAAATTGAATTAATAATATATTAAAATCATGCCTCATATATAATGTAATTAACTACTATCATCCTCTTTCAACACATTGTTTAACCTTTCCAAAATAAGCATTCCACTTAATGATTTACCTTACCAGTTAAAATCACACTCCACACTCAAGATGTTTTTAATCGAAGTTATGCTCAATCCAAGGAATATATATTCTATCCATAGGTTTGCAAGATAACTTATTCTCCACTTCAGAAAAATTGAATTACAAAAAAAATGAGGGCTTTGTCAATATGGTTTCGATGTTTCTGTGGCTAAGGGTTGGTAGGTTCAGATGTGAATATAAATTTTGAGGCTTGAAAAAGGATGGCTAATTCCTTTAAACAACATTGCATGATATTCAAAGGAAAGCTCATTGAAAATAAATCCTTCAAAAGCCCAGTAAAATGCTTTTGTAATCGTTACCAACTCCCTTAAGTAAGTAGGGTTTATGGGAAAATAAGTATAAGGTCCCCTCATTGTTTGTTTTTTGTTGTTGTTTTTTTAACAACAAAACACAAGGGCATCTCTTATTAATACAATGAGTACATGTTTGGGCCCTATTATGCCCCAAATAATCAATAGGAACTCCCCCACACTTTATTTCATGGCTGTACATAAAAATATGCCATGTATTATGAACTCCCTCTTTAAATATTGAATGAATAATCATGCAATGTTTAAAAAGAAATCGGGAAGGAAGTGAAATAGGCTTGTAATGTGGCTTCCTATAAGGGATGTTAATGGCTTCAATGGGCTTAAAGAAGATTTAATGTAGGTTAGGTATCAAGATAAAGGGGTTGAAACAATCTAATGCCTCAATCATGTTAAAGTAATTCATAAATTTCTTCATATTTCGAAAAGAATAACTTGCAAATTCTGGTAGTGATGCATATCCTAAGAATCTATCAAGAATGAGGGTATTAGAAAAGAAATATGAAAAAGGGTTTAGAATACCTCTCAAGAGTGGAAAAAAATAAAGGGACAATCAATTCATGACATGAATATAAATTATTAGCCTAATTAATGTAATTTAATCAAGGATGAAAGGATATAATTGAAACTATATCAGCAATCATTTTAAAATACTTAAAAAAACGAAAAAGAATGCAACCTTTACAAAAGTTCCTACTGATAAATCTAGCATTTATAAGACTGATTAACAAAAATTACTTTACATTTACAAATATAGAGTCTAATAATGATGTCTCCTAGGTTAGTTTAAGGGCAAATACTAAGGTGAATGATATATATTATCCCCCACACATAACACTGCACATGGTCCACCAAGTGCAACACCAAGGTAAAGGGTAGGAAGCAGGGAGAAATGGGGGACAAAATGAGGGAATGTAGTAGAAGAAGTAAATCCAAAAAGAAAGAAAATAGAAATGGAAAAATACTCCCCTCGTCAAAAGTGATGCCCAAAGCGCTCCATGCCTGTACCTGTGACTGTTGAGAAAAATGAAGACTACAAACATGCATAACATCACAACACAGAAAATGACAGAAGAGATATATAAGATAATGGAAAATGTCACTATCATGGGGTCGCCTCAGGGGAGGAATCATCCTGTACAGAAACGGTTGGGAGAGACGGTGCAGGAGTCGTGGAAGGGTGAGGCTCTGACTCGACATCAGGAAGGGTAGCTAAATAAGTAGGAGCCGCAGGTGCTAAACTCAGGATCGGAAGCTCAGAAGTAGGCCCTGGCCCGACAGAAGTGGCAGCAGCAGAGCTCACCGGTGGATCAGCATCAGAAGGGCCAGGAACGGAGGAAGGGGCTGGTGGCTGAGGTAGTGGGACACCAAGATGCTGAGCAATATGTACCAACAGATGCTCCATCCAGTCCTGGCGGCCGTCCAGACGAATCAAATGTCATGCAATGGTGTCATGGTGGCTGATTATACAGGCTAACTTCTGCTCCATCGTGGCTAGGCGGAGGGAAATGGCTGGATCGACCGAGGGTGTGGGGGTAGGTGGGATGGGGGATGGGACAGAAGAAGGAATGTCAGAAGAAGTGGGGTCAGTTGGAGGTGGGTGAGGTGGAGAAGCTGGAGGGGGTGGGGAAGGAGGTGTGGGGTCAACAGGTGGGGCAGGGTCAGCAGGTGGTGGGGCTCGAGCCTGAGCAAGGATGTAGGCACCCCCCTGCTTCTGGAAAAATCCCATGCGAATGAGCATGAGGAATTCCATCTGCTAGGGTGAACCTATTAAGTCATGAGGTAATGAGGGCTCGAATACCCCCAAGTGGTGGGCAAGACGGGTGGTGTAAAACCCGCCGTTCAGGTTGCCCTGACGGCCGGTAAACATGGAGTGAAAATAGGATGCGGAAAGAAAGGGGAGGTCTGGGTAGGCGTGCTGGATGACACAGGTAAGAGGCTCCATGCCACGGCCGGTCATGACCCCCATATCCTCATGGCGGGGGAAGAGTATGGTGCTGAAGCACCGTGGGGTTAATCGAAGGATGGGGTCGGCTATAAGAGTGCTCTTCTGAGAAGTGGGGGAGTACCGGTGGTCAGGCCCAACGATCTCCCACCACATGGTAGTAAGGTCAGAGTGCTCGGGCTTAGTCAAGTCAGAAACGGGGGTTGGGGAAAAAGGATGGGGGTAGAAGCCGCACCCTCGGCCGAACTCTGTCATCGTAAGAGAAAAACGTCGGCCGCCTAGTTGGAATCAAACTATTGGAACTGCATCTCCAGGTGTCTCTTAGTACTTCGCTCCATCGAACTCAATGGAGGCTGCAAACTCCAAAAATAAATATCATAACACAGGAGTGCTGAACTGGAAAATCTTGAGGAGTGCGGTGTGCCCAAGAAGTACCTCCAACTCCTCACAAATACCGAGCCGCTGTGGAATTCTGATGTCAAGGTACCAGCCGCTCAATGGTATCAGCCAACGTGAAAAGTGTCGGAGCCTGTCGTATGCGAGGTCGGTGACCGGGAATACCGTGCAGGGATAGGGAGCACCTGTAGGTCCTGGCCTAGGTTGCAGTGCAGCAGCAACATCTTGCTCTAGAGGTGGATCCGCCGAAGAAGAAGGTGGCTCGGTGGAAGGGGTGCTCGAAGTGGGACCAGCTGCGGAGGATGATGGTACAACGAAAGTGGCAGCTAGTACAGCAGAAGGAGGCCCCGCCTCATCTGAGGTAGTAAGTGGCGGAAGAATGGACAACGGAGGGAACTCAAAGACTGGAGTGTTGGGGTCCAGATCAGTAGGTGGTTGGAGTCAGATCCGACGATAACTGGATGCCTCGCCCTCAGTGGTAGAGGCTGGCCGCTTCCCACGCGAATGATCATGATCATTCATATCCTCAATATAAAAAAGAACAAGAAAAAAACATAAAAAAATAAAAGATAATAAAACAAAGAAAATGTGAGAATATTGGAAAATAAAAGTACACGGCATGTAGTCCAGAGTACACAATGTGTAGTTATAAATGGAGAGTATCCCGTGTAACATGGCCTTAATCCGGGTGGCCCCGGCTTATATAGCCGACGTACACGACGTGTATGTAAAGTACACGCCGTGTATTTGTTTGTTTGTTTTTTTTGAATTATAAAATTTAATTATTATAATAAACTATATATTAATTATTATTAAAAATAGAAATATTGGAAAAATATATTATGCATATGCCTATACACGACGTATATCGAGAAATACACGCCGTGTATTTTAAACTAAGAAAAAGAGTAGTACAACCTTTGGTCTGGTGCTTGGGGCGGGATTCGAACCGGCGATCGGCTGATTCGAATGGACACCCTCACCCACTGGAGAAAAGGTTGTTCTGCTGTTCATATTTATTATATATATATATTTATTCAATATGGCCTATACACATGGAATGAACGAAAATCACGGCGTGTGGTTTTTATTTAAGAAAGGATGGGGGTGAAGCGGGGAGATTAGCGCGATTTGAAACCGGGTCTTGTGGACCTGGTGTCGAGACTTTGCCAATCCGCCAACTTCATCTTCATGTAATTTCTTATTTTTAAAATTTTTTATTTATATTTGAAGAATCATGCGCACTCGGCGTATATCAGAGTACACGTCCTGTGGTTTTATTAAAAGAACAAATGATGGAAATGGGATGGTTTTCTAGATTCAAACCCGGGTCTTGTGAAACCGGATTACGATTTTAGCCAACCGGCCCATCCCCATCATGGGTTTTATTAAACACATTTATATACATATATAATGTAAAAATACCACAAACATAGTGTAATTAAAAGGAGAAACCCCATGCCGAAGGTAGGTCAGGAGGATTGGAATCGAGGATGGCTCGAATAAACTCCAGTGACTTTTCCATCGGCACCGGCATCATCCCTGGTAAGTTATTCGTTATTCTATATATTTATACTATTATGTTTACAAATTAAAAAGATAAGTACACGCCGTGTATAAAAGTGGGACACATCGTGTAACCTCTTGGTTGCCTCCCAGGATGCGCCTTTGTTTTAGGTCATTGGCTCGACCTACATACCATGATTACCTGAGGAGTATGGTGGACAATGTTCCCACCATGTTATCCGTAAGATGGTAAGATTTCAAGCACTGCACGTTTACCTTGAATGGTTGACCATCTTCTCCAGAAATTTCTACCTCTCCGTGATGGAATACGCGGATAAGGTGGAACGGTCCCGACCAGCATGACTTTAACTTCCCTGGAAATACGCGAAGACGAGAATTAAAGAGAAGTACCTGATCACCAGGTTGGAATGATTTTCATGATATAATCCGATCATGAATGGCTCTTGTATTCTCCTTGTACAACTTGCGTTCTCATATGCCTCTAATCGGATCTCATCTAGTTCCGACAGTTGGAACTTCCGTTTCTCGCCAGCTGCCTTTAGATCAAAATTCAGGACTTTGACGGCCCAGTAGGTTTTGTGTTCCAATTCAACTGGAAAATGGCAGGGCTTTATATAGACGAGGTGGAATGGGGAAATTCCCAGTGGTGTTTGGAAAGCAGTCCGATATGCCCACAAGGCATCATCTAACTTGTTGGACCAATCCTTCCGTGATGTGTTCCCCATTTTTTCCATGATCTGCTTGATCTCTCGATTAGAGAGCTCTACCTGTCCACTGGACTGGGGATGATATGGTGTCCCCATCTGATGCTTTACTCCATAATTCGATAGTATTCCTCTCATCAGTGTGTTATCGAAGTGGGTCCCTCTATCGCTAATCAGTACCCGTGGAACTCTAAATCTGCTAAAGATATTTTTTCTTTATGAAATTTATGACTACCTTGGCTGTGTCGTGAGCTGCAGCAGTATCTTCCATCCATTTGGAGACATAGTCGACGCAGACCAGGATGTAAGTGTTCCCAAAAGATGGGGGAAAAGGGCCCATGAAATCTATGCCCCAGATGTCGAAAATCTTGACCTCCAGGATGGGGTGTTGAGGCATCTTGGCTCTATGTCCCGCATTACCTATCCTCTGGCACCGATCGCAACAGGAAACAAAGGCCCAGGCATCTATATGCATGGTGGGCCAGAAAAATCCAGACTGTAGGATCTTAGCTATGGTACGGTCTGGGCCATGATGTCCTCCTACTGGTGAGGCGTGACAGAACTCCAGGACACCGTGAACTTCATTCTCCGGGATGCAATGACGGATCACTCCATCTACACAAGATCGGAATAGTAGAGGATCCTCCAAGAAGTAACTTTTCACATCAGATAAAAACCTTTTCCTTTGCTGGAAGGAGAGGTCGGGATGAACGACACCTATAACTAGAAAATTAGAGATATCAGCATACCATGGCCGAGGTGTGTCACAGATCAAAAAGAGGTTCTCATCAGGAAAATCCTCCCTGATCTCCCGATCTTCTTCCATCTCCAAGTGAGGCAGCTCGAGGTGGGAGAGATGGTCTGCAATGAATTTCTCACTACCTTTCTTATCCCGGATCTCAAGATCAAATTCTTGTAGGAGGAGTACCCAGCGGATCAATCGGGGCTTCACATATTTCTTGTTGAGTAGGTACTTTAGTTCTTCATGGTCAGTATAAACAATAACATTATACAACACTAAGTAAGAACGAAACCTTTCAAATGCAAAAACCACTGCGAGCATCTCCTTTTCTGTGGTGGTGTAGTTAATATGTGCCTCGTTGAGCATCCTGCTGGCATAATAGATAGGTCGGAAAATCCGGTCAAGGCGCTGTCCCAAGACCGCTCCCATTGTGTAGTCGCTCTTATCACACATCACCTCAAATTGTTCCTCCCAGTTGGGAGAAATCATAACTGGAGCTTCCAAAAGGCGCCGCTTCAGATGCTCAAATGATCTGACACAATGGTCATCGAACTCAAATATGGCATCCTTGGATAGAAGATTGGCGAGGGGTTGGGCTATTTTGGAGAAGTCGCGAACAAATAGCCTGTAAAATCCTACATTCCCCAGGAAGCTGCGGATGGCGCGGACGGAAGTCGGTACTGGTATTCATGAAATAACTTCAATCTTCGCTAGTTCAACCTATATCCCTTTCGCTGAAATTTTTTGGCCAAGGACTATGCCACTTTGTACCATAAAATTACACTTTTCCCAGTTCAAAACTAGGTTAGTGTGCTCACATCCTTCCAAAACAGGCTCTAGGTGTTGTAAACAAATGGTAAATTATTTTCCATAAACGGAAAAGTTGTCCATGAATACCTCCAGGATTCGTTCCTCCATGTCGTGGAAGATGGCCAGCATACAGCGCCGGAAGGTGGCGGGGGAATTCCACATGCCAAAAGATATCCTTAGATAAGAAAATGTGCCATAGGGGCAAGTGAAAGTGATCATTTCCTAATCCTCCGGAGCAATAGATATTTGGTTCTAACCGGAAAAACCATCGAGGAAGCAATAGAAGTTGTGCCCTGCTAGCCTCTCTAACATTTGATCCATGAATGGCAAGGGGAAGTGATCTTTTCTTGTTGCATCGTTCAACTTCTGGTAATCCACACAGACTCTCCAGCCTGTGATAGTGTGTGTAGGGATGAGCTCGTTCTTTTCATTTGAAATCACAGTGATACCCCCGTTTTGGGTACCAGATGGAGATGACTCACCCACGGACTATCTGAGATGGGATAGATGATTCCTGTATCCAATAATTTGATCACCTACTTCTTTACAACTTCATTCATGGGAGGATGCAAGCGACGTTGTGGTTACCGAGATTTATTGGCACCCTCTTTAAGTGGAACCTTGTGAGTGCAAATGGTAGGGCTGATTCCCTTTAGATCAGAAAAAGTCCACACAATAGCAGGCTTCCACGGTTTGAGAACCTGCAGAAGTGCATCTTCCTGCTCCTGTGATAGTTCTTCATTAAGTATAACATGAAAAGTTTGATTGAGTCCTAAATACCCATACTTGAGAGAAGATGGAAGAGGCCTCAGTTCGAGATCAGGTTCATTTAAAATCGAAGGCACAAGTGGTTGTACCTTTTCCCGTTCCAAGCTATCAGGAACAACTGCATGCTGCCAATAGTGTCCGCCCTGGCCTTCTATGAATTTCAAATCTTTTGGCGCTTCTTCTAATAGATTACTTGAATCAGTTAAATTATTCGAAATAAAAGAACATACTAGTTCATCCCCTTTGTCGATAAATTTATTATCCATGGTGGAAACTGCATAACAGTCTTCATGCTCTGACAAGGAAGCACGTTTGACGGCTTTGAGGACGTTATAGGAAACACTTTCATCACCTACCCGGAAAATCAGCTCTCCTTAGTGCACATCGATCAGTACCTTCCCAGTTTCCATGAAAGGCCTTCCAAGTATAAGAGGTACTTCTTGGTCATCCCCCATGTCGAGGATGATGAAATTAGCATGGAGAATCAGCCTACCCACCTGGACCAGTATGTCCTCAAGTAGTACCGTTAGGTGCTTAATGGATTGATCAGCAAGTTGAAGGGCGACGCGGGTAGGCTTGAGCTTGTGGAGTCCCAGCTTCCAGAAAACTCTGAGGGGCATAAGGATCACGCTGACCCCTAAATCGCAGAGCGCCTTCCCAAATTCGCAGGATCCAATAGTACAAGGAATGGTGAAACTACCTGGATCATGGAGTTTTGGAGGAATAGACTGTTGAACCACTGTGGAGCACTCCTTCGTTAGTGCAATAATGCCCAAATCCTCCATCTTCCTCTTATTCGAGAGGATATCCTTCATGAATTTGGCGTATGTTGGCATTTTATTCAGGGCTTCCGCAAATGGTATGTTGATATGTAGCTTTTTGAAAAAATCTATAAATTTTCTGAATTGGTGGTCCATCTTCCTCTACTTCAATCTTTCCGGAAAGGGTAAGGCAGGCCTGAATGGTTGTATTACTTCATTTTCTTTATTTTGTAAAGCCTCCTTCTGTGGGATATTGGATGAGGAGGGTTCGGTATTGGTACCTTCTTCTTCAACAGTGGGTGTGGATGCACCTTGCTGTGCTGATTGGTTTTGGTGGAGCTCTTTTCCACTCCGGAGCATGATAGAATTGGCCTCCCCTCTTGGATTCTTTTCGGTGTTCCCCGGTAGTGTACATGGCTGCCTCCCTGAGAGTGGATTTGCCAGCTGGAAAATCTGATTCTCCAAGCCTCTAATCGAGGATTCCTTATTCTGGAACCGAGTCTCAGCAGTAGATATGAATTTAGTTATTAGATCCTCTAACCTTGAGGTGTTCTCTTACTGAGGTGGCTGTTGAGCCGGTGGAGGAGGTGGCTGTCGTGGATGCTGTGGACAAGGGTTTAGATACCCTTTTTGCTGATAAGGACCTTGCTGGGGTTGTTGCGGCCTTTGGAGTTGGTTCCGACATGGAGGTTGGTTGTAGGTGGGCGGTCGCTAGGGCGGAGGATTCTGCTGTTGTTGTCCCTATCCTGTGTTCTGTTGATCTCTCCATACCGGGTTATAGTACATCTGGTACTTGTTGGGCCCTCGATTTTGGGCAACATAACTCACCTCGCTCGTCGAGGGGCCTCCAGCCGATCCCGAGCATTTTCCCATGATGTGGTTATTACCATAGTCGCCACATGATAGATGGTGCGCCGCATGAACTTGAGATGCTCCTTTGAGGTTCAATGTGTCGATTTTGTTGGACACAACGTGCAACTGAGAATCTAACATCGTGGTAGCATCAATGTTGTGCATACCTCACTTTTGAGTCCCCCGCTCGGAGTTCCACTGGAAGCTATTGGCTGACATGTCTTCCAGTAGTTCGAATAGTTATTCGGGGGACTTCCGCATCACTGTACCTCTAGCAGTAGCGTCCACCACAGACTTGGTATTCATGGTAAGTCCTCCATAGAAGGTCTGGACATGCATCCAGAGTGGGATTCCGTGATGGGGTAATTTTCGTAACATCTCCTTGAAGAGTTCCTAGGACTCGTACAACGACTAAGATTCGTGCTGCTGGAAGTTATGAATCTCATTTCGGAGTGTCACCGTATTGGATGTTGGGAAGTATTTGGACAGGAATGCTTGTGCTAGCTCCTCCTAGGTGAGGATATATCGTTGTGGCAACCCCTTGATCCATACCTTTGCCTTATACCGTAGGGAAAAGGGGAATATGCGAAGACAGATGGCATCCTCGGACACGCCATGGTACCGAAAGGTGTCTCAGATATCCAGAAAATTGGAGAGATGGGCGTTCGGGTCCTCACTGGCTGGGCCTCCAAATTGGACGGTGTTCTGGATCAGCTGCATGATAACAGGCTTGATCTCGAAGTGCTGGGCCTGACCGGAGGATGAACGATGCCCTTATCAGCTCCGTGAATCTATGGAAGTCCGTACTCTATAACGGTACATCTTGGAGGTTTTTGTTTATGGGGTGGAGCTTTCATAAACTGCTCCTGAGGGGAAAAGTATAGCCATGGGAAGAGTTGTTGCGGCAGCTATTGGTAATCCCTTGGGAGGAATTCCTTGAAGGCTCTAGGAGGTTGCTCAGGTAGACCAGCAGCGGGAGGCTGCTGATCCTGGTACTCTTTCTCAGTCGCAGCATCTACGGCTGGTTCTCCCTCTTCCTTGTTCTCCATGGGTTGTGGTTGATGGTTGTGAGTTTCTGTCCGTGTACGTCGACGATGAAGCGAGGTCCGTTCGATTTCCGGGTCAAGCGGAACTAATTCCGAAGACTCGACACTTATGGATCCTGTAAAGCGTCGAAACATACACTTGAAACGCTGCACAACAGAAAAACGAAAACCATGCGTAAAAGGGAAAAAAATAAAAAAGAGAAAATTTGAAATGGTATTAGAAAAGAGATTTTTGAAAATTTTTGATTTTGATTTTCACGTAAATCAATTATTAACACTATTAAAATCTTAGCACTAAAACCAAACGGTGACTCCCCGGCAACGACCCCAAAATTTTGTCTACGCTTGTCGTTGATTGAAGTTATATGCGTCCCAAATTAATTACCCGTTCTTAGAACTTTATTATAGCATACGTTCGGGGTCGATCCATAGGAAACCATGGCGTGCATGAATTTAATTGTGTTAATACTTAATTAGATGAAGTATGCAAAATTTAGAAACAATTGGGTTGATTTTTGGGTTTTGATTTAAACTAAACTGATTTACTTTGAATAATGGATACAGTTTGATAGAAAACAACGGGTAAATTTAAAGAGTTCTTAGAAATGGAAATAAATGACGTGTCGGGGCTGTGGTGAATAAGTAGTTCATATGCAGATTGTTTAAATGGATGCGTTGTTAATAATAATTCAATCATTCAGGATTTCATTTTGTTACATGATTTCCTTGGTCCAGTTCCTCTTGTTTGTAATTAGAGAAATTGACTCCTTGGTCCGGTAGTCGATGTCCTTAATTATTTATTATGTCCAGTCCATTACGTGAATCGGTGAAAACCTTCCAATGGCCATGGATGTTTTCACCGTTACTTTTCTTTTGTATTGCTGAGAATCCTTCCCTTGGTCCGGCTAAGAATTCTCAGTTATATTTAGACAGTGGCTTAAGAAAAGTAAGATGAATTACAATGATTCAAACACAACTATATAGAAAAAATATACAAATTATGATCCCATCATCCATAGACCCAACACGAGGGGTTTACTTACACATAGAATTTAGGAGAGAAATGACACACGTGATACCTGACAGATTCATCATGTCGGCATTGAGGTAGAGTATCAGAGGGTGGAATGGTGGAATAGTGGAATGACGGCACCTCGGTGGCTTCAGGAATGGTGGTAGCAGATCTTCTCCCTCCTCTAATGGTTTTGAACCCCTGAAATCCGTAGTCCAAGGCCTCATTTTATAGAAAAATAAAGTACACGGCGTGTAGAGAATGTACACGCCGTGTACATTTTGTCAACGCGTATTGGCGCCATTTTCTCCACTTGCAGGTGGTCGAGCACGCCATTCGTGACTTTTTCACATGGTGCCGCCTATAATTTGAGTGAACACGGCGTGTAGCACCGCCATACATGGTGTGTAGCGCCGCCATCCCCTTCTAGAATAGCAGACACGGCATGTAGCGCTGACCCCCACGGCGTGCATCTCTGCTTGGTAGACATGGGCGTGTACACCCTGATTTGGTCCGTGTCCTTGTCTATATGAACATGGAGTGTATAAAAAGTACACACCGTGTAGTTTCAAAAATTTCACAAACTTCCCTTGATCCGTGTATTAAGCCAGAAAGCTCTTGCAAGTAAACAGATTCACCAAAATCAAAGAATATGTTCATGAAACCACAGATATTTGCTGAAAACACCCTTTTATCTTCAATTATATATATGGAAATGTATACAAAAATGGGGTGCATCATAGTCTGGTAGTGTCTCTAGTGGAAGTAAATGTACCCTCGTGGTTTCTCCATGGGGAAGTAACAAGAAGACTATCTGTTTTGATAAATCTATTGTTTTTCACTAGTGTAGATGATGGGGGAACCTGAAGACTCATTATGATAAATACCCAATGGAGTGTTGGTATTTCTTCTATATGGGGCATCATCATAGATTCCATAGGACCACTACACTAGTTTCGAGTGAAAAAAGGATTAGTGTCAGATCCATCATTAGTAGCCAGTTCTTTTGCATCGTGTCAGCTGGGTAGTAGCAATAGAACTAGTCGGACTGTTTTAGGAGGAGTTTATAGTTGTGATTGCCAAAACGCTGATCACCAGCAATGCAACATGAGCAGTTAGGATTGTGGTAATCCATCTATCTCACATGGCCATGGATCCAGAAAATTTAATGCACTATATCTGATACCCGAGGATCAGGATGTGGTCCCATCTTTAGTATGATGTATAATTCGAGTGACAACTACTATACTGTCTAATTTATTTGATTAAAGTTAATTAAAACTCTATTATCTATGTATCTTTCATATAATTTATTGGAAAAGAGATACAATATTGCGGTGGTGTCAGGACCCAAGATACATTGTTTGGTGTGAGGTCAGAAGGTATACACCAATGTAGTGATCATCTCCTTGAGGTAACATATTACCCTTTCTTATGAATCCTCTTCGTTATCAACATGAAGGAATATGAATTCATTCATAGGATGTATTTGACAGTTCTGTATCATAATTTAGTAGAATACTATCCCTGAGGGGTGACTTTTACTTTACTAGAGGGCATTCGTTATCTACATAAGGGTGTGTGATATTTCTAAGCTCGTAGAATAGGACTTGGGAAACATGGTCTTCGTGGGGTGACCACACAAATTTTAAATAATTTCATGGAGGATCACGACTTAGGACAAGAAAATTTTCATTGAGTAGTAGATCATTTGAGGGATATTTTCCAAATTAATTTTTAAGATTATCTCATGAGAGTGAGGTAGAGTTAATGATTGATATTTTTTAGCGAGTATATCTAGTTTCCATCCATCAATATGGGATGGAACATACTAAGCTCAAGGAACACATGTGGTAGTTAGAATGTTTAGATGCCAGTGGTTTTATATAGCCCCGTACATCCATTTCATGTTATCACACACTTTACATAATGAAGGTTACTGAAACCATAAGTCTAAGCATGAATTATCGATGTTTGAACCATCATATGTAAAGAAAAGCTATCCAGTTCCTCAAATAGAGTATATCATCGATTATATGTCAAGAGATATGGTTTATTCAATGATTGACCTAAGATCGGGCTATCATCAGGTGTGATTCAGGCCATTAGACATACGTTGTATAACTTTTTATTGCATGTATGGTTTGTATGAGTACCTATTTATGTATTTCACTTTTATGAAAGAACGTTCCATTTTCATGGCTCTAACGAATAGGGTTTTCTACCACTCTATGGATTCCTTTGTCAGGTTCTTTTTGGGTGACATATAGGTGTATTCTAATACTCATAAATACCATGATAAATATCCTGATATTTTTCATAGTACACTGAGAGAGCATAAAAATTATGGTTATATTTCTATGTTCCACTTCTGGATGGACAATGTTCAATTCCTAGGTCATATAATCTTTGAATTTAGAGTACCAGTTTACCCAGAGAAGGTTATAACTTTATTTTACTTAGATAATCAAAATAAAATGTTTTATATATGAAGTTTCATAGTGTTAGCTGGAAATTAGAAGCATTTCATATAAGAATTTCTCCCCTTTATTTATAAATTATCATCCATTAAAATAAGTGTGGTATGTTATTATGGTAATTATCGTGCGAGAAAGCCTTTTATGAGGTGATATAGAGTCATTTCCCAACTACTATAATTATTTTCTAGATCCTGGAATAGTTTATATTATCTTATTTGATCCATCAAGCATTACCCTAGGAGTATTTATAATGTTGAAGGATATAGAAATTTCATACAGATCTCAAAACTTGAGTCCTCATTAGAGAAATAACCTAACACATGACCTTTATCCAGTAAAAATATTACATGATTGATCTTTAATGAGAATCTATCATTTGTGTGAGGATTTTTCATTTTACATTGACCACAAGAGCATCAAATAATTTTTTTCACAGCATGAAATGAACCTTAGATTGTATAGGTGGATCAAATATTTACAAGCATTCAATTTTGAGCTTGCCTATATGCCTGACAAGGGAATTGTTTTCACAAATTCACTAAGTTGGAAAACTCAAAAAACATGTCCTAGGGTAATCCAGAGATGAATGAGAATTAATGACACTCCCCTATGAGATACATCTGGAGTATTATTATGGTCATGAGAAATATTACCTCTCATCCATGATAGTTACCTCTTCCCTCTTTGTGTAAATAATGGGGAGAAAGTTTTCAGATCCTGATGGTTTAGTTATCCGTGCGAGTATATAAGGAGATCACCAACCTTAGGATGACTATGTGGATAGAGATAACATCAAACATACTCTTGGGAATTTCTGTGTTGTTATATATAATATAGAGTAGTCTATTCTAGAGTCCCATAATTCTTAGTGGGCATTTCATCAAGGCATCTGCAAAATGAATCGTTATATGTTATTCCAGTATTAGTAGATGAGGATGAAATGTCAGATAGACCACTTTATCACTAGGTGTTCCACCTATCAGTAAATGATGGTACTGAACTAGAGACCTGTAGGATTAGTAAAGCTACTTATATTATAGGAATGTAAATTGGAAGACGTTTCCATGAGATTTGTAGTCAGTTAACCTTGGTCGCTGAAGGGTAGCGAAAATGTACTGTTGGTTATTGACTCAATAATGAAATGATCCCACTTAATTATTATTCAGTAGACCCTCTCAGTTGATTATATTGGAATACAATATGTTTTTGAGATCATATGACTGCATGTGGTCACATTTACAATCATTTCATATAGGGATTCTCTTTTGATGTCATGTTTCTTCAAGGGTTTACTGAAAACTATGGGTACATAGGTGCTTATAATAACAACATTTCAACCTTAGTTCCATGGATATTTAGAAAGTATTACATGGGTTTTAGTGGAAATGACAGATCATTTTTCAATGATTTTAGAGGATCGTTAGAAAATCATATCCATAAAATTGAGTTTTCTTGTATTAATTGGATTTAGGTGATAGTCAAAATGGATCCTTTAGAGGAAATATATGGTTTAATATATCATCCACCCTAATACTGGATAAGGCAGGTGAGGTACCCTACTAGGTTTATGTATCTTTTTTTATTATTAAAAATAGTTTTATCTTATCAAGAAGTGTTTGAAAACTCCTTTGTATAGACATAAATCATAAACTGATCCCCATTGACAACCTCTAGATTTGAAGGTCGAGGATTGGGGTTTCCATCAGGTATCTCACTGGATTGGGAATAAATGGTTACAATAGGAAGGGATGTTGTCTCCTTATAATGTAGTTCCATTAGATATTTGACGGAAGATTCAGGCTAGTAGCCTATTTATTGCTACTACCTTAGAGGTATTGTTCCATGCATGACATCTTTTATGTTTCACAGGTTTCACCAATATCATGGTGACTGGTATGATACCTTTGATCCTGGAGAAGTTGATTTAGATTCCGATGCAAATGTCTACGAGTATTCTGTGTGCATTTTTGATCAGATCATGAAGGCTCTATGTGACTTGTATGTTCATCTCACACGGTTGTTATGGAATCATGACTACATGAAGGATAAGACTTGGGTGAATGATACTGATGTATGTTCACAGTGTCATGTTTTTCTCATATAGTTTTTCACCAAATCATTACGCCGAACTCTTGGATGTGTTCTTCTGGGGGGGAAGACTGTAATGACCTAGTTTTTTACTTAGGTATGAATCCATTAAATATCATTCTAATTCATCATTTTAGACATATCATGGATTCATAATGAGTTAGTTATTTTCTAAAGGGTTTCAAGGGAATTTTATAACCTAGGAACCCAATTTTTTTTGAAAATGGCCATTTTTCATAATTAGAGTAAACAATTTGGGGAGGAAGGATGGATAGTCTAAACTGTGTTGGTGGCATGCCATTTTGGATGAAGCCTTACCACATGTTTGGTGAATATATTCCCTAACCACATGACCTAACAGTGTGGTACGCCCCTCTTCTCAAGGTACATATTCATGGTTTACACGCAATGTGAAAAATGGTGTGGAAAAATTGTGTACTTGCAAAATTTTGGGAAATTTTACATTTTTCCATAAATGATATAGTTATCCCTTCATTCTTCAATAATCTGAATTCTAGCAGACAAAACCTCCACATGCACTAATTTTGGAGCTTTTGAAGGCCCAACATAGGGATCAATATATATCCTTCAATTGGTATTTTTTAGCATCTTTTCATCACTTTTCATGTACAATAGTAGGGACTCAAGTCCATTTGATCCGTTCTTCAACTCTGTAGATCTTGACCTATTCATCAACGTGTAATAATTTTTACCTTTTCTCAGATATCTTACATTTCATGATGAATTAGAGGATTATAATGGACAAATAGATTCATAAAATCCTATTGTGGGTGATCTATAGCTCATTCCTCATGTTCCGTGATTTTTGAAATTAACTATGTGGCCTGTAGATTTCATCAGATAATTTTAATATAAAATATATGAAATTCTTATAATAATTATAATCATATTTCTATACTATTTCAAAATATGTGATTAATTGTGAGTGATTACTCCCTCAAATCCATCCATCCCATGTTTGTTGTTTTCCAGAATTTTTGTTTTTTTGTTTTGACATGTTTGAGATTCCTTTCGAGCATGCCTTTGATTGACCTTTATATGGGTGATCTCTTCGACATTAAATGTATTGATTTAAATTCTGAATTGAATAATTGAAATTTTCATGTTTTCTCACCAATTGACCTACCTATGGTAAGTGTATGAATTTGATTATTAAATGTAAATTGGAAATTGGAAAGTATACTAAGTATATGACTTTTACCTTTTTAACAGAATTGAATAATCTGAATCATGTCTATATCACCCCATACAATGTTAATAGACGGTACCAGAGTGAATCTTGATTGTTGAAAATTCCATAAATGGATTAAATGAATTGTTATTTTCTACTTCTCCTTGTTACACTAATGAAAGGAAATTATTGATCCAAATTTATTTATCAATTAATTATGACTTGATTTGAGGGTTGCAAACTACAAGGACTTATCAAATTAATGAATTTAAAGGCATGAACCAAATGGAATATTATATGACTTCATTATAAAAATTGGAGTGTCTGACTTGAGCTTACCTTGGAATCCTGAGGGAATGCATTGAGCACTCAAGGGTCCCCTTACTAATTCATGGATTCAAATTCTATAGGATTATACCCAACTACAACCAATCCATTGACTAACATTGGATGCACAATATGACAACATATGATCCCTCGTGTAGTATTACAGGTTTACTTGGATACATTCCATAAATCCAACATTGAAATGTAGGTTCCATGGTTAAAGACCATCTGGCCCAATAATTTCCTAGCCAAATTTTACCTTGGATGAAATCCTTATACACAGTATGTTTTTTACTGTGTAATTATTTTGAATATTCTCTTTGGATTATGATCTTACACATTTCTAGGTTATTGAATGTTTTTGAGTTGGTGACCCTTGAGGCCTGTGATTCCTTGGTTGTTACCTCGAAACTTCATTATAAAATATCATTAATGTAATCCTTGTTAGATCATGGACCCTTCACTCTTGAAATCACATAACATATTTATAATTTGATAATAATCAAAAAATCAACTGGTTACATGTTCAGACACTAGCTATGGGATAAAGGAGGTACTTGGGTATTTAGTAACATTGTACTACTTTGTTTTAAAAAATAATTTTTGAAAACACTTATATTTAAATTAATGGGGATAGATGTAATTGAAACCATTGGTGGTGGCCCACTGATATTTATCTCACACCCTCTCAAGGTGCAATTTGGAACCTGAGCAAGATTAAATTATTGTAGGTTTTCATAAAGGGATGCATACAATGATTAAAAATTGATTGCTTACTATTTAGGATAGATATTGATAATAGATGATTGAGATGGATCTATGGATTCTAGGGATAGTATTTTGATTTATTTTAAACTATTGTGAAACATATTATGCTTGTTGTATTATATCATGGATTTATAGTTTCTAGTGACATTCCATATCATCATCATTTATTTTATTTTATTCTATTATTTTTAATTTTAAATATTTTAAATGTGAATTATGTTTTATTATATTGATTTCACTATTTTCCTCTGTGTATTTAGCCATTGTGCTACACTCTACTACTGAGGTAATAAAATCCCCATAGAAATTCCCTAGGCCCTCGATGATATTCGACAACCTCTAGCAATTGGGGAGATGTTCGTGAGGACATGTGTCCCACTAGGCTTAGGTAACCTATTAAGTGGCTTTTGAGTCTGGGACATCAATGAACAATGATTTTAAAATATAGATATTACATATTCTGAGATTAAAAATATTTACATTGCCCAAAATCATTCTTAAGGATTCAAAATTTATAAATCATATGGAATATCATAAACATAAATTTTTTTATAAGTGATCTATATCATATCCGACCATGTTTTTCAAAAGTGTAACCCTTTTTAGACATATCATACATAATATATTTCTTCATTAACAGATAAAAGGAAACATAAGAAAGGGTGATATCTGATGTTTACTAAGGTTAAACAAGGGTGATAGAAATTAATTACATGAACATAAGGGTATGACAAAATGAGTATAACATGTGAACACCATTCCCTCGATATCATGGATCATCACATACTGAGTTATTAAATAAATATTCGCAATTCATAAGACAGAAATTAAAATGTAATCGAAGAAAACGACACATAAGATCAAAACAACGGTGTTATAAATAGATTTATGGATTAAAAATAAGTATTGAAAATAATTTCCATAGAAGTGATATTTTCATTTCCAATACTATCATTGTGGATTGGGTTCAGTCCACAAACTATCATAGTAGTGAAGTTTCACTACCTTGTTCATCATAGTGAAAATCTTCCCTTATTGAATTGCATTCACTCCCCATACCAGTCGAGCTTATCTAATGATATATTAATCAATACCCGATGCATTGGAGGGAAATATTGGACCCACATTCCATAAAATAAAAATAACACATATCTGTTCCCTAATAACCTAAAAATATTTATCATATCTTAACCTACAAATTTATATTTGATTCATAATCATTTTATCATATCATTACATATAAAAAATTAATACGTTTCATAATAATGTCATCATTTAATCATATTATAACTCGTCTCCAAAAGGAGATTTCATGAGAATTTATTCAGGGTCTAACCTATGGGGGAGAAATAGGTTTCATAAAAATCATTCCATTAAAAACACAAAACACTCAGTTAAAAAATAATAATGACATCCTTAGATCAAAACCCTAGTATGGTATATCTATCTTAAATAGATGTAATATTATATGAAAAATGATTATGAAAAGAAACTTGTAACATTTATTGATAAAAATAACATTTAATTACAAAAAAAATTATAAAAAATTATGAAATTTTAGGGAAATACTTTTCTTAGAAAAAAAACCATCTAATTTTATAAATGAAGTATTAAAAAATAATTTAAAACAATTCTAAAAGAAAATATACATTCTACTATGAAAATAACTATTTAAAAATAATTCTAATTTAAAAAATTGAAAAATTATAATTCAATGAATATAATAGTAATGATGGAGGTAAATTTACTTCAGGTTATACATTATGACACCCAAATTCTACTCAAATTTTTGAAAAATACAAACAAACTTGGTTTAATTTTTTTTGAAGAATCTGGTCAATTTACTTTTGTAAAAATTCCAACATGGGAAAAAATTTCATTTAAAAATATTTTTAAATATATATAATTTAAACCATTTACAAAATTCTTAGGTTTGGATGAAATATCATTTTCCACTAATGAGTGAAATAAAGATGAATTTTTTATAAAAATTTATTTTGATCTCTTGAATTAATGAAGAGAGTAAAATGAAGGGAAATGTACTAACATGATATAAATAGTGGATAAATTTTTTATTTTCTTTCTAGATAGGTGGATCATAATATTTTATTACTATAAACATAATTATAAACAATCCTGGTAAATGATGATATTGTCACATATAATCATTACAAATTTGGTGAATTTTATTTTTAATAACTATGAATTAATAACATTAAATTAATCATTATATTATAAGTTAATAAATAAGTTAATGAAAGTATTTTTTAAATTGTGTTATATACACCACATAGAATATTATAGGTTCCAAACATTACAAATGTTACAAGGAATGAATGATTAAAAAATCATTACCAATTAAATTACTATTGAATTATAAACCATGTCAAATTGATATAATAAAATGAATATATAAATCCAAAAAAATCACTATAATAATCAAAAAATTTATTCAAGGGTATTATATATAACATATTAACTAAATAAGTTGTGAATATAGAATGTGTCCAATGGATGTAAAAAGTTAGAATGAAATCTCATACTGTATTTGCAATCTTGTGAATCAAAATACCCAATTCTGATTAAAATTTAATGAAACATGAAATAAAATTACTTTTATAATATTAAGTATAAAAATTTCCAAATTTTAATTAAATACACCACACCAATGATATAAGTGGTGAATTCGGATGACACCAAAAAATAAAAGAGAGATTATAAATGCATTACCATAAGTGATGAGATCCTTCATCATGTAAAATAAATTTAAAATGTTAATACATTTATTACTGAACCATACCTATATATAATACCATATCTGATTTAATTATGACTTTTTATTACCCTTTTACAATCAATTCCTTGTTATGTCATGTTTCAGGCAATACCTATGTTGTTTTTCATGTATGTTTTTATTTTTAATTTTAGGTACTCTTAAATTGATCATGGTTGAATCCTAAAAATTATGTTATCCATGATATTAATTTAAAATATATTTATTATACATGTATTTAGTTTGATAAAAAAATAGTGGTAGAAAAAAATACACTGTTTCTGGAGATGGTAGGTCATATTTATGCATGAACATTGTTTCCATTTCTCAAAAAGAAGAATGGAGTAATGGTTCAGAATTAAAATACTATTCTAGATGAAATATTATTTCATATATATTACATATTTACATTAAACACTACATAATTACCTTCTTTGTAAAACGTGAATGAATCACGTTGCTTCGTGAGATGGTAGTCCACCACAAAAACATGTGACATTTTCGTATTAACACAGAATAGAATATATAAAGTTAAATGTGATATAATAATTCAATAACTATTATATTATATTAAATATAAATATAATAATTTAATATATATTTATATCCATCATTGTGTGGTGGTAATAGAAAAAAGGGTGACATTGGTTTGGGTGGTGGTAGTCTTCCTTACACACACATTATGATTTCATACCCAGTTAGATGGATGTGGTGAAGTATTTATGATATTAAATTAATTAAATAAAATCTCATTGTTTGGAAAATACTAATTTGTTTTTATCATAATTTTTTAATAATAATGTAAGGAGTTTGAGGAAGAAGTAAAATAATACACATGGGCAGTGATGCTACCACTTCTTTAGAACATTTCCTTTAGTTGTAAAATAAATCCTTACTACATTATATCTATAACCAATGTAATGATTCAAGGATGAGATTAAAGAAATAAGGAAGTTATTTCAGGGTGTAATATCTGATAAAATTGTTATTTATGTGTGGATAGGTGAGGAGAACATGTAGGCATTTATATTTGTTGTAAGTGGAACACATGTAATTTTCAAAAAAAGTGTACCCTCTTTTACATATTCTAAAGAATACCAAAATGGTTTATTAACTATCAAATAAAAGATAAGTTAGTAATATGACTATAAATTTTGGTTTTAACAAGTTTTTGGCCATTTTTACATTTTCATTTTAGTTTAACCGTGAAGCAACCTTATTTTTCCGTAATCAAGGAAAATAATTTATACTATTTTTACTATCAATTATGGTAAAACATAAATATTACAGCATTAGATTAAATAAATTTTTATTATTAATAATATATAATTCATATTTTAATGATAAAGAAAATAATTAGAAAATTTAAATTTAAAAATAATCCCACAAACGCATCGAGAAAAATTATTTCGAAAGAGAAAATCCTGAGAAGTTTAAAAAGTTTTTATTTTAATATTAAACAAGGAAATGATTCCAATGAAATAAATTTTATGAAAAATATATAATTTAACAAAATTCTATTTTAAAGCCACATTAATATTTTGTATGCTTTTAAAAATATTAAAATATTTGAAATTTTAATTAAATCCAATATTTTTAACTATTCATCAAAATATTTACCTTAGCAAAAAATTATCATAAAATCTTCCTAAGATAATATATAATTATCATTAAAAAATGCAGCTAATGTTTTTCCAAATTATCAGTGATTATTCAATATTTTTTTAATAATTATTGTGAAAATATTTAAAACATATTTTCAGAAAAATTATATATTTAGGAATAAAATTGGATTTATTATTATATCATGTATAAAGAATATAATATATTATTGTAAAATATTTTAATAAATATATGATATATAAATTTCACTAAAATCATTAATATATAGTGAATAGAAAAAAATATTGATGTAAAAGAAAATTGTTCACATAAAAATATTTTTTCAGATAATGATTTCAATTACTTTTAAATAGCTATTATTTTCAACTATAAATATTTGGTTACCATCAAATTGTTTTTATATAAATTTTCAATCCAACTATTTTCATAATTTAGTTAATTTGATTAATAGCTTCATTCCAATGGCTATTTTATTAATAGATTATTAAAGAATAATATTAATTTAAAATAATTTCATGTTTTGATCAACCTTAGTGTTGCATGTAATGAATGACATAATAAATGTCTCATGTAAAGAAAAATATAAAGTTTCTTTCATATATCATCAAATTTAAATAGATTAAATTTATTTGAAGAAATAAATATTCAATATAGCTTAATTTATTAAATTATACCCTCATTAATAAATTGTTTCCTCATAATGTGAACTTGTTCTTGATAATAAAAGAATTTAAAATCTAAAAAAATTCATTTTAAGAAAACCACATTATAAATTAGGTTAATCATACATACTCTTTTAAATAGAGAAAGGCATGTATGTATGTCATCTAGAATTAAAAATTATTATTTAAACTGAGATAACATTAGTGGGAAATGAAAAAAAATATTTAAAAGAGAAAAATAACACAAAATTACTAATTAAGAGTCATATAGAGCATGGTTAAGATAATGTTAACAACCAAAAATCTATAAAACAATGTGGTGAAATTTTTTTAATGATATAAAAAATGATGTTAATAATATTTTATATATTTTTTTGGCCCTTTCCCTTATTTTAGAGGTCTTTAAAAAGATGATATATTTTATAGATTTCATTTCATTTCATAAAAACAATATCCAAATATAGTTGTTTCTTGACCAATTTCAACAACATATCATTCTATAATAAAAGAATTTTTCATTTCTGAAATACTAAATAATATCCATATTATAATTATAAATCATTCCATATTTCACTAGGTAGTATAAGAAAACAAAATTATTTGCACATGTTTTGAATAAATATTCATACATTGAAAAAATAAATTAATCTCAAAAACATCTTTAATCCATTCATCTAAATCATATCATTATCCAAACAAAACACTATTTTCTCAACAACAACAAAATATTAAGGGTATATTCTATTAATAAAAATATCACCATTCAATTAAATCACTTTCATAGGTCATCAACACCATTAAATATATTTTTTTAAATCAATAATGAATAATATATACTTAAAAATCCTGATATATTTCATCATTAATATGCCATAATCCATTAATTAAAATACAAAAACACTTCAATCATCCCACTTCCTTCTTAAACAATTAACTATATTTCATAATAATTTTACATAATACATTATTCTTATTCCATTAAATATTAGTCATGTATTTTCATTAATTAACATCAATTTTATCATTATTATCACATTTAATATATAAAATTCATTTATAATAACCCATAAATTTTATATATCACATGTAATATCCTCATAATTAGTAGTTTATCCACTAATTGTACCAACCTGCTGATTTTATTCATTTACATTCCCCAAAAATATATCTTCCATAATTCACAAACAATTCAAATTTTAAACATTCAATTATAGATTATAGATTAAGTAGACCATTATTCTCATACATTTTGTTAAACGAAGTATTAAATTTACATCTACAAATACATTATTTTTGTACTTATTTTCCACAGTCAATACATCTTCTAATTCCCCTAAATATTGATCATGGGTGACATATCCTTTATTCATCATATTTCAGAAACGGATATTCATTCTTATATGGTCTCTACCACTTGAACTCTCAATGAACTCTATAATTTTATTATTTAGTTACTATAATAGTTTATTAAGGTACATTTTATAAATCAAAAATCATGTTAACTAATTAGTAATATTCATAATATTCTGTTATCTATTTTTAATAACATTTAGTTTCTCGTCAAAACATTTTTTGTCACATTCAACATTAATACAGCTTATTATGGTTCCCACCATTTTTTAAAACTAAAAATCATAGTGTGAGAAACAATAATCATAATTCGGAACAAAAATCAACAAAAACACTTATATGAGTTCTAAATCATGGAGCCTTATTTTAAATATTTGACACCATATGTTTATCATATTTAATTTATAGTCATCATTTAAATAAATCCATCGTGATGGTTCAAAATGTGTCTATGAATTTCTAAACAATATGACCCGAGAGTGTCACACAAAGTGTGAAAATGAGGAACATTATCATGAATTAGTTTCCGATCATATCAAGATAAATGTGACCTTTCTAGTGATATTTCAACATGGTACCTCTATACTATATCCACATCCACTTGTATTATTGACAAAGGGGAGTAATTTTTCTAAAACCAAATTATCTATCTATTAACGAAATTTTAGGACATTTTCCTATAATTTGAATCTTCCTTAGGATAATATTATGATATATCCTTATACATATCCTTTAAAAAATACCTTGTTATTTTGGAAAATATTTTACATCCATGTTTATAAATGTTAACTAAACAGTTACTATAATGAATAATATAGAAATCATGGATTTTCGCATAGAGAAATTACACTTATTTATATGGTTATTAATTATAGTATACAAACACACACATGAGTATTGTAATGGTATAGTTACATTGGAAACATAGACTCATAAAAAGGTTAATATGTGATATATGTTATCTCGCACTATTTTACTCATAACTAGAACCACTTGTAGATATATTATATATATTTAATTTCTTCATATCTTGGGGAAATAAATCATGGTTAAGGTTATCCCAAATGATCAATAAGGATAATCTAGGGCAATACATAATCATTACATTAACATAATGGTGTGATAAAATGATAATAACATGTGAAAACTATACCCTTCTTATTTAATTTCATAATCTCGAGTCGTGGAATATATATAAGTAGTTCATAAGACATTAATCATAAAGAAATCAATTTACATTAGTAATAATATGATAACATTGGTATAAAAAGAGGAATTATGGATTACACATAAGATTATAATATAATTAATTAGTATTTAGAGGATAATTTTAAATACAATTATAGTGCACTATGATCACTCCACAAACCATAAATTTAGTTAAATTTCATTCAAATAATTATCTAGTGGATAGAGTCCCTTACTAGAGTTGGTTCACACCCCATTCTAATTCTGTTTATCACCTAAAATATAAATATGTACCCAATGCATTGGAGGGAGATTTGTGACCCACCCTTTAGAAAATTATAATAATAAAAATGTGTTCCAAAAAGATCATAAAGCATTCAACATATCATAACAAAAAAAAATCAAATTGGTTTCATGATCATTTCATCATATAATAACCTATTGAAATGTGACAAGTTTCATAATCATTTCATAATATTATGATAGTATAGATTGTGAAAATAAGAATGATTCCTAATAATTTTCTCATTATTTAATTTGTGTAAGAGTTAAAATTTTATTTTACCTCATTTTATAAAAAATATAAACAATTAACGATATAATAATATTGATTATTTTGTTTGTATCCCCAACAATGAATATGTAACATCAACTAATGTCATCATTGATAGAAAATAATTTTGAAAACACACTTGTATCAGTTCATGTTGAAAAAACATTTTGTTTAAAAATAACATTCTAAAACTAAAAATCCATAATATATTTTGGAAATATATTTATTTGAAATTATCATTAAAAATGTTTATATTAAGCATTACCACCCATATAAATCATTTCTTTTCTAAATATCAATCCCTATTTGAAATGTCATTTTTAAATCAATAAATATTTTTAAAATAATTCTCCAGGAATGTAACCATACAAATTTGTAATTTAATTATCAATTAAAATAGTGGTCATGATGGTAGAAAATTTCTTTCATGTCGTACAAGTAAACGAAATTATTCCTTGCACATTTTCAACACGCATCAAACATGGATTGTTTGGAAAAAGAAATTTATTTTACATTCCTTACAATTTTTGAACGAGTAAAAATAGGTAATAGTTATTTAATAAATCAATAAAATAATGATAAAACTATTTTTTTATGTAATTTTAGAAAATCGATATTTTGATGAAAAGGTGTTTCTGGCCGAACAAAGAAATAAATACATTTTTATATTAAAAATATTATTTTAATCTACAAAGTACAGAAATAGAGATGATTAATGGGGAAACATGTAATCTTATAAAAACCATTTTAGAATAAAATTAACTAGTTTCTAGAGAGGTGGATCATACTATTTTAGTATAAAAAACAAAAGCATATACAATCCTAATAAACAATGAGATTGAGACACAAAATCTATAAATCATTTGTATCAATGACTTGTAAGACCCTTGGATGAATAACATTAGCTGACACAAAAAATATCATTAGGATATGTAAATAAATTATATCACTTTTCAAAGGATCTATACATAAACCATATATAATATGATAGGTGTATAACATCACATAAGTCTAAATAAAATCAATTTAAGACAAAAATACATTATCAATTTGGAATAATTTGAATCATAGACCTCATAAAATACTGATACTAAAATTTCTATTTAAAAATAAACAAATTTCTATATAATCAAAATAAAAAACATGCATGGGTAGTATGTAAATAATATATAAGAAATAGGTTATGAATATGGAATTTGACTTACTGAAGTAAAAAAGTGATATAAAAATCCATTAGTGATATAATAATCATTGGAATCATAAGATAGAGTATATATTAACACAAAAAGAGACATTAAATATCATGAAAATGATGAGATTAATTATATAACATTTAAAATATGAGTTATATTCACCACAAAAGAAAAATGTATGGTGAATTTTTTTATGTCTCAAATTAATAATAGAGCAACCAGAAATCCTTACCATGGGCTACAACATCTTTCATACAAGTTTGAACATTTTTTATATTAAATATATGTTAATTGATCATATATTACTGAATATATATACATATAATTCGATTTATCATTTACTTATAACCTTTACATACCCGTTTATTAACAATTAATAGTTAATGTCATGTTTTTTCTCTAATAACATATATTTTTCGATTTTTTATGGTCCTCCTAATTTTATTATGGGTCCATAATCTCAAGAATTTTATAATATATATAGATATCATATATATTCAGTAAAAGTTTTTTATAATGATCTATAGAAATTATAAAAAAATTAAATACACAGTTTATGGAGACGGTACGCCATGCATACAAAAAAAATTGTTTAAATATTCACAAAATAAAGAAATCTGGAATGGAATACTATATAATAAAATTAATGAATAATTTTTGTTTCATATATATAACATAATTTCATTAAAAAAATCCATTTTATTTTGTAGGTAATGTTTGAATAAATCACTTTTCTTTGTGAGGTGGATATCATCTACACACAAAAGAGACATTATAATATTCACCTAGAATATAAAGTAAGATGTTATATGTAGTATAATAATTAAATAATTATATTTATATCATAAATAACATTTATAAACATTTATTTTATTCATTATATTAATCTCTAAGAGGTGTTAATTAAAAAATTAATGACATTAGTTCACTAGGTGGCATTCCACTGTACAAAGGAATAATGATTATGAATCTCATTTGATGAAGAGTATATGAATTTCGGAATTGAAATTAAAATAAAAATATCTTGGTATATGTAATATAATATGGTTCATATAAAAATATGGTATAGTAATAATTTAATGAGGTGGATGAATATATTAAATAAAAAACATTGTTTAGGGACATTACCTATTCTTCTAGAAAGTTTATTTAGTTTTCACCAAAGTCCTTCATTGGATGGATTTTGGACCATTATAAAGATTTTACAATGATATAACTGAATTAATGAAGTTATAAATTATTTTTTGGACTCAAAATTGGGGGTTTTGAATTGTTGATATAATAGATGAGGTAGTGGATTTTTATAAGTCTGCTGAGTGGAACACTTGTAATGTTTCAAAAGATAAAGTTGTAACAATGTTTTAAAAATTCCACATAGATTAAAAAGGGTAACCAATCAATAAAAAAATATATATGGTTGAAATATTTTGAAACATTGGTTTTTTATATGTTTTAAGATATTTGGGACCCTTGTCTTTTCAGTTTAACCTTTGGTAAACAAATTTTTACGTTAGACAAGGTAAATGAGTATTTAATTATTTTAGTATTAATTAAGATCATAAATAATGTTGGGATTATTATATAATATACATTATTCTGATTAAAAATATTGATTTTTTTATATAAACTCCATTCATAGAAGTGGAAAATTTTAATTTAGAATTAATCACGCAGATACGATGAGAATGTTTTTCATCATAGAGAATGTTATTAATAGTTAAAATATATTTTATATAAAATTTCGATATAAAAATCATTTCCATGAACTAAATTGGAATAATATATATATCATTGAACTTATTTTTTCTTTTTTAGACTATCATAAAACATTTTGGATGATTTTAATCCTTTTAATGAAATTACAGTTCATAATAATTACTAATTTTTTAACTATATATTAAAAAATTTATATTCATAGTGAATTCAATAAAATTCCCCATAATATCATTTTAAAAATATTATTTTAAGAATAAACTTTATATATATATTTTTAAAAAGTTCTAAAACCATAAAAATTTATATT
Organism: Viscum album; assembly: GCA_963277665.1. Taxonomy (NCBI): domain Eukaryota; kingdom Viridiplantae; phylum Streptophyta; class Magnoliopsida; order Santalales; family Viscaceae; genus Viscum; species Viscum album. Next base: position 1,672,327,513 of record OY728146.1, on the reverse strand, counting down.
TAAAATACTTTCGCAAAAGGTTTAAAAAATAAATCATTTAGAAAATGATGTTTTTAAGAGTAAAATATGATTTATTCATATATCATATCTATAAACCATTTATGTTTAATGTTAAATAATTTGTTGAATTTATAATATAATAATTTAATTAAAATCATCCACCCAACATGTTTTTTTTATTTTATTGATTAAAACACATATAATCACATAAAAATAATTTTTTTTAGAAAAATATTTGTCTTATTTTCAAGTTGTTTTAAATTTAACTAATAAATAATCTATCTACAATGGATTTATTATATATATATATATTTTTATGTTTGTGTAAAAAATATATTTCCATAATTCAGATAATATAATTAATACCCATTATTTCAAACTGCTAGGTGACAAGTTTCATGTCAAAAAATAATAAAATTTAACTGTTATGGCATGTTTCATTTAATTGCAGTGTTGCATGTAATTAAAGATACCCATAGTTATGCATGTAATTCAATATAAACATGGGGTTCACTATAAAAATAACAAAAATATTAAATTTGGTTTAAAAAAATAATAAATAAAATAATATTGGGGGTTTTCACTTCCACTTACAACGTTTCCCCAAACATTTTGATACAAAAAAGTCACATTGACTATCCTTGAATTGTAATGGCCAACTATAATGGTCTATATAAGAATTATTCTTTATCATTTTTTTTACATCTTCTTACATTTCTATAAACATTCTCAAATATCTTCTTCAAGAGAATAGTTCAAATGACTAATAACTCCCCCTCCTCTTACCAGAATAACTATGAAAAAAAAATCTTCAATATACAAACATTAAATGAAATGTTTGTACTGATTCTTGAAATAAATAATTATGGGTGAACTACATGAGAGATGAAAGTTTCACAAAATAAAAATCATATTAATGATCATAGGCTCAAAAAATATCCTCAAGAATCAAAATCGTATGTTAAAAATAACCATCAATCCAAGGATGATAGGTAGTTTATAGAAGAACATGCATTCTTAGAATCTTATAAAGGACCTACCATAACTATGATATAAAAAATAAATATATTGTATAGAAAATGACTTATGAAATACCTAACATCTAAAAAATATATTGAAGAAAGAGGATACCCATGTCATCAAATCAAAGGGTCTCCCTGATATGTAACAAATGGGTGAACATGTTTTTTAGATCTAGAATCACTCGCAATATATCGTTCATCAAAGGATACTTTGGTGAACTATTAATTAAGTCTACATTAGTGATATTCAACTTCCATTTAGGAATGATATGTGGTAGAAATAAACGGCAAGGTCCCTAATACTCAACCTTTATTAATTTATAGGTGTAACAACATTCCATGAATTCCACTATCTATTTTACTAATGGTGGCCACTAGTATTTCTTTTTGAGATCCAAACACATCATCATCAATATAAGATATACCACCCATTTCATAGAATATAATTACAACATTATCTCCTTCTATATACCAAAAAGAACCAAAATGTTACCATGGACATGAATAACCACATCACGGTCATGGAAACTCTTATATGGTTTCTCACTAATATATATGTCAATCCATAAGGCTAAAAGATCTTGATCAGATAACTACTTATAAAAATATGAAAAATCAATCCTCACACCATTATTATTAAAACAATGGATTGGGGTCATAATATTGGAATAGTCCTAGATAAAATTTAAATAATTACCTTTCAATCATAGAAATCAGTTAATATTAAATTTATTATTTTGTATGTCCAAATGTATCATAAATTTCAAATTCATAGGGCCCCCAGTACACCTGTGTCTGAGATTACATGGCCTAATTATTATAATTTTAAAATCCTTAAACTCAATTTATGTATCATATAAATATATCTGATTCTATCCACATAAATAAGGTGATTTCATTTTTTTGGTGTGACAATCACTATTCATATAATATTCCAAGTATTAATTGATGAAAATGAAAAAAATATCCTAGATATAGATAAAATATCTTATTCATCAAGACCATTAATACAAACTATGGGTATTTTAGACAAAATGGAATAAATATGAACTAACAAAATTTATATGAGCTTCTAAATGAATCCAATTGTATGCTAGATGGTATCATTATCAATAGATGATACCCTAATGTTTGTCCAATTTTGGAGAATATATTGGCACATATCATTTATTAAAAAAGATCATTTATTCACCGATGGTGATATTGGTTCGTGAATTATATTTAGTGCACTCTATAATAAAATAATCATAAATGAAATGTTTTATATTTATTCATGGAAAATAACATGGGGGAACCCATTGAAATTTTGACAATTCTGTATGAATCCTATTGCATATAGATCATGAAAATTAATTTTCCGTTCCCAATATTCCATTGGTGCCATCCTAGAATGAGGTATTGATACATTTATTTCTTCTAGAACCATTTGGACTTTGAAATTGATCTCCTACACTAGTGGTAATCTTGAGAACTCTTCTTTAAATACATCTTAATATTAGCTCCACACTATATGAATGATATATCATTGTGACTCTTCATAATCAATAAAAAGGATTTGTACCTTGGGAATGCGCCAGAAAAACCTAATATAAAATGGTCATGAAAAAGGATCTTAATGACCCTATTGACCATTATGGATATACTATCACCCTTCAGGGGTTATAAATATCACCCTCCTTAAATAACTGTTGATACGATATTTTTACAGAACCAGAAAATCAATACCACAAATCAAATGAAATATATTCATTTATAACATAAATAGGTCAAAGAAAATATTAATACCTCTAATATAAATATGAATCACCTCATATCATTTCATACCCATTGATCACACACCTCACAGTGTGTTATTTTTCATAACATCATGCACACTTTCCAAATACAAGCATAAAACATTTGAAAATTTAGTTGAATAAAAGGAATATAATTATCCTGTATCAAATAAAACAAAAAAATGTATATTCCACAGTAATCATACATTTATATTGAAATTTAATACATCTTTACTGGTAATATTATACGTCATTACATGGAACTTACATTCAACTTTTACCTGTAATTCAATATGACTCTCCGAAAATCCTCCATCATAGTGATGTTGTTGGTCTTCTATCAAGCTACCATTACCCTTACCCTTTCTCGAGAGACTAGTGGAACTCCACCAACATAGCTTCATAGGGGTATCTTAGTTCTTACTATGCTCTAGTTTTTTTTCATGTTACCTAGATACCACTAGATTATTGAGTTCTGTAAGAGGGCTTATATAGGAGGCCCACACTACCGAAAACTCATCCCTCTACCATTGAGAAAATACACTTCCAACACATTGGGAAAACCCTGAGAAACTAATAGCTCTAATCCCATTTTTTTTAAATATTGTTCTCATACCCCAAATGTGATTCTCACAAAATTCCAAAAATATCTTCTCATGTAAGAATGTATTTCTAATTGTAATGGAACTCACCAAACATTTCACTGGAATTGACTTCCTGTACTAGAGGAATCATTCAGATTTCCTTTGGTGATGAGAGAATCATTTATCTAATCAAATAAGGATCTGATATGGAATAAATTAACTTGAGACTCTATTTCCTAATGATTATAATATGTGATGTTATGTTCCCAATCTATGTTATCTATATCATTTTATGGATATAAATGAGGTAGTTCAGTAGAAATGAATAGCATAATCCATCAAATACAATCTTCATGACATTATGTTCTTGAAATCTCAATACTATTTGGATATTAGTGTCATGAGGTATATGTGACTCATTAACAAATTTTCGAACCCTTTCCTAGTTAACTCATGATGTTTTTTCAAAATATATTATGATGAACATAAAATAAATTGATGTTCCTCATATTATAATGGTAATAATATTCACTATATTTAATATGGTTTTATCCATGTGATTGAATATCATCTATACAGATATTATCTATAACTATTCAATATAATGGCCTCCCTCCCTTAGAAATATTTTAAGGTGCTCCTACTGTAATTCCCTTATCAGCTCAAACATAGAAGTAGTCATTAAAAAACTCTCCATCTTCATGGATGGTATGACCCTCATGATGCTATTTCAAATAATATCTTCCATCATATTACCTTTAGATTTATGAAGTCCCTATACCGATATGATATTTCTATTCTCACTACCACTCACTCATAGTTCAACTTTTATTTAGAGTAATGTAATTTCACTATATGGGTCAAAACACTCCTTAGATGACATAATTAAACAATAGATCAAATCATAGTGAAAATGAGTCACCAAAGAACCAAATAAATAAGGACACATTATTTCATGAACTAACAACTGGAAAGATCATATTTTAATATATTGATGTTATTAATTTTTATCATTCATTTTATAAATTTTAAGATTAATTTAAATAGGGAATTTATTTTCAATTACTGAATCCTTAAAAATAAAAATGTATGAAAAAATATTGTTGGGACGAATGTACTTGGATTTAAATTATTATTAATAAGGGAAAATATATGATTGTTTTGATAATAATAGTTAATGTGAAGACTCATGGACAATAACTATTCCATATATAACTATGATGATTGATGAACTAATCATCAATGATTAAAGAAATTTGAAATGGAGTTCCCAATAATGATATTGTGCCCATTACATACCTATATAAATAAAAACAAAAAATAATCATGTAAATATTAATATTCATGATGATTTTTTTTCATGTGCATTTAAAAGTGTTCATTCAAAAAGGATAAGGTAATTGTGTGAAGAACAATTCTTGGGTTGTTGTTTGTGTTTTTATTTTATGATGAAATTTTGGCCAAATAAATTTTTATAAGTGTCAATATAAAATTACCAAACATATAATCACACTATGAATACTCAACCATGCACTTGTGGGGGGATGCAGTACAATGTACGAGAGTTGTCCTTAATGGATTATATAGTAGATGTTATGAAGTTTCCTTATGTAGGCCTATAGGAGAGTGCATAGTGTGTGATTAGGTCACATAGTTATTGATTAAGCACAAGTGATACATAGCCCATGAGGAATGTGTGAATAAGTATTCATGTGATGATCCCCTTTTTACATTGAATGTTATGGAAGAGAAATTACCATGCATTGAAAACAAGGGACATACCTAGTTATGAACCAATGTGGGAGGCATGTATGGATCTGGAACTATTTCTCTATCATTATAAATACGGACATAATTTATTCATCTTGTTCAAATTTATCTCAGCTATCAGATGGATCATGTTCATCACATATACGAAGGGCATGATCTTCAACCTTTACACCTCCTTGAATATTGTATGTGCACTACTAATAGGTGGTTATCATATTATAACCCATTCATAGTGATGAATTCACATTATTTATTTGAAGAACCCAATTCAGTGAATCATTTCCATTAATTCTTGATAATATTTTAAATATATGATACATATTAGGAAAATCAATGTTGTACAAGACATAATTGTTGGATGTCGTAGAATCACAAGATTTTTTTGGATTATGTGAATCACTCTTGATATCACTTAATAATGTCACCTAAAAAATAATGTATAATTTTATCATAAGTATTTTCTATATTTTACAAATTCTATCTAATTAATATTATGAGAGTATTAATAGGTTGTCAACCGATTGTCCACAATGAAATAATAAGAAGAAACGAGGTTCACATGAAGCACCAAGATGTAAAATTATCTAGAGAAGTTATCATTCCATCACATGATAACATTTTTTGATCATGATAATCAAATATCACAGAGTTTAGGTATTTAATGTAGCACTATGATCTTTTTTAGTTCGATTACATATAAAACTCACTAGTTTTGAAGGACACAAAATGTTCATCAGAGGTGTGTTTCAGAAATATAAACATATAAATAGAGACATGGGGATAATGTGGCCTCAGTTTTACACATTATACATGTCTCTTGTTTCATCATTAAATCATGTATACACCTGTATTCATCAAATTAGGTAGAAAATGATACTTTGGTATTCATTAATTTAATGGAGAAGTGTTTTTTATATCCAATAATTATTATTTGATCTCATAAAGAAACACATTATGAAAAAAAAATTATACCTATTTTTATATTCACATGAAGGATAATAAATCACTTGAAATCCATTTATTGATCCAATGTAGAAATTTTTATTAAAGTAGGAAAGTTTTGGTAAACCCTACATAGTAACATGTAGAAATAAGGACACATGATTGTATAAAATCCATGCATATCATACACCCTACATACCTCCTTTTATAATCATCAAGTGGTAAAAATATAGAGTAAAATAATATTATTAAAACGGTTCTAGAATTATTTTGAGATTAGATATTTAAATTGAGAAGGAATATAAAATAATGATAACGGTAGTGGGTTATTTTCAATTTCCAGTCATTATGTGTCATTTCATGCCTGAATTAACTAATTTTTCGAAATCAAGAAGGAAGATCGAGTTGGAATTGTTCAAGTTTATTCATGATTTTAATATTTATGAATAATGTTTTTTCACCAACTAAACACATTTAATTGAGGTTGGTACTTCACTAAAAGAAGGAAGAAATTTCCAAGAAGAGTTACACCTTGGTAACTATCAAATACAGGTGGTAAATATTAATTTAAATGAGACCAAAAAGAAGTTATGGAACATGAACGCATACATGTGAAATTATTATTCAATGATATCATTATATATGATAAATATATCATCATATATTGGATCATACTTCATTATGGGAGAAAGTCTCATAGTTTGAGCATATAGCGGGAGAAGTCACTTGTGTGATTCTTGAGAAGAAGTCCCTTCTGTGGATTTGGGAGTAAACCTATGTTTATTATAGTGAAACAATTGTATAGTGAAAAAGAACACTAATATGGGGATCCATGAGAGATATAGTTTAAATTTTTATCGACCAGCTAATTTAATTAGAAGCATATTGTGTACAATCCATATTATGGGGAATTACAAACCTGAACAAGAGTTTGTATTTATATTAGAACTTATTAGTACATGTGTATCATTAATTTATATTTATAGTATATTTCTAGTTGATTACTAAATTAAAATCAACATTGGGTCAAGTATTTAACAATCCACAGTGATCAAATTGAACATATGTAGCTTTTAATAAGAAAAAATGGAACACTTATTTATCCTTATCCCCTATTAGTGATCTCACTCTAATCTAAGCACTATAAGAGGTATAAAATGTAAGTTTACCATTGAAATATCCAAAATAAATATGAGTAGTAAAAACATTAATATGATATATATTTGGGGTGTTACCATTTTCAATAGTAAAAACTATAATTTCTCAAAATATTGGATGGTATTCTATCTCTTATAAAATTGCGTAGAAGTGAGATATGCAGTTACATTAGGAATTTCACCCTACAATGAGAATAATCCATCAAACATATATAGAAATTATTAACATTGAGAGGGTTGGAATGGATATAAATTATATCTTGATTTCATTCTCTAAATATGTATAATCAAAATATATTTGTCTCCAAACATCAAATGATGTCTTGGATATACTATGAATAATTTGTAAGTAAATTTTAATGTAAAAGAATCTAATATATAAATATAGAAAATTATATTTGATGACATAAAAATGGTTAATGATGAAAATTTTGATGAATCCATTATAGGAGTAAATTATATTTTTACTAGAATTTGTGGTTTCAGGTAAACTCTTTATGAATCAACCATTATGAAGAAGTTGGTGATACAAATTATAGATAGATTGCATCCAAAAGATTCTAATTTGGAATACAGAGAATATCAATCACCGGATGATCTTCATGATATTCATATAACATATGAAATTAGAAAAATAAACTCCATTTATAAGAAGGAATAATATTAGAATGAAATTATAGTAATTATAAGAGGTAAAGTTAGAGATAATGAACAATGAGAGACAACTTATTCAAATCATAGAGATGTGGGATATGACTAAAATTGAATGAGGGTATTGTTTAGAAAAATGTTTAACAAAGTAAGAATATGAAATGGAATGAAGAAACTAAAGTGTATCAATTATCAGGGGTTTGGACATTTTTCATGTGATTATAAATATAAGAATTAAATTTTCACTGACACTTATGAAGAAGAGGAGAACCTCAAGAGAATTACTATGAAATATAAAAGCGTGACTATAATAGAAAACAGACGTATTCAATGAAAATTTAAAGAAATCTATTGAGTATATAAATTTATGGATATTAATTACTAATAAGTAGTAAATATGTTTTTTTAAATTTTATAAATTTGTTGATCTTTAATGGAATATTCTAAATAGATAGAGACACATATAATGTTTATGAACATAAATAAACGGCTGTTCTGGAGTAATTATGAAAATATAATCTATAATATAGGATTGGAAATTACATAAATATCATGATTACGAAAAGAAAATTGTTTACCGAGAATTTGTAATGTGTCAAGAAAGAGTAGAAAATATAAAGAAGATAACATAATATATAAATATTATAGTTGATATTGTAATGAAACTAAATGACTTTGAGTAAAATTAACCTGTATGGGAAAATCTCAACATTAATTAAGATTCATTTATTGATGAGTAAAATGTTTAAATATAGGCAAAAATTAAAAAATGTAGTGTGATTTGGTCTAATTACATGCTACGAAATCATAAAAATTCATCAAAGACATAGTCAATGTCATTTTATATCAAAGTACGATGAATCATATTATAGAAGACAATACTAATGTTTTTTTGGATAAAGGTGAAACTTTTAATGATATTGAGTTCTATATAATATGGTTACTACAATACATAATGAATTATAATGAACTATTTTTAGTCACAATAATTTAGGAACGTATGACTACACTGAATCTGGATAGAATAAAAGAAACAAAATTGAGAAAAAAGTTTCCAATAAGGAAGAGTTGATTATTTCATCCTTAAGAGTTCCATCAAAGAATAAAAAAAACCCAAAATATGTCCTAAGACATCAAAAATAATCTTCCTAGAATAATTAATATCTATATATAAAATCATGATTCTGAGGCTACTACTTATTTTCTGTAGTGTGTTTTTATAGAACTTATTCGTGCTAGTATATTATTTAACATACAGAAAAAAATAATTAATAAGGGGGATATTAAAAAAATTATATTAGATTTTATGAAATATAATACTTTGAAAAATACACATCTATACTACCAAAACATAATATATTTTTGTACATGAATGTTGTTTCTGAAGGGGGTGGGTTTGAAGTTCATAATGATATGAAATTCATAGTTATCATACCATATTATATTCCCCATAATGTAAGTGTTATGTGAATCTATATAATTAAAATAGAAGTAGTCAATGATGAAATATGTGAGAATCTCAAACAAAAAGATAAAATTACGAATTAATGTTTAGTTACCTGGAATAATGAAATATCCATGGATAAACTAATTGATAATGAGTAGTCAATTTATAAGGTAAAATGAAATCATGTGGTGATATTTGAAGAAGATAAATCTAATAATATGAAATCTATATATGATAATTAAAAAACTCTATAGTATGAAATATGTATAAAATTAGGAATGATATAAAACATTTTAGGATAAATCTACCATTCCATTAATAAATAAAGAAGATTATGTTCCAATAACAAAGAAAAATTTCTAGAAATGATTTGTAAAATACATACCTATAATATGTTTTAACTAATAAAAAATAATCAATCATACATTCTAAAAACATTAAAAAAAATTAAATATTATTCTAAATCTATAATATTAATAAGGTCATATTGATAAGAATCCCTCATTTTTCATGTTATTTCTGATAATATCAATGGTTCCTCATTATTCCATATCAACATTTATATGAACTAACATGTGTGGAATTAAATAAATGTGGATGTTCATCATGGATAATATCTCTATCTATATTGATTAATATAGTGAAACCCTTTATGGTATTAAGCACTAAATCTAAGTAATGACCATGAAACATGAACATATTCATTAATATGTCAAAGTATTTCTCAAGGGGGTGATGGACAATGATGAAGACGTCATAAATGGGGTAATTTATTATACAATTAAAATGTTTTGATTATTTTTAAATTATTTTTGAGGATATATCATGAAACACTATTTCAAATATTCACTAAAAGGATCAACATAAATTATATTGAAAATTATATCACAAATAAATGTTGTTTTTGGGAAATATTGAAACAATAGTAATATAACACTGGTTTTCTACACTGGGTATAACGACATACACATAGAGTTAACAAACAAAAACATCATCACATTAAGAAAAAATGTGGTTATATTATTTAAAGACTAATAAGATTAGATAATAACAACTAAAAATAGAATTGTATTTTTTTATCTATATGGGGGGAATAAAAATGAAGGTATAACACATAATAACTTTGTGAATTTATAAGGGAGTTGAAAAAAATTATAAGGGGATATTAATTTGAAAATTTATCTTAGATGTCGTTTTTCTTAATAAGTATCATTATGTGTTGGTAATTATAAGAAAATTTTATGGAAAAGTATTGTATAATTAAAAATCTACATATAATTACGATGATAGTTTAACATATATTAATTAATTAATGTAATTTGTTAAGTAGTGAACATTTTTTTATCGAGTTTTCATTTCTTAATTTGGAAAATAAAATGACAAAAATAACCAAAAAATATTAATTTCTTTGTAATTTTATTATATAAAAATATTTAAATGCTTCCAAGGACAATTGATAAAGTAATTGCATTATAAATAATTTTTGAGTTGTGGGTGGGCATATTCTTTTTATGATAGCATTTTTACATAAGATATTTTTCTATTTGTTAATAAAAAAATTCATTACATTTACTTACTCCCCTAGTCTACTAACCATTAAGAGGAGTGAAGAATACTCCACTAAAAATGTGGGTTTCCCTAGAATGGAAAAACATTGGTAGGTGTGAGTGGGATGCATATAGTCCCAATAGAGAATACATAGTGCATGATGTTGGGTCTAGTTTCCTGTGTTCTAGGGCAGGTGAAGAGAGTCCCATGAGGTGTTGGTGTAGGTTTTTGTTAGTTTGGTTCTCTAATATATATGGAACATTATGGTAGTAGAACACCAATTCTAAAAAATAATAAGCTAGGCTATGAAAAGAATAGATGTAGGAAGTATGTTTAAAGAAAACACTATTAATTCATCATTATGAATATGGGCAAGATATGTTCCTCTCAATCAAACAATATCTACTATATGATGGCTTCTATTCACACCATATATGAAGGGAATAATCTTAAACATTTTGCCCTAGGAAAAACCATCATGCACACTTCCTAAAAGTGGTATTCACACTATCACCCATTACAAGTGATGAATTCACATGACAAATCAAAATAGACCCACAAATGAAATAATTATCCTGAATTCATGGAAGTATTTCAAGAACATTATTTGTATGAGAAAAATCCAATTTTCACTAGATTTCATCCCACAATGTCATGGAAACACATGATAATATTGGGTAATTTTAGTTAATCATACAATAGCATGACGTCATGGAATGAAAAAATAATGTATATTTTGTTCAAGATAAGTATCATTATTTTATTGACTCTATTATTTTCATATTATGGAATTAGGAAGAGGTTATCAATCAATTTTTGATAATTAAATATAATGAAAAGAAAGATATATCATCTGGAAGAAATGTACTACCTGATCAAGTGAAGTGATTATGAAATCACATGATCACCTCCATATCTCATGATGTTTAACTATATAAGATTTTAAACATTGAAAAGAATTTTTATATCTTAGAGAGTTAGATATCATCTAATGATTTTACTTTTTAAAAAAATAACTTTTATAAGAAGTAGGTGGTGGAAATGTTACAATATAAAAAGAAAAAATGGATGACGGTGGCTATTATTTTAGACTATAAATATAGATCTTGTATCCCTTTGAAAAAGGGAATATTCTACCATGAGTTTGTGAAAAGCATATGTCAACAACATGATTAATTAATGTTAAGGAGAAAAGTTCGCATATTTCAATCATGTGAAGGATATATCATGAACAATATCATTCATGCACATAGATATTTGAGAAGACACTCATATTTAATCACATGAATTGTGATGGAACACAAAAAAACTATTTCCAGGTGAAGGAACTACTTTATAGTGTGATTGTCATGCATATCCTTTGTAATGATATGAATTAACACAATGGTTTTGATAATATTAATACACCTTAAATCCCTTGATTTATCTTCATAAACATTACCTATAGAGGAAATAAGATCTTAGGATCATCTAGGGCTTCAGAGACTGGATAGACGAATGTCTGAAAGGAAGGATTAACCAAATGTTTAGAAAAATGGGTAGTGATAATTGTGAAAAAAATAGGTGGGGAACATTGTTAACAACTATTGGTCCCACATTTTTTCATAACTATGTGTCCAAATCCACATGCCCATGAAAATTATGTAGATATTTGATAGACATTTGATAGGAACATTGCGAGGTTGAACAGACCATGTGCCTAACCTATTCGAGGGGGATATTTGAAACTTATGGGTGCATGGTTGGAATATGGCTTGGACAACCCTGCATCCAATTTAAGAGAACCATGTTTAAAGATGAATTTACCATTATACTGAACAAATTTTTTAACCCTCACCCACTAATTATTTTTCCTCAATTGTGTGTGAAACCTTATCCTCTCTTTTGAGTGATAACTCATTCCTATGAAAGTCGTATAAATTTATTATTAATTAAAACTACATTTTCTCTTTCTTTAGGGTTATTCTATCTAAAATGGTACGCTCACTAGTCATGTTTCTTTTGTTCATCATTTCTCTTTCCATCTGTTGTGCTAGTTTGGTGTGAGATCATATGCCCTATTTTTTGGGTAATTGGTCCTCTATTATTATTTCAACTATTCTAGATCGAATAAATGGACAAAACATGAAGAGGAGAGTGTTATGCGCCTAAGGATATTGTTATATAAATTTTCCCTAAATTTTTAGCTATATTCAAATTATTTTCAGATGTTGGACATTAAAAACGTTTTAAAAACATTCCATAATATGTGTTTACATTATATTTAATTTAACCACATAATAATGCATCCTTAAATCCTCGTTGAATTATTATTGGATGAATAACATGTTCATATATACCGTATTTTGTGTACTAAATTAACTGAGCAAATTTATGTAAATGATGAAATGTACAAAAAATCATATAAGTGTTTGTATTAACAATGGAATAGATTTTATTGGCTTGTAAATAATTGTTTAATTTAATTTATAGGAAGTGGGTGAAAAGGACACACAATGAGTTTAATATTTTGATATATATAATATAAGTAATAAATCCCAAATTTATTTGGGGTTAGTGTTTACAAATACTTAAGAGGTAATGCCTCATTATTATTATTATTAGACCAAGGATATTGGAAAGAGGACTATGGTTATGCATTTTTTTGAGAATTTATTTTCATGATCCCTTACAATAGGTTTTGGGAAAGGAATCTCACAACGTTTACTTTTACTTGGATGATTGGAATGACATTACATGTTCCATTGCATCAGATTTGGGGAATGACTAATCACCCTACTATCTCATGTGGCGATCATTATGTGTTGAATTCATACATGGTTCATTGATAATACTTTTCCTAGAGCCTATTTCTTGTTAAACAATTTATGTATGTTGAAGTTACACCCCAGGTCTATCGGGCACCTTGTGTCCATGTATATGCCTTTATATGTCCTTACATATAGATTTTATGTACATTTATAAATGTTACACACACACACACATCTATGATTAATTATATCTAGTAATCTAATTAAACTCATTCCTTCCTACTCTAATGTAGTTAGAGTCATCCAAGTGTCCTATCAGAACATGAGTCGACTAGCATTTAATATTTAGTATTTCTTATTATTCCTTACACCTTCAAAAAACTATTTTATATATACTGACTGGATTATTCCAGACATAATTGGTTGTGTCGTAATAGGTTTACCCAAAACACTACTCAGGACACCTTAGGTACCCATGTAGACTTCATATATTCTATTGTGGTTATGGGTAAATAGGTATTCTAGATCTATTTTTCTTATGTCATGGAGCATGGGAGCAAAGAAATGAGAATATTCTCTTGATTCTAGGGAGATTTCTTTTGGTGTTTTATTAAATTTTTTGTATAATGTTATATATGAATGTTCACTATATCCCCTACCTCCCTATTTTGTACCTGAGCGTGCCATGGCTTAATATAGTTTAATAATAAACCATTATCTAGATTATTATTATTATTGTTTCATGGAAATTTTTTTCTAATGTGATACTCGTCATATATTTATTCCACTAATTTTTTTCTTATTATATTTTATTTATATATGGTGTTCCAGTCTAATATATTGTTATAATATTCCCACAGTACCACCGTATACCCTCACAGCTAGCTGTGACACACTAGCATATGGGAAGTATCATTAAGGCTATGAGATACAAAATATTATGTACCCTTATACTGGATCCCAATATGGGACATTAAAAAGTGGTATCAAAGACCTTTATTTTCAAATTTTCATTTGTTTGGGTATTATACATGAGGCTATGATGTTGTAGAATTTGGTAACGAGCATGTTTTTAGGAGTAGCTATACCACATATAAGGGAATCAAAAATTAAATGGGATTGGTTATTTCTTTTTTGTTTTTACATGATTAAATTGAAATGAGTTCACCATTGGGTGACTCACATGATGTTTTATATTATTATTTTTATTGTAATGATTTCGTATATTTTTATTTGGCCGGTATAGAAAGGAGTTATTACCACATGCATCATCATAGGATCTTTAGGACTGATATGGCATGCATTTTTTCCTACCAAATATACATACTACTTTTATTTCTTATTTTTTATATATGTGTTTGTGTTTTTTGATATCAAAAATGTGAAACAAAAACTATGATGAAATAATTTGATTAATTAATGTTGTTAAATCAATCTAAAAGTAATATTTTCTCATGGATTGATTATGACACCTTAATTTCCCAATTATACATTGTTGTGGGTTAAGTACATATAGGTCCCAAGGACCAAAAAAACATTAGATGATTTTATTACATGAGTCATATCTGTAATTTATTAAGAATGTACTTATATAATATTGAAATGGTAATTCATTTAGTAAAATCATTTTATATTACATGTTATTTATTGATACAAGATATAATAGCTATTTTCTATTTATATGGAGTGACAATTTAAATTTATAAGAGTATGTATTTTTTAAATTGGTAATAGTGACACATTTAAGTATACCTTGATATATATATATATTTATATATATTAGAATGAACATAAACAAAATTAATATTTTAAATAAAATGATTACAGCAACATGGGATGAAAATTTCAATGTAAATGGTGTTTAACTTTATACCTTGCAATTTAATATCAATATTATAGAACATATTTCATGTGATATGAGACTAGACACCAACCTAGCCTCAATAGTGGGAATATTCGGTTATCTCTTTCATCTTTTTATGGAATGTTATGTTATTCCCTCATCAACTAGACATTGATTTTAGAGTATATAGAAAGGCATGATGATTTCTATATTAAGGCTATGTACCTATCCCATTATCTATATTTGATTATTTTCTGCTAAAATTTTACTCTGAAGTGATCATTTGGAATTATGGAATCGTGGAACCAATAAATCCTCGAGTCATGCTCCATGATTATAGTGATAACCTTACCCTATGTAGGTGGGCCTTGATCCACTATAAATACCTATAGTCATTCCATCAAATCCCCCACTTTATATTCCTAACATGGGGACTAACACATTGTTTCGAAAGAGTATCCTTCATATGGTGTAGTTTATGTTAGTAGTTGCTCAACCTTCCCCTACTATGGGAGTCTTGAATCAGAAATTCCAGTAGTGTAATCCTCCTTTTTTAAGCATAGAATACCACATACAATAGATTCATGGAGAGAGGATATGATTTATATATTTGAGAATATTCATATTCCTCCTAAATGGGGGAACAAGATCGCTACATATATGCAATAAAAGACAAATAAGACAATTTGTGATGCCATTAACCAAGCAGACCAACAATGAGATATAGTCAGGGGGACTTCCAGAAAATGTTCAAAAATTATTTTTTGCCGTATATAATAAGGGTAAATGAGATACATAATTTTTGAACATTCCATTGAGATACAGTTACGTAAAGGAATATTCTTCCTATTTTACTATGTTTTAGTGATTCAAAATATCCCTTGCCGGTGATGAGCTCATAGATATAATGAAATTAGAGGTTGGAATGGTATATGCATTCTAATCACTGAGTAATGTTTTTTAGTTGAACACATTTTTTATATAGTTAACCAGTCCCTTAATATTGAGCACAACTTGAGAGAAGTCAATAGTGTGATCTAATGTGTTTTATCACCTGAAAAAGGTAGTATTTCTTCAAGATAAAGAACTCAATACTTTCATGTTTATCATGGAGGAATAAGTAACTATACAACTTATACAAAAAAAATTTTATAACCCATCCGTGTATGAAACCATGAAATACAAATCCCCAAATTAAAGAGAGATCTAATTGGGCAACGACACTTCCAAAGGCTTGACTTGATTTTTTGTTTTTGTAGGAAGATTCAACTAATTCCTATCTAGAAAGCATATAAACTAACTCCACATTCATGACCAGGTCCAATAATACCTCATTAGGATGAAATATACAATAAAACCATCCACTCAGGACGAGGTGGTGGTCTAGGTAGACAGAACCGGACTCATAAAAAAAAGCATTATACGAGTGGTCCTACTCAGGATAGTAAGGTTATGTCTTAAGGATACACTATTAGATTGTATCAACAATTACATTCTACACTAGAAGAGGATATTTATGTGCCTTCTAATATTTGAGGAACTGTTATAATAGCCTCTACATTAGATTATTCTCTATTTAACATAGCTACATAACAAAATTTTATATATGTGGAAATTCAAGTGATTGAAAACTCTAAATAGGGTGCTTCTATTGAATGATGACACTCAATACCCCATTTGGTATTTTATGAAAGAGTGTTCCCCAATGTACAGATAATCCCCTTGAGATGAGAAGATACATTTTCATGTAGAATATTTTCATCTCCAACCTGATATAGATTTATGTAATCCTTGGTTTGGAATGGATAGATTTGTATTAGGAATGTATTGATTGATATCACTAGAGGGTGGAGTTTAAATCAATAGGTATTAGTAGAAACTTTCAAAAGGTAGATGGGATGTCCATGCACATCAAGCTAGGCATGGGAATCATGGGGTTTGAAGAGTTATAGCTCATATTTCTAGTATTTTTAGGGATGATCAAAGAATATGACCTAATACTTTCCCTCCCTTGGTGGATAATTTTAGAGAAACCATACCTGAATTTTTATTGAGGATACATCTAGTGAGATAGGTAGAATTCAAAAAAAATATAGCACTGAGAGTAGAACCAGTGTCTATTCCTCTTTACAATATGAAACCTATAGAGCTTCAAGATCCCAAGACGTAGTTGGAAGACATGAAATGGTTTTATCTGACCTAGAACCATGCCATAGGTTTCAAAAATACATTAAATTTATAATAAGAATAGTTACCTTAGGATTTTTTATGAATTACTAATGGCTAAAATAACACAATATTTAGAACTAGTATCCACTAACTTGAATAGACAACCTCTATTATCTGATCCGAGGAGAGATGGTGTTTTCAAAGATTGATTTGAGGTCAGGCTGCCGTCAGGTATATTTTATGTCTTTATACATACAACACAAATAATTTATATGTAATTATGGTCTATATGATTATCTAGAATTATTTTTCTATATCACAATCATTACAACCTTTATCATGGATCTGATGAATCTGATTTTCTACCCATAATAGGATTAATTCATTGTAATCATGTTGACAATTTCTAGGTGTATTATTTGTCTCAACATAAGCATTGAAATATCATGAAACCATTTTAAATTCACTAAGATAGAACCATATTTATGCAAGGATCTTCTAATTCAATATTTGGATCATAAAATTTGATTTCCGAGTTCATATCATCTCAATGTCACTAGTGTTGGAAGACATACATAAGGTGATATATGTAGTTTATTTGGATAAACCCATTTATTTCCTTGATAAAAAGAGTTTAATAGGGATATACATGTATTGATGAAATTTCATCATGGATTTCACAGTCATTGTAGCTCCTTTGATTTAGTTCACTAAGAAAGGTGTGAAATTCATATGTTTTGAAGCTTGTGAAAGAACATTTAATTTGTAAAATGTAAGTTGAACATAGCACTGATCTTGATTCATCTAATCTATAAATGACCTATATAGTTTACTTTATTTCATTGATCATCATTCTAAGAAAATTTATAATATTGGATGAGAAATTCATAGCTTCCATGTCTGATTAGTTGAGGCCTAATTAGTGTAATTAATCGATTCACGACCTTACGACGGACAAAGTGGTACATGTTATATGATTTTAGAGAAATTATTTTCTTGGGGAATTTTTTTTTCAGTATTCACACAATACTCAAATATTTATTTAAAAAACATGATTATAATTTGAGGTAGTGTAGATGAAGAAAGCTTCGATAACCCTTCGATTTTATGCATGCCTATAAGAATGGTAACAAAAATACAGTAGCCAATTATTTATACTGGAAGACCCATACATAGGTTATTAGAGATGATATTGGTGACTATGATATAATTGAATTGTTATTAGATATTCATGTTGGAGTTCATGAGTATCATTGGAAGATTCTGATCTCAGCATTAATAGTTACCTCTACCCAACTGAAATGGGTAAGGATGAAAAAACATTATGATCCCAGGGCACTAATATAAAGGGAGATTATCAAAAATGGAATTCAAATTATGGTTAGAACATGGATAAGAATGATACCATACACAAACATTGTAATATATAGTTTACATCAAACATTCAAGATGATTTGATATGATAATTGCAAGGCTTGATTTGGGGGCTACAACCAAGTGGCACTAAGATGTATCGAGACATACCTTGATAGTATTGGGGCCTTCTATGAAATAGGAGATAGCTGGCTATATCACATGGCATTTCACCATTTAGCAGGTGATGATGGAACATTCGTGATGAGAAGAGAATTTATAGTATTTTTTCATTCATGAGTGTAAATATGATGATATCCCCATTGCTATTATTATAGGTTTTCCGAAATCACCTTGAGGAAAATAAATAGTTTAGGTATTTACTAATTAGATTAAATAGGTATCCAACTTCTTACCTAATTGAGAGTCCTTTTAAATTGATGAGTGTGGGAGGATATAGATTAGGGAGATCTTATATCATCATAGATATCTACAATCCATCACAATTAATATGGATTCTAATTTAATGTGGTTCCTCTATAAGGGGTTATAGAAGGCCTTCTGTACACAGGTGCTTCTATAAATGACCAATAACACTCATATTGATGGATATAAGGTGAATATGTTTCATATGTTAGGGTAAATGAATTGTTACTATGTCCATGACTTTTGGGGATCTTGGGAGAAATATATAACCATGGTTATGTTTTCAAATCAAAATAGATTCGAGGATTTCATCTGGATGGATTATTATAAGAACTAATAATGTAGGCCACACTAATCACCATTTTAATGGTTAGAGATATGGGAAATAGATTTTCATGGACCACATATCATTCATGAGATATCAAAATATGTACAACTCATTAGGAAGCACATGTTGACAACCCATTCTATGATGTTTTCATAATCCAATGGCCATTAAAGAACTCTTGATTTCACAACTAGGATTCATTTTTTCTTGTAGTTTTTTCCTAGGATTGTAATTTGAAGAATTTAGAAAAAGGGTAATCTTTCACCTTAATTTTTGAAACCTGTTGAGATTATGGTGTTGGTAGGACCTATGGAATATCATATATCACATTCTTATATATACCAGTCTATGAACAATGATGTTCACATGTATATTATTTATCAACAATATCTGAACCTGTCATATGTTTTTAGACCATATAAGGTTGATTTATATATAGATTCTTCCATTGAAGATTAATCAGTGTATATTATAGATCGAAGAGTGAACACACATTTAGGCTGTCAGTTCCATTAGTATAAGTGATATGGATTTACTGTTGAGTAAAGAAAGAGACATTGGATAGGGAAGCTGATGTACATATTTCATGGATGAGTATTTTATAATATGATCCTTTAATACCTTAAAACCCCAACACATGGATGAGTTACATATAGATGTGAGGTTATAACGACTGGTATTTTCATGACGGTAAAAATCATATTTCATTCAGTATAAATCCATTTATTTATCTTGGTAATAGGACTTATGACCTATAAAAGGCATCAAGGGAATTGGTGGATTATTCAAAGATGAGATATCTAATTATTTGATAGGAAAGGTGAACCTCTTGTTTAGTTCATGGTTAGAGCTAACCATCTTACTCAACCATTTTGGGAACTCAATGCACATAAGGGGGATATAATATTTTCTCTAACTATGAAAGATAATAAATTATCCTATTAAAATTATACAGATGCTTTGACAGATTCATTTCACATTTCTTGAACAATGTTAGAAAAGTCATGTTCCTAGCCCATGTGAGGGGGGTCAAGAACAATGTTGGGTGAACATTTTATTATGTTTTCTATTCATCTGAATAAAACAATCATTGTGGCCAATTATGTTAAGTTGAATTTATCATTCTATATTTAAATGTTTTACCCTCACTCCTCTTTATTTTCCACCAATAGTTGTGCACCCTTCTCTTCATCTTTGAGTTCTCACACAAGACTACATAATGAATCTGCATTTCCCTGCCATCACGTCTCCACTAACATCATTTATGGGTTTTTTGGATCAATAATGGTAATCTCTAAATCATAATTCTTTATTTAATCATTTATCTTCCCATATCTTTCAAAATTATAGTGTATGTTCATATTCACTATTTTTAGGGAACTGGTGAATTAGTCAAATTTATTATATTATTGCATGAT
The DNA here is from genome assembly GCA_963277665.1 of Viscum album. Classification (NCBI taxonomy): domain Eukaryota; kingdom Viridiplantae; phylum Streptophyta; class Magnoliopsida; order Santalales; family Viscaceae; genus Viscum; species Viscum album. Next base: position 1,672,306,330 of record OY728146.1, on the reverse strand, counting down.
TCAGATGTTTAAACTAGATATCGATATTATTATGTGACTAAGTATTTTAATCTACTACTTTTCCATAAATTTTAATGTGTTTTCATATTATTTTCTAATGTATGAGATAATATAATTTTCTATGGGATTCCCTAATATGTTTTTTAACTTCTATCTATTTTTACCTTGGTATAATATTCTCTTAGAACATTATCAAATTATTAGAGTATGCCTACCTTGTTGATTTCCACCAAACTTGGTGATAAAAATGAAATATACTGTTATATGTAAATTATTAAATGGAAAAAACACCATCTAAGTGTTTTTCAAACCGTTAAAATGGATTTTCATTTCATTGAAATAATTAATTTTAATTACAATGAATGTATGTGGGTGGAAAGGCCACACCAAATGTTTAATATATATATATATATATATATATATTATATAAATTATAATTCCTATTGTTAGATGGGATAAATTTTTATAAAATTTTAAGAAGAAATGCATAATTATTATAATTATTATAACATTGATATTTGTCAGTGAAAAATGGTTATGGTATTTTTTGAGCATGAAATTTCATTGTCCATAATGAAGGGTGTTAGGCATGTAATCTTGCACAATTTAATTTCACTTGGATTATAGGAATGATGTTCCCAATTACATTACTTATGTTTGGGGCATGATTTCTCATCACACTATCCATTGTTAAGAGAATGATCTCTCACATTCATATGAAATTCAATTCTAGTGTCATTGCTGGAGTCTATAGCTCATTAGAATAGTCCTTGATGACTTAGTTAATCCCCAAGTGCTGCAATAAACTAGTATTAATGTATATTCCCCTAAATTCCATTCCATATATAGTTTATATATATGTATACATATTATATATAAATGCGATTAATTTTTTATGATGAACTTCCCAAACTCATTCTGACCTACACTAAAGAAGGTAGAGTAATCCAGGTGCCCTACTACAATATGATCTCACTAGAATTAAATTTTCATAATTGCATATTATTATATATTCATTCACATTGATATCTTATAAACATTGAATGTATTATTCTGGTCTCAATTGGTTGTGGACTATATATTTTGATGAGACCCGAATTGGAATTTCATCGGTACCTATGTATACTTCATGTCTATAGGTGTTGATAAGGGAATGATTATAGTCATGGATGCTTGATCTATTTTCCAAATTGCATGGATAATGGGATAAGAGGATAGATAATATTCTCTTGATTTTATTTGGGTTATCTTTTGGCCCTTTCTTCTTTTTGTATAACATCTTATATATATTCTTGTTCTTTGTTTCCCACATATATTTCTTTTTTAACATCAGTATTCCATGACACGATTTTTTAATTGAAAAAGCATATGGCTTTATTATTATTATAGTTTTTTGGATATATATTATCCAATTGATCTAATAGTCATGTAAGGATTTATTATCTTCTATTTAGTTATTATCCCTTTTTTATATATTTTTTTATATTAGTATGAGGGAATAGTCTCACTATCGATCGACCATATACCCCCATTTCTAGTCAGCAGTCATTAGTGTATAGGTTGGTGTTCTTGAGGATAGATGAAAAACTAGACCACACACTTTTTTAGTGGCTCTTGGACTAGGACATCATATCCCTTACATTAAGAACTATGAGACATTATGTGATATTTTCTTCTGAATGAAGGATTAGAACAGATGATAATTTGATAAATGTCATAGGATAGTTTCCTTTAAGGATGATAGTTTGTGTGAACCTTGTACGGTCATGAGAAAGAATTATGAGACAATCCTTGTATGCATTTAATGCACTCCATGAAACTTACAACAACCCTTGATAAACATTAAGTGCTGGGAATAAAAAGTAAAGGAATAATATTCAAGGGGTGGTAGAAATATTTAGAGATTAAATTTTAGAATTGAGAATGAACATAATATAATGAAAATAATAAATGGTTATGTACATTTTTCATGAAATTTGTATCATTAAATTCATCGTTGAATTAATTTGTAGAATTAAAAAGGCATAATGAGTTGGAAATTTAAAATACCTTTCTATCATATAACAGTATTCAATGTTTTGTGTCCACCACTTGCACATATTTAATTTAGGATGAGACTTCATCAATTGAATGAATAATTTTCCATGTATATTTTTCCTAAGAAAATGGATTAGATACAAGTGATATAAATTAATTTGAGAGAGAATATAAAGAATCATATGCACTTGAATATGTACATGAAAAATTGTGATTCAACGAGAAGATGAGAGAAGATCGGTAAATTCATAATATAGTATATCTAACATGAATAATTTTGGGAGTCTCTTGGATGGATCTTGGAGTTGTGGAAGTATATAGTGTGATTTATGAACGTTAATGTCTTTCTTGGATTCTATAATAGGCCAGTGTGGATTCTGGTGACACTGTGGGATGTAGTATAAAGAAACACCTATAATGATTCAAGATAGATACGATGTAAATCAATATTGACCATTATAATTTATAATAAGTATATAGTGGAAAATTCATATTTGAGTAGTAACCAACATGATACGGATGTTGAGTTTATATTTAACCTTGTTAATCCATTTGATTTGTCCCTCTTCATTTATATAAATATTAAAGATGCCGTTGACATGCACAAGAAGAGTGTATCAAGGATTTATCCATCCATAGTGGATAAATTTAATATAGTAAATATGTAAAATAAAATAAGATTAATGATATAACCCACCCTCTCTCAATGATATCACATAGATTTGAGCACTATATTTACATTTCTATGTGGCTAATATGTTAAACACATACATAAATCATTATTTTCAACCTAATATTAAGATATCATAAATCAATAACATCACACAACAAGTGTATCACACATGGTGAAGTAACATCCCAATTGGAACAAGTGAATACTCAAGAACAACAATCCTATCACTAAAATCCTAAGTTTCCCCAACATATGGTTTGAATAAAATAATGCACGATATCATTACATAGACAAGTAATATTCCATTCCCTTGCATTACTTTTCAAAATATTATGAAAAATAAAATATGCATATTTCAATACAGCTTTGTATTGTCCCCACCTTGATTTTCACTCACATGACCATGATAGGTAGAAAAGAGACATCATGTATTTCACAATGTATTCTAAATGATTCTGACTTGTAGTTAGGGTACAATAAATATATTGTGTACCCAATACCTTCTAGTAATGAATAAAAATCACATTGTAAATATCAAAAAAAAAAGTTAATGGACATGAGATGATAAATAAAGAAAATAAAAATCTATCTAATATATTCAATCCATGAAATGTTATACTGAAAGGCTTAATATATATTACACACACATTTAATTTCAAAAAAGACCCCATAACGAAAGACTCCCATTGTGGTCCCAAATCTCACACACAATCCCAACTCTTTGATACTCAACAACAGAAAGTAACCAATTATTCAAATGGTATATTTCTCATTCCCATATCTATATCTACGAAGAGTTCCCAGAAAACAAACAACATCCTGTGATGGGTGTAGGTAAAACTCAAAAGGCTACTACCAAAAATTTATGAAAAATACATTCAATGTATTATTTAATGAAAAATAACCATATAAAAATTCATTGATTCATATGTATAAGTAAAACATGTCAAAAATCCAGCATATCCTTGATCTCTCGGAAGACATATGGGATCAGTCATATCTACTGCAACATGTTTCCAGATAAGTTTTTTCAAAATTTCCACTAATTCCATGTGGATTTCAATTATAATAACCAATAAAACAATTTTTTTCAATCCAACCCATTAAATGTTTCCATGTTAATGAATAATTACTCATTTATATACCCAATGATAATTTAAATGATGGGGGCCTCTCATATAATCCATTTATAGTTGAAAAATTATGATTTCCCATGATTTATCTATTTACAATACTTCTGTCACAAGGAATAATTATCCAAATGCATACAAAATTATCATATATTCCAAAAAAAATTAAATATATTTTGTATTGGTTATTTCAATGTAGAATAAAAATTATCATTAAAATTTTTGTGACATGCAATGATTCCATTACACCAACTACCAATTTCCTAAAAATATTATATTATTCCATGATACATTTTAATTTTAGGCTCTGAAATCCAAAATAAATTTTCATAATTCAAAACCACATAATAGTTATAACCAATTACAATTATACATAACAATTTACAAGTTGTGAAAATTATGTAATAAATATTTTGATTCTAATTAATGAATCTGGATTCCTAAATTTCAGATTATATCTTAGGGTGAATGAGGGGAACACCTCCTGGGTGGCCAAATGTCAATAGACTCAAATTAAAATGGACTTGATGGAATCCACTTGTATTCTGATCATATGAATTTAATAAATTCCTTTGGATTCTGATTATATTTTTTTAGCATATATAGCTTACCATTGTGATTAAGCATGTTTCACATACTATAGTACAAATAATGAACATAGGGAGATGTTTCAGACCACCTTCTTTGAATCTATGTGGAAGGGTTCATAGATAGAACATCTAGATGAAAAAAACCATTAATCTCTATGGATAGTGATAGAACATCCACATTAATTATGGAAAAGAAATATTCGTCAAGAAAAATAAGAATTACTCAATTCAAAAAACAACACACTAAATCTCGCCTTTCAAATCGAAAAATAGATGTAGTAACAAAGTGGTAGTGTTGTAGAAGTCATGTAATCCTTGGAGAAAAAAATTAAAAAAACTAATTTGGAATTATGTTATATAGTGGTGGGTTAATTAGAAAAATATGGGTTTACTATGGTTCAAATATACATTTCCCTTATTTGTTTCACACCCAAATTTGCACCACTAGCTAGATACTGGATGCCACCAGCTAGCAGGTTATTATTAAAATAATTTATACACCCATAGAAACCCCACTAGTAAGACTGAAGGTTTCTTATATGAACCACATTATACTATATTTCCACCTATGGTAATGTGGGTCTTAATTCTTAGATGGTTTGATAATTATGGATTTAATTTCATATTGTCATATATATCAGCTAGTCAGTAGAACTGTAATATTTTTATTACTGCATGCCACTATAAAGTCTTTCTAGTTCACCTCATATGAGCCCCATCTACCACTAAAACAGTAATTTTAATTGATAAAAAGAGATGAAAAATAATTTAATATTGGTCAGTAGAACAATAAATAGAATAGTACATAGATTAAAGATTGGATCACATAGAGAACATAACACCCATATGATACATAATCAATGCACATGCTTATCAAAAATAATATACTGAAAAATACTGTTATCATGATATATAATATCTTTTCAAATGTGATTGATGGTGATATGGATCTCTTCCCATCATTAACCAAAAATATGTGTGCTAAAAAAACATGTTCTATTATTAAATACAACCTAATTAAATGTGATTGATTTATATAAAGTTTTGAAAGGAATCCACATATGAAAAAAAATATTGTAATTATAAAAATAATCATAAAATTATAATCACATTGATAATAAATGGGTATCTGTTGAAATAAATAAACATTATCTATAAAAAATTCTATAATGATAATAAATCACATGGTGTTGAAACCATATAGCTAAATGGTATATAGTTAAGATAATAATTTTCTCCAATAAGTAAAACTATAAAACATTAATGAGTACCCATCAAAAAAATAGATTATTCAAAAGGGTAAGTAATTGGATGAGAAATTAGGTTTATAAAACATCAATGTATTGAATTGATAAAGCTAGTGATGGATAATTTCAATTAAAAAAAAGAGCAATTGTAATAGATATCGAGAAAGAAATAGGTTTCTATATTCTGAAGAATATCCTTCATCACAAATATTATGTATCAATGAACTTTTTTTTATTTAAAACTTCTTTTTGATGATTTTGAACACTAATTTAGGAAATTTAAGATATTAATTATATTTTGAAAGAATTTTAATAGGAAGTTATACTAAAATAATGAAGAAAATATATTATTTTAAAAAATTAAATTGAGAATGTTTTAGATAAAAGAATCACACAGTGGAATGATGGGTTCATATGTATGGAAAGAGAGAAATATAGTTTAAAACATATCATTATCATGGATAGATAACATACATGGTCACCTTAAAAAGTTATTTTCTCAAAAGAGGAATTGAAAAGAAATGAAACATATAATTTTTAAAAAGAGAAATAAGAAATGGATTCCTGATAATATGTATTGGTTTTGAACATAAATTTGGGTTGGAATAAACATTTTTTATGAATTTATGGGAACTATTTTGATATTTTTGAAAACATTTTTCCAAAAACCCACATCATAAATTGAGTATTAAACCTTCATTATCAAACGAGATGAAGGGAATTATGAGAATCATAAAATATATTATCAATTAGATTTCTAAAGTATATTGGAGAACATTGGATATATGTAAATTATGGATAGGATGAAAATATTCATTAGTAATAATGGGTTTCGATCTTCAAAATGTTATATATTATTATTGAAAAAATTTATCAAACAAGTGTTTTTTGATGATTAGAATAAATTACCACAATTAACTAAAATAAAAACATTATAAAATAGGTTAATTGGTAATATATTTTAATTTATGGAACTTATATTGATTTATGAAATACATTCATGTAATGAATCAATAAATAAGTCAAAAATACTCCTAAAATTTGAAAAAATCACAAGGGAAATCAATGTGTGGTTTTAGCAACAATATGGTTACATAAAAAAATTATGGTACTTGATTAATGAGAGAGAAAGATAACATCTCATTAATAGTAAATAATATTTATAGTAATGGATTGATTATTAATGTTTCGTCCATAATAACATGGAATTAAAGAGTACTATTACAAAGGGAGTGATCAAATTGGAACGATGAGGAAAAGAGCTTGGGAGTAATTTTAGAAGAATTAAAAAAATAAAAAGTTATTTTAAAATTCTATTAATTAGATAGAATGGTAATCTCTATGAAATAATGCATAATATTAATGAAAATTATTTACTATGAACATAGAAACAAAAAATTCTAAAAAATTCTTAAAAAAGGAATTACTTCATTCAAAAGGATAAGGAAAACAAATACATTGTAGAGTAGCATTATAAATATTGGTAGGTCTCTATTAATCCTCAATAACTTTTTATGTGTGATTTATTGAGGGATGAGAAAGGGATATTCATGAATAATGAAATTATAGTGGAGAGGTATGTGATAATTGGTGGGAGTGACATCTTATTTTAGTTGGAAAGAGGTGAATTTCATGGAAATTTAGAGGTAAGTAAGGGTTAACAAATAAACCACATGTGTGATAAGTTATTTAGGAGTTTTGGAATCATTGTGTGTAAAAATTTTATGTGATACATGTGGGTATGACTTTCATACATATCAAGGCTTTATATAAGGTTTATATAACTATTTATTAAATAAATATGAGATACATTATATATTCAATTTAACAAATATCTGTCTTGATTATCAATTAATCATGTTAATAATTTTACTACTATAAATATTATATGACCCTACATATCAAATTTCAGTATTTTAAATTTCATTTCTTCCTCCATTTAACTTAATTCAATATATATGTATATAAAAATTGACTTTAAATTTAAAGCTTATAATGTATTGAAAAACAATTTCTGTAGAAAAATGAGATTTTAATCATTAAGTGTGTTTGATCACATTATTAATTTATAACTAATTATATGAATGTTAATTTATTTTTATATATGTTTAATAAAATTATAAACTTATTTTAAAATACATCCATTTATTTTATTTAAAATAAAAAATACTTTGGAAGGTTAAATTTTATAAATTGATAACCACATTACCATGGTAAATAATTTTTTCCTTGGAAACATAATATTATTACTAAAATGAAATTATACAAATTATTTAATTTGATAATACTTAGTGAAAATATGAAATTAATTTTATTGGATTTAATTTCTAAAAATGGTAAAAAAATTATTTTTAATATGATAATATTATATCATATCAGAACAATTTTTTTTGTAAATTATTACTTATGTATAAAATAGATAATGTTTATATATTTAACTATAAATATGTAATTTATATTATAAATTACTTTTATTCAATTTGATGTATTCATACATTTATAATTCAAACATATAAACTAAAAAGGGAATAAAATTTACAACATTTTTTTATTCTAATAGCCAATTATCAAATTTTTTAGAAAAATCTCAAAAATTATTGCTACGATATTTTTTATTTTATAAATAATAAATAAAGTTAGTATTATCATAGTTTGAATAAAGAAATTTTAAAAATATTATCTAAATTAAAATTAATAATATATTAAAACAATATTTTTTAATGATTTTTGAAAACATTAACGGTTCTTAATATTATTTTGTATAAATTTTTAAATTAAAATATGTCAAAATTCTATTTCAAATTCACTAATATTTGAAAAATATTTTAGTTATTATATTAAGGTGAAATATTATATAATTAAAAAAAATTATTTGAAAAAAAAATTAAATTTACATGTAATACACTTTATCAAATATCATATAAATAAAAATAAAAATATTATAAAATTTATTTTTACTACTTTGTTAATATTAAGAGATTTATTTTTTTAATATATAAATCATATCATATATTAATAATATTATTTGTATTTATAGGAATATTATAAAAATATATATACATATATATTTATATATATCATATTTCAGTAAAATATAGTTATTTCATATTGAGTAAACTTATCTTAAAAATGAATGAATTCAGTATACCAATTGGATATGTAAAACATTAATGTAATTTCAATGGTCATATTTTTAATAGAAGTTGTTACAATTTATATAATTTAAGAAACTATATTTCATTCATTTATATATATAAAGACTTTCTAAATAATTTTTTCAATTAATATACACAATAGAAAGAATATTTCTTTTTGTATATGTAATTTTTTTTAATTCATTCTTCTTTCATGGAGATCTTCCTCATTATAGTTTTTTTCTCTTTTGGTGGTCTGTAAGGTGGTATATAACCCATGAGATTTCATTTTCAACAATATATAATTTTTTTATATTTATTGTGCCATATTATTTTTATGTATGTATAATGGATTTGTTATATCTACTATGAGTAATTTTACATGGCGTGAAATTCATTGATTTATGTCCTATTTTTTAGAATTTGAATTCTGAATGAATAGAGTGTTCTTAGTTTAATTCATATATAATATAAAATATTTCATAAAAAATATACATACAAGAAAACTAATAGAAAACAAAATTTTGAATTATAATCATATTATTTATAAAGATTATGCTTCCTATAATCATGGGTTATTACACAGATGGCCACTGAAAAATCAATGTAAATTTCACCCTAGTTTGACATTGGGTCTCAATTTATGATGTATTGATATATTTTTAAAAAAATAAATGAAACCAAAATATTTATCTATTTTTTGTTCTATATTCATTCTGGACCTCTTTCTAAATAACCATTAATATGATTTAGGTTATAAATAATATCAATCCATAAGTCTATAATGGTGTTTAATGTTATCATATAGAAACTATGCTCTTAAACTATACCTTCTAAAATCATTATATTTTAGGATTAATCCTTCATCTAATGATAAAAAGAACTAAATTAGTTTTTAGATGAGGATTTTTTAGGATGAAAATAAATTATCTTGATAAAAAATGAACTCATAAATAATAAGAATCATCAAATTATCCATGTAATACTTGAACAATTTAACCTCTTCTTGAATTAGTGAAGATATGTATGAATGAACTACTAGAAGCGTTTGTATCATCAATTACTGGGATATTAATAAATCATTCTAGTCATTGAAATCTACCTTTAAAAATTAATTCATTTTCAAATACGACATTTGACTTATTATCCCTTCAACATCAGTTTTCATAGGGATAAATTCATGAGGAATCATGTCATAAATACTCTATATATAGTCGAATCCTAATGATATTTTAGCTTATTCAACAGTATAATCTTCATTTATTACTCTACTATACATCATTAATGGAGTTGGATCCTCATGTCTTCCTCACCTTACACCCTTTATAACATATCATGATTATTCTCCAAATTCATATTTATATTATCCAACATGTTCAGAAATATTATATATCCCACCTTAATAATCCATTAGAAAAATAATAGATAGCTCATGTTTTATTTTATTATCTAATTTTATTTCCTCGAAAATATTATGTTAAATATTTTGGAAAACATTACCTTGAAAATAAATAATTATTTACAATTTAACTTCAATATATATTAAATTCTATAAATTAGCTATATGATAATACTTATAAGTATTTATATTTATCTCATATTCTTCAAAATAACCTTTATTCAAAATTTAATGAGGTCATGAAACCTCAATAATATGTTATTTTTACTCATATTAAGAAATAATAGTGTTATATTCTTGTCCAACTAATGCTTCTATAAAATAAAAAATATTAACCACATATTTATCATGATTCTCAAATTGGGTAAAAGAAAAACAATGAATTTCATTAGAAGATACTCTCTTTAAAATTACTCCCATAGCTATAGTGTCATCATCCAAAAAGTCCCCTACATCATCATTAACAACTATAGTAGTAGCAGTCCCCCCAAAACCCAATTATGGATTTATTCATATCATATCTTCTACTAAGAGGTAAAATAATTGTAAAAGAGGAAATAGAGAAATATACCATTTTTATAACCAAACTATTACAATGAGTGTTTAGAAAATGATAGTTAGTTTTTTATAGCTCTATTAAAATCTATTACCACTCTCTTATATAGTAGTGTTAGACACCTCCAATAATGATTGAGAAACCACGATTATTTAATGGAAAATCATAAATAAATTAGAATATATCAAGAATTATTAACAATATTGTCCTTTAATATTCTATAGGAAATATTAATATCCAATTGTAAAATGTTTTTAACATAATATTTAAAAAAATATTCATTTTTTAATGAATATAACTAAATTATTTGTTTAGCCTCCAAGTATTTGAAAATATTCTTCTCAACTACTAGGGATAAGAAATGTTATGTCATAATCACAGTCTTCCATATATCTTATAAATTAAATAGGGATGAAATAAAATCATAACCCCCTTCATGGAGAAAATGAAAAACATTGGAAATTACCTAGATGATATAGAGATTTCATAGTCTATAAATTTCTATATGACTAAATATTTATTGTCATTGAAGAAAAAGTATGAATTTTAATTGAACTCCCATTAATTTTTCTTTTGAAATTAATCATCACCCCTTATATGAAAAAATATCATCCTTAGAGGGTTTTCACATTATTTAGAAAAAATCATTTTTTCTAGCTCAGAAATTTCAACAGAAATTCCACTTATAATATTTTAAAAAATAACTATCACTTCAATATTTCAAAATAAAACATTTAATTTATAAATAAACTTTACAATTATTAATTTAAATAAAATTTATTGAGGTTTAAAAATTTTTTTAGGTAAAATGGTGTAAATTTTTTTTGGAAAATTTCAATAAAAACTTAGGTTTAGTGGGTTTGATTGATTAATTCTTATTTAGAATTAGAAAACTAACCTTAGAAAAAATATTCAATAAAACAAAATATGATATTATAAAATCGTGGATGATATGGGATTGTTTTAGTTTAAAAAATATTGATAAAACATGTGAGTGAGGTAAAAAAATCAAATGTGTACACACCTCCTAATATAATAACAAAGTATACAATTTAAAACTAAAATTATATGAAATAATTTAAATTAATATAATTATCATACATTTTTAATAAAATAAAACTGGTAAGAAACAAGGGTTTGGAAAAAATATCTACATATTGAATTTAATTACAAAATAAATTATTGATAAATATCACCATTTTTTGAATGAACTATTTATAATTTTCATCCCAAATATAAATTAATGGTTTATAATTGATTTATAAGATTATTAAAAATATTGATATCACCGATGTTATTGTAATATATTGGGTTCTCAATATAATTAAATACTAATTCCTATATGTCTATTTCAAATACAAAACATAATCACAATTATATCCTTTCATGTTTTACTCAAAAGAATAATCGATAATTTAACAGAATCAATATTTTTCATGAACATGAAATTATATGTTTTCTTAAAAGATTATAGGTTTTGAAAGTTATTTTCTTACATAATGCATTGAAAAAAATTTAATTATTATAATCTTATTTAAATCAAAAAAAATGTTTTTTGAAAAAAAATGATGAAAAAATTCCATTTAAATGTAATTTTTATTCTGTGGATGTTAAATTACATTTATTTTTATCATATTTAAATTATTTAAATAAAAAACATGAAAAAATAACATGTTTTCAAATTAAATTAAGATATGGATACTGTTTAATTTATCACCTACATAATATATTTTAAACTAGTTTTAAATCTTGTTTCAAATAAAATATGATATTTCAACTCATAGGAGTTAAATACATATTAATATATTTGTGTAAAAACTTATTAATTAATAATTTAGGTTTTAATGTTTGTTTGAAACATTTAAAAAATAATTTCGGAAAATTTTAAATCTATTTAAAAATATTAACTCACCCATCATGCTCATTTAAAATTCTTATATGCTTGAGTTTTGGAATCTATGACAATTTTTTGTTGTGGAAGAGAAAATGACAGAATCAATATATATTTACACTTTAAATTATATTTTTTAGTATTTTTTCATAAATAATTATTTGTGTATAATAAAAAATAAAAAATTAGTTAATATAAATAAACATATCCTTTTAATAAAATATCTATGTTCTTGTTATAGAATTAAAAATTCGTGGTTATATTAGAAATAGAATTTTCAAAACGAGGTTATCCAAAACATAGTGGTGGTTCAATAAATACTACCTCTATAAAAAAATATTTAGAAAATTATATTTCAAATAAATTTCATATAATTTAACAAGTTTAGATGATTTATATGAAAAAATAATTATAACTAATTTTATCCTAGAAACTGGAGAAAATGTTTCTTTATAATATATATCTTCTTCTTGATCATGGTATTTGTCACTAAATATTTATTTTTCCTAGTGATAACAAATGTATTATCACGATTAATTAAAAAAACTTTTATTAAATAATAGAATAATTTTAAGGTATTAAAACTAATTATTAGACCGCATTAAATTTAAAATGATTTAATTCCGCTTAAATGGAAACCATCAAAATAAAATGATATAAGTCTTCATCTATGTTTTTTGTTTATATTTGATAAAAAATATAGAAAACTCATCATGATTGTATAAAGGTCTTCTATTATTAACTACTTCATCAAGGATTACAAAATATAGTATATATCTTGGTTTAAAAGGGTTAAAAGACTAATGGGTATTACACTTTTATGTTCATCATTTTATTCCCTTTTGGGAGTGGATTTATCATGATCATGTTCAAATAAATCATCCATTTTATTCTAAAAAAGTAGATCAAGACATAAATTATCAATTCAATTACTCTAGTTCTCAACATTCTTTTTTATCAAATAGTTGGCTTTAATACAATTCAGCATGAGTATATTCTATAACCATCATTTTCATTAAATTGAAAACTCTATATTCTTTAAATGTATTATAATATCATATGATGATTTCATCATCCCCCTTTTCATAAAACATAAATATTTTTTCCTTAATGTCTAATATAAACCATTTTCATCCAAATTATTAATTTATCCCAACATTGGATTTATATTATTCCATAGCTCATATAATGTTTTCATCAATTTATTCCTTAATATTACTGTATTGATGGATAACATATTATGTTAAAATCTTATCACAAAAATGGATATGTTAGAAATATTCACATTATATTATTATATTAATATATTTCATAGTACTATTTTTCAATTCAAAAAAATCATTTTTGTTGTGGTGTTCCATGAGAATAAAATGATTGGTAAATGTATTGTTTTATAAAAAATTAATTAAAATAATGATTGTAAAATTCTCCCCTTTGATCACCACATAAGGAAAGAATTATAGAGACTTATTCATCTTGAAAAAAAAATACAGAAAATAATTAAAATATCACAAGGATCACTTTTATATAATAATAAATGAACACATGAAAACTTTAATGAATCACCAACCATTAAAAATAAAAATTATTTACTATCTAGAACTATAGTTCTAGAGGTTCAAAAAATGGTTCATATGAATATGTCCTTGAATTCTAGTTTGAGAAACATTTTTCATTATTTTAAATAATGATTTATGTTTCATTCCCACATGGAATTAGAAAAAAAAAATTATTTTTATGATTTGAGATGAGTTAAATCCTAAATTTTATTAATATTTGATAATTTCTTCAAATTATTTGCGTCATAATATCTATGCATCCCATTCCAAATCCAGGTTTCATAAATTTCAACAATCAAGCAGTTCAAATTCTATTTAAATATTGAATGTATGTACAGGGTGTAAACATTTTTAGTAAATTCTTCTCTAAATTTTATAAAAATATTCAAAATAATAATAATATTTATTAATATAAATGATAACTTAATATTAATAACCAAAAACTTTAATGAAAATGTTAGGGAATGAATTATTCCAAAAACATAAATAACTTTTTTTTAATGAGAATTAATTTAGGGATTCCCATAGATCTGATATCTATTTTTTCCATTGGAATTATCACCAAATGTGACATATAATCCATTTATTTTATGAAATAAATAAATAATAGAAAAATATCCACATGTATTCAATGATAAAATAACTGTTAAAAAGTAATTTTCAATATGGTTTATATAGGATGTTCCGTGAAAAATAAATTTAAAAACAATGTATTTGTACCCAAATTCCCTTGACCCAAAAAAATGTTACATACATATAATTTTTAAATCTAAATTTATATACATTTTCATGAATTGATAAATAGAATTAAATAAATTGTTAAAAATAAATTCATTATTCTACTAACACATCATAATATTTCTTAAAATACAATCATTTTAAAAATGACCATCAGATTAATAGTGATGATAAGTGAATTTGAAAATATTTATTAAAAAAGTCATAAAATAATTTTTTAAAAACATTATTTTTTCTACATTACATCAGATTCCATATTATGAAGATTCATTTCATTCATCATAAGGATTTTATTTAAAAATTATTCCCTATTCATTAAAACACAAGAGTTGTCCTATATATATTGTTTTAAACCATTAACAATTTTATTTTTTATGATAAATAGTAAAATTTGAAATAGACTATTATATTTTAAATATTTGTTTATAAAATATGGTTATCAAGAATTATTTTAATTAAAAAAATCATATAATTTAAATAAAATTTTATTTCATTTTATTCAATGTATCATTATGGTATCTAAAAATTGAAAAATTCTCATATAATTTTTTAAAAGTGAAATTATCATAATTAAATTCAGAATAATAATAATAAATAGAATTTATCTCATCAGTTTACTCCAAAAAACACATATTTCCCTTAAAGTTAGATACATCAACATTAGAATCAGAATGATAGTTAACATTGGAGACCTATAAGGTACTCTATGAATCATTCATATCATTATTATCATTATTTTATTCTGATTTCTTTCTATACATCTTTTTTTACCTCTTAAAATCCAATAGAAAAGGGATATTAGGCTTGATATTTCCAATATTCTTGAAATAATAGAATATTATTTAACTATTATATCTAGAGGTATTTTTTTACTTTTTAAAGTATATTTTTTATCCTAATATCATTTTTTATAACTTTTTTGAACTGCTTATAATATTGATAAACCTCTTCACATGTCCCTAAATATTATGAAATATTTTCCTCAGGTGAGAATGAAATTGACGCCTCTTTGTTTTTATTTTTAAATTTTTAATTAAATGTCCTTTATTAATAATTTTTACTCTTTAAAATTTGATTCCCATAAGAATCATCTTCTATATTATAATTTAATATCATTTGATTCCAATAAGATAATTTAATTTATAATCATTTAAAATATAATATTTTTCTTAGAGAAGAAAAAATTATACTCTATTAAGATAAAACAACTCCAAGGAAATTATAATGTTTATAGGGTTTATGAAAATGACTTGTCATGGAAGAAATATTATTTATTATTTAATTCGATCTTCCATTCATCAGAGTGATTCACTCACCAAAAACCATTTTAAAGGTCTGAAACATGAGAATCACAATGTTTTACATGTTTTATATTATATTATCAATACTTATATAAGCTATTGATGTAGTTTTTCATATTTCAGTTGTTGTAGGACATTGTAAAACTCTATTGAATTCATATAGACATTAACCATTTATGATAAAATTTATAAAATTTGATTTTATAACATATTATTATTATTCCTTATAATTATGTAATTATATATCTCTTTCATGAACTCTACCAGGATTTATGGATTTCAAATAACCCTTTATACCAAAATTTCTAAAATAGACTATCATCAAATACTTCTTGACCTATAGTTTTATCCAATACAGTTAGGATCCCTGATGTCAGAAAATCTCTTTAAATAGTTATACGTTAAAACTATTTAAATTTTTTCTATGGATATTCAGCCTTTTTCAGTTGATTATACAGTAATATATTCCATTAAAAATAATTATTACATTGGTGGTAATTACACATTGACTATAAATGGATTGAATTGACTTCATAATATTTATCTATAAATGAGGATACTCTTAAAAAATTTCTTAACTCATTTATTAGAAGATATAATAAATAAAAATAAATAATATAAGAATAGAACATTAATGATTTATATTTTTTTGTGAACATTAATATCTTAGTATAAACAAAAAATTCCTTCCCACCATCATAGCGATTTTATGTAAAGATGTCATTTTCATATGAAACTCAATAGTAAACTAGAAATAACATAAAAATATAAAAAAAATAGTTTTATGAACATTTATGGGTATGTCTTAGTATATAACACTTGTACATGATCTTCATAGAAGTTAATTGTGTTGAGAATATATAAATATTTATCTCACAGATGGATGATGAAACTAATGAAGGATGATAGGTTCTTCTATAGAAATAAAAATACTTCTATGATCAATTAAAAATGGTTCCTTGACCAAAGAAAATATGATGGTCAAATTTTAGTTGTTGAAAGTTATTCGTCTTCATAGAAACAAGAAATAGCTATTACATATATGAATAGTATGTAATGTATTCATTTTTCAGAGAATGCACTATTTAATATTCTATTTTATTATTATTTTTGGAATTTAAAATACCATATATAATCCAATATTAAATAGAAGAAAGATTATTATAAAAGTAAAATATATATTCCCATTTAGGAAATTTCATTCTAAAAATACAAGAGTAGAAATTTTTGTCGACTGTAACAATAGTCTTCATTGGAACAATATGAATTATTAGGAATGAATATAATATTTAAACCCTCTTTTCTCATCCATGTATTATATGTTATAGTAAAAATAAATATAGTAATGGAATTGAATATCATTTTATAAATGGTAATAAATACCAAAAAATAAAGAATAAATACATAGAAAATAATTACATGAAAAACTATTTTTCAAATGGTACTAAATTATTTAATAGTTGTTTCTAACCTTAATTCTATGTGAGAGCATTTGAAAGAAATGAATTTAAACATCAAATAATAATTTATTTGTGATATAATATATTTAATTCAAATTAAATTATGATTTATGTGACACATAATACTTTCATAAAATAATATTAACATCATAGGATAATCTTTCTATAAAGACTATTTATTATGTTAAATTTTCTCTTTATTGATCTATTCAGGATAACTATCATGTTATAATTACATTTTTTCACATATCATTATAATTAAATGATATGATTTTAGGAAAATGTCAGCCTTCATGTGAGAATTTAAACTTCATAAAACAAATGTATTTTCCAAAATACAATATAGAAATTCAGTTTTATTCCATCTTTTAAAAACCTTATAAAAATTAATTTAGAAAATATTTTTTAATTATTATGGAATTAGAAATTCATCAAGAATATTTCATGATTTCTAATCGATTTTTTCCATAGAAATAAAATATAATTCATTGAATCATTTTAATAAAATCAATCATATAATTAATTATTAACATGTGTGATAATTTATTATCTTGTAGGATATTTTCATTAAAAAGTTATATTCAACCTATATAAATTATAACCACAATAACATAGAATTTATTAAAAATTGGATTGTTAATAATATTGTAAAAAAACTAATGTATAGTTTATTGTAATAAGAAATAGTGATTTTATGAGCATAAAAACCTATGAAATAATGAGATACAATGAAACAAAATTATAATCTCAAGAAATATCATCATATTTGTAGAAAAAAGATATACACATATAAGGATATTTATTTTGAAGATATGAACATTTTCAATCATAAAGGATAGTAAAATGATTTATCCTTATAATATAAACATGTTTATGAATATAGGAATATAATTTATCTCATCAAAATAAATTTGATAAAATAAATGTGAAATATAAAATTAAGGATTTCACTAAAAGTATTCCTATTTGATTTAAATGGATTCTTGGTAATTGATTGTATTAAAAATGGATTTAATCTGGTAAAAGTTAGACAGGTGGATGGAAAAAAATTAAAAAGAAACCATAAATGGGTTCCAAATATTTCAATATGATTGATTAGTGAATAAATGGGTTTTCAATAACAGATAGTTGGTGTTTGTTATGAATGAGAGATAATGACTACTACATTAATTTTTATGCATAAAAGATAGTAAAAAAAATTAAAACGACATGTCACATGGTTAAAAACCTTAAGAAACTAAATTGAGTGATGGTGAAGGTAATGAAAACTAAACTGGACAAATATTGAAATCTTTTCTCGATATATTCATTACCAAA
Source organism: Viscum album (assembly GCA_963277665.1). Lineage (NCBI taxonomy): Eukaryota > Viridiplantae > Streptophyta > Magnoliopsida > Santalales > Viscaceae > Viscum > Viscum album. Next base: position 1,672,287,298 of record OY728146.1, on the reverse strand, counting down.
ATCATGAATATTATTTGAAGGTAAATAATATTTATAATGGTATTTTGAAGGGAAAAGAAATAATATGAATTTCATAACAAATAAAATTACTTCATTGAAAAAATTATACTTCTCGTAGTAAAAATTATTTAACAAGTCAAAAAATTGGTTAATTTTTATGTGTTGTCTTTTAAAAAGAATGAGAAATTAAATGTGAACTAATAAAGGTATTTTAAAGATAAATAGTACCTAATAGAATGAGATATGACTAAAATATATTGGGATGTTATGGTTTATCCATTATAGAATTCCGTGAAATACTTCTGAATATCTTTAGTAAAATTCATACTTGTGAACCATAAGAATGTGAAATATATTATTTATAAAAGTTATGGTTCAAAAGAAAAATTATATAATAATCATAATGTAAAAATTAGAGAGAGTTTTTCTTTTGTATACAATGATTTTAGAGATATTATAAGAAGAAAAATCTCCCCTTATAAATGTATAGAAGAGATTATAAAGGCATAATTTCATAGCCAAACTCACCTGTTTTGTGGAACCTTCATTTTATGATGGTATTTATTTGGATTTGGATTATATATAAAAATAAACTATATATTATGGTCAAAAATCTCAATTCCATTGATTAAAATATTTCATAAAATACTAGTGATTATTATTTAGAAAAATATGAATGGTTTTTAAAAAATGAAATGTGTAAATATAAATCAATAAAGATTTACTAATTAAGATATATTTGATTTCCTACATTAAATAAATTACATGTTTAAAAATATGAAATTCAAATGATGAATTTATAAAAATATATCCATGATAAAAATATCATGTATTTTAAGATGATACTCCTAAATGGAAAATAGTTGATAAGATACATAATATTGAGGTGCCTCTTAAAGATCAAATGAGAATAAATCCATGTATACATGATAGTTGATATTAATTAAATATTATATGAGGCACCATCATTTAAGAGTATATTTATGAATTTTTTAAAAGATGATGAAGGTAAAATTAATTTTTACGTTGAAAACACCTTAAAGACGATTGGATCTAGGTCAATTTGTATTGATGATAATAAAATAAAGAATAAATATGTTATGTTTATTTGAAAGTATAATATTTTAAAAATGTGTATTAACTTTATGAACAATTTCTATGATTTAAATTTTTTTTAATGATTTTAAACACCAATTTTGGAAATTTAAAATATTAATTATATATTGAAACAATTTTAATAGATAATTATAACAAAATAATAATGAAAATAAATTATTTTTAAAAATTAAATTGAGAATGTTTTAGATAAAAGAATCCCATAGTGGAATTATGGGTTCATATGTATGGAAAAGAAAATTGTAGTTTAAAACATATTATTATCATGGATAGATAATGTACTTGGTCACCTTAAAAAGTTATTTTCAAAAAAAAATTATTTGAAAATAAATGAACCTTTTAATTTTTAAAAATAGAAATCGAAAAGGGATCCCTGATAACATGTAATGGTTATAAACATAAATCTACATTAGAATAATTTTTTTTATGAATTTATGGGAACAATTTTGATATTTTTGAAAACTTTTTTCAAAAAACACACTTCATAAAAAGAGTATTAAATTTTCCTTATGAAATGGGATGAAGGGAATTATGAGAATAATAAAATATAATATAAAATATATTTCTAATAGTCATAGGAGAACATTGGATGAATATAAATTATGTATAGGATGAAATTATTTATTAATAGTAATGGGTTTTATTCTTACAAATGTTTTATATTATTATTGAAAACAATTATAAAAAATTTGGTTTTTATGAGTAGAAGAAATTACCCCAAATAACAAAAGAGAATATATTATAAAATAGGTTAATTTGTAGTATATTTTTATTCATATAACTTATATTTATTTTTGAAAACCATTCACATAATGAAACAAAAAATAAGTCAATAATACCCCTACAATGTGAAAATATCATAAGGAAAATAAATCAGTGGTTTTAACAACAATATTGTTACATAAATGAATTATGGAAATTGATTATTGACGGAGAAAGATAAAATATCATTAATATAAAATAATATTGATAATAATGGATTGATTATTAATGTTTTTTCCATAATCACATTGAATGAAAGAGTCTTATTACAATGGGAGTGATCAAATTGGAATGATAATGAAGAGAGCTAGAGAGTAATTTCAGAAAAAATAAAACAGTAAAAATTTATTTTGAAATTATATTTATTAGATAGAATGGTAATGTCTAATAAATAGTTCATAATATTAAATAATATTATTTACTATGAACATAGAAACCAATAATCCTAAAACTATCCTATAATATGAATTACATTATTCAAATGAATAAATAAAACTAATACATTGTAAAGTAGCTTCATAAATATTGGAAGGTCTCTATTAAAACTCAAGAACTTATTATGAGTGATTTATTGAGGGATGGGGAAGCGAAATTCAGGAATAAAAACATTATATTAGGGACGTACATGATAATTGGTGGGAGTGAGATCTTATTATAGTTGAAAAGAGGTGAATTTCATTGTAATATAGAGGTAGGTAAGGGTTATGAAATAAACTACATGTGTGTTAGGTTATTTTGGTGAGTTGGAAGAATTGATTGTAGAAATGGTTGGTGATAAATGTGGGTATGACTTACATGCATATCGAGCATTATATAAGGTTTATTTAACCTTTTTTTTAAATAAATATGAGATACATTATATATTCAATTTAACCATTATTAATATTAATTATAAATTAATAATGTTTAATATTTTACTATGAAAAATAATATATGACCCTATATATCAAATTTCACTTTGTTATATTTTAATTTTTCCTCCATTTAACTTAATTCAATATATATCCCTATAAAAAATGACTTTAAATTTAAAGCGTATAATGTGCTGAAAATTTATTTCTAAAGAAAAATGATATTATAATCATTAGGTGTCTTTGATCATATTATTCATTTATAAATAATTAGATAAATGTTAATTTATTTTTATATATATTTAATAAAATTCTAGACTTATTTTAAAATACATCCCTATATTTTATTATAAATAAAAAATACTATTGATGGTTAAATTATACAAAATGATAACCACATTACCATGCTAAAGAATATTTTCCATGGAAACATAATATTATAAAAAAAATTAAATTATATACATTATCTAATTTTCTAATACTTCATGAAAATATGAAATTAATTTTATTGGATTTAGTTTCTAAAAGTGGTAAATATTTATTTTTAATATGATAATATTTTATTATATCAAAACATTTTTTGTGAAAATTATTACTTCTGTATACAATAATATATATATATATATAAACTATAACCATGTAATTTTATTATTAATTATTTACTTTTCAATTGAATGGATTCTTATATTTATAATTCAAACATATAAACTAAAAAGGGAATAAAAGTTTCAACATTTTTTATTCTAATACTGATGAATTGACGTGTTATAGAGGGACCCTCCCATCACATACTATTCCCAATGAATTCTTCCAATTAGTGGGGTGAAATATAAAAAAAATATACATATTAAATGTCAATAAAATTTCTGAATCATTAAACATAAGAAAAAACCATTCTGAATAATTTGGATAATGTTATCAAAATTTAACAACCGTAGTCAAAATGATCACAAGACATTTATAAAAATATCAAAAATGTTATCATAATAGATCAACCGCAATGAAACATTATATTCACTTATTAATATTGACATAGAATAAAATATATTTTTAAAATAATTGAATATTCTTGAGAAAAATATATCATTTTTACATTAAACATTTTGTTTAAAAGACCCTAAAATTTTAATATAATACATTTCACTAAAAAGAACATTTTAACCAATCGAGTATTCAAAATACTAAGGAATCATGATAGTGTAAAATCACTTTCATTCAATAAATGTTAAGAAAATATTCATTTGGTATTTTTTTGGAAAAATAAAATAATTACCTCATTATAAAAATAACTAAAATATTCTATTCAAACCATTTCATAAAAATTATCAAATGGGTAAAAACACTTTTAATCATTTTAAGGATAATAGTGAAAGCATATTTTGAATTTTTTTTATAAAACATTGATATGGAATAAAAATGTTACTTTGTGGAGATTTAAACATAAATAATATTGAATAATAATGAGATTGTGAAATAATCCTTACCACTTTATAGTCTGTAGAATCATATGTCACGTGAAAGAAATAAAATTATATAAACACTGAAATATAAAAATATTCATAATAATAATCAAAAAATACATTCATGAGATGTATATAAACCACCCAAAATAAATAAGTAATGTATAAGGAATTTTTCCATAGAAATAAAAGTGATACAGAAATATCGTACCTTTTGTTTTGAATCTCATAATGGTCACTAAAAATTTATATGAATGAAATATATATTTAATATAATTCAATCTCATAACCGTATTCATATTTATAATACCATATATGAATTAATGATGACGTTTTATTACCAGTTAATTAGTCATTCAATGTTAAAGTTACATTTTGGGTAATAACTGCCTTGTATTTCACATGTGTTCTAATTTGTTATATTTGTATCCACTTACTTATTTCATGATTTCATCATATATAGAATAATAACCATGAAATTAATATATTATATATTCCATAAATAAATATATATATTTATAATAATATACAAAATCTTGAAATAGAAAATGAAGTACACCATTTGTGGAGATGGTATGACATACGTATACATGAACAATGATTCCATTTACTTACCATATTAAAAGGGATAAAGTAAATGATTTAATTTAGGTAAAAATATTTTTTCATACATATAATATAATTTCAATAAAACAATCCTTCATTCATTCATTTTAATGGGTAAAAAATCACACCAATTTGAAGAGACGGTAGTGCACAATCAACAAATGAAGTTATCGTATTCACAAAAAAATGTAATGAATGAAGGTGTTTGTAATATAATAACTAAATTATAATAAATATACCATTAATATCATAAATATCATATAAATTCATAAATTATATCATTATTCCAATCCATGAAATGAGGACATGGAAGAATGGATGGCATCAGTTCGTGAGGCGGTAGTCCACCATACACATGAAAGATTATTATGTAACCCATTTTATGGAACTGTGAGTGATTTTAAGGGTAAAATAACATATAAAGGGTTTATGGAATAAATGAAATAAAAAATATTCATTGATGAGTGTTACATATTCTATGGGTTTATCTTTTTAATTGGCACAAAATGACATCATTGATGTGATTTATGCCCAATGTAGGGATTAATGGATAAAGGTCACATTATTACATTTATTTCTTGACATTAATCATTAGTTAAACCCATTAACTCTTACCGTGACAACATGGATTTTATACACTTTAAGGGTTAATATAGAAACTATAAAAGGAATACATTCATAAATGAGCAATGGATGAATTTTTCAACCTTATCTCAATAATTTGGACTTGTTTTATATTTTTCTAAAATTTATATATTTTAATAAAATATTATTTATTTTAAAGAACATTAAATCAATTTTTAAATTATTCATTACCTAAATTTTAAAAAAATATCAATACATAAGATAACCTCAATAAAACATTGAATACATCTATAATATGTCAATTTAATCTATAAATTTTTTATGACATTAATTATATCATATTTTATTTATTTTAATATTTTAAATATCATTAATTCAATATTTCTATTGATCAAATAATTACTACATCATCATTTTTTATGCCATTGAGGTATTATTTATTTATTATAAATTAAAAATAAATTTCTATGATGAATGTACACATTTCATATTTTATATTACTATTTATAGTCCAAAATATACTCCAAATTAACACGTATCAATTACATAATACTTATTACAAACATGAATATGACATAATGGACATTGCATAGAACATAATACTAAAGAGTCTTAAATTATTCCACGTGGCACCAAGGGATCATAAAATAAATCTAATTATGATTTTAATTGACACAAAATCTGTCATTATTACTATGACATGGGTTTGGGTAAAATTTGAATATTTATAATATTATTTTTACACTAAATTACTCAATTTAGATTTAACCATATTGGTAAAAAAATATATAAATTACTATTTAAAATGTCCAAAAATAAAATAATCTAGTATACATAATTTAAACCCACTGATTTGAAATATAGAATCCATTTTTAAAAATGTAATATAAAGAAGTTGTAGTAATTTATTTAAAATTAATCTCGTTGACAGAATAAGACAACAAGTATTTAATATGAATACTTTCAAAAGATTGAAGAGTTTTATATCCCAATTAAATGTCAAATTTATTATAATGAATAATATTATATTATATTTTAAAAAATTGATATAATTATTATTAAATCGAATTATGAATATAATTAACGAGTATAAATTATTTAGATGAATTTTTTTTCACATAAAATTTAAAATTTAATCACTATTTATCAAAACATGAAACTTATCCAAAAAATAAAAAATATTCATCCAAAGAAAATTTTTATAGTACACATTATACGAATAAGTTTAATTTTTAAAATATAATTTATAAATGTTCCAAAAACTAGATTTGAAACAGTTGAACCATCAAAAAGAGGTAGAACTGTCTTTTTATAAAAAAAAACTTCTTTATGTGCAATATCGAATTTTTTCATTTATATTTTCTAGAAAAATCATAAGATGGTTTTTAAATATTATATTTAATATTATATATATATATAATATAATAAAAAAGTGTTATTTTTTATTTTATTGGTAAAAACATAGTTGTTCACATTTAAGTAGATTTTATAAAAACAATTTATTTATATTAATTTTTTTAAAATATATTTATAATTAATTGGTAATCAATGAATTAAATAATATAGTCTCATAATTTATTTAATCATTTAAATTATAACCAATTAAATATATAAAAGATAACATAATTTTTAATAATAATATTAATAATATATCATGGTTCATATTTTTCTCGAGGTTACATGCAACATAAGTTATCGATGATATTAAATTTTAAAAAAACATTAAACGAAATCATGGTGTGGTACAATTTTAATTTTATAATGTTAGAATTACCAAAATTACCTAACCAAATCATATATGAAGAACAAATCAATTTTCACATCAAACATTGATTTTAGAAAAGAATTGCTAATAAACAGTTGATAAAATTAATAAGTAAATCATATATTGAATGGGGTTTATGAGTATTGTCTTGTAATGTATTTTTAATAAACCTCAATTTAATATACTAGTGGTTTGGTCTTTAAATAAAAGAGTTGAATATGTTGTATGTTTTGTCGTCTCACTTTTACTTTCAGGGTACAAATTCAAAAATCAAAACTTATTGCATTATGTGGTGTATATAGTTCTCATTTTCAAATTTTATATCATGATTATATTTCAAATTATGGGTTTTAATGGTTGAGATGATGTTATATCTATTTTGGGAATGTTATTAAAATTTTGGAAAAGTGGTAAGGGTTTACTTCACAATCTCATAATTATTCAAGATTGTTTTTTATGTACACCTTGGGGAAATTATTTGACATTTCAAGAGTATAATATTTCTTTTCTTCTACCCTTGTTATTTGAGAAATTTTCCATTTCATAGTACTAATTTTCAACAATTTAGTAATTTAAATTATTTATAATTTTTCATAATTAATGTTTAACATTTTATCTCTCTTTATCTTAAAATCCTTTTTTATCAAAATCCATGTTTAAAATATTTTTGTAGACATTTTAAAATGATTTATTGAATAAAATTTTACCCATTATTACGATTTGAAAATGTTTTCTGCGTAATATTCTGGTATTTAAAAAAATATGTTTTAATTATACTAAAAATGTGAATAGAGTCATTATTTTAACATTTATGACATTAACACAATTTTCTATTATTTTAAATGCTTAAGGTTTTAAAAAAATTTAATTCTTTAAATTGAAATTTTCATTGAAAATTATTTAGAATGTAAATTTTCAAAAAAATTGTATTCAAATTAATTTCAATAAAAAAATGTTATTTTCCACAAAAAACCATTTTATGAATTTTATTTGTATTTATATTCATCAACGTCATCCGTTTTTTTGTAACTTTGATCCACTAGAGATATATATTTTTTATTACACTATTATTATTTATCTGAACGGTTTATGATCAGTTTTACTATAGATGTAAAATATTATTACCATTCATTATATTACACTAGATTATTTGTGACTATGATAATTTAATAGGCTATGTATTTTAATTTTGTATGTTAGTTTTTCAATATGAATGTTTATGTTGATTATGTATTAACCAAATAAAATGAGGAATTCATTGGAAGTTTATTTTTATGGGTGGGGCATTGAATTAAATATCCCCTAGATTCCTCAATAGGCCACATGAGACAACATTTAATTAGTATTTGGTTGAGGCCATACCCATTTATGTAAGATGTATTTTTATGATTCCATGATAGTAAGATGTCATGGAATTAAGACTTTATAAAATTTTTATGATGTCTGTCATCATGAATTCCATCATTATGTTTTCTCTCATTGAAATTCTATTTAATTGTTCTATTAGATAGAATATTTGTGGTTATGTTTCCTTCATGTATCAATATTTATATGGGATTGTTCGATCATCATTTAGTCATTACATTTATACTAAAGATGTTTATTAAGTAGAATTTATTTTTTTATTTACCATTCCATATTGATTATTCCTTATTTATTCAACAAATTCATTATGAACGTACCCTTAGTAAGAATTTTAGATCACCCCTTCTTATGATTTATTTTCCCATAGATATGAGAGTGGGGTTTTTTATTGATACATATGGAAATTCTATGTAGAATAATAATGATATAAATAAAAATTTAATATTTTTTTTTCTATTTCAAAAAGTTATATAACTTTTATGTATGTATATATTTTACCAAATACTAATAAACTATTTAGTAATTTGGGATGTGATTTATTATATCTAGTTCTATTAAAATAATGTAATCATCGGCTCTAGGATACTGAGGTTTAGGTCAATACAATTGGTTTTAGAGGATTTTGGTTAGATCCTTTGGAATTAGATTTACAAAAACATACATTAATTAACATAACATCATGATATAATTTGAGGATACATATATAAGAACATCCCAATGTTGTGGTAAGGAATGGAATATGTGGTTTCTCTTAAAATATGTACCTTGTTGGATACTAAAAATGAATGTGGCTCTATAATAGATGTACCTATGGAAAATTATCTAGAAATGGAACATTGATATTTACACAATCATTGTCTAGTGTGTAAAAATAGGCCTTACTAAACATTTATTTTGAAACTGCCAAGTGTTACACATCTGATAATTTATACTTTATTAAAAACTATTCTGAAAGATTTTAAAATGATTTTATCCCCAAAGAAACCATTTTCATTGTAATGGGACTAGCTATTTATAAATTTTTTAATTTATGTTAACTGTTTCACTAGTGTTGGGATTGAAAAATATGTATCTTAATGTTTGTATATAATTTAGTGTAAGATATTTTTCAGAAATAGAACACATCAGATGTGTGGGGGACCATATAAAATCACATACTCCATGTAGGGATTTTATAATTAGGTTTGATAATAAATATTGACCTAGATATACATCTCGAAGAGATCAATTTACACCAATATGGTGGAAGATAATAGAGGTTATGATTTATTACTTGTACTATAGGAAGAACCATACTCATCCCCCTTGTGGTGTAAAAATTTAAAATGACTACATATATTAAAAACCTCTTCATTTAATTAGGAATACAAATACATTTTTACCAGAGCATTTTATAATTTATATATAGAAGGTAATTCTCCCTGTGTGAAGTAGTGAAAATAAAAATATTTACATTGTCGTTTATTATATCTTAGGGGATAGAGATAAATGGTATTCATGGATTCTAAATCAATGCACCCATGGGCAAGAAAAATGGTCACTGAGATAACTCTTTGAAACTAGGAGAATCTAGAGCTCACTCATGTTGAAACACACTCCATGATCATGCATTTAAAATGATCCACTCCATGTTAGATAACCTAAAATATTAGGAAATTCAATGACCTGTTCAACAATAACATTCACGTATCCCACACATGGTGAGAGGGTAACAATGTTTTAGATCAACTTTCTTCTCTAGAAGCTCACAGCTCTAATGTCACTTTCTTTCTTAATTTCAATTACTTGAACCTATATGAGTAAATTTCATCAACGAGGATGAAATCAATATTCCTTACTTTATCCCCATAATCCCCTATTTATCTCAATGATTTTATCTTTTTCCCTTGAGTAAAAATGTGGTTTTTGATGAATTCAAAACAGTCCTGATGAAAATTAAATTACAAAAATGTATTAGAAAGTGTTTGTAGTAATATACATCGAAAAAATACCTCTTTAGAAATGGGATGTTACAGAAAAGAAATTATTGAGATTGAGATAAAAATGAAGTGGAAAATTTTTCTCTGTTTGAATTATTAAATTAAGAGATTGAAATATATGTAGTAGACTATAGACATAATCTATCAAACAAGGATGTTGTTTTCATTGATGGGCTTATTCCAATCGTTATAATAAGAATAATATCCCTAATATTCTCATAATATGATTAATTATTATCATGTTATATCATAATAAATCATATATTCTATTATTCGTATGGATTAAAAGTTAATTATGAGAAAGAAGAGGATGAAATACAAAAAAATGATAACAAGAGGAATGGATTAAACGATTTTCCCAGATGTGATACTTTTGATGAAAAATCGCATAGGAGCATGACTAAAAACAAAATGTGGTGTATTTATGTGTAGAGTGAAAAGACAAAATGATAATGAATTCATAGATAATGGATATTCTATCAATATATACTATCATAAAATTAAAGAGATCTGGTACTATTTCAAACAATTCCTCATGGTTTAAGGTAATATACATAAGAATAAGATAAGTGATCTAGGTTTAAATTATGTTATAAGTACAACTAAAATTGAATTATTAATGTTATTTAGTATATGGATACATGAATAATGTTATAAAACTATGTTATTCTCTTTATAATAATAAATAAATGAATATGTGTTGTACTACAGATGTATTTCTATATTGATTTTAAATCAAGTCATGAATGGTATCCTAAAAATTGATTCATTAGAAAGCTGATCTTTTTTTAAAACGTGGGATTAAGGTAATGTAACCAAAAATTAGTGATTCATGATGAAATTATAATATAAATAAAAGGATATAGGATAGAATTGGTGGCCATGAATTTTTTTAGTTTCTTTTTGGTTTGTGATATATTTGTTTGATTTTTCTACAAATTTTGATATATGGAATATATTCTATAACATGATATATTTTTTGAATAATTTATGATTTCATTAAGGTTTTATGTTGATCAAGTTATTAAAATATTTTAAATGTGATATTAAGAGGAACATTTTATTTTGAATGGAATATAATATTAATTTATTGGTGTTCCTTTAAAAATTTTGGACATTAAATTTAGAGATACATATACTAGATAATTTTTAAGGTGAAATAAATATAGAATTGATTGAGTTAGACATTAGGTGTTTCTGCACATCATATTCTAAAAATTTTGATTTTATAAAATATCTTTATATGGGAGTAATAACTTGGAATTCTAGTTATATGTTAAATTCTCATCATGCCTAAAAATATATATTTTGATTTTAATTTCATGGTGTCAATAATGAAGTGGAAATTTATTGAATCAAAACCAAAGGATGATATTTTTCCTCTGAAGTAGAAACATAACAAGTAATTAAATTTTTATTTTTTCATAGTGTAGAGAGCAAAGGAATTCCTCAATATACAGAAAAGAATATTCGATCAAAAAATTTATCCTAGTACCGTCATTTAAAATAAATCAAATTGTCCTTTTACTCATAAAAATTTATGGTTTTTTTTGTTTTTTACACTCTCTTGATCATTCAACATATTTGGATGAATGAACTATATAACCCACTATCAATACGTTGTAATTATGATTTTTCATCCATGTTTATATCTTTAATTACCACATATGTTTTTCTATATAGAAATATAGTTATTTGATTTATCTTGATGACCTTAATACTTTTAATTATCTATTTTCAAGAGGATTTTTTACCCTTCTCATAATGATGGATTTAATGAATGGAATTTCTAAATTTAAAACACTTGATTATCTATATAATGATTAAATTGAATATGCAATTTATTTAATATGGAATAATATAATACCCTGATATTTTAGAATAGAAACATCATGTTAGATAACAAGTATGATATGAAACACTATCCTAAAAATATAATATAACACGTTTTCACTTTCTGATATATTTATATTAAAATAAATTCTATTTAATTAATTCCATATCATTCACGTAACACATGGTTAAAAAAAGGTGACAATCCATTAATATATTATCCTTTAAACATCACTATTATAAGATATTGGTTAAATCAGAGGGAATGAATAATACTAAGTTAATTTTTGATATTATATGGTTTACACTTGTATAAAATAAATTCAAAAGTTATATTTTTGTGAGAATGAAAATCAAAATCAACTAAAATATAATTATATTTTTATTAAAAATTATATTTTTTAAAGCTGTGGATTATTCATATATTATAGAGATAATTTAAAATTAATATAATTTTTTATAATCATTTATATGAAAAAATTAATATAACTTTTGAAATAAACATATCAATATTACCATTCTATCGATTTCTCATAATTTTATTAATAAATTAATTTTTTTGATGAATGATGAAAAATGTAGAATTTTAATTGAAGCAAACCATTTTTATGAAATTATTTTTAATGATTAATTATAATTTAAATTTATTTTAATGTAATATTAATTAAATTTTAACACAATTTAACTATTTTGGGTCATTCTAATTTATTTAATTTTTAATTTCTAGAAGAAAACATTTTATACTTATGAAAATTTTCTTTTTGGGGACTTGGTTTTTTCTCGCATCTGTAAGTATAATTTTTAATTTGATTATGACACTATATATATTAATTTAGAAAATATTATTCCATATTTCGAATCAATATAATTTGTATTATATAATATTTTTACTTTTATTTTTTCAACAATAAATATAAAAACAATAAAAATAAATTACTATGATTAATGTAAAAAAAGGATTTCCTCATGTTAAACTAAAAAACTTCCATTAAAATGACCTAAAACTAGTAAAAACACCATTGTATGGCCATATTTATAACAAATAATCTATTTTTTGAAGGTGATCCATTTTAAATCATGTTTTGTGATACAATCTTGGTGGTAATTTATTATGTTCTAAAAACCCATGTATGCACTCTCCCTCAAATATAAAATGACACCGAATATTATAACTAATTCACACTAAAAAATCCTTGTGGATCACAGATGACATAAAAAAAATATTTCGTAGATCCCTAACCACATCCATGATTCCTAGATTAGATATAAACTATGACGTAATTAGGTTATTCATAATGTGGTTGATCAAAGAAGAGGTAAGGTCTTCATCTATGATCCTTCATTTTTCATCTTCTTGTAGCTCATTAATATATTTTACCACTAATAGAAAATTAATAAAACATTATATAATATATAATTATACGTTATTATTTTAATGTAATAAAAAATATCCATCTACAAATCCATTAAATAGAAAAAAACCATCAACTGTGTGTGTGATTGACTTCGACCTCATGAAATGATGCAGTTCATTTTCCATAATCGATGCTCACAAATGAATAAAATGGTGAAATTAAAATATAAACATGTTTATGAGATTATTATTATTATTTTATTATTTTTTAATGATCATATCACAAAACCTTCTTATTTTAAATTATATGAGGGTTTTGATTACATCGCTCGTGTTTACAATGGGCTACCACCATACAAAGAGATGTGATCCTTCGTTCACATACACAATACATGAAAGTTAGTAAGTATAAAAAATAATAAATATATAGTATAATTTTTTACTAACTATATTTTTTTTAAAAAAATATCACATTGAACATCTTACCATGAAATGAATTATAAAATAATAACATCACTCATTTGTAGGTGTGGACAACCACCTCTACGTAGCGATGTAAAATGTTTTTAAATTTATTTTTACATAGATGGTTATAAATATTTATTTTATAAATATAAATTATATTTAAAAAATTAATATTGATTCTAATAATTTTAGTTAATATTTATTTTATTCCATTTATCCAGTAAAATGGAAACAATGTCCATGTGTAAGTATAACATACCTTCTCCATGAAAATTTCAAAATTTATTCAATAAAAAACTCTTTTATAAAAATCTAAATAAATATATAATTTATATATATGATATTGATATCATGGTAATTTTTTTAACATTATATTAACTTGATCAAATTACATGGAATGAAAATTAAGGAACCAAAACATATATAAAAAATCTTAGTAATTAGCACATGAAATAGTGATTTAAATAGTGAATTTCTAATAAACAAGTAATGAAAGAAAACAAGTATATAATATATGGTGTGAGTTATATGAGTAAGATTATATAATTTATTGTTAATAAATATAAATTTCATATATTTTATTTTCATACACATACAAAATAAATAAACCATTTGGTAAGGGTTTATCGTTTCACTTTAAGTTCAATGAGACATACTCCACAATCACTTCTTATTCCTTTTTGTGGTGTACATAATACCACATTTTAAATATTATTTCACGAATTAAATTATATTTATGTTATGTAATGTTTCACAAGAATTTATTTCATTCATAGGGCTTATGTTATTATTGTTACCAAATTGTTAATGGTTTATTTTAAAATCTCCTCATTATTAAATTTTTTTTGAAGTCTATCATGGGTTAATTAATTGATATTTCTACATTAAATTATCTTCTCTTATAGTTATTCATGATATTTTTCAATTAACTGTATTCTTTTTCTACTATTTAGAACATAAAATATTTAATGAAATGTTTTTATGAATATTATACATCATTTCTCTCTTCGATCAATTTTTTTCATAAATATTTACGGATTCTAAGAATTTTTTTATAATTTTTCATATTAATCATTCAATATATTTTCATCCAATTTTAATATTTTCAATATAATTTTAAAGGAACCATAATTCCTTCTTCATAACAAGTCCCCTTCAGATTTTTTTAAAAATTTGAAATGTATCATTATTTTAGTATGTAGTAATTGAAAAAATATTTATTCCACCATGAACATTCATTTTTTAAGCATTATTTTACGTGTTTTTAAGGTAATGTTAAAAGAAATATCGTTCAGTTATAAAAAAATTTTCACAGTGGAAGGTTTATTTTCTTCAATAAATTTATGATATTTTATGGAATTTTAATTCATAAATGACGTTAACCCTTTATTATTGTTATAATAAACTAAGGATATATTGTATTGAAACCATCATTTAGATTTCTCTTAATCTTTTATGATTAGTTTTAATGGGGATGTGAAATTATACTATCATTCCCCACATTTCTCTGGTTGGTTTGTGATTATTTTTTTGATTGGGAAATGTATTAAAATTTAATAAGTTAGTTAATTAATTTGAATTTTATATTAATTATTATACCCCCCTCATTAATTTTATTATTTCATTTTAATTTAAAGTGATTATTGGTACCCAAAATTTCAATACCCCTCGACACATCAACTTTTCTTAGGAGAAAAATTTTCATGGGTATTTGGTTGAGGCCTCACCCATTAATGTACAATGTCATAGAATAAGGCCAGGATTGTAACAAAACTCTACATGAGGCTTTTAAGGTATGTGTATGATATTTTTCATTATTAATTAAATCATTTTGAATAATTTAATTAATATTACATGTGATTATTCAATTATTTAGAATATATGTGTTAATTTTATAAATACATTTGATTATTAATCTTGAATTGTTTGATCATGACTTATTCATTCCATATTATTCTAAATATATGGATTAAAAGTAATTTATATCAGTTATTTTTAATTTCATATTGATTATGTCTTATTTATTAATCGCATTTTAAGTCTGTATACTTTTACTGAGCATCATTTCTCATCCCCATATTATGTCTTATTTTTTCCAAGGAACTAGGATGTTTTTTTATTGATATTTGTGGATACGGTAAGGGTAATAATGGTGTTATGAATAGGTTTTTTATATTTAAAAAAATTAAATTTTATGTATATGCCTAGTTTACCAATACTAGTAAATTATTCAATAAAATTGCATGTGTTTTTTATCTACTACCAATATAAAAATGTAACCAATGGATATGAGCTATTTGGGTTGCAGACATTAAATAACTTTTATCAGTAGTTTTAGAAATTTAATAGGAAACAAATGATTGAAATAAGATTTTTCAGAATATTGTAAATTTGTTTATAAGAGAATTACTAAAAATAAATATATTTTGAAAACCACAATAAAAATTCATTAAAAATATATATGGAGGAGAAACTGAGATGATTCTTATGTAAATGAAGGATGAATTTGTAGGAATTGAACCGATAAGTCATAACATTTATTCAAATATTAATAGTTACGTGAAGGGTAGAAATAAGAATAATAAATCAAAACATAAGAATCTAAAAATATTTTTAAACTATAAAATAGAATTTGAATTGATAATGTAGTAAAACAAACTTGGAAAGAATTGAATCATGATAATTATACAATCATTATTTCTAATGATATATAATAATCATGTGGAGAAGTGGTTGAGAAAAAATATTGATAAAATTAAATGAATGAATTTATTTCTTATATTGAATGGATTTTTGTGTTCTATCTGGTTCTAAATGAAAAATGTAAAATTTTCATTAGACATTTTTAATTTTTTTTAACAATATAATTCACAAAATTGATGTTCAATAAAATAGTGAAAAAGAAATTCATTTCTACACTAGAGTTAATCGAGTGGGTTTTGTAAATATATATTTTTCAATTATTGTAATCCACGAATCTATAAAGATATTCATTTTTTTATAATTCCAATGTAATAATTGTTTTATCAAATATATGTAAAGTTATTATTCTATAATTAAGTGGAGGAAGACGAAATATATTTTTATTAAAATGGATTTTTTTGAATGTGATGAAACTATGGTGATTAAAATAATTTAACATTTATATGAGTTATAATATGTCTCTGGATCATGTTATTCCAACCTGGAAAACTTATTGATGAAAATGAACTTCACCGAAGGGAATTATTTAAAAATAATAATTAAGGGAAGGACATAAAAAATTGTACTATATTAACATTTTTTAGTATTATGGAATCATTTTTATGGGTAATGGTTTTATAGTTTTATGGATTTAGCAATGAAATGGTGAAAAACATTGAAATTTCAATTCTAGGAGAAATGATCATTCATCTTGAATTTATATCAATTTAAAAAATATTATTTAATTTTTATATCTGCAAAAAAAATACACCATTTAATTAAAAAATAAAAATTCATTGAACATTAAAATTTTGTATCAACACTATTTATTATAAAAAACAAGATACATACACCCGGATCTAAAGCTAAAATCATATTCATTATATACTAGCTTCGAAACCATCTGAAATGCCATAATTTAAAACATGCATAATTAATTTATCTATATTTTACATTAAGTAACATACATACCAATGATATTTTTGGTTTTTATTTTTAGTGAATTAGTGAAAATTCATTAACTAAAAAAATATTTTATTCAAATGGGGGTTTCCCCATTATACATTTGTTTTATTATTTTATAAGAAGACTTCAATATGTCTTTTATAATTCTCCATAAATGAAACCCTTCTTTTACTATATTACATAAAATAATTCTCAATATCCTTGGACAAATAAAAAATAAGAAAATGTGTTCTCAGATTCCTAGTAAGGGTAAACAGGGGAGATATAAATCATAACTGAATATTATATGATGATTTGGGAATGATATAATAATTTAGTTCTTATTCTCAATAAAACATCTTCATACAAAGGAAATCTTGTTCAATAATATCCATAATTATTTCATATATATATGATTAATTAATAAGGTCGTCAATAAGGAATCAGAAATCAATATTCTTAATATTCACCTATAGAAGCATAAGCATATAAAATCATAACGATTAAAACATTTATATTATAAAAAAATGTCGAGTCAAATTATTATAACCATAGGTAAACATTATCTTACTCATACATCATTTTTTGGTCATATATATTAAAAATCATTCTCATTATTATCACTATCATCTAATGAGATATCATTATCACATTATGCTATGCAGTGAAATTATTTAACAGAACCTTTTATCAATTCTTTAAATCCATACATTTTTCATTCATAAGATCTTGTAAAAATTAATCAACTAAGAATAATATATATCATGGTAACAAAAAAAATTTCATAAAAAATCTATCACTTCATATTATCATTACACATGGAAATGAAACTAGATCCATACAGATTATATCACAATTAAATTAATATCCGGAAAAGAAAGATGTTTCATAGAATAAATATTAAATCATCCTTATCATAATATTTCCAAAGAAAAAAATTGATCATCTCATGTGATTATATTAACAAAGAATAATCACAATCCTTAAATAATGTTGATATAGAAGAAAAATTACAATAAATAATCATTCGAACAATTATAATAAATATGAGAAGAATATCATTTTATTGGGAAAATATATTAAATATAAATTAATAGACTAATTTTAAAAAATAATTTATTTGAATATTATAATTGTATCATATAATTTATTATTTAATGAAAATAATATTCCCAATTTTTTGAAAATCTCTTTGTGCAGAAAATGTCAAAAAATTTTCCTTTCACACTTTTAATAAATATTCATAAATAACCAGTTCAAATTTTATTAGAAAAATTAATTTTGAATATATTAAATTAAATATAATTATTGTTTAATTAACATTAATTAATATATAAATCATATGAAATAATATTTCTTGAAAACATTATAGATAACATTTATATGGATGATGAATTTCATCAACCAAAATAAAATATTTTCCATTATTCGAGAAAACAATATTTTTTAAAAAATTGAATAAAATTATACTATAAGTTGAAAATTACATTAATAAAAATTTATTTTGAAAATTTATTATTTTAATTAATAAAATCAATATAATTTCCATAACTGATAATATAACATATATAATCCTGAAAAACATGACATTGTAACATAAATCCACTACCACAATATAAATATTTGAATCAAAGTCTCATGAATTATGAACCCTCATATTAATTTTAAAATACATAATATTTTCATGAGAAATATCACAAATGACATTCATTGTCATTATATAATGAAAATAAAGTTCATAATTTGATAAAATAAAATATGTATCAAGAAATAAATGTTGGGTGAGAAGCCCTTTTGTTATGACCTTCCATACATTATGCACATTAACAAATCAAATATTATAAATATAGATTTATTATAAATCTTATATTTTATAATATATACATATATATATTCAAATATATGGTTCCCTTATAATTTTTTATTTTAATTTTATTAAAAATTCTTCCTTTAATTAAGTATTCGGGTAAAAACTGGCTCATTTTCCATGTGGGTTTTAGTTTGACAAGTTTGACCCTTGCTCCCCGATCATGGTTTAATAAACTATAAAATCATAATTAATAAATAATAATCATATTTATTAATTATAGAAACACTTAAAATCATACATATTAGGAGTTTTTGAAAAAGTAATTGCAATACTTTTTGATGATATTTTTCCATACATACACACGAGTGAGGAATCAAATTTTCAATGGAGTGATAAATAAAATGTAAATAAAAATTCCCTATTACAGAATCATTATAATATATTGATTTTATGATATAATAATTAATTATATCTTTATTAACATAATTTCAAAGGTTAGATGAATAACAAGTCACATCACATTTTCGAGGTTTTTGTTCACATGTACAAATGAATGATGGAATCATTTTCCAATATATGGTGTAGTTATAAGGTAGAAAAAACATATAACAACATGTTTAAAACTATTTCACAAATATAATTTATAAAAATTATTTTTATCATAATTAAATTACATGAAATAATGTGATGTAATATGAAATATGTAATGTAACACAATGCTATTTTTGAAAAAATGTATTTATTCTAGACATCATACATAACACAGAACATCTAACTTTAATAAATAGTGAAATAATTTTATTTTAAGTTTGACCATTATAAACTGGATATTAAATTGGAATATATGAACAATATTGATTAATTTATGAAAAATATATACTAATTTCATTATAAATACAAATTTATTGATAAAATATGAGTAAATAAGTAGTCAATTTTTAGTAATGTAATTTTATTAACAAAAAAATATGTTCTCTTCAAAAACGATTTTTATTTTTATTATATTTTTTTAAAATTTTATAAAAAATTTATATAAATTGAAAATTATTTTTTTAATAATAATATCAAAATTAACTCAGGCTAAAATTTTGTGGTTTTTCAAAAAATATAAAATTTACCATAAATTGGGAAAAAATACTGATTTTTGTAATAATTACATTTATTTTCAATAAATTATTTAATAAATTTTTAAAATTTAATATTTTAAATGACTTTTATTATCATAAGTATTATTTATTTATATATAATACACTTAATTACATTTTAATAATCTTTATATTGGTCTTTTGAATATGTTTATTGTTGATTTTAAAAATGTGTTCTTTTCCTAACTCTTTTAATGTTCATAATGTTTATCAATTTGAATTAATTGGGACATCTAATATTGAGGAATAATTAAGTAAAATATATAGATTAAAAATAATTAAATATTATTTTCAATTAATGTAATGATGATTACTAGTAATTCAATTAATATAAAATTATCTTATAATTGAAATATTATTTTCATTAAAAATAGATTTATCATCATGTTTGTGAGTTTTATTTTTAAATTAACAAATTCCATTTTGTGGAATAAAATTCTGAAAATTGATTAAATTTTTACAATTAGTATATCTTATATTTTTAATGATGGTCAACATCATTTTCTACATACTAAATATTGAAAATATTATAATTGTTTTTCACGGTTAAGGTAAAAATAGATTGATCACATGTTAAAACTATTCAGATCGAAAAGAAAAAAACCCATGATAAAAATCTATTTTATGGATAAAAATTTAATCTTATCATGTATAAGTTGTGATAATTATTTGTTTTAGATCCTTTTGAAATGTGAAAGACATTGGGTATACCTCTTTTATTTTCAAAAATTACCAGTGTGCTACTCACCATACATTTAAATGGCTACATGTATCATTTCCTATAAAATCAATAAAATTAGTTTTCCTCAACCAATACCAACTAATATAACTTCTTAAATTACACCCCAAAAATGAATATTTCATAGTTTTTTTATAAATACATTTAATAGAGTCATTTTCTATTAACATAATGAGGTTGTTTGGAGAAGAGGTATAAGGCCTGAACGATCATTTTTATTTTATTTATTTTTCTAAATCCTTCAAAAGTAATTATATTATTCTTATTTAATAACACAATTATATACCATATACTGAGATTTAATTTATTTTAAGTCATAACCTAATATCCAACTCCACATCAATCAAATGGGAATCAAAATACACATTTTTGTGTACTGTGGACAAAAACCTCACGAATAGATGTGTATTAATTTACTTTATCACATCTCACAATTTTATATTAGGATTTATAAAATTTATATATATTATAATTGTAACATAATTATATTTATTTAGATATTATATCAAATATATCATCGTAGATTCTTTTATATGTGGGAAATGATAAAGTCACTTTTTTGTACTGTGGACAACTGCATCGTGAAGAAATTTGATTCATTTTTCACTAAAACATGTCATGGAAGGTAATAATGATAAATGTAATGAATTTATGAAATATATTTGACATTTTTATGATATTAATGTAAAATTAATCATTATTTAAATATAATATATCATTATATTTATTACACTATAAAATGTTGATCTTGTCAATGCCTACATGTGGACCACCAACTCCCCGATGCAATGTGATTTATTTTAATAACAAAATCCCATAGATGAAATAAATAATTACATTTAAAGAAATAATATAATATTTATCATATTATTATCATTATATTTTTTAATATAATACTTTACGTACTTCCAAAATGATCTATAAAAAATGGAAATGTTACTCATATGTACATATGACCTACCATCTTCATTATTATAATGTATTTCATTGTTCGAACCCATATTTTATAATTCATTTAAAGAGTAAAAACTATGTATGTAAAATGTATTTATATTATTATTATTATTATTATGGATATTATGTTCTAATAATCTCTTTGACTTTATTCAACCTACCAAAGTCATATTGACACAAAAGATGAATAATGTCATGTTCTGAAGTAAACATAAAATATTATGTAATTGGGTATATAATTATATCGGATAAAATAAAAAGATTATTAAAAATGGAAAATTCTATATTAAATCTAAATAATTAACATATTTTTTTTATTATGGAACATAAATAATATATGTTTTGGGTTGAAATAAAGGTAAAAGAATTTGTATCAATTTCTTTTTTTTGAGTTACATTATGATTCTAGGAGCCTAAATTATTTTATGAGTTTTATATAAATCCACATTGTGATGGTATAACATAAATTTTTATTCTCAGGATATTTAATTTTTTTAATGTTTTTTATTTTTTTCGGTTTACGATTCAATGTCCTAGAAGTAATTTGGGACTTTCTTTTTAAGAAATAGTTTTATAATGTATTCCTTCCAACTATTTCTCTTATAGGAAATTTTTTAATTTATTTGGATTTATTTATATGGAAATAAAATATTTATAAAATATATTTTATGTACCATTTGAATTTATTTCAATATTTTTCCAAATAATTATTTTTTATATGTTTTATATAAAATACATTAAAAAGAGATAAAATTGATTATTCTAGTTTAACATATACAACATTAATGAATTTTCCACAACCATTAACATTATATTATTTATGGATTCCTTAAAAATAATTCATGTTTCTCTAATATAAAAACCCTCATTCCATTTTTTTCTAGGCAGTTTTGTATTGAAAATTTTTTTTAAAAAATTAACGCGAATTTAAAAATCAGAAAAGGCTATTCATATGGTTGAAAATATTTTTTTCAAATTTGTTTATAATAAATAGAATCAGTTAAAAAATATTTGATTCATTATATTGTGCATCATCATTATACAAAAAATGATGGATCTTCATAAAATTTAAATAATGGTATGGTTCCAACTATTTTTCAGGAGTGAGCCCTGTATAGCTTAAATGATGGTTTGATCCCCATAATAGCACAGGAAAAAAATGTGTTTTAGATGTATCTAATACAATGGGTGATTCCCATTATAACTCTATAATTAATTGATTAATTAATAAGTTCTCTATAAAATCATTTTGAAGTCGGTTATATGGTTATTCGAATTACATGGTTTTAAAATTATTTTAAGGATATGATGCTGTATATTTCCAAAAAAGTTATTGTTTAATTTATTTATTTTTCAAACATTTTATTTGAAAAGAATTTATATGTATTTTCAAGTTGAAATGAATTATTTCATACAAAGAAATAAAATTTAAATTAATGGTAAAAATTAAATGTGCTTTCATTCTTTCCCTAGAATTATATATTTCATATTTTTATGCCCCTTAGTGATATTTTTGTGGTCATCCTACATTTAAAATTACCATTTCACCATTTTTATGGTATGATAAACACATGTATGTAGTAAGTATGAAAGAATTAATTATTCTCCATGGAAAAAATACAGTTTTATTTTAACTATTATTTTTTTGAGAAAAAGGATACTAATTATGATTTTCCACTTTGTATATATATTGGTTTTTTATATTCGAGTAATGACCAATATATTGGATACCAAAAAACTAAATTTTATTTGGGAATGTAAAATATTTTAATTCTACATTAAGCTTAGTATAATATATAAGGTTTAAGATGAGTCCATACAGTTGGTATTAGAGTAATGGTTTAGTTAAGATTAGTGGTTAAGAGGTTATTTGATATTAAGTAAAAAATACACTATAAAAAGGTTTATTATACAATTTATTTCTCTTGTTATTTTGGAAAATTAGAAAGAGTGTAATTGAGTATTTCATGTTTAAGGATATATTAGTATTTATCCTCCACATAATATGTCTTATTATGGTTTATTTTATGTGATCATAATAGATTTTTTGAATAAATGTATAGATCTAGTAAAAAAATAATGGTTTTGATGTAAAACGATGTGGTTTTCTAAATGAGATACAAAATGAAATGGGTGATGTTGTGAAAAATATTGTGGTTATTATTAAACATCTATCACATTTTATGATTTAAATAATGTAGTTAGTTATATATACTACTACCCAAACAAGAGAAAAATAGATATACACAAAAGATCAGTGGATGATGATTACATGGTAAAATGATTCAGTGACATATGTGTTTAGAATGTGGGAATAAGTACCCATGATAAGGTCATAAGAGTACAATGATATTTTTTAATGAGGTAAATGAATGTATAAAGTAATGGTCTTTTAATGAAAATTGATATTTTTATTTATCAGTATGAATGGGTGAAAATTTTTTCCAATATACCAACCCAATTTTTCAAAAATATAGAGTTTGGGAATTATGAAAATTAATGTCCTAGGGGGAAACCTCAATAATAAAATTAATAAGTCTATAAAGATAAATTCCAAACAATTACAATTTCTATTGTATTTGAAGTTATGTAAAATAAATCTAACATATTAAAGTTATTGTTTATATAAATGTTTATATATTGAAATTGTTCAACCATTTGATATTATATATATATTTCTATATGAAGAAATGACACGAATCACCTTCACCGAGACGAGGTATATGAAAAAATACTTCCAGACCCTTCCTTATTCAATTTGACTGATACATAATAACCCATGTGCCCCCCCATCAATAGGCACTAGATTGGTGACTATTTACAAGGATATAGAATCAAACTATATATTGTAATCATTACACATTTTATAGAAAATGATCAAAATATAAGATGGTAAATATCAAACAATGACAAATAAGAAAGTAAATATACATCTGAAAACCCTTTTTCCCCATTCATGTTCAAAATAAAGTGCTACAAAGTACAAGAAAACTCCAATGGGAAGTACCAAACAAAATGAAAATAATAATGACGACTATCCCGATTCCCAATATAGTAATGTCTATAATTTTCCTAAATGTCCTCCATAAAACCTGAAAGTTTTTTTATATATGTTGGGTGACTACACTTCTATAGTTAGTAGAGAAAACCAAAAGATATCATGCATAATTAGGGAGGCATTCTATTACCCTATGATAAATAAAGATAACCAAAGAAGCTATAAGGAACCTATCCACCAATCTAACCAAGGAACATTCCCCAAATAACACAAATTATGTAAAATATAAATAATAACACATTAACATTTACATACCCCTCACTGCATTCCAACTGGTTATTGAATAAATCCAACGTGTAAGATCTCCTCTGTCATTTTCATGATCGTCCCACATCTACCCCAACAACAACCTTATGGGCCACCACAAAACACATCATGATCGTAGACACATATGACCCCAAAAACACACATCCCACCCATAGACACCTAGTCCACCACAACCATACATAACAACACCCACATACACCTTGTCCAGAACAACTATCGCCACACCTAAAGATACCTATTCCTCTTCCCTAAGACACATATGAAACAAGCATACCCTCACACTCCTGGTTTGACCACAAAATCATACCCTTCCCAAAGAGTCTTGGGATATAATTAACCTTAGGCTATCATAGCCTTCCTGAATAATCCTGGGCTACCCAGATGAGTTATTGAAGAGGAGGTAATAACCAATCATTTATAGAAATGTAGTGAAAATTACCTCCCCCGTGAAGTGGGAGTGTTCAGAAAAAATTCCTCATCATGGGTGGGATGCATATAAGAAAAAAAATAAACATTTAATATATAGTTAATCAAAAACAATTCCCTACCTAATGGTTCCAAAGAATAACCACCCTCTTTATTATCCCTGCATACAAACACACACACAAAAACCACAACCATAGAACAACACATTTTGGAATCAAATACTTCATTATTGTTATCATGTTCATGTGATTACATTTAAATATTCCATCAATTCTAGGAAACTATCAAATGGAGCTGCAAGGAAAGAAAACAATTGAAGAAAATCAGCCAAGAAACAATTTATGTATTCACACCCGGTTCTCTTATAAGGTCACCTCAACAAAAGTGATTTGTGAGATCCCTCAAGGTGGTCAAACCAAACCACTACTAAACATATGGAAGATATCCACAAACCATCAACTAAACAATAAAAGATCCCATCCCCATCCACATCACCCCATAATCATCAATGAGAGAAACCACACATATTACCTGAATAGAGAAAGGACGTTTCTATATTTATCACATCATTCATTACGTTCCTTCCTTCCATTGGGTTAATTAGGGTGATCACACAAAGATTTTTATTCATTGAGAATCTATTTAATCAAACATGTTTACATTGTTAACCACTTTCCATGTTATATCCATTGAATAAAATGTTTTCACAAAAAGAAGAGGTTCATTAGTTCACTATAAAGGACCACCAATGACCACTATTTCCTATGGTAATAAGCTTATACAATTAACAACATATAACCGAAGATAAATAATTAAATATAATCACCCAAAATCACACCCATTCGTTCTTTATAGTATATTTATTATCTTCTTTACGGATTGGTTTTATCCACGTCATGAGGGAAACATTTTCATAGCCTCCCTGCATGAGACACATTTAAGAGGGGTGAAGGAAAAAACTACATGGATGATCAATGACCTATGATTTCTCCACATACCAAGAACTGGGGATGCACAACTTACACAAGATTAACTCCAAGGGTTTCAGTGATTCGTGGGAAGGGCTCCAACATAGGTGCGAAATTCTTCTCCATAATTTATCTTTGTGGAATATTTTATTGAATTCAAACAAATTATGAAGAGAGAGTCTCAGTATAAGAAAAAGATAGATCCTAAAATCAGGGAGATTATTTCTATGTACATAAAAGTTGTATCGTGGCTTGACCATGTTGTTGGGAAGTTCCACATTTTGGGATTAATTATTATTTAATAATTTCCATTTTGTGGTGCATATAAAATCTATGAGTTAATACAATTCCTTTATACAGAAAAGTATCATGGGTGAAATTGGAAAGCACATAAATAGGTGTTACACTGAGTAAAAAGACCACATGTTTTGGTAACCCAAGGTACACATCGCTATTGGGGTTTTAAAACATCCTTTACTGGCATTATATGGCTTTGTGAATGATATTAAAATGATTTTACATCAAAATAGACATTACTGTGGAAAAATAGGATGGTCCTGAAAAAAAAGGAATCAATCACCATTAGGTGAGTCACTGTCACCCTAGAACTGTCACCAAGGAACTATTTCCCTAGCACCATAGCCATGGAACTATCGCTCGGGCACCTTGGCCCTGACACCATCGCCCTGGAACTATTGCCCTGGAACCTTCCTCTGGAAATTTCACCCTGGAACTTTCACTTTGGCACTGTCGCCCTGGCACCGATTCCCTGGCACCATCACCCTTGCACCATCACCCTGAAACCATTCCCTTGGAACCGTCGCCTAGGTACCCATCCCCTAGAACTGTCGCTCGGGCACCGTGGTCATGCAACCATCGCCCTGGAAACATTTCCAAGGCACTATTTCCCTGGAAACATCATTGATCCATTCCATAGATGACCCATTACTGCCCCCAATATCCACCATTTTCCCCATTCTTTCAAACCTGAAATATGGAAAACTACTTAATGGGTCACTGATGGTCCATAGGACACCCCAAACACCATAATTTGGAAATATAATGGACTAGGATGGTTTGGGACATTACATCAAATACCTCCCAATCAATTCTCATCATTGAAAATTCAATAGTAAACCTGAAGAAAAGAGAGGTGCTAGAAGAACAGCCTCGCAAGATACCACTCATGGTCAAACAACCCTAGAGAGGTTTGAAAGCCAGAACATGCCCCAATACCTAGAAACCCCTCTCATTCATCCATCTCCTGAAAAACAGGGGAAACACCGAGGATTAACAATGACACCTCCTAAAATTCCTAAGAACACCTCTTCCTCATACTGATCAAATATAAAAGCACTACCACCCCTCACCCCCAAGAAACCACAGAGTCATATAATGGTCACATCATCCACCCTTACGGATTAGGGAGCCTCCTCTACCATTTCATGATATTATCCACTTTGGGTGGCCCTGACACTCTAGCACGGGTTTAATCGCATCATCGTTAATGAATCTTGATTAAGGATCAGGTCCTACCCTCCAACAACAAGGACTTCACACACATTCATGGAATAATGAAAAATAGCCCATCTTAAAGAAAACAAGGTTAAGAATTACACCATAGTAGGGTATAAGGAAAACATAAAATCAAATAAAAAAAAGTATGTGGATAATGGGCATGCATTTGTTCCTCTCATTCCTATGTACTTCCCTATAGGCCACCATGCTTCCACAACACACAAACCAATTGAATAGTCCTCCCACAAAGAACGTTCTCCTCACGATCCTCAATTATTACTGGTCTCTCCATGAATGTTTCACCATCCTTGATATCTAGCTCCCCCTACTGAGGACGTGCAAATCATCTAGTAGATACTGAGAGATTTGAATCTCATGAAGGATGTCGTGCATGATCTATAATGGTGGTGGCAGCGCCAGCTGATAAGCCACATTGTCGACCCGTTGAAACACCTTGAAGGGTCCAACAAACATTGTAGAAATATTACTACCCATCCCGAACCTCGATTTCCCATGCTGAGAGGACACCATTAATAACAAATTTTCCCCATCCTCGAAATCCAAAGTTCTCCTCCTATAAGCGGTATATGACTTATGCCAGTTCTGATCTTCCTTCATTCTCATAGGCACAAGATGTACATTCTTTGTTGTGCTATGCACTACCTATGGTCCTAGAAAACATGCTTCCCTAACCACTGTCCAACACATGGGTTAATGACATCTCCTTCCATACATGGATCCGAACGAAACCATTCCAATGGTAGGAGTGGTTTTAATTATTGTTGGAATACTCTACCATATGCAAGTTCCATAGCCATGATACCCCGAAGTCCAAAACACACACTCACGACATATATTCCAATGTCTGGATGGTCCTCTCTATCTGCCCATCCATTTGGGGGTGGAAAGCAGTGCTATGGCGTATTTGGGTTCCAAAAGAACAATGTAATCCCTTCCAGAACCGTGAAGCAAAATGTGTATCTTGATCTGAAACTGTGGACCTCATAACACCATTAAATTACACCACCTCATCCACGTAACTCTTTGATAAGGAATCTACCGCACTTGACACCTTGATTTCTTGTAAGTGAGATAATTTCATAAGCTGGTCCACCAAAACCAAAATATAATTACAACCTCCATGAAACCTAGGTAATCCCATGGTGAAATCCATCATGATGTCATCCAAATTCTACTATAGGACAACTAAATGTGGCTATAGGCATCCCCAAACAGAGAGCATATCCTTCACCTACTAGAAAACAAGGCACGTTTCCACAAACTCTACCACTGTCGGTCTCACCCTGGGCCACCATAACTAACCCATCAAGCCTAAATACATATTTTAATCTCTAGGGTGTACCGCTATGGGTGATTTATGGAACTCACTATGAACTCTCTCATGCATCCTCTCCTGGACAAAGAACTTCCCACAAAAAACATCTGATTTTGACCATTATTCTAGAGAATTTCCATGGATAACATGAGCAAACATTACTTCATCCTCTAAGCCCCTCACTGAGACTCCCACACTAGTTGGACCTATGAAGACCACACCATCATCTGAAATAGGAAACCCCTATCATATTCCACCCATGCATCCAGGTGTAAGTGAAATAAATCTTCCATTGCTTCCCAAGCATCTGCTGACTCCAGAACCACTTCCTTTTGTGACATCTGGCTTAAGGTATCAGCCACCAAGTTCCCCTTTCCTGAGTTGTAGGAGATATCAAGGTCGTTTTCCTAAATAAAATCCATCCACCTCCATTGTCTCCAGTTTATTTCTCACTGGAAGAAGACATACCTCGAACTCTTGTGATCCTTGAAGACTATGAAGAATTCCTCAATGAGGTAGTTCCACCAAAAATTCCGCATGAACACAGCCACCACAAGATCTAGGTCGTGGGTGGCATAGTGTTGTTTGTGTGGACTTAACTTCTTATACACATAAGAGATAACTCCCCACTACTTCATCAAAAGACACCATGATCCTAGTCCATAAGAATTAAAAATACATCAAATGTTACCCCTTACTCTAGAAACATCAACACTAGGGAACAGACCATATTCTCTTTTAGATACCTAAAGGATGCCTGGAACTACTAAATCAAAAGGATTTATCGGACTTTCATTGCCATGACTGTAAATAGTGTTGCATCATCAAGGAATTCAGGCACAAATCTCTAATATTAACCTTCTAGTCCCAGAGAACTATGAAAATATGCCATGTTCATAGGTGCCTCCCATGAAATAATTGCATCAACCTTCGATGGGTCCACTATTATTCCTTGTTGGGAAACCACATGTCCAATTAAGTGCACTTCTCGTGCCCAAATCTTTCACTTGTACAACTACCTATAAAGCTAGTGGTGTTGGAGGAATTCCAAAACTATCATCAGATTCTTAGCGTGATACTCCTCTGATCCTGTGTAGATTATGATGTCATCAATAAACAAAACTATGATTCGGTCTAGATAATCATATAAGAGGGAGTTAATGAGCCCCATGAACAAATATAATGTGTTTATAATGCTAAAAAACATGACTAGAAACTCAAAGTGAAAATATTTTCACATAAAGGTGGTATTTGATATGGAACCCTCCTTTACCCTCAACTAATTATAGCCCGACTGTAGGTCAATTTAGAGAACCAATATACTCCCTTATACTTGTCAAAAAGTTCGTCAATCCTTTGGAGGGGGTAAAAGTTTATGACCATCACCAGATCTATCCTTTAGTAGTATATTCACAGCCTGGGACCACCGTTTAACTTCATTATGAACATGACTGTAGCACTACATGGAAACACACATGGCTAAATAAATCCCTCATCATCAAGTCATCAACCTTAATCCGTAGCTCCTCCAACTCAAGAAGCCTCTATCTAATAGGTTTCCATCGAAATCGGATACTAATGAGGTTTCAAGTCTATCCCAAACTCAACATCATGTCAAGGCGGTAGTGTCACCACTTCTCTAGGGATGAATTTGAGGAACTCACTTCTGATCCATGGGACTTCAACCATCTTTCTGTCTGTCGACTCTACTGAAAGCTCAACTAACAAAGTAATAATGGGCTCCACTTGCTATATTCCCTCCTAGAAACCCCTCTTTAAAATTATAGTTACACGTTGGCCACCCATATTTGAGAACAATAACTTCTCCAGATGAAGTGGATAAGAGAGCAGACAAAAAATAGTCAGTTCCACCCTAGGATGATGTCGTATGGCAGCATTAGTAGAATAAAGAGATCCCCAATGGACTAATGTGTATCTAACATCAGTCTTTATCCTCTACAAACAAAAAATAGGCTACCCAGACCTCCAACTGGCATACTCAGCACTAGGTGTATGGAGAGTCTCACTACTTCAAGACCTAAGACATTGGATAGACTGGGTGCAACAAAAGAGTGAGAATATCCTAAATCAAAAAAGTCTTAGAAAATAGCAATCCACAAGTGGATAATTATTTGAAGGACCTTTGGGACTTTTTTGGCACCGTTCTACCTTGGTGGTGTATGAGCTCACTTCCCCTGATGCTGCTATTGTTAAAAAGTTCTGGATGGAAACTGCTACTGCTGAGGTCAGCGCTGAACCTACCCACCACCATTATAATTCACCCGGTCTATGCACATATTCAAAGGAATCCCATAGCTTCCACCGATAAATAACATAGTTCCTCTGCTTGTAGAGAAAGGGAGAGGACCAGACGTTTGAAACTGGAACTACCAAGACCTGCTCCTCACCAGCCGAAATCTAGATGGACCTGATGTTGGAGTCCTATTGCTAATAGCCTTCCCCTTTGAATGTCCCAACTGGCTCGCCTCACATGGCACACCTCTCAGCATGTGCATCCTCTCCACCATGTCATCCTTCTTCGAAACATCCATGTATGTTGGTAGTGTGATGGATATTACAACATACTGAATGAAGGTTGTAGTGCCTATGCTAAGTGCCTTTCCTGTGACTCCTCATCTGGGAAGAGGTCTAGAGTCAAATGAAGGAGATCCTTAAAAATGATCCCAAAATTCCTAAATGAAAAACTCCCTTACTAATGGGAGAGTTGGTCCTACCTATTCTCATCACTCATTGTGGAAGAGATGAAATCTTCCTAGACTTCCTTCTCGAAGTCAGTCCATGAAACCTCAACATACTTCTTCTCTCCGAGATAGAGTGTCATACACTAACATGTGGATCCCCAAATCTGGATCACATCCAGAGTTACCATGTACTCAGTTAGAGACCAGTTCAAGCTAAAAGTTATCACTAGCTCCTTGACCCAACATTCTATTCCCATGTCTAAGACTCTGCCCTTGTACTTCTCAAGGGTATTCCTATGAAAGGAACAAGTCATCTTCTACCACTGGTCACTCTCCTCCTCTTAATCATCCCTCAACTAATCATCCATATCATCTTCATTGGCCTCAATTTCAATCACTACTCATGGACATCGTCCAAGTTCCCTAAATATAAGGTAAACAAATAATACCTAGGCTTGAGTAGTGTAGATGATTTATCTTAAATTTTTATTAAACATTTTTTTATTTTTATATCTCAAAACAAACAGAACACACAATAACACAAGTCATTATGATGAATATACCTTTCCAACGGTTTCTACCCTACAATATTTGTTTCTTCACATGGTCTTTTCATAGGTTTAGATTCCTTGAATCAGATCATGGGTGGCCCTAAAATCATGTGTCCTGACTAGTCTTCCCTTGAAAATTTCATGATCTAAGATGGCCTATCACTATTTACCTCCCATCCCATGGAATCCTTACTATGCCATACCCAAAACTCTATCCTATCTCTCAACCTTCCTTTGATATCATTCTGTCTAGACCTTCCTTCTCCTATATGAGGGAACAAACAAAAAACTACTAGACTCTTGCTTCTTCATGTTGAAGGAGTGATAACAACCCTGAATCCCCAACTTCAATAGGCCCCGAGGTAGCGACTCGCACCAAGGTTATTGAATCACATGTGATATATAAGGCATTACCCTTTTATAGAAAAAAATCAGGATATTAGTTGTTAAATCTCAAAAAAATACAAATACATAAATTAAATGTAATACCAAAAACCCTTTTTCCACATACATGTTCAAAACAATGTTATACAAAGTACATGCAAATTCCAATGAGAATTACCAAAATAATGGAAAAAAGCAACGATGACTATCCCAATTCCCAATATATTATTCTACAAAATGGTCCTCAAAGACATACTGGAAACTAAAAATCATTTTAGTATACATAGGGTGAATACACAGGTATACTCAGTAGGGAAATCCAAAATACCTCATGCGAAAGTGGGGAGGCACTATAATTCCCTGTGAGAAATAGAGACAACCAAAGCACCTAGAAGGAAACTATCCACCCCACCTCACAAAGTCACGCTCCCCAAAAAATGAAAGTCATATAAAATAATATTATGATCACATCGATATTTGGGTACCATGCAACGCTTTCCCACTAGTTATTGATGGAATCCTATGCATTAGACCTCCCTTTACATTTTCAATGTAGTAGCACCGCCACCCCAACAACATCATTATGGGCCACCACAATAATGCATCATGCCCTCAACAACTAGGCCACCCCAATAACACACCCTACCCATAGAAACCTAGGCCACCATAACAATAAGTAACCACACCCACATAGACATAGGATAGAACAACTACACCAGACCAGAGGACACCTGGACCTCATCCCAAATACAATTGGGAAACTAACATGTCTCCACAAGCCTGGTCCAACCAAAAAAACATACCATGACAAAGGAGTCTATGGCTTAAATGGACCATAAACCATCACAATATGCCTGATGAATGTTGGGATACATGAGAGAGGGAGCAAAAAAAGAGATAATAACTATCCATTCATATGAGTATTGGGAGAAACATCCTCCCCCATGAAATGAAATTTTTCAGCACGATGTTCTCAATGTGGGTGGGGTGTGTATAAGTATCAAAAAACACTAATCATTATATATATATATATATATATATAATAAAACACTCATCCCAACCTGAGGGTTGTGAAGCGCAAACACCCTCATTATTATCCCTACATGTACACACACACAGTAGTTACAACCAGAGCATAACCCATTTCTAAAAAAAATCCCCCAATAACATTATAATGTTCAAATGATTTCTCTTAAATATTCCTTCACAACTAGGAAACTAAACAAAAGAGCTAAAATCCAAGATATGAATAGAAGGAAAACATCCAAGTATCAATTTAAACATTAACACTCAGTTTTCTTATAAATTCACCACAATAATATGGATCTATGAGATCCCTCAAAATACCAAAACCTAACAAAGTACTAACATACGAAACATATCAACAAACCAACAACTAAACATTAGGAGTTCGCATCCCCTTCCAAATCACCCCACAATCTTTAATAAGATAAACCACACATATTACCAGAATAGAGAAAGGGATTTTATATATTTTTCCACGACATTTCTTATGTCCCTTCCTTCTGTTTGGTTAAACTAGTTGATCACACAAGGATTTTTATTCATTGGTCTTCTTTTTAACCAAACAACATTACGTGATTAATAATTTTCCATGATACATCCATTCAATCACATGTTTATATAGAAATAATAGGTTAATTAGTGCACAATAAATGACCACCAACAACAACGTTTTTCAATGGGCATAATCCCATAAAATTCACAACATTTAAGTGATGATAAATAGTATATCAGCATCGCCAACAATCCCACTCCTTCATTATTTAAATTCTGTTTATTATCATCGTTTTGGTTTTTTTTCATCCATGTCCTGAAGGAAACATTTTCAAACCTACCTCACATGATAGAAAATGAAGATAGACGAAGTAAAAACCTACTTGGATGATTAAGATTTTTTTCTCTCCTCGTTACAAGAACTGGGGATGCACAACAAGCAGAGGAAGAACCCCAAGGGATGCAATGCTATGTGGAAAGGGATCTAACATGGGTTCACGATTCGTCCCTAGATTAAGTCTCTAGGAATTACTTTAGATAATTGAATATAATTATGATGATGGGATCTTGACTTTTGAAATGGAAAGATAATAAAATCATGGATGCAATTTCAATGTACCTAAAATTCAGATCGTGGATTAGACACCCTGTTGGAATGTTCCGCACATTGGTATTAAAGGTTAATTTAATAATTCCCTCACAGTAGGAGGAGAAAATGGCAATAAGTTAATATATTTTCTTTAAAGGTAGAAAAACATGTAACATGGGTGAAAGTAGAATGCATTGAAAAGTTGTAACACCAAGTAAGAAAGGCTACCTGGTTTGGTAACCTAAGGATCTCTACACTATTTGGGTTTAAAAAAAACATTTAATTTCTTTAAATGCATTTGATAAAGGTATTAAATTGCCTATATGTCCAAAGATAGGTTATGGAAAAAATGGAAGGTCTTAGAAAAAAATGGTTGGACTCACCATTAAGTGAGTCAGCATTTCCCTAACACCATCTCTCTAGCACTGTTACCCTAGCACTATCACCCTAGCACCGTCACCCTAGCATCGTCTCCCTGGCATCGTTTCCCTTGCACCGTCACCCTGGAACCATCACACTCACATCATTTCCCGAACATCGTTTCCCTAACACCATTAATGATTATATCTATGGACTCCCCATTGGGGCCATCTACACCCATAAGTTCCACATAATCCCATCGGCGCCACAGATTCCCATCTATGCCACTAATGCTCATTGGCACCACCTACGCTCATTAGTGCCACCAACACCCATTTGATCCACTGACTCTCATTGGTTCCACCATCTTTTTATACCTGAAATATAGAAAACCCCTTAACGGGTCGGTGATGGTCCTCATGACACCCCAAACACCGGAATTCATAAATGTAATGGATGAGGAGGATTCATGACATTATAATGAATTTTGAAGGGATAAGATGGAAAATAATGGTTAATTTATTAATATTAACAGTGAGTGATAACATTTTCATCATCATGGGATTCATGAGACATACTGTAGTGATATATTTAATGATAATCAAAATTTTAAATGAATAAAAACACAATTGATTCTTTATGTGATGAGAGTACATTTGGAGAAAATTCTTAAGGTTTGATAGATGGTTGAGGTTTATATAACCCTATGTTTATCATGTGAAAATTTTGTTTTTGTGAGAATACCTTCTTCATTTAGTGGAAATATGATCAAAGGTATTAAAAGCATTAGAGTTTATATGATCTATGGTGATTAATAATATTCTTTATGATATTCATATATTTTGGAATTTATTAAGAAATATATTTGTAATTCTTTGAAAATTGATATATTCAGACATCTGACTAGGCTCCGGTTCTTGAACGCAATAATTTAGGGAGGCAATGTTATAGTTCCCAAAACATGACTATGTGATGTGCTGGGTAGAAAAAAATTATTTTCTCACT
Organism: Viscum album; assembly: GCA_963277665.1. Lineage (NCBI taxonomy): Eukaryota > Viridiplantae > Streptophyta > Magnoliopsida > Santalales > Viscaceae > Viscum > Viscum album. The sequence continues at coordinate 1,672,250,200 of OY728146.1, read as the reverse complement.
CAAATTGTTTGATATAAAATGATTTTTCAAATATTGGGTGCAATATGATTATCATTTGGATAACAATGTGATTGAAATTTGATAGGATTATTAGTCGATTAGTGTTATTTCATAATATTTCTTGATTTTTTTTCAAATATATGATTAAGGTAAAAAAATATTGGATTTTTTAAGGAATCGAGGTTGAGGTATATTTTTAGTAAAAAATAATGTTAATATAATTTCTTTTTGGAAATGATTATTATATCATGGATATTATATAATTAAGGTATATTCAATTCTTTCTACGTGACATTAAAAGTGATTAGTTTTATTTAGAGTAAAATATTAAATAAATATTATATGAATATGTGAAAAAACATTCTAATTTTTTGGTTTTAATCTATGTTAAGAATATTTTCTATATTTTTTTAAAAAAATTATTGAATGATCTATGATATACATTGGATGTATTTGTTGATTCCATAGAGATTATTATGTTATTTTATTATATAAAGTATTAATAATGTTGGAAATTATTTTACTGTGTGAAAACCTTTTTTTGGATAATGTATAAAAATTTGAGGAAAATATTTTTATTATTTTGATGTTATGTGATCATTTTAACGTTTATTCCAGTGATTTAGACATGAAAAAATTATTTTGAATACTCAATGTTTCGAGAAAATGTTCAGATATTCATGGAAATTACTTAATTAATAAAATTCTATTAATAAAATATGTTTATTTCTTATTTATATATTCTATATGTGTAAGGAATTCCTTAACCCTCAGAAAAGGATATTGTAAATGTAATTGTTATCCTATATTGATCATTTATGATGAAATTATGTTCATTTCACGCATATTTACTTTATTATTTTTTGGATATTGTGTTTATCATGATCAGTAATATTTTTTTGATCAATGATCTTTGTCCTTAACTTCATTATTTTGGAAAGAAACTATTTTTTCAAATCAATATATATATATCCCACTAATGATCACCTATTTTGAGACTTGTATGTGTGATTCTAGATGGCCTTTATATTTCCTTTTATCTATAATCAATTGGATATTTAATTATCCCTTTTTATGATGTGATATTACAAAGAAGGTAATTTCAAAGGTCTAACAACTAATTACTATGTAGAGAATCAGGATTTTCCTTCTTAGACTTTTGGAATATTTTTCATATATTTCTAAATCTAGGTGTTGAGGTGACGTGTGATTCTATATCCCAGTGTGACGACAATAAATATATTTTTAAAAAATTATAATTATATTTTATACTATTTATGTAGATGAAATTAGTTCTTTCTTAAAGACTAGATCAGATCAAAAATCCAAGGTGACAGTTGAGTTTGATGTGTTCCTTTTAACCTAGGTGGGGAATATGTTTTATTGGTGTAGGCATTCTGTGGAAAAATTAGTCAAGGGTGTTTCTATAAATAAAATTATTATTTTTTATTTTGGGAATCGTATTGAATAACTATTTAATTGAGTCTTGGAATTAATTTTTTAGATTGTGGTTGAGGCCGGAACAATGTGTTTTACCTAGGCATGACAGAATTTTCATCGGCACTAGGTGTCAGGATAGAGGTGTTCTTGGGTTTGAAGAGGATATTTTTTAAATAATAAAACAAATATCCTCTCCCCCACCAGTTTTCGGTGAAGATAAAGATCCCCCACACTCTTCCAATTCACCAATGAATGAACCATTAAAATCAATAAAATGAGGTGTTTTCTATCTCTGATCTTGACGACGATCGATCCCGGATCATGATGCAGCTACAACACAGCAGATATCTGACCTTGACGCATCTTTGTTTCACCCCTAGGTAGGCTGATTTAAATTTAAATCCAATTATCCCATGTTTATGAATCGTTTTTGTGTGAATATTTATTATTTCTACATAGATTGGGTCTCGAGGTTTCCCAAACTGGTCTCGTATTGATTTTTGGAGCACTAGGGTAATTCCAATGATTCGCAGAAGGTCCTCCTATGGCAGCGGGGCCTGCCAAAGATAGTGGATGGGTTTCTGTTGTTGTGGTGCCACGAATTTTCATAGGTGTCCATGGAATCTAGTGACATGTCGCTGCAGAGCACAAGTTGGAACTGAGAGCCAGAAGCGCGGGATGCAAAGCGGTGGTCTGGACATGGTTGTGTTGTGGAAAGCATGTGGATGGTCTAAGGTCCTGGACTGGGCTAGTGCATGTGCCGCAGGCTGAAGGGATAATCTAGGTCAGTCGATGCAAGCTAGACTAAGTGGAGTGGATAGGTTGGAGTGGGCCGATCCATCTAAAATAGTCTAGGGAGTGTTATAAACACCCATATCATTCCAACAGTGTGTCCCTTTTATGATACATCTGTAGCAACCCGACCCTTGGGTCTGGGAGGGACTTTTATGATAAATTTTATAACATTTTATGTGGTATCAATGTTCAGTGACATGAAGAGGCGAATTATAATAATATTATTATAACTACAATTATTTTGAGTTTCATGTGTCAAAAATATCTTCTTACGTACAATGTATGATTGACATAGTATCTGTGGCCTTGATGCCCTAATTTTATTTCTAAAAATTCAAGACCAATTTTTTTTACTTACACCAAAATCGAGGATTGGGCACAAGAGGCTCGGTTTGGGAATTTGCGGTGAAATGTGGCTTTTTTTTCTTGACTTTTTGTTTTGGGAATGTAAAAGCCTATCCTGAGTATTTTCTGATGTAGAATGTAATTTTGGCCTTTCTAATAGATTGTGGGACACACCTTATTATGGTTTTGGGACCATTACTTTTATGCAGTTTCTTTTGGGTTTGTTACTCTAATGATGGATTAGGATGCGGGTTTCCCAATAACGTTTGTGATGTTGGAATGCTCTGTTGTCATGTAATGGGGATTTTTCACCAAACTCGTAGGATGGTAGAGTTTATACTCTCCAATTGTGACAGGGATATATTCCCCTTTGCTTGCAGAGGTTCTCCCATACCATGGGATCAAGATAATGTTTCACAGAGTGGTGCTCCCATATCGCGGGTGCAGTCCCAAATCCCTCATTGTGGTGCTCCTCAACCATGGGTGTAGGCTATCATTTTCAGAAATGGTATTCCCCTATTGTGTGTTCAAGAAAAAATTTTCCAAAAAATATTCTCCCCAACCATGTTGGGTTGTGGGATCAAATTTCATAGGGTGTTAATCTCCTATCATTCTAGGGTGCAGGTTTACACCTGCAGAGTAGTGCTACCCCATGTTCGAGTTTCTTGTGGGGAACAGTCGCTCCACTTATTAAGAGGGATTATTATTTTAGAGTTAGTGATTAGTAAATGGAATTAGGTGAAGAACCTTCCAAAATGGAGTGACTAATATTTCATGAGTTAGTTTAGGAGTTAGAACTCCCTCAACAATGAGGCAATGTTGAGGTGTAAAGCTCTCAACTTGGATAATTTCAACATTGTGTGGGGAAAATTTCAACATCGGTAGGACCTTTGGTGTTGAGAAAATGTGGTGGGCTTATTAAATTAAAATAAAATATTTCTAGAATAGAGCATATCACTACTAATGTGGTTGGACCCTCAAGAGGCATGGTTCCTTAGACGAGTAGGCATGTATTCTTTATGGTTTTCCCTTGTAGTGTTTTACCATCTTTGATGACACACCCTATGGTTTGAGATGACTAGTCATGTTTAGAAGAGGATGGTCTAGTGAATGTGTCTCCCTCTCCCATAAGTTACTTATAGCTAGGATGAGAAAAATATTTCCTTTCTATTTATCCATCTTTATTTTGGGGTTTTCAAGCACCTAATGAGTATATTTATACTCACCCATGCATTGGATTTCCCCCACATGTCTTATGTCTTGTCAGACCACATTCCTTTCGACGAAGTACTATAAGGACCCAAAGTAGGTGGATATTAGTGATCTAGAGTGACCTAGGTGTTTACTGGATCTTGGAATATGAGCTTTATGTCATGTTTATCTTATAGTGGTCCCCTATTTCTGAGCAGGTTGGATGCTTTTTTCAGTTTTCTTTCGGTGGACCCTGTATTTCATCTTTTTGTACATCTTTTGTACTTTGTTTTGGGATTGTTATATTCGAGAATTGTTTTTAATTTTTATATATCTCTGCATTGTATCATGTAGGTTTATGTGGGTGTATGTGTATATGAATGATAGGATAATTCCTCCCATGTCTGCGATAGCCTACTCGGCACTAGTAACCCACCCTTGGCCTACTGAGGGTGGGATTGTAGAGTCACTGATCAAGCCATGTTGGGTTCGGTCGTGGTCCTCTGTGATAATATTACAACTCCAAGGATTTATTTTATAAATTTTGGGAGAGTGTAATACACAAATTGTTTTTAATGGATTCTATACGCGATAGTGTACAACTCACACAACACAGGGAAATAACAATCCATAGAAAAAAATAATTATAAATATTTCCACTATAACCTAGAAAATAAAATAGAGGGTATAAGAATTATTGAATAATTTTGGAAATATATTTAAATTTGAAACTCAGTATGATGATTTTTATAAATTATTATAAAATAATTAGTCATTTTTTAGTAAATTGAGTTTATTCAAAGAAAAATATGATTTCTTAAAAAATATTATTTAGTGAATTTTGGGAATATCTAGTAAATTTAAAATATTTATTTTAAAAAATAAAAAAACATTTAAATAATAATATAAAATTTATCTTAGGCTAAAATTTCATGATTTTTCAGATATTATTTATTTTTTTGTGAATAGTGATAAATATCTTATTCTGTAAAAATGCAATTTATTTTCCATAAATTAAGTAATTTAAAATTCATATTATAGTTTTATTATAATTTATATTAACATAATTTTTATTTATTTGTATTTATTTGTCATAATTATATTTCAATAATAATTATATTTGTTTTTATTTTTAATTTTTTTAGTTAATAGACGGGTTTTTTATGAAAATTATTTTAAAGTGAAAAATGCTTCGCAAGTTTAATTATTTAAAATATCCCCAACAAGGAATAATTTAATTTGAGTATATATATCATATATATATATATATATTAATTTTATTTCTTAAAATAACAATTACATGTCATAGATTTGTTATAAAATCATCTTATGCTTTAAAAATATTTTTCTTGAAGAACTGATTTTTCATCACATATTGGGATTTTATTTTTAAATTATATTACTCAAAAAATTTTAATTGAATTTTATAAAATATATTTAATATTTTTAGTAATAATAATTAATATTTTCTATTATTTTCAATTATTTTCTTACCTTGTTGAATAGTGAAATAGAAAAAATATTTTTGGTCTTTCAAGTCCAAACAGATTTACTAGGTTCAAGTAAAAATATAAGTACTAAAATAAATTTTTTTTATAAAACATATAATATGAAAATATTTAATCCTTAAAATTTATATCTCTAGAAAATGGAAATTTTTGGATCCTTTTTGAATTTGAAAAACCTGCCTACACCTTTTTCTTTTAAAAAATTACATGTGTTCAACTCGCCTCATTTATAAAAGGCATCCTCTTATCCTATATTATTAACATTTTTAATGAAATTTTTCTATTAAAATAAAAAAATAAAATTATTAATTACAAAACCACAACCAATATCCCTTATTTTTATAAAAAAAATATTTCCTAAGAATTATTTAGATTCTAACATTAGATGGTTATCTGAATTGTAGGTATCATGCAAAAGTGATAGTTTTTATTTTTTTCTCTTACATGTTTTTCAAATCATGTTTAGTTATGATGATATAAAATCTATATTATCTTCCATACAATTATATTATAACTTTTTAATTTAATAACCTAAATGCACATGCACTTCAGTAAAATGGTAAAATTCATTATTCATGGGAAAGGAGCACTACCGCCTTGTGAACAGATGTGATTCATTTTTAATTATCACCTCTGAGGGATTTTCAAAATGTTACAATTAAATAATATATAAATATGAAAAATTTAAATTAATTATACTTAATTAACTATGAGGTAACATATATCATTTTTACATTTCATTCCATGGGGGATATGATAATACCACTAGTGTTTAATGTGGATAACCGCATTATGAAGTGATTTGATATGATTTTCACTAGTATATTACATTGAATAAAATAAAGATAATTTTAATGTATATAAGTGGTATATGTGACATAATAATGAGATTAATTACTTATTTTTTATTCTAAAAATTTAATATATTATTTTTTATTGCAATATTAAATGATAATGTTATTTGTGAAAATGTGTGGACTACCACATCCACAATGTGATATGATTTTATTTTATTCACCAATTAATATATATTATATGAAAAATTATATTTAAAGAAATAATATGCTACTAATGATATTATTTTAATTCAAGAAATTTAAAATTCTACTTGAATTCTTTAAATAATAATTACTAACCAATAGAAATATTACTCACATGTACATAAAACCTACATTCACCATGATTGTAACATATTTGATTATAACAAACCTTGTTTCATTGTTATTTGTAAGGGTATCAATGATTTATAATGTTATAGATTTTTATTAAGTTAAAATTTATTTAATTTTTGTTTAAATATTGAAGCCCTGCTTAAGGGAGGTAATGTTTTCTTTTGAATGGAATTTTTGAAGATGGGCTAGGGGATGGTTATATAGAAAGTACATGGAAGTTAATGAATACACATTCTATATTTATATTACATAATTTTTATTTAGTACATGATGTGTAATGGGTTGTCCACTCACTTAATAGGTCTTGAGATGGGTTTTCCCAGGCGAATAAGACCATGATATTAACATGGTGTGTAAAACATTTTCACACCATTTATAATTATGACTTTTTTTTTAAAATATGTTGGGGATAATTTTTTAAAATAAGACCCATTTTATCTTAGAGAATCCACACTATAACCACTACAACACCTCACCTAGGTTTTTCTATTTCACCATATGATCTCACTTTATGTTGCCTTTTCTGAAGTTGAATCAGCAGTTGTAAGATCTATAAATTATATTCTTCTATTTTTATTTTATATTCACATCCCTAATGTAGTGATTTTTTGAGATTGAATGCCTTATTTTTAGGGTTTTTATGCCTTGGTCATTTTCTATATTTCTATATCAAATAAATGAATAGAATGTGTGATTGGTTTCCTACAGACTAATGATACGTGGTCTCGATTCATATTCATAGGTTTTATTCTTATATATTGAGCATTGTTTTTTCATACATAGAACATTCACAACATCCCTCCTATAAGGATTAAAAAATGGAATTATTTTATTTTGTGTTCCCTTTCTCATCCTATCTAGTGTATGATAAAAATATTTTTATTATCCCCAAACATGAGAAATCTTTATGGGTTAGTCACTCCTTATATTCTTACCTTCCCTTTACCTAAGACGTATTAAACACAATTTTATATGAGTATTAAATTTTATTAATTATATCTGAAGTACAAATTATTTAGGAAGGATTTTTGGCCATTAATTCAGCCCTATTATTTTTTATAAATGTGAATTTAGTAAATTAATGTCTTGAAAAACATTATTAAAATGTTAATAGTATTATGTATTTCTATATTAATGAATTATAATAGATATGTTATACCTAAAATTTAAGCCGAGAGCAATACATGGATCCTAGTTGGACACCCTGGATGGGCTTGTTCTGTAATGCCTCGATTGCATGAGTCCAGAGTCGGTGAATTATTATGTATCATTGGCATGAACGTAAAAGATCAAGTCTCGAAAGGGGTGATATCAGATGCTCAGTAAGAATAACATTATAGCGGGAACATTCATAAATAATCATAAACATTTAAGGAAGTGTATAATTCTATAACAAAAGACTTTTAAAATTGAACATCATTATAATATGGAAAAGATAAAATCAAATAACGCCATTTAATTATTCACATTGATATTCCACTAGTAGAATAATCACATGCAATATCAATAACCACTTACATAATGAGGGAATGCATAATGCCATACTATAATTACCACATAGTCAAGGACTTATGCCATGACTATAAATAAGGTTTTGTTAAGGCCTTGTTCCAGGACACTAGTTTGTCTCATGAGACCTACCGATGCATCGAGGAGCTATAATGGGCTCTACCTGTCACTTATTAAGTCCAATCCATTCCTCATATAAAAATTTTGAAACATAACATAAATATTTGTATTAAAACTAGCATACGAAATGTCAATAATTTCTCCACAAATCATGAATGGTATAAAAATAGCACATCCAGAGTCAAATATAACTCATTTAATACAATTTAGATGAATTTATTGTGATAGATTAACCTCAATAGAGAATAATGAAGGATATTGACATAGATTAAAATAATCCTCAAACTATTCAGAGAAATATCCCCTTTTTTCTTGAAAACATTTAAAATACACACTATTTGTCAAGAAGTTACTTAAAAATAGAATTTTCAATCAAAGTGTCCCATAACACTTTGAAAAATTTAAATGGAATTTTAATTTTAAAATTTTAATGTCCATATAAATAAATCCTTAAAAACATTTTTAAAACATGGACATTAATGAGAATGATTTAGAATAATAATTATTTAAAACATATAAAATGATATTTTAATTAGATTTCATAACCAAAATAGAGACACTTGAATACAAATAATTGAGGTAATAAAAACCTTGTAATATCATGAGAATAAATGGATTCATGATATACTATGTCAAAGTAAATAATATACACCATATAAAAGTTATTTGGTGTATAAAAACGAAGAAGTCTCAAAGGAATGTAAATTTAGATGAAATCTCTTATAAAGACTGTATCCTTAGGTTAAGGATAAATCAATGACATAATTATGTATGAAAAATATAAATACACTCAATATTATTGTATATTCCGTGTAAATCAATCGGATTCCATTCACATATATTCTTGTAAATACAACACCAATTAATTTGATATTTAACTCAACAAATAAAGATTGAGTTAAAATTACTCTTATCATGTTCATATCAATGACTTGAGAATTTATCAATGGAGTGATTATGTGTATCAAAATTATATCCCCATAATGGGGAGTGGAAATTATGACATAATCAAAGTAATAGTGATTCCACACATAATCTTAGTGTAAAATAATCAATGAAGTATTCGTAAAGCCAAATTAGTGTAAATTGAAATTTCAAATTCCCTTATCAATTTGGAAATTTAAGAATCATAAACAGATGAAATATGGATCATACAATTATGATTTAAATATCCATAATTTTAGGTATATTACACAATGAATACAATCATGGGAAATACACACACCACATTCAATAAATAAGTGGTGAACAATGGAAATATCACGGAATTAAAAGTGAGATAAGAAACCCCTTATATTGTACTTTTTCCTTGGTCGAGGTAGGATAAACACCTCTATAATTGTGAAATAATTCTTATTGAATTATACAATAATCATATACATTAATATCATATCATATATGATCTTTTAACTTTGATTTGTTAATAATATCTTAGTATTATCATCGTTTAGGGTGTTAACGGATTCGTTTTCCGTTATATTCTTTGTTATGTGAGCCATATTTGTTATGGATGGTATGTATCTTATTTATATCAAGAATTATATCATGTCTCTAAATAATATTTTTAATCATCAAATGAAATTTTGTCTTGAATGGATACGATGGGGAATGAATCTCATCAAGTTCGTGGAGACGGTAATCCGCACATACGCACGAGCAACAATATCATTTTTTTGATATTAAAATAATATATAAATTGTTGGTATATCAAATATAATGAATCATTATCATGTTATATTGTATTATTTACATGAATTACACATCATTATTATACCCATCCAAATAAGAATGTATTGAATAACAATTACACCACGATGTGGAGACGTTAATCCGTACGTATGAACGTATGTTGACATGTCATTGAAAGGATGGATAGAATAATGAATATAGTTGAAAAATATCTATAATAACATCATAATATATAGAAGATACTTTATTTATTATTTTATAATGGAAATAACAATGAATGAAGAAGTGGAAAAAGAAAAGAATTTGAAAGAGGGTGGTGAAATTATTACATAATCTTCAGATTCTTCCTTTTATTTGATCAAAAGGGATTATTAAGTTAGATTTTACACGAAATTAAGGCCTCTAGGGATGAATTTAGGAAATCTTAGATGATATTTGGTCAGGTTTTGGCAGATCCAAAAGGCTTTGAAGGTGTGAATTTGAGAGAAGGGGAAGTGCCCTTTTATAAGAGGGATGAGGGGAACCTTAGGAAAAGCTAGAAATATTATTTTATAATAAAATTATTTTCGGTTTATAATGGTTCCAAAATAATTTATTTAAATGATAAGGTATGTATTGGTCTAAATCCACTCAAAATATAGGTTTTATATAGGTTTTCTTCACTATATTGACCTTAACCATTACATTTAACTCTTAGTTAAATCGTTTTACATTTACCATGTCTCTTTGTATATTTATATTATATGGTTAATAAACATAATATATACCTCCAAGAGAACCTCATAAGGTTCATTAATGATACACCTATAATTTTATAAGTCTTTTTTCAGAACTTTAGATTTTTAGAATATTATTTAAATTAATATTATAATACTTGTTTTAAACATTCCTTTATGTGAATTTTGACACTACTTAATAATTGATTTTCGTTTAAGTCCTAACAACTTTATTAATTGAAAATAAATTCATTTAATCAATCCTAACATGTCATATTAACCTAAATAATTATTTAATGGCATCAAAACGTTTAAATTGTATTTATTGTAACATTTATAAAACCATTTATTTGATTCTTTCAATAATAAAGAAAATACTGCACAATTATTGTGTCATAAATAAATATAATTATTCAACATCTAAAATTATAAATAAAATAAAATTATGTATGAAATAGTTTTATCTTTATAATGAATATTTATAGTCAAAATGATAACATATATAGCACTATGTAATTATCGTTTTTCTAAAATATATATGCTTATATCATTTTGGTATTTACTTTAACTATATTAATATAAAGTGTTATTATCACATACAAGTAGCTCCATGGGGTCCAAAAATCGACCCAAAGATGCCCACGGTCAGAAAATTATCATCAAATAGGGATAAAACACGTGTTAATGAAATTTAATATTATTATAATAATATTTTTTTACCCATATTTACCTAATTTACTCTTCAACCATGGTAAATAAAATATTGACTGAAATAATTATTCAAAATGACTACAAATAAAAGATACCCATTTACCCAATTTGGAACTCCTGATTTCAAATATGGAATCCATTTTTCTAAATTTAAATCACATAAGTGGCAGATATTAATTTGAAATTAATTACCGTTGTCAGAACAAAAAGCGTTTTTTTATGAAATTATAACTATCAAAAGATTGACACTTGTTTATGACTATTTTAAATGTGAAATTACGTCCAATAACCAACATTGAATTAAATGGAAAAAATTTATTCTAATTTTACTTTAAAACCACTCAATAGTATAATTTATCACTATAAATAATTTGGATTAAAAAGTTGTTTTTAATTAAAGTTTAATATTTTCACTATTCATCAAATAATGAATGCTTTCTAAAAAAATACCAAAAATTCACCCTAATATAAATTTGATATTTCAAATCCAAAAATGAAGTCCATTTTGAATGTTAAAATTTATAAAATTTCAAAAAGTGGGTATTACTATTCATAACGGCAAGTTTGATTGGTTGTAGTGTGTGTTAGAACTCGAACTAGCGTACAACACACAATACTGTATTATTAAAAAAGAAGGGTACTTGGACACATGCGGTGTTACATTCATCCCTCCTTTAATAAATTATGTCCTTTAAATTTTTAAAATTGGGCTTGGGAATAGAATGGATAGTCCCACATCGGAAAAAGAGTCAATAAAACTATCACTTTAAAAGAAAGAAAGAGAAGTACAAAGGTCTCCCAAAATAACCCATACTTGGATTCCATGTAGAAAAACATGTATATGTAAGATAATATATGTGTCAAGTTATGATGGAGAGGGATAGAAAACATGATCAGGAGAATGTTAGAAACAAGAAAACCACAAACTTGTGATGGTACAAAGGGTCATTAGTTTCTTAATAGGAAAAATAAATGGACAAATTTTTTTTGTATTAAGTTACATTTAATAAAGATAAGGAATCTATTTATGAGATTGAAAAGAACAGAATGAGATATACATACTTTTTAAGTAGAGTTTCATTCATTAGTAAATTTCTACCACTGACCCATTTTTTTAAACGATGAGTATTCAAGAAGACTTGGTCACACCAAAAGAGCTAGAATAAACTTATAGATAATAACATGATCCAAAAAAGACACACTATATATTTACCTTGTAATTAGAGATTAATCAAAACCAAAATGGTTAGTACAATATCTGAGGATCCCCCAAAAGGATATTCTTTTAGAGAAAAAAACACTAATATAAATTTTAAAAACCAACAATACAATAATGTTATATAAATATCATTCAATTAACAAGTGTCCATAAAATCTTTCAATATAATACAAACTAATATTGAAACCCAAAACATAGAAGAATTTGGTTATGTAGTCTTCCATGTTAAATAGCATCTCCAAATGACATCAAATACTATTAAAGTCGCATACATAAAAGTAATTAACCTAATCACATAATCTCAATTATAGGTTAATCATTTCTATAAATAAACCAAATCAATATAAATCCACAATAAATAAATAAGTAAAAAACCATCATTACTCCCCAAATGAAATCCCATAGTATTCTATTTTCCTTGGTAATATAGTTTTCCCAAAAAATAGAACGTCTTCTAAAATAATGTCTATCACTTAATCACCAAATCAGTTTTCTATACTAAGGGTCTTCATTTGATAATACATTAGATCCCAAATAAACTTATTATTGATCAATAAAATCAATTTACTAAAAATAATTAGTCACACTAACCAAGGACATCATGTAGTCTAGTGGTATGCGATAAATCCCAATCACAATCTAGTTGTGGGTTCGATTCCCATTTCATTGTCTGACGTGATAGGTTTTCACACAGTCTGTGTGTAGTCCTCTTTCAAGAATTATATTTTATAATATTACCAATATAAAATAAATTCCTCAAAATAGTAATAACATAATTTAACCACAAATGTTATCTCATAACATGCATTTTCATCCCAAAATATAATAACTTCTAATTCCCTATAACACAATGACCATATAACAATGAATGGTTTTTTATAACTATATCCATAAGAGAAAAGAAAAGTCTTCCTGAAATATCATTTTCACATGTTGAACTGTAGGGTTACAAATAAAAGTGAAAATTATTTCTAAGTAATCCCATCAATTAGGAGCACTAATACTTCTAAACATTTCTCCAACCATTCATTTCCACATAGTTTCTTCTTTAACCAAGAAAATATATCCTATATAATTGGTCATTCACTCGGGTAATAGCCAGGTCCCTTACATTTACGGTAAATGACAGTAAATGAATTCATCGGACCATTTTTATTTTCTTCCATAGTACTCATCATTTTTCCACTACAATTCCTCACTTTATGTCCTTCTTTCCCACATGTAAAGCATTTCTTTGTTACATTGAGACACTTTCATGGGTGTCTCCTTCTATATTTACTGCATGATGGAAATTGAGGATTCTTTTCTCCATGGTCTCCACTACTGGAGCTCTTATCATTCATCATCGTTCTCTTTTTTTTGAGTCCGGGAGTTGGTTAATATATATGTTGTTGATCATATTTTTGAAAAAATGATTTGGCATGAACACGATATCTTTTAAACCTATCAACGGTCCATTTTTTTCTCATTTCCACCACCATTCCTACCTTGTACAAAATTCTAAAAGTTACTATGAATTCCTAGGAATCCAACCATTGACTAAAACCAGAAATCATTGTCTGAGTAACAGTAGTCCTAAAATAATTTAGAAAATAGCATGACACCATATTATTAATTTGAAACACCTTAGGATTAACCAAGTTCATTTATTCTCATCTTATATTAAATTACATCAAATCGGTTTGTAACGAAAATCTAAATTATCCTAAACATATCCCCCGGGAGTGTCATAACCAAGAGGGCAGCACAACCCGCTGTCATGCACCAGTTCCCATTCGAGTCTATCTCAAAGTGTGGTTTTCGGGTTTTAACCCTAGGTATATCTATGCCAGAGCCGCCTCTACCTGCTCGTATCCAGAAAGGGATGTATTTTCTGGAAAACCTACAAAATCCCTACAATACAAAAATTTTAGGAAGTTCTTCTATACTAATCCTGAAATTATATCTTAGTTCTATGTGCTCTAATCAGAGATTATCTAAATCTATTTTCCAAGGTTTGTACTAAACATCCTCTGATACTAAATATAATGCCCTGACCCCAAAAGTCTAGATTCAGTGTATTATTACATATCATTAGCATAATCATAAAAGATCAAGTCTCAAATGACCGATTTGTTTAGTATCATTGGAAGTACTAGATACATTTATAAGGTTGACATTACATCATAAAATGGAAAACGACAACAACATTGTTTCCATAGTCAACACTGAGATCCCATAGAATATCCCTGGAGGCCAGTCATAATATACTTCTTTGAATCATGGGAATAATAACACATAGAATGGGGTGAGATCAGATGCTTAGTAAGGATTACATTATAGAAGAAACTTTTATAAATAAGCATAAACATTTAAAAAAGTGTATTATACCAGAACAAAAGCCTTTTAAAATTGAACTTAATCATAATATAGAAAAGAAAAAATCAAATAATTCAATTTAATTATTCATATGGATATTATTCTAGTTGAATAATCACATTCAATATCAATAACCACTTGCATAATGATGTAATGCATAATGCCTGACTATTATAACAACATATCAAGACCTTGTGCCAAGACTACAAATATGATTTTGTCAAGGCTTTGTGCCAAGACACTAGTTTGTATCATGAGACCTACCGATGCATCGAGGAGCTATAGCGGGCTCTAACCGTCACTTACTAAGTCTATTTCATTCTTCATATGAAAAGTTTGAAACATAACAAAAACATTCGTATTAAAACAAGCATACAAAATGTAAATAATTTCTCAACAAACCATGAATGGTAAAAAAAAAATTCACAACCATAGTAAAACATATATCATTCAATACAATGTGGAAGATTGTATTGTAATAGATTAACCTCAATCAATAATAAATGAAGGATATTGTCATATATTAAAATAATCATCGAACTGATGAGAGAAATATCCCCTTTTTCTTGAAAACATTTAAAAGACGCACTATTGGTCAAGAAGTTGTTTAAAAATATGTTTTTGAATAAAATTTTCCCATACCAATTTGAAACATTTAAAAGGAATTTTAATTTCAAAATGTTAATTTCCATATAAATAAATCCTTAAAACCATTTTTAAAATATGGACATTAATGAGAAAATTTTAGAATAATAAATTTTTAAAACATTTAAAATTATATTATAGTTAGAGTTCTTAACAAAAAAAGATATTCTTGAATACAAATAATTATGGTAATAATTTTTTTAAAAAATCATGAGAATAAATGGATTCATGATATACTATGTCAAAGTACATTATATACACCATATAAAAGTGATTTGGTGTATAACAAAAAATAAGTCTTAATGGAATGTAAATTGAGATGAACTCCTTTATAAAGATTGTATCCTTAGGTTAAGGATAATTCAATGACATAATTAGGTGTGACAAATATAAATACACTAAATATTATTGGATATTCATTTTAAATCAATCAGAAGACATTCACACATATTCGTGTAAAAACAACACCAATGAATTGGATATTTGACTCAACAAATGGAGATTGAGTTAAAATTACTCTTATCAAGTTCATATCGATGACTTGAGAATTTATCAATGGAGTGATTATGTGTATCAAAAGTATATCCATGGAATGGGGAGTGGGAATTATGACATAATAAAATGAATAGTGATTCCACAAATAATCTTGGATTAAAATAATCAATGAAGTATGCGTAAAGCCGAATGAGTGGAAATTGAAATTCCAAATTCCCTTATCGATTTGGTAATTTACGAAATATACACCCATGAAATAAGGATCATAAAATGATGATTTAAATATCTATAAATTATGGTATATTACATAATTAATACAATCATGGGCAGTACAGACACCACATGCAATAAATAAGTGTTGAACAATAGAAATCTCACTGAATTTAATGTGAGATAAAAACCCTTACTTTTTACTTTTTCCTTGGTAGAGGCTAGTTTAACCTATTGTATAATAGTGAAAAATATTTTATTTAATTATACAAGAATAATATAAATTCATATTCTATCATATATGATTTTTAATATTGATTTGTTAATAACAACTTAGTATTATCGTTATTTCGGGTGTTAACGGATTCATTTTCCTTTATGTTCATTCTTATGTGATCCATATTTCATATTGATGGGATGTATCTTATTCATATACAAAATGATATCATGTATCTAAAGATTATTTTTAATCATCAAATTCAATTTAGTCCAGAATGGATACGATGGGGAATGAATGTCATCACATTCGTGAAGACGGTAATCTGCAAATACACACGAGAGAAAATATCATTCTTTTGATATTAAAATAATATATAATTGGGTGGTATATAAGATATAAAAAATCATTATCATGTTATATTTTATTATTTACATTAATTACACATCATTATTATACACATCCAAATAATAATATATTGAATAACAATTACACCACGACATGTAGCCGGTAATCTGCACGTACGCACATATGGTGACATGTCAGACAAAGGATGGATAGAATAATGAATATGGATGTACCATATCTATAATATAATCACATTATATATAATATACTTTAGTTATTATTTTAGAATGGAAATAACAAAGAAAGAATAAGTGGAAGAAGAAAATAACTTGAAAGAGGTTGGTGAAATTATTACCTCTGCTTCGGGTTCGACATTTTGATTTGATCAAAAGGGCCACTAAAGTTGTCTTTATGGATTAAATAAGGCCTCTAGGATGAAGTGATTATGTTGAGAGGATATTTGGGTAGGGTTTGGCCGATCCAAAAGTCTTTTAAGGTGTGAATTTGAGAAAGTGATCTTTTATTATAGGGGTGAGGGGCACCTTAGGAGAAGCTATAAATATTATTTTATAATAAAATCATTTTCGGTTTCTAATGGAAAAAAATGGATTATATAAATAATAAGGTGGGGATGGGTTTAAAAACACAAAAAATAGGTTTTAGATAGGTTTGGTTCTCTATATTAACCTTCACATTTAGATTTAACACATAGTTAAATAGTTTGACATTTACCATGTCTCTTTGTATTTTTATATTATATGGTTATGAAACAAACTATATACATCAAAGTGAACCCCAAGTGGTTCTTTAATGATACACATATAATTATATAAGTATTTTGGCTAAACCTTATATTTTTAGGAATATTATATAAATTAATAATATAATACCTGTTTTTATAATTCTTTTATGTCAAATTTGACACTACTTAATAATGGATTTTAATTAAACTCCAAAAAACTTTATTAATTCTAAATAAATTCATTTAATAAATTCTAACATGTCATATTACCCATTAAAATTCGTGGATGGCCTCAAAACATTCAAATTTTATTTAATGTAACATTCATCATACCATTAACTTGATTCATTCATTAATAAGGAAAATACTTCAAAATTATTGTGCCATAAATAAGATTAATTATTCAATGTATAAATATTATAAATTAAAATACCATTATGTATTAAATATTTTTTATCTTTATAATGAATATTTATAGTAAAAAATATAACATTTATAGCCCTATGTAATTTTTTTTTCTAAAAGATATTTGCTTATGTTATTTTTGTATTTATTTTTACTTAATTAATATAAAGTGTCATTATCACTTACAAGTGTCTCCATGGGGTCCCAAAATCAACCCAAAGATTCCCATGGTCAGAAATGTATCATCAAATAGGGTTAGGACATGTGCCAGGGTAATTTAATATTATTATAATATTATTTATTTACCCATATTTACCAGATTTATCCTTTAACCATGGTAAATAAAATATTAACCGAAGTAATTATTCAAAATGTCTCAAAATAAAAGTTACCCATTTACACAATTTGGACGTCAATATTCCAAATATGGAATCCATTTTTCTAAATTCAAAACACATAATTTTCAAATATTAATTTAAAATTAATTATCGTTGTCAAAACAAAAAGCGTGTTTTTTAAGAAATAATAACTATCAAAAGATTGACACATGTTTATTTCTAGTTTAAATGTGAAATTATGTCCAATGAACAATATTGGATTAAATGTTAATTTGATTTATAATTTTACTTTAAAACCACTCAATTTTATAATTTATCACTTTAAATTATTTGGATTTAAAAAGTTGTTTTTAATTAAAGTTTAATATTTTTCACTATTCATCATTAATTTAATGCTTTCTAAAAAAATACCAAATATTCACCCTAATCTAAATTTGATATTCCGAATCCAAAAATGAAATCCATTTTGAATGTTAAAATTTATAAAATCTCAAAAGTGGGTATTACTATTCATAAGGGCTAGTTTGATTGGTTGTGGTGTGTGTTAGAACTCCATGTTGCGTACAACACACGCTACTGTATTATGCAAAAAGATTCGTACCATGGATGCTTGTGATTTTACATGTTGATCATTATAATTACATGTTATTAGATGTTATATTCACGCCAAGAGTGATACAGGTTATTTTAGTGATTATCTCACTATGTGTATACATTACATCCCTAAGAGTGGTATTGGTTCCTTAGGGGAGACACAATGGACGGGTTTAGTGAAAAGATGGTCAAACCCAAAAATGAGTGATTCTCAGTCCTATATGTGAGATACAAATGGATTTGATTGTGTGGTTTTTTCATTCCATACTTATATTGATACTTGGGGTTCCATTTATGAATCATCATGTAATTACTCTTATAGAATTGAGATTTTGTTGTAATCCTTGATCAATAATTGGTATTACTTCTAGGTTTCCTTGACTGGGATTAGGGTTCCTCATATTAAATTCTAACTATTGCATTAAATTAATTAATAATAAATTATAAAAAATATTCCATGTTTCTATCCTCCAATTCATTTCAAAGGGTTGTGGATGTTCAACCTTTTGATAAATTATTTTTGATTGAACCAATTAAATATATACCTTGAATTAATATGTTACCTTATTTATAAGCTATCCTTATTTGGTCAAAGTTGGTAATATCAAAAAACTATCCCCTAAGGAACCGGAAGTAATGTATTTATTATATATCTACATCTTTGAATTTATTATTTTTGGAACACTACTCATTTTATATGAACTAACTAGATTTATCTAGACACCATTGGTAGTGCCCTCTTGAGTATATATCATGGAGTTCATTTGCTGCTTTCGGTACCCAAGAGGACTTCATGATCATAACTATATAAAAAGTGAATTGGAATGCTTCCAATGATTTATTCTTATTTCTAGGGTGGAGTACGAGATAAGAGTATAGAGCATATGCTCTTGATTCTATTTAGAGTTGCTTTTGGTTTTGTTTATTTTTACATAGAATGTGGTATTTGTATATACCCAATGGTTTCAATTATTCATTTTTATATATTTACATGATCACCATAATAATAATATTGTATCCATTTTAATTCATTTTATATTGGACTATTCACAATTCTCGTATGATTAGTATTTATTTTTATATTGCTACATGATCTTATCTTTTTCTGTTGCTAATACAATTTGATTATCACTGTGATAAACTCTAACACATGAGGGAATATTCTCTCCACAAATATATCCTAGGCCCTCACTATTAGTCAATAGCCTCTGGCATATGGGTAGGCGTTCTAGAGTTCTTGTTTCAAAATATCATAGGGAACCACTAAGTGGATTATGAGGCAGGACACTACTAAGTTGAATCAGAGTTTCTTTTAATTTTTTTTTACTTTTTGGGAATTTGATTAGAGACTAAGGTGTAATTTAATTTGGAAATGATCATATGATTGGAGATGAATATCCAATGTATATGGAGATATTAAATTACTTAGGATGGTTTGTGAGTATTATGGTATTATTCCAATTATAGTTGAATTTATTTCACCATAGTGTGAGACACCTGTTTTGTTACATTTTTATTACTGAATTTATTATTATTATTTCTCTCTTAAAAGTTTCAACATTAAATTAGGGTGTATAATCTAATGAACCATACTATGCACCATAAGTCATAGACGAAATCCATCATTCTATGCCATTTATTTATTTCTTCATACATTGTAGGTATCACATGTTCATTTTGTGTGTTCCTACACTATAATATATATTAGTATGCTAATGTTTCTTGTGAGGATTTCATTTTTCATTTATTAAAGTAAATACTTCAATCTAAATTATTTCTTCCAAAATAGATTGATGATTAAAATTGTAAGAATCTGATTTTCACTCAGGTATGGATCCTTTACTTTTATATCTAAATCATTAATTTGGATCTAAATTAGATTCATAATGAGATAGTAATGGGTCTGCGGGTTTATGGATTTTGTTTGGAGCCTAGAACCCATCTTTTTGGAGGAAACATATTTGACAGACATTTTAGAGTGAACCATGCAAATAGTGTTTTTCTCTACAGTGGAAGCTCACACGTTTGGTGCATGGTTGATCTAACAGTGCATAGGAAGTCATTTTGGAAAAAACCATCTCACATGGTTTGCACATGGTTTGAGAAACCATGCACTGGATAAAAACTAGTGAAAAATGTCCAAAATTTCCTTAATTATCTATTAATCCTCCAACTTCATCTTAATCCGTGAACCAATTGGTGTTTCTTCCACATTCACCCAATTTGATATTTTTGAAGTCTAAATCTTGGGATCACGAAATATCTATTATCAGGAATCTGATTGCACATCCATTCACCACGTTGGATGTGCAATCGTATGTAATCAAGTACCCTTTTTCCATTACTCTTCTCTTTTACTCTTGACCTAGATATATTCATGTGTTCGTTTTTTCAAATTTTCATAGATCTACTCTGATCTAAGGAAAATCAAGGGCTGATACTAGAGGAGAAGGATTATACAACACTATGGTTGGTGGTCTATATAGCATCCCATATTTTTACCACATAAAATTTCATTACATTTTACAAAACAGAGGATCTTTAAGGTTTAGTGTCTTGGAAACCAGGAATATAAAACATGAAAAGAACAAAAACACTCTTCTTAAAAACTTGAAAGGCTTCTCCTTAAGTTCATCCTAGGTTCATTACTGCATCTCATAACCTGGGGACATACATCAAAAGAAAGGGTGAGCAGAAAGCCCAGTAAGGGAAACAAGAGAAACCTCTTACATGTGAACTTGAGATACTTCAATAAGGACATGAAAATAACTTTAAGGCATGAGAAAGAAATCATGAGTCATTTCATAATAAAAATAACATTTTTAATAACATTAAGATGTGGCTACATCATTTAACATAGACAATCATGAACATATCACCAAGGTCCATCCCCAAGGTGTCATCTGAAAAATACCAAGGTTATTCACCAAGGTATCGTGAAAATTGTAATCTCTAGTGGTTACATCATTACCCAATGCATTGGAGCGCTATCAGGGCGCACCCTTAAATTTGCCTTTATTATCATGTGAGCCACACATATCATCATCAAAAATTTCATTAATAACCCATATAGCATAAAATAAATGGGTTTCATTTCATAATCATAACGTTTTGAAAACTGCTTTAAAGACATGATCTTTACGGCACGTTAAACCCACGAAACGGAAAGTGGGTATCTTGTATGTAAATCCCAGAATTTAAAATAGAACATTTTGATATATATTTGAATACCCTTGTAGAAATAATAGCTTTGAGTATTCACTTTATAACATAAAATAATTTTGAGAAAAGAGGGAGAGGCATTTTGAGACGAAAATTCTGCAGCATAACGGCTATGTTTCGGGGTTTTAGAAAACATTGAAAAGAGAGGGGACATGGGTCACCCACCCATAAATGATCCATAAAATATTAAGTAGACAGAATAAGAAGGATATATGGACATGGTAAAGAAATTTGAAGGACATACCATTTGAAATTACAAACATGGAAGGAAGACAAAAATTAGATTTCTCTTATGAAAGTTCGGCAGCCTAACGACGTTACTTAAACTTCAACAAAAATGATTTGAAAAGATAAAATAGGGTATCTTATCATGTGAACATAAGAGTTCAGTATGATAGATATAGAGATAATTCCCCAACATAATAAAAAGTGAACTTGAAAGACTTGACATGAAAGTAGAACTTTGAAAAGAATGAGAAGGGTGAAAGAACCACTTAAAAATTCGGCAGCCTAACGGCGCCACTTAAAACATCAAAATACTGAATTGAAGAGATCAAATGGGGTCTCTAATCATATGAACATAAGAGTCCAGTATGATATATATAGAGATAATACCCCAATATAACAAAAAGGAACTTGAAATAATTGACATGAAAGTAGAACTTCAAAACGAGAAGGGTGAAGAACCACTTAAAAATTCGGCAGCCTAACGACGCCACTTAAAACTTCAAAATACTGAATTGAAGTGATAAAATGGGGTCTCTCATCATATGATAATAAAAGATAAGTATGATAATTTATATATCATACCCCATCATAATAAAAAGGAACATGAAAGACTTGAATGAAAATAGAACTTGAAAACGAGGAAGGTGAAAGAATCCCTTAAAAATTTGGCAGCCTGACGGCGCCACTTAAACATTCTTAAAACGAATTGATGAGAGAAAGGGGTGGTATCTCATCATATGAACATGAAATAGGCAGTAGGATGAATATAAATGAACATCCTCCAACATATGAACATGGAGTATAAAAGAAAAGACATAAAAGAGATTACTTGAAAAGAAAGAGAGAGGTCGGATCCCTTACCTTAAAATGTAACTCTTAAACCTCAAAGGTTGGGACCTTGAGGGCTCGGGGGGCAACTTGGGAGGACTCCTTGGGAGGTAATGAGACCAGAAATTCGTTGGGAATGAGTGGAGAGTCGAATGGATGGGAGGAGGGCTTGGTATTTATAGGGAAAGTGAGGGGACAAGACATTAATGGCCAAGGGACACCTCACATGTGCTTTTCTCAAACCCATGTGCTCTCCCTTGTCATTTATCATGGAGTTAGGCCACATGGGCCCCCCAAAACAATAATTCATCACCCTTGGCCGGACAACCCTCAAAATATCTCATGACATCATCATGACACCGTTATGATGTCATTAAACATACCGAAACCCTAAAACTGTATTTTTACTATTCACTGAAAATTCAACTTTCTCAGAAAAATCCCAAAATTTCACATTGACCAAATATCAATGCTCTGATTTCAAAAATGAAATCCATTTTATAAAAATAATTTTCTAAATATGTTTAATTTAATTTTTAAATAAAAACACTATTCATCGAAAATTCATTTTTTCAGAAAAAACCCCAAAAATTATCATAAATAATATCGATGCTCTGAGTTCAAATATAAAGTCATTTTTATAAAAATAATTTTCTAATTATTATTAATTAAATTTTTAATTAAAAAACACTATTCACCCAAAAAAACTAATACTTGAATAATAATTAATGAAACCGTTATTTAACTATTTTATTGAATCACATTACTTAATCAAGGTGCCTAGATTATTTTAAAACTTTCTTTAAATGAGATTACTAATCCATTTGGTCATATTACTAATCCTAATCATAAAATCACTATTCATAATTTACTATTCATCAAAAATCAAGTTGATCTTATTAGACTCTAAATTTAGTACTGAACATAATTGCAGAAGACCATTTTTTTAAATCATTACACATTTTTAATTATTTAGGGTTTACATAAACATATTTAAAATATCCTTTTTCTAAAATTCATCAAAAATATGCATACTATATTTATCCGGTCATTTCAAAATTCATAAACTTCATCATAAGAAGAAATCCAAATTTTTATTTAAAATAAGGATTACACAAGGTAGTTACGGTCTCGTTACATAACTCCTTATAATACCAGCATAGAACCTAAGAGTAAGGTGTGCTAGGGTGATAGAAGCTTGGGGCGGCTCAGTCAACATTGCCCGAGTAGTAATTTCTATCAGTTTGAACTTCTCACGAAGGCGATTCCGTTCCAGCTTCACATGATGAAGTTCGTCTTGGATTTGATCCAGAGCAAAGCCTAGTGGTGCTACCTCCTTCCTAAGCTCTGTTATATGGGCTTCGATCGGTCCAAGACTACTAGGTGAGGCCATCGAATCTTCTTTCTATAATAATTAACCAAGATTACCATTATTTAGATACAATAATCAAAACATTTTGTTCACATTGGTCATATTGACCGATGGTTATATAATAGTCAAAACCCACTGATCTCATTTTAATTATAATCATGTTTATCAAATAAAACATTTTTGTTGAGTATAACAATAACACATAAAATTAGGAAACAAAATTTATTTAAAAAATTTCGGGTCGTTACAGTCTACAACTCATCTCTAATGTTTGTTATTTTCTGAATGTTCTTGTGGGGCCCAATGGATTTATTGGAAGCTGTTTCTTAAATTAACATGACATCAATATAATAGTTAGAATATTATGGTTATTCTCTTTCCATTTATGTGATTAGTTGTTAGGTGTTACACCCACAACTCAATATACCTCATGTCAAAGGTCAATCCATAATTGGGTTTTTGGTGATTCATTATATTTAATCCACTATTCAGGTGTTCCTTTGTGTGACCATTCAAGAGGGGATTCATTTTATCATACATGAATTATTATCACTCAAAATTGAATAATGGAATATACCATGTATTACCAACACTTGAACCACCTAATGTAAGTGTTTCCAAAAGGTTTTTAAAAGTGAAAAGTGGAAAGTGAAATGGAAAGTATAATAATTATATAAAATAGACTTAATAAAAATACATTTAATAAAGGTTACATGTACATAGAACCCCATTCCCTATTTATGGAAGGTATCAGAGTGAACCTCAATAATTGAATAAGCCTTAATGGATAACAAAGACTTGATTAAATGGCTGTAATGATACATGGAAAATCCACACTAATGTAAGATAAGGCATGGAACAATAAAACATTGTTTCAACTCTACATGACATATCCCTACTAATGGAAGGAAATACATGAACCAAATGATTTCTTATATGATTATTATATCAATTATCAATGGACTGACTATATCTCACCTTGGATTCTAAGAGGAGAAGTCATTGGGTCTTGGGAACCCCATTCCATTTCAAGGATATAGTTTTCTAAGGTTGATACCCACCTGGACTCTAGTACATTTTTATTCCTTAGATTCCTGATATTCTACTACTAGGTCCCATTAATTAATAATGGATAACTATGATGCACTCATTGGATCTATCATTGACTAGTAGGTTCCATTATAAAATCCCATAGGGCCCTATCTTTTCATAGCCCCTTTTTACTGTGGTCAATCACCTTGGACTCGGTATGCAACTTATTGTGGAATGCCTTAGATTATGAACCTTGTATTACACTTTTACCCCGTAGTGAGACTCAAATACTACTAAGTTAGCATTTTATGAGATCTATGTTACCTCGGTTATTAACCTAGAACCACCTCAGTGGAAATCATTGTCTGGTTTCCATGATACGTCTTGAGACCTTTACTAATTATAATATCACAAGGTGATGTTAGTTCTGGATATGCCTCATATGATCTATTAACATTAAATGGAAATTTCATAATTAAAATGAACTGGTTACAAATTCAGACACAAATTAAGGGATGAAGCAAATACTAGGTTATTTAGTTATATTTTACTATTTTCATTACATATATATATATATATATATTCCTTCACACTATTATATTTCATTACACGGGCCAGAAGTTATAGACTTCAATGGTGGTGGCCCACTGATATTTATCTCACACACTCTCCATGTGCCTTTGGGTACCCATAGTAGATTACATGGTTGTAGGTATTGACAAAGGGAAGCATGAAACTTCCAATACTTGATTGCGTGCTGATATGATGGAGCTTGATAGTAGATGGATGAGTATGATCACAAGATTCTTGGATTTGACTTTCTTTTATATTACCTTGTGCAACATCTTATTCCATTTTTCTTGTATCCATGCTTTCTAGTTTTCTAGTGAAATGACATCACTTCATCGTTGTTCCAGTTAATGCAGTTTCCATTATTAATTTTTACAAATTACATCATTTTTCATCAACAATTCTTTATTTTTATTCGACTGTTAATTATTCCATTATATTCCTTATGTTGTGCTACACTCTACAAATTAGGGTATAGTCTTCCCATAGACACACTCTATGTCGTTGCTTCTAGTCGGTAACCTATGGCGTTGGTGAAGAAGTTCCTTAGGCCACATGACCACTGGGCTCGAGACACTTATTAAGTTTCATCTAGGTCTGGGTCATCACAATGTGGTATCAATGGTAGTTTCTATTCATTATTCATTTTTTAGATACAATATTTTAGAGAATAGGACTTCTTGGGACATGGTCATAATTCATGCTTGGGTGTTGTGAACCCATGCTTGTGGAAAAATCCATGTTTTTTAAAATGAAATTATTGTTCTATTTTTCCTATTACAGTTGATTTTATTTCACCATTGGGCGATGCATATGTTATGTGATGTTGTTTATTTTTACTCTCGTTAAGAATTTATTTCATCACTAGCCTAATGATATAAGAGCAATGAGCATTGTAACAAGTAACATTATTATCATCTAGAATTAAAATTTCAATCATATTTCCATGGCATATAAGTGCATTTAAATACTTTTCATTGCTTGATATGCCTATAATTGTTGAGTGATGCTATGATAGTTTCTTGTAATTGGATTAATTTTTAATTTATTGAGTGATTTCATGTCTCAATTCATGATGTTTATGGTCCCTCATGGGTTCGTGTGAGTAATTTACAAAGTCAATCCCTCATGATATAAGTAAATGGTTTTTGTTTCTATTGATAGGTGTATGGGCACTGATTCATTGGAAATGAAAATCCATTATAAAGTGATTATAGAAATCAATCAATGAATTGGTTGCACATCCTTATTCTGCCTTGTCATTTTTAATAAAGTTAAAGCAGTTAACCTAAGAATTAACTACATATTGACAAGCAACATATACTTGAGAACTTACTGAAACTTTCCTTTCTATGAAAGTAGTTTGGATTATATTCCATGGTATTATGTTTTCATATGATTTTTTTCTAATGGTGATTCTATATCCTTGCTTATAATCGTGTTCTATGGTGTGTGCTTGGAATTTATAGACCAACAGCTCCACGACGTCCTCATGTTGTTTTTAGGAGGGTGGTGATGACCATGATTTAGAAATGGTGGTCCCTAATCCACCACTATTAATTCCAATAGTTCAGAATGAGGCACTGCCTATTGTACCTAATTCGGGAACTGATTCTCATGTCTTTGATAGTTTCTTATGTCTCATGCAGTCAATGCATTATAATCCATGGGTTGCACCAATGATGGCTGATTTGACCCATTACTTACAGCAGCAGCATCCTTTGACCTTTTTTAGGGTATAGTGGATCTCAGGCAACTGGGTCTTATCTAGTGGTCATTCTGTCTATTTTTGAGCATCTTCAGATGGCCCTAGAGTTAAATGTCAATCTTTCTCCATACATGCTTTAGGATTCATCCAAGCATCAGTGGTATGTTGTTACCTCGACCAGACATCAATAGGGAATGTTATGGGTTGACATCCATAGTGACTTCTTTGATTAGTTCTTTCCATAGTCACTAAGAGATTATAATGACAAAGGGTCCATGCTTCCCGAGTAGGGTTCTATTTCATTTATGGATTATTCCTCAGTTTTCACTGATTTACAGTTTTTTTCACCACTTCTAGTCGGTGATGAGCTTTCGCATGCTAGAAATTTTGAGGATGGGTTCCAATATTCCATATGAACTAAGGTGAATATATTTTTCCTTCCTACCTTTTCTACAATAGTTTATTAGGCCCTTATCACTGAGAATAACTTGAGGGACGAAACAAGTATCCGGTTTAATGGTTCAGTGTCATGATAGGCCAGTATCTCTTAGGGTGGCAGGAAACATTCTCTAGAGGATTTTTTTTAGGGATGTTGAAAACAAATTATACTATTTGATAGATTTGTAGTGTTTCATCAGTTTAAATGACCAGGGCATAAGAATCCAAAATGTGATAGAGAACTTATGGAGTGTTGAGTTAGTGGATATATGGGCCATATTCAGCACATTTACAGAACATTTCCACCATATTTGAGTGGAAAATAATTTGTTCCAGCTCCACATTTAGGAGAGAGTTCTTTTATACAACATCAAGTGGGGAGTTGGAGTATCACCAGAAGGTATAGATGAGTAGGAGATCATGGTAGTAGTAGTCTGATCCCTGATCAACAGAAATTCCAAAAGAGCTATCAAGATCATGGATGTCCATCTATTACACCAGATCGTGGATCAAGTTAGTTTCATTCCATACAGTCGATACCCAAGGATTAGGGTGCAGGAACATCTATAGTACATGGTACTATTCTATTCACCTATACTATTGTCTCTATTTTGTTTGATATAGGCCTGTCAAACTCGTTTATTTATGTATCTACCGTGGAAAGTCTCAGAATAGATATACATTATCGCTATGGTGTAATTTCCCTTGATACACCATTGGGAATATGAATGGTGGGAATAATCCAGTGCAAGCATTGTCTCCTAGAGGTCATATGTAACCCTTTATTGCGTAATATCTTTGTTATCGATATGATGGGCTTCGTTATCATTCTCGAGATGGACTGGTTAGTCTACAATCACACCTTTGTATATTGTAATCGTCGAAGGGTTTAATTTACATCACTAGAAGGTAGCAGTTATCTTTTCAAATATTAGTGGGATGTCTCAGTTTGGAGTGTGGGACCAAAGTATCATGGGCTAGGTGATTTGATCACTCAGATTGAAAATCATTTCATAGAGGATTAGGGTTTACTTCAAAATGATTTCCCTACAGTAGTTGATTGTTTCATAGATGTCCTTCCAGATGACTTTTCAATATTTCCTCCTATGAAATAGGTAGTGTTTACAATTGAATGTGTTCAAGGAGTATCTCCAGTTTCCATCCCTCCATATTGAAAGGCACCTACTGAGCTTCCAGAGCTCAAAAATCAGATAGTTGTCTTAGATACCAATGAATTTTAACGGACAAATACATCCTAATTGGGTTCCCCAGTTCTTTTCTCTATGACAGATTATGGGACTCACCATTTATTCATGGATTATAGATGTTTGAACCAGCTTAAGGTCAAAAATCAGTAACCATTTCCACGAATAGGTTATTTCTTTGAGAATCCCCAAGGATAAAAGGTATTCTCTATGATCGACGTGTGGTTAGGTTATAATCAGGTTCTAGTCAGACCATCATACATATCTCATATAACATTCCATAGTAGGTATGGTTTGTATGATTTTCATGTTATGTTCTTAAGTCTTACGAATGCTCCTACAGTTTTCTCTGTTTTTATGAATATGGTTTCCATCAGTTTTTGGAATTTTTTGTCATGGGCTTTGAGGATGACATTTTATTGTATTCCAGAAGTCATAAAGACCATGCCAATCATCTTGAAGTCATTTTGAGTACACTGAGTGTGCATAAGCTTTATTAAAATATTTCAAAATGTGACTTTAGGATTTACAAGTTTCACTTATTGGGTAATATAATTTCAGAATTAGGAGTAGATTTCGACCCTGAAAATGTTAGTGTTGTACTTTCTAGGAGCAGTCCAAGAATGTGTTTGATATGATGAGATTCTTGGGGCTCCCTAGATGTTATAGGCCTTTCATACATGAATTATTAGATCTTTATTATCCTCTTAATATACATATAAAGAAGGGTGGTATGTTCTTATAATCATAGGCATGTGAGAAAGCCTTTCCAAAGCTTAAACAGATGCTTCTATCGACATGTATTAGGATTCTCCCAAAACATGTTAAAGTTTATATCGCCTTCTATGATGCATCAGGAAATGGGCTTGGAGAATTTTTCATGTCAGAAAACAATTCCATTGCATATGTATCTCGGAATTTGAGGAAATATGAGAGAAATTACTTGACACACAACCTCATGCTAGTAAGATTAGTCTCTGCCATACGTTGCTAGAGACATTATCTATTACGTGAGCACTTTTTGTAGTATAAAGATCATAAAATCCCCGGGTATATATTTTTACATTGTGAGTTGAACCTCATAAAATTAAGATGGGTCGAATATTTGAAATAAATTATTTTGATCTTGCCTATATCCCTAGAAAGGGAAACATGTTCGTTGATGCACTGAGTCAAGAAACTCAAACGCAACCCACACAAGAAGCCAATGATGAGTAGGTGTTAATGGACCTATTTTATGAGCTCCATCAAGAGTTTTATGATAGTCATGTAAAGTCTTACCTATCATCCTTAATAGTTACCTCTTCACTCTTTTATAAGGGGATGAATAGAGAGTTTTCATATCCTAAAGGTTCGGTTTTCATTGAATGTATATGAGGAGATAACCCACCCCTAGATTGTTCTGTCGATAGAGATGACATTCAGTGTCTATGTGGATGTATCTGGGTTCATAGAGATGTGATTCAAGAGTTTATGAAAGAGTCCCATGTTTCTCAGAGGGATGTTCATCCATGCATATCGATGATGTATAGAGATATGCAATTCCAGTATTGGTGACCTCGGATGAAATGTCAGATTTCAGGTTTCATCACTAGGTGTTCCACCAATGAGTAGGTGAAGGTAGAGCACCATAGACCTGTAGGCTTGTTATATTCAGTTTCACTCCTGGAATGAAAATGAAAATATGTTTCTCTGGATTTCATAGTTAGCTGACCTTGGTCGCCGAGGGGTATCAATGCTATTGGTCTAGTCATTTAATGACTTACTAAATCATCCCAACTAATTCCTATTTTAGAGACTTTCTGAGTAAATGTGTAGCGAGGATTGTATGTCCGTGAGATCATATGACTACATGGGGTTCCACGTACTATCATTTTAGATATAGATTCTCATTTCACTTCATGGTTCATGCAGGGTTTATATGATGCTATGGAAACTCAGGTGCTTCTAAGCACACCTTTTCACCCTTAGACTGATTGATAATCGAAATTGACAATACAAATTTTAGAGGATATTCTCCGAGAATTCATCCTTTATTTTGGTTTTTCTTAGGAGAAGCATATCGCCCTCATGGAGTTCACCTCTAATAATATTCTTAAGGAGACAATTTAGATGTATTCATTTAAGGCCTTATATGTTAGGCTATGTCATTCACCCTTTTCCTGGGTAGAGGTAGGTGTGGCAGCCCTACAAATTCTTAATCTCATTAAAGAGACATTAGAATAGGTCCACCTATTCATAACACGTATGACTACTTCTATTTCTATACATAAATCATATGTTGATCTCCATCGACGAACACATGAATTTGAGGATGGGGATCGTCTTTCCCACCCTTTCTTGTTCATAGATAGTTACAGAAGTCTGGAAAGATTTCACACCAATATTTCATGCCGTGTGAAATTCATGAGAGAGTTAGGATGGTAGCCTATCAGTTATGACAACCTCAGAGATATAATTCCATGCAAGATACATTTCATGTCTCATAGCTTCTACAATATCATGCTGAACTGTCACATTACATTGATCCCAAGGATGTTGAGTTTGATGTCGATTCTACCTTTGAGGAATATCTAGTATGAAACATTAACTAAAGCATGAAGGCTCTCAGAGGCAAGTATTCCCCTATCATACAGGTGTTATGGATGCTTGGTTAAGTACTGTATGAGTCATTGGAGAGGGAATATAATTTACATGCTCAGTGTCTAAATTTTTTTAAGATAGTGTTTCCACACCGTTCGAAGGAGAACTCAGGGGGGTTATTTAATTGGGGGAAGACTACAGGAACCTGTATTTTCACTATGATATAGATCCAATAATTTATAGTCTAAATATTTAATTTTTACCTAAATTGGATTCTTATTGAGTCAGTAAATGTTTTTATGGTGACTGGGGCATGTTCAGAGCCCAGAACCCATATTTTTTTAAAAATAGACTCGAAGCCCAGTTTTCAGTAAACCATGCGAATAGTGTTTTTACATATAGTGGCACCTCGCACAGTTGGTGAATGGCCTTGTAGCTAAACTGTGAGAAAACAAATTTTTTCTTGGTAATCGTGCATGTATGGAACACGGTTTGATTGAACCATATAGAGGAATAAAATTCAAGCAAAACCATGTCACACTGTTTGTCCACGTTTCAGCAAAACGTGCAAACAAACTGCATAAATGCCAAAAACTAGTGTAAATATCTAAAACTCCCTTAATGATAATAAATCCTCCTAATTACTCCAAATCTGGGAAATAGTGGGTTTCTCCCCCATTTTCACCCATTTGGATATTTTTTATGTCTAAAACAATGGATCAGGAGATCTCCTTAATCCGGTTTTCGATCGAGCATCCATTCATCACATTAGATTTATAACAGTATGTACTGAAGTCCTCTTTAACTATTATCCTACAAATTCACTCTAGACCTATATATCTCCATGTGAGTGTTTTTTACCTTTTCTAATAAATAATCAGATCTCTAGAAAATCAAGGGCCAATACCAGAGGAGAAGGATTGTAAAACCCTAAGGTAGGTGGTCTATAACTCATTCCTAAAGTTAATTTTTTTATAATGTTCATATAGGGTCCACCAGTTTTGATGGAAACCATTTTTTAAATTAATATTATATAATTATACTTCTTAGAATCTTATAGTTATTATCTTTCCAATTAGGTTATTAGTAGTTAGTGGATACACCCACAACTCAATACACCTCATGTTGAAGGTTATTCCATAATTTGTTTTTTTATCAGTATATTTGAGAAACCATTCATGTGTTACATTGCATAACCTTTCTATAGGTGAGTCTTCTTATCATAAATTATTTTTTACACTCGAGAATATCATAATAGAACATACCATGTATTCTCACCACTTGACCCGCCTAATGTAAGTGCTTCATAATGGTTATTAAAAGTTAAATGTGAAATGTGAAATAGAAATTATTTTATGTATATAACTTGGAATTAATAAAAAGATATTGAATAAAGGTTACATGTACGTATAACCCCTTTTTATGTTGATAGATGGTAGTAAAGTGAAACTCAGTAATTTAATAATCTTTAATAGAAATCTAAGACATGATTAAATTGTTTTATCACTACATGGCCTATCCACACTAATGAAATATAAGGATTGGACCAATAAATAAATTTTTTCAACTCTACATGACCTATCAACACTAATAGAAGGAAAGATGTGAACCAAATGAATTATTACATGATTACAATATCAATTAAGAATATACTAGCTTGGGATCACATTGGATACTTTGGGGAGAATAAACTGGGTATTGGGAACCCCATTCCGATTCAAGGATTTAATTTTCTTAGGAAGATACCCACCAATAATTATATTCTTTTCTATCCCTTGTATGCCTAATATTCTAACGTTGGGTCCCTTCAATTATTATAGGATTCCTCGGATAAACTCATTGGATATAGCATACACTAGTAGGTACCATGGTGAAATCCTATAGGGCCCTATGTTTTATTATACCCATTTTACCTAGGACAATCACCATATACTCCTTAGGCTGTTTATTGTGGAATTCCTTGGATTAAACTCTTTCACCTTACCTGTACTTAGATACTACTGAGTTAGCATTTCGTGAGATATAAGTTACCATGTTTATTACCCTAAAACTACCTCATTGCATACATTTTTCTAGTTGCGTTGTTATGTCTTGGGAAGTTCAATACTTATACTATCACAAGTTGATGTCTGTGATGGCTATGCCTCGTGTGAACTATTTAAAATAAATTAAAATTACATAATTAAAAATAACTGGTTTCATGTTAAGACACCACCAGAGGGATGAAGCGGGTACATGGTTTTTTAGCTATACTGTATTGTTATCTTTACTTATATATATATATATATATATATATATATTCATGAATGCACACTGTTATATTCCATTACAAAGTCTGGATGATATAGACATCATTGGTGGTATCCCACTGAGATTTTTCTCAAACCCTCTCTGGATGCCTTCTGGTGACCGAAGTAGAATACAAGGTTTCAAGTATTGAAAATGGAAATCATGTAGCTTACAATACATGATTTTGTTCTCATACGATAGATCTTAATGACATATGACCGGTTCAGATCTTGTGATATTAGGAAAATAATTAAACTTGTTTTACCTTGTGTAACATTTTATTCTATTTATCTTCTATCCATGAATTCTAGCTGTCTAGTGACATGAGATTATATCATCATTGTTATACATTATTTAATTATGGTTATTTTTGATTAACTATTAGATTAGATTACTTATGTTATTTATTTATATTTCCCCCATTGTTTATTATTCCATTGTATTCTTCCTTTTGTGCTACACTACAATAATGAGGGCGTAGTCTTCCCACAGACACACTCTAGCCCCTCTCTACAAATTGGTATCCTGTCACGTTCAATAAGATACACTTGTGGCCATATGGACACTGGTCTTGAGTCACCCGTTAAGTGGAATCTGGGTCTGGGTCATCACAATAACTTAATTATCCAATTATGCCACATTAGATCCAAGAACCACTAGTTTTATGGGGTAAATTGAGTTTATTTCATTCATAATTAAAAATTTCAATTTATGAATAAATTTATTGGAATATTGAGAACATTACTCATTAAATAAAATAATTGTACATTACCTATTATATATTTATACCAGATATACAGTTTAGGTATCTTTTACATGACATTGAAATTACATTTTAGAAATAGTATGGGCCTTTATAATTTTGGAATCAGTGATGAAATTAACTGGACTATATATATATATATATTTCAATAAATATATGTTTGAAGATAGAATGGAATCTATTAAATGGGATTTTAATTACCATGTAAATGGTGTTTTCCTTTATACCTTGGAATTGAAAGTCAATATACCAGAACCAATGATTTTTTATGTGAGACCTTGAATATGACCCACACTACATGTGTTATGTATGTTGTGTCTCCTTTGATCCATCTTGTAATAATTTTTTTCACCTTGGATTGGATTTTGAAGTAGTAAGATTGATGTAAGTCCTAATAGTAATGTTTTTACCTTTAATTTGCATATTTTAATATGTTATTTCTTCTTTAAATCATTTCTGAGTAATGAAAATAGAAAATGTTTACTTATTTTACCCAAATGAACTCATGTAATATTCTTGGAGGGTGTAGATGACTATTCTATAAATTCTGTGGGAATGAAGGCATGATTATTATCCCCTACATGGCCCCTCGATGTAGTTATTATTATTCATCCCATATGAGATATTTCTCAGTTACCAGAAAGCTTATATCTAGTTATAAAAACCATTAATGGAGAATCACATCCTTCTCCTACAATAGTATAGTTTACACTTGAATTTTCTCAACAATATCCTTCTATATTTTGAGGGAACAGATGACACTATGTTGATGAGTTTTGGATATATTCCATGTTTTATAACTTTGATCACATGGATACACCTATGATGTTTATGGTAAATCTCCCTACAAATATATACATTTATTCTAGTAGATATTGATGGGATTTCAATATCTAGGCCACGTTTCAACACGGTTTGGTCTCAGAATCCTTCCAAACATTAATTTTTTGTCAATTCTTCCCTCAAGCATTGTGAGAAAACTATGAAAGAAATTATATGCCTCATAATTATGGTTTTATGCTAGTGTTGAAGTAATTTAAACATTTCATTGAGTTCCTTCATTTTTCATGTACCCAAACCGGTGATAAGATGATGGTAGTGAGGATTTTTTTTATGATGGGAATCCATACACGCTCTGATTACATGTAAATAGTTTATAGATGACTAACATTTTAGATATAGTGAATCAAGATATCATTAATTTTCATAGTCTGAGGGAAGTTGGAAATATGAGATAGGGTGGTTTATTATTCAGAAGAAAGATAGTTTATCTAGCGGCATGAAGAAATATATTGAGGGTTCTTGTGGAGGAAATACCATCTAAATGACATGAAATGATAGCAATGTGGTTTCTCATTAGTTTGTAAGGACATGTCATAGGAATCTCGAATGTATGTTGATCATCATCGAGTTCTAATATTTCATCAGTGTGGTTCACCTTTTGTAATTTTGATGAACATTTCCTATTGTATCTAGTGACAAGAGATCCGTTCCAACACCAATTTAAGGAATACGATCAGTAGATCCACATCTTTCTTTCAGTTTGTCCAATACATTTCGATCAGGCAAGGGAGTAGGTCATAGTCAACGAGGTCATTCAAATAAGGCTTAGTACTATTAGATCATACATGACCATATTAGTTTTGTATCATCTGGGGGTGATGGTTTCAGGCCACATCCATGCAGTGTATCCTACTCTAAAATAAGATATTCAAGAGACTTATTTTATTTGTGAATCTATTCTATTATCATCTACTTAATTTTTTTAACTATATTATTAAGGTTTATCAAATGCTTTTATATTAATCTAAATTAATGAATGTTTGGGACACACAACAGTGTATTCTGGTGTTGTGATGAGTCTTAAAAAACCATTAGGGGTTCAAATAGAGAGTATATTATAATCATTGGAGTTCTCCTTGATATAGGTGGGTACTGATTCCTATAGAATCTTCTTTCCATCAAGATGAAAATTTTTTACTACATTCCTAGTATATACTGGACAGTTACATATTTATCCCATGTTGATTTCTAACAATATCATATGTAATTTACATCACATGAGGGAATACTGTATTTTCATAATAGTAGTTGGGATGTACATGGGATTCGATCAAGACATGATCATTGTGGGATTGGTAGAGGGATATCTTAGTTGGAAAGCTTCTTTATGAGTGATCAAGGAATACTTCTAGTAGAATTACTTCATATTGTGGATTGTTTTGAGGACATATTCTGGGAATATTCCCCTAGTGTACCTTCTATGAGGAATTATAAGTTCACTATTGATCTATAACCTGGTGTATAACCAATTCCCATTACTCTAAATATGATGAAACCTATAAATCTCTAGGAACTCATGAATCCGTTTGAATATCGTGAGGTGGAAGGTTTTATCTGAACTAGAACTTCTCTATAGAGTTCACCAACCCTTTTCACCAAGAAGGTGGAAAATATCCATAGTATTTTCCTAAATTATCATGGATTAAACCATATATGGTTATGAACTGGTATACAATACTATGTATTGATAACCTCTTTTACCATCTTAGTGGAGAAATAGTTTTCTATAAGAACTATTAGAGTCCATGCTACCATAAGGTGCATGCTAGGAAATCAAACCTATAACATACAACTTTGTCGAGTGGGTATGGCTTGTACCATTTCCTGTTTCTGTTATTTGGCATTAGAAATGTTCTTAAATTAATAATAAAATTGTTTAATCCTGTTCTGCACTCATACCTAGAGTCATTTATGGTGGTCTGCATTGAAGATATATTGGGGAATTCTCTCAGAAGACAATACCATTCCAACAAACATAGATCATGATGAATAAATGAATATGGAACCATATATATTCCGATATTATTAACTATAACTTTTTATGAAAAAATTTCACTTATTAGGTCATATAATTTTAGATGAAGGAATATATGTAAACCCATAGAATCCAAGTGATGTAGTTTTTTGGGAACATCCCCTGATTTTTTTTATATAAATAATTTAATGGGACTGTATTGTTGTTATAAGCGATTCATTCAGTATTTGACATGCCTTGAACTGCCTCTTAATTTCTAGAATAAATATGGTTTTAAATTTGAATGAACCAAATCTTATGAGATAGCCTTTCTAGATTTGAGAGGTAGGATGACATCACTAGTGATTCTGATTCTTCCAAGGATATGTATAAGTTATATTGTTTACTGTGATTCTTCAAAAATCAGGTTGGGAGTAGTTCTAATGTAGGGATATCAATTCATGGTGTACGGGTCCAACCATATGAGGTATCATGTGTGGAACTACCCAACATATGGCCTTAATGTAGAATCCATGGTTCATGATTTATGTTTTAGGAGGAATTATTTATTTTTCGTGTGGTTATTTATTTATATAGATCATAAATTATCAAATATATATCCACAGAGTGAGATTTGAATCTTCAGGAACATAGGCAGGTATGATAAATATATTCATTTCATTTTGATATGATTGTACACTCATGATCATAAATTCTTTAGCTGACTCCCTGATATAGAAGAACTATACACATAACTTCCAGGAGTCCAGAAGTGGGTGGTAGTTGAAGGCCTTATTTTATGAGACGCACCTAGAGGTTCTTGAATGTCATTGTTAACCAATTATAGAATCTTTAAAACTTACACCATCCCTTCTAGAATAGAAAAAAATGAAGAAAATTTCTGATGAAAAGGATTAGTCCAAAGGGAGAGTTGTTTTAGTAAATAACCCTCATCATGGTTGGGTTATTGATGAGAATGTGATTATACTCTTCCACGAGTGTGTATAGGTGGCTTCATATATACGATAAGTGTTGATGTGGGTAAAACATGCTTCTATTTGGGTAGTTTAAATTGGGACTACCATGATATACCAAGTCCTGCAATTCCCATATTGGTTTCCAGGTATGAAGAAGTTGTTTGTATTTTTCTCAAGAGGTATTCCTCCTATTAGTTAGTGAATGCAGATCACCAGTAACCTACTAGACATCAAAATCCTATAGTCATTACAAAATGAAAATAGAATGACAGCATAATGTATTTCATTATCAGATTTCCATGATCCTTTCAAGGTAGTGAGGCAGTATGGATAACTGTCGAAATGTCGACCAAGGTCTCACAATTCCTACCTATTGGAAAGAAATTATCTCTTGTTTATGTTTGGAGGATTTATATTTAGTATATTGTGATCCTTCATGGTGTTCTCCATTCTATCATATTTCAATGAGATGTATGTTATACATTATGGTTATGACATGGTATTTGGAAGGCACTTGTTTCACATGTTATATTATGTATACCTTAGCATCCTCACATCAACAAGTAGTCTAAGAAGATAATTCAGGTGATATAGGACATGATCCATCCATGTATACTTGATTTAAAAGGATCATTGGAGAATCATACCCCATGTTTTGAGTTTTCTAACAATGGAAAATTTTAAGAAATGATTTATATGGATCCTTATATTTCCTTTTATGACCAGTTATTCCATTCACCTATTTGATTGTTTTAGGAAGGTGAGGAAGCAATACAGGGTCCTCATGTTGTCTATGAGACTTCATAGAATGTATAGTCAAATAATTTTTTTTTATATAATTCAATAAATGAAGAATTATTATGCAGATTTCTGTTTTCAAAATCTAGATTTCTAGGTGGTACATCATGTCTTTCTATGTGTTCCTCCAGGATTGGGTCATATATGTATTGAAATATAGGGAAATATATTTCTTTATTATGTGAATCCATTCATGATTATGGTGTGTGTCATGTCAATATCAAATTGGTTAATGTTTTCTAAGAGGTATCATGCCATGCATGATGTCTTACACATATTAAAACATCACCAGTATCATATTTAAATTTCTCATGTATTTGATGCTATGGATATTTGGACAGAGGTAGATTCTTCATTTGAGGAGAATAAGATACATATTGTTTATTATAGCTTGAAGTATCTCTAAAGAAGGTAACTTCCATGGGTTTTAGGGATTTGGATGGATTTCTATATAAAGAATGTGTATTGTTAGAGAGAGGACAATGTGTGTTCCTAGGGTATGAAACCTTTCTCAGATAGTGTCTTACCGCCCCATAAATGGAATCATAGGGATGATTTATTTTAAGGAGGGGAGGTTGTAATATCCTAACTATTCACCATGGAATGTATTCATTTTTTGTTTACGTTAATCCTTAAAACTGCACCAAAGTGAGGGTTCATTTGATTTTGGAATAAATTTTTGCATATAGAAAAGGATATAGAAGGAAGCTAAGTACACTATGTGTACTAAATGCACACTATGGGTTGAGTTCATTATGTGTAATGGGTTGGACAGAACCATTTCACATTATGGAAATGGTTTTCATGGGGGAAGTTTCCACCTAGATTGACATGGAATGTAAAGAGTCTACATGTATTGTAAATGACCCAATATTTTTTTAAAGAGGAAGGGGCTCTATTTTTTAATAGAATCCCGAATTCTTAGAGGGGGAGTTGTGTAAGAGCCCCTCTAATTCCTAGCATATGTTTTTCCATGCTTCCTTCATCTAATATATATTTCATTAATATTCAGTCATGTTGGAACCACAATGGTATGCCCCACACTCCACATTCTTCTATTTATGGTTCTTAATCCATTCCCTTGCACAAGTTTAATGTTAGATGATATTCCCTATTTCCAAAGGTTTTGTCTTCCTAGACATTTTCTCCCATTATAGATAAAATCAAAGGATATAAATGGATGATTGGACATCTATGAACCTAAGAATGGAAGCCAAGATTTTTACCCTTCTGTTTATTGATTTTATATTGATCATCATTGGGATTTACACCATACATTCCTAAAGAATCTCTTAATATTATTAATGAAAAAAATGATTGGTTTTATATTCCACTTGACCCAACCTTATGGGTGTTCATCTCTTAAATGGTCTACCTTCTCATTACCTGAGATGGTGTAAACACCTTTTGAGGTGTGTATTCACATGTATTAAATATATAATGATGATGAATTAATTGTGCGGGAATATTTTCCATGATTTACGAATTATTTTTTATGATTAACTTATATTAATTAAATTAATGACATGGAAAATTTTATTATAATGATAAAAGTACACCACATCGATAGATTCATGAATTATAATAGCTTGGATATACTTTATATCCTTATTGGGAATAAAACATGGATCATTAGGGGATGCATTTGA
Organism: Viscum album; assembly: GCA_963277665.1. Lineage (NCBI taxonomy): Eukaryota > Viridiplantae > Streptophyta > Magnoliopsida > Santalales > Viscaceae > Viscum > Viscum album. Next base: position 1,672,208,974 of record OY728146.1, on the reverse strand, counting down.
TGGAATTTTTGAGTTTTATAATTATATCTTGTTATGGTTTGTATGAACATCGTGCTAGATACCAATTATTACCGGGATGGGCTCACCATGTGTTTTAGTTTTCTATATGAGAGAGATATATGTTCAATTATACAAACACCATGGATGCTCTTAGTGGAGATTTGTATATACCAAGCCACGAGTGATACTAGATCCCCTATATGAAATATCCATGATGGGAATATAGGGATTTTGTCATTCTATTCCATGAGTGAAACATTTGATAACATTTATGGAATAACATTGATGGAATATTATATTATTCCGGTTTTTTAGTTCCCGAGTATATATACATGTCATTCTTTCTGGGTTTCCATGGATGGGTACATGGGTTCCACTTCTTAAATTCCAAATATCATTTTAGATTAGAAAATTAGAATTTGTAATTGATATTCTAAGGATGCATCCACCATGACAAATTAAATTCTTTGGGATGGTCTGACTTATGATATGAAATTTATGAGGACATTACTTCACACTATACCATACATTCATAGTTTCACTTTGTTAAGAGATATCTATCTTAGGTTGAAGTAGGTGCAATGGGCCAGCTATCCCATGAGGAACCTAAACCGATGTATTTATTATTTATTTAATGCATTATATTTGTTGTTATAGGCACACAAATCATATTATATGCTCTAAATTTATTTCAATGAGAACCATTTCTTATGTCTTACTGAGTAAATATCATACCCTCATTAGCTAACATTTTGAACCCTAAGCTAGTTACACAACCGTAGGTATAGACAAAGGGACGTAGCCATCTAATGATGCTTAATTCAGAGTTCTATGATGGAGTATATGAGCAGAGGATCGAGAAGATTCTTGTTATTGTAGTTATTAAAGATCTTGAACTTTTTTATAGTATATTTTATTTTCATGTACCCCATATTTCAATGTTCACACGTTGTTATAGCTACTTGATCGTCATCAATATAATTTTGTACCTATTTTTATTCACCATCCTCTGGTCTGATTAATATTATTGGATGTTTACTATTTTTTATTCTCCTACTACACGATTTTATATGTTTTTGATTCACATGTATATTTACTACCATTGTTTTATACTCGAGATCGTGATGGAATAATCTCCTTATAGATACACCATAGGACAAAAATAGTAGTCATATTCCTCTGGTATATGGGAAGGTTCACATGAGGTCTTATCGTCATCCGTCTCTAAGATGTTTTATGTGGCATCCATGGTAGGATGAAACATGATGTATCAAAATTTTATTTTTTCCAAATTATTACTCAGGATATTATTGAATAATATCATCTTTCACAATAGTCATCCTACTAAAGTCATTTTGACATATTACCCGAATACAGTGAACATTAGATGTAAACATAAATGATTAAATAATTGTGTATATCATGGTAAAAGATAAATTTTATGTAATAATAAACGTGAATACAGTGGTAAAAGATTTAAATATATAACATATTTTAATTCGTTTGGAATATATTGATCAAATTTGACAGGTCAAACTTGCGGTAGGTGAATTCGTCTAAATTTATGTACATTCAGTAATTTTATAATGATACACAACTATATTACATTAAGAATTTTATATATATCTTCATTGAGATGTTATATCATGATTTCTATAATTTTATAGAAATTGAAATGTTTTTAAATGTCTTTATTTCATGGGTCTTACACATCAAATTCCATTAAACTCGTATGGGACTTTCATTTAAAAAAATCTTCTTTTAATGTTTCCCTTACAAATAAATATTTTCATGTCAATGATTTATAAATGCTATGAAGAAATGTTTTAATGGTTATAAATATTTTCTAATAGACTTTATACATATATTTTTAATTAATTTAAAAACATTTCAAACGAAATATTATTAATTATTTTATATGTAAAATTTTTGTCCTAAATGCATAAAACATATTTCAATTTTAATATAAACAATGACAATGACATTTTGTCCACCAAAAATATTAATATGATTACTATATTTCATTACACACCTTTTGGTTTTCACAAATGAAAAACCACATTTCATATTTTCATTATATTTTATAATTGAAAATGATTTTAAAAATGAATGGTCTTTTAAATAACCTAAATGTTTTTTGCATATGGTATAAAAGGAGTTTTTCATATGGTCTTATATTTAAAAGGTGAAGGAATAAATATATTTTATTCATGATATGGTACATGATAATTACATGTAAAATGAATTCTCCTGATATAAATTATATGATGGGTTGTGCCCCATTATAGCACGCAGGTGAGCCCGATATAGGTTATACAAAGGGTTTATTGCCAATATATATTCTGAAATATGTGTTAGTTTGATATAAATTATAAATGTGAAAGTCCAATTATAGATATGTAATACTGCAACTAATTATTATGGTATCAATAAAATGATATTAGATTTGGTTTTATAGTTATTATAATTTCATTCATTTAGAATGAATTTTATAAGAACTATTCTACATGTTTCAAAAGGTTTTTTTTTGTAATATCGGTTTTTGTGTTTTTATTTTAGAAAAATTATATTTTCGTTTCATGTTGGAATTTTTTATTTAATATCCTCATAAAATAATAAATAAAAATATTAACATCACATGGGTTCTAAATTTTCTCCCCAGACTAGAGGATTTATAATTTTATGTCCCTTACAAAGCTTTTATACTCATATGACGTTTTAAATTGTTTTATACATGTTTTAAGGATGAAAAAATGGATAAAATAAGTCATGTTTAATGTTAGGAATATTTTTCAAGAAATAAAATCATGTGAAATTTTTCATGAGTTATTTTTTGCTGAAATTGTATACTAATTAAGAGTTCCCACTTTTGTATACATATGGTTATGTTGTATATGATTTATGATATATATACCTTAAAAACTACCAAAAAAGATCAATCAGAATGAAAATTTGGAATTCTAATAAAAATAAATTAGAATCAAAATATTTTACGAATGAGTATTTACACATCACTTTGTAGAGTTGCTAGTCTATACATATGCATGGGTGAGGCTTTAATATCCAATTGGGATGGAAATAAGATAAAAAACTATTATTCTATAAACATAAAAAAAATTATTACATATATGTTACTTTTTTTGTCATGTCGACATGGTCAGATGATTTTGGGGATGTGTAAGAAGAAATACATATGGGAACACATGAAAAATATCATATCAATTCATTGGAAACCCAATCTTATCATAATCATTTTCCTTTTTGGAAATTCATTATATTGAGAAAATTACAACTATTTAGTGCCAGTTGATATTTTTAAGGTTTTGGTTTCCATGTGGATGAACTAATTTTTTCAAAATGCGTCCACGAGTGAGGAGAGAAGGTGTCCTTTCATAAGAGGTGTAAAAGAACAAGAATCTAATTTTTAATAACTTTAAAATATAATAAATATCACAATCTTATGAATTAGAACCAAACAGAAATAAATTTTTAGCTATTACATTATATGGTGAAAATTGCATCATTAAATAGAAATTTTATATGTTTATGTTCCACTTTAAACCATATCATTTGTTTCAACCACCTCATTAACCCTATTATACATTAAATGTGGTGACACATTTTCTACTATTTAAAGGTTATATATTTTCTTTTAATTAGTAAATAGTATAATAATGGACCATGGATGAAATTTTAGACCATTTCTCACCCCACTTCCACACAATATTTTTTTATTTTTATTTCAATAAATAAAAAATTATGTTGTAAGAAATTAGTAAAGAATATTTTGTAACTATTAATTTAATCTGAAATAAGAAAATAAAAATAAAAATTTAATTTAAATAAAAAATTATATATCATTAATTATAAATTAATATTAGTCAATTATTTTTTTCATACATAAATATAACAAGACATATTAACTTTATATTTTTCTAAAAAATTATAACGAATTTTATACTTAAAATATCTAAATTCCATAAGGTTTTATTGTAATTAAATCATCACTGAATATTTTAAATATGTTACTATACATAAAAATACAATATTTATATTAAAAATAAACTATTATAACCATAAAAAAATTCTTATCCTAATGAGAACATTTTATAAAATTTATATCTAAAGAGTCACATTTCAGAATGTATCATTTTTTTAAAATAATAAATTCATTATAATCAAAGGAAAGTTATAAGAAATTCCCATATTTCATAATATTTCATTTTTTTATTTGAGAAAAAATAATCCATTCATATAAATACATATTTTTGGGTGCTTTTTTCCATTTTATTTTCTAACCATGTTTTACTTACCTCCGCTTTTCAATGGTAAAAAATGTTTTACCAAGACTACTATTCAGAACGAACTAAAATAAAGAGAACTTTTTAACAAATTTTAACATCATAAAATTCATATATGAAATAAAATATCCATTTTTAAATTCCTTTACATGGAGGGAAACAAATTAATAAAATTGTGTAAAACAAAATAAAAACATGTTTTAAAAGTTGTGTTTTTAAAACTATAAAAGAGTTTGTAGAAAAATTAAATATGATTCTTATTAAATTATAATTAAATAAAAAATAACAGAAAATTAATTATTATTTTACATTAATAAAAAAGAAAAACTTAATTTTAATTTTAAAATAATGTATTTAAATAAAATAAATTGTTGTTTACAAAATTCTATATTTTCTCTATTGGCAAAAAATTAAACAATTTAAGAGAATTTTCAAATATTGACAATAAAAATTTTATGATAATGTAATTTCAATAAAAAATAGTCATTTTTTCAAATAATGTAAAATAAATTATACATGTGAATTGTAACATTTTCACACATATTTCAATAAAATATTTTTCTACGAAAATTTATTTTTTGATGCATTAAATGAATTTATCCCCATTATACGTATAATAATCATAGTCAAATGAATATAAATTCAATAATGTGATATATAATAATATTATATCATCATAATCATTTTACCAATTCTGATTAATGTAATATATTAAGATAAATATAAATTTAACACATAAAATCAGTTCTATTAAAAATTTCACTTTACCTTCAAAATATTTTATCTTTATTTATATTCCATATATAATAAATATATGATTTATTATTTATTTAATAATGAAATAATTTCTACATATATTTAAATATGTGGTTATTCTAACTCGTACCCTCTAGACCAACATATGGGACACAATGGTTTAATATAAATATTAATATTTCTATAGTATATCATAGTTTATATATGATTAGTGTATCATATATAACGAAATATTAGATGAATCAGATCTACTTAATTGAAATATTTTAATAAATATATGGGTGTTTCATTTTACCCCCTTAATGAATTTTTTCCTCATAATATATATATGGTTTTTTGATAAAATAGTTTAAATGATCTTCAGAATCCATTCTATGGGGTAGAAGAAAAAATACCTAAGTGGAAAAAAATAACATTTGATCATAATTGGTCACATTTTCATTTGAAAAGGTATAAATAAACATGTTTTTATTAAGAATCTTATTATTTGAAAAATAATTTAGTAACAATATTTTTATTATAAAACACTTAATTGTGAATATGTTTCAAATAAATAACTTTGCTATATAGACTACATTTTCCACATGGTACATAATATTTTTATATCCATCTTTCATAACTTTGTGGAATAGTTTTACCATTGATATAAATAATGTGACAAAGCGTACATATTTATTTTACCAAATTTTATCATTCCTTTTTTTCTATAGTTATCCAAATCTACTTCATGATATATAACTTGTAACGCCCGACCCCAGAATCCAGGTGCCGGTAAATTATTTTAATACATTGGCATGATTACAAAGAATAAAGTCCCGAATTACCAATAATTTTAATCATCTTGTAAATAAGATACACACATAAGATCAACATTACAACTTGGAAAGAAAATGACACTAAATTATTCCGTTAGAAACATCCAATATTCCTAGATTATGCCTACAAGTCACTCATAGCTAACTTCTTCATATCCTTGGAAAATGAAACATAAGAAATAGGTGAGCTCAAATTATTAGTAAGAGTAATAAATACAATGGAAGATGACATGAACATTAGGCATGCTGAATAATTGAAAACATATGACTTCAAAAATAATTTAGATGAACACTTTATTTAAGGATAATGAGATGAGTAAATAATACCATAATTAAACATAGTCATGGGAATTATACTAGTATAATAACCACACAAAATATCAATAGCTAATCTCATAATGATGGAATGCATAATTCCAGACATCATAACCACATAGTGAAGGCCTCGTGCCATGACTACAAATAAGATTTTGTCAAGGCCTTGGCCAAGAAACTAGTTCGTCTCATGAAACCTACTGATTCATTGAGGAGATCTAGCGGGCTCCACCCATCACTTACTAAGTCTAATTCAATCTCCATATGAAAAGTTTGAATTATATTATAAACAGTCATATTAAAACAAGAATAATAAATGTCAATATTTTAACCACAACCCATGAATAGTATACAAATAGAACATCCACAGTCAAACATAACCCATTCAATAAAATATAGAAGATTGTATTATAATATATTAACCCAAAATGATAATAATGATGAATATTTACATAGATGAAAATAACCATAAAAATTATTCGAGAGAAATATCCCCCATTTTCTTGAAAACATTTAAAAGTCACTATTTTTCATGAAGCCATTTAAAATAGATTTTTGAATCAATGTGTCCCATACGAATTTGAATCTTTTAAATGGAATTATAATTTAAATACATTAATTTCCATAAAAAATCTTTAAAACCATTTTTAAAAAGTGTACATTAATGAGAAATATTTAGAAGAATAAATATTTAAAACATTTAAAATGATATTTTAGTTAGAGATCATAACCAAAATAGAGGCACTTGAATACAAATAATTTAGATAATAAAAAAATACTAATTTCATGAGAATAAAGGGATTTATGATATAATATGTCAAAGTACATTATATACACTATATAAAAGAGAATTGGCATATAACAGTAAATAAGTCTCAATGGAATGTAAATAGAGATGAAATCCCTTATAAAGACTGTATCCTAAGATTAAGAATAACTCAATGAAATAATTATGTGTGTAAAATATAAATACACTCAATGTGATTGGATATTTAGTGTAAATCAATCAGAAGACATCCTCACATATTCTTGTAAAAACAACACCAATGACTTGGATGTTTAACTCAATGAATGCAAATTGAGGTAAGATTACTCTTATGAAGTCTATATCAATGACTTGAGAAATTATCAATGGAATGATTATGTGTATCAAAATTATATCCTCTCAAAGATTATTAGATATTAATAAATAAATAATAAATAGTTATTCCACACAAAATATTGGATTAAAAATAATAAATGTAGCATGTGTAAAGCCCAATGAGTGGAAATTGAAATTGGAAATCCCCCCACCGATTTGCTAACTCATGAAACATACACCCCATGAAAGAAGGTTCATACAATGAAGTTGTAAATACTGATAAATTAATTTATATTAAACCCATAATACAATAATGGGAAGTATATACACAAAAGAATAGGAAATAGTGGCTAATATAGTATGAATCTCACAGGAATAAAAAGTGAGATGAAAAACCCGTATCATATTGTAATCAATCGAGTTGTATGAATATAAGTTAACAACCACAAAATGAATCACATAATACCATGAATTTAAATGTAATCATGATAATATATATCAAATTGCATAATACAATACACCACATTCAATAAATAAGTGGTGAACAATTGAAATCTCACAGAATTAAAAGTGAGATAAAAAACCCCATACCTCATGTCTGACTTGTCTTGTATGTTCCTCGTTCTTCCTAAATAATAAAAATATGATAATTTATACGTGGTTAAGAAATTTTTTAAATTTAATTAGAACTTTTTTATCACTTATCACCTTTCTATAACAATAAATTAATTATATGATTTCATATTGGATATTTTATCGATGTTCAGAACTTGAGTCAAAAATAAACTTTTTATAATTCCAATTTTTTCATGAGGTAAAAAGTCCATTATCTCCAGAATTATATAAATGATTTATATATATTATATGTATTATATATACAGTATATATATGTATTTATAATAGCACATAAAATTTAGATATAAGAAATGAAATACACCGTTCATGGAGACTTTAAGCCGTACATATGTATAAACGTGACATCCATTTCTATTTTGTAATTTAATTGAATTATAACATAATTATAGACAGTTATATTAAAATTAAATTATAATTTAATATTTAATATCATTAACTAAATACTTTATAAATCTCACATAAGGCATTAAAGAGTCATATCGTTTCGTGAGGTGATAGTTTGTCAACCACAGAAACAATATGTTCTTTACCAATTAGATGGAGGTGTGTGAAAGTGTATTTTAATCCTTCTCACAACAACATCCTAATATATTGAGAATACTAGTGTTGATATCAAATAAATTAATAAAAAGTGTTTAGGGTGGTTGGAGAAGTAAAATAAAAAAAAATAAAACCAAAGAATTTAAGAGAAACTATTACCTTTAATTTGGGTAACTTCCTTTGGTTTGAACCAAAAGGACTTATTGAAGTAACTTATTCCTAAAGTAAGTGTTATTGGTTTATGATATGGATATTGAGAGATTATTTTGGTTGTGTTTGGATGATCCAAGGGGTTTGAGAGGTGTGTGGAAAGGTATAGAAGTGTTGGCCTTTTATAAGGGGGAGGAGGGGCTCTTTAAGAATGTGTGAGAATATTATTTTATTATATAGCGTTATTCGGTTTATAAAGGTCCAAAACTAAATAATGTCGAAGAATAGAAGTCTAATGGACTAAATAAAATCATCCAATAAGAATTGGACTGGTTATGGATATTGTTTTAATATTAATAATCTTATTTATTTTAATCATTTATTAATGTGGTAAATAAGACATCATTATTGTGTCATTAATAATTTTATATAATTTGATGTTTAAAATTATAAAAAAAATCACATAATGTAAGAAATATTTTTATCATAACAATTAATACTTATAGTAAAAAATATGACTAATATAACCCCATGTAAAAATTGTTATAATAAAAGATATTTTTAATGCTATTTTTCCCTTTACTTTAAGTTAATTAAAATAAAGTGTCATTGTCACTCATAAGTGGCTCCATGGGGTCCCAAAATTGACCCAAAGATGTCCATGTGAAGAAATGAGTCATATATTAAGGCTAGGACAAGTTTCAAGGTAATTATGTATTATTATAAAATTCTTTTTATCTTAAATTATCCTATTTACTTTTGACCATGGTAATTAAAAGTCAAGAGTTACAATTCACGAAAAAGATTTCATCTTATTGAAACACATTTTAATTTCTGATATCAACCGTGTCTCTACAAATTTTGACATTCCACTCACATAAGTGGTAAAATTATGTTTTATGTGAATTTTTAAATTCTCATATGAGGTGGGTAAAAGACGGTGAAAAGTTCACTAAAATTTTATATATCTAATATTATTAAAAATTTACTCCAATGAATTACTTTAAACATATATAGGTAATATTTATCTATTTTGACCTAAAATAAATTTAAATAAAATAAATAATTATTGAAATGGAAAGTCAGTTTTAACCAATAACACATTGTTTTTCACTATTCATAAAAAATAGAATGTTTTCAGAAACATACCAAAAAATCCCCGTAAAATTATTTTGATATTCCGAATTAAACAATTAAGTCTATTTTTCCAAATTAAAAACATATAAGTTTCATTAATTAATTTAAAATTAATTTCCATTGCCAAAATAAATAACGTGTTTATAAGAAACAATAACTATAAAATATTAACACTTCTTTATGTATAATTTCAAATTGAAATTAATTTCAATGAACAGAATGGGATTAAATGGTAAAAATATAATCTAATTATACTTCAAAACCATTCAAATGTATAATTGGACAATACAAATTATTTTTATTAAAAAATTTGTTTTCAATAAAACTTTAGTAATTTACACTATTCAACCAAATATGAAATTGTCATAAATACACAAAAAATATTCCAAAACTAAATTTTTTATGTCCATATTATAAATAAGAAGTTTATTCTGTCAAATGGAATATATAAAAGTGTTAAATATTGGATTTATAAATGGTTTTCCATTAAAGGCAGTATATTGCATTTTTTTAAAAATACTTCCTTTATATGAAAAAAAATGAATCTGTTCTTATATTATATCTACAAAACAAATAATATGGATACTAAAATTATATGGAATATATAAAATTAAAAATTCAGTTAATGCTATTCATAACTACGTATGAACGACTAGTTTGGTAAGTCGTGGTGTGCTCGATCTAGTTGTTGGGTGTAGAGGAAACTATTGAAGAAAATAACTTATTATGAAATATTGGGGTGTTACATTCTCTCCTCATTAAATAATTTGTGTTCTCACAATTTTAAATTGTTCTTCAAAAATAAAATGTTAAAAATAGTAAAATACCTTTGTGGAAAACCCATATCAGAAACTGGGTTAATAAAATTTAGTCTTAATAAGAGGGAAAGAAAGATGCAAAATTCACCACCAAATTATGATCTCGATTAGGAGAACACATTACTGTATATTAGAGACACATAATTGTAGGAAAAATGTAAATATTTATAAGGAGTGATTGAGTTCATACATCACAAACAAGGGTAAAATAGAGGGCTTTAAAGCCATCAATGTATGATGATTTAAAATATCATCTGTTAAACAAAACATAGAGCATTAGGATAGCACATTTTTGGTTCTAAGATCACTTCCCAAAAGATTAATAATTTATTTATTCATAGAATAATAAAAAATATATACTTTACAAGTAGTGTTTCATTCTTCATCCAATTATTACCACATACTCATCTTTAACTACAAATGATGAGTATTAAAGATGAATTGGTCACACATGATTCCCTAGAATCAACTTATAAATAATCACATAATCCATAATGGATGACCTATATATTTCCCTTTTCTTTAGAGATTAACCAAAAACAAAATAGTTATTAAATGATCAAATGATTGCAAAAGGATAATACTTTAGATAATTACATACTAATCTTAATTTCTAAAATTAATCCAACATTACCCAAACTTCATTAAATATCATTCAATAAAAAATAGTCTATAAAATATTTCAATATAATTAAAATAAATATTGAAACCCAAAACTCAAAAGAATTTTCTTATAAAGACTTCCACGTCAAATTGTATCTTCAAATAATTTTGATTATTCTTAAAGTCACGTAATTAAAAGTAATTAGCCTAATCACATATTCTCTATGATTGGTTAATAATTTTCACAAATAACCCATATTGATATAAATATACAATAAAAACATAAGAAAGAACATTATTACTCTTCAAATGAAATCCCATTGTATTCTATTTTATTTAGGAATATAGAATTCCAAAGAGAGCGAATGTCTTCCAAAATAACATTTATCACTTAATCACAAAATAATTTTCCTATCCTAAGGATATACATTTGATAATACATAAGATCCCAAATAAACTTATTGTTGATCAATAAAATCATTTAAATAAAAATAATTAGTCACACTTACTAGGGACATCACATAGTCCAGTGGTGGGAGATAAATCATCATCACACTATGGTTGTGGGTTCAATTCCTGCAACTTTGTCTGATGCGATGGGTTGTCACACGGTCTACATGTTTTAATTTTTCAAAAACTATATAATTTATAATATTCCCAAAAATGAGATAGATTCCTCAAAGTAACTATAACAAAATTTCCTGACAAATGTTATCTCACACCGCGCATTTTCATCTCAAAATTTAATAACTTGTAATTTCCTCAAACACAATGAAAATATAAAACTAAATGGCTATTTATAACTATATCCACATGAAAAAATATAATTCTTCCTCTAATACCATTTTCACATGACAAACTATACTGTTAAAAATATAAGAGAAAATTCGTCCAATGTAATCTCATCAACAAATAGAGCTAATACTTTTTAAACATTTCCCCATCCATTTATTTCCACATAGCTTCTTCCTTTACCAAGAGGCTATCATATAGAATAGTGCATTCACTTGGGTAATTTCTAGGACCCCTACCTTTATAGAAAATGACTGTAAATCAATTTTTGGGAACAATTTTATTTTCTCCCATAGTACTATTAATTTTTTCTTGCAAATTATTTACTTTATGTCCTTATTTACCACACATAAAGCATTTCTTTGTTCCATTAAGACACATTCCTAGGTGTCTCCTTCCATATTTATGGCATGATAGAAAATGGGATTTCTTTTCTTCATTGTCTTCAATGCTGTAGCTCTTATCATTCACCACATTCCTCTTCATTATATAGTCCAGGAGTTTGTTAATATATATGTTATTGATCATATTATTGGAAACTTGATTCGGCATGAACATGATATCTTTCACACCTATCAATATTCTATTTTGTTGCTCATCTCCACCACTCATCCCACCTTTTATATCATCTCCAATGTTACTTTGACTTCCTTGGAATTTAGCCATTTATAAACACAATAAGTCATAGTGTGAGTCATAAAATAATTTATAGAATATCATAACATTGAATTTTTAAACTAAAACACCATAGTATTAACCGAGATTATTTATTCTCATCGTATATTAAAATCCATCAAATTGGTTTGTAAATAAAATGTTAATTATCCTAAGAATATCCCCTTGGAGTGTCAAAACCAAGAGTGGAGCAAGGCCCGTTGTCGTGTACAAGGATACCTCAGGTCAATCCCGAAACTCCTTATTAGATTTTTGAATCCTAGGTACATCTGTGGTAGATCTGCCTCCACCGACTTGTATCCAGACAGAGATGTATTGCTTCAAAAATACACAAAATTGCTACATTAACAAAATTCTAGGAAGATCTTCTATAGTAATCCTCAAAGCCTATCTTAGGGTAATGTGCTCTAATTAGAGTTTATCTAAATCTAGTTTCCAAGGTTTGTACTAAACATCCTCTGATACCAACTATAATGCTGCGACCCAAGAATCCAGGAGATGCTTCATTATTTCAATACATTGGCATGATTACAATGAATGAATTCTTAAATTAAAGATCAGTTTAGTAATTTTGGAAACAACATACATACATAAGTTCAATATTATATCTTGAAAAGAAAAACAACATTAAATTGTTCCATTAGAAACATCCAAGAATCCTAGATTTTTCCTGCAAGTCACTCATAACTAACTTCTTAATATCCTAGGAAAATGAAACATTATAAAGAGGTGAGATCAAATGCTAAGTAAGAGTAATTAATTCAGCAGAAGATAACCTAAAAATTAGGCAGGGTGAATAATTAAAAACACATGCCTTTACAAATAATTAACCTGAACACTTTATGGAAGGAGTATGAGATAAGTAAATAATTCCATAATTAAACACTTTCATGGGTATTCTACTAGTCGAATAACCTCATGAAATATCAATAGATAATATCATAAATATGGAATACATAATGTCGGACATCATAACCACATAGTCAAGGCCTCATGCCCAGACTACTAATAATATTTTGTCAAGGTGTTGTGCCAAGACAGTAGTTTTTCATATGGGACCTACCGATGCATCGAGGAACTATAGTGGGATCCACACATCACTTACAATGTCCAATTAATTCCTCATATGAAAAGTTTGAGACATGTTCTAAACATTCGTATTTAAAATTATATACGAAATTTCAATATTTTAACCACAAACCATGAATGGGATAAAAATAGCACATCCACAGTCAAACATAACCCATTCAATTCAATATGAATGATTGTGTTATAATATATTAACCTGAGAATAGAATAATGAAGGATATTTATAGAGATGAAAATAATCATCAAAAATATTTGAGAGAAATATCACCATTTTTCTTGAAAACATTTAAATGCTACTATTTATCAGGAAGCCGTTTAAAATATATTTTTGAATAAAAGTGTCTCATAACACTTTGAGTCTTTCAAAAAGAAATATAATTTTAAAACATTAATGTATACAAAAATAAATCCTTAAAACCATTTTTAGAATGTGGACATTAATGGGAAATATTTATAAGAATAAATATTTAAAACATTTATAATGATATTTTAGTTAGAGTTCCTAACCAAAAGAGTGACACTTGAATACAAATAATTGAGGTAAAAAAACTGAATAATATCAGGATAATAACGGGATTCATGATATACTTTGTCAAAGTACATTATATACACCATATAAAAGTGAATTGGCATATAACAGCAAAGAATTCTCAATGGAATGTAAATAGAGATAAAATCACTTATAAAGACCATATCCTAAGGTAAATCAATGATAAATTTTGTGTGACAAATATAAATACACTAAATAACATTTGATATTTAGTGTAAATAAATCAGAGGACACTCACACATATTCTTGTAATAACAACACCAATGAATTGGTTTTTTAACTCAATGAATGGGAATTAAGGTAAGATTACTCTTATGATGTTCATATCAATGACTTGAGAAATTATCAATAGGCTGATAGTGTTTATCAAAAGTATATCCACTCCAAATGGAGTGGATATTACTATATAAATTATTAATAGTTATTCTAATCATAATCATCAAGTAAAAATAATCAATGAAGTATGCGAAAATACCAATGAGTGGAAATTGAAATTGGGAATTCCCTTACTGATTTGGTAACTCACAAAACATACGCACCATGAATAAAGGATCATAAAATCTAGATGTAAATCCCATTAAATTAAAGTATATTACTCCAAGAATACAATCTTGGGTAGTACATACACCTCACAATAGGAAATAGTGTCTAATATAATATGAATCTCACGGGAATAAAAAGTGATATGAAAAAACCTTATCACATTGTAATCAATCGAGTCACACAAACAAAAGTTAAAAAACACAAAATTAATCACTAAATACCATGAATGTAAATTGAATCATGATAATATATATATATATATATATATATATATAATTTTAGTATACAATACACCACAAGAAATGAATAAGTGGCGAACAATGCAAATCTTATGGAATTAAAATTTAGATAAGAAACTTCTTACCTCAAGTCCGACATGTCTTGTATGTTCCTTGTTATACCAGAATAATAATCTAAAGTTAATTTTTACTTGATTTAAAACATTTTTAAATGCCATTATAACTTATATATCACTTATAACCTTTATATAACAATTTGTTATTTATTTGAGTTCATATTGGATATTTTATCAATGTTCAGAACTTGAGTAAAAAATGAACTTGTTATAAATACAATTTTTCCCTTTGTTCAAAAGTCCATTATCTCCATAATGATATAAATGATTTAGATATAATTTATATATTTTATATCTATTTCATATATATGTATTTATAACAGTACCTAATATTTGGAGGTAATAAATGAAATGCATCGTTCATGGAGACGGTAAGTCGTGCGTACGTATAAACAAAACTTTCATTTATATTTTATTTTTTAATTTAATTAAAACATAATGATACATAAGTATGTTATAATTTCAGTATAATATCATATATAACATCATTATCTCTATTCATCATACATCCCACATAAAGCATTATTGAGTCATGTCACTTTGAGGGGGTGGTTGTCCGCACTTTCTCAAATGAAATTATCGCGTTTTACCAAAAATGGAAACCATAAAGGAATTGTATAAATGGAAAATATAGAAGAATAAAGAAATGATAAATATAATATATATCATATATAAATATAGTTCCATATGAATGGGCACCATTATAGGAGGAAGGATATAATTAAACAATCATCGTTTCATGAGACGTTAGTTTTCCATCCACAAAAACGATATGTTCTTTACCCATTAGATGGAGGTGTGTATAAGTGTAGTTCAAATAAATTTCGTAAATACCTCCTAGTATATTGAATATATTGGTGTTGTTATAAATTAATGGAATAAAAATAGTTTAGGGGGTTGGAGAAGTAAAATGAAAAAAAAATCAAAATAATTTAAGAGAAACCGTTACCTTTAATTTTGGTAACTTCCTTTGGATTGAACCAAAAGGACTTCATGAAGTGACTTATGTCTAAGGTAAGGCTTCTAAGTGTAATATATGGATCTTGAGACATTATTTGTTCAGGGTTTGGTCGATACAAGGGGCATGAGAGGTGTGTGGAATGGGTTTGAAGTGGTTTCCTTTTATAAGGTGGAGGAGGGGCTCTTTAGGAAAGTGTAAAAATATTATTTTATTATATTGTGATATTATGTTTCTAAAGTACCAAAACTAATTAAAGTTAAAGAATAAATGACTCATGGTCTAAATAAAATCATCCAGTAATAATTAGATAGGTTTTGGATAATGTTTTAATATTAATAGTCTTATTTATTTAAATCATTTTTTAATATGGTAAATACTACATCATTATTGTGTCATAAATAATTTAATTTATTTTATGTATAAAAAATATACAAAAATACCATAATTTAGTAAATAATTTTAAACTTCCAATGAATATTTATAGTCGAAATTACGTCTTATATATCCCCAGGTAAATGTTTATATACTAAAAGATATTTGTTAATGTCATTTTTCTCTTTACTTTATATTAATTAAATTAAAGTATAATTATCACACTTCAGTTGCTCCATGGGGTCCCAAAATATACCCAAAGATGCCCAGGGTCGGCCATGACACATAAAATATGGTTAGGAAAAGTGTTAAGGTAATTTTTTATTATTATAATACTGTATTTCCCTTTGAATTACCCTATTTACTTTTAACTACTTTAAATTAAAGTCAAAAATTACTATTCACTAAAAATAATTTTTATCTTATTGAACCAAATTTTTCATACTGATATCAACTGTGTCTCTCGGATTTTTGAAATTCCACTCACAGAAGTGGTAAAATTATGTTTTATGCAAATTTTCAAATTCTCCTAGGAGGTGGGTAAAAGACAGTGAAAAGTTCCATAAAATTTTAAATATATAATATTATTACAAATTGACCTCAATAAATTACATTGAACATTTATAAGAATTATTTATCAATTTTGACATAAAATAGATTTAAATAAAATAAATAATTATTTAAATTAAAAGTCAATTTTAACCAATAACATTGTGTTTTTCACTATTCATAAAAAATTGAATGTTTTTAGTAACATTCCAAAAATTCACCCTAAGATAATTTTGATATTAAAAATTCCAAAATGAAGTCTATTTTACCAAAATAAAAACATATAAGTAGTAGTAATTAATTTAAAATAAATTCTCGTTGTCAAAACACATATTCTGTTTTTAAGAAACAATAACTATCAAAAGATTGTCACATGTTTATGTATAATTTCAAAGTGAAATTAATTCCAATGACCAACATTGGATTAAATGGTAAAAATATAATATAATTATACTTAAAAAATTCAAATGTATAGTTGAACACAATGAAGTATTTTGATTTAAAAATCTTTTTTTAATTAAAATTTAGTATTTTTCACTATTCACCCTAATATGAACGTTATCAGAAATACACAAAAAAATTATCAAACTAAATTTTTATTTCACTTTTATAAATAATATGTTTATTTTGTCAAATTAAATATTTAAAAGTGTTAAATATTGAATTCAAAAAGGGTTTTCCATTAAAAGGTGGTAAAATTTCATTTTTTGAAAAATAATTCCTTTATCTAAAAAATATGAATTTCTTCAAATATTATGCCTAAGAAACACATAATATGAATGTTAAAATTTTATGGAATATATAGAATTCAAAATTCAGTTAATAATATTCATAACTGCTTTTGAACGGCAAGTTTGGTAAGCCGTGGTGTGCTCAAACTTGTTATTGCATGTAGCGCAAGATGTTTGAGAAAATAACATACTATGAAATCTTGGGGTGTTACATAAGTGTTATGAATTTTAAATTCACACATAAGAAAATTCTTCTCCATTGGTTATATTAAACAAAAAACAATGAAAAGTTTTTAATATTTTATCTAGATATTTACTTCACCGTAAATCATTTAGAAAATATGAAAATAATTAAAATGATAAAATCATAATTTAAATATATAATGAAATATTCTTAGAAATATTGGAAGTAGCACCCAAATACGACAAAAAATTATAAATAAATAAAATTTGAACTATTTAAAACATCCCAGAATAGATTCAAATCCCTTAAATTAATAATATTTCATCAAATGTTTTTTCAATATAAACATAAAATTTGTACCAAAATAACATTAATCCCTCATAGATTCATATATGAAATGTATTTAGACTAATCATATATTCATAAAAACAAATTTGTTATATATTAGAACAACTTAACGTAGATTAATTTCACAATAAACCCGTATAAGATTCCACATAATTAATCAATAATAATTCCTAAAATATATTCTCATATTAGTCTTAATTTTCACTTAACCATATACATATAATGTGAGTAATAACATTACTATTGAATAGATACACAATAAATTAAATTTTAATACGTAGGGATACATATATATCGATGATATATTAACACACAATAAAAATCTAAAAAATATCATTATTCAATATAAAATCTCATTACAGAAGACATGGAAATAGAATCCTTACCTTTAATCATATTAACATTTTTTGAAACATATCCGCCAATAATGGTGTCCATAAGTCAAAAATTAAATTCATAGGATTTCTTTATAACATATAATGTTGTCTATACCCTATCTTGATACCATATATAATAGTCAGAGACCCATTCACTAGTATCTTGTGGAAAAATGTATTCCTTAAATACTAGTTTGGATAAAAATTGAATCAAACTAGTTTGAAGCAATAATTATTATAATATTCATAGGTGTCATTAATTCACTTCTATAACCAACAAATTTTAGATTTTATATTAGCTAATTTTTTTAATTCCCTTTATATAAGAAACCCCATATCCTCCACAAAAGAGCATTTTTTCCATCATAACTAGATTTTGTAGGTAAATTGAGGGACCTCAAAATCTCACAAATTTTTTTCCAATAATGATACACTTCTTGGAATATAATACATAATTTTATTAAACATAACTTAGTTAAAATTGAAATATATAAAATGGTTAGCTCATATGCTCAGTAAGTGTAAACATGGGGTATAAAAGTGACCATTTAACATGAGATAATCATAAGGGTATGACAAATTTATCAACTGCATGTCTATAATATAAATGATTCACACCTATAATGTCATTGAAGATAAACTCCAAAATAATATCATTCGTGGAATAATTATTAATTATGAGGTAAAGTAAAAAATTGTAACACCAAAGATTCAACTACAGTACTCTATCATTTATAGTCAAACTATTGCCAAATTTAAATGGGATTTTACAATACTATGATTAAGGAAAAAATTATGAACAATTATTAATTGAAATTTTTTATATAAATTTTAAATATTAATTAATCATTTTAAAATTATGTTAGGCTAATTATCATTATTTTTACAAAATAGTTTGTTTTTTTGATGTATAGTAAAAACTACTATTAAAAAAAACCTGTTAATTTTATAAAATTATAATGATATATTAATTATATTAATGAATATTAAAATTTACTAAAAATTTATGTATTTAAAAATTCATTTATTGGACATATAAATATTATTTTGAACAAAAAAATATAATCATAAATTTCTATAATGTTAATAAATTGGTTTTTCTAATTAAAAAATTTTTTAATTTTTTTACATTATTTAAATGGTTATTTCTAATATAGGATTGGATTTAAGGAATAATGCTTCACCACTTTATTTAACATTGACTAGTATATTTGCTAGGATCGTGATTATAAATAACTTTCATTTAAAATAAATATGTTTCTTATTGATTTTTTCCCTAAAATAATATTATATTGGGTTTTCCAACTAATAATATTTTTATTTTCTCCCTAATTATACAAATTTATTAATGTATAATAAATTTTATATTTGTAATATAAATAATTAATATTTGGAAATAATGATAAAATAATTTTTTGTAATAAAAATTATCAAATAAGTCAATTTTTTTACAACAGTTATGTTCAAAATATGTTTTTTGAGAGAGTTAAACTAATAGATAATGAAAAAAAGTAAAAAAAAATCTATAAAATTCCTTTTTTTTCTAATTTTTACAATACTATTATCATATTTAAATATTCAAAATAATTAAGAATCATTCAAAATAAAAAGACATTATAGTACAATAATATTTCAATATTTCTAGGTGTGTCATTTAACACATTTATAAATTTGAAAAATTCTTCAATTTTCATCACACCCTTTCAAAAGACTGTCACAGTAAATCCTTACCCAAATCCCTTCCCAAACATCCTCCACCTGAATATGAGCATTTTGTATCATAAAATGTAATAGTTGGGATTTAATTACAGCAACTATGCATTTTTATTTAGTAAAATTATAATATAATTATCATTTTTATATTTCAAGGAATAAAAATTATTATGATTTAGGATGAATATAGATTTTGGACTTATAAGGTCAAAATAATCCTAGAATCATTTTCTAAAAGTTTCCCATAGAAATAAGATTCTATGAATAATATAGAAATTTGAATTTATTTGTTACACCATTAATTTATAATAGTTTGTTATAATTTCTACAATTAATAATTTATTTATTATTAAGAATATATAAATAATCATAATAGTTTGTTATAATTTCTACAATTAATAATTTATTTCCATATTTATTAATTATATTAATATTTTATAATTATTTTTATAAAAGAAATTAAAGTATTATATGTCTAACAACATGATCACAAATTCTGATAATGATGAATACTAGTAATATAGTTAATGTTTGATCATTTTATCATTGAAATTTTAATTTTCATCAAAATTCATTATTCAAAATGATTTTTAGTATTATAGTGATTTGAAATTATTCCACATCTTTGAATTTAATTTTAAAAACATTGTACCATATTTAGAAATAGAATAATTAATATTATGTAATAATTTATTCATAGTTTTTTTCAAAATTTATTAATAAAAATAGTAAGTATTTATTAACACTACTGTCGGTAAAATATTTTTTTGGGGTAATTCTAAAAATATATGGGTTATAATGAAATAAAAACATATTTAAACACTATTTGATTATTCTATACACACCTATCCGTCATATAAATCTAATATAATCATTTTGGATCCAATTTACAAGGATTGTGCATAACAATATTTCAAAACATTGAACAATAACAAGTGTCGTATTCAACACAATTATAAAGGGGAACATTATCCCTTCACATTATTACACCTCTAGAGCCATTTATCATGACTAAAACCTATTAAAATATTTCAAAACACCATTGTACACATTTCATTGGTATTTTTATTCCAAAAAGTCAATCTATATGGTCCTTAGGAAGATATTCAAAGGATGTTTCTCTAAGAGAATGTAATTGTTTAGACTGAGCTATTTCATTTTTTACATTTATTTTCACAAGCATAAATTATCTCTTAACAATTACAATATAATAACACAAATTATTCACATATAAAAATATTTCATTATGTTGAAAGACTAAAATTTATCGATCATTTTCTCATTAAAATTGTAATCAAATCCATCTTTTAGGTGTATAAGAGACTACCTCCTCTTGAATCACTGTGATTTATTTTCCATCGCCACCACAAATGGATAGTCATAATCATAGAATAAATAAATATATATTATACTTCTGATTTAACATTTATTATGTAAATTTAAAATATATTCTACTTCTTTACCATTTCCCCCATTAACATTACAATGTCACTCATGTAAATTTATGTCTTATTTTTTCCACAAAGAGATGAAATTATTTTTACATGTACACCCATCATGAATGATTATAAAAATGTATCTAATGAATATATAAAATATGTACTTAATTAATAATAGCCAATATTTCATGAAACTATATGTTATAAAAAATAACTAGAACATACTTAATTAATCGTACCAGAGAAATCAGAGCATTTCACACCATAAACAATGAATATATTGAAAAATAAATGAAAATCGAGTGTTAAGATAATTTAAGTGGAACATATATGATAATTTTAATATGAATATGGTTATAGTATAAACTAATTACATTATTATAACAATTATACATTTTTTAAATCACATTCAACAATGTGGAAGCTAGAGGTTTTGGATTACATCTCAATTTAAACTCCATTGATATAAATTTATAATTACGCACTTATGTAATTTTATATATTGTGTAAAATAAACCATCGATGTTTGAAATATGTTATATATTTATTAATGATTATATAAACTTTAATTCAGGTTTAAAAATTCAAAGGGTTACAAGTTGTATGTTATATAAGTGGTAAAAATTTATTTTACAATCTCAATTTTAATATATTGCTAATATTTCATTGAAGGAAAATTCTAATATATCCTTCACAAACATAAACTATTTTAGTAACCACTAGATACTTAAAGAGTTTCATTATTTTATTCTAAGATTTCCTTTCTTGGGAACCTGAATTAACCAATGAAATTTTAAAGATTAAAAATGATATTATTTTCTATAAAATCAGGTTTATTATTATTCTATTCGGAAATTTATCTAACTGTATCAGAAAATTCATTTGTATTTACTATGATAATTAAGAAATTTTAGTACTTACTTTTACTTTTATAGTATTTTAATGGAATATTTTATTTTATTTTTGAAATTTTAATTTTTTACTCTCTTAATAAAAATTAAATATTATTTTTTGTTTTCTAATTTTATATTTTTAACAAAAAAAATTTTAACAATTTTTCATATTTATATAATAATATATATTTTAAATGGGTATTGGAGTAAAAATAATTAATTAATTTGTATTATAAATTTCTTCTTATACTATAATTTTTTCTCCAAAATAAAATAATTAAATAGAAATAATATATTTCTAATTAATTGTTGGCTCTCTTTTAACTCTTATTAATTTTTTATCATTAAGAGAATTATTTAAAAAAAAATTTATGATATTCTTTAATTGGAAATTAAAATTCTCTTCAATATCCATATTCTCTGTATCTTGGATATTTTAGATTCCCTATCCTTATGTTAGTTCTATATATGGTGTTTTTGATATGAAGTTAATTGGATTGAATTGGGGAATCACGACATTCCGTATCCTCCATGTAGTATATATGTTATTTAATAAGTCATATTTATCATGAATTAAATTATACATTCAATATATATTTTATGATTATGCGTTACATTAATGGATTGGGATCATAGTTATATAGCCCCTAAATGTCTCAACATGTCACTAGAGACAAACAAGTTTGAAAACCTTATTTAAAGGGTTTTTAGTTTATACCAATGAATAGTTTAAACTATCATGTGATAGTTCTTCGAGGAAAATACATCATGTTTTATATGATATTAAAACCTGATATTGTGAGTTTCATTGATTGGGTATTCATTTATTACTTTCCAGGATATTATTTAATTAATATTATGAATGGATGAATTTAAATCTCATGTTATTGAATAAATTAAATCTTTTTTAGTTATCTACATTTACATATTTATTATACCTTATTTACAAATTATTTTTATAGTTTATATTGACCATAATAATAATTTTAGATCACCATTATTTCTCTCATCCTCATGATATGAATAAATAATCATTAATTGAGTTCAAGGATTTGAAAAATTAACTTTATAATTGTTTTTATATTTTATTTCCATTTTAAAATGAGGACCACTTTTCTATAAATTTTTTAAAGACTAATATACTGATGGATCCTGAATATTTTGATCCCGTGAATCATTTTTGAAATTAATAAATATGATATTAACTATATATTACTAGAGTTAAAGTAGTTATATTTTTCTATCTGTTCAAGTATAGTAGAAACCTTGGGAAATATATTTATTAAAACATATATTAGAGTACATAACATTATTAAGGAAAATTTTAATATTAATAATTATAGGATAATTTGATAAATGATTTTATATCATAGATATTATATATTTTTACAAAATAATAAATCCACGTCTAAATACTATAAATTTACGGGGTTTTCCAATGATGCATCTAAAAGTAAAAACATTGAAAACTGTCTCTTTAGTATTTCATAAATGTAATTATAGTGAATAGTGAAGATTCCATTATTATTCACATATATTTACCATTCTAATGGTTATTCTTGGGTTAATTCACATTTTCATTATAAACCATTTTGAACAAATTGAATGTAATTTTATAATTAAAAGATATTCCAAATTAAACCATACTTATGAATCTGAGATTAAGAATGCCTAAATTTTCATTGTTTGTCAACTATTACACTATTTTTAGTATTGTATATTATAAATTAAAATTTGTATTATTATAAGATAATTTAGTACCTCATATTTTTCATATATATATATATATATATCATGTAATAAATAATTGTATCAATCCTTGAACCCAATGTACAGAATCTCCCATCAAACCAGATAAAAAAACTAGTGTTAAAACTAAGTTGATCACAAACATACTATATTATCCAACCATAATTATAATTAATAACAGTGAACATAAGTAGAAAAATTATTTTCCATGGAATGGTATATCGATTTGTATCATATTATGTGGAAAAATCCTCCATATTTTAGCTTAAACAATCATCAAGTAGTAGCTCATAAGATGAAAAATTCAATTAAATATAAATTTCTTTTCATTGGATTAGATGAATGGGAAAATATTATAAAATTATTATATTGTCTTAAGGGTGATGCTGTAAAATATTTTTCATTGTTTCAGAATACAAGTGAGGAAGATGAAATTAAAATTTATGGAATTGAGATCCTTCAATGTAAAATTGTTTGATAAAAATATTTGTATTGTGAAACACACATAAATTAATAAAAGTCCAAAATAATAATATAAAATGAATAAGAATGTATTGTTGAGTAGAGGGTAACATTAAAAGGATATCCATGTATTTATGGATTAAATTTGTAATATGGAGAGAAATATTGGATATATCTTTAAAGGAATTATTTCATTCCTCTAAAGGTATCTAGTTTAAAAAAATTAAATCATATGATGACATAGTATTTTGTTCCATAAAAACTAAGAAGTAATTTATTATATCCTCTGACTTTAACTGAAATCAAATTTGGAACATTTCACAAGAGCCTCAATAAATATGTAACATTTTAAATAATAATTATATAATGATGTAATATCTATCATGTTAAAATTGAAGAATTAAGCATCATGGAAAATGAATAAAGTGTATTGGAGTTTTTTACATGTATGGAGACAATTTTAATCTGGATAATGAAAATATTGGAAAGAAAGATACCAATACTATATTGCGAGTCATCTATAATTAAATGTGTAATTATTTTAACCATTATCCCATGAATCTGGGGAAAATAAAATACAAGTGGCTGATGGGAGAATAGAAAACATAAAATATCACTATAGATAAGGTGGATTTTTCTAAAGATGTGGTGGAAAGTACTTTAATTATAGCTTCTATTTTTGATAAATCATTATTTGATTATAGTTCTTTGAACTTTTATATATATTTAATTATTTTCTGGAAAATTAGATATAAACCTGGTACCGTATAAAGTAAATTGACTATCAAGTCTCATAGAGAAAATCATATCACAACATGGATGTGTCACTAAGTTACCATTATGATAAATAAATAGTACCTATTTTCATATATATTTATTATACTTATGGTTTAAATTAATATAATTCCTTCAATGAATTATCTACAAAAATAAAACCCTATTATTTTTTGCAAAGATAATAAAATTATGATTTTTTATGAAATTATTGAATTAAATTTCTTTAGAGGGGGTACTTCTTAATTTGGGTAATGTAAAGATCCACCACTAATTCCTATTCTGAATGAAAACATGGAGAAGAAGATAAGAAACAATATATTGATGGAAATTTGAATAATTAAATTAAAGAAGTACAAATTGTACCAGAAAAATTAATGTATTTATAGCGGAATTAATAATATATCCACCAATATTTAATGATAATATTTAATTCATTATTAACAAATGAATGGTTTAATATAAATATTCATTGTTGGACTTCCATGGTGTAGTTAGTGGAGTTGATGAAAAAACTAGTTGAGTTCTATTATATAGGATGTTTATTCTATATTGTTTCATCATGGGTAGCCCATAATGTTTTATTTCATATGAATTATGAATGTAAGAGGTTGTTCATTAATTGAAGGGAAATATATTATATCATTTCAATTAAAAAGTATCACATACCTCACATTAATGATTTATTTGATCAAATTTATAGAGCCCAAGGTTATTAAAAAATATATGAATATGAAGTGTATCATAAATCAAGATTAAAGGGGGGAAGATAATATTATAAATATTATTGAGATGATGTATTTACATAAAAACTATAAACTAATTACCCATGGATTGACTAATACCCCCTATGTTATTATAAAACTAATGGACATTGAATTCACAGAATATCACAATAATATTGTTGATGTATTTATTAAATATATCTTTTTATCGTATAAAAACATTGTGTACCAAGAGAATAAAATATAAATTATACCGGGTAATATTATTGGAAAAGTTTTATATTACAAAGATATTAAGTTTGAATTATATATTTACAATGTTTCTTTTCATTTCAGTGTTAACATAGATAATTTGATCATAAGTTATCATGTAATGAAAAAGGCACTCAAAGAATGGAATATAGAAAAAAAAATAACTGAGTTATATAGTTTAATTTTTTTAGTACATTACTATTAGTGATTTTTTCTAATAATTATTTATTGTATTACTCTATTTCTATAGTTACACAAAAATGGTTTGTGATTAGATAGAAAATGGAATTTAAATAATTTTTTTATAATTAAAGGAGAGATTGGTCTTTAATGACATGAAATTTTACAAATAAAGTTTTATTTCTAAAATAATTAAACTCTATTTTATGGTTATAGAAAACCCATAAATGTCATTTTATTAATCAAACCTAATTTTGAATAATATTTTTCATTATAACCATTTATAATATATATATATATATTTAACAAAGATCGTGAGACTAGTATAAACAATGGGTTTTGATAAATCCAATTGACATAAGAAAAGAAAATAATGTTCTCGAATAGTAGGTTCATGCACTATAAATACCATTTATCAATGAATACCGGGGAGATATAATCACTCTGATATTCACTTTACCAATCCCAGGACATTATCCAATAACTTAAGAATGGGTGAAACTATTTACAGTAGAAGTTCTAACTCATCAAGATCACGACCCAAACATTGTATACCAAACCATCCAATTATATCCTCTCCATCACACACCTTACCCTTAGGGTATTTAGTTGTATAATTAATGAGTATCTATTAATTTCCTAATAATTTGAATCATTATATTATATTTTAAAAAGAATAAAACTTATTGTTTACTTATAGTATTTTTCTTTATAGATGGATCTAATAATGATATGGTAATGCATAAATTTGATTTTTTCCTAATAACAAATTTTATTTATGTAAATACATTTTAATAAATTTAATAATTAAAAAAATATATATTTTTTAATTATATAATATAATAATATAAATTTTAATGATAAATATTTTTGATGAAGTAAAATGAAATTTTTATAAGTGATCAAAATCGATTACATTAAATTACCAAGAATTTCTAAATAATTCAAATATTTAAGTGTTAATAGTGTAAATTAACATATATAGAAAATTTATTTTTGAATATAAATATTATTTTTGGAATCACAATGTAATCATTTTCCAATTTTGAATTTTTCATAATTTTTGGAGAAATTCAAATTTTCGTGTAATAATTGAAGAAAATATAAAATATTTTGTGTATTATGAAAGTATAATAACCCAAAATTTATTTAAAAAATTAAATAATGGTAATAAATAACCAAATATATGTCTTTCATCTAAAATAACATGTTCTTGAGGTTATTTGAATAATTTTATAAAGCCTTTTTGAATCCTCTAAAACATAAAATATTTTTTGTGTTTTTTAAATAAATTATTTATTAACATGACTCACTTCCACATAAACAAGGGTAATATTTAATTTAGTTTTTACTTTATAATTATAATTTAAATAAATACAGTCATCTTTTGTAGAAACAATGATAATAATCCATTTTATGGTTTTTTTTTTGATTACATAATTTTCTAGTGTCCATAACCTATGTTTAGGAAATAACAAAAACTCACCTCTCTTGTTGAATATAAACTCACCGATTATCCCCTTAATATTCACTAAAAACCCTTGAAAAAATACTTACTCTCACCTCCCCTATCAGTAGTCCTTTAAATTTTCCATTTTTTTCTCAGGAATCTCCTCCCAATATTTTGGAATCTCCCTTTCAATGTAAGTTACCTTTTCCTTTCTTATCAATTAATGAACATTCAATATATTTTTCCTTTTAAATATTATTTGGTATTATTTTCATTACATTATAAATTTCCCCCAACTTAAGAATTTATTTCATAATAATGATACATCATTTATCCCCTACCACAATATCATATACTGAATCTATTAATATTACAAAATGTGGTATGAGATCCTCTCCTTATAAACATTATTCATGAAAACTCTCTATTATATACCATTTATTTACAATTAGTATTTTTTTGGATATGTTTTTTCCCAACAATATTACTTCCATTTTGACCTATAAGTGATTTTATACCACATTTTCTCTCATTGAACAATTTCATGAATGTTTATGTACAACCATTACATTGCCAAAATGTCTCTGTGATTTTCGATGTTGAACGTTTGTAAGGTTTATACTCATACCTATTTTCATTTATGGATATTCATAACGTTTTACATATAGGTAATTTATTTTATAATTCCATTTAAGTGACCTCTAATCTCTAATCATTATATTAAATGTGAAGAAATATGTTCTTATGTTATATTATCTATGTGGAATACTAATGCATGTGAATGATATGATTAGGATTGGTGTTCCCATATAGTGATCTAATGCATTAGGTAGAGTTTTAGTCTAATTATATTCCATGTACAGTGCATGATAGTTTATCTAATGGTCATTAGGATATGATGTCTTTGTGTTTTACCTTGACTTCTGAATATTATCTCATGTTTAATTTTGTTCCACATTCCAATGATGCCTTTATGTTATAATGCTACAACATGCCACATTTTTTAGATTTTTGATTCTCACACCTTTTATATAAAATTGAATTCTTATCCTATAACTTGTAATAATTTATTCTTCATAGGATTTTTTTATTCCCTTATAGGGATTTATATCTTAGACCTTTATTAAGTATGCCATCGTGTTATCCCTTGCAGTTTTAAGAAATATTTAACATTACATTCATGTTTAAGAATATATCTATAATGCTTATATACCCCCTCTTCTATGTTGTTACGTAATGTACCTAATTACCCAAATACACTATAGTTATCAATCATATTGGTTTTTATATACGTATTCTATTATATTAAATCACGATTTAAATGGAAATTTTGGAAATAGTTGTAATATTTATTATCAATAAAATAATGTCTTTACTTTTGGGTTTGAGAAAATCATTCTCTTGATAAACAATGGATATCAGTCTAAAAATTATAAAACATTGATAACTAATTTTGAATTATATTTTAAATATTTTTCTATAAAATAAATTCATGTTTGGATAGTAGAAGTTTTTTAGGTAGTGCTTCAAATGAACATAGGATCAATAATCCCCAAATGGGAGATCGATCCGGACTCGGTAGTCACCTAATTAAAGGTAATGGGTTTTTTTTACCCCTAGTATCACACTCCTTAGGGATATTATTTGATTAAATTAAAAAATTATTAAGAAGCTTTATTAAAGAAATATAAATTCACACCAAGGACAATTTTAGGAAACTAATCATGGATAACTTATGCTACAAAATATAAATTAATTAGTTAATGAATATATATTATTTAAAACTTAACCATGTAATGTTATTATATTCACATTTCTATATTTAGTAGTTCATAAGTACTCAACCCTATTTTTTCCATTAATATACCTAATGATAATGAATAAGAGGAACTACTAAAATAACCAATGTAAAAGAAAATGTGATGACTGCCCGAATGAGATTTAATGACATATGGGAGAAAGAATCGAAAATTTATTTATGATACTATTTTAGTTGAATCAGGTTCCCAATATAGTCTATAATCACAAATAATTCCGAAATAGCTCAAACAAAAAAGAAGATGCGATTGATACCATTATGTTATAGAGGCCTTCAAACATACATATATCATATGATTCTATAATAACAGAACAATGGATAAACTCTATTGAAAATATATTTCAATAATTCAATGTAATGAGAATGATACTGTTATATTGGTTGTTTATCATATGGTGGGAGAAGCTAATTTGGAGTGTACATGAATAATGAATACGAATCATTAGGAAGATATCGAAGTGATTGTGTGGATATAAGTCTAGAAAATCTTTTTAAATATGTATTATCCTCAAACACTCTAATTAAAAATATAAAATTATTTATTTTTCCTCAATCGAAAAAGAAATTAATTTATTAGGTTTTATTATTAAAAAATTAAAAACAAGAAAGATATGCCTTGGTCTTTTTCATTACTTCTAATTGAAATGGTTAACACTTTTTGTGGTCTAAAATTGTGTCTATGAAAAGTGTTAGTGATTTAGTACTTTTCTATCTTTAAGAAAATTCATTAATATTCCCTCTAACTCAAAATGGAGATTAGTGAACATCAAGGGTCTCAATGAAATAAGAAGTGAAAATAAATGAATAATTATAGTGGTGTGCTATAGAAATATAATAGTCATAATAAATATAAAAAACCCACATTCCAAATGTGTGGAAAAAACCACCACATATATTTCCCTTAGGGGATGAAGAAATATTTTTCTTGTTGAAATGATGGGAACCAAGATAGTGATTACCGATGGGAGAAACCCACAATGATAATGGAATAAAGGAATTATCCAATCAACCCTTGGTATTTATTTCAATGTTTTATCAAACTATAACAACATAAATTTGTGATCCACTACCCTAATCTAATTGTTTTTAGAGACAATCAATGAAAATAGCTTCCAAAGTAGCAATGGAAATCTTATACCATCACAATTGATGAGGTCGATACAGAAAACTTTATATATTAAATTTTTATTGGAACAATTAAAACCCCACCACAAAGCATGGAAGTATAGCACTCAGTGAAAATTAAAAATATGGAAATTATTTCATCACAATTTTAAAACTCCTTCCATATAAAAATTTTTGGTATGAACATCCCATCAATAGTTTTGATACTAACCTTAATAAAATTTGATTCAATTCTACATATCGATTGTAATTATTTACGTAGTTCCAATAAGAACTCTGACGAGAAGGAAAAAGATCTTCATATTGTGAATCAAACTTTGATAATGTTCAAGTGGAAGGAGATGGTTTAATCTTATTCACCACATAAATTTTATGTAAGGTTATTATTTCTTTAAAAAAATGGTATCATTATCAAATGATTTAGTCAAAGGAAAGGTTCATTCTTGAAGACATTCCTATTATGAGGGAGTATGATAATGTGTTTCCCTAAGAATTTCATGGAATTCCTCCTAGCTATGAAGTTTAATTTTTATTTGAGCTTATATTTTAGGATTTACCAATGGCTAAGACTCCATATATAATAGAATTTTTTTTACTTTTTTAGTTGAAGATGCAACCATATAGTTATCTAGATAAAGGGTTCATATGGTCATGTTCTTCATCGTGGGGTTCTCTATTTCAATTCATCAAGAAGAGGGATGAGTTGATCCACCTTTACATTGATTATCGTGAGATAAAAAAGATCACTATTAAGTGTTAGTATCATTTTAAAGAATATTTATGAATTATATTATCACCAATATAAATCCAAATACTTTACCAAGAATGATCTTTAGTCAGGGTATTTTGACGCAATGGCAATGATTGTGGATATTCCCTAAGACTACATTCTATATAAGGTATGAGCTATATGAGTTTAGTGTAATGAAATTAAGACTCAGTAATTCCCTAGAAATATTCAATAACTAGTTAAATATAATATTTATAGATTATAAAAATAATTCATTTCAAATTATAAATGATATTATAATACAATCTAAAATAATGGTGCTGCTTGAGGAGCATATGAGAACTGTTCCCAAGACCATATGAGTGGACAATGTTTAATCAATGTATAAAAAATTTGTTTTTTTGTTTAAGGAAGTTAAATTATTATGGATTTATATCTCTAAAAAATTATTTATTTGGAACCATAAAATATATAAGCAATTAAAGGATGGACAAGGTTTACATTTGTGAAAAATATTCGTAGTTTCCTTGGGTTGGATGGGTATTATCGATGATTTGCAAGAGATTTAAAACTATTTTCAAGAACTCTAACCAAGATAAACTAGAAGGGAGAATATTTTTCTATAATAATTTATATTTCTGTATCTTCAAGTTTTTAAAGAATATGTTTATCACTACACTTATACTTATGCTTCCTAAAAGTGGGTATCATTTCATTGTATATAATGATGATTTGAAGAACGTATTATGATGTCTATTAATTCAAACTGAAATATGAATATCATATTAATTATGGGAATTTAATTTCCATTAAAATAACTCTTCAACATATGATATGGATGTAGTAATATTTATTTTGAAAATCTAAAGTCATTATATTCTTTTTTGAGAAGCGCGAAATTATTTAGATAATAAAATCATAAAATATATATTCACATAGAACGAGTCGAATATGAAATGAAATTATGGTTATAAATTATTATTTACTATGAATACTCAATGAAATTATAACTTGTTAATGATAATAAAGTGGAATATGATCTATATTTAAATGAATCAACAATTTTATCTGTGATGCGAATTTAGTTGGATCCGATCCAATTCTACTTGAAAATTATGGTAATAAGAATCATAATGTGAGTAAAATCATAAATAATATCATAAATGATCCCTCAAACATACCATATATGGATGTTAAAGGATGATCAAATAGATGATGTGTAAATTCAAAATAATTTTGGAGCTATAAGAAATGGTGAATCATCAGTTTTCAAAATTACATAATATGGATTTATAAGATTTTGTTAATGAGTGTGTTTTTGATAAAACCATTTGTTAAATAAGAATTTATTGGATAATTCACATAGTTCTACCATTTCAATCCATCCTTGGATCATGAATATTCATAGATATTTCTAATAGAACTTTTTCTGGGATAATATGAAGAACAATATCAAATAATATACCCCAAAGTGTCTTATATGTTAGAAATTGAAGGTTGAAAGGAAAATATAAATGGGGATTATGAAACCATTATTCATACATTACTAGAAATAGAAACCCATAATTTTATAAATTGAAACTGATATTATAAATACATCAAGATAAAATAATTATATATGGGTTGTGGTGGATCATCTGATATTAACTGCTCCCTTGTTTTCAATTCAAGATGACATATCACTAATTAACTTCAATGGATATACAATAGATAATTTTTGATGCTCTAGAGAACACCAATATTTATTTATATATTCAAAATAAATGATTCCATTGTAATTTTTGGAAGGGTCTACAATATTGTCTTAATACTCAGTTGAACATCATCATGTCTTAACACTACAAAATAGATGGCCAATCTATGTTTACAAAACAGACACTCAAGGAAATGTTAAGAGGATGATAAATGGACTCCCAAGGAGGATTGAATCGACATATTCCTGTGGTCTTGTTCCCATACAATAATAGTATCTACTCAATCATCCAAATAGATCCCTTTGAATCCATTTATGGGAATAGGTGAAGATAAATTGTTTGTAGGGTTGATGTTAGCGAACAGAAATTGATGGGTCCTTATATTGTTCGGGAAGTGGGGGAAAGGGTCAAGAGCATTCAACAACACATCTGTGATGATGAGAGTATATATAAAGACTATGTTGATAGACCTCTAGGATAACTATGGTTTATTTTGGAGATATGGTATTCCATCACATGCCTCTATGGAAGAAAGTCATGAGCTACTCGATGAAAGGAAATATTAGTCAAGGATAAATTAGTCCCTTTAGAGATCCTTGACTGCGTAGGACTGGTGGACTATCAATTATAAATAAAAACTAACATATCTTACCAACATAATGTGTTTTATGTATCCTAAATTATAAAGTACATACCAAACCCCTCACATGTGTTTAATCCATAGGAAGTTAAGATATTAACTATAGAGACAATGTTCTACCAAATCATTAAATGAACTTAATCAAAGTGATATGGATTAACCAAAATATTGAATAAGCGCTGTGGGGACCGAATAAGGTGATGAATCAGAACGACCATTGTGTATTTTAGAGCATGGAATGAAAATTTTGAGGGAAATTGTTTTTGATGGGGAAGATTGTAATGACCCTAATTCTTTTAAACGAAATTACATTTTTTCTTGAATTAAGAAACCGATTATGGTATAGAAAATAGATGAAATTATTTTTTTATCATTTTGAATTTAATAGAATGTTAAAATTCATTACCATTGATAATATATCCATTGAACATTGATCATGGAATTAGTACAACAATATGGTTTCTATTAATCCAATTGAAACAAAAAATGAATTGATGTTCTCAACCAGTAGGATTATGCCTGATGAATCCATCTTCTCATATCTTATAATGGAGATAAAATCCCTAGTATTTTCCCTTTACCAATTTGGTGTGGTAATTGAAATTTAAAGTATTAGTCAAAATTTTTAAAGGATAATTTCAAACTCATCAAGATCATGGACCAAAAAATTCACGAAAAACCACCCATTCACAATATAACCATCCCTAACATTACCCTAATAGTGCTTGCTGGTTTAATAATGTGATGTATTTCAGGAAACTAATTATTTCAATATATTATTTTATTTTCAATATAATAGTGGATATATTAACTTATTATTACTTTTTAGATTCCAAAAGTTTTTTATTTTGATATGTTAAAATATAATTTTTTTTTACATAAAATTTTAGATAAGAAATAATTTTGATGAATCCATGAATTTTATAAAGAAATTATATATCAATAAGATAATAAAACTATAAAATTATTTTTAAATCGAATGGACAATATAGTGTTTATGATTTAAATTATAAATTATACTGTGGTTCAAATCTATTATTGTGAAAAACTGAAAATTTCTCAATAAATGTTTCATCTAGTTTTATAAGTAAAAATTCTCATATAAATTAAATAATTCTGATAAAATAAATATTATTTTTGTAGTTATTTTATCGAAATTATCAAATAGTGAATAATTATTTATTTTCTAAGATAGTCATATTGTTGGATATAAATTATATACTATATAAAATGTGGTGTGTAATATTACATCATAAAGAGCCAAAAGTGATTTAATGAATTCTATAAATGGTAAATAAAACAAAATATATGTTCACCCTT
Source organism: Viscum album (assembly GCA_963277665.1). Lineage (NCBI taxonomy): Eukaryota > Viridiplantae > Streptophyta > Magnoliopsida > Santalales > Viscaceae > Viscum > Viscum album. The sequence goes on along the minus strand of OY728146.1, from coordinate 1,672,173,331 downwards.
TAAAATAACATTGTTATTTGTTCTTACTAATTTCATAAGGCCTTTCTAAATGCTTCAAATCCTTATTTTTTTAAGGATTTAAAAATAATTCATTATAAACATAAATCATTATACAACACCATGTGTAATATTTTAATTATTTTTGAATATTGACCTATAAAATAAAGAAAAAATAATAATATTTGGTTGAAATAATGGGAAATACCATGTGATTTTTTTGGTTTTCATTACGTCTTAATATGGGTCTAAAAACTATGTTTGGGAAATAATAAATATCTCCCGTATCTTTTTCTATATAAACTGATACAATACCCCCATTAACATCACTATAAACCCTTTGAGAACTTACTTATCAGCCACACCATCAATAAACTCTTAAAAATGATCCCCAAAATCTCATGGAGCACATTCCATGCTTTTTGAATCAGCTGCTCATTGTAGGTGACCTCACCCTCTTATTTTTTATTTCAGTCCATTCGTTGTATTTATAATTAAAATCTGATTTGGTTATGTTTTAATAACCTCATAAATTTTCTTATATTGTCAAATTTATTTCACAATAATGAGAGTTTATTTATACTCCCTCATTATAAATTTTTTTAAGAGTTTAATATTCTGATATAGGATCCTCTCATTCCCTTATTTATCGATGAATCCTCTATATTTTATTAACATTATTTCCAATTAAAAATTTTGGGATAATTTTCTATTCATACATGGTACTATACCTTATACATCCAAGTTATTAGAGACCCATTTCTCCTTCATTAATGCATTTTATTAATCTTCACGTACTTCTATTATGTAAGAATATTTTCACTCTGATTTTTTATGTTGAATATTTGTGAGGTGTATAAACATAAAAATTTCCACTCAACAATATTGACCTGGTTTTACAAATAATTCATTGATTGAGGACATCCATGTATGTAAACAGAAATACATAATATTTTTAACAAATGGGAAGAAATATTTTCATATATTATATGGCGTATGTTTCACAATTCTGCATGAACATGATATGATTTTAATTGGTGCACATAAATTTCACCCCAAAGCATTGGGTAAGGTTTTAGTCTCATAATATTGAATTCATACTAAATGGGATGGTATAATCATCACAAAAGTTTATGATTTAATTGTTTTAAACCTTCAATTATTCTTATGATTTCATGTTCAATATTTTTTCCATGTTATTTTGATTCCATATTATTATCATGCTACATCATTTGACATTATTCATGTTTAGTATTCTCACCACGTTTAATCCCATGGAAATTCCTATTTTCCAACATTTAATAATTGTTCATGGTATTATTTGTTTATTTAATTGATGGTAGTTATAACTCAACCATTTCTTATCTATGTCCTTAGGTTATCCCTAGCATTTTTTATAATAATGGAATATTTGGATCACATTAATTATGTTTTCAATTTTTTTGTGTAAACCACGTATTATGTTGTCATGTAATGTACCTAATTACCTAAATACACTATAAATATTAATCATATAAGTTTTATTATATATATTATTATGTAATAAATCAAGATTTAATTTAAATAATTAAAATTGTTCTCATACTTCCAATGCTCCAATTTTGACTTTACCATCCATAAATGATGTATTTGTGATATATAGTGATTCATTGAGAAATAAGAATGGTTTGGTCCATTTATATAAATATTAATATATTTATAATACATAAAGTAATTTAATGTGTCATTAATAGAATTATTTAACCTTATATATTGAGTCAGAAACCATAGTCCTTAATTTTAATATAATTCTGCAGCTTTAAACATTAAATAATATAGTGTTAATTAAATAATTCACATTGAGGTTTTTTCAAGATTAGTGTTTTATATAATTATGCCACAAATATTAAAATACATCTGAAATATTACAATGTAGACAATTATACTCTTTCAAATTTTTTCACAATAATAAAACTCTTTAAATAAAATAATTGATTTTTCTTTATAAAAACCTTCTTTAATTTTTACACTCTCTTATCCATCCTTATAACCTATGTAAAACATTTCAAATACATGGGATTATAATAAAAAATCTTAGTAAGAAATATAAAATATGGAAGAAAACTTTTAGTCCATGAATATTTAAATCCCATGAAAACATTTTCACAAAATCATAATTTGAAACCATAAAACATAAACTAATTATCATACATCATGTAATCATAAGATTCCTAAAAAACATCATGAAAATAATAAAAAATAACAGTAACATATAGAACCCATTTCATACTTACATTATATATTTCACAAATATATAGGGAGTAACCTTCATGGTTGCATTTGGAATACCCATCATAATATATTACCTAAATCTCTTAGTAGAATGATTAAATATACTTATGTCACATTACCAAATGCATTCGAGGGGTATGTCAGGATCACCTACACATTTTTTTACCATGGAACCACCTACATACATAATAAATTTCCATGAACCATAACGTACTCATAATACATAAAACAAGCATAATGGAATGATACAATATCCATATTTCAATAAAAATATATTATATCTAAATATTGACGTTATAAATGAATTCTAAAACCCATTTTCAATAAATAAATATGAAAAAAGGGTATATGGTATTTATGATCCTTTTAAAAACATTACGGGTTGATAAGGAAGCCAAATATCAAATAATGATTGTGGTGGCAGAAAGGTTGTTGTCACCATATTCTTTAAAAAAGAAACATTCCTTTTGTCGAATAGTAAAATGCTTCAAAAAAAAGATTACTTTTGAAAACCATTGAATTAAATTAAAATAAGAAGGTTTTAATTATACACCATATAATAGAAGGTTTTGTATAAAATCCAAATATTCCTCAATGAAAGGAAATTGAGACGAAGTCCCTTACCTTGGGTCTGACTTTTCATGTTCTCTCTTAATATCATTGAATAATAACCATTACGTAATTTATAATTTTTTCAGAAATTTTTTGAAATTATTATTCCCATTATATCACATATTTCTTTTTTATAAAAATCATAATATTATTCATGTTTATATTTGTTATTTTGTATATATTTGGTACTAGAGTCGATAATAAACTTGTTATAATTACGAATTGTCCATGTGGTCAAAGTTCTATTATCTCCAGAATAGTATCCAAGATTTAAGTATTGTATATATACAATATATATATATATATATATGAATTTATAAAATAACATAAAATTTGGAGATACTAAATGAAATACATGGTTCACGGAGATGGTAGGTCCTACGTAGGCATGAACGCTACATTCATTTTCATGCAATATTAGTGGAATGAAAAAAAATTATAAATAGGTATATTATAAATCTATTATAATATATAAGTTATATATGTTACAAAATATAATTATTTCTATCCTTTATACATTCCATGAATGGCATGATGAGCCTTCATACATGGAGTAGGCAGTAGTCCACACTTCCTCAAATGAAATTATCATATTTACACATTATGCAGTGAATATAGGTATGATGTAAATAAAAAATAAAGAATAATAGAGAAAATATAAATATATTATATATAATATATAAATATAATATCATCATAATGGACACCATGATTGGTGGTAGGATAAAATTGAACAATCATCATTTCGTGAGGCAGTAGTTCGTGGTAGATAGAAACATTATGTTCATATCCAGTAGATTGAGGTGTGTGTAAGTTTATTTCAAATTCATCTCATAAAAAATCCTAGTATATTGATGATGTGTGTGTTTTTATGTATTCTATAAATAATAAGTGAATATTTAGTGGATAAGGAATGTAAATGATAATAACTTGAGATAAGACATTAACTCTAAATCGGGTACCTTTTTTTGATTTGTGCCAAATGGAATTTTTTAATTGTATTTTTCCTAGTTAAATGATTATATTAGAAAGGTAGGTATTTTTGGAGTTTATTTGGAAATAATTTTGATGATCCAAGTGGCTTGATAGGTGTGAGTTATGTGGGTAGAGGTGGTGGCCGTTTATACGAGGGGGAGGGGAACTATTGAAATGTCTAGAAATATTAATATATTTTAAATTAAATTTTGATTAAAAATGTTCAAAACTCATTTAATGTGAAGATAATATGATTTTTACTTGAATACCCACCATAAAATAATTTTTCGACAAGATTTGAATTATTTTTATTCTTATCTTTTTTGTTTAACCATTATTTTAACCTTTTTAATATTAGAGTGATATAATGTAATTTTCACATTGTGGGTAAATATAATTATCATGTCATGTCAAAAAACTGACAAAAAATTCATTTATAATATATTTGTACTTTTTTAACCATTTGGATGAATATTATATATTGCAGAATTTAATGTCATTTAACAACCTATTTAATGTTTTCAGTTATGAATTATGTCAATTTTGGACACTATTCATATATGATTTTTTAAAAATTCCTAAAAACATGATTCCATAAATCCAATGTCATTATATTCAAGATAATATTTCAATATAATCTAGAAAAGTCAGGTATGGAATCAAAATGATCAATTTACATTTACTTATAATATCATTAATTTGAATCCTTTATTAAAGCATCAATCACTACATCCTCATTGTGTCATAATTAAATTTATTTATATAATGTATACAAATTATAAATAAAATAAAAAATAGTTAGGAAATAATTTTAGCTTTATAATGGCTAGTTATAGTCAAATATAACTTTTATATAACCCCATATTAATATTTTTACAGTAAAAGATACATATATATGTTATATTTCTCTTTACTATAAATTAATTTTTATAAAATATCATTTCCACATCGGGGTAGATCAATGGTGTCCCAAAATAGCCCCAAGGATGCCCATGGTCTGAAATAACATATCAAATATGATTATTACATCTGTTAGGGTGGTTTAGTATTATTATATTTTATTTTTTACTCCAATTTACCAGATGTATCCTAAAACATTGTAAATAAAATAATTAATGAAGTTACTAATGGAAATATCAAACAATTATGAGTACTTATTCACAAAATTCAGACCTTATGATTCTGAAAATGGAATCCATTTTTCCATGTTCAACACATAGAAGTTACAGTCATTAATTTAAAATTAATTCATGTTGTCAAAACAATAATTGGTTTTTTAAAAAGTAATAACTATCAAAATATTGACATGATTCATTATCTAATTTCAATGGGAAATTACTTTTAAAGAAAAAATTATATAAAATGATAAAAAAATAATTCAATTACACTTTAATAAAAATTAAAAGAATAATATAACTATATAAATATATTAGATGAAAAGACAGTTTTGAAATAAAATGCATTATTTTTCACAATTCATAAAAAATGAACGTTATCATGAAATTTACCAAAAATTTAACAAAAAGTAAATTTTTGTGTCTCTATTCCATAAAATAGGTTATTTTTTCAAATAAAACATATAAATGTGAAAAAAATAAATTTAGAAAGGTTTCTCAATCAAAATTTGTAAAAATTTCATTTTTAGAAAAATACTTCTCTTATCCCAAATATTGAATTTGTTAATTTATGATATCTAGAAAAAATTAATGTAAATTTAAAACATTGCATTGAATATATAAAATATATTTTTCTTTAAATAAAAATACATTAAGAGAGATATTATTTTATTAACACAATTATTTTCTTATTAAATAGGTTTTCCTATGAACATATATTTTATATTCAATTGATTTTAGTTTCCATTTAAAATTTTTTTGCTAACCTATGGATCATTATTTAAACATGTGAAACTTGTATTTTAATAATTTAGTTGATTCTATTCATTCCTTCTATATGAGTTGCTAGGTTTTAACTACTATTTAAAATAATATTATTATTAATGTATTATTTTTCAGTATAACTTACTATTGTGTGAAACATAAGATTTCAGAACAACCTATTGTTGCGTGTTAAGTACGCTATAGGAAAAACTTTACTCAGTAACGTGAAATTTTGATCTTATTCATAAATATTAAATTAAATGAAAAATTATTTTTGAATAAATACTTAGTTCATTACATCATTCCCCCTTTATGAAATTTTATCCTAGAAATTTTAAATTTGGCTTAGAAGCTTCACTAAAATTCCCACATCAGAAAAGGAGTCCATAATACTATTAAATTAAAATAATGAAAGAGAAGTAAACAAGTTCAACCAAGATAACACATACATAAATTCCATATAAGAAAACATGGACATGGAAGAATATTTAACCATCATGTTCTGATGGACAGTGATAGAAAACATCATCGAGAGAAAGATAACTACTAGAAAACCATAAACATGTTATGGGTTAAACATTCATTGATTCCCCATTTAGAAAATTAAATAGAAAATAATTTTTTAGTTCCATTCAATAATGTTGATGAATTTATTTATGATATTCAATATGAACATAATAAAATATATATGCTTTTCAAGTAGAGTTTCACCCTTTAATAAATTTCTACCACAAACTCTTCTTTTCTCCAAATGATGAGTATTCAAGATAACATGGTCCCACCTGAAGCACTAGAATCAATATCTAAATAATCACATAATACATAAAATAAAAATTATATATTTAACTTTTTTAACACATTAACCAAAACCTCAATGTTTAGTACAATATCAAATAATCCCCCAAAAGGATAATCCACTATAAAAATAAATAATACTCTTAGTCTCTAAAATTAAACAAACCATACACATTGTCCATAAATAAAAATTCAATGCATAATTATCCTTAAAATTATTAAAAATATTACAAAATAATATTGTAAAACAAAATTTAGAAGGATTTGATCACATAATCCTCCATGATAAATCGTGACATTTATCTCCAAATAACAGCAACTACTCTTAATGTCTGAAAATAAAATGTAAATAAACTAATCACATATTCTCTATTCTAGGCTAATCATTTACAATAAAATACTAAATTTACATATGTCCATAATGAAAACATATATTCTTCCAAAATAATATTTCAACCATTACTCCACAAATCAAATCTCATAGTATTACATTTTCCTTAGGCATATAGTGTTCCCAAAAGAGAGAATTTCTTCCAAAATTACATTTGTCACAAAATCTGTAGATACCCAAAGCTTGACATACATGGACATTACATTACATTTGCGAAATACATAGTATATAACAAAAAACAAACACACAAGGACCGTAATAGTTTAATGTCATTGGAAACTCGGAATATAATCCTCTAATTGTGGAGAAAGATCTTTCACAACTCCCATAAAGATCTTACCCCTTTTTTTTCTTACCAAAAAACTTTCTTTATATCCTGGGGAAAAGAAAACATAAAGAGGTTAGATCAAATGCTCAGTAAGGGTAAGCATAGAGAACATAAAACAATCCTTAGACATTTGAATATAAAAAAACATGAGCATAAAATCTAAACATCAAAATCATGAGCAATGGCATAAAACATGGCAGTACGTAAGGCATAGATCATGAAGAAACATTAATCATGATAAATTAGAATTGGAATAAATCATTTAATTGTGGAAAACATTAATCACATGATATGATTTCCATAGTAGCCAAGGCATTGCTTCCAAGACCATCTTAGTGGACAAAGTCCCTTTATGAATAGAGTTCACTCCTCGTTCCAGTCCTATATTACTGAACTGGTTTACCTTTCCCTTTCAGCCTTGACTATCTCATGAGATATAAATCTTTACCCAATGCATTGGAGGGAGATATAGGTCCCACCCATCTCTAATGATATAATTTTTATGTGTGCCACAAAATCATAAAACATACATCATTGCATAACCCATGTAATAAAAATGGTATTCTTAAACATCGAGACATCATAAATAAATTCATATAAGATAAAGTAATTCATAAAAATAATTCCATCACAACATAATCAAATCAATGTAATAATAGGGATAGAAACAGAACCCTATACTATCTTAGATGGAAAATAATTTTGATAAAACATTTGAACTCCATTCTTGAGGAAAATATCCATTCTACATCAAAGACATTTTCATTTCTTAACATGTCATAAAATTTTAAACTAGAAGAATTTGATTAAAATTAAAAATGAAAACATGTAAAGTAAGCTTCTTGTAAATAATGTTTTAAAAATCCATTCATGCCTTATAAGTTAAAAAAACATTCTTCTCGTACTTTTGTCGGAAAAGTCAAAAAGTACCTCGTACGAAAAACGACAAAATATTCCATTAATATCTTTTACTAAAAACTCACCGAAGGGTAAAATTGGATTTAAACAAATTTAGGTGGATGGAAGTAATATTAAATATTGAGGAAATATGGATTTGGATGATAAAATACACCCTAGTAAATAACAAAGTATAAACAATCTCAGATAAAAATGAGATTGTGATATTTTCCCTTACCGTAGATTTGATATGCTTTGTACGTATCTGATCCTCCTTTATAAATGATTTAAATAATGTCATTGACTTATTACATAATCATATTCATTGTAATGATATCCTATATAGTTCACTTATGACATTATATTACCAGTTCTTTTGTAAATTTGATGTAAAAGCAGCGTTTTGGGTAAAATTGTTTCATTTATCGTATGTGTTTGGACTTGTCATTATTGATATTATTACTTATATCCTGATTTACATAATTCCAGAGTATAAAACATGATTTATATATAATATATATTTTTCATATACATATATATATTATTGATTGATAAAATAATGAAATACACCGTTCATGGAGATGGTAGGCCGTACGTACACATGAACGTTGTTTTCGTTTCCTGATTGAATGAAACTAAATAGATGACATACATATATATATACATAAATATAGTAGCATTATTATTTCATATATTTCATTATTATTCATTATATAAACTTTATGATAATTCAGGTATGGTTAACATGGAGAATGAATCTCATCGCATCGTGGAGACGGTAGTCCGTACGTACGCACGAGCGATGATATCGTTCCCATAATTATTGAATTGAATTGGAGTGGATGGTATAATATATCAGAATCAGTATGATGTCTTAATAACCATATATAGTTATTCTTTACACCATTATAACCATCCATGTAAGGTGTTGGTGGAAAAACAGATTTCACCACGGCGTGGAGACGGTATTCTATACGTACGCACGCGTGGTGATTTCTTTTTCCGTGGGGTGAATAGATGGTTAAATAGGGATGTTTAATACTTATCATAACATATCAGTATATGATTTGTACTAATTTTATTATTTAATAATGAAAAAACTAAAGAAGAAGAAGTGGAAGAATAAATAAAGTTGAAACAATCAGTAATAGACATTACCACTTCTTTGAAGCGCCTCTTTGAGACCTCCTCTTAGGGCACTACATTTGGTCTTTAAAGAAGACCAGAAACTCTAAGATGTTCCTATGGAAGTGGAGAAGAAAATTCGAAAGGGGATGGCAGAGTTTGAAGGCTCAATGTGGTGTGAGGAAGAGAGGGAGGAGGTGCCCTTTTATAAGGGAGGAGAGGGGCACCTTTGGAAAAACTAAAAATATTATTTTTTTATAAAGTCTCATTCGGATTTTAATAGCCCCAAATTGAGTTATTTAGAAGCTAAGGTGGGGATGGGTCGAAATCATCTCATAAAATATAATTTAGACAAGTTTAGGTTTCTATTTTAACCTTATCATTTAGATTTATCATTAAGTTAAATAATTTTACTTTTACCGCGTCTTCTTGTTTTCTTACACTATATGGTTAATAAACTTACTATAACAAGCCAAAAGAACCCCATGTTGTTTATTATTAATATATATAACCTTATCTAAGTAATTTGGCCGAACCTTGGTTTTTTAGGAATAAAATAACAATTAATAATATAATATTTGTTTTAAAAACTATTTTATGTCAATTTTGACACTATTTCGTAATTGATTTTTGTGAAAATCATAACAGAATGATTAGTTCGAAAAAAGTTAATTAAATAGAAAATAAAATGTAATATTAACCTATTAAATTATTTAAATTCATAAAAAGTCTCAAATGTCATTTATTTGGTTATTTATAACATCAATTGTGTAAATATTTCACTAATAAAATAATTACTGTATCATCATTATGTCATAAATAAATTAAATTATTTAATGACTAAAAATTATAAATAAAATACCATTATGTAGTAAAGCTCTTTATATTTCTAATTAATATTTATAATCAAATTTATCTTATGTATAAAGCTATATTAAAGATGATTTACTTATTAAACTTTGATTTTAACTATTTTAACCCTTCTTTAAATAAATTAATATTAAATGTCCTAATCTAATACAAGTAGGACTAAATGGTCATATGTTATTCCTAAGGTTGTTTTTGGTCGAATTACACTTATCCAATAGAATTAGGACATGTGTTTGGGTAATGATAATATTATTTTTACCCTAATTTACCCTATTTACTTTTAACCGTGGTAAAAAAAAGTAAAAAGTTACTATTCACCAAAAATTATTTTCATCTCACTGAACCACATTTTAGTCTTTGATATTAATTGTGTCTCTCAGATTTTTGAAATTCCACTCACATAAGTGGAAAAATTAAGTTTTATGTGAATTTCCAAAATCTCCTAGGAGGTGGGCAAAAGACAGTGAAAGGTTCAATAAATATTTTTATAACTCTAAAATTAGTATAAAATGACTCCAATGACATAAATTGAACTTATATATGTATTATGTATCAATTTTTAGCTAAAATAAATTTAAATAAAATTAATAATTATTTAAATAAAAAGTCAATTTTTGAATAGTAACCTAGTGTTTTCACTATTCATCAAAAATTGAATGTTTTCCGAAAAAAACCAAAAATTCACCCTAGGCTAATTTCGATATTCTAAATCCAAAAATGAATTCCATTTTTAAGGATAAAATTTATAAAATTTCAAAAAGTGGGTATTAATGTTCATAACGGCTAGTTTATATAACATATCGTTGTTTAGCGAAACTCGGTATTGCGTACAACACACTTTATCGTGGAAGGTCACAATTGCGTGTAATGCAAGAAAAGTCAGGGATGCATGTTGTGAAATATCCTTTTGGTGTAGCGTACAACACAAGACATTAATGAGATTAAAAAGAATATTTTTTATAAAATCTCTGGGTGTTACATTTTACCCCCCTTAAAATGAATTTCGCCCTCAAAATTTGTCGGGGTTATAAATGGTTAACTACTCGAAAGTTTCTTTAATAGAAACCCACATCGTAAAAAGGAATACTAAAACATAATTTTAAAAACTAAAGTATGAAATGTAACGATTACCCAAAGAAACTCATCACTGGGTTTCCATATAGGAGAACATATGTGAAAATATGGATATGGAAGAAAAATCTAACCAACAAGTTGTGATGGAGAGTGGTAGAGAACATGGCTATGAAAAAGCCATCAATAATAAATCCATAGATTTGTGATGATCTATGGTACCATCTGATTCATCAGATATAAGGGCACTAGGACAGAATTTTTGGTTTTCAAGATCATTTCCCTAATGTTGATGAAATTGGAATTAGAAGAAATAATTTTGTGATTTTGGTACAGTCTCACCGTTGGTCGTTCTTTGGACAATTTCCACTTCATCTCTTAAAGAAATGAAGTTGAATTTGTCATTTGTGAAGTGTTAGCAGATCGTGTGATATAATGATGGGTCATTCCATCTGTCTCAAACAAAAGGTAATAAAAGTTATCAAAAATACATAAGTCCATCTATAGCGATATTAATCATATATGGTTCCTAAGATGGACTTATACATCATATATCATACTACTTAATATATTAAAACTAGTTTCTACTAAACAGGGACTTCATGTAGGCCAGTGGTAGGTGATAAAGGCCAGTCACACTTCGGTTGTGGGTTCAATTCCCACAGCCTTGTCTGACGTGATGGGTTGTCGTTCATCCTGCAGGTTGTCCTTTTTCTAAAACAACATTACTATAACATCCCATCAATAATATCGAAAAAACATCTTCCTTAAACAATAATAACTTATGTCTAACATAATCCATTCAATATTTAGGATTATCCATAATACTGCAGTCCACTCTCATATTATAGTGAAAACGATTACCAGAGATTTCATATAACAAGCATGTTAATACCATCGTTCATCCCCATATATCATCAGATATGTCTTGTTGGTCACATTCCAAACATTCGAAGGCCTTAATCATGTATTCTCTGGAAAAATTAATACCCATTGAATCTTAGTGAAAACATGAGTGCTGTCAAAAGTTAACTCTTTCCACATACCAAAACCACAAAAATCAATATACTAAAACCATGATGTAACTATTTTCTTATATCAGTCATGAGATCATGAATACTTTCAAACATTTCATTTTTGCCCCATTCATTCATTATGCGCATATCATATTTCTTCCAAAAATATCTCAATCACTTTCCATGGTTACCGGTACCATAAAATTATTGAAAACTACAATAGACCAATACATCAATATTCCAATATTCCACGATACTACATACAACATTATTTTGGAATCCCATTACATACACATTTAATCATTCAACCACATCGTTGTCATATTCAACATCGCCAATAGTGATCGCATGTGACTTCCCATTATCCTTTTCCTTAAGTGGTTGCTCATGTCGATCATCACTAACCCTTGGATTAGGGCATTTATCAGCATAATGCCCCATTTCCTTGCACTTGAGGCATTGAAGTGTTGGTGGTGTGTTCTCTACAGTCTTTTCTTTATTCACATCATTAACAACCGTTTTTCAATTACTTCGACACTCAGCTGCTCGATGACCTTCTTTTCCACACTTAAAACATTTTCTAGTCCTTTTAAGACGATCTCCACCATGCTTATTTCCACACTTTGAGCATAAGGTGACATTCATCTTCTTTTCCCCATTATTCTAAGATTTCTCCTTGATCTCCGTCTTTCATTTATTGTCAAAACCATGAGATGGATAAGTAACACTAACATTCATTTATACCTTGATAGAACAACGCACAATTTCTTCATAGCCACTGATGTCTCTTATAGCTATTGCCCTTCGACGATTTGGTTTTAAGCCACTGAAGAATCGACCAACTTTACTTTCAGGTTGGATGATAATGCCGGATGCATACCTTGCAAGCATTGTAAAATTCGCTTCGTATACACCAACAGATTCATCATCCTTTTTCTTTAGTTCAAGAAACTCTTTCTCCATTTTTGTTCGAAGAAGACGAGGGAAATACTTATTGAAAAATAAGTTCATGAACTCGTCTCATTCCATGGACTCAATTTCATCTCTTGGCCTCGTATTATTGATAAGATTCCACCATTGATCAGCTTCACCTTCCAAACGATATACTACTAAGATGACTTTATCATGTTCAGAACATTGAAGAACTGAAAATATCTTTTCAGTGGTACTGATCTATTGTTCAGCAACAAGTGGATCAGAAGACCCACTGAAAGAAGGTGGATGTAGCCTCATGAAGGACTCAATAGAATATTGTTCCCTTCTCGGATTATTTGGAAGTCTAGAATGATTCCTAGCTTGTGTAAGTATAGCAATAAGATTTTTCAATCTATCTCCTATAACATTTTCTTGTTCATGAGGACAATCATTGCATTTTCCTTTGCATTGATCAACACGGTTCCTTCAGGTTCTAGCCATCGTATTAAAATCCAAAAAGAATAGTGTGAGAGGAAAAAATCATGCTAGGGAAAACAACATAATAAAGGAGGACTAACTTCAATTTCTAACATCTTAGGTTTAATTATAAGTCTTTAACGTAATTCTAGGACTATAACCTATACTTATAATTACCCTTAGAGACATCCCAAGACATACCTTAGAAATATCTCTAGGGATCTCACTAATGTTCTCACATCCTAGTTTCCAAAGGTTGACTAAACCTTTCCTCTAATACCAACTGTAGAGACCCAAAGCTTTCCGTACATGGACATTACATTACTTTTTCGGAATACTTAGTACATAACAAAAAACAGACATACAAGGACCGTAATAGTTTAGTGTCTTTGGAAACTCGTAATATAATCTTCCAATCGAGGTGAAAGATCTTTAACATCTCCCATAAAGATCTTCCCCTTTTTCTTCTTACCTAAAACCATTCTTTATATCCTGGGGAAAAGAAAACATAAAAGGGGTGAGATCAAATTCTTAGTAAGGGTAAGCATAGTGAACATAAAACAATCCATAGACATTTGAATGTAAAAAAAACTTGTGAATAAAATCAAAACACAAAAGTCATCACCAATGACATAAAACATGGCAGTACAAAAGTCATAGATCATGAGGAAACATTAATCATGATAAATTAGAAAGGGAATAAAACGTGTAATTGTGGAATCCATTAAGAACATGATATGATTTTCACAGTATCCAAGGCATTGCTGCCAAGACCATCTTAGTGGACAAAGTCCCTTTCTGAATCGAGTTCACTTCTAGTTCCAGTCCTGTATTACTGAACCGGTTTAACAAGCCATTCCAGCCATGTCTATCTCATGGGATATAAATTTTTTCCCAATTAATTGGAGGGAGATATAGGTCCCACACATCTCATAATTATACCATTCTTATGTGTGCCACAAAATCATACATCATACATCATTGCATAACCCATGTAATAAAAATGGGATTTGTAAACATCGAGACGTCATAAAGAAATTCATATAAGATAAAGGAATTCATAAAAATAATTCTATCACAAAATAATCAAATCAATTTAATAATAGGGATAGAAACATAACCCTATATTATCTTAGATTGAAAATAATTTTGATAAAACACTTGAACTACATTCTTGAGGAAAATATCATTTCTATATCAAAAAAATTTTCCTTTCTTAGCATGTCATTCAATTTTAAACTAAAAGAAGTTGATTAAGAATAAACATTAAATCTTGTAAAGGAAGATTCTTGGAAATAAGGTTTTAAAAATCTATTCATGTCGTATAAGTTAAAAAAACATTCTTCTCATACTTTTTTCGGAAAAGTCAAAAAGTACCTCGTACGAAAAACGACAAATGATTCCTTTCATATCTTTTACTAAAAACTCATTGAAGATTAAAATTGGATTTAAAAAATTTTAGTTGGATGGAAATAATATTTCATATTGGTTAAACATGTATTTGGATGATAAAATACACCCCATTAAATACCAATGTATAAACAATATCGGATAAAAATGAGATTGTGATATTTTCCCTTACCTTAGGTCTGATATGCTTCGTACGTATCTGAACCTCCTATATAATGATTTAAATAATGTCATTGACTTATTACAGAATCATATTCACTGTTATGATATCATATATAGTTCACTTATGACTTTATATTACCCGTTCTTTTGTAAATTCGATGTAAAAGCCACGTTTTGGGTAAAATCGTTTAATTTATCGTACGTGTTTCGACTTGTCATTCTTGATATTATTACTTATATAATGATTTATATAATTCCAGAATGTAAAACATGATTTATATATAATATATTTTCATCATATACGTATATATATTATTGATTGATAAAAGAAATGAAATACACCATTCATGGAGATGGTAGGTCGTACCTATACATGAACGCTGTTTTCGTTTCTTGATTGAATGAGACTAAATAGATGACATACATATATTTATAAATAAATCAAGTAGCATTATTAATTAATATATTTCATTATTATTCATTATATAAACTTTATGATCATCCATATATGGTTAACATGGAGAATGAATGTCATCGCGTCGTGGAGACGGTAGTCCGTACGTATGCAGAAGCGATGATATCGTTCCCATAATTATTGAATAGAATTTGAGTGGATAGTATAATATATAAGAATAAGTATGATTTTATAATAACCATATATAGTTATTCTTTACACCATTATACCCATCCATGTATGGTGTTGGCGGAAAAAAAGATTTCACCACGGCGTGGAGACGATATTCCGTACGTGCGCACGTGTGGTGATTTCGTTTTCCATAGGATAGATAAATGGTGAAATAGGGTAGTTTGATACTTATAATAACATATCAGTATATGAGTTATACTAATGTTTTTACTTCATAATTAAACAACAAATGTAGAAGAAGTGGAAGAAGAAATAAAGTTGAAAGAATCGGTAACGGACATTACCTCTTCTCTGAAGCTCCTCTTTGAGACCTCCTCTTAGGGCACTAAAATTGGTCTTTGAAGAAGACCAGAACATCTAGGATGTTTCTATGTAGGTGGAGAAGATAATATTTCAGGGGTTGTCTGAGTTTTAAGGCTCAATGTGGTGTTAGTAGGAGAGGGAGGAGGTGCCCTTTTATAAGGGAGGAGAGGGGAACCTTTGGAAAAACTAAAAATATTATTTTATTATAAAGTCATATTCGGTTTTAATAGATCCAAGTAGAGTTATTTCTAATATAAGTTGGTTATGGGTCGAAATCCTCTCATCCAATAGAATTTATATATGTTTAGGTTTCTATTTTAACCTTATCATTTACATTTATCCTTAAGTTAATTAATTTTACTTTTACCTTGTCTTCTTTTTTTCTTACACTATAAGGTAAATAAACATACTATATCAAGACAAACGAACCCCAATATGTTTATTATTAATATATATATAACCTTAATTAAGTCATTTGGATGATCCTTAGTTTTTTAGGAACAAAAGAACAATTAATAATATAATATTAATTTTAAAAACTATTTTATGTCATTTTTGACACTATTTGGTAAATGATTTTTGAAAAAATAATAACAGAATGATTAGTTCAAAAAAAGTTAATTACATAAAAACTAAAAAGACATATTAACCTATAAAATTAGTGAAATTCATAAAAATTCTCAAATTACAGTTATTTGGGTATTTATAACATCATTTATGTCAATATTTCACTAATAAGATAATTACTACATTATCTTTGTGTCATAAATAAATTAAATAATTTAATGTATAGATTTTATAAATAAAATACGATTATATTGGGAATTTTTTTATCTTTCTAACGAATATTTATAGTCGAATTTATCTTATGTATAACCCAATATTAAAAATTATTTACTTATTAATCTTTGATTTTAACTATTTAACCCTTCTTTAACAAAATTAATATTAAATGTCCTTATATAATCCAAGTGGGCCTAAATGGTCATATTTTCTTCCTAAGGTTGTTTTTGGTCGAATTACACTTATACAATTGAATTAGGATATGTGTTAGGGTAATAATAATATCATTTTACCCTTAATTACCATATTTACTTTTAATGGTGGTAAAAAAAGTACAAAGTAACTATTCACCAAAAATTATTTTCATCCCATTGAACCACATTTCAGTCCTTGATATTAACCGTGTCTCTCAGATTTTTGAAATTCTACTCACAGAAGTGGTAAAATTATGTTTTATGTAAATTTTCAAATTCTCCTAGGAGGGGGGTAAAAAACGGTGAAAAGTTTAATAAAATTTTTTTATATATCTAAATTTTTTATAAAATGACTCCAATGACGTAAATTGAACTTATATAGATATTATGTATCAATTTTTACAAAAACAATTTTTAATGAAATAAATAATTATTTAAATAAAAAGTCAGTTTTTGAATAGTAACCCAGTGTTTTCGCTATTCATCAAAAATTGAAAGTTTTCAGAAAAATACCAAAAATTCACCCTAGGATAATTTCGATATTCTGAATCCAAAAATGAAGTCCATTTTTAAATATAAAATTTATAAAATTTCAAAAAGTGGGTATTACTATTCATAATGGCTAGTTTATATAACATATCGTTGTTTAGCAAAACTCGATATTGCCTACAACACACGCTATCATGGAAGGTCGTGATTGCGTGTATTGCAAGCCATGTCAGGGATGTGTGTTTTGGAAGCTCCTTTTGGTGTAGCATAAAACACAAGACATTAATGAAATTAAAAAGAATATTTTTTATATAATCTCGGGGTGTTACAGAATCACCAAATCAAGTTCTTATACTGAGGATATCCATTTGATAAAATATAAGTTCCAAAAATCAATTTATTCTTGATCCATAAATTTTCGTTATATAAAAATAATAATTAATACTATCCAAGGTCTTCACAGAGACTATTGGTAGGTGATTTTCCCATGTCGCCCATCGGTTGTGGGTTCGATTCACATGGTCGTGCCGGACGAGATGGGTTTCCAACCATCAGGTGGGTTTTCTTTTTTTTTTTCTAAAACCCTACCATTAAAAAATGATTCTCACGAATTAGATAATTTCCTCAAAAATAACTATTACCTACTTTACCCTCAAAGTTTATCTAATACCTTTTATTTTTCATCCCAAAATTTAATAGCCATTAATCCCCTCATAAACAAATGATCATATGAACCACTAATGTTATCCATTATATTCACATAGGAGAATATAATTCCTCCTTTAAAATAATTTTCACTTATCAATCATTAGGGTAACACATACTAAAAAAATTCTTCCAATGTAATCCCATCATCAAAATATCAATAATAAATTTAAACATTTAACCATCCTTCAATCTACGAAAACTATTTAATCACTTATATGTAGATTTATTACTCATTAAATGTTCTCCATAATGTATTAAAAATTCATTTAAACATTATTTTTTAATAAATCATTATAGAATATTGAAAATCTTAATAATTTATAAATATAAATCCAATGATGCTTCATTCATTATGGATAAGAAAAGAAATCCTACCATGAAACCAAATATCAGGATCTTCCGGAGGGTCCCTTTCTCTTAGGTCTTGTTTTCACACTTTAAGAAAGAAAAAATTGTCACGACATGTTCCCCGGTGCCTGTATCGTGGCTACCCCAAACCCGCCTTCCATATGCTAGGGGCTGGAGACTAGAACCAAAGGAATAAATCCCTATATTTGGAAGGCATGGCCTTTATAACATTAAACAAACACAACAGAGTATGCAACTTGAAGTACGACACTATGTAAAACTTTATACAAAAGGATGTGCTGAAAGTGAAGGTGGCAAGAAATTCAAGACCAACAGTAAAGTATGATACAACTGAAAAGCTAGGACAACTATAGGATAGAAGTAATGCAGCTACTGGGTTATCCTCCAGATTCCCACCTGAAGGGTGGGTACATATGGCCTCCCCGGCACCCCATGTCTGTCCGTCCGCTCCGTGTATGTCTCGTCAAGTGATCCACCACCGTGTACTATCTTATTCTACTTCTCTCTACCCCGATCAGTGATGTCCATCGTCTGCAACCAACACAATGACGTGCTGGAATAGCCCATGTAGGGGTGAGTATAATGATACTCAGTAGGGACCCCGAGACCCTCAATGTCTCACAAAATCCGATAAGGATAACCAAAAATTACGGAAACAATGGAATCCCTTACATAGGTATATTCCCATACAAATAGCTAAGTTATTTAGTAACTGTAACGACCCAAAGTTTTTCAATGGAAATCCCCTTCTTATTATTATGTCATAAAATAACATGAAAACACAATATAATGAACAACTATGTGATAAATGAACTTTAGACATAGGGTTTTCACTTCTATGTTTTGATTTTCGAAAATCCGATAAACACAATTATGTTCAAGATGATTTTTGGAGTCTAATGAAACAAAAATAATTTTTGGTGAATAGTGACCTACCCTTATGAATAGTAACATACCCTTATGAATATTAATATGACCCTTATGAATATAAATCATCCAATATTAATGTTACATTACCTATAGATAATTAAATACAATTTAGCCATCTTAGAAACTGAAAATTTGACCTTAGTAAACATTTTGGTATTTTCTAAGTGATAAATAATAAATTATAATTAATTAATTAATTTAAAAGAATATTAATTTCCATATAATGTATTCATAAATTATTGAATCATTGTCTTATAGTTTTTTAGATATTTTATAAGAACCTACATAATTTTTGGAAGCACTATAAAATCAGTTTAAATCTTAAAAACTGATTTTGAGTAAATTATAATTATAATTAAATATTAAATTAATAATATTTATAAAATTATTTTTGAACAATGGAATTAATTTTTTGATTCTACACGTCAAAAAAATGGTGGGGATAATTTTTTTGGGTTTTTTTCTGAAATACATCAATTTTCGGGAGAATAGTAAAAAAATAGAGTTTTTCGCATAATCAGTGTATACTAAATTGCATCATTAATGATGTAATGATGACATAAACATTCTATAACTCTAGTTTCGGGGAATTTATATTAAATCTCATAAATGGTATCATAAAATACAATAAATCCAATTCTCAAACCTAAAAAAGAACTTTCGAAAGCCTTAAGTCAAAAGGTGGTTTCTTAAAGTGTCTTTTTCTCTTTCTTTCACTTTCCTTTTAATAAATTAATGAATTAGAATTAGAAAGAATAATTAAAGCCTAAAAATAATTATATTATATTAATATATGATTTAGGATGTCAAAAAACTACTATTACAAGTCAAACTCTTGATATATTATTTTATTTAATATCTTATGCCAAAACACCTCCCTCCTCATGTATAAAAAATCCCCCCCTCCTCTTCCCAAACCACACCTATCAAACATCAATAATTTTCTAAGATCTTCCCAATCATCTCCCCTAGCCCCTCCCGCACTTCCAAGAGGTTCTGGTCTCATCAAAAGACCATGATTAGGCCCTTAAAGTGGTTCTTAAGAGAAGGATTCAAGAAGTTATTTCCCTTCCTATTCTCCTTTAATTTCCTTTCAAGTTCATGTTCCTTTCTTGATCTCTCCCCACCTATATTCATCCAAATTGTTTTTTAACTCCAGTATTATACATATAATGTAATTTTATGATTCTAATGTTAAATTATATCACCCCATACCCTTTCCCTCTTCCTTTTATTTTATTAAAGAGAACGTTGTTCATGAGGTGTTAATTTATCACCTTCAAAAACAACATGCCCTCTTCATCCATTTCTTCCATCAGATCTAGTCATGATACCATTTTTATGGTCTAACCAGAATATTTTATATGTATTATGTTCTATTTCTTATTTTGGAAATAACATATGGCCATATTACTAAAAGAAAAGTTAAAACAAGTTCATTGTGATCCAAAAACCGCTCAAATTAACCCAAATAATCATCATTTAATTATTATCTAATGATTCGCCCACATTGATATAATATAATTCATTATAAATAATTCAAGATCCTTTAATATCATTAATAACATCTAATATTAGTTCTTAATTTTTACCCATGTTCTACCCAAACTTCAATTTAAGAATACAAGTAAACCACCCAAGAAAAACCATAAAAATGAACATCCCCGAACAATGTTTTTAAACTCTACATGTCATCCAAAGGAACATAATATGATATAATGAAACCAGAATGAACCCTATTAATTTAAACATGGTTCTGGATTTCTAATTAATGAATATAATGTTATTATACATGACATTAAAGAGAAGGAAACATTCGGGTACAAGGTAAGGGGAAATCTCGAACCCAATTTTCTTCCTTCGGGTTCTCCCTCTTTCACTCCATTTTTTGATATGGTTACTCCTCAAAGATCATTTTTTTCATCATTTCCATTACTTTTATGGGATATACATGTTTTTGACTAGTTTTTATGTCGAAAAAAATGTTTTCCAAAAGAACTATTCCTTTAAGAACAACCCTTTTACTTCTCACTCAAAGTGAACGGTTCTTGTAACATGTATGTTAATACCTCTTACTTTTGAGAACCCAAATCTTATGAATATGTTATTATGAGATGAAACCAATTCCTTTTCATGGGTTAATTATGTTAATTTATGTTTTATATTAATTTTTTCAATCATGATAAATGATAATTTTATGATGTGACGGGTGCACCTGGAATTATATAGCGCAATATGAATGTTTAAATGTAACGGTTGAGACTGGAATTATACAGTGCTCCAATGCTTTTAGTAAAGTGATTAATCTCATGGGTAAATGTGAAATGATGTGTGAACAAGATACTAGCTAGGTTCACAAGTATGTGTGGTAGTTAACAACTATAGCATAATGTTTCATTTTATGCATTGCCACATTTCAAGTCTATTATTTATGCTCCTCTCATGTTCATGATCATTTTCCTATTTTATGATTATTCTCACCCCATTCTATATTATTCTTATCTATCCTATTACTGGGCTTCTATCTCAACCCCTTTGATGTATATCCTCAGGTGGCTATATGTACTAAGGAGAGGACAAGTGCCATTAAGAAGCTACATAAGAAGAAATTAAATGAATGTTTATGTTTGATGTTGTATTTATTATGTGTGGTCATAGTTTTCCCAGGACACTAAACCTTTGGATCCTCTATGTGTAATACTATTATGATTTTTTATCTTTGAAATGATGTAATAGTAATGTAAGGAATGTCTGGGTCTCTATATTTGGTATCAGAGGCAAGGTTTAGTTAATTTGGGAATTAGGATTAGTAACCCCTAGAGAAAACCTCTAGCATGAGACTAAGTACAAATATGCACCTAGGGATCCCCTATATTATGTTTTTGGTGTAAATTGTTTAGATTATTAAGTTATTCATGACTTGTTTAGTTATGTTTTTTTCTATCCTTTTTTGTTTTAGAAAATGGTGGGAAAAAGGAGAAATCATGCCAACAACTCATTCGAGGGCCAATGCAACGATTGCCCGAACAACATCCCAAATGATTTGGGAGGTGGAGTTCAAAACATCATGGAGATTCTTACCCAATTATCTCAGGTTATGAACAATAAACATAATAATGGATAATTTACTCCTTCACCAAAGAGGGAGAAACTGGCTATTGAATGTTTTATGCGGCAACGACCACCGACATTTTGTGGATCTTCCGATCCACTAGTGGCGGAACAGTGGGTCAAATCCATGGAGAATATATTTTCTATGCATCACTATTCTGATATGGAGAAGGTGACTCTAGCCATTTATCTTATAGATGGAGAAGTTGATCAATGGTGGGCTTTGATGAAGAACACTAATCCATGGGATGAAATTGAAGAGATGGAATGGGAAGACTTTAAGATAATGTTTCTTAATAAATATTTCCCACAAACTCTTCACACGAAGATGGAGAGAGAATTCATAGACCTTAAGAAAAAAGAAGGACAATATGTCACAAACTATAAAGAGAATTCTACAAGGATTTCAAGGTATGCTTCGGGTTTTGCTATCAATAATGATAGAAAAATTGATAGATTCTTTAGTGGATTAAAACCACACCTTTGAAAGGATCTTGCAATTTGAGACTTTGGGAGTTATGAAGAAGTTTTTCGGTGTGATCTAAAAGTGGAGATGGAGTTTGGAGAATGGTCTCATGGATATGTTTATAAGAAAATAAATATGGAGTTTCAAGCTGGTGGATCTAATGATAAAGGTGGGAAGAAAAATCAACGACCCACATGCCAAAAATGTGGGAAGTTTCACAATGGGAACTGCATCAAAGGGACGGGGAAATTCTTAAAGTGTGGGAAATAAGGACACCATGATCAAGAGTGTTGAAAAGACATGAAAAGGATTGATAATATAGCCGATGAAAGGAGAGAACCAATCATGGTTCAATGCTACAACTGTAGGGATATATGGCACTAAGAAAACCAGTGCACTAAACCTAGAGCTCTCCAGGGTAATCAGGGTCAGCAACCACCAAAGCCAAAGGAACAAGGGAAGGCTTATGCCATCACTACTGTGGAGGTGGAGCATGATAATGAAGTCATACAAGGCACAATTCCTATTCCCTCAATAATGGATAATGTCTTATTTGATTCAGGTTCTACGCATTCCTTTATATCTTGCAAATTTTCTTGAACTATAGAATCAAAGCCCCAAAACCTTGATTAGAGGTATCTCTAAAAACACCAAGTGGTGAAATCATTGCAACCCAAGTGTTTGACTGTTCTCCTATTGACATATGTGGGAAGATTCTTCCGAAAATTCTCGTAATACTTACCTTGGTGGAATTTAACGCTATAATGGGAATGGACTGGCTCTCGTTATATAGAGCACATATCAACTGTCAGGAAAAGGAAATACCATTTCATATTTTGAACCATCCCATGCTCCTATACAAATGCAAGGATGATCATGAATCTCATTTGAAAAATACTTCAATGGTGTGGGTGTTGATTCCCTATGAAGAAGCATATCTCACCCAAATGGTTGAGTCGAAGGAAAGTTCCAACCTTGAGGAAATGCCCATCATGAGGGAATACGGCGATGTATTTCATGAAGAGTTACCCGAAATTCCCCCGAATCGTGAGGTAGAGTACTCAATTGAACTCATACCCGAGCTACTCCTTTCTCAAAGTTCCCTTATAGGATGGCTCCTATCGAACTGGAGGAGTAAGATAAGCAGCTGCAAGAGATTATGGTAAAAGGGTTCATATGCCCTAGTGCATCACCTTGGGGTGCGCCGGTGCTCTTTGTGTATAAGTAGGATGGAACCATGCGGCTGTGTATCGATTATCGGGAACTCAACAAAATCACCACAAAGAACATGTATCATATCCCAAGGATTTATTACTTGTTTGGCCAATTAATAGGAGCTCAATACTTCTCAAAGGTGGATCTTCGTTATGGATATCATCAAGTAAAGGTGAAGAAGGAAGATATTCAGAAAACTACCTTCTGTACAAGGTATGGGAACTATGTGTTTTTGGTGATTCCCTTTGGACTTACTAATGCCCCTACAATCATCATGGATTTGATTAATAGAGTCTTTAGACATTACCTAGACAAATTTGTGGTAGTGTTTATTGATGATATTATCATCTAAACCAAGAGTAAGGACGAACATGAAGAACATCTAAGACTTGTGTTGGCTACATTGAGAAAGGAGAAGTTAGACGCCAAGTCCACCAAGTGTGACCTTTGGATGAATCAAGTCACGTTCTTGGGACATGTGATCACAAGTGAGGGAATTTCTGTGGATCCTTCAAAGACAAAGGTGATTGAGGAATGGCCCAGGCCCTCTAGTGTCACATAAATCCGTTGTTTTCTTGGATTAGATGGGTACTACCGACGTTTTGTGAGAAACTTCTCATGATTTTCATGCCTACTAACTATGTTAACAAGAAAAAGGGTAATGTATGTCTGGATGGAAGAATGTGAGGGAATCTTCAAGGAGATGAAGAGAAGGCTGATCACTGCACCTTTACTCACACTACCAAAAAGTGGAGAATGTTTTGTGATATACAGTGATGCTTCAAAGAAATTCTTGAGTTGGGTACTCATGCAAAATGATAACGTGATAGCCTAAGCCCCACGACAGTTGAAGATACATGAGCCGAACTACCCGATGCATGATCTAGAGCTGGAAGCCGTGATTTTTCCCTTGAAAATCTGGCGACACTACCATTATGGTGAGAAATGTGACATATACACTGACCACAAGAGCCTAAAGTATATATTCACACAAAAGGAGCTCAACATGCATCAAAGGAGATAGTTAGAGCTAATCTAGGATTACGATTGCTCTATTCACTATCATCCTGGAAAGGCGAACAAGGTAGCTGATGCTCTAAGAAGAAAATTACCTTCTACTTTATCCATGTTGTGGATTTAGAAAAACCCTATCTTCATGGATGTGCAAAGAATGGATTTGAAAATCATAAGGGCAGGGGATACATCCTACCTGGCCCAAATGATTTTGCAACCATCCATCCAAGAGATGATTAAGGAAGCGTCAAGGGATGATGTGGAGATACAAAAGAGGGTGAATGAAGTAAAGGAAGGGAAGATGCAATAATTCCATATCGATGATGATGGTGTGATTCGGTTTGGAACACGACTTTATGTGCCTTCATCACCTGGGATAAAGATGGATCTATTGGGTAATGCACATAGCTCAACATTCTCTATCCATCCTTGGAGTACCAAGATGTATTGTGATCTCCAAGAACACTTCTGGTGGGAAAACATGAAGAAGGAGATTGTGGAATATATATCAAGGTGCTTGGTATGTCAGAAAGTTAATGGTGAGTGAAAAAATTCCAAATGTATGATGTAGACATTGCCTATACCCATGTGGAAATGGGATAATGTTACCATAGACATTGTCACGGGTCTCTCGAAGAAGTCAAAGGGAAATAATGTGATTTGGGTTGTGGTTGATCGACTCACCAAGACTTCCCATTTTATCGTTATTCGGGACGACCTCTCTTTTGAACAACATGCATAGATATATGTGAAGGAAGTGGTGAGAGTGCACGGTTTTCCACTCTCAATTGTCTTTGACTGTGATCTAAGGTTCACATCTCTGTTCTGGAGAAGCATTTAACATGCTTTGATTACTAAATTAAATTTCATCACGGCCTATCACCCCCAAACTGATGGCCAGTCTGAAAGGACTATTCAGACGCTTGAAGATATGCTAAGAGCCTGTTGTCTAGAATTCAAAGGTTGATGGGATCAGCATCTCCCATTGGTTGAGTTCTCATACAAAAATAGCTTCCACTAGAGTATTCAGATGGATCCATATGATGCTCTTTATGGGAAGCGATGTAGAACTCA
Source organism: Viscum album (assembly GCA_963277665.1). Taxonomy (NCBI): domain Eukaryota; kingdom Viridiplantae; phylum Streptophyta; class Magnoliopsida; order Santalales; family Viscaceae; genus Viscum; species Viscum album. The sequence goes on along the minus strand of OY728146.1, from coordinate 1,672,146,837 downwards.
AACATGTTGGGATGAAGTTGGAGAAAGAAAGCTACTTGGGCCCGATCTTGTTCAAGAGATGACAGAGAAGTATCAAGTCATCCAGAAACACATCAAAGCTTCTCAATGTTGGAAAAAGAGCTATGATGGAAACCGTTGAAGGGACTTGGATTTCGACGTTGAAGATAACGACTTCCTTCAAATATCTCCATGGAAGAGAGTCATGTGATTTGGGAAGACAGGGAAGTTATCCCCAAGGTATATTGGCCTTTGTGATCTTTGACCACATAGGAGCTGTGGCCTATCATCTAGAACTTCCCCTGAATATGGCTCAGGTTCATGATGTGGTTCATTTATCACTACTGAGGAAGTACATACCAGACCCCTCACTTGTACTAAACTCAGAGTTGGTGCAGCTAGAAAATGATCTCTCCTATGAGGAGTAGCCGGTAAGGATTCTGGATCGAAGAGATAAGGTTCTATGCAACAAGACAACCCATCTTTTAAAAGTGTTGTGGAGAAACCATATGTTTGAAGAAGCAACTTGGGACCCAGAAGAGGCAATGAAGGAGAAGTACCCTCACCTGTTAGTGTAAAGTGTAATTTCGGGGGTGAAATCTCTTAAAGGGGGAAGAATGTAATGACCCAAAGTTTTTCAATGAAACTCCCTTGTTATAATTATGTCATAAAATAAAATGAAAACACAATATAATGTAGTAATAAGTGATAAGTGACTTTTATACATAAGGTTTTCACTTCTATGTTTTGAATTTCAAAAATCCGACAAACACAGTTATGTTCAAGATGATTTTTGGAGTCTAATAAAACAAAAATATTTTTTGGTGAATAGTGACATACCCTTATGAATAGTAACATACCCTTATGAATAGTAATATGACCATTATGAATAGTAAATAATCCAATATTAGAGTAACATTACCTATAGATAATATAATAAAATTAAGTTATCTTATAAAGTGACAATTTGACCTTAGTAAACGTTTTTGTATTTTCTAAGTCATAAATAATTAATTATAATTAATTAATTAATTTAAAAGAATATTTATTTCCATATAATGTATTCATAAATTATTGAATCAATTTCTTATAATTTTTAGATATTTTATAATACCCTACATAATTTTTGGAAGCACTATAAAATCAGTTTTAATCTTAAACACTGTTTTTTAAGTAAATTTGAATTTTAATTAAATATTAAATTAATAATATTTAAAAATTTAATTTTCAAAAATGGACTTCATTTTTGGATTCTGCACTTCTAAAAATGGTAGGGGTAAATTTTTGGGTTTTTTCTGAAATACTTCAATTTTCTGGTGAATAGTAAAAAATACAGTTTTTCGCATAATCAGTGTATACTAAATTGCATCATTAATATTGTAATGATGACATAAACATTATAGAACGTTATTTTGTGCCAAGTTATATTAAATATCATAAATGGTTCCTTAAAATACTACAAATCTAATTCTAAAACCTAAAAAGAACTTTCGAAAGCCAAAAGTCAAAAGGTGATTTCTTAAAGTGTCTTTTTCTCTTTCTTTCATTTTCCTTTTAATAAATTAATGAATTAGAATTATAAAGAATAATTAAAGCCTAAAACGAATTATTTTATATTAATATATTATTTATGATGTCAATACACTACTATTACAAGTATAACTCTTGATATATTGTTTTATTTAATATTTTATGCCAAAACACCTCCCTCATCGTGTATAAATAAGCCCTCCCCCTCCTCTTGCCAAACCAAACCTCTCAAGATTCAAGAATTGTCTAATATATGATAAATCATCTCCCCTATCCCCTCTACCACGTCCAAGAGCTTCTGGTCTCATCAAAATATCAATATTAGGCCCTTAAGGTGGTTCTCAAGAGAAGGATTCAAGAGGTAATTTCCCTTCCTCTTCTCCTTTAATTTCTTTTCAAGTTCAAGTTCTTTCGTGATCTCTCCACACCAATATTCATCCAAATTGTTTTGTAACTCTAGTATTATACATATACGTTAATTTTATGACTCTATTGGTATATTATATCACCCCACACCCTTTCCCTATTCCTTTTATTTTATTAAAGAAAACGTTGTTCATGAGGTGTTAATTTATCACCTTCAAAAACAACATGCTCTCTTCTTCCATTTATACCTTCAGATCTGGTCATGAAACCATTTTTATGGATGAAATAGAATATTTTATATGTATTATGTTCTATTTCATGTTCTGGAAATAACCTATGGCCATATTACTAAGAGAAATGTTAAAACAAGTTCATTGTGATCCAAAAACCGCTCAAATTATCCAAAATAATCATCATTTAATTCTTATCTAATGATTCACCCACATGGATATAATATAATTCATTATAAAATCATTAAAGATCTTTTAATATCATTAATGACATCTAATATCAGTTTTGAATGTTTACCCATGTTCTACCCAAACTTGAATTTAAGAATACAAGTGAACCACCCAAGAAAAACCATAAAAACGAACATCCCCGAACAATGTTTTTAAACTATATATGTCATCCAAAGGAACCTGATATGAAATAATGAAACCAGAATGAACCATATTAATTCAAACATGGTTCTGGATTTCTAATTAATGAATATAATGTTATTATATAGGAAATTAAAGAGAATCTTCCCTCGAGATATCGTTCGTACCATGACTGCCACTAAACTCCACAAAGGAGTAACCCAAAGGTCCTCCATGTCATAAGGGTTCCAACATGATAGACAGTGCATCAATCGGACACTTGGTCTATGAGTTATTGGCATTTTCATCCCAGGTGCCCGGTTGGTTTTTAGGTTCAAACCAACGCAACTGTACTCCAACTATGTCCAAACCTCATGTGGGGTATTCCAATAGAGACGTATATCTCTAAGAATTCTGTCGCCATAGAAGGTTTGTCAATTGGACACCTATAGCCCATGATAGGGGGAAAAGATCTAAACTGGATAAACAGGTCTGGTTATGGTCTAACCCAGTCAGACCAACCCGGCCCGCCGCGGTCCAGACAGAGGTCTGACCCACCCATGAGTACATACCTTTCTGAGGAAGTGGCTAGGCCCGAGGGGGAAAATGGCTGAAGCTGGCCCGTCGGCCAGCCCTAGCCGTGCCCAGGGGAGAGGTGCGCCCCCCTGGCACCCGAACGGTTGAACCATTCCGGTGGAACCGAACCGACGCCAGGTGTCACTGGTCCAGCTCGTACAGGACCCGACGGGGTCCCGCTCCACCCGGATGGCCCAAGCGGCAAGCTGCTCCTCACCACCAACGCGGCATAACGACATCACGCTCCTCCACCATGGTTAACCTTGGATGCGGCTTCCCACCTCTGATGGCACACTGGGATGGGGTCGTGCCCCTCCATCGCGTCCCACCCTGGCCACGTACCTCTGCTCACCTCCGCACAACATGATGGCGTCGCGCACCTCTGTCGTGACCTGTAGTGTCTGTGGCTCTCCTTTCACGCTGCACGGTGGTGTCGCCCCCTGTTTGTGACCCGGCAGACTGGAAAATCTGGTTCTTTCATAGTCGGCCAATTGCCGACAACCATTTCTCCACCTCCACCTTCAACACAATGAGAATAGCAATAGGGGGGGGGGGTTGGACCATGTTCATGTAGTTAGAGCCCTCCTCATTAAGTTGATATCAATCAGAAACAAGAAGCACAACAAATCGACTGAGAAAAGAGGGTAAAAACTCATACATGATTTAACTCAAAATCTTCCTACCTCGTATGATGACGATCATTGATGAAGTAGCGGGAAGGCAGCGTCGTTTCATCAACGTTGGAATAGGAAGAGTTTGTAGAAGACGAGTCGAAGATGAAATCATTGGCGTTCTTCATGAGAGGCATTGCTTCATCTTCTTTCCCCAGTTGAAGAGGCATAGATTTCTTCGTTATTCATTGGAAAAAGAGTCATTCTTCATTGGAAGAGTTTGTTCCTCCATGTTCTTTCATTTTCTTCTTCCCCTCCCAAAGGTTCCACCAAAATATTTCCAAGACAAATATAATATAAGAAGTTCTCTATTATTTTTCTGGCCCAACAACACAAATACTTGTGTTTAATTAAATGAGAAAACTCATTTAATTAATGGAATGGAATGGTTCGAAATTCAAAAAATGGGGAGGTGAGGAGTTTGAATTTAATGAAGAGTGGTGTTCAATTAATTAATGGGGACTCAAGTGGGCCCCACTAATAATATCCTCCCAAGGGAGGTTATGTGCGGTTGGGCCCCACCACCATAACCTCTCATTGGAGGTTATGGTGTGGTGGAACCCACCACTAACCTCCTCTTGAAGGTTTTAACCACCATAAAATAAAAATAAAGTTAAGACTCTATTTTTATTCCATTTAATTAAAAACTCCAAAAACTAACTCCCATTCACGATAGAATGCAACTATATTGAATGTCTCACTATGAAATCACCGGCACTGCGAGTTCAACGGCGCCCTCAAATTTCAGCTCCGAGCACCAGTTCAAAAGATATAAAAACCTTCTCGTACGTTTACTGAATGTACCCGAACAAAATTATAGAAATTGATTCCGGGAACACTGGGCTTCAGAATCAAGCGCCGTTAGAAACTGTGGACTCGTAAAACTTCAATGAATTTAAGAAAAAAACAATTTCCACAGAATTTACGTGTCTTTACAAAAAATCACTCCGATTATGTAATTTCAATTTTTCATAGAGTTGTAAAATTTTATATATTGAAATCATATGAAAATGATACCATGACCGAATTTTTTTCTAAATGAGTTGGTGTATAATAACTCAAAATATTTGTAACATGTGATTTGAATACTCAATAAGCTATGAAAATCATTCGAACATGTTTCTTTTCCATAATATTGCTTATATTGTTTTTGGGAGGTATAATAAGGTTGTTAAAGATATCTATCCTTCTATCTTGATAAATTTTCCTCAATCAACTGAAAAAAATTTACACTTAAACGTGAAACAAATTATTATTATAAAAAAATAATCCACTATATGGTAACTATAACATAAATACTTTTATATTACTCTAATCCTTAAACCTATTTATATATAAGTTGTTCAGATTATTATCCAAACAACCTATTTTACCTTAACCATCTGAATGTTTTCCTAAGATAATAACCCAGTTGGTTATATGGGATCGTTCAACTACACCTAGTCAACACCCTCACCTCTAATGTTATCTAAACTGACATTTGATGCCAACTATAATTCTCCACCCATAAAAATTTCATAGTCTTGACTTATGTCAAGAATTCAAATTGATGATCTTTCCAGGTTTATAGTTTTATAGAATTAGGCCATAACTATTACTTTACATATCATATATTACAATGTATACACTTCTAATCTATCCAATTTTTTCACAATAATAAAACTCCTTAAATAACAGTAGAATTCATTTTTTGATATAAATATTATAGAATTAATCATTTCACTTATCCTTATTTATAAACTGTGAAAAACATTTCAAAAACATGGTATGATCATAAAAACCTCATTAAGGAATATAAAATAATGAATAAAACTATTTTCCCATTAACATTTAAAACCCCTGAAAACATTTTCATAAAATCATACTTTTGACACATAAAACATAAAAAACTTATCTTAGAACATTTAATAAAAATATTCCTAAAAAACATCATAGAAATCATAAAAAATAATGGTATATTATGGAATCCATATCATACATACATTGTAGCCTTCACTATTACATAAAGAGTAATCTTGGTGGCTATATTTGGAATACTCATCACTATATATTCCCTAAATATCATAGAAAAAACATTAATGTTTACCTATATAAAATTACCATATGCATTGGATATATATCTCAAGATCACCTACCTTTAGATTATCACAGAACCACCCCTAAATGTAAATAATTCCCAAGAACTATAACATAATCATAACAGATAAAACATGCATAATGGAACGATAACATTTACACATTTCATTCACAATAAATAATTTCCATATATTGACATAATAAATGTTTTCTTGAAGACATTTTCAAAATCAAAATATGTAAAAATGGTATATGGAATTTATTTTCCTCTAAAAAACATTATTTCTTGTTAAAGAAGTCAAATATCAAATAATGCTAGTTGCGGCAGAAAGGTTGGTGTCGCCACATATGTTAAAAAGAAACATTCAGTTTGTTTTTTAGTAAAACATTTCATATAAAAAAATATTTTTAAAAATATTTGATTTAAAATAAAATAAAAAAGGTATAATTATAGACTGAATAAAATAATGTGCTATATAGAATCGGAATGTTTCTTAATTAATAGAGATTGAGACAAAGTCCCTTACCTTCAGTCAGACTTGTCTTGTTCATTCTATATCTACCTGAATAATAAAATAATCTTAATTTATACTTTCTTACTGCCATTTTTCATGTTTGTTAATACTTTTATATCTCTTATTACCTTTTTATGACAATCATATAATTATTCATGTTCATATTGGTCGTTATGTGTATATTTAGTACATGAGTCCAAAATGAACAATATATAATTAAAAATTGTCCATGTGGTAAAAATTTCAATTTCTACAGATTAATATTCATTATTTAAATATAATATATATATATATATATATAATATATTTATAATAGTACATATATTTTTGATATAAGAAATGAAATTCACCATTCATGGAGACGGTGGGTCGTACGTACGCATTAACGCTACATTCATTTATTTTACATATTAATGGAATGAAAACAATATGATAGATATGTATGTTATAATTACAGTATAATATATATGTTACATATGTTACATATGTTCATTAATTACATAATTTATATGTTCCATGTATAGCATGAATGGGTCATATCACTTTGAGGGGGCCGTAGTCCACACTTTCTCAAATGAAATTATCATATTGACACATTGTGTAAAGTATAATGGTATGATGTAAATAAAAAAACATATTCATAGAGAAAATATATATCATATATAAATACAGTTCCATCGTAATGGCCACCATGAGGGTTGGCAGGAAAAAATTGAACAATAATTGTTTCGTGAGGCAGTACTTCATCATACATAGAAACAATATATCTGTATCCATTAGATGGATGTGTGTGTATGTGTAGTTTTAATCCTTATAATAACAAAATGATAGTGTATTTAGAATAAATGTGTTGTTATGTAATCATATAGTAAGAAGATAAGAGGGATTGGAGAAGAAAAACAATATAAATGAACTTGAGGGAAGACGTTACCTCTAAATCGGGTAACATCATTCGATTTGAGCCAAAAGGCTTTCTTGAATTTACATCTACACAAGGTAACTCTTCTATGAGAAAGGGTGGTATTTGGGAGATTATTTTGGTATAATTAAGATGAATCTAGTGGCTTTAGAGGTGTGATTAATGTTGGTAGTGGTGGTAGCCTTTTTTAATAGGTGGGAGGGGCACTTTAGTAATGCCATAAAATATTAGTTTATTATAAATTCAACTTTGATTACAAATGGTACAAAACTCATTTAATTAGAAGATAAAATAATTTGGTTCAAATTACCATCATCTAATACTTTTTAGACAAGTTCTTAATATTTTTTAATCCTTATCAGTTTGGATTATCATTTATATTACTCTTTTTAATCTTATATCAATATCATTTTATTTACTCATTTTGGGTTAATGTAATTACCATATCTAGTAAAATGACCCACAAAAAAGTCATTTATGACATATTTGGACTTTTCATAAACATTTGGATGAATATTAAATTTTTAGTTATATAATATCAATTTATAACCTATTTTTGGTTTTATGTTATAAACTATGTCAATTTTAAACAATTTTCATACTTGACTTTTTACAAACTCATAAAAACTTAATGAGTTCGAACAAAAGGCATTAACATAACGAAAATATGTCAATATAATACATTAAATTAGTGTATGGAATCGGAATAATCAAATTAAATTTCTATATAATATCATTTATTTGAATCCTTTTTAATGAATCAATGATTACATCATCATTGTATCATAATTAAATTTATTTATTTAGTTTCTAAATTTTTTAAATAAAATACCATGATGTAGGAAATAATAATATATTTTTACTGACTATTTATAGTCAAATATATCTGTTATATAACCCCATATTAAAATTCATTTAGTGAAGTATACATGTTTATGTTGTATTTCACTTTACATTAAATTAATTCTTATAAAAAGTCACTTTCACATCCATGTGGATCCATGTGGTACCATAATCGACCCAATGATGTCCAAGGTAAGAAATATCTCATAAAATAGTATTAGTAAATTATTTATTGTAGTTTAATATTATAATTATATTATGTTTTATTCATATTTACCATATTTATCCTTTATCGCTTATAAATAATGTAAGTACTGAAGCCACTATTAATAATGTCCTAAACATAAAAGATAACTATTCAAACAATTTGAACCCTATGATTCAAAATATAGAATCTATTTTAAAAAATTCAAAACATATAAGTTGTAGTAATTAACTTATTATGAATTCCCATTGTCAAAAGTAAGAAGACAGTATTAAAGAAACAATAACTATCAAAAGATTGACATGTGTTTATGTCTAATTTCAACGGAAAATTACTTACAAAGACCAAACTTGGATTAAATGATTAATACATAATCTAGTTACACATTAAAACAATTTAAATGAACAATATTAATATATAAATAAATTATATGAAAAGACATCTTTGAATTAAAATGTAGTATTTTTAAATATTCCGTAAAAAATGAACTTTATCACCAAATAACAAAAATTTTAACCAGAATAAATTTTGCTGTCCCAATTCTATTAAAGAAGTTTATTTTTTTTAAATAGAACATATAATTTTGAAAAATCCAAATTTTAAATGGTTCTCCATCAAAAGGTTGTAAAATTGTAATTTTATAAAAATACAAATTTTATATGAAAAAATTTAATTTTTTATTATAACATATATATATAACATATAAGATGAATCTAACATATTTTATTTAATGTATAAAAAATATTTTTCTTAAAATAAATATCCTTAAAGTGTGATATGTTTTTATAAACACAATTATTCTCTTTTTAAAAATGTTTTCATAAAAAGACATCCTTTATATTCAATTGGTTATTATTTACATTTATAAAAAATTTGGTAACCAATGAATATTTATCTAAACATGTGTAAACTATGTTTTCATAATTTATTGGATAATATTTATTCCTTCCACCGCAATGGCTAAGAGTTGACTACTTTTTAAAATAATAATATTATTACTGTATTATTTATTAGTATAACTCAAGGTTGTGTGCAATGTAAGATTTTGGCGAAACCCATTGTTGCTTATCGAGTACACTATTAGAAAAAGAATCATCTTTAATGTAACATTATTATCTTACAAATAAATATTAATAAAAGAATTTTATTATTCCATAAATACTTGGTTCGTTACATTGATAAGTTGGAGACATTATCTTTTTACCAAAGTTGTGATATATACACAGATCATATGAGTAAAAAATACATATTTTCCTAGAAATATATCAGCATGAGGTAAATAATGTCTCGAGTAACTAATTGATTTTGATTTCTAAATAATCTATCACCGAGGGATGTAAAATAAGGTAGTTTGTCCATTTTTTTGGAATGATCATGGATTCCTAACTAAAATCAGTATTGACAATGATATTATTTTCATTGAATTTGTGATAGTGGATATTGTAATTTTTAAGGAAGGAAAAACATCAATACATTTTTAAATTATTTCAAAATTATATTTTTTAGAAAGTATGAAATGTTCTTTTCCTGATAAAGGAAATCATAAAATGAAAATTTTTGTTTTGAACGATGGGTACATGGAAAACATGGTTTATGAATATCATGTGTTGAATTTTGTAAAGAGGATATGGGTTTCATCATTACCCGAGATAAAAATAAAATTATTATATTATTTTAATAGATCAAATTTCATTATAAACCATGTTGTCCCAAAGATGTATATGGATTTCAATAACTATTTAGGTGAGATAATATGATGAAAGAACTTTTTGATTGTGTATCAAGGCGATTTTTTGTAATTATGTGAATGTTATGAGAAAAAATCATAAAGGATTCACAAAAAATCTACATTTTCCTTTGCTAAAATGGAATGTAATTATTATAGACTTCTTTAATGCATTAAAAAATACTCCAATAACTGATAATGTAATATTTGTTTTTTATCACCTTTCCAAATCTGCACATTTCCTAATTATAAGGGATGATTTCCTCTTGAGTTCCTCACAAGCATATTTATTATTGATATTTTAAGACATTATGGTGAACCAAATTTAACAATATCCTATCATGATAACTGATTAACCTCAAAATTCTGGAAAATCTTTATAAATTTCATGCAATCAATGTATATTTGAGAAACACATATAATCCTCAAATTGATGGATAATTAGGAAAGATTATTGAATCATTATTGAACATGTTGAGTTAATTTTCACATAACATTCATAGTATTTATGATCTTTAATTACATTTAGTAGGGATTAACTATATTAATGTATTACATTCAAGTATTCAAATTGTATTTTTAGAAGCATTATAGGGAAATTATTGTCAAACCCCGACGTATTGGGACAAATTTGGTAAAATGAAGCTTAAACTCCATGATCATGTTGAGGAGTCAATGATAATGGTGAAGACTATTTAGACTCATATTAATATATCTCAATTGTTGAAAAATATTTCTTCTAGTAAATGATATAATTATTTGAAATTTCAAGTTGTATATCACATTATGTTAAAGATATATCCATGGAAAGGTGACATAAGGTTTGTTATGAAAGGAAATATAAGCCCGATGTATCTTAGATATTTTGAAATTATTGAATGAATTAGAGATAAGAATCACCAATTAGAAATTATACCTATACTTCATATAGAACATGTTGGGTTCAACATTCCACTATTAAATAAGTATTATTAAAACCTAATTCATGTTCTCCACTATTGAGAATGAGAATTGGAACCCAATCTGTCTTACTGTTAAGATCTTATCTCGATTAATAACACTAGAGAACGTGTGTCGAAGAATCATATGAGTAAATATATAATGTTAGTTTGGAGAAATCAAAAAAGGAGAAAGTAACATGGGAACATGAGGAAGTTATGCAAATGAACTACACCGATTTTTTTATAATGTAATGTCTATAAATGTTTTGACTATAAAATATTCGAAGACTCAGTGAATGCAACACAAGAGGTGAAATCATAGTAAGTGAATATATTATTTCATTTATAAATTAATTCAATGAATAATTTAATATTTCATGAAACAAAAATTTTAATTTGATATAAAAAAATATTCATTTTAAACTATGTCAAAGTATTCTTTGAATGAATTTGTGAAATGTTTCCAAATAAACAATCATTTATGAATAGATAAAAATTTAATGTTTTAAAATTTGTACATTTTGTACAATAATTTTTTATAATATGTATAATTAAACATTCATTGAATAAAACTTTCATTTTAATAATGATAATATCTTTTTGAGCAAAAAAAATAATTATCAGAAAACTATTTTTACATAATTTATTTAAATTTAAATTATTTAAAAAATTTAATGATGAATGATAAAAAATAAATTTATATTATATATATATATATATTGAAGTCAATATTATTATTCCCAATAATCATCTAGTTGGTTTAATATCATATTATGCTTGACATAAGAATTTTAATGAAAACATGATTTATGGTCACATTTTGTGAGTATATTTTATATTAAATTATTCATCATCTATGAATTCAATATAGTAAAATTTATATATATATATATATATTTAAATTAATCTTATTATTCCTAATAATCATCTAGTTGGTTTAATATCATCTTATTCTTGACATTTGTATTTTCATGAAAACATGTTTTTTTTCTCACATTTTGTGAGTATATATAAAATTAAATCATTCCTCATCAATGAATTTAATTAAGAAAAATTTATTTGATATTTAAAATAATAATTATTATTATTTGGTAACAAATTCGATTTTTTGTTACAATGAATAGTAAAAAATGTAAATATCCATTTCCACGGTTATGGTTAATATAAGTTTTTAGGGTTAATCTACAATGTCATGGGTTAAAATAGCCTAAAATTATTCTCATACCCTGTTGGTTGGATTAGATTCTGAATGAAACTTTTAAAATTTTTATGTAATTTAATTATTATCCATTTTTGGATGAATCATACCTAATAATATTTTAAAATTTTGTAATATTATAATTGTGTCGCTCACCTCATTTAAAAAGTAAAATGTCCACCCTTCATTTATTTAAACATATTGAAACATTTATATCCATAAAAACCTATAAAATATCATTATAAAAATAATTATCCACATTCTATTATCTTTTTTATTCGCAAATGTTCTACCGTAGGGTTTTTAAGAAGATATTCGATTAATGTTTCTTTAGGATAATGATGTTGTGTTGACAAATATCTTTCTCTTGACTTATTATACTATTACATTTAATAAATTTATAAACATTTAAATATAATAAAAATAATATATCACATATAATTATATTTCATTATGATTATGGAATAATTTCTATCCATATCTTTATCCACCAAATTGGAAAAAAACAATCACTCATGTGTATGCCAGATTCCCGCCTCTCTAATTAATTTAATTTCTTTTCCATCACCACCTCACATTGATACTGATAATGATAAAAATAATGAAAAATATGAAACATATGACTTAATATTGACTCTGTAAATTTAATATATCACATAATTCCCTAACTAATCAACCATTAAATATGATTACATCGCTTGTGTGTAGTTACAGCTTACAATCTCCACAAAGAGATGTTATTAATTTTTTATGTCCACAATTCATGACTTATTTAAATAATTTATATAATGAATATATATGTTATTTATAAAATTAATATATTTATCGATATGAGGAAACCATAACCTTTTCATAATTCCCATAATATTTGTGTTAAATCATAAACAGGTAAAAAAAGTAGTTTACAATTGAATCAATGATTATATTGAATTCTTGTTGAAAATGGTTAATAATATTATATATGTGGTGTATATATGATATTATAATGATCTATATTTCTCTAAAATATATTAATATCATTTTTGAAGCTGTTATAAATTAGTTTAATGGAATTCTAACAATGTGGAAGAGTAAGTTATGTGATTTCATCTAAATTTCAACTCTATTATGGTATATTTGATATTATAATAATATTGGCTTCTATAGGGTGTAAATACGACAAATTTTATTTATTTAATAAAAATATACTTTTATTTATTATTATTACTATTTATTATCATTTTCAAATTTTAGTGGGATAATAATTAAATGATACCAAATACAAAAGAATTTATTTTACAATCACATTTTTTGGGGATTACTTTTATTTTTTGTTGAGAAATATTTTAATATAAATGTAATAAAATCCATATAATTTATAATTTATATACTATTATATAATATATTATTACATTTATATTATCCATGAATTCATTTCATTCCTAGGTTTTTAACTAAATGTATTGTGTTTTCAGTTATCCGCCTTTCTATAATTATTATGCCTTACTAAACATGATAGATTCCATTTTTAGTAACCCTTAATAATAATTTAAGATAACCCACATGTTTTCTAATATACCTAGGATATGAATAGTTAATATTTTAATAAGTTCAAGGATGAAAACTATTTACTTTAACTATATTTTTATATTTTATTTCCAATGTAAATTTAGAATAATGTTGATATTTGGTTCTCCAAGACTAATAAAATGGTTGATCCTTGGTGATGTAATCCCATTTCTATTACTAATATTTAATAATCTATTCACAAATATTGTGATACTATATTTGGGAATTTTATATCATAATACCAACCTATAAAGACTGTAGGGAATGTTACTGATGGTTGTTTGAAGAACAAACATAACAATAAAATGATTTTTTTATTTTATTCCTTATTCTACCATATTAAATTATTCTATATACATCGTCATATAATAACATTTGTTTTATAAATATAATTAATTGTTATTATTATGGTGAGATAACCCATATTCGTCTCCTTTTAATACCATGAGAAATTAAATGAACACTATTGTGAATATATGGCATACCATCTCCATGTAGTGGTGTAAATGGTTGTTAATAACCACTTTACACATATGATATTAAATATTGGAATAAATATTATATATGATATTTATGAAATAATAATTACTTTGGATATATATGATATCATATATCTTCTTAAACTTATTCTTGATAAATAAATTATAACATCTCGTATGTATAGGTTTGGACTACCACCCTTATTAAGTGTTTTGATTTATTTTTCACTTCCTCATTCAAAATATGATTATAATTTTTTTTATTATTAATATATATGAAATTCTTATAGTGATTATAATTATATTTAATGTTGAATCATTTTAAAAATTCATGGATCTAAACTAAAAATCTGAAGCGTACATGAAAACAAAATAGTAAACACACCGAAAATGATAATTTAAAAAAATAAGTATTAATAAATGGGTTTTTAAAATGAATTAGTAGATTATAAATGATTTTATAAGTATCTATATGGTTATGTAATTTAATTATAATAAATTAAAATATATTATATTGGATTCTATAATCCCTTACAATGACATTAATATATGAGATAAGGGTTAATTTCATATTGTCGTCGTAATTCAAAAATATTGATGTTTATTTAACCATTTCGTGATTTATATCATATTTCTACCATAAAACCCATAAATTTTAATTTTTCTTATTATTTAGGTGGCTTCAATAATCATTCTAAATTTAAACCTTATTATCCAAATAGAAATAACACAACATTTTTTTAAAGGAAAAACAAACATGCTTTTTGATTTATTGAGAAATATTTTTCCTCAAAGTTCATATTATCAATAAAATGAATTAATGAACATTTCTGATATCCTAAACTTATTGATTAATTTCCTTTTTACCCTTTTATTATTTCTTATATAATTATTTAAAAAGGATATTCAGCTCATTTTTTAAATAAGGAACTCTTTACTGATGGTGTTACTAAACACTTTATTTTAACGCTTATAACGTGATGAAAATTTCATTCCACCATGTTTACAATTTTATTTTATGTTTACTTTACATTTTTAATATTTTTTTAAAATAATATTTTTTCAAAATATTTTTCAATTTTTTATAATTTCATTCTGTGATTTAAATATGAAAATGGAATTTTCCTTTATAAACAATCCAACGATCACTTAAAATAATTTCAATCTATTTATAAATGATTTGGTGGAACTTATTATTTTCATAGGATTTTATATTATTTATCCCTACAAAATATCTATAGGGATAGATTATGATCAATTTAATGGGTAATATATTTATAGTACAAAGTAAACTACTTTCTGTACATATAGAAGTTGATTTTTAATGCTTGTTGTCTATATTCAATTATTTATTTGTATGATGAATGCATTTGAATTATTATTTGATGGATGGGGATTAGAATTACATAAACCAATGATACAATAGTATGTAACATAATAAAATACATGTTTTTTATTTATCATAGGCCATACCTATTTGTGAATGATGTTTTTGAACAAGGCCATGATGCTAATATTATGATGTACACCATTACATATTCTATCATTATATTGACTTTTTTATTTCCATATTATTATATAAGTAGTTATATTAATCCTGGATAATATTCAATATCATGAGATTATTTACATGATCTTATTTTATTATCCTTGATTCATTCTATAGTATTAATTCCATTGTAATTATATTATCTATTCTTCTATAATCATTCCCTTACTGAGCAGATGACCAGACCTTTTTATGTCATGTCCATTATATATTATTTTAAGAAGTGTACTAAAAGTGGTTTTTAATGATTTTCTAGAGTGAATATTAATATTCACATTTAAAATACAATATTTTAATATACATTGTAAAATGTAATATGAGAATCAATAATATACCTAGTTTTTCAAGGGTTTAAAACAATTTTCTCCCTTATCAGGTGATCACTTGTCACTAGTTCCAATGTAATAAAATAACTACTAACCGTAGGAAATTTTTTTAGGATTAGTTTACTTAGTATGAGATATATATAATTATGTCCATTGGGAACTAGATTTAGTAAATAATACATTGGTCATCAAAACGATTTGGTGAATTCTATAGATTTATATATTTATAATATAATATCATAAAATTTTGGTAAAGTATATACTTTTTTTATTTTCATATCGAATACATCCTTATCTTGGAACATGAAAATGAATGAGGTTATAGAATATATTATACTATGGGTAACAACTCTAAAAGAGGTAGATTATTTATTAACATAATCATACATAGTTCTTGATAAGTTTCCCTAAGACTGCACACTTTCCTAGACACCCCGGGGAAAATGATTTGGTTGATTCACACACTCTTTTGAAACCATTATAAAATATGTGATAATGTTTTTATGATGTTATTATATTCCAAATTATACTATTTTTATGATTATAAGAGTATATATTCTTAAATTATCAATTCATGTTATGTGTCTATCCATTTTTGGAATTATACATCATGATTAAAATTATTATGATCTAATGATGTGAATTCCATAATTTAGAAATCTGAAATAATTAATGGAATAGAAAATATATTAATGAACATAATCTATGTTATAGTTTACTACTTGAAGAATAAAATTTATCTTTTTATGGAGGGGATTTCATTCTATATATAAAAAATTATAACTATATTTTGGTATCTTTCTAAGGATATAAAAAATTATATATCTCATATAGAGTATCCATTAGATCTATAATCTGGTATTACAATGATATACCATTTCATTCAAAAACAACCCATATCATTAAGTAAAACTAATAACACATTATTTTTTAATGAGTGTACATTATCCATTGAAAATAACCTTCATGCTTTGGGAGGTATGAAATAAAGATGATTTTTATGAATGTTAATCACATCATGGGTGATGTTTATTAGTGGTGGTCATTAATTCGAAACACTACATATTCAAGAAGAAATATCAAAAAATGAGTGTTAGGTTTTTTAGGTACTTTTCATACGAACATGGAATAAATATACAGATATAATTAATGGGCATTTAGTAAAAAGATTAGGAAGTTGTTGCTAAGTATGAAAAAACATTAAAAGTTTAACACGACATGTTATAGAATATGTACATAGTTACGATAGAAATATGGGCATATTATTTAATGGGATAAAGATAATCCTTTAATGATAAAAAGTAATTCAAAAATTATCATCATATGATGATATAGTTCCATGTTATATCAAGAAAAATAGTGAATTTTCTAAGTCTTATTACATAGAAGAAATAAAATAGAAATAGTGGATGATTGAGCATATCAAGATACAAAAAATGGATTAGGGTAAGAAGTAAGTTTGGAATTTAAAACATGTTGTACATGGGGAAGGAGACATGATGGCACATGCTTGAAGTGAACAAGAGTTTTCTTCATGTGTGGGGAGAAGGTTGTTCATGAAAATTATTTAAATGATAACGGATAATCCATAAATGTATTATGCTTTAACTATAAGAAGATGGGTCAATATGCTAAATAATTCCAAAAATTTAATAGTAATTGACCATTGAATATTTATTGGGGAGAAGTCTAGGATTATTAAATTATTAAATATAAAGACGATGTTCCTAGTGATTTAGTGGTAGGATATTCATCATAACTTCAAAGTAACCTATTATATTATTAGATTAATGATCAGATAACTCTTTAATATCTTCTATATTTTCCATGAAAACTATATATTTCTCTAGAAAAATAAGAAAGTATTTATGAATCATTAATCCTAGAAAAAATATTATTACAACAATGATATTTTACCTAATAATCATTATGATTCATGGGTGTGCCCTATTAAAATATTATATTATTGTGCCTATGGAATACTATTATATAATACTTTTGGATGGATTATCCTCCAATGTATAATGAAACAAACTATTTTCATGTAAAAGAGAATATAATTTTCCCAATGATGTGGAATTAAATATCTTTAGAATAGAGATATAATTTTTTGAATCATGAACCAATCCATTCTTAGTGGATATAATTAATGTATTTATATGAGAATAATAATAGATACAAAATATAAATGGGAATGATAACCCAATTAGACAATATATTATTATTTGAAATAAAATATTTATGCAGTTCCTAACTACCTAGACACCCACCAGAGTGTGATGTTGTGTTTTATAGTAAACTCATAAGTAATGGGAAACATATATGTATTAATCCCTATAGAATTTTCATATTCAAGCTAGTGAAATAATATTTAAAGTTATAATATGTTTGTGACAATGGATTTATAGGGCCACCTGGTTTTCTTAGGGGAGATCCTATTTTGTTTGAAAAAAGAAATTATATGAATATGTGGTTGTGCATTGATAATAGGAAAATACATTCCATTAATATAATGGAAAATTATTTTCTACCTCATATTGATGAAATTTTTGGTAAACATCATGGGGATTAATATTTTTCAATAATTGGTCATCATTTTTTGAATCATATACTATGAGTATATAAGGATGATATTTAAAATACTATATTTCATATGAAGTGTAGACCTTATATGTTTATAGTAATTCCCTATTGATTAAATATTTTATCATCTATTTTTATCGATTTTATTATTAGATATTTCAAATAATTATATTCATAATTTCATTTTGGTATAAATTTATTATATCTTGGTTTAATTGTATTTTTATAAGAAGAATAAGTTTAAATGAGATGTCATTCCTAAAATTCTTAGAGAAAAGAGTTATATAAAAAATATGGAAACAATATATTATAAATTCAGTATATTCCTTTTCATTTCATTATTGTCTGTAATTGTTTAAATATATATAGATCCATCTTAAAAAATTTGTAAAATAATGGTACACACTGAAATACACAATCAAGTTACTATCTTCTATGGATTAGAATATTTCTATTAATTCATTTTAAGAAACCATGATTAGGACACCCATCATGAAATTTGACACACAAATGTGCTAGGTTCTTATAGATAGATGAATGGAAAAAATAATTTGATGAAATAAATAGGAAGTTAATCAATATTTTTTTGTTGAAATTACCATTAAAACAAGTTGAATTTTTTATATAAATCGATTCATCAAATAAAAAAAATTATTTGCTTATACAAAATGATAATGAATTTTCCAATTCATAAATTTAGTTAAGGATCAATAGATAGAACTATCCAACCCAACATCTTGAGATGATAGCCAAAACATTCCCATTAATGATATAGACACATTCTTTCTATGGTGAAAAATGATATATATATATATATATCACAAGATCATTAGATATCTAAATTGTAAGAAATAGCTCAAAATGAGGTGATGGAGATGGATACATCTAATCAAGGAATGTGATATCTCTATACATTACAAACTTAGGAAGACTACTAATGTGGCTGATGTATTATGTAGAATAAATCACTGAGTTTTTACTAAGATAATGATTGTAATGGAATTTTTATTCATCCAAACTATAATATAGGATATTGGAATTATTATGAAAGAGGAAAGACAACCCATTTTTTAAATAATTATCAAACCATTCTAATTACTAAAGTCAGAAAAATCTTATATTGATGATAAGAGTTTAATAATGAAAATATATTTGTATATGATGGGAAATTTGTAGATTTTTATGGAGGATGGTGTGAAAAATATGGAAAGAGTATATATGTTCTATCCATAACTAATATTAACATATATTTATTAAATGAATCACATATCATAATTTCTCATTACATAATGGGAGTATGAAAATATATCATTATTTTAAAGAATATATTTCTCAAGATAATAAAAAATGAGAAATACCAAACTATGTATCCAGTGACATGGTTTTTGAAAAGTAAATTATAAGAGATAACATTAAAAAGGTGTCATAAAACATTTATACATTCCAATGTGTAAATGATATGATATTACATTATAATTTTACACAAAATTAATAAGGAATCTAATAAATAATGATTATAGATTGGTAATTGTAGATTGTATTAAAATGTCTTCATATTTCTTCATAATAAGGGAAAATATTTTTCTTGAGTTTCTTGAATTAATATATATTAATGAAGTTTTGAGACATCATGGTACAATAATGTTATTAGTAACTGATTATGATATATTTTATACATTGAAAAAATGAATGAGTCCCTGTATTTATCATAACATCATGATATTATTGAGAACCTTCTATCATCCTCCAATTTATGGACTTTCTTAAATGAATATATAAACATTATAAGAAATGTAGAGGTGATGCACTATTAATTTTCATTGATTTTGAAATTTTTATTTACCTTTTGTGGAATTTATATATAACAATATATTTAATTAATTAATTTAAATGGAAATAAATGATTGTTATATGGTAAGAGGATCCATTATCTAACATGTTGGTATAATGTTGGTTAAATGAATCAATTTGTAATATATCTTATAGAGAAGAAAAAATAAATGGTAAGTGTTTTCTAAATATTATTAACCAATATAAAAGTAATAAACACAGATTTATGGATAACCAAATGAATGATATAAAATTTCAGGTTGGATGTCATTATGTCTTATTTTCAATTCAATGGAAAGTTTTTATATGGTTTAGAAAAAATAATAATCTAAATCCCAGATATATTATTCCTTTTGAAATTATAAAAAAATGAGAATGTATATTAACATTTGGAAATTTAACCTAGCCTCCCTAAGGTCATGATTTACTCTAATATATCTATTGTTGATGTACATTTCATGTCCAGTTCACATGCTCACATCCTTTGAAATATAACTTAAACTAGATTTATATTAATGTAAAGAGAATATCCAATATCTAGACAGTTGGAAAAAAGTTATGACGAACCAGATGAATCTACTATTGAATTTAATTTGGATAAGAGAAAATAAAAAAGAAAAAATAGGATCTTATAAGGCATATAATGAGGATATACCCACATATATTCAAGAGTATATTCTATAAATTATAGGGATGAATTTTTTAAGGACGACCATGTGACACCCTAGTTTCAATTAAAGTATGATTTCCCTTTCAAGATAAACAATAACAAAATATACACTATTTTGTTCTAGAATGTTATTAAAACCTGAATTAGATAAAATTATAAATTTAATTTAATGAAGTAAATTTTAATATTTTTATTTATAATCTAGAAAATATAGTCTGATGAATTTTTAGATTTTTTATAAATCGTTGATTTTTCAACCAATTGTGTAAAATTACAACTTTAAAAAAGTGTCACTTTTAGGAAATTATAATGATATAATAACACAATTACAATTCATGAAAATAAATTTATTAAAAAAAATAAATTTAGGGAGTTAAAATATTCATATAAAAATATATTTTTGAACATAGAAATATATTATTAACATTTAATAAATCTATGTATGATTTTTTACTATTAAAAAATGTTTTGTTTTGTTTCACATAATCTTGTATTAACATGGATCCATTTGATTTTGGTTTTTTTAATATAAATAAGTATCCATTATTTTAAATTAATATAATTTATTTATTTTATATGAAAATTAAACATTTCTTTTATTTAAAACCATTTTTATGGTCAAAAAATAATTTTATATAATAAAATTTTCTTGCGTTATTCACTCATATACGAAATTTAGTTTTTGAATATTATAAAAATTTATAACTAATAAATGGAATATATATTGTTAAAAAAATTAATTTTTGGTATTAAATATGAAATATTTTTTTATCATAATTATTATTAGGTGTGGTAAACAAATTTTACCCATGTTAGTGTTAAAATAGGTTTACTTCAGGCTAAAAAAATTGATTACCATATAAATGGAACATAAATTTATCTAAGACGCATTTTTGACTCATATTTATACCATAAAATTATGAGAAATTATGTTCTGAAAAATTTGGGAAACATTTGCAGGGAAAATAATTTATATTTGTTGGCCAGAGTAGAGTACTCAAGAAGGAGGTGAGTTGAGTATCTATTTCAAATTTATGTTAAAAATATTTTTAACAAAGGATCCTCAATAAAAACATCATATCATAGTTAATTAAGGTATTATGGTTATTAATGTCTGGATTTTCAAAAATCCTCACCAAAGACTGATTATTTCTCATTAATATCAATATGTGTTTTTATACTACTTTTGATGTGATTCTAATAAGGAATAATAATTAAAAATTCTATCTAAGTCTAACTATCAATGTAAAATATAGTATTTTATGAAATATACATTAAAATAGGGAAAAACTAAATTGAAAGACACAGTGGAGAAAACAAGTTATTTATCCTTAAGACGAATCTTAATCCACTTCCCTTGGTGTTCACCTGCAAACATGTAGTTTATATTAATAAACATTGATCCACACCCTCGATCCAGGTAAAAAATAGTGCACATAACTCTCTGAGTAATACAACCTCTTCCAGAATTCGTCATGGTTATAAACTACCCAGACACACAAGGAACTCTCCAACACTTATCTATGGGAGTATACAAAATTTAAAAAAAATATTTGGAAGGATATCTTGTATCCATCATTTTAGTTCAAGAGACAATGTGTGTTTTAATACACACACACACATTAATCAAAATCTAAAAATAACACACAAAAGATGAAAAATGTTGAAATAAGGATAGAAGTGCTCTTAGTTTTATTCTAAAAACACTAAACTAGTTGGATAATGTAGATTCGTGTATTGATTCCTCTTGTAAAAAAATAGAGTATCACAAGTCTTCTAGTTCAAAGGTGTACCCTCGGTAGCTTGTGTTCTTATAGATTGCGGTACTACAATGATATACCTTAATTGATCTTCGGTACGGATTCCTTTTGAATCGATAATTATTTGTGTGTTTTTCAGTTGTATCTTGTTTCATGTATCAGTTATATTCTAAAAATTTTCACGTGTCTGCTGCTTTACTACAGTGTGTGTATGATTGGATCTTGTCTTATCTTCCTTTTTAATTTTGGGTCTTGATATTAGAGCTGACATGATGCATGTATTCTGTACCTCGTACCTCGTACTATCAGGTGACATGTCTACAACGAAACATTAATTATGTCATTTCCTTTACGTAACTACTATATGAATATTAGAAATTAAATTGAAAATGATTAAACAGATTAAATAACGGTGTCATGGTCTATCTAGAAAAATGTGTCACTAGGAAATAGTGTCACTGTGAAATGGTGTCTTCTTTATTTCCATTGAATGGTGATACAATCATGATGGCATAGTTCTGTTAATATCTGGAACTAGTAGCACATATGATGGGTTAGAATCATGGTGTTTGGTGCTTTTCCAAAAATTTAATGGGGTCTTATTGATGGTAGTATGAAACCAGTGTCATTGAAATTATGAGATCTACAATTGGTTATGGTGTCTATATTCTAGGGTCCAGGTCAGGGTATCTAGGTCTTGGTGATTGGGTCACGGTGTCTGGGTCACGGTGTCTAGGTCACGGTGTCGGGGTCACGGTGTCTGGGTCATGGTGTCTGGGTCATGATGTCTAGGTCCTTTGATATAAAAACTACAACCGATGGTAAACATATGTATTCTTAGACTTAGAAAAAAATATTGGTATACATATGTAGGATTTAATATCCACGGAATGAATTAGACATAATAATTCATATAAGAAATCATTATAAACCAAAGTTAACAATATTTTATAATAACCAAACATGGATTCAGATTAACAGGATCTATTGTAAGTTAATATAAAGCATAATGAAACCAAACATCCCTACACAAAATTTGAGGTAGATTAAATGATATGAACAAGATTTACAATATGTAAAATATTTTATTATCATTAAATCACGATTAAAACATAAGGAGGGCCACAATATCCCCCCTTTTTTATGATAACAAATCATGAGAATGAGATATCTATTCTTATTTTGTTCTTGGTTTTCTGTTATCCTCCATTTAGGATTATCAAGAAAATACAGGAAAAAAATAATTGGCATAAAGATGAGAATTAACATCAATTGTTCACATTGCATTTGATGAAAATGATGTCGTAGTACAAGAAATAAGAAAAAATAAAAAAAATCCCTATAAAAATAATATTATCACACTTCTACAGAACTACCTGTATTTACTATCTCCTTGGTAGCAGCATCAAAAGGAGCCACATGAGAAGAAGTAGATTTTGAAGAATGGGTGAGCCAATGGTATGATAAGGAAGTGGGAGTACTGTAAAAACCAAAGGTTCCAAAGTAGGTTTGGTGAATGGAAAGGTAATGTTTTGGTCAAGGATAACAGGTCTATTCTGACTCAGATCCTATGATACATACATTGGTGTCGAATAAAAGGTTGTGTATGAGTAAGGAGGTAAGCTATACCATAAGAGTACAATTGTAAGATCCCACAATAGCAGTGATTTTCACATTAAGATAAGGCTTCAACAAATGAATGATGTCTATAATGATAACACCACCATACTGAATTTCTTTCTCAAAATCATCTTTGTTCTCAATAAACATGTCAAATAAAGGAGTGAATTTATTCAACATTTGAACATGAGTATTGAATGATTAAGTAACATGTGGTATTTTGAAATTCACAACAAGATTCTTGAAATGTTTGGTCATCTCATCTTAGATAAAATCCAATTAAATTAGAAATCCACAATCATAGAAATATCTTCCTGAGAATCATTTGAAAACATTGAATGAATACTCACCAAATTATGTACTCTGTCACAATTCGTGACAATAGTTTGTAGACACTACTTGTCAAAACCACTGAACACTGATTGATGTTCCTCCTAACCTATAGTTCTGAGTAGATCACTGTCAACAGATTGAGATGATTGTCCAGAAGCACTATAAGATGTAAGAGATGATGTGACGGATGTTAGTTGATTCAGAACATTATATAGACACCCTTTATATTCATCAATCATATTTTTGAGACCAATAACAAGATCACACATCACTTATAGTTTTTTATTGTTTTTTTCAGCCACAATTTCAAATAATGAAGGCAAGTTCAATTGAATCAAAGAAAATATTTTTTGCAGATTCTTATTGCTAACATCCTCAATAGGATGAGCTAAAAGTGCTTTTACTGAATGAAAGAAATTTTTCATGTCTTCCACCACAACTCTGAGAGACTTTACATCATTAATTAGCTGTTTTTTCTCAATTTTGTCCTCTTCGATTTCATGAAGCATTTTTGGATGAATGTTCTATACTATCTTCTCTAATGGAAAGGCATCATCTCTTTCACATAGGGTTTTTCTAGGATGATGTTGGGTGTTTATTAAATTTTCAACTCCAGTAAAAAAATGTAGCTCCAAAGGCTTTCAAATCACACTGAATCAATAAAGAAAGAGGTTATTATGATAGTTTTAGAACAAGAGATGAGACATGCTCAGGTTTCCAGTGTAGAGACTACTTCTACAGTAGAAACTGGTTTAATTTGAAATACAGTAGATAAGTCTTTGACATTAATTGAGGTTTCTTGGGAATCATTCACATCAATGTATCTAGGGAACTTATACTAGTTATCCACAGTGCTTTGATTAACTTGATTAATAATTTCAACACTTTCAAGACAAGGGTGTATATCCCCATCAATAATGTAATTTCTCACGGGACTAATTGATTTAGTTCCTTGATCAGTTTATAAATGTTCATCTCCAATAATCTCACCGATTTATTTTCTATCTAGATTGTAAGATTGTTCCATTATTTCCTCAGCATAAAGGATAATTTCAAGATTATCTTGTACTTATAAATGTTTTCAACCGCATCTTCTTATTATATAGAATGTTATTCTTCTAGATTCTAATTAGTAAAATTTTTATTTACTCTAACAATATAATATGTTCAAAAGTAGTTTATTCTACCAAATCCACACATATTTTAGTTACATGTTCTTCGATTTCACCAATGTCTTTTGGAATAGGTTCACTATATTGTTTATCCATGACAATTACTTCTATAGGTGAAACAACTAAATCTTCTTCCTTATAAATAGGATAGTCAACAATATCATATGGTTCAAAAACACTCTCAGAAATGTTATTAGGTTTTGAATTATTCTCAAGTCGATTAAAATTTTCACACACCCTTTAATTATCTTATTCCTTGTCCTTTCTCAATGGATTCCAACTAATTTTCATTATTTTGACTGTAACCATCGTGATAAAGAATTCATATTCCATAATGACTTCTTCATTCAGTCAAACCATTCCCTTAGCATATATCATAGTAGTGATTAACCTTGTATAGAACAAGTAGGTATATATTGAGGTTGTATTAATAAAATCACGCATATAAGGTATAACATACATTCACAAGTTCATATTGTTTCAATTCCTCTAAATTTGTATCAAAAATTCATAACGAAATTTAATGGTAGAAAAATATCAATTTCATGGACTAATAAGATTCTGAATGAACTTACACAACAATTTGGTTTTACCATATCACTCAACAACAATAGCTCTTCTTTTCTTTTCTTTTCCAGTCAAACTTTCAACGGCATCTTCTGAAATAGAAATATCACTAGGTAGAGTATGACATCTATGTTAGTCCACAAAAATTCCTTGATGAGGTATCCCTAGTCAGGGATCACATAACCTCATGGAAAATGTTCATATTTGGCCATTAATATAACTTCTCACAACAAAACCATCTTCTGTATCCAAAGAGAACTTGACAAAATGATAGAACTAAGTAATAAGCATTGGAAAAATTGGTCTTATCTCTATTGTGAACAAATCCAGCTATCCTTGTTCTTTCAGTACTTTGAACACTAAATTCTTACTTAACACCAACCACTTAGGGATGATTTTATTTTTTAGTACCACAATTCTATCAACAAGGTTTAGGTACAACGTTCTTTTTAGAACTACCTTCATTGCTATTTTATCTTGCATTATAGATTTTCGCTTCTCTAGAGTTGTAGAAGATGTGAACTTCATTCTAGGAATTCAACAACGGGTTCACATTGGATTGATATATGATGCGGGTCTTAAGATTTCTGAGAAAATGGTTTTGGTTCTAAGAAAATAGAGCTATAGTGAAGAAATGAGTGAAACATATTTCATTTTTATCATATAAGAATATCAAACGTCACAAATTCAAATGTTCCGAAAAAATAATCAATATAGAGATACAGGTAATAAAATACAAATAAAATGAAAAAAATTCATTACAATGAGACCAGAATAGGATGTCACTATGAGACAGGAACATGTTGTCAGGTTGAGACCAAAACAGTTTATCACAGTGTCATCTTTATGGTGTGTCTCCACTCGGTGTGACCGTAATACTTAAGACAATATGTTCAAGAGTGTAACTGAGATACAATAAATGTTAGACCATAGACATTAAGTAGCAACTTCATGAATGTAAACTAATAAACGGTGATAGTGAGATAGTAATAATAAGACAATGAGTTGTGAAACAGTAAACTTTGAAATATTATGTTGTAAAAAATTACACAGTCTACATAATATTTATCAATCCTAATTCATGTATGATGTAATCTATCATTTTAGAATTTAATAGTTTAGTGAATATAAGAGTAAGATGATATTCAGTTCCAATGAATTCCAAATTTATACCACATTTTTTATAATGGTCTCTCAATAAGTTATGTCACACATCAATATGTTTTTTCGTGGAATGTGAAACGATATTTATAAGATATTAATAACACTTGTATTGTCAGAATTAATATTTACATTCCTGAATTAACATCCATAATCTAGTAATGTGTGTTTCATCCATAAAATTTTTTCACAACAACTACCTGCACCTATGTATTCAGTTTCAGAAGTAGATAATGCAACAATGATTTGTTTTTTACTACATGATGATACTAGAGGCTTTCCTAACAAGTGAAATGTTCTCGAGGTTCTTTATAAATCTATCTTACAACCACCAAAATCAGCATCAGAATATCTATCATACTCAAATGATTATCCTCTAGGATAGAACATCCCTAGATTAGGTGTATGAATGAGGTATTATAATATAAATTTTAAAGCATTTAAATGAGATTCCATAGGTTTTTCTTGAAAATGAGCACATATTCATACACTAAATATAATGTCAGTTTGGCTAGCAGTTAAGTAGATTATGCTTCCCATCGTTCCTTTATAAGTGATTTGATCCATATTATTTCTATCTTCATCAACGTCCAACTTACATGTAGTACTCATTTGAGTATCAATACTTTTAGAGTTATGAATGCTAAAACATTTTATAAGATATTTAATATATTTTATTTGGTTTAAAATAATACCATCATTATATTGAATTATTTTTAATCTAAGAAATAATTTTATTTTACCCATTAAACTCATTTCAAATTTAGTTTTGCATCATTTTAGAAAATTACTTACATAATGAATATTTTTATAAAACATAAATAATATATTCTATATAAAACTGATCTATTAAAACATCATTTGAAATTAGTTTTATACAAATTGTAGGATTAGTTCTACCTTTTGTTAAACCTTGGGAAATAATAAATATACTAAATCTATCATACTAAGCTATTGGAGCTGGTTTTAATCCATACAAAACTTTTAATAATTTGAAACAATGATTTGGTAAGTGAGGATTTTTGGAACCAAGAGGTGGTTCATCAAAAACATCATCAGCTATATACTCATTTAGGAATGCACTCAATACAACCGTTTGATATAGTTTGAAATTCAGATGTACACAATAAGAAAGTGGGATTCTTATAGATTAATGTCTAGAAATATGTGTAAAGGTCTTTTCATAGTCTAATCCTTCCTGTTGACTATATCCTTTGCACCCAATATTTACTTGTTTGTAACTATATTACCCACTTCATCTACCTTATTTATAAACAACCACATAGTGCCTATGGTAAATATGTATTTGGGTCTATTAACATGTTTCAAGACACTGTTCCACTCAAACTGATTTAGTTCTTCTTCAATAACTATCACCCTAAATTCATCATTGATACCATTGTTAATTTTATTAGGTTAAAGTTGTGACAATAAAACTTGATGTTCAATTTTTTTTCTAAGAGATCCTGCAGTTTTATTTCCATTATCTAAATCACCTAAAACAATATCTAAAAGATGTTTCATAAGGGTTTTAGTTTCTCTAGAAAATGATGGGATAGTGATTTCAGGTTCTTCCATAGGTTCGGGTTCATTTTGACTTGAATCTAGAGAATTTCCAGAACTAGATGTTTGCTCAGATTCCTTTACAATATGATAAGAGGATTTAGCATTAATGATCAGATATGACTAATCATTCTACAAGTTATCTAAATAGGTCTTAGGTTTATGTGGATCTTCCTCATTAAACATGACATTTCCAGATTCTTCCACCCATTTAGTTCTTTTTGTAAACAATATATAGGGTTTATTAGAGATTGAATATCTTTGAAAAAAAATCATCACTCTTAGATGAAAACCTATCAATATTTTCCATAGTATTACGGATATAGACAATGTAACCTTAAACATTAAAGTAGAATACATTGTGGTTTCTATTGTTCCATAACTCATATGGATTTAATTTAAAAATAGTTCTAAACAACACAATATTAATTATATATCATGTGGTATTTACAGTTTCAGCCTAGATATAAATGGGTATTTCATATTCACTAAGAAATGGTTTGGCAATTTCTTGCATGTTCTTATTTATTCTTTCTAAAACACTTATTTTGTTGAGGTGTTCAATGGGAAGATAAATAAATGTTATAGTAATTTTTTGCGGAAAATGATTCAAACTCTTGATTTTTATCATCACGAAAATGATCACTTCCTATGAATTTAATTCTCATTCCACTAATTTTTTCGATAGTTTTAGCATATTATAAGAAAAAAGAGCTGGATTTAGTTTTATGAGTCAAAAAGAATGTACAATTATATCTAGAAAAGTCATCTACATGAACATAAACATAGTGAAAACAATTTAATCTATATATTCTATATGGTCTAATCAAATACATGTGAACCAAATTGATAGGTTTGTAAGTTGGAACTTCTTTATTTAGTTTGAAGGAAATTTTGTGTTGTTTTCCATTTTGACAAGGATTACACACCTTATAATTTGGAAACTAATGTTTGGGTAGGTCTTCTACTAAAAAATTTCTAGTTATATTTTTAATTGAGTGAATATTATAGTATCATAGTCTCATATGCCAAGCCATGACTCTTTTTGAAATACTCACAAACAAGAATCATTTTGATAAAATATGAAATCAATGTTAAGAGAGTATACATTTTCATTTCTAAATGAAAACAATACAACTTTATTTTTATAATTACAAACATTACATGCATCATTTCCAAATGTAACATGAAATCCATCATCTCATAATTGTGAAATACTAAGAATATTACATTTCGGTCAATAAAAAAAATGTAAATTATAAATTAAAACTAAGTTAGAGTTTCATATTTGTATAAGGTTAATGATTTTTCTTTTGGATTTTTCACCAAATGTGACAAGTCCACCATCAATTTTTATTATGTTCTTGAATCATGAATATTCTCTTGTCATGTGTCTTGAACACCCACTATCCAAGTTCCATATTTTTTTACATGAGGTCATTAAAAAACATTCCTACTACATAGTTATATAAAAATAGGAATTGGTACCCATAATTGTCTGTGTCCAGTAATATTCGTGACTAGTCCATTAGGAATCCAAATCTACCTCATAGATTTCCTATAAGCGTTATGTTATATATTTGAAAAAGAAAATTTATTTGTTCCGGAAAGGCATCATGTAGTAGAGAGTGTATCATAATTTTCACTAGCAGAATTTTTTCCATAACTAAGAGTAAATAAGTATGACCTATATTTAGAAACCAAATTGGTTCATCCAAAATTTGGTTTACCACGTTGATATCCAATACCAGTAATGTATTTAGGAGAAATCTGTTTACCTAGAAATTGTAACAAGGTATCATTACCATTAGTAGGTCATTCAAGGTTCTTTTTAAATTGTTCATTAGAAAGGTTTAGTTCATTTTTTTCATTGAGTTATTGAACAGTTTTCTCTCATTCTATAGTATGTTCAGATTTAACAGTTATGGTAAAAGCATACTGTTTCTATAAATACATGTGTTTATATTTTAGTCCATTTCATGACTCTTTAAGAATATTACAATACTCAAACATTTCTTTATTAGAAAAATTTTCAGAATTACATTCATCTACCAAATAATAATAATTTTTTTAGGTTTTTTCAGTGTTACCTCATATTTGAATTTCATGAAACACATATTGGATTATTTATCCAGTTCATCATGTGAAGATTCTGAGCCACTCGAAAAATCCTCAGAAGCACTCCATGTTTCATTCATTTCATTTTTATACAATCTATCTTTGTCATCATATTTCTTTTAATACTCGATCTTGGGTTAGTCAGCCTTTGGTGTTCACTGATTGAACTTTATACAGAGACATTTACTTTTTTCTTCTCCTTGTGTTTAGATGTTGTGGTCTAGAATGCGAAAAATTATATTTTGGTTTCATCCTCCTCTTACTTGTTGACTTTTATCTACTCTTCATACATCATTAGTTTCCCAATGAGTACATTGATGGGTAATTTTTTGAATCCACACGACTCTCAAATATATAATGTGGTTCCTCTCCATCTATTAGGTAGGTATATGAGAATACTAGTGATTTTTTCTTTGGCGGTAACTTCACTTACAAGAGAAAACATTTTATTAAAAATTTCATTGAACCTGAGATACATGTTAGAAATAGGCTAATCATGCTTCATTTTAATGTTTTCAAATTTAATATTATTAGTATTTAGTGTCATTTCATTTAAAATAGAAGCTCTTTAATATAAAAAATATAAGGTATCCCAAATTTCATGGGCCATTTACATGCATAAATTCTATTAAATTCCATAACTCTAAAAGAACAATATAATGCATTCATGGATTTGAAATTGTTATTTTAGGTAGCCTTAGTTGGTTCATCTGATCTAAATCTATATTTATCAACAATTCTAAACTCATCTATAATTTAATACCAAATTTCAAAGCCAATACTTTCAAAATGAATTTTCATTTTAAATTTCCATTGGGCATAATTAATTCCATTGAAGAATGGTGGTATGTTTTGTGCAACAACATCCATTCTATTTTCTATAATAAATTAGTTCATTTAAAGTGTAAGAAATTAAAAATGAACAGAAATTTATAGATCATTAAAGTAAAAATAAAATCACAATTGAACAAATTTAAAAATAAAGTCATAATATGAATAAAAACCATTCAAATTTTAGAATGAATAGAAATTTACAGATTTTTAAAGTAAAACTAAAATCACAGTAGAAAAAATTTAAAAAAAGAGTTTTATTAAGAATAAAAAATATTTTGATACCAAATATTGATCGGTGTAAAGTGGTCATGAGGGGGGTGAATTGAGTATCTATTTAAAATTAATGTTACAATGTTTTCTTAAAATGGTTCCCCAATAAAAATGAATTGATCCCAATTAATCAAGGTAATACAGTTATAAAAGTGTGACTGTCCAAATAACCTCTCCAAAGATTGATTATTTCTCAGTAAAATAAATATGAGTTATTGATAATACCTTTTAAGCTATTTTTAAGAGGAAAAACAATTATAACTTCTATCCAAAACAATTAATAATGTAAAATCTAGTTTTTTTCTGAAAATACAGTAAAATAGAGAAAAACTAAATTCAATGACACAATGGATAAAACAAGTGGTTCAGTCTCTAGAAAAGACCTAATCCAATGCACTTGGTGATCACCTTCCACCAAGCAGTTTGTATTATTAAACATTGATCTTTAACCTAGATCGGGATAAACAAAAGTGCACAGGACAGTCTAGGTTACACAACCTGTTCCATAGTTTTTCATGGGTATAAACTACAAGGTCACAAAAGGAACTCATCCACACTTATACACGAGAGTAAAAAAATTTAAAAATATATATGTTGAAGGATGTTTTTGTATCCTTTAATATATTGTATCATACAATGTGTGTTTTAATATAGACACACACACACACTTCTCAAATGCTAAAAATAATACATTATAGGGAAAATATGATGATATAATGTTATAAGTACCATTGAGTTTTATTTTATGTAGCTCTGTACATGTAGGATGAAGCAGATTCAAGTATCGAGTCCTATTGTAAAAAAACAGAGCATCCCACGTCTTGTAGTTCGAAGGTGCAAGTCGTGTAGCATATTTTCTTCTCGAAGGTGGTACTATGAAGAAGTTATTGGATTTGATCTATGGTAGTGCATATTTTTTAATCAATAATGATTTTTGTGTTCTTTAGTTGTATATTATTTCATGTATCAGTAATCTTTGAAAAATTCTCGTTCTTCTATTTCTCTACTAATATGTGTGTATGATTTTGGCTCGTCTTATCTTCTTTTTTAATTGCGGACACACATGTTGGAGCTGAAAGGAAGCATGTATTATAAACCTCATACCTCGTACTATTAGAAGACATGTCTAAATATAAAAATTACTTATGTTATTTATTTTTAATGACATAAATATGATCGTCAGAAATTAAATTGAAAATTAGAAAATAGATTAAAGAAAATTGTCACAACCTTTCTAGAAATATTGTCACATGGAAATGGTGTAACTATAAAATGGTGCCTTATACATTTCCTTTTAATGGTGAGACATTAATGATGGAATAATTTTGTTAACATCAAGAACTGGTAGCACAAATGAGTTTTTATAATCATGGGGTATGGTTCTTTTCCAAATTTCAAACGGTGACTTAGAGATCCTGGTTTGGAATCGGTGTCACATACTTCATGAGATTTGAAACTAGTTAGGATGTCTGGATCACGATGTCTGGGTCATGGTGTCTTGGTCACGTTGTCTTAGTCACGGTGTCTAGGTCACAGAGTCTGGGTCATTGTGTCATAATGTCTAAGGCTTGGTGTCTGTGACACGATGTCTAGGTCATGGTGTCTGGGTACTTTGGCAGAAAAACTAGAACTGGTGGTAAAGTCATAGTTTCTCAGAAGTAGCCAAAATATTTGTTTGCAGGATTAAGAAACAATATTCACAGAATCAATTAGACTTAATGATTTATATAATAAATAATTATAGAAAAAATTTAAACATAGGTTATAATATCCAAACATTTTTTCGGATTAATAATATCTAGTGTGTGTTTATTTAAATCATAACGATTAAAATCATCTCTATACATGATTTGAGAGAGATTAAATAGGATTAAAAAGATTTATGTGATATACATCATTTTTTATCATTAAAACCTAATTAAAACATGGGTAGGCATAGAATATAATTGATGCCCTTAATGAAATTCCATGTACATCCTTTCCATTACATATAACTAGGAAAAAATTCTTTACACATACTTACAAATCTTGATCGCACAAACATTGAAAATAACATAACAATATTTCACCCCATTAACTATATATTGTGGTCTCATCTGTGTACAATCCTGGAAGGATTAATTTTTATGCCAATTTTTTTTATACATAAGGGATAAAATTCTAACTGATGGTTTTAATTTTATTTCCTCTTCTACCACCATTTGATCTTCAATAATCATTATTATATAATAACATAATTATTTTAAGTAAAACAATTTTTTTATTTGGCTGAAAAAACCCATATTAATTTCCTTACAATACCATGTAAAATAAAAACATTCCTCTCACATATGTATGACTTTCCATAATCACATAGTGGTGTAATTCATCTTTCAACACCATATCACATGGATTGTTCTAAAGATAAAAATAATTAGTATATATAATATCTGTAAAATAATAATTATTCACTAATTATATTATATCATTCCCCTTCTTTCCATTAACTCATTAAAAATTATCATGTTGATTGTGTATACGTGTAGACTACCATATTTATCAATTGATGTAGCTCATTTTTCATTTTGGACATTCACAGATGATTATTAAGTAGTATATAATAAATATATATGATATTTATATCATTATAAATAATCTATATAATGTAATGATAAGAAAAAATCAAGCACCATAACAATGAAACTAGGACTAAAATGATAAATTATACATTAATCTCTAAAATTGAATATTTTAATAAAAAGTTTCTTAAAAATTATTTTTGAAATGTAATAGATCATAAATATATGATATTATATGTATTTTTAATTCCATTTTATATAGTTATAAAAAATTTAATATTATTATAATGAATATAAAATCAGTTATCAAGAGTGTTGGACCTGAGGTAATGGATTATTTCACAATCTAATTATTATTCTTGATTGATTACAATGAAATTTCTATTGGGGAAATTTTATGATCATTATATCTTAAATAAAAAATTATTTTATGGTTATTTTTTAGGCTTCATGTGAATTTTTTCTTAATTTTAACTACTTTGGAACATAAAAAAATAATTTTTCAATGGGAATATGAAACTATTTGTCAATTTGATCAGAAAAATATAAAATAAGTTTCGATATTTTTCTTTAAAATGAATTAAATTTATTATATTTTCTAATGATAGATAAATTTATATTTTACTTATGTCTTACATTATATCAATTTTTTAAAATTCATTTTCATATAATTTTCTCGAAGAGGATATTTTTACTGAGGGTGTGAACAAAACCATTTTTCAATTTTTATCATATGAAAAAATATTCCCACCATCATGAATAATCATTTCAATAGATATTAATATAAACGTTTACTTGGTAATTTACGAATAAAATAATAATACTTTTTAAAATTTTAGATTCTATGTATGTGATTTCAATATTAGAAAATGTTTTCATAAAAAATGTCTCATTGGTCGTTGGAATGTATTTTAAATTATAGGATCATTATATGATGAATGTTTTCCTTTAATGAGGATATAATATAATTATAACACCCTCTTGTATTCTCTAGATATCTCATTATCAATTTATTGGAGCATATATTGAATATTAATAAGATAGTAATTCCAATAAATAAATTATTTTATAATTAAGGAATTGTAAGTATTTAATAATATATCTTTTCATGATGAATGCATTGGATTATTAGTTTATTATGTGATATCATTTTCTATACGTATTCCCTTAATTAGATTCTAAGGCAGACCATTTATTTTTCATCCATTCCCTAGGTTTCTAGGAAATTTACTATGATTAGTAATCAAACATATTTTAGAGATAATATATTTTTTCAAAAATAAAATATTATGTCATCCATTAGGTTTTCATATGTAATGTGAGATTAAATCATGTACCTAGTTTTCCAAGACTGCTAAACTATTTGTCCTCATTGGTTAAAATCACTTATATCTACCTCTTATGTTTAAAATAAACAACCAAAATTGGTCTACTAAGGTGTATTTTGATATAGAAATAATCATAAAAGAGTCACAACATGGTAATGTGGTAGTATAATAATTTTATATCATATTATTGGGAACATAGATATTTTCAGTCATGTCCACACATTATCATATGATAATAGATTGTATCAATCATAATCACTCACAAAAAATGTGGAAATATATATTCAAATCCATGTCTAGGAATAATATCCAAATAATGAAAATAAACATTCTTACTCACACATCAAAAAATGAACATATAAATTAATAATCATGTCCATCCATATCACTATCATCTCCTGAT
Organism: Viscum album; assembly: GCA_963277665.1. NCBI lineage: Eukaryota > Viridiplantae > Streptophyta > Magnoliopsida > Santalales > Viscaceae > Viscum > Viscum album. The sequence continues at coordinate 1,672,110,021 of OY728146.1, read as the reverse complement.
ATATCTATATCACATTACCCAACACATTTTATGAATTTATGAGAACCCATCATTATATAATTAATCCTATAAATTTTTACTCGATATAATCCTAAAAATACTTATAAATTCATCTTATAATTATCCATTGCTAACAAAATTGTATCATTAAAAATATTTTTTTTATGGTACACTCTTCGGGAAATAAATGAGTTTTTTTAATATCTCCACATAGCTAAATCAACATGGGTGAAGAAAACTTGTTTCCTAAAACATCCATTAATTGGCTTCTTAATATACAATCTAGAGAAAACAAATTTATAGTATCATCTAATTATATTCCCATTTAACAATAATAATATATAATGTATTCCAAAATAGAATAAAAATATCATTTAAATATCATTCAATTATATCTTTGAAATTATAGAAAAATAACCTTTACTTTTGATAAAATTATAAGTGAAGACTAACAAAATATTTAGAAAAATTTTTTCTTAAAAAATATATGTGGAAACATATAATTTTGTCTTTAAATAAAATAAATTTTCATGATGGTAGGAAAATTATTACATACAATAAGCACTAAAAAAATATTCATTTCACAGTATTTTTGAAAGGTAATAAATTACCAGCTCAAAATAGAGTGTAAAAATACATTTTGATCTTTTTTCAAGGAAATTTAAATATTTCTAAAAATAAATTTAAACATTCATTGGATCATAGAAAAAATAATTCTTGAAATCATTACAAAGATCATGGATATAAGGAAAACGTTTCTCGACCAAAGGTAAAAAAATGGAAGTTTTCCCTAAAAACATAGTATTGGTCATTTGAAGAACCAAGGAGAAGAAAATAAAACAATTAAATTAAAATTAAATAAATTATCAGATCATAATAAAGTATATGGGGGTAATGGATAATATAAATAAAATTTCCATCAATGGAAACTTTTAATAGTCAATCCCCAAAGAGAATAAGACTGTAACATAAATCCCTTAAAAATTAGTAATATTTGATTTCAATATTCATGAATGTGATAAAATTATATGTATATGTAAATCCCCATTATTTTCATGATAATAGTTTGAAAAGTGTTTAAATAGATGTATATAAACCACATAATGAAACATACATGTAATATAGCATAAATACTGTGAGATGAGAAACCCTTACATTTCTTTTGGTCTTGATCTTATGATTTTAAACCACCTTTATAGTAAATATAAAGTTATTACAATACCCATTATATATTTATATTAATTTATATCTTTTAATTATAAGTTTATTATTCTAAATTCTGCATTTAAATAATAATTCGGTTGAAAACAAATCTATTTTTTGTACATGTTTTTTTCAATGATTCCATTCCCTAAACCCTATTTATGGTCTAAAAAAATAAAAATAATAATTATATCACAATAATAACATTTATTCATAATTTACTCTTCTGTGATCTTCAATTCAAGGAGTTGATAAAAAAATAATTACATCACTTTGTGGAGATGGGAGTATGTGTATAATCATAAGTAATGTATTCACATTTTTATGGATAGAAACAAATAATGGTTAATAAACAATAATGAAACCCAATTTTTTCTTTGATTTATATTAAAACTTATTAAATGAAATAAATAATGGATATAGAGTATCTCTTACCAATTTCTCGCAAACTAGATCCCTCATATGACATTGGTAAAAGAATTTTTCATATCATGGGTGTAGGGAAAAATAATTAAGGGTGATATCATATTTATGGTAAGTGTAAACAAGAGAGATATAAAAACATAATAATTTTTTACATAGAAGATGATCTTAAGTGTGCTATAACCCGATGTTAATATAATAAAATCTTTCTCAGAAATTCATAGATCATAATCATGATGAAATCCATAATGTTTGAATGATCATATGACATGAATGAAAAAAGAATAAAATAATATGTGTGATGGGATCCCAAAATTATTATAGGTTTTTTAATAAAATTGTGTCATAAAAATAATAATAATAGATATCATATTTAAATATTATCCAACAAGACATTCATTACATGTAAGTCTTAAGAAAACCACTAATGTATCTTTCTATCTAGGGATAACCACCTATATTCCATTTTGGGATTGGTCTAACCAAACTTATACCCCTTAAGATCATAAACTATTATTCGTTTATCAATATACTATATAGTTATATTTTACTCATCTATCACATAATAATAATCCAATCATTTTTATTCCATAAGATTATGAAAACATTTAGATTTTCATTTTTCGGTAATATGTAGAATACAAAATAGGTTTTTCAAAGTATCACCATCATATTAATCATCAATTTATTGAATAAATATATTTGTTAAAATAGGATTATATCCCCCAGGAATGATAAGTGGCATCAATTGAATTTTTCATAGGTTGAAAATTAATATCAAAGATAACTAAAATAATTTTTAAGTAAAACCATATTTTTATTTTGAAATAAAAAATTTAAAATATAAAAAATTCTAAACCATTAACGGTAAAATTATCCATTAATATTACAATGTAATCCTATAATGTAATCTAAATTAATTTGTTGTTCATGATAGATGGACATTTTATTCATATTGTATATGTTAACTCTCAAATCTGTTCACACCATTGGTTAAAGTTACAATATTTGGAAAACAAAAATTAGATTCATTTTAGAATTTTTTAAAGTTTAAACATGGGTAGAAATTATATTAATAAATCTACGTAGCAATCTTATAAAAATTCATTAATGTATTTTAATGAAAATATACTCCGGGAATAGAATTTTTTACGAGTGAATAGAAAAACAATGAATGTTTTTATTAAATATATTATTACAATAATTTTTAGAAGACCGAGAGAAGAAAAATATAATAAAACATATAATCACAAAAAAATGACATAACAAAAAACATAATATTAATTTTTAGTGATATATCATATAATTTCATCGTTATAAATTTTTAGTATAGACAATCGATTAAAAATGAAATTATTACATAGAACACATTATGCTTTCATACCATTTGAAGCATATCCCACATGAATGAAATGAATTAAATTCCATTATTAAATATTATTAATAAAAATTTATTCTGGTTATATATTATCAAATGGTTTCATATACACTAAATGAATAAAAAAATGGATAATATGGAATATAAATCGTTGAAAAAAATGAGACGATAAACCCTTACCTCAGGTGTAACTTGAATCATATTTTTATTGGATCAAATATAATTTATTAAAAATTATTATATTTATATAAAATTAAAATAAAAATTCTTATAATATCATATAGGATCCAATTCAAAAATTTAAATATCTATTGACTAATAATTATTTTTTCCAATTGTCTTTTATTTGTGTTAATTATTTCTTATTCCATATAAGTTTCAATTTAGTAGTTTCGATCATTGCATGCTGATCACTATTTCAGTTATGTAGACTATTGATAATGATATTGATACCATATATATTCATTATATAGATATTTAACATAATCCATACATTGAAGAGATAGAAAAATCAATACATTGTTCTTGGAGATGGTGATTCATACATACGCATGAACACATTTCTCATTTTCAAAGGAAAATAAGGAACTAAAGATAAAAATATTTTATCAATATTTAATCTTACCAAACTATTCCATATGACACATATAAAATAAATCTTAAATTATAAACATACATGTGAGGAGTTTATGGAAAATTAATTTCATCACATCAGGGAGGTGGTAGTCCACAAGTACGAACTAGAAGTACTTTCAATTGACATATGATGGAAGAAAAGTTGAAAATAAAAACCATATAATCATAATATTATATAATTATATTTATTATTATATATTCATTATGTTTTCAAATATAAAAAATATTTATTGGAAGAGTAAAAATAAATAATATTTTAATGATCTCAGTACGTTGATTGACACTTCATTGAGAGACCATGTTTAGATTAATGCTTTAGCCTCCATAAACTCATCATAGAAAAATACTAGTGGATATATGATGAACTGAAATATTATAAGATTGAATTAGTTTACTTATTTCATGATATTATTGTTCGGAAACATTTTTAATAAAGGATAATAAGAGGATCCCTTTTATAAAATAAAAGAGGGTCTACATTGAATTACATTATAGATTTAAATATAATTAATTTGATTTCAAATTATAATTATCTAAAATGGACATTATTTTTTATTCAATGAGGATATTTAAAAATATCACAATAATATATTATTTAGATAGATTTTGGTTTCATTTTAATTCTTCTATTTTTTAATCCCTTCATTAACTCTTATTATCATTAAACATGATAACACATGTTTTGGAATTATTGAGTCATAAATTTATATGTTTGATTATAAATTTCTCACAAATGGTTCATGGATAACATTTATTAACATTTAAAACTCCACTTATCCTCATTCATTATGTTTTTTTGTAATTTTTCAGTAATTTTATATAATAATATTTTATATAAAATAACATTAATTCAATTTTTTGGGCTATTCATCGAATTTGAAACTAATTTCCTAAAGATAATAATAAAAGTAAAAAACTCACTATCAACTATACATTATTGTTAAAATAAAAATTATCTTTGCAACATAAATATTTAAAAAACTAAAAATTTAGTTTCCCTAATATCATTGACTATATTTTTCATATAATTTTCACAAGTAGTAAGTTATCAATTATGAATAATTTAATTCCATTACACAATCCAAAAAATTGAAAATAAATTATAATAATAAAAATAATTTAATTATTATATAGGTAATCTTATTTATTCATATATAATGGCTTTTTATCCATTTGAAACATATAGGAGATTAAAATCAAATGGTTGACATTTTATATTTATAATTTTACTGGAATAAAATAAATGTTATTATAAATAGTAAGATACAACAAAATTACATATATTGATTTATATTGTGGAAATAGAAAACCCCACTCATATAATATGATAAAAAAAGTGTTATAGATATTTCAATTCCATATCATATTGTTTTACCCAATTTATACCCATACTATACTAATATCTCTTTATCTGGGTTACCAACCAAAATGCCCAAAATTAAAGGAGACATGTTTAAAACAATTGAACCCCAATATTCAAATTATATGAAAAGTTCATATTTATCTTCCGATTTGTGAAATAATATTTTTTTGTTAAATTTTTTGAAACAGAATAAAAAATAATTCATTGAAAAATGTGCATATGTCACGAACCAAATCTGGTCACTGCCAAAACTGGCACCAAACCCAGCCCATGACAAGGCACGCAAATCATTCCTGATCCCCGCGGGGTGGCACAACTTCCTGGGTATCATAAAATGAAAATTGGAAATTATTTACCAGAGTTTATAAACATAAAACAAAAAAATAATCCAATAAAACGAATCATGATTTTTTTAATGTAAAGAATATTTTACAAAAAATCAGAACTGAATTAAATATTTTAAAAAAACTCAACAAGACTATAAAAAAGGTACAAAACCAAAAGGAACATCCCATGAACCCTCATGGCAAGGGGCGCCACCCTCAAACCATCTCCACAAGACTTCACCCCCAAGGACCCGCTAGAAACCCGAACCGCTAAAACTAAAAACTGTACCCAACCTACGAAATAAATAACCAAATCTACGTAAACATAAGGGTGTGAGTAGGGTGTGATAAAAAGAAAAATATGATAACACCACTAATATAATCCATGTGATAAACATTTAATAATGAAAATGCTAGTTTTCTAAAACATGAAATGCTAGTTACAATTTCTAAAAGAAGAAACATTAAATAAAAAAAGTTTTCAGGTGTGTTAATTTAAAGAATAAACAATTTTAAAATAAATAGAAAAGATAAATAATTTTCTAGCCACTTATCCCGTATGCCGACAGTAAGCACAAATATCAATGGGAAATAACCCCAAGGCACTAGCTAGTTGTGGGTCCTGGGTACCTCGTATCTCAGTGAAAGTAACCATCAAAAATATATATTCTCATGAAAAAGCCACTAGTAGGGAACATACCCATAACCTAGTGGTCCCCAATCATCATCAGCAGCAGAGTTTAGTTAGATTTGTAAGCGTAAATCTTTCTAAGTGAAACTGAGGCCAAACCCCACAGATTCACTAGCATACTAGTACATGTCCACCCACCTAGATACCCGGATTTTCCATTTGAGCTCAAAAACGTTCAACAAGTCAATGAATATACTTCTCACATGAAAATATCATTTCTATATCACAAATTCACCAAAAAGATCACATGTATACAACAGAAGTAACAAAATTACAGTTCTCATTCAAATTGATTTTGAATTCTGACTCACACCAAAATAGCCTATAACACTTTTCACATTTCTTTAACACTTCCACAAATCCATTAAAAATTTTATTAAACCAATCAAATATATTTAAACTCTCATAAAATCCCAATAATGTGTTACATAATACCCTTTTACCTTCTAAATAATTTTTTCATCCACCTAACATGAAATAACCTACAAACAAGTTTCGATGCAACGTCATATTTTGTAAAACATTTCAAAAATTTACACAACATTCTAAAAATGATTGACATCTTAAAACATCACTTTAACTTTCAAAACCCCTTAATATATGAACACACATAACAAAAAGTACATATTCTCCATTTTCCAAAATTTTTTAACCAACTAAAACATTTCAATTTTCATAAAAAGAACCCAAGTGGTGTAAATATGTCTATCAAAAAATACAAATTTCAAAACCCCCATTTAAGACCAAAAACCACACCAATTCCTATACAAAAAAGAATTAGAATCCATAAATACATTTAGAAAACCAATTTCATGTTTTAGGAAGTCACCTTGAATAATATTACAAAAGATCCCAATGAAAACAAAATTTTTTATAAAATGATCTCAAGAATTATAACAATTTTTTACACATAAAACCTATTCAAAAACCATATTTTTAGGCCCAGATTACACTAATACATTACAAAACTATAATTGTAATTCAAAACAATATTTAGAAAACCAATTCAATATGTTAGAAAATACACCCAAATAATACACCATGAGTAACACATGAAAACACACAATTTCGGGTTAAAATACAAATATAAAATTAAACACTTAACCAAATCAATCATAAATAGTTTTCACAACACACCAAAAATATGAGTAATATGAAATATTAGTAAATACAACAATCTAACTCTTTAATAATTGTTTATACATGGAACCACCTACCGAAAGTGTCTAATCCCTCAAAACATGTTGCAAAACATCAACCGCACCACCGCTGCATCAGAAGGATGCTAAATCCAGCCCTAGACCACAATATTTAACCAAAAAGACACCAAATCAATCCATAGATTATAACCCTAACTTCTATACATTATAGAACATAATGAAAGAGGGAGTAAACCCTAAGGAGAAGGAAGAAATTGAAGAGAGAAATACATACTCTAAACAATCTTGAATAAAAAGACCCAAAATCCACCAGTATCTGAATTTTAAAAAAACCAACCATTCAAGGGAGTTTAGAACAAGTAATAGGAGATCATGTAATAACTAGAATGGGGAAAAAGTGTAAAAATATAAGGGTTTATGAAATGATCAATTTACATCTCCTAATTTGGGCTATTTCTGAAATCCGTAGAAGATTCGACCACTCTCGCGATCATGTTGAGCTTTAAATTGTGTGAGGAGAGAATGGAGGCATGCCATAGGTAAGTGGGATTAGGTGAGATATGGAATCACCAAAAAAGGAAAATATTGAAGGAGATGTTAAAGAATTAATATTTATTTTTAATGCAGAAAATGGGCTTTCGGTCAGGCCCAGACCCTTAAATAAAAACCCATATCCACCATGATTATGGATTTACAAATGGTCCAAATTAATATGGTGGTGTTAATAGGTCAGGGGATCAAAATTATGAATTGGAATAGATGAAAAATGTAGAAAAATGAAGGAGTTATAAAGGAATCAAAATTAATTTTTAAATCTGGAATTGGGCTCACGGTTTGGTCCAATTCATGAAAACTCACCCATTCCTCCATAAAAGAATGGAAAACCCCCAAAACAAAGCCTGAATGTAAACTAAATGAAATTTAACTTCAAAATATTTCATGTATATGACAATTCATTCCAACATTAAAACATTCTACCCTGAAATGTCACATCAAGGCCAAAGCAACAACCAATACTAGCTGAGAAACCTAGATGTACTCCCTTGTCATGTTTCACCCCCAAAAGACAAAACACCTCCAGTGATCAATTACTGAATTATTAATTTGACAAACAAAACTTACACAACATTCCTGAAATGGTCAATCAAATTCTTAATTTATCCAAACATAAAACTTCAAAAACAATATCTGAACAAGACTCAATCAATTCACCCAAACGTACAACAACATCGAAACAGGCTTACACTTACCTTTACTATATCTAAACCATTAGGCACTCTCTAATCCCCAACATTTACCCAAGAAATTTGTAGGTAGCTTGATAGATCTGAATGAGACATCCTACCACCGACCCAAGACCATGGATAGGTCTAAGTTACTAGTGTGGGGGAACAAAAATAGGCTCCCCAACAAAAGAGACAACCTATATTTTTTTCCGAGACAGAATGAAGACACTAACAGGGGGAGTATTGAATGGAATACTCGGTACAAAAAGTATAATTCCATCAGACATTTACAAATGAACTTATATGAGACTCATAGTGGGGTCTCCCCACCATATGAACCAACCATCTTAACTAACCAGCATTGGCTAGTACAGAAAGACCCCAAAATTTAAAGAGTTGGGATGACCACATGGTTAGTCTGTATAGTTTGGGGAAACCATGGCACTAACAGTGGGGATCCTTATATCTACATGGTTTTTTGGGGAATGGCCACTACTAACCATGTGTAAACCATGTGCTCAACATGTCTATCCAAACATCAAAACTTTCTCTAAAGACTCATAGAAACCAAAGGGTGGGGATAACATTGGGCAATGACCTGGGTACAAGTCCCTCCATATATTTCCACCGAACAGGAACAAAAGAAGAAGACAATGACACGATAGGTTTAAACTCTTCCTATCTTTCAGACTAAGGATTAGACTTTGTACAAGGGTTTAAAAAAACCTGTGATTTCCCTTGACTACGAGCCAGCTTCTCTCCAAGAGCTATGGCTGGAGCTCAAATGATTGAAGTATATTCAGCCTCACTGTTAGTATTTGGAAACCCCATGAATGAAAATTCTACTTTCAGTGCAACCAAAAACTAAACTGCAATCCCTAATAAGTTTTCCAAGACATAACACATTCCAAACTAACTTTACCCTAACCCGATATTTCAAGGAAAAATGGGATTAGAAGATGCACAAACATCACACCTTGTTTGTTCAGGTGAGAAATAATAGAATTAAAGAACATCTATACTCACCTTACTTTAAAATAGAATATTTTAATTTTTTCCCATGGGAGACATTCTCCCAACATACAGATACTCTCAGATGATCTTCAAAATTCAACCTTTACGGTCAATCGAGCACATGACATCATAAGGCATCACCAAACATGACCATTGCAATTTATTTAAACATAGAGAGGGACCCTATACAACATCCACAAACAACACACAATTCTAGAAAGTTTCCACAATATCCCATCATGACCATATTTCCCACACAGGTGGTTTAACATGAAATCATGCATCAATGAAATTGTGAAGAACCCAGAGGCCCTCTTAGACAACATCAAGACACTCATCCCCACTAACAACCAAAGACCACTTCCAGCCTTGAAGAATTAGAAAACATAAGAAACTAAGTACTATTTCAACCTTCCACGCGAAATATCCTACTACAAAAGGATATATAAATCAATGAATGTAATGGGAATAGACTCAATCAATAATGATTGATAAAATATTCCTTAAATAGATCAAATAGAGGATTTTCCAATGGAGAGACAATCCGGGTTTCACTTCATTTATGCATTAACCCTTAATTGGGGGCATACCTAATCCAACGAGAGAACCCAAGGACCCAACCATTTGTCCATTGGTCAAAAACTACACATAAAATATATCCTAACACATGAAGGGAACCACCATAAAGGTGCCCCGAAGCATGTCTCATAGGAGACTACTAACTGGTCCTTCTACCAAGCATACCAACCAAACATAAACCCAAAACACAGTTCAAACAGGAGGGGTTCTTGGACTGAAAACATCCCACAACATTAAAATTTTCCAAAAACAAATAATATAATCCATACGAACAATTCATCAAGACATCATGTTTTTCTTTAAAAACATTTCTTGAAAACAAACCGTTCAGCTGTTAGAGTATCCACCAATGGTACCCCATTGGCCTTACACATGCATGTTTCTTTTCGACACTGGGCACCCTCCTCTTATCCATCCCCACACTCATCCAGTCATGTCTTCAACCTTACATCATCCCATATAACCCCATGCATGTGGTTGCTCATGGAAATACAAAAGGTTAAAACAATAATATTATTTCCACTTTTCAAAAACAGAATAGTCAACCAACACATTATTTTTCTCAAAACTAATAACAACTAGATCAAAATCCAAATTCACATCTTATAAAACTTTTCAGAAAGAAACAACCATTTAGAAACTAACTCACATTCAAGATATTCACATCAATTTGAAAACATCTCATCCCATTAAAATACCCTTTGATTGTTTATAAAACTATATTGGAAACACATTTCAAAACCAACATCAATATAGATCAAGCATCCAAAATAGGTGTAAGCACACCATTTTCCATTTCAAAACAATTATGAAAATTCAGTTCCACCATTTCATAAATCAAACCATTACCTTTATATTTGAAATCATTTCACAAAAACTTTACGCTTCTTAAAACCAAAGTACAATGTTTTCAAATCTAAAGCACAAAACAATGCGAGAGGAAACTAGTTTCAGTGGGTGACTTGGACATATGGTTGTCGGCTATATTTCAATCACATTACTATCATAGATAGTGTTATAGGAAATATCCTTGTCTCTACATGGCTTTCCAGGCCCTGCGAGCCCACTAAGACTGTTAACCCAACTCTTTTTTCATTTCACCTAATCGTCATCGAACCAAGAAAACCAAAGGACTTTGATGAATCTAGAATTCTCCTAGAAACATGAATCCCATCATGAGGTGTGGTGATCAGACACACTACTTATAATTGAAATTCCAAGTCCCAACAATCCTAACTCCAGACTATCTTGACTCTTCCCCAAATAACATGACTGAAACAGTTAATTTGAAACTGCTCTGATACCATTTTGTGACGAACCGAATCTGGTCACCTCCAAATCTGGCACCAAACCTAGATCGTGACAAGGGTCGAAGAGAGTTCCCGATCCCCATAGGTAGGAAGAATCTCCTGGGTATCATAAAATGAAAATTGGGAATGATTTACCTGAGTTTATAAACATAAAACAACAAAAGAATCCAATAAAACGAATCTGGATATTTCAATCCAAACAATATTTTACAAAAAATCAGAAATTAATTACATATTTTAAAACAAATAAACCAGACAATAAATAAGGTACAAAACCAAAATGTAACATCCCATGAACCCTCGTGGCAAGGGGCACCACCCACAAGCCATCTCCACAAGACTTCACCACCAAGGACCTCCTAGAAACCCAAATCACTGGAACTAAAACCTGTACCCAACCCGTTACAACAAAAAAAAGCAAGTCAACTAACACCCAAGGGTGTAATTAGGTTGTGAAAAAATTACCAATAGGATAACACCACAAATAGATTCAATGTGATAAAAATTTAATGATGAAAATCATGCATGTTTTCAAAAACATGAAATGCTTGTTACAATTTCTGAAAGATGCAACATTAAATAAAACCATTTTTCATGTGGGATAATTTAAAGAATAAACACTTTTAAAATAAATACCAAAGATACTGAATTTTCCAGCCACTCATACCATATTCGGGCAGTAAGCACAAAATATCTACTGAGCACAAGCAATGTGAAATAACCCATAGGCACTAGCTAGTTGTGGGTCACATGTACCTTATATCTCGGTGAGAGTAACAATAAAAAACATCTATTCTCGTGCACGAGCCACTAGTAGGGAACATACCCATAAACTAGTGGTCCCCAATCATCATCATCATCATAGTTTAGTTAGAGTTGTAAGAATCAATCTTTCTAAATGAAACTGAGGCCAAACCCCATGGATTCAATGGCATACTGTTACCCGTCCACCCACCTAGATACCCGGGTATTCCCTTTGAGATCAAACATGTTCAACAAGTAAATAAATACACATATCACATGAAAATATGATTTCCATATCATAAATTTACCAAACAGCTCACTTGTATACAACACAGGTTACAAAAGTCCACTTCTCATTCAAATTGATTTTGAAATTCGACTCACACCAAAATAGCCCACAACACTTTTGAAATTTCATTAACACTTCCTCAAATCCATTAAAAAATTTTATAAAACCATTAAAATATATTAAAACTCTCATAACAGCCCACTCAGGTGTTACATAATTCCCTATTTACCTTTAAAATAATTTTATCATCAAACATACATTAAATAGCCCAAAAACAAGTTTTGATCCAACATCACAATTTAATAAATCATTTCAGAAATTTAAAAAACATTCTAAAAATGTATGTCATCTTAAAACATCAATTTACCTTTAAAAACCCTTAATATGTAAACAATCATACCAAAAAGTACATATGTACCCTTTTCCCAATTTGTTTAACCAACTAAAACATTTTCAATTTTCATAAAAAGAACCCAAGTGGGGTAAATATGTCTTACACACAAAACCCATTTCAAAACCCACATTTAATACCAAAAACCATACCAATTCCTATCCATAAAATAATTGGAATCCCTAGATACATTTATAAAACCACTTTCAAGTTTTATAAAATCACCATGAATAATACTACAAAAAATCCAAATGAAAACAAACATTTTCATAAAATGTTCTCATGTAGTATTGCAATGTTTTACACATAAAACCTATTATAAAACCATATTTTTAAGCCCACATGACACTAATACATTACCAAACAAGAATTGGATGGCCAATAAAGATTTAGTAAACCAATTCTATACGTTATAAAATACACCCAAATAATTTCCCACGTGTAACACAAGAAAACACCAAATTTCAAGTTAAAATGAAAATATAAAGTTAAAAACATAACCAAATCAATCATAAATAGTTTTTTCACCACACACAAAATATAAGGAATATGAAAAATGAGTAAATAAATAAAGCTAACTCCTCAATAATTGTGTATACATGGAACCACCTACCGAAAGTGTCGAATCCCTCAAAACATGGTGTGAAACATCAACCGCACCACCGCTGTATCACAAGGATGATAAATCCATCCCTAGACCACAATATTTAACCAAAAATACACCAAAGAAATCCATAAGTTCTAACCCTAATTTATGGACATTTTAGAACATAATAAAATCTTGAGGAAACCCTAAGGAGAAGGAACATATTGAAGAGAGAAATATGTACTCTAAACAATCTTGAATAAAATGACCAAAAAATCCACCGGTATTTGAATTTGAAAACATCCATCCATTATAGGAAGGTTCGAAGAAGGATTAGGAGATCATTTAGGAACTGTAATGGGGGGAAAAGAGTAAAAATATAAGGTGTTATGAAATGATCAATTTGGCTCCCCAAATCTGGGAGATTTCTGAAATCCTAAGATGATTCGACCAATCTTGCGATTCTGTTGAGATCGAAATTGAGGGAGTAGATAATGGGGGCGCGCCATAGGTAATCGGTCTTGGGTGAGAGTTAAAATCACCAAAAAAGGTAAATATTGAGGGTTATATTAAAGAATTAAAATTTATTTTTAATGCAGAAAATTGGCTTTTAGGCAGGCCCAAACACTTAAATAAAAACCCATATCCACCATGATTATGGATTCCCAAATGGTCCAAATTAATATGCTGGTGTTAATAGGTCCGGGGATGAAAATTTGCAATTTGTAACTATTGAAAAATGTTGAAAAATGAAGGATTTATAAAGGAATCAAAATTAATTTCTAAATCTGGAATTGGGCTCACTGTTTTCCCCAATTCATGAAAACTCACCCATTCCTCCATAAAATCATGGAAACCACCCAAAACAATACCTGCATGGAAATTAAATGGAATTTAACTTTAAAATAACTCATGTATGTGACAATATATAGGCATCAAAGAAGGACTTATACCGAAATAATTAATATTATTGATTCCTATATAATTAATTATAATATTTCAGTTTAAAGACCACATATTTTACTTTTTGATCAAAATAAAAAAATAATTATAATCTTAATTTTATATGTTTAATAAAAATAAATGTTTTTTTAAAAATATCAGTATTTTTTTCTATTTACATATAATTAAATATTTTAGAAAACTCATATTCTAAGTCAAATATGACTTGATGATTTAAAAAAATGTTATCCCTTTTATTAAATAAAATTTATATTTCTTACATTAATAATAAATTCACACAAAAAAGGAAATAATCCTATTTATAAAAGAAATTTTTTTAAGACTATAAAGACATTACAACAAATTGTGTACTTTTTTACAATATATTAGCAAATATGATTTCATTATATAATAGATTCATACATATATTTTATATTGGGTTTATTTATATTCAAACTAAAAAATTAATAGTACTATTATAGTGATGACATAAAAATTAAAATACTTTAAAATTTTATGATAGTTTACATCAAGCTCATTGTTCTTTATTATGAAATATATCATGAAAATCAAAATTTTAAACACAATTTTCCTAATGCTACATTCCACCTTTATAAATAACTTCAATGTTAATTTTTTTCTATTCAAATGATTAATATTTAAAAACACTTTTTTTGGAAATCCACATCATACTATGTAAAAATAAAACTTTTTTAAAAAGGGGAATTTGGAAACATAAAGTATACGTTAAATTAGACATAAAATGGTACCTAGATAATATTAACTTTATTGATTATTGAAAATATAGACATGTTGGAAACAATGGAATTTCATAGGAATAATAAGTTAGGATAGATAACCTGATCATGATAATGGTAACAACCACCAAACTATAAGTTATAATAAGATAAATAACAATAAAAATTTATTAGAAATAATCTTAAAGGATAACATTTGTTTTATGATATATTTTATGTTGTTTAGGGGATCTTTTAAAATAATAAGAGAAAATATGATAAAATATGCTTAATTTGTTTGAAAATTTTCATCATTGGTTATGCATCAATAACTTTCTAAAACAATATCATCTCATACTCAAAAATGAATATTTAAGGTGAAATTATCATGAATTATTCCCTAAAATTATCTTTTAATAGAGATTATGATCCATAAAAGAATCATAATTCATTCCTTATATCTCTAAATGTTGACTAATACCAAAATAGTTATATCTATATATATAATATAGATTAATATAAATCATTATTATCCTAAACCCAAAAAAAATAACTAAAAAATTTCATTTTAAACCATTCTATAAATAGTAAAACCTAATAATCCTCAAAAAAATGTATGAAAAAATCAAATCCCAATATCAGGAATCATTTGATCAGATATAATTTTAATAACATTAACCTTTACATTTATCTCCAAACAACATGATGTAAATCATTAAGTTATATATAAGATATGTGAATGCGTTGAATATATATTCTCATAAAAATTTTATTTTATACCTAAAATAGCCTAAATCACCATTAAATCTCACTAAAAATATTTATTATTTAAAAAAATTACTCAATCTAAAATATTACATGTTTGAAAAATTATAGTATACTTCAGAAAATAGGAAATGAATCAATGTTTCATAAAAGTTATAACGAATTTCAGGGTCAAAAATGTAATCCAACATACATTTTCAGCATTAATAAACTTTTTGTACGAAAAAACATTATTATATCAACATAATGAATATATTAATGGTTATCATTCCCTAAATCATGTTTTTTTTGAAAAGTTCCACCTGACCAAAAAATCCATTTTCTATTTTATATGATCTGTTAAAAATATTCTTCCAAAATTCTTAAATATATCTTTATTTTTTCAATGATTAATACAACTAAAAAAGTGACAATAAAAATCTGAAAACATATACCTCATATATTAAAAAATAAAAAAATTAATGATTCCACTTCAATTATTATAATAATATATGACCTTTTTCTAGGATTTTTTCTTCATATTAGGGAATTAAGAAAGATAATTCTTATGCTCAGCACATAGAAGACATTAAATTTTAAATAGTACCTTATGACGTACATACTTATCCTCTGTCGAACTTTTCAATTTTCATTTGTAATTAAATAATTAATTACCTTAATTTTAACACATAAATAAAATTATATTCTATTGAGAAAATTCCATGGGTTCTTCTTTCCTTATACTTGACATGTAAGAAGTTGAATTTTTTCCTATATTTTGTTCATGAAACACCATTATTTTTTTTGATTTTGTTTATTTTGAATCTCACATTTGCCAATATTTTTTATTATATATATAGATAACGAGTTAGTATTAATTAAAATCATTCTAATTCCATTTCCTATTACATTTGGTTTCTCTTGAAGGAAATCACTACACCATCTATCATATTTAGTGTAAATAGGATTCCTCTAGGTCTAGAAAGATGAAATCATTGAAGGAATCAGGTTATATGAGTAACTTTTATTTGAGAGGCAAGATTTGACATACACATTAATCTATTATATGATTATCTTATGTTATGAAAATGCCCTCAATGATAAAAGTTATGGATAAAGGAATGTGTTAGGTTTTGTAATGGTGAATCATAGATTTATCTTACTTTTTTTATATAGTTGAGAATAGGATGTTCATTTTTATTTGTGTAGAGAGGAAATACTTGGAATTTTTTAAAACATTTAAATATAATTAATCAATATATCGATTATAGTTCTTCGAAATGTCCATTAATTTTATAAAAATTATACAATGATTAAATAAAAACATTAAAATGTTTTATAGATTGGTTTGGGTGACATTTTAAACACTATAATTTGTGTTAACCCCTTTTATAACACATTATAACCTTAACTGTTGTAGAATATTTTTAGCATTTTAGGGTAATAAATTTACATCCATTCTTTAAAGTGGTTAAAATTGGACCATGAATGATGTTTTATCCCATTATTCATTCCACCCACACAATTTTTTGATTTTTTTCTCTAAAACTGTTTAATAAAATATTTTTTAAAAATAAGATCATTAAAGTACATTTTTGAATATTGAGTTTATTTGTAATTAAAATAATTATTATGTAAATTTATTTAGAATAAAAAAAAATTTACAATAAACTATACATCAATATTTACTATAAAATTCTTGGAACACCATAATTAAACCCAAAAATATTTCCTTTAATGTTTTTAATTCTATTCAACATATTCTTTCTATAGATTGTATAATCATTAATTCATTGTGTAAAAAACAATTAAGTTAATTATTATAAAAAATGTAATATAAATTACCAAAATAAACTAATTATATTTTTTTCAGTTATACGTACATTTTAATCCATCACATTTTTTATTGATATTAAAACAAATAATTGAAATTAAATTCAATATATTGATATTTATTACTTATCCTTTTCCTAAAATAATAGAATTATTATAATCAATGGAATGTGGAAATAAATTTCTACATATTCATATTTGGTCTGATATTTTTTTAAAAATATAATCTAATCAGATAACATAATTTTTGAAATATTTTACTATTTTAAAATATATTTTTGAGTAGGCATATCACATACTAATTTGAAAATAAGTTCCATTATTATTATAAAAAAACAAAAAAAATCATGTTGTAATAAAAAATATGAACCTACATATTCCAAAAAGTTAACGAAATTTTTAATAAAATTTTTTTATAATGGTTAGAAATATATTTTTTTTACAACTATGTAAAAATAAACATATAATAATTTATAGAAAAACAATTTTATGAAAAAAAATAAACATATTGAAATAAAAAGTATAATGTAAATTTTTATATATTTAATATGATTGCTTTTAATTAATTTAAACTTATGTAATTTTATTATAAAATTAAAAAATTAATGGGAATATAAAATTTCATTTTTTAATGAAAGGAAATGAATTTTTTCCAAAAATTTATAGATTTATATATTATCTTATAATTATATATTCTCAGAAAAATCCAACAAAACCTAAAAAATTTTAAGAAATGAGACTTTCAAAAAAGAACTCTTTTTTAAAATAATCTTTATAAATGTCAATGATGATAATTATAATTTAAAAAAACTAAAATATCCAATTATGATGATGATATTTTATACTGCATAAAAGAACATCACTAAAAAGTGGGAACTTATTTATTTGGAAATAATAAACACATTATCATTACATATAACATAAAAAATATCATGTAATTTTTTTATTAACATAATAAATTCCAATTTATCAGATATTTTATAATGGTCACCAATAAATAATAATGTTTTAATAATAAATTTCACATTGATTAAAAGTCATAGTTGCATGTTAACTCAGATATCAAAAAATGTATTCTATTAATATAAATGATTTGGGAGTCAAAATCATTCACCTTTATATAATCATTGTTTTAACATTAAAATAATTTATATTAAATTAATATATATTTTTTATTGGCCCCATAATGATGAAATGAAAAATATGTAACATCACTTTGCGGTGGTGGTAGTCCAAATGTACCCCCAAATGGAATTATCTTTTTTTAATTTATGAGACGGTTAGAAGGTAGATAAGATATTAAAATTAAAAAAAAAATAGAATTAATATATATATATATAGTAATTCATCATAACAACCGACCATGAATGATAGTGGTGGAAAATGTAACACATTTCTTGGTAGATATTTTAGTTCATATGTACGCTTCAGTTCTGCTATCATTTCATAATGGGATGTAAAGGACATGAAAAAGTGTTGTGATATGAACCTAATTATTTTTGTATTAGTAAATATATATGTTTTATTATATCATCACTATTATATAACTTTTAGAGGAGTTTGAAGAAGATTTAAACATGGAATCACTCAGATAAGTGTTATTCTCTAATTTGGAAAAACCCCATGTAATACAAATTATCCAATAAAATATTGATTTTCTAGTGATATAGTGGATTGAAATATAAGGTTATGGAATTTATAATTGTAACTAGTTAGGTATTTTTTAGTGTAAGGTGTTTAAATGATGTGAACATGTTTGGGTAGTTTTCCTTTCATAAAATGGTGAAATGACCCAAAAGTAATTTTTTCATTCTTTATAATATAAAGATTACCATAATAATGTAAAAATAAAAAAATCCCATAATATATATTTTTTTAAATTAGAAGGTTGTATATAATTTTTTATAAAATCCCGATAAACCCTTTTTAACCATATCCATGGTAACACAGTTTTCTCCCTTCATGATTTATAAATTTACATATATAATAAAATGTTGATAAAAATATATATGGATGAAATAATTTATATTTTATCATACAAAATATCCCCTATAATTATTTTTTTGAGTTTTAAAAATTCAATAAAACAATATTGGTCAAATGTCCAAGGATCGATTATGGGGAGTGAAAAAATTCATGGGTTACTGTAGTAGTACTTTAGGAGAAGTGGAAATATTGCATTGGTGACACTGTAGTGGTGAAGGCACTATTCGAGACTGTAGCAGTGGTGGTACTATAACATCCTGGGTACTATAGAAATACTATTCACTAGAGGGCCCTTTGTGTAAAAAAATTTGGATTTTATTCCCTTAGGCTTTTGAGATATGTAATGGGTCTCCCTCTACCCAATAAAAAAGTTATCCATTCTATGCTCTAATAATAAAAATTAGGCTTAATGTCCAACCATTATGAAATTCAAAGACATCATGAACACAATGAAATATCAACGAAAATATTATCAAAAATAATGATTTAAAATTAACATTGAAATGAATTGAATAACGAAATTCACAAAAAACATATTAATTTTATTTTTTTAAATAATTTACATATATTATTTCTAGTTATAGCATAACCACTTCATTAGTGATTTCTTACTATTTAAAGTAATTATATCATCACTAAAAATTAAAAAGAAATTATTATAATGAAAATAACCTACTGATGTTGAAAATAATATTTTATATTAATTTATAACGTTGTTTTATCCTATATAAATCATATATGTGAAATAGAAAGAAATAGAGTGATATATTTGTAATTATCCTTATAAAAATATAATATATAAGATATAATTAATGTAAATTAGATACATTTTCCCCATTTTATAATAGTAGATATTTATGGTCGAAAAAAACATAAAAAATAAAAATACAAGTGTTATGGGGATTTTTAGGCCTTATATTATAGTTTTAACACCACTATAACTATTTTACATTTACTATAGTAACACCATTTTTACCTAGTTTACTATTAATTATAACTATAATATCCTCCATTTTAATTATAATAAATACACTCTCTCTTAAAAATTTATGTGTATTGTTATGTGAAAATATAATATTTCAGTTAAAATAACTTAATATAATTTAAAAAGTCATTATATAAGGGTGAAAGCAATGTAATAACGATAGAAAATTCTATATAATATTTTTAGTGTATGAAACAATGTTATTAATGATAATTTTGTGGCATTTAGAGAATCAATATGTCAAAATGTAAATATTTAATATAATAAATCATGAAAATTATTTTTTTTCAAAATTTAATAATATACTTCATGTTGTGTCTTAGATTAGATATATGAGACCACAATGAAATTTGAAATTTGGGTTTTTCCTTATGTGTGACCCATGATTTATGCTTGTCACAAGATTGGATACATCTAAAGTATGGGAGATAATAATTATATTATTATTATTGAAAAAATAGAAACTAAATTATTAAATAAAAACATTAAATTCACCATATCTCTATCAAATGTTTCTCCAAGGCTGAATATTTATTTGGAGTTTAGGTAGTAAGAGTGATATTATTACTTATGATATACAAATTAAATATTGTAGCTAATAAAAATGTGTCAAATTTTATAATCATTTAATGTAATTTTTATTAAAAATATTACTGGTTGAAATGATGCTAGTGGTTTTCTAATAATAATATAGTATTTCTGTTCCTATTGTTGTTATATATTTAAATAATATAAATTTTTGGTTTGGAAATGTAAAATGTGTCTGTATATATCTGAAAAAAATATTCATTCATATATTTATGAAAGTGTATATACATATATGTATATGTATATAATATGTATATTTTGGTTATATATATGTATATATATGTGTGTTTACATGTATATATTTATATATATGTGTGTGTGTGTGATTCTGTGTGTGGGTGTTTATGTGTGTGTATATATATGACGTGTATATTTTCAAATAAAAATTAAGTTAAAAATATATTTAATGTGCCTAAAAGAGTTACTTATCCGAATAAGCTGTAAGGGGTTTTTGTGTGGCCCATAAATTAATAGGAGAATGAGTAAAAAAATAATGTAATTTAATGTTCCTTATTTAAGGGATGATAAAGTAGAGATAAATATTAATTCAATAATTAATGAAATACAAGTTAAAACATAGAAATACAGTGGCACGAAAATATATATTGGAATTCATCTCATTGTCACTCTTATTCTCCCAAAAAATACCCTTCTCAATCTCTCATAATTCTTTTATTATTTTGACAATAAATATTTCTTTAATACATCTTTAACAGTGATCATATTGACGTGTAATTTGTTTTCATGGATTCATTTAAATGAAAAAAAATAAATCTGATTTTTTATAGAAATGAGAAATTTTTAATATAATTTTTTTAATATTATAAATTGAAATATAAAATAAATTATTAATATATAATTATAACATAAAAATTTATAAATTTTTTTATAATATTATAACAAAAATATAATAACTCTTAATGAGAATATTGTGAGTGAATTGAATGGCCTCGAATGGTAATTCGAAAAATTATCCAAGGGAGATGAAATATCATCACAACATAAATGTTTATTTCTTTTCTAAATAAAATATATGGAATAATTTATATGATAATTTATGAACCATGAGTAATAAAATGTCAAAAACTATAATAATAAAGCATATGAGGACGTGTTGTTGAATATTGTTGTTTCCACTCAAGATTTCAAACCACACATTCGTGGTTTTTGTTTCCAGTTGACATCAATGAATTATTGGAAGGAAGTTCCTTACCATTTGAGGATATATATATATATATATATATATATATATTATGTTATCATTATATTTTATTTATCATTTACTAATCCATGCATTTCATGTGATTCATTTTTTTGAATTAGTATCCCTAAGGCTTTAATAATAGACACATAATAATTATGAGTATTTATAATATTTAGGCCAAGTTAGGTTTCCCACTTTTGAGTATATATGTCCTTTCACAAACTCGTGACATGTTTTTTATGATTCAACTATTTTCCTGTGATATTAATGATGGATTCTATTTTATTGTGTTATACGTGGTACTGAAGATACAGGTAGACCTATCATGCCTCAATGAACCTAGAGGGGGTGGGGTGCTAAGATGATACATGTGAATTGATGAAGATAATGATTAAGGTGAGGCGGAATGAAGATATATTGCATACAGACCTAGGAGAATTAAATTTATGAGTGACTATCCGGGTATATGATTTTTTTGGGTATAAAAATTATGAGTGATCAAAGGTGATGGTAAATAGTGGTGACTATTTCTCTATGTGATCTATCCTAGAGACATCTTCAAGGTGTGATGATAATTTTTAGATTGAAATGGAGGACTGGGGCAGGTAAAATTAGTGAGAATATTCAGTCTTGATCTAACATTGAGACTTTTCCATGAATGTTCTATTATTTTTTGGCATGGTACTAAAATAGGAATAATTGTAGTTTGTAGTGGCCTAGTTATCACATTAATCCACCTCGTGATTTTTCTATTTAGATAATTTATTTATTATTATGATATACACTGTTAGGCATGTCAACACATGTTAAGGATTCATTAGTGTTGTCCAACTGAATCATTGTACTCACACCATAATTGATCATTTATATTTGATTGAATATTCCATGACCCGCGATCTAGAGAAGGGATATAGACCTATAGTGGATGTATGATACGTTGAGAATAAAGTAGTCATGGACTGGGAAAAACATTGGAGAAAAAAAGATATTTATTTATTTATTTATCTCTTTATATATATACTACTAACATTAGGGATAGGTTTGTCAATTTGGGATACATTTATACATGGATTTCATGTTTTTGTTTTTTTTTGATACTTTTATTAATTATTTAATATATAATTCAT
This sequence comes from Viscum album, assembly GCA_963277665.1. NCBI lineage: Eukaryota > Viridiplantae > Streptophyta > Magnoliopsida > Santalales > Viscaceae > Viscum > Viscum album. The sequence continues at coordinate 1,672,086,556 of OY728146.1, read as the reverse complement.
TGTCTAGTAATGATCCAGTAACATGATTCTGAGTCTATAATCCCCACATTAATGTACTGAGAGCTTCACTTCTAGTCAGAAAACTTTTGCATATAGGGAGACAAGCATGAGGTCAGGTAGCATCTTTCTTGAACCTAGTAGTTCGGTCTGGGATATTACAAAATGGTATCAGAAACATATGATTTTCACTAACTTGTCTTTTTTTCATTGATTTGGAATATGAAAGATAGGAATAAGTTTGGTTGGAAACTATTTGGGGAAAAATGATAGTTTCTTGGTAAAACTACAATGTGGACCATTGAGTTACAAAAACAATGGAGTTTATGATTTTCTATTATATTTGTCTAAAAACACCACCAGTGACTGGCATGAAATTGATATATTATTTTTAGTATGTTCATGCATTATATGGAAATTTAGGTTAACATTCCACAAATATATAAATATTTTTTTTAAGAATAATAGTTCTTTAATTATGTAGCTTAATATATGAAATCTATTTGGAAAAAAGTCTCTTGTTTGATATATCAATGTTGTCAGGGTTTAATGATATATTTTTTGTGTAACTAAATTTTTTAAATATACAACTTTATCTGTTGGTGTATATTTTTGTACTATAGATAACATGTAGGAAAAGAATCATGGGTTATTAATAGAAGGGGTATACCTGGATATAAGGGTATACTACTAAGAGAACCATGTGTGATCCATTAGACTAGATGTGGTCTCTTTATGTTCATTATAATATCTTTATATTATATATTTTTCTTCATTTATGTATGTTTAGGAGCCAGATGTTTGATCACAGTGGTCTGTGTTGGTAGAATGTGAAGACTAGAGATACATCTCGATAATGATATGGCATTACAGGAGGATTATAATTTCATCAATTTTAAATTATAACCAAAGCACTCATTGATAATAATTTTTGTTTAATTTCTTTTCAAAAATATAAATTTTCAATAAAAATAGCTTAATAGTTGATTTAATGGTTTTACATAAGGGTAAAACCCACAATAACTCTTTATAATATTCAATGTAACAATTATTATGTTATTCACAATGTAGGCATAGTATTTTGAGGCCAGTAGATCCTTAGGATTGATTGAATTATAATATTAAATTTATTATATCGTAATCAAACAGTTTTCCAAAATAATGGAATATTTGTTGAGTGGTGTATCATATTGGAAATTAGATACCTCCATCAAATATGACATGTGCATTTTATCCATGGAGTAACATATTCTTCATGTTCATTAGGCAGATGGGTACACCATTCATAAGGATAATAATAAATATTTTATTATTATCATTATTATTGAAAAAATAAAATATCATGTGTAATTAAATAATGTTAAATTATATTTGTTGATAAGTGACATATTTAGGATTTATTATTTATTGGGTACTTATGTAGTAATACTAATATTATAACTTTTTCCACATTAACGTTATTATGTGGATAAAAAAATTATTAACTGTTATAAAAATTTAATATTTGTTCGGTTTAAAACATTAATGTTGTTAATGATAATAGTGAATTGATAATAATAATAAAATTATGTTGTTATTACTATTGTAATAAATTTTAGAAAAGTTAATATTTGGGTGTTTTATTTGTTAACATGAATTAATATTTAGGGTATTAATATATATGTATATACATGTGTGGGTGTATATGCAGATGTGTGTGTGTACATATATATATATAGTATGTATATTTTGGTTATATATATATATGTATATATTCTTGTGTATATATATATATGTGTGTATAATATGGGTTTTTATGTCTGTATATATATACATGTGAGGTGTGTATGTACACATATGAATGACTTCAAATATATTTAATATGGTTTAAAGAGGAATATAATGAAAAAATGTTGAAAGGGGTTTTTTGTGGTACACAAATTAATAGGTTATGGAATAAAAAAAGAATTTTGTTGTGCCTTTTGTAATTTATGATGACGGAGGGAGATATATTAATTTTGGAAAAAAATAATAGATATGGAAAGTGGGAATGAGGTAGCCTCTATAGAGGCATAAGAATTAATTTCCCCTAACTCATATTCTATCTCAGGCCTACCCTAATCACCATATCTCCAATTTTTTTATTATTTCATTTATACTTCATTATTTTATTTCACCAGGGATAATGATCTGATTGAATTTTATTTGTTTCATTGACTACATTTCAATGATTTGAAGTTAAATCCAATTTTTTTATGGCAGTGATGAATATTTAATTTTTTTGTTACATGTTTTAAATTGGGTAATTTAAAAAAAGTGTCAATACATAATAAGTGATGGTTAATTTATAATAATTTATCATAAAGAATTTATAGGAAGACAATTATTATTATGTAATTTATTATGAGTGCGTGAAATGGAATTGAAATATATTTCAAAAATTATTCGATAGAGAAAAAGTTAAATGTCTGTGATATTTTAGTTATTTTATAATATTAACAGTAGTATTCGGTTTTACGATCCCTTGACGAACCATGAATGATAATTTATTGAAAACAATGATAATAATGGAATTGATGGGGTTTTCATGCTATTGAGGTTTGAAATCTAGAAATCAAACCACATATTGGTGGATTATCAATCCCATTGACCTTGAAAAATTAGAGGTATGATTTCCTAACCATTTCAGAAAATATATCGTAAATTTGAATATTAGGTTATTTATAATGTATTAATGTATGATTTTTATGTGATGTATATTTGTGCGTTTGTAGCCATGAAGATTTTTTGATTAACAAAATTAGATTAGGTGTGTTGATATAATTTAGACCATATTCGGTTGCTCTTATGTGTGTATGTATAGACTTCAACACACTTATGATATGTTAGTTGTTATTCCACTTTTTCCTTGTGGTATTATTTGTATATGTTGTAATGTTTTGTTATTCCTATTACCCCAACAAAAGTTTCAGCCATCAAGGATTAGTATCCTTGGAGGGAGATCATTTTTAGACACTATAAGTGAATTGATGACTAGACTGAGATGGATGTCTATAATAATGGAATGTTGTGGTATGTATTGGGGGAATGGTGACATTGAATGATTTGAACCATATGTGATTATTGAGGGGCATGATGAAGAAAAGTGATGAGATCATGATAACAACAATGGATCATGGTTGTATAAGTGACCTGACCAAGAGATAGTTTTAAGGAATTATAGCCATGTGTGGTTTGACTAGGAGTCCTAGACCTTTTTGAATATTGAGCAGCTTAAGCCTATCTCTAATGTTGAGATGTTTCCATTATTGTTTAGTTACTTTCTAGTATGGTTCCAATGTATGTATAATGGGTATTTTTGGTTTCATTTTTAATGAATAAACTCTCAATTGGAATTTTTGTTGTGGGTGAATTTATTTATTATTATGTTATAACCCCTTACTAATGTGCACACTTGTTAGGGATATATTTTTGGTGTGCGGATTACTAATTTTACTCACACCCTAATCGAGAATTTTGGTGTGCTTGTAGATATAATGACCCAAGATCTTATAATGGGAATGTATCCTCCCATGGATTGTTTAGTAGTAGATCCTAAAGAGGAATTTGGATGATACCGACTCTGGAAGACCTATAGATGTGTATTTATTTGAAAATCCATTTTTGAATCTTCTTCTTACCTTATTGATAAGCTTTTTCCATTGTGATGTATTTTTATATCTATGAAATCCACCTTGTTTCGGCATCATTACTCTCACCACATATTTATTATATTAAATATTTTTTACAAGCTACCCAATGAAATGATACATAACATATAGTATCCCTATTGATGGACTTAGACCTTCATTGATAGTCAATATCCTTTTGTATACAGGGATACTCGAAGTTGGTCTGGTAACATCCTTCATAGACATAGTGGGTCTCGTTGAGATGTTATAGTGATAAAAATGAAAGGGAGATTTTAAAAAAATAACCTACTTATTCCTAAAAGGGAATCCAATTTTAAATATTTATTTTATAGAAATTTCATTAATAGATATAAATTTAGATTTTTAGGGGAATGTTTGACTAGGATGGTTCCCATATCACCACGCTCTCACCCTACATCTCTCTCAGCCTGTGGTTTCCTCTCAAAACCCTCCTCTTCAAAGTCGGCGGGGGCGTCGTCCCGACGTTCTATCTCCATTCATTCCTCTCTTACTTTACTCTCTTCGTGGCTTCGATCATTTCATTCAGGTAGTGTGGAAATTTTGTGTTTTTCTCAAAGGGACGATGGTGGTTTCTGAATCCCCCGACCACTTCTTCCCCTCTCATACCTCGCGTTCATTTCCACCTCTACAGGTCAGATATGGAGTGAAGGATACCATGTTGTTTTGTGATTCGTGGCTTAGTGGTCAAGGGTTTTCAAGCACTCCAATGTCAGCTTGTTCTTGGTTTGGCTTTAGGTTCCAGTCCGGGTGTGATTCCATTGTAGAGGCATCCGCTACACTTTTCATGACCCTGACCATGAGACCCGTTGTTCATCTCTGAGTTGGTTCTGGAGCAGTGTTTCATCAAGGTTCTGGGAGGTGGGTTTTGGTTTCTGAAGATGAATACTGGACGAAATTATTTGGATCTATATTATGAGGTTTGTATGGTGAATTTTTCAATCTATTCACTGGTAAGGTATTTTTCTGGTGTTGTTATGGTGATGGATATCTCTTATACACAATGGTGGTGTTTCGATGCGGTTGGTCTAAGATGGTATTCAGCGATCGACATAGTGTTCATTGATGATGGAGGACACGATAAAGGTTTTATATCAGCGACAACTGAATAAGATGGAAGGGCTTGCCGGTGATTTGGAAATGGATCGGGGATGATGATGTGGACTCCTGTGAGAAGATGGCGAATACATCTCTCTAGCATTGTGATGATGGAGGCGTATGTTCCATAAGTTTGACGTGATGGGTGTACGACTCAAGGAAGAAAATTGACTTGGGATGAGATATGGACAATGATGAATTTTGAATTATAATATTTTCAAATCATGGGCACAATATTTTCTGGTTAAATCCTTTTGTAACTGCTAATCCTTAAAGAGGATTTCTAGAAAATGAAAAAAATGGATTTGTAGGAATGTGTAAAATGTTAAAAAAATATTTTTTATAAAAAAGGTTAAAAATTAAAAAATTAACCTCTACCAATTTTATGTATGATTATAATGAATTTCAAATAAATCAGAAATGAATAATTATTTTTAAAATATGTTATATTATGGAAAATTTAAACACATTATGGGTCTTTAATAATAATTAATAGAAATAAAATTAATGGTTGTTAAAAAAATCGAAAAATATTAAATATTCACTAAAAAATATATGTACAAAAATTCCAATAAATTATTCCTAAGACTATAATGAAATGCCGATTAAAAATATATTTCCTATCATTTATAGTAAAATAGAATTAAATAAGAATTAAATTATAATTTCAGGGTCCAGAATATAATGAAAACTGGTATTGAAGAAAAATAATGTTTTAAGAATAAAATGAATTTATTATCATTATAAGAATAATAAATTTTATTATGTAATTTAAAATTAATTGAATTTGAAATATAATTTAATTTTTTCGTTATAAGCAATAATCCATGCAAAATAATTTTATTTATTAATATTAAAATATTTTCCCACGAAAAATAGTTTTTTGAAAAATATATCTTCTACCATCAAATGATTTTGTCTTCATTTCATACTACTTATTAATCAGTGTAAGATAGAATATTAATTTAATAAGGAACAATTTTCTACATATATTTCATAATATTTTTATTTAAATTCATACACTCTACCCCCAAAAATTGGTCAAAATTTATATATTCAAATCTTAATTTTACTATAGTATATCAATGTTCTTTTTGGAATGATGTTTTCATATGAAAATATATAAAATGCATAAAATATATTAAATATAAATATTTTATAAAATACTAGTTTTTATAAAATATATTTATTATGAATATTTTTAAGGATTGTGGGAATCCAAATGATTTTATGAAGTCGATTTAAAATTTTCATTACCACATCACATCTATGCCATACATATTCTCTACAGTAAAAATATTTATTATGTACCAATGTGATTCCTAGTAATCCAGAATTAATTGTAATGACCCCTGATTTTTTATTTTCTTTTAAAATGAACTCAACATTTGATAGCGTGTACGAATTGTAATATCGATCTTTAAAATGGTTAAATAATTCTATTAAAATATATATTTAATAACCTATCCCTATGGATACCATGCATAAATAATAACTACATTATAAAGACTTTGAATAATGTTTTTAGATATTATGTTTTATTGATAAATTTATAAAAAATTGGAACACATTTTATGTAATGTTATTTTATTCCTTAAAAATATATTTTTTTTTGAAAAAAAATGGGTGTTATTTCACTTTTATTGTGTTTTCATTTTAAAAAATTATGAAAAATTATAAAATTTTTACTCCAAAAAATTTATGTCAATTTTATAATCATAAAATCGGATTTGTATATAGTTTTTATATTTTTCTAAAAAATATATTTTTAATTATTATAAAAATTACCTTTTAAATAAACAATCATTTATTTTAATAAACAATCATTTATTTTCGATAAATAATGTAATATAATTGAATCATTATATTTATAATTTAGATTTATATTTTTATAAGATACATATTTTTAACAAAAATATAAATAAATTCATTTGAAAAAAACATATTTTAATTTGTTATAAGTTCAGTTTTTGGCGTAAAACATAATTTTTTGAAAGATATATTTCATTATGTTTTAAAAATTTATAAAAATATTTATATGTTCTATTTATAAAAAAAGAATAATGAAATATGGGTTAAATATTTTGGATTTTGATTTTTAAATTTTTGTAAATATCCCATTATTTTTGTTCATTATGAATAGTAGATATAGTTAAAATTTATCACCAATTTTTTTGGGTAAAACATGTCAATCAATGTTAGAAAAACAGAATAAGGTCTCAAAATAAACCAGTAACATGAATTTAATTAATTTTAAGAATATAATTCTCCATTATAAATTACAAATTCTAATATATAGATGTTTTCTATCATTTCATTTTGATAATGAAATTTATATTATCTTAGGTAATGATTTAATAAAAAATTTAAATATATTTATTTTAATGACTATTATATACTTAAATAAGAATAAATAAAAGTAATGAACAAATATTAAATATTATTTTGATTCTATATAAACTGTTTTATTATATTATATTTTTATTTTTATTTTTCATGGTAATATATTTAACTTGAACTCTTAAGCAGCACTAAGACAATAATTGTGAATGATGATGATAAATCAACACAAACGATTTTAAAAATACTAAATGTAATATAATTTGGGTGAATAATGGTTTTAAAAAACAATTGGTAATTATAAAGTATAAATATAGATAAATTCTATTATATTATAATTCTATTATTAACATTAGGCCATTGTGTCCATATTTAATGAATGAACTCAAAACTAATACTAATGGTATTTTATGTTAAATGTTATCTTATCAAATGATTTAAAATCACAATAATATTGAATGAGGAAAAGTGGGATGGGATTGTTTGATATGTCATCAATGGACAAATTGTGAGACACTTTTCACCATATATGACATTATATGACCAATAAATGCTACAATATGTGTTACCATGATTAAGGTTACAATGATTAATGAGTTGGTTAAACTATTATATTAGGGTAAACATATGGCATAAAAATGTATTATTTTTATTAGATGACATTATTTTCACAATTAAATTTCTTAAATATGAAATTATTTCTCTTCTATGACACATGATGTAACATCCCGAACCCAGTTACCCCGATTCAGTGCATTATTACATAACATTGGCATGCACACAAGGGATCAAATCTCTAAAGACCGATCAGTTTAGTATCCTTGGAAGTACTAGATTCATTCATCATTTTTACATTATATTATAAAATTAAAAAAAAAACACATTATCTCCATTGAAGACATTCATATCTCTTAGAATACCCCTCTATGTCAGTTATAATATACATTTTTCACATCTTGGGAAAAATAAAATATAGGAACTGATGAGCTCAGATGCTGAGTAAGGATAAGAATAGAGTATAAAATTTCATAAATTAGAATAAACATTTAATACAATGTATTGGACTAAAACCCAAGCCTTTTACACAAAACATTCAGCATAATAAGGCATTGATAAATCAAATAATATCATTTACTTATTCATATGGATATTCTATTTGTCAAATAATCAAATGTAATATCAATAACCAATATCATAATTATGGAACGAAGAATGTCGGACATAATAACCATATAGTCAAGTCCTCGTTCCATGTCTACAAATAATATTTTTTCAATACTTTGTTCCAAGACAGTAGTTTGTCTAATGAAACCTACCAATGCATCAAGGATCTATATAGGGATCCACCTGTCACTTAATATGTACAATTCATTCCTCATATGTAAAGATTGAAACATAACATAAACATTTGTAATAAACTTAAATATGAAATGTTAATACATTAATCCTAAAAAATGAATTGTATAAAAATAACACATCTATAGTCTAACATATCACAAAACCTTTAATACAATACGAAATATTATTATGATAATGAATTATCATCAAACATGTGTAAAATCCATCAAAGGATATTGACATAGATGAAATAAAATCTATTTGATAGAAATATATCTTTCATTTTTTGAAATCATTTGAAAGAAACATAATTATTAAAGAAAACATTGATTTTGAAAGTATTCTTATAAGATTATAAGGGATTCTTCAATGATGTTATAATGGTGGAAAATAGTCTCACCCGTCGTATAGGTTAAAAAATATATTCATACCTTAATTCTTTCTAAAAAGGCATAAAGTTCCTTGTTTGAAAAAAGATGGAAATATTCCTTTTAAAAAATAGAAGTTAAAATAATGTTATAAATGAATATAACACATAGTCTAGTAAATAGTAAAAATGTTTTGAAATAAATATTTATGAAAGCGCGGATGTTCATGATAAAGATGTCTTTATAGATACATATGTATTAACAACCTCAGATTAGTAAAGAGATTGTAAAATTAACCCTTACCTTGTAATTTTCATTGTTTAAGGGTATGTAAACCTCATGTATAATATTTAAATCAATTTTATTAAATTATACATGATCCATATACATAAAAATGATATCATATATGATCTTCTAGTATTTCGTTGTTAATAATATTTTAGTAGTTTCATCGTTTTGGGTGCTTACTAATTCATTTTCTGTTATATGCTTTGTTATGTAAGTCATTTTTGATATGGATAGAATGTATTTGATTTATATTCAGAATGATATTATGTTCATAAACATTATTTTCAGTCATAAAATGAAAATTATTGTTGAATGGTTGCAATGGGGAATGAATTTCATCGTGTTCATGGAGATGGTAATCTATACATACGCATGAGCGACAATATCATTCTATTGATGGCGATATAGTAAGTAATTGGATGGTATGTCATATATACAAAGCCATTAACATGTTATATTCATTATTTACATCAGTTATACCCATTATTATACCCATCCAAATAATGAAGTGTTTGAATAACAATCTACACCACGACGTGGAGACGGTAAGCCTTACGTACACACGTATGGTGACTTGCCAATCATAGAATGGATAAAATATTGAATATGGTTATAACATATTTATAATAACATAATTTTATGTAAATGTTACTGGAGTTATTATTTTGGTCTGAAAACAACAAGGAAATAGGATGCGGAAGAAGAAAAAAACATTGAAAAGGGTGGTGAAATTATTACCACTTCTTCTGGTTTTTCCTTTTGTGTTGATCAAAAGGGCTCCATAGGTTGGCTATTTGATCAAATTAAAGACACTATGTATATTTGGGGGTAGTTGGTAGAATAGTTTATTTGGGTTTGGCTGATCCAAATATATTTGGAGGTGTGATTTGTAGAGAAGGGGAAGTAACCTTTTATAAGAGATGTGAGGGTCACTTTTGGAAAAGGTGGAAATATTATTTTATTATACTATCATATTTGGTTTATAATGGATCCAAATATTTTTATTTCTAGGATAAGGAAGGTATGGGTCAAAAAACTCTCAACCTATTGGTTTAATATTGGTTGAAGTTACCATATTAACCTTATCTTTTATATTTAACTCTTCATTAACTAGTTTATCATTTACTATGTCTCCTTGTATTTTTATATTATACGGTAAATAAACATTATATAAAATTCCAATCAAACCCCAAGTGGCTAATTAATGTCATATCTATTATTTTATAAATAATTTTTTTGATTAATTGATTTTTAGGACAATTATATTATTTAATAATGTATAATTTTTTTGAAAACTCATTTATGTCAATTTTGACACTAATTGGTAATTTTTTTCATAAAGTCATAACAGCAAGATTACATAGAAAATAATTCATTGAATCAACCCTAACATGTCATATTAACCTATAAAATTAGTTTAATACATCAATGGTATCAATTTACCTTCATTTGGATATTTACAATATCTTTTATTTTAATCATTCATTAATAAAGTAATTACTACATCGTCATGGTGTCATAAATATATTTAATTGTATAATGTATAAAAATTATAAATAAAATACCATTAGGTAAGGAATTTTTTTAGCTTTCTAATGAATATTTATATTTTAATTTATCTTATGTATAACCTTATATCAAAAATGTTTTAGTTTTGAAAACATGAATTTATCACTTTTAACAGTTCTTTAAATTAAATAATAACAAATATCCCAATTTAATCCAAGTGGAACAAAAGGATCATATTTTTTTGCGCAGGTTGTTTTTCATAGAAATAATCTTATCCAATGTAACTAGGACCTCTATTTGTCTACGAATAATAACATTTTTACCTTTAATAACTATATTTACTATTAATTGTGGTAAATAAAAGTCAGAAGTTACTATTCATCATAAATTATTTTAATCTTATAGAACCAAATTTTACATACTGATATCAACCATTTCCCTTATATTTCTGAAATTCAATTTAAAGAAGTTGTGAAATTATGTTTTATGCAAATAGGAAAATGTTCCTAGAATGTTGGTAAAAGATGAAAAAAAGTACAAAAAAATTTTATATATGTGTACTTATTATAAAATGAATCCAATGAATTACACTTTACTTATACAGATATAATGTCTCTATTTTGACTTAAATTAAATTTAAATAAAATAAATAATGTTTTAATAAAGAGTCAGTTTTAAACAATAACGCAGTGTTTTTCACTATTCATCAAAAAATGAATGTTTTCATAAAAATACAAAAAATTATCCCTAGGATAATTTTAATATTTAGAATCCAAAAATGAAGCCCATTTCAAAAAAATAATATTATTAAATTTTAAAAAGTAGGTATTACTATTGAAAATGGTAAGTATGATTGGTCGTGGTGTGTTAAAACTCCATGTTGTGTACAACCCAAGCCATTGGATTATTCAATGGAAAGATACTATGGAAACTTGGGGTGTTACATTCACACCTCCATAAATTAATTTCGTCCTCTAAATTTCTAGAATATTACTGCATAAAAAGATTCTGGTGGTTCATCATCATAAGTTACTCAGGTTCCCACATTGCCTCTTCCATCTTATGATTTCTTTATAGAAATTTTACCTAAAGAGTCGCATGGTTTCTCCATACTCCTTATCTTGTGTCAAGAATCTTGATAGGATCTTCAAAATAAGACATATCATGTTCCGGATTAATTTTCTCATAGGCGAGTACATGTATTGGTTCAGCACTGTATTTTCTCAGCAGTGATACGTGTAACACAACATTAATTTTGGAGAGACTTGTCAACATTGCAAAATGATAAGATACAACTCCAATTAATTCCAGAATTTCGAATGTTCTGATGTACTAAGGACATGAAATACCCTTCTTAACGAAATGTATAACCCCCTTCCACGGGGATACCTTTGTAAAAACATGATCTCCTACTTGAAATTCAAAATCCTTCCTTCAGTTATCGGCATAACTCTTTTGCCTACATTGAGGTGCTTTGATGTGGGTTTGGAAGATCATCACCTATTCTATTGTTTCCTCAACAATTTATTAGCCAAAGAGTTTTCTATCACAAGAATCATTTCAAAAAGATGGTGTACGGCATATATTTCCATAGAATTATTTATATGGAGCGATTTGAATACTTTAATAGAAGATATTATAACAAAAAAAATATAAGAGATGTAAATATTGATCCCATATACCTTGAAAGTCATGTTAGAAATATCTCAACATGTCTTCTAAGGTTTGAATAGTATGTTCTGATTGTCCACCTGTTTGAGGGTTGTAGGCAGTGCTCAAATGAAGATCAGTATCCAAGTCCTTCAAGAGGTTTTTCCTGAATCTAGATGTAAAATGGAAATCATGATCAGAAAAAATCGATAGATGTACTCCACGAGGCATTAAAACTTAATTTATATATAGTCTTACTAAACGATCAAGTGGTAAATCTTATCTTAAATCATGAAAATGTGCTGACTTGGTAAGACGAACCAAATTTTCCCATATGTTATCACTCTATCTAGGAGTATTTAATATCTCCATTAAAAAGTGCATCATAATGTCATCCAATTTTCACTTAGGCATGAGAAGAGCTTTCATAGAACCTATAGGTTGTTTTATTTTATCCTTTACCTATTGAAAACCCATTCATCTTGACACATAATCAGCAATCTCCCTCTTCATGTTGTCCCACCCAAAATATTCCATCAAATATCTTTACATCATTGTGCTACTAAGTTGTATAGAGAAATTGGATCTTTAAGAATCATCCAATAATTACCATTTTAGATCGGCTATGTCAGGAACACAATGTCTCTTACAAAATTTCCAAATTTTGTCTTCATATATGATGTCAATCAATCTCCCAACATTTACAACATTAATTTTCTTTTCAAACTCCTAATCAACATTGTGAGAAATATTTATCTTTTTTAGTATAGATGGTCTATAATCAATTTTAAAAATTATAGATGTTTTAACTTCTATGATTATTTCTATATCAATCTTTACTAGATCCATGAACATAGGATCCCTTTCAACTCTCATCGTGTCCAAAACTACATGATACCTTCTACTCATAGAATCTTCCACCTTATTTTCCTTCTACAAGTTGTAGTGTATAGTAAAATCATATTATTTGAGAAGTTCAAGCCATCGTATTTTCCTCATGTTGAGTTATTTCTATGAGAAAATATACTTCAAACTCTTTCGATCAGTATACATCTCACATTTTTCTCATTGAGATAGTATATCCATATCTTCAAAAGATATATTACTAATTTTAACTCAAGATCATGAATGGGATAGTATTGTTCATGAATTTTTAGCCATCGTGATGCATAGAAAGTAACTCTATCATTATGCATATAGACACAACCAACTCATTTTGTTAAAGCATCACTATAAATAAAAAACCCATCATTCATCGATGGTAGATTCAATATATGAGAATTGAATATTTTTCTTTTCAATTATTTAAATCATTCTTCACAATCATGTTTCCAAACAAATTAAACCCCTTTACATGTGATCTTGGATAATGGTTTAGCCAATTGGCCAATATTATGGACGATGCACCGATAATAACCTAATAAAGCTATAAAACTGTGTACCTCAGTTAAACATATCGGTGCTGGCCATTCTTGGATCGCCTTGGCCTTTAAAGGATCAGAAATGATTCTATCCATAGAGAAAATATGGCCCACAAAAGAAATCTCTTGAATCCAAAATTCAAACTTTCTAAATATCCCATCACTATTGGAACTACTAGCTTCACCAACACTTCTATAGAAAATGTTCAAAAGAACCATTGGTATAGATTTCCTTTACCAATGGTTTTAATAAACCGTTGGTAAAGGTGTGGTTATAGTAGGATTTCGCAATGGTTTGAAGAAACCGTTGGGAAATCCATGCATTTCCCAATGGTATTTAATATCCATTGGAAAATCCATGATTTTCACAATGGTTTCTAATAACCATTGGGAAACCCACCCCCCCCCCCCAAATTCACTCAAATAGCGCCCCTTGACTCCCAGAAGCACCCCATTTCTAGAACCACATTTTTGAATCCAGGAAATTGCCACCCAGGTGAACCTCTTCCATCCGATCAGCTGTAACTCCCATATTCAGGTTAGACTCCTTCAACTTCTTCTCATATTAGATAAGGATATCCTTCTATTCTCAACATTTCTCCATTTATTTCACTATTTATAATGATCATGTCATTTTTCCCTATTTCTCGGGATTTTGGAAATTTTTATGATTCACTACTCCCTTCATGAATTGTGTACTCAAATCACTACATCAATGTACACATTCTCCAAATAATATTTTTATTATAAATATACATTTATAAGGGAATCATCTACTTCTTATGTTCTAATTTTAAATATTCATAGTTAATTTTCTAATCTCAATGCTCCAAATATTACAACTTTATATATATGAACTCTTAAGAAATTGTTTGGAATATTTATTAATAGTATGTTATGAAAATCGTTCTGTTCATTAAGATCATGTCAAACATGAAGATCTTATTCATCACCATTTTTGTACACTATGCATGTTACATAATAGGTATGTATCGTGTTTCTATCAAAATCTTTATATATATAAAATCACACACTATTCACTTATCCTTTGCACAATAGAACATATGGAGTATCTTCTTCATCTTTTCAAAATAAAATGTAGTCCCGAATTATTTTTCACAGAAGAAATATGAAATACATAACCATACATTCCAATGTTCATTATGAATAAAATATCTACAAAGGTAACTCTCGGTGGGACCTCTCCTTCTCCCATGTATTAATTATTCTTTCTTCATAAAACTAATTCATAGAAAACCCCTTTATATTTTTTTTCTAAAACCATAGAAAACCCTTTTAGATTTAATTAGTTGTCGCTTTAATTTATCACATCATTATATTTTAATGTCATATAAATATACTGGATAGTTATAGACCTCTTGGTGGTTACATACATGAATTGTATCTCACACATTATACAAGATTCCATTGGGTACCCAGATAAACTACATGATTATAGGATTAGATGAGGGGAATCACCATTTTACAGAGTCATGACTACTCACATGACATAGGTTGGAGCATGTAGCCGATGATTGTGTGGCAGCTCACGAAGCTAAGTCAAATTATATAATTTATTGTTCCTATTATATATTACTACTTCCTAATAGTTGTAACTTTGTTTTTCTTCATGATACATGAAAAACATTACCATCATTCGGTTTATGATTCTTTTATTAGTTGGTATTACTGATTTGGTTATTTTCATCCATTTCCAATATTTTCCCATTGTTATATTCTTCCACGGTTTAAATGATAATATTAAAATTGTGAAACATAGTTATTGAGGGAATAGTCTCCCCAACACACACCAAAGGCTCTCACTATTAGTCAATAACATTTGGAATTTTGGTAGATGTGCTTGAGGCCATGTGGCTATCTGGGTTTAGGTCACTAATGAGTGGAATCCTGGTTTGGGATGTCCCAATTCATTGATATCCTTTTTATAGGTGTTTCTAATCAAATCCATAACTATAACTATTGAAGGTACCTCTCCAAAATCAATTGGGACATGATTCAATGAATACACCCGACCAACCTATGACCTTTGGCACCAAACCTAGGATAAGTTAATCCATGGTTAAGGTGAAACGTGATGAGGCCATAACTACTTTTGATGTGATCCTCATCCTACTCATCATCCTAATTTCCCTGAAGAAGTTAATGTATAAAACTACTGTACTTCTAACAAGACCCTTGAGGATTATGTATTCCTTGATCCAAATCCAATATCTTACATGGAAATCCTTTAATATAGGCATTATAAATTCTGTATCTCATTTTCTTATATACATTGTATTTTGTTTTGTTTCTTAATATGATTCTCATATAGAGTAAAGTGTCAGTTATGCTTTTATATAATGTAAACAATTGTCATTTACCTAAATTTATTTTTGAATGAACATCAGTATTATTGAATTGAATTGAAATGACTTATTGTAAATTTTTTACAGAATGGATAAGAGTTGGATGTATGAAACTGATCAGATTTCAACGGATTTTCAAAATAATTTGAATAGCTTTTTAGATTTGGCATTTGACAATGCTTCAGATAGTGGTCGCATACACTACCCATGTTCTAATTGTGTTGTAAGACCTTGGTTGAGTCATGAAGTAGTTAGATATCATGTAACCAAATATGGTTTCCAATCAAACTATTAAGTGTGTTATTACAATGGAGAGAAAATGGAATCTCAAATTTTTTATGATCCCAATGATAAGACTGAATTTGATTGTTTGATATATGATCGGTTTTCATTTATTTGACATCATGATAAGGGAAGGATGGCCAACCAACAAGATTTCGATTCAAGAACACATGATGCGTCCAATGAAAATGATGATGTTGATAGGGTGAAAAAATTGAATGATGTTGTGATGACTCCCGTATATCGTCAATGTGGTAAAATGAAAAAGTTGAAATTTTTTATCTGATTGATTCATGGGAGAACTATATATGGGATTTCAAATACTAAAATCGATTACATTATTACCTTCTTAATAGACTTACGTTTAGAAGATGCAGATATTCCATCAAACCACTATATGGCATGGATGTTAGTTGATGAATTTTGATTCTCAAAAAAAACTTCATGCTTGCCCAAATGATTGCAAACTAATTTTTGGAGGAAACTTTTGAATGAAATGATTTTATCAAATATGGAACCTCCTGATGGAAGCCAAAATATGATGGAACACCATCTCGGGTCCCAAAAAAAGTTATTTGTAACTCTCCAATGATCCACTGATTAAAGAAAATTTTTATGTCTGATGAAATATTAGTAAAAATGTGATGGCATGACACCAAGAGAAAAATTAATAATGAATAGTTTTTTCACCCTCTAGATGGATTTTCATGGCAGCGATTTGATGCTCGATATCTTGAATTTTCAGCCGATGTGCGTAATGTGAGACTGGGTCTTTCATGTGAGGGATTTAATCCATTGGGTTAGATGCTTATTTCTCACAACACATGGACGGTTTTCATACACATTTATTACCTTCCCCCATGGTTGTGTACGAAAAAGCCTTACACTTTCTTGATTATACTGATATCTGGCCCTTCTGATCCCAGAAATGATATAGATGTATACATGCAACCATTAATAAAATAGTTGAATCTTTTTGGGATGTGGGAGTGCTCACATACGATACATGTTTGAAAGACATATTTCAGATGCGTACTGCGTTTATGTGGAAGATCACTGATTTTATTTATTATTCAATGATGTTTGGATGGAGCAAAAAAGGAAAATTGTAATTTCCTGTTTGTATAAAGAATACTCAATCGAGAAGACTAAAATATCTTCATAGTTTTAGTTTTATGGGACATTGAGGATTCATTCCAATGAAACATCCATATAGAAATAATCGTCGAAGATTTGAAAATACCATGGAGACTGATGATTCACACGAGTATATGTATATAACTAATGTGCTTAATGAATTGACAGATTTCAATTATTAATTTTGGAATGGTGTAATGAAATATAGAAAGAGGAAAAAAATTTCCAATGATACCTGTTACATTTAGAAGAAGAAGAGTATATTTAATGTGTTTTCGTATTGGTCAACCAACTTGTTACATCATTACATAGACTTAATGCACATTAAAAAGAATATATGTTAAATATTACTTTTGATTCTTCTAAATGTAAAGGGGAAGACAAAAGATTATTAATGATCTCAGCGTGACTTGGTTGATTGGGGGATCAGAGAAAAATTGCATCCTGTCTGTATAAGTGAAAATAAATGGCAAGTTCCATGTTATTCTTATTTCATGACACCTACTAAAAAATCAATTTATGGAAGTGCAAGAATTTATTAAAGTTCCTGATGGCTATTCAAGTATTATATAAAAACTGGTCTACAGAAAAGAGTTGAAGCTAAAATATTTGAAGACTCATGATTTTCAAGTTATATTGCATGAGTGGATTTCTATAACAATTTGTCATCTCTTTTCTAATAATGTATGAGTCTCAGTTATTCGATTGTGCTATTTGTTTAGAGATCATTGTGATAAGAATTTGTCCAAATCCTTCTTTCAAAAAATTTTGGTGGAGACACCTTTAATTTTGTGTTAGTTAGAGAAAATATTTCCTCCATCATTTATTACATGCATGTTGCATCTGGCTGTCCATCTTCCGACCGAAATACTTCTTGGAGGACCTGTTGCTTTCCGTTGGATGTATCCAACTGAAAGAAACATGTACACATTGAAATCATATGTTCGAAACAGGAATTATCCTAAATGATCTATTGTGAACGGTTACATGGCACAAGAATTTTTGGATTTATCCTTATGAATTTGTCTGATCTTACCATGAGAATAAACAGACCAATGAGAAATGAAGAAGAAAAATATGAGAAAATTGAACCCAGTTTTCCATCACTTCTTCAGATGGTAGGAATTCTGGTATCATATTCATTGACGACATTAAGCCTTGAAGAGTGAGAGATGGCACATTGCACAATGTTGTTAAATTGTGATTTTTTTGATGAGAATATATAGTATTTAAATTTTACATGTATCTCTTACCTTATCTATGGTAATTTTAAATATTTGTTATACTATTATTATTTTTATCTACCTGGAACATAAATAATTGAAAAATAGAAAGCATTGTTCTTTATGTCGGAGAAGGAAAGAGACTTTTCATAGCAAAGGGTTTTCTACATGGTTGAAACTAAAGGTAAAAATATTTCGGTAAAAACTAAATATAAATAATATTTAATTAGGTTTACTATTTGATAATATTTCAGGTATTGAGTTTTCTTGCAGACTCTGTTTTTGAGGAAATAAGAGCTTTGTCTTTTTGTCTTAATACCAGGTTCGTGCTTGTAAATCACTTGTGATCAATGTATAGAAATTTATTATCATTGAACGAGCAAAGAAGAAAAGAACACAACATGATGGTGTTATGCTAACTGCCACAACAAACTTTTATGCTAGTTCATCGGATAATAGACCTTATTCTGAAAATGTATCTTATTATGGAGTCATGGATAAAATAATAAATTTGGATTATTACTCGCATGGTCAAGTCACAATGATGAAATGTCAAGGGTTTGATTCAATGATGAGGTAAGGCACCATTATTGATGACTGTGGATTTCATGTTATTAACATGACTTGCACTCTTACCACTGATGAACCATATGTATTGGCATCAATGATGAAATAATTTTTTTATGTCAATGATCATCGTCATTCTATATTCGGTTTCATTATTGAAGTAAATCCCAGACATGATTTTGATGATAGAGATGATGAAGTAGACACAATCCCCACTACAATTGGAATAAATCTGTTTATTACTTAGGATGAATCCAATAGCTCAATTTCCAGAGTTGATTGTAACCTGAAGTTGGGGTGGGAAATAAATAGAATCATACATTAGTGTGATCACCTACATGTTTCACCAACATCATTCAAAGTGTGTATCATAGTAATTACCTTCATACCACCATAAATCTTCTGTTTCTTTATTTTTTTCATCAAAATGATTTTTCAATATTTTTTTTTGGGATACACATTAGTTATATATTTCTAATTACTTCCATATTTGTTTTCATTGCAGGAAATGACACCCATTGATGAGATTCTGCAGAATAAGATGACAGAAAATAATCATCACATGACACAGATTGGCATTCCTCCACTCATCCCTATTGTGAGTATTTTATTTAAGATATATATATTTCAATAACATATAATATCATGTGTTTACTTTTATGTTAAACTTTTTTTCAGGATCAACCCCTTAGGTGAGGAATATCTGACAAGTAGCCTGATATTTCTCTCAGTACAAAGGTTGGTGGTAGGAGGGGGTGGTGTTAGAGTTATATGATCATCTGGTGGTCATGGTACTGAGGCCGGTGGTAATAGGGCTCATGGAACGAGAGTTAGACGATCCACTAGTCATACCCGATTGGACTATACCCCTACAATAGGCATATCTTCGATGCACCATTTTGATCCGGGTGTGTCTTTTGGGACACACGGGATATTTAAACTTCTGATGTATACAATACCAGTTGGCCACACATCTATGCCAACATCTTTTTCTTCTAGATCATTATCTCCAAGCTATTATATTCCACCTTTTTCAACTCTTGCTCCAACATAGTATGTGGCTGAGAAGCATACACTGATGGGCACTCACCCTTTAGAGGATATTCCTTTAGCATCTTCACATCTAGTGACACCCATTGATCTGACTACCACATGTATATTTATATAACTCTAAAAAAAATTTCATACCAAAATTTATTTTTATTATAACTTGTTCTGATATTTTTTTCATTAATAACAGATCCATCTACTGATATGAGGCAGGGGAGGGTGCGTACTCACATACATGTGGTATAGAACATCCAAACATATTTGATGTTCGAATACAATGATGATGGAAATCTGATTGATAATCCTGGGCAGCAATGTCAGGGTTTTTTGGCGACAGAAGCCAAATACTCCAACATCAATCTGGTTAGCCCTTTCTATTGGAGAAATCCTCCAGACAAAGTCAACGATAATGCATGGGCACAAATAAGAGTAAAAAATCTATTGGATTTAATGTAGTAATTTTTTTGTATTTATATGAATTAATCTATTAGGGTTGATCTTCAGTTTAATTTTCCTTATAGCGAGGGGGCTATACCAGCACATTTAAATGTGCCAGGAGAGATTTTGAGAGCTTATAAGCATGAGTTTTATGTTGGCCGGTGTGATAGAGTAGGCATAGAGTTAGATACAATACCTATCAAATATGACTTCCTGATAGAGCAATATCGCCAAATCATTACCCATTGGGCGACTACCAAACTTAAGGTATTAATCCCTTCTGATGTATTTAAATGAAAGTTTTAATATATTTTATTAATATTATCTTATTTATTATTAAACATTATTTAGGAATATTTTGAAAAAAACAAAAGAAAACATTGATTAATAGAAATACCTCCACACTTTGGGGCGTACTACTATGTCAGATCATGAGAGGCAGCTGGTAATATATACTTGTTTATAAATTTTTTCGAACATTCCCTTTATATTGTTTCCTAATTAAATTATGAGATTTATTGAATATTGAATATATGATCATACTTGCACTTTATATTTTTTTTCACTATGATTATAAAAGCACGAATTTAATATTGATGGACGTCTCCCTCAAGAATTTTTTTTCTCTTGTAGAAAGAAAAAGATAGAACTGCGGTTAATGAACCGACACAAGAAAAAATTGTAAGTTTTTATTTGATTATTTAAAAGTTTAATATATATTTGGAAATTTAATAATCTATTAATATTTTTAAAAGGAAGCTTCAGAGGCCCTTGATGCACAAGATCCTGACAAATTTGGGCCACATGATCATTTATATCAGGTTTTGGGAGAGGAGAACTCTGGTCGAGTACGCTGCCGACCTGGTAAGAATATAGTTTCAACGAGGTATTAGCCCTCTCCAGGAATCCATTCTAGTACCACCAAGTTGGAACAGGTCAAGGACCATGCAAGAAAGTCTGATAAAAGGGTCACATAGTTGGTAGAACATGTTCAAACGAGGGAGAAAGATTTTATGAAATTGATCAAGTCTTTATCATCATCACTTCCACTAGAGGACAGTGCGTCTTGTCAGACATATATGTCATCAATGGGTGCATTATCCAATGCAACAGGAGGCATTTCTGGTGGCGATCAAGATGATTAAATTCCTTGTGATGATGGGGATACTGAAGAGGAGGATGTTGGGGATGATGATGATGTCGATATTGAGGGTGAGGATGAAGGTGAGGGCGAGGGAGAGGATGGGGCTGAGGATGAGCACGGGGATGATGATGAGGATGGTGATGAGGATAGAGATGGAGGTGAGGATAAGGCTAATGATGATTGTGGTTAATGTGATGTTGATCATGGGCATATTGATCCAATACATTTTTGACTGATATTTTTGACATTTGATTTTTGATTTAATATGGATGTGATGTTCTACTTCAAATCATAGCACACCTAACACATACCCATCACATCCCCCGCCCTCCTCCCTTGACCTCGAACAGCCCTCCAGACAACCCCTCAGAGATCCCCCCTAGAGATCACCCCAGATAGCACCCCCACCCTCCTCCCTGGACCCTAGACACCCCCAGACAGCCCCCTAGATAGCCCCTCATAGAGCACCACAGACAACATCGCCACCCTCTCCCCTAGACCACGGAAAGCCCCCCAGATAGCCCCCGGACATCCCCCCCCCCACCCTCCGCCCTAGACCCCAGGTCGCCCCCTACTAGACATCCCCCCCACCTTCCTCCATGGACCCCAGACAGCCCCCAGACAGCTCCCTAGATAGAATTGTTCTCACATATATTTTTACCACCAATTGAAGGTGAACTTCATGATAAGTTCTTTTAATGGGTAAGACTATAAAACCTAGTTTTTCTCTCTATTAAGGATATTATATAATTGAGTATAATTATTTATTTTTGACCAAATATGGTCATCTAATAATGTTATAATGGTTTATGGGGCTTCTGGGTCTTGTTCGAAGCTCGGAACCCCTATCGGCATAGAAAAACACTATGCCTTACTCTTAGTAAAAAATTTAATTCCATCCCACAAGTTATCTACCAACCATATATGGATATATATTAGAATAAATTTTCATGATTTTCTCTAACCTTGCACCAGGGGATGCACATCATGCACAATGTATATAGTTTCAGTATAAGATATTATCATTGTTGTTGAACAATTTGCCTAACTGGCATACGGAAAACCGACCAAACGCATTTGGATTGTGTTGATACTTTAGGAAAACGATCCATGAGTCATATGTGATGTTTAAAAGTCATCCCCGACTCAATCAAAGGCAAGATGTGGCCGATATCACTCAATGTTTCTCTCTTTTGATTAAAATGGACACCCTTTTAAGTAAAAACTACTGGCATATGGAAATCAGACCAAATGTATTAGGATTCTGTTGATAATTTAGGAAAATGATACATGGGTCATATGTGACGTGTACGACTCAAGACCTCCCTAATCTGATGTATGGTGTATCTGGTACGGCTCATAGTGTCACACTTTTATTTGAAATAGACAACATTTGAAGTGAAAACAACAATTGACATAAGGAAAACAGACCAAACGTATTCATATTCTGTTGATACTTTTGAAAAACTATACATGGGAAGATTATGACATGTAGGATTTAACCCCGCATCAATCCAAGGAACGGTGTGGTTGGTACCACTCTAAATGTCACTCTTTTGTATAAAATGGACATCATTTTATGTGAAAACAAAAACTAGAATACGAAAAACAAACAGAACTCATTCATATAGTGTTGATACTTTAGGAAAATGATCTATGAGTCATATGTGATGTGTATGAGTCAACCCCTCCTCAATCCGAGGTAAGGTGTGGCTGGTACCACTGAAATATTTTCACCTTTATATGAAATGATCAACATTTTAAATTAATACAACAACTGGCATATATAAAATTGACCAAACGCATTTAGATTTTGTTGATACTTTAGGAATATGATCCACGAGTCGAATTTAAAGTGAAAAAGTCAACCCTGCCATAATCCGAGGCACGGTGTGGATGGTATCACTGAATGTTTCTCACCATTATTTTTAATGATCATCATTTTTAATGAAAACAACAATTGGAATATGGATAACTGACAAAACGCATCCAGATTGTCTTAATACATAAGGAAAATGATCAATTGGTCATTTGTGACGTGTAAGACTCAACCCTACATCAATCCAAGGCGCGGTGTGGCCGATCCCACTCAAAGTGTCTCTCTTTTGTTTAAAATGGACAATGTTTTAAGTAAAAAAAACTGGCAAATGGAAAACCAACCAAACGTATTCGGACTATGTTGATACATTAGGAAAACAATCCATGGGACATTTTTTATTTTTATGAGTTAACCTTGTATCAATCTGAGGAACGGTGTGGCCGATACCCCTCTAAATGTCTCTCTTTTGTATAAAATGGACATCCTTTAAAGTGAAAACTACAACTGGAATATGGAAAACCAAGCAAACACATTCGGATTGTGTTGATACTTTAGGAAAACTATACATGGGAAATTTTTGATGTGTAGGAGTTGACCTCGAATCAATCCGAGGAACGGTGTGGCCGGTACCACTCTAAATGTCTCTTTTTTGTTGAAAATGGACATCATATTAAGTGAAAACAAAAACGGGCTTACGAAAAACCAACCAAATGCATTCATACTGTGTTGATATTTTATGACAATGATCCATAGGACATTTGCGATGTGTACAATTCAACCCCTAATTAATCTGAGGCACATTGTTGACGGTACAACTCAAAGTGTCTCTCTTTTGTTTAAAATGGACAATGATTTAAGTAAAAACGACTGGCATACAGAAAACCAACCAAAAGTATGTGGATTGGGTTAAAACATTATGAAAACGATCCATGGGACACTTGTGACATGTAGGAGTCAACACTACCTCAATCTGAGTAGCTTTGTGACTGGTACCACTCTAAATGACTCTCTTTTGTTTAAAATGGACATCATTTTAAGTGAAAACAACAATTGGGATATGGAAAACCAACAAAACGCATTTGGATTGTGTTGATACTTTAAGAAAACGATCCATGGGACATTTTTTCGTGTACATGTACACCCTGCATCAATCCTAGGTACAGTGTAGCCGGTACCACAATAAATGTCTCTCTTTTGTTTAAAATGGACATCATTTTATGTGAAACCAACAACTAGCATACGGAAAACCAACCAAACGCGTTAGTATTGTGTTGATACAATAGGAAAACGAACATGAGTCTTATGTAACATGTACAAGTAAACCCCACCTCAATCTGAGGCACGGTGTGGCCGGTACCACTCGAAGTGTTTCACCATTATTTGAAATGTTCAACATTTTAAATGAAAACAATTGGCATATGGAAAACTTGCCAAATGCATTCTGATTGTGTAGATACATTAGGAAAACGATGCATTGGTCATTTTTGACATGTACGACACAACCCTGCCTCAATTTGAGGCATAGTGTTGCTGGTACCACTCAAAGTGTCTTACTTTTATTTGAAATAGAAAACATTTTAAGTGAAAACAACAATTGGCATATAGAAAACCAAACAATATCATTGGAATGGTGTTGATACATTATGAAAATGATCCATGGGACATTTGTGACGTGAATGAGTCAACCCTGCATCAATCTGAGGCACAGTGTGCCCGGTACCACTCTAAGTGTCCCTATATTGTTCAAAATGGGCAATGTTTTAAGTAAAAACAACTGGAATACAGAAAATGGACCAAACATATTCGAATTGAGTTTATACACAAGGAAAACTATCCATGGTACATTTTTTATGTGTATGAATCAACCCCGAATCAATCCGAGGCACAGTGTGGCTGGTACCAGTAAAAGTGTCTCACTTTTATTTAAAATGGACAAAATATTAATTGAAAAAACAAACTAGCATACAGAAAACCAACTAAACACATTCGGATTGTATTGGTACTTTAGGTAAACAATCTATGGGAAATTTTTGACATGTACGAGTAAACCCCACATCAATATGAGGCATGGTGTGGCCGGTACCACTCTAAATGCCTCTCTTTTGTTTTAAATGGATATCATTTTAAGTGAAAACAAAAACTGGCATACAGAAAACAAACCAAACGCATTCAGATTGTGTTGATAAGTTAGGAAAACGACCCATGAGTCATATGTGACATGCAAGAGTCAACATTGCCTCAATCTGAGTCTTGGTGTGGCCGGTACCACTCAAAGTGTCTCACCTTTATTTGAAATGATCAACATTTTAAATGAAAGCCACAACTGGCATACAGAAAACCATCCAAACACATTTTTATTGTGTTGATAGATTACGAAGATGATCCATTGGTCATTTTTGACATGTACGACTAAACCCCGCATCAATCTAAGGCGCGGTGTGGCTGGTACCACTAATTGTGTATCACTTTTATTTGAAATAGAAAACATTTTAATTGAAAACAACAACTGGCAGATAGAAAACCAACCAAATGAATTCAGATTGTTTTGATGCATTAATAAAACGATCCATGGGACATTTGTGACGTTTATAAGTCAACCTCGCATCAATCTTGGGCATGGTGTGGCCGGTACCACTCTAAATGTCTCTCTTTTGTTTAAAATGGGCATCCTTTTAAGTGAAAACAACAACTGGCATACGGAAAACCAACCAAATGAATTCATATTGAGTTGATACTTTATTAAAACGATCCATGAGTCATATGTGACATGTAAGATTCAACCCCGCCTCAATCCGAGGCATGGTGTGGCCAGTACCACTTAAAGTGTCTCGCCTTTATTTGAAATGATCGACATGTTAAATGAAAACAACAACAGACTTATGGAAAACCAACCAAACACATCTGTATTGTGCTGATACATTATGAAAACGATCCATTGGACATTTGTGACATGTATGAATCAATCTTGCATCAATATGATGAGCGGTGTGGCCAGTACCACTCAAAGAATCTCACTTTTATTTTAAATGGACATCATTTTAAGTTAAAACAACAACTGGAATACGGAAAACCAACCAAACGTTTTCAGATTTTGTTGATACATTAGGAAAATAATCCATGGGACATTTTTGACGTTTACAAGTCAACCCTGGATCAATTCGAGGTATGGTGTGGGTGGTACCACCCTAAATGTGCCTCTTTTGTTTAAAATGGACATCATTTTAAGTGAAAACAACAATTGGCATACAGAAAATGGACTAAACATATTCGGATTCTGTTGATACTTTAGGAAAATGATCCATGAGTCATTTTCAATGTATACGAGTCAACCCCACCTCAATATGAGGCGCGTTGTGGTCATAAACACTCAAAGTGTCTCTCTTTTTTTTAAAAAAAATGTGCACTGTTTTAATAAAAACAACTGACATACAAAAAACTGAAAAAAAACATATTCATATTGTGTTGATACTTTTTGAAAAAAATACATGGGTCATTTAAGACGTGTATGAGTCATATGAGCCTCAATATGAGGCCCGGTGTGGCCGGTACCACTCAAAGTGTCTCACTTTTATTTGAAATGGACAATATTTTATGTGAAAATAACAACTGGAATACAAAAAACCATCCAAACACATTCAGATTGTATTGATACTTTAGGAATATGATCGATGGGACATATGTGATGTTTACAAGTCAACCCCACCTCAATCCAAGGTATGGTGTGGCCGGTATCACTCAAACTGTCTCTTTTTTGATTAAAATGAACATCATTTTATATAAAAACAACTGGAATATGAAAAAACTGATCCAATGTATTCATATTGTGTTGATACTTTATCATAATGATCCGTGGTCCAGTTTCACACAATCCACTTCTCAAGTGAGGAACTCTCACCCCTATTCTAAAACACATGACATTTAATACGCCAAGGACAACTATATTGCGTAAGTCACATATGCTCATTAATACACACCCTTTATCATCATCACTAAGTTCAATGACATTCGGCCCAAACCATGGGACATTATATATGTGTTTGGTTGAATTCATTTTTTCATTTCATTATTTTGTGTTATTAGCTTCTAATATCGGAATTTAATCATGTATGTATTATAAAAAATGAAATTTTGTATGTATTCTTAATTCTTGTTTCACATATAATTACGTATTTAGTTTTTAATGTATTGTATTCATAATTGATTATTAAATTATGTATCCTTATAATTATCAGTTTTTAATTAGTTATAATTATTATGTATTGTATTTTATTCTTCATTTACTATTGTACAATTCACATAGCAGCACACACAATAGGCTATTGTGTGAATTGTACAACAAAGCCTATACCAATGGTTTTAAACTATTGGTATAGGTTTGGTATTTATTTTTTTACCAACGGTTCTAAACCGTTGGTAAAAATCCATTACCATTGGTTGAAACCATTGGTAAAATGGTGAATGTAAGACTATTAAAATATATACCAATGGTTTTGAAACTGTTGTCATATGTTTTCTATTCCAACTTTTTTATTAAACTATTGCTATAGATTAGATTTCTACACATTTACCAATGGTTCATCTCAAACCGTTGGAATATGTCTACTCTCATGGCTTTCATGGCTACAGTTTCGAAAACCATTAGTAAAATTTATACCAATGGTTCTCCACCCTATAACAATTGTTTTAATCAATTGGTATAACTTAAATGTTCATTAGTGAAAACAATTCATTTCTTCTTAGGGTTTTTCAGAATAGTTTACAAATGATTTTCATGATATTTGTAGATTTTTGAGTAAACCAAGATATCATCATTAAATAACACTAATTTTTTTCAAGATATTCCTTGAAAAGTCTATTCATTAGATCCATGAAAATAGTAGGTTCATTAGTTAGTCCAAAAGGCATTAATGTATACTCGTAATGCCCGTACCTGGTTCGAAAAGTAATTTTCTGAATGTCTTCATTCATCCCACACAACTTATGATATCCATATCAATGGTCAATCATTGAAAAATATTGATATCTATGGTGTTAGTCGAATAAATCATTAATGATAGGTAGTGGATACTAGTTCATTGTTGATATATCAATGATCTCCCTGTAGTAAATGAACAACCTTGTAGATCCGTCTTTCTTTATAGAAAAAAGAACATGAGATCACCATAGAGAAACACTAGGGAGAATAAATCCTTTATTGCTTAATAACTCTATTAGTTTCTTTAGTTCCAAAAAATCTACAATTTCTATTCTACAAGGGGTCTTCAATATGGTTTTTGAACAAGGAATTGAATCATTGGAAAACTCAATTTGTTGTTTTGGAGGATGTCTAGATAAATCTTTTGAAAACACATCAACATATATTTACATAATATCTAAATCATCTATTTGAACATTCTTTCCTCACCCGTATTTATTTCATTATCTTCATCCCCAATAATATAATTTAGTAGTGCTACTGGGGGTGGATCTAGAAAAGAATCAGGTGGTGACGTTTCTGCTCTAAGGATAAGGGACTCTGTATCATCATCAAAAATTGTAACCTACATCTTCCTAGAATAAATTTTTTCATCATGGTCTAAATCCAATACATAATGAGGATTATATGAAATTAAATATTGGGTATAAAGATGAGATCATCATATAAAGAACATTTATATTCCCATAATGGGGACTGATTTAAAAAACATTATTGCAATGATACATGTCTTATGATTTTTGACTCTAAACTTTCTTGTTAAATAAAAGTGGAAATATCTAATTTTCATAAAGAAGAGGGAATATATGAAACAAAGTGATGATCTGGAATCAAATAAATAATTGGCTACACATGAGGAAACCATTAAATTGCCGGCCACCATGTCTTTTGGAGGTTCAGCCTCAGTAGTAGAGATCACATAATAATTCCCTTAATCGCTTTTCCTTTTTCGAGGTATGTTTTTTGGGGACTTTGGACATTAATTTCCATAATTCCCTATTACTTTATAACTGTAGCATTCAACATTGATAACCTTTTTCATTCCCTTGAAATCTCGAGCATAGTGTCCTTTTTCTACACACTTGTAATATACTATCATTACCTTTAGGCATGTACTGGGATTTTTCTTCCAACATTTAATACAATATAGATATTCAAATTTTCCCTTCTTCCCTTTATTTTCATTCCTGATTATTCATCAGATCTCTTCTTCTCTCGATTTTCTTTGATGTCGTATGAATTTGATAATTCTTTTTTGGTCTTGATATCACATGATACAATATCTTTGTACGATGAGAAGGATTGTGACATTAATGCTCGATAGAGAAATGGTTTTAACCCATCAATGAATATATCAATATTACTCCTTGGGTTATGTATATAATATGATATATGCCTTCCTAACATTGTAAATTTATCCTCATACCATGTGAAATTCTCATCCTCATTTTGCCTCAGATTCAAAAAATTTCATTCCATATTCACTCGATGGTCCCAAGTAAGGAATATTTCTAAGAAAATATCCTTAAGCCGCCTCCATTAAATATTTTATACTTCTTCATTTTCCATTGTGTTTTAAATTAATGACCATCATTGATCTGTATCTCTCATGAGGCGATAAACTGCCATTAAAACTTTTTCCCTTTCGTTACTCCCCAAAGCATGAAATACTTTTTCTATAAAACATATCCATTGCTCATCTATAAATGGATTTTTTGGTCTGATTTAATGTTGTTGGTTGTTGCATCATGAAGTAGTCTAACATTGATCATCTTCGTTGTTGATCAGGGTTCTCCATATGGGTATGGTTATTATTCATAACCTGAGTGAGTCTTGTAGGATATAAATATGAATGTAGAATCTCAAATCAACATACTAGAAGTGGGGGGGGGGGGTAAATGTTATACTTTAAAAAAATATTGGAACCTTTAATGTTGGTATGAAACATTCATTTTTAACCATGAGGAAAACTATGTTTATTAAAGATAAACAAGGTAAATTCAAAGGACCGCTTAGTTCTATAAACATGCTAGGTTCTAGAAATATGGTTTTGGAAATGAAACTTAAGAAAAGTTTACATGGAAAATATTCTACCTTAAATCATATAGATTCTTACTAATCAAATTATACATGTACAAGAATGTATAAGATTGTTATGATTTCTTTATTAATCAATAGAAGTGGAAAATAAACTTAAAATAATACAAGTAACAAGTATGAAATCTTTTGTCCCAAAGAGAAGGGTATCCAAAAACTTTGGATAAAGGTACCTTGATTTATAATTTCAAGAAATTCTATCATACCCACACCAATTTAATCCCTTGATAAGAATATCAGTTTCTTTCTTTCTATCCCCGCAATACCTCAATCATTAAGGTAGTCTCCACCACTCTCTTACTTTTCAAGGAAGTCCTTGAAATTTAAGTTAGTTGGAACATCTATCTTTTAATACCTATAATTCATTGATTTTATAGAGCAACAATCAGAGTCACATGAAACAAGCGGAACAAGATGTTCAGTACACAGAAATCATGAGATTACCTCTCTCTATAAATTACTTCAATATCATGTAATATATTGATTGATTTATCGTTTTTCAGTTGTATTTGAGCTCATTCATATGATCACCTATTTATGAGCACTTCCCCAAAGGTTGGCTCCCTCCACCAATAGTCATATTTTTCCTTGAATCCTAGAGGGACCTATACATGTGTTACTTAAAAAATTGTTAGATAGAAATAGATTACCAGACATCCTTCCATAACTTAAACAAGGGTAAAAATAATATAGTTTCTTAACAAAATATATTTTTCAGTGTCTAAGGAAAAATAATGTTCAGAGTATATGAAAATAATAACTCAGATTCAATATTACATGGATATTTTGATTCTATTTTTCAAGGAATTTTGAATTTAATTTCTTTAGATCTCAGAGTTTGAATTATAAAAAATTATGAGTCTGAATTCTAAAGAATTATGATTCTGAATTCTAAAGTATTCGGTGTCTGAATTATCAGAAATTCAGAGTCCAAATTTAGAGGAATCCAGAGTCCTAATTATAAAGAATTTATAGTCGGGATTTAGAGGAATTCGGAGTCTAAATTATTTGGAATTTGGAGTCTGAATTTTAGAGAATTCAGAATCAGAATTTTAAAGAATTCGGATCTGAATTTCAGAGATTTCAGAATCTAAATTCCATAGAATTCAAAATATGAATTTTAGATAATTCGGAATCTGAATTTCAAGGTATTTTCTATTTGAATTTTAGAGAATTCAGATTCTGAAGTTTAGAGAATTCAGAATCTGAAATTCAACGAATTAGGAGTCTGAATTTAGAGAATTCGGAACCTAAATTCCCAACCCTAAAACAGAATTCTCTATATCAATGTATTTATAGGATTCATTGGTTTTAGATATAAAACTGAATTTTACACTTAGAAGTAAAAATAGTAATATTTAGAAAAACTATTACATGAACTATGAAAACAAAGGTAAGGATATAATTTCCTTGTGGGAGGATAATATCTTTATTAAGATAAATATTTGGGGAAATAAAATTTTACTTGAGAGAGAGTGTTTGTGATTTTAAAAATATAATGTAATGTAAAATTCATAAAGAAACCATATTGACTCAATAATCTACCAATTTTGGAAAGCACAATCATCCTTACTTAAAATAATATAAGTACATGAAACTATTATGAACATGAAAATAAAAACATATATCCCTTTACTTATGAATCAAAGTGAATACGACTGAATCCCCCTTAGGATTCAGAATCACTAAGGATCATATTCTTGATTTCTAGAATGACATTTTACATTATCTTGCATAAAAAATCGTCTTTGATAATAACTAAACCTTAAATGAACACTGCCTTACTTATGGAAATGTCATCTTTCATAATATTCTATTTTTATTCCTTTCTCCCCCTTTGTGATTTTCAAAAAGAAATAGAGGGAATGGGAAAAAATTAATGGTACCTAAAAAAATTATTACAAAACAATCCAATATATATGGAGGAAGACTATAATTTCATAACGATTGGAAGAATTTGTACAATGAATAGTACAAAAAAAGATCATAATGGGAAGAAATTATCATACTTTCTCCTTGAACATCACCATATTCACAATGGTTTTTAGCTTCTTGAGCTCATTGTGATATTCTTCCATTCCCTTGAGCAGCTGATCCTAATATTTATTTTTCTTCTCCAAGAATTTAATGTTTTCTTCTTGAGTCTTAAGACATTATGCTTGATCTTTCAACACTTCTTATTGATTAACAAGATTCTCTTCATTATCAATTACGATATCCCTTTCCCTCTTCAAATTCATGGACACAGAATTAAGCATTCCTTTCAGATCCTTAACTTCCTGCTTCAGAGTATTCTACTCTAGGCTTATCATTTCCTCAAAAAAATTTCTAAGATCCTTGATCTTCCCATATTCATTGACAAAATCATCATTGACATTATCATGAAATTCATTGAGGATTATCATCTCTTCGATTGTCTTCTTTGACCAGCTAGTAATATTCATGAATGATACGTTATGAGGCTCATAACCAATGACGAAGGTTATGAAACTTGCCTCTATTGTGACACATTTTATCCATAACCATAGAAACTAAATCTGTTTTCTGATTTTTCGTATGCTAAACCACCTAGCATCTTGATTCAATGCATTAGAATAAGGTAATACTACCAACCAGATTTTTCAATGACTGAATAACAAAATCATGTCCAAGGGAAGATGATACTGAATCTGAGCGTTTGGTTGGTGATGATTCTTCTTATGTGTCATCAACTTTCCTCTTTAATGAAGCACCAACATCTTTCATTTTCACTATAGATTTACTAGGTGTATCTACTGCCACATACATCCCCTTATCAGCTCTTAGAATGATGTCTTGTGTTTTGGGAGATTCATGTTCACTATTTGATATCTAAATAATCTTATATTCATCTACATTATCTTTCTCGGCTCTTTCCTCAACATCTTATGCCTCTATTAAATCATGATTGATATATTCCTCTTCAGAGCAATTTTTCACTTCTTCCTCACCCTTCTAATCTTTTCCTGGAGTAGCAATTTTTGAAGATTTGGCATCAAAAGATCAGATTGAAAATTTCTAAGAAATACATTCCTTATCATGATAATCCTCTACTTGGCTTATTATTTCCTCAGTATCACCACTACCTTCTTCTTATCTTTCTTCTTGAAATTCTTATTATTCAACTATTTCTTCTTCATGAAGTGATTCCAGAATCACCACTTTCTTTCCCAAAGTCAAAAGAATGGATTCCATCAAAAAAGATTTTGGCACTCAGATTTGATCATATACTTTCTCACCATCTTTGAGACGATATTGTAGTATATCAGCCTCAGACATCATCTTCTTTTGTTTCTTCACTTTCTATTGAATTGAAATCTCTTCACCAGCTTTTATTGTTATGGATTTTTCCTCATCAGGGTCTAAGCCAAACATAGGCTTCCCTTCCATCCTATTTTCCATATCCTCTCTCTACATAGCCACTAATTTATTAGGGTATGTTTTTTTCTTCACTGGCTTCAGTTGTGCTAACTGAGTTTCTTTAGCCATAGAGTTTTTCATTTTCTCTACAGGTTCTTTAGACATTCTCTTTCTTCTTCCTTTCTTAAGGGTTTTAGAAACTTCTAGCTTCATTGATTATGATTCTACTTTTTCTTCAGATAGATCATAAAATTCTCCGGATTCATTAGAGAATCAATCCTTCATCCTTTTTAAGGTATCATCACTCAAAAAAATTACCATATCATTTTTTGGCTTGGAACTGTATGGAGTTTTGAAAGATTCTAATCAAATAACATTAATCAATGATAAAATAACCAAATACATAATGATTTGAGATTCCATACTTCAATTCTTGATATTCTCAATTGTCACCCAGATATATTTAACCCAATTTATTATCTTTAGGATCACCAAGAAATCCAACATGTAGATATCACTCTTCTTCAGAGTATCCGTATCCCCTTTACGTGGTATTATAATCCCTTAAACCCAAATTTCAAGAATACCTATGTTCATAGGAAGATGAAAAATCTTAAAAGTCTTCACTCCTTTCAAGCCAAGGCACTTTGTATAATTTTCATTAACAAAATATTCTAATACATCATGTAATTTGTGTGTAAAGAATTCAGATTCTCTGTCGTAATGAATTCCAATCAATAATTCAGATTTTCTATAATAAAAAGAGTAGGTCTTTCCATAATACTTAATAGAAAACTTTTCTCTACCTTATTCTATAGAAAAACATGTTGTCTCATCAAACTCAATCAACATGTCCGGATACATAAGATCATGGGCCTTTTGTTTTGAAATAAAAATATTTTCCTTACCATTGAACTTAATATTATTAGAAATAATAGAATATTATTTTTCATAAAACATCAAATCGACCATACTTTATATGTATATCTTCCACTCGGAGATTTCTGTAATAGCCGAGATATCGTTTTGAGGAGAGGCTTCTGTAGAAATTCAGAACTAAGGTGACTTTGGAGATTTGGAATGGACTTAAGTAAAGAGACATAGCTTCAGCACGTGAAAACAAAAAATAAAACAGATGTGGGACAATAATTAGATGGAATTTATATAGGAAATTAAGGTGACGACTCTAATTCCCTGGTTTATCCAACAATTGAAATAATTATGATCATATCAGATGGTTGAGAAGATAACCAAAGAATGATTTTGATAGGTTTCGATCCTTTGAGGTTTTTAAGATAAACATTCGGATTTAAGGAAATGTGAATCCAAAAAATTTAAAACAAAATGAAAATACCAAAAAGTAAAAATATGATTATGAGAACATAGGAAAGGAAACATACCATTCAGATTACATAGGACAAAGTATTGTTAATGTGCAAAATTCTTCTTGATGAACTTTATATCTCGTAAATTTTTTTAAAAAAATGAATTAATTTTTTATTACAAAAATCCAATTGTGAAATTTTGAATACAAAAAAAATTAACAGATAGAAAAATTTACTCCCCCTATGAAAAGGTTTTTCATCACATAATAAGATAACTTTTGACATGAAATTAATATGTAAGATTAGCTTATGTTTATCATTCATAAATTTTGTTTAATATATTCAAATCTATCAGAGGGTAAGGATTTTTTAAAAATATCATCAAGATGATCTTGTGTTCTGATAAATTGAAGAATGATATCTCCTTTTTTTATGTGATCCCTATGAAAGTGATGCCTAATATCTATGTGTTTTTCAAGAGAGTGATGTTCATGGTTTTTTCTTAAGGAAATGTATCTAGTATTATCACACAATATTTGTGTTTTGGTAAAACTCATACAATAGTGTGTGAGGGCGTGTTGCATCTACAAAACATGAGAAACATAACATCCAACCACTATATATCTTGCTTCAGTAGTGGAAAGTGCTACGAGGTGTCACTTTTTGCATGACCAAAAATCTAATGAATATTCTACGAAATGACCAGTTTTAGATGTACTTTTCCTCTCCATTCTACATCTACCAAAGTTAGTATCTAAAAAATGATATAAAACAAAATCATTTCTAGTAGTATAAAAGTGTCCTTAATCCATTATTTTTATTTAAGTAGTGAAAAATATTTTCCACTACATTTAAATGATATTACGTTGGATTAGATTGATATCTAGAAGATAAAAATACTAGAAAAATTATGTTTGGATGACTAGCTGTCAAGTAAAGTAGACTTCTTATCATACATCTAAAAGATGTTTCATCTACTGGTATCTCGTCTTCATCAAGATCAAGTGAATTTCATGTACCAATGTGAGTAATTATACTTTTAGTGTTGTCGTATCCATACTTTTTAAGAATATATTTAATATAATTATGTTGGGATATATAAATTATTTCTGATTTTTGATAAATTTAAAAAATAAGAAAAAATGATAAATCACCCATCACACTCATTTCAAACATAGATTTCATTATATTCGAAAACAAATTAGTTAAATATTGTTGAGTTAAACCAAATATAATATCATCAACATATATTTTAACAATCAAAACATTTTTCTTATATTTCTTTACAAAAAGGTTGGATCAACATTTCCTTTAATGTAATTGTTTTGTAACAAAAATCATGTCAGTCTATTATTCCGATCTCTAGGGGCTCATTTATGTCCATATAATGATTTGGTAATTTATAAAACGTGTTTAGGATGTTTTCTGTATTCATAACTAGGAGGTTGTTCAACGATAACTTCCTCATAAACATACCCATTAAGGAAAGAACATTTTAAAACCATTTGAAAAAGTTTTAGTTTAAATAATGCTACGAAGGAAAGTAAAATACAAATAGATTCATTTCTATCTACTACAACATATATTTTTTCATAGTCTATTCCTTCTTGTTGATTATAGACTTTAGTAACAAATCTAGATTTTTATTTCGTACTATGATTTCTTTTTCATCACACTTATTTCTGAAGACCCATATTACTCTAGTAATTAAAATTTGCTTAGATCATTCAACCAAGGTCCAGAATTGATTCCTTTCGAATTAATTTAGCTCATCATGCATAGTTTTTATTCAGTCATCATCACCTAATGCTTATTCAGTGCTTTTTGGTTCAAATTGAGAAATGAATTCAATATGTTATACTTTATTTCTTAAAGAACCTTTAGTGCTTACAGGTTTATTTACATCACCATTGATACTCTCACTTAGATGATTTTTGAGAAACAACTAATTTGGGTTTCGTCAACACATGGTATGAAATATTCTAGGTTAAATGTCTCAGAAACACCTTCATGAACATTTTCTTTATTAGAAGGATCTTCTATCAAGTTTTGATAATCATTTTTTTAAAACACACCTAAAGATGTAGGATGGGGATCTTTAAAATAATGATCTGTTTTTATCAAATTTGACTTGTAATTTTTCTTCAATAGTACAAGTGTTTATTAAAAACATTATATTCCTTATAAGTTGTGGAGTAGCCTATAAAAATTCCTTCCTCATAATTGGGTGTGAATTTATATATATTATATTTTGTATTCAGAATGAATACATTGTAACCAAATACATTGAATTAGAAAATTATAGGTTTTTTACCATTCCATTACTCTTACGGGGGTTTGTTATGAAAATTTATAATCAAAACTCCAATTATAGTATAAAAAATAGTATATACCACTTCATCCCAAAAATGTTTAGCTACCTAATATTCACTCAACATGTTTCTTTTTATTTCATGAAGAATTTAGAATATTCTTTCAACAGCACCATTCTGTTTAGGAGTTCTTAGTGCTGAGAAGTTATGAGTAATGCCTTTTCTACTAAAAAATAATTCAAATTCAGAATTTTGAAATTCTCCTCCATGATCTCTATGAATAATTATCAATGGAAGGTTTTTCACATTTTAAACATGGGCTCAAAAAATTATGAAAATAGAAAAAGATTCAGATTTCATTGCCTAAAAATAGACCTATGTAAATCTAGTGTAATCATCAACTAAGTCAAATACAAAATTTTTGCCTCCGATGCTTCTAGTTTGTATTGGACCAAAAATATTCATATACACTAACAATAATGCATCAGTATTTGATAATTCTCTGACTAATTTAAAACTTGATTTATGTTGATTTCCATATTTACATGGATCACAGACATTTGAAGAATCCAATCTAAAATCCAGTATATCCTTAACTAGTCTTTTCATAGAGATTTTACATGGATTGATAAGGTTACAGTATCCTATACCTCTATTATATAACCATGAATGATCTTCCATTGTACTAAGTCAAGGTAGGTCTTGACTTCTCAGGTCTTCTATGATTAGTGTGTATACATAATCTTTCCTATTAGAAGAAAGAATAATATCTTCCTTGGAATTGCATACTAATCATTTTTCATTCATAAAATTCACAAGGTAACCTTCATCACATAATAGATTTATGCTAATAAGGTTGTGCTTATGACCCTTAACAAATATAACATTTGAAATAAATGTTTTTTTCAAGAAGAACCATGTTACCTATACCAATAATTTCTCCTTCAGCATTATATCTGAAAATTACTTTTTCTCCTTTTGTTTTGATAATATTTTCAATGATGTTTTTGTTACCAATCATGTTCTGGGAACATCTATAATCCATGTTCCATTTATTACTATTGGAAATATCCTTATTTTCTTAAAAATAAAAGAGTTAGACATTCAGAACCCAAACCTTCTTGGATCTGGAAACTTCAGAAAGTAAAATTTTAGGAATCCATATTTTCATAGAAAAATATACTTTATGAAAACCTAATGGTTGAGTTTTTTATAGAATTTTTTTCTTAATATACACCACATTGACACATATTGCAGAATGGAGCACTTTGAATAAAAAATAATTATTACTAAAAACTTTTTTTAGAATAAGTATAGCCAAAATAAGAATTATTCCTTAGATGTCAGATTTTTTGAGTACATCATATCATAGTTTTCCTTACCAAAGGTAAAGTTTTAAAAACACCTCATCAAAGAAAATATTTCTCAATTTATTTTAATAACGAAGTTTTACTCCTAAAAAACATCTTTTTACCAATAGATTTATCCTATAAAACAATTTTCTTAGAAATTAATTTTTCTAGATCCTAAGAAATTTTACCCTTCTTAGAATTTACATCCTCATGTTTTATTAAAGTAATTTCGAAATCATAAAATTTATTATCTAGAAAATTAGAAATATCTGATACTTATTTAATAAGAACATAAATTATAGAATTTTCCTTATCAACATTTTTCATTAAGTTAGAATTTTCATCCTCAAAAAGCTTATCAAACCTAGATACTTATTCATAAGTAGGTAAAGTATTATATTAATTAGAAGAAGATTCATTATCCAAACATTCATAATATTTTTTATAACTATAATTTTCATTTAAGGAAACATTGCTTATAGATTCACTATTGTGTACCTTATCCATTAGATAATGATTTTCAATAGATAGTCTGGCTAGTAAACTATGATTCTTATGATCAGAAGATTCATAGTCTATGGATTAATCTGAAAATTATCCCTCAATGGCACACCAGGTGTCATTAACATTCAAAACATTCTTGTCATTAGCTTTGTAGTAATTATTTCTATCTCTCTCGGAATTATTTTCCTTTAAATCCTTTCTCTTCAGCATAGGAAAATCCGGCCATATATTACCTGCTCTTATCATTCAAAAAATGTAACTTAATAGTTCTCATTATCCTTTATTTTTTCCATAAATCTATACTGAATGTCATTCTTTCCAACTATCTTGTTCATTCATCGTGCAAGATTAGCTAGCTCGATTTTAGAATTTACACTTTCATTTGATTCAGATAAAATAGTGACATTATTTGACTTGGATATTTTAACCCTTTCAGGAGTCTTGACTTTAGTAGTAGTAAAAGATATAATTCAATTTCTAATTTTCTTCTTGTTCAAATTTTCTTCTCTTTTCATTCTTCTCTCATGTTGGATATGAGATCCAAAAATCTCATTTAGAGTAATATGATATAATTTCATATTCCCATCAATAACTGTTTTCTTAGATACCCATTCATTCGGCATGATATCTATAATCTTATCTACAAGTGCCTCGTCATCTAATAATTTCTCACCCATGGATTTTATGTTGTTAACAATAGTCATAATTATTTTTCTTACCTTGCATACTGGTTAATTATAAGGAGATTGAAATCCATTTTATTTTACTCGAAGTATAGATCTTCTAGTTTCTATAACCGTTGATGTAAAAAAATGAGTAATATTCAATTTCTTCCAAATTCAATTTTATGCTTCACAAGAATAAATAAGAAAATATATATTCCATGACATGGAATAAAACATAGTATTCTTGTACCTAGTAGTTTAGTTGATATTCTATTTTTTCTTAATTAGTAAAAGTTATGACTTCTTTATCTAGAATCTTTTAATCTTCAGTTTTCATAACAATGTTGTCCACTCTAGTATTAATAAAAATTACTTCATACGTTCTCTTCTATGTTTTTAATCATTCCCATCAAATATAGGTGGTCTCGTAGGATTTAGGGTGACAATCAAACCAACATTCATTCATGCCATCTACATGAAAAAATATTTCCCAAAAATTTTTTAATAGTAATGATTGAAAACAAGGATAAAATTCATAAGCATTGAAAATATATTCAGAACACTGAGAACTTGAGGACGAAAACTTATATGAGAATATAAGTATTATTGATCACTCCTCTAATACCAATTGTAGGGTTGAAATATGAATGTAGATGCTCAAATTAATATATATGTGGTGGTGAATTGTATACCATAAAAATTTATTTGGAACCTTTAATGTTGGTATAAAACTTTAGTTTTTAATCATTAGGAAACTATATTTAAGAAAGTTAAACAAGGTAAATTCAAAAGACCTATTAGTTATACAAACTATCTAGGTTCCGTAAATATGGTTCCAGAAATTAAACTTAAGAAAATTTTACAAAGAAAATATTATACCTTAAAGAAAGTAGAATCTTAAAAATCCAAGTATACTAGTACAATAAAGTATAAGATCATTATACTTTATTTATTTAAAAAAATACAGTGGAAAATAAACTTGAAACAGAACATGTATCATGTATGAAATATTTTATCCCAAAAAAATGGTATCCATCAACCTTGGATAAGGTTCCCTTGATTTATAATTTCACGAAAGTCTATATTCCCCACACCAGGGTAATCCCTCGATAAGAATATCTGATTCTGTCTTGCTATCCCAACAAGCCCTCGAACATTAAGTTAGTTGTCACTTATATCTTCCTTATCATGGAAGTCATTAATCTTTAATGTTGTCAACATCATTGTCTTCTTATCCCTGGAAGTCCTAGATTGTACCCATATACAATCTGAGTCACATGAAGTCAGCTGAACAAGATGTTCAGTACTCACCAAGCCTGAGAGTCTATCTCTCTAGAAATCACTTCAGCAGCATTTAATATCTAGATTGATTGATTGGTTCTCATTAGTATTTGGGCTCGTTTAAATGAGATCCTATTTATAGGCACTTCTCCAATGGTCGGCTCCCTCCTCCAATGATCATATTTTTCCTTGAATCTCATAGGGACTTATAAATGTGTCACTCAAAAAACGATTAGTTAGAATAATATTTCATGAAATCATTTCATAACTAAAACAAGGGTGAGAAAAATATGGTTTCATACCCAAATCAATTTTTTGGAGTATAAGGAAAAATAATGTTCGTAGTCTAAGAAAATAAAAAATCGGTGCCTATATTACATAGATATTCGGATTCTATTTTTCAAGTAATTCAGAACATGAATTCTATAGATTTCAGAGTCTGAATATTAATGAATTATGTGTATAAATTTTGTTGAACTCAGTGTCTGAATTATGAGGAATTTGGTATCTGAATTATAATTATTTCGTAGTATAAATTATAAGGAATTTAGAGTCTAAATTCTAAGGAATTAGGAGTCTAAATTCTGGGGAATTGTGAGTCTAAATTCTTAG
The DNA here is from genome assembly GCA_963277665.1 of Viscum album. Classification (NCBI taxonomy): domain Eukaryota; kingdom Viridiplantae; phylum Streptophyta; class Magnoliopsida; order Santalales; family Viscaceae; genus Viscum; species Viscum album. Next base: position 1,672,044,331 of record OY728146.1, on the reverse strand, counting down.
GAATTCAGAATCGGAATTTAAGATAATTTAGAATCTGAATATAAGGGATTTCAGAATTTCAATTTCATAGAATTCAAAATCTGAGTTTTAGAGAATTTAGAATACGAATTTCAAGGAATTCGGAATTTGAATTTTAGAGAATTCGGAATCTGAATTTCAGAGATTTCGGAATCTGAATATCAGAGAATTCAGAATATGAATATCAGATAATTTAGAGTATGAATTTATAGTATTTGGAACGCAAATTCAGAACCTGAAAACATAATGCTATATATCTATGTATTTAATGGATTCCAAGGTTTTTAGATATGAATCCAAATTTTACACTTAGAAGTAAAAATAATTTCATTTAGATAAATGATAACATGAACAATGAAAACAATGGCATGGTTAAAATTTCCATGGGGAAGGAAAATTTCTCTTGTTAGGATAAATCTTTTTGGAAATATAATTTTCCTTGAGATAGAGTGTTTGTGATTTTCAAAACATAATGTAATGGAATATTCATAAGGAAACATTATTGATTCGGTATGTTGTCCCAGTATGGTGATAATATGATCAAAAATTGTTTCATCACTAGCTCCACTACAATTATCTTTAGTAGGAGGGAAATACCTATATGGATTACGTGTGTTGATATGGTTTAAATTCCTTCCACTAGGCACTATTTCTAAACAATGTCATACACAAGATTAGTTTATGAATCCCAATATGTACTACCATACATGTAAAACACTTAACAAAAGTTGAAAATTATATGGATATAATCCATAAACATAAAAATGTTTTATTTGAGGAGGTATATACTTATAAATCCTTTAAAATGGTTTGTAACGAAAATGTGAATTATCTTAAGCATATCCCCTAGGACTGTCACAACCAAGAGTGCAACAAGGCCCATTGTTGTGTATCGGGATACCTTGGGTCAAGCCCAAAAATCCTTGTCAGTCTCTTCCCTCTTAGGAAAATCTATGCTAGAGCCTCCTTTACCTTCTCATATCTATACATAGATATGTTTTTTTGGATAACTCACAAAATATCTACATTAAAAAAAATTGTGGAAGTTATTCTACCCTAATCCTCAAAGTCTATCTGATTGTAATATTCTCTAATCAGAGTTTTTCAAAATATATTTCCATGGATGTACTAAACTTATCTAATACCAACTATAATTCCCCCACCACAGTTACCCATAGTCGGTGTATTATTGTATAAAATTGGCATGATCACAAAGGGTTCAAATCACGAAAAACCGATAAGATTAGTATCCTTGGATGTACTAGATACAATCATATGTTTTACATTGTATTATAAAATAAGACAATAAAAACATTGTCTCCATTGAACACATTCATATCCCAATGACTATCCTTATAGGTAAGTCATAATATACATCTTCATATCTTGGGAAAAATAAAACAATGAAAGGGTTGATCTTAGATACCCAGTAAGGTTAACAATATAGCATAATCATTCATAAATAAGAATAAACATTTATGGAAATGTATAAGACTGAAGCATAAAACATTTTTAAATTAAACAACAAAATAATATGGAAAAGATAAATCAAATAATTCCATTTAATTATTCACATAGACATTCTACTAGTCGAATAATCTCATGTAATATCAATATCCAATTTCATTATGATAGAATGCATAATGTCAGACATCATAACCAAATATTCAAGGCCTCGTGTGAAGATTACAAATAAGATTTTGTCAATTCCTTGTGTCAATACCCTAGTTTGTCTAATGATACCTACTAGTTTATCAAGGATCTATAGTGGGCTCCACCTATCACTTACTAAGTCCATTTCATTCCTCATATGAAATGGTTGAGTCATTGCATAATCATTCGTATTAAAACCGGCGTATGAAATGTTAATACCTTATCAATTAACCATGAAGGATATAAAAATAAAACATCCACATTCAAACATATCACAAAACCTTCAACACAATATGGATGATTTTTATCATAATGAATTAACTTCAAACAACTGTAAAATCCATCAAAGGACATGGACATAGATGAAATAAAATATATTTGAGATAAATATATCTTTATTTTATTTGAAATCATTAAAAAGTCACATAATTATAAAATAATAAAGTTTTTGTGAAAATTTATTATAAGATTATAAGGTAATCTCTGACGATGTTATAACGATGGAAAATAGCCGCCCCACCATATAAGTTAAAAAATACATTTTTACCTTAATTTTGCTAAAAAGGTCATTAAGTACCGGGTTTGGAAAATGACGGAGAGATTCCTTTCAAAACATATATGGTTAAACATGGGTATTAATGACATTAACCCATATTCTAGTAAATAGTAAAAATGTTTTGAAATACATTTTTATGAAATCCCGGATGTGGATGATAAAGAGGTCCCAATAGATACTTACGTATTAATAATCTCTGATAAGTAAAGAGATTATAAAATTAAGAGTTAACTTTAACTTTACTTTATCTATGGTATGTTATCCTCATTTATAATAGTTAATTCATTGTTATTGAATAATATAAGACCCATATACATAAATATTATATCATATATGATCTTCTAATATTTCTTTGTTAATATTATTTTAGTAGTATCATCATTTTGGGTGTTACTGAATCATTTTATTCCATATTGTTGGTCATGTAAGTCATGATTGATATATATAGGATGTATTTGATTCATATACAAAATTATATTAAATTTATAAACATTATTTTTTATCTTAAAATGAAAATTATTTTTGGATGGTTACAGTGGGGAATGAATTTCATTGCCTTCGTGGAGACGATAATCCGTACGTACGCACGAACGACAATATCATTATATTGATAGTAAAATCATATGTAATTAGATGTTATATCATATATACATAATCATTAACATGTTAAATTTTCTTACATCAGTTATATGCATTATTATACCCATCCAAATAATGAGTGTTTTCATATCAATCAACACCACGATGTGGAGACGGTAAGCTTATGTACGCATGTAAGGTGAATTTTCATTCATAGGATAGGTAGAATAATGAATATGGTTATAACATATTTATAATAACATCACAATATGTATAAGTTACTGGATTAATTATTTTGGTATGAAAAAAAAGCAATGAAATAGGAAGTTGAAGAAGAAACTAACTTTGAAAACGGGTGATGAAATTAATACCATATCATCGTCTGTTTTCATTTCAGTTGGTCAAAAGGGCTCCTTATGTAGGATTCATGATCAAATTAAGGAATCCAGGTTGAATTAAGGGTAGTTAGGAGGATATTTGAGTATGTTTTAACATAGAAAAATGGATTTGGAGGTGTGATTTTAAGAAAAGGGGGTGTTCCCTTTAATAAGAGAGGGGAGGTTCACTTGAAGAAAATCTTGAAATATTAATTTATTATAAAATAATATTCAGTTTCTAATGTCACAAAAATTATTTATTTCAATTACATGGTGTGTATGAGTCTTAAAAATCATTACCAAAAGGTTTTAGATAGGTTACGGTCATCATATTTACATTACTAATTAGATTTAACTATTGGATAAATAGTTTGACATTTACCATGTCTCCTTATATTATAATATTATATGGATAATAAACATACTATAAAAATCCAAGAAAACCCCAATAGGTTCATTTATGACATATATATTATTATATAAGTCATTTGGCCGAACCTTAGATTTTTAGGACTATTATATCATTTAATAATATAGTATTTGTTTTAAAAACTCATTTATGTCAATTTTGACACTATTTGGTATTTTGTTTTTCATAAAGTCATAAAAGCAGAATTATGTAGAAAACAATTCCTTGAATCAACCATAACATGTCATATTAACCTATAAAATTTGTGGAATGCATCAAAAGTATCATTTTGAAATTATTTGGATATTTATAATATCAATTATTTTTGTATCATTCATTGATAAGGTAATTATTGTATCATCATTGTCTCATAAATATATTTAATTAATTAATTTCAAAATATTGTAAACAAAATCTCATTATGTAAGAAATTTTTTTAGATTTCTAATGAATATTTATAGTCTAATTTATTATATGTATAACCCTATATTAAAAAGGTTTCAGTTTTGAAATCTGGAATTTAACATTTTTAACTCTTCTTTAAATTAAATAATAATAAATGTACTAATCTAATCCATTTAGACTAGAAAAAACATATTTTATTCCTAAGGTTGTTTTTTGTAGAAATACACATATCCAATAGATCTATGACATGTTTTAGAGTAATTATAATATCATTTTTACCTTTAATTACCCTATTTACTTTTAATCGTGGTAAATAAAAGTCAAAAGTTACTATTCACAAAAAATTATTTTCATCTTATTGAACCACATTTTATTTACTTATATCAACTGTGTCTCTCATGTTTTTTAAATTCAATTCAAAAAAATGTTGAAATTACGTTTTATGCAAATTTACAAATATGCCTAGTAGGTGGGTAAATAGCGGTAAAAAGTTCTATAAAATTATTATATATCTAAACTTATTTTAGAATGACTCAAATGAATTAAATTGAATGTATATATGTATTCTGTATCTATTTTGATTTAAACTAAATTTATTTAATATAAATAATTTTTTAAATAAAAAGAATATTTTAGACAACAACGTAGTGTCTTTCACTATTTATCAAAAATTGACTGTTTTCAGAAAAATACCACAAAATCACCCTAAGCTAATTTTGATATTCAGATTCCAAAAAAGAAGTCCATTTCGAAAAATAAAATTTAAAAATTTTCAATAAGTGGTTATTACAATTCACAACGGCTAGTTTTATTGGTCGTGGTGTTTTAAACTCCAAGATGCATAAAATTAATGCGGTTGCATTATTCAAAGGGAAACATACTGTGAAGCATGGGGTGTTACACATGACATGATAATGTAATATATTTTATCAAAATGTTTTATTTAATTCAAAATTTCTCCTTTCCCGCACTTATAAAAGTGCAACACATATCGCCTCCCTTCACACTACTTAAGCATCATATCTCACCCAATATCTATTAATAAAAATAAAAATCCTTTCAAACCACAAAATATAGGATTTCTTGTAACACCACATGCTTCCACGATACGCTTCTCTTTCAATAATTCAATAGCTTGCAATGTACGCTAGTTTGAGATTCTTACACAGTACGACCAATCAAAGAAGCCATTATGAATAGTAATACACACATTTTGAAATTATATAAATTTTATATTTCAGAATGGACTTAAATTTTGGATTCAGAATATCTAAATTAGCCTATGCTGAATTTTTTGTATTTTTCCGAGAACATCCAATATTCGATGAATAGTGAAAATACTAAAAAAAAAATTTAATCAAAATATTTTAGAGTGATAAATTATACTATTGAGTGGTTTTAAAGTATAATTAGAATATAATTTTATCATTTTATCCAATGGTGGTCATTATAATTATTTTCACTTTGAAATTGGACATAAACAAATGTCAATCTTTTGATTGATATTGTTTCTTAAAAACACGCTATTTGATTTTACAATATGAATTAATTATAAATTTAATTAATGCAACTTATATTTTTGGAATTTTTTAAAATAGACATCATTTTTGAATTCAGAATATCAATTATAGCTTAGAGTGAATCTTTGGTATTTTCCTGAAAAAATGTCAATTTTTGATGAATAGTGAAACCACTAAGTTGTAGTTAAAAAAATGAATTTTCATTTAAATGAAACATTACCAATTCTATGTATTGAATTTAAAAAATCTGACATACATGGTTGTTATTAGGAAGCAAAATGTGGTACAATGAGATGAAAATAATTTTTCATGAATAGTAACTTTTAAGTTCTATTAATCGCGATTAATGGTTATTAGTGTAATTTAAGGTAAATATAATTATTTAATGATATGAAATTACTTTTACACTTGTCATACACTTATTGGATGAGTCATGGCCGAACAATACAATCCATTGGTCAACTTGGGGTCCCCTTGGATCCACTTGGGTAAGAAAATTACATTAATAACTTTTTATTTAAAGTAAAAATAAAATTGTCACAAACTTGTGTTGTTTTACTAAAACAATTATTACATGGGGTTATATAAGTTAAATTTACAATATAAATATTTATTGGAAATATAAAAAGATTTCCTACATCATGGTAATTTTTTTATAATATTTAAACATTAATTTAATTAAATTTTTTATGACACCATGATGAGGTAGCGATTACCTCAATAATTAACGATTTAAATAAAATGAAAAGATAATGTAAAATCTAAGACTTACACCTGTCAAAAATATATTTTATGAGTATATTTCTAACCCTTATCACGTTATCCTATAAATATATAATTTTAGGACCTTTAAAATCCGAAACTCATTATATAATAATGTAACATTCATGACATTCCAAAAGTGCCCCTCCTCTCCTCTTATAAAGGCTCCCACCTCTACCACCTTATTCACACCATCAAAGACATTTTTCAAGGCCAAACTCTTCCAAAATACTCTCTAAAAGTTTTTCCCTTACTCCTAAAAGCCTCACTTTGGGCAGAAGTCTTCCCAAGGAAGCCTTTGGCTTAAATCAAAAAGAGTTACCCGATTTAAAGGTAATGTCTTCTGTTATGTTGTTTTGTTTTATTTTTCTTCTCCAACCCCCTAAACTATTTGTATTCCATTATTTTGGAAAAAAACTAGTATCTTAAATATAATAGGATTTTTTTATGAGATGGATTTGATTTAGACTTACACAAAACTTCGTCTAATGGTTAAAGAACATACTGTTTCTGTGCGTGGTGAATTACTGCCTCACAAAATGATGATTGTTCAATATTATTTTAACACCTCTCATGGGGGACATTAAGATGTCACTATATTTATTTATTATATATATAATGTTTATGTTTTCCTTATGATTCTATATTTTTAATTTATGGAATTCCTTTATGATTTCCATTATGGGTAAAAGAGATAATTTCATTTTAGGAAGTGTGGACTACCGCCCCCCCTAAGTGATTTGAATCGTTAATACCATATGTGGGATGTATCAAGGATGGAGTAAATGATATTATATATGATATTATACTATAATTATAATATACCTTTATATCATTATGATTTCATTCCATTGAAGACGAAATAGAAATGAAAGTAGCATTCATGCGTACTTACGGCTTACCGTCTCCATGAACGGTGCATATCATTTCTTACCTCTAAATGTTACGTAATATTATGAATGAATGTATATACTATATATATATGATATATATGATATCTACGTCAGAAATATAATTTTGGATATAATAGATATTTTACCACATTAACAACTAGTAATTATTCGAAGTTTAATTTTGACTCAAGTACCAAAGATTGACAAAATGACCGTTATTAACTTAAATAATTACATAATTTTCATAACATGGTAATAAGTGAAATAAATGGAATAATTAACTTGAAAAATGTTCTTAAGCAATTAGAAATTAACTATAGTTTATTATTCATGAGGTTAAATAATGGTCGAGTCAAGTAGGACACGAGGTAAGGGACTTCGTCTCAATCTCCTTTCATTGAGGAATATTTTGTTTTATACACAACTTTCTTTTATATGGTGTATAAAACCCTTTGGCATTTAATTTTATTCAAAAGTAATCATTTTATATGAATCGTTTTTACTAAACAAAAAAATGAATATTTTGTCTTATGTATGCGGTGACAACGACTTCTCCGCCGATGTGACCATTATTTGAGTTTCAGCTTCTTCTACAAGCCATAACTTTTTTTAAATGAAAAATAAATACCAAGTTTTATTTTTCATTTATTTTGATATTGAAAATGGTTTTTACAGTGTTTTTATTATATCAATGTGTTGTATTGATATCTTGTGATTGAAATGTGTAAATGTTATGTTTCCTTTATACATGTTTTATGTGATTCTATTATGATATGGATTATGATATGTTTAAACCTGTTCATATGAGGAATGCATTGGACATAATAATTAATGGGTGGAGCCCGCTATAACTCCTCGATGCATAGATAGGTCTCATGAGACAAAGTAGTGTCTTGGAACAAGGCCTGGACGGAATCTTATTTGTAGTCTTCGCACGAGGACTTGGCTACGTGGTTATGATAGTCTGGAATTATGCATTCCATCAGTATGAATATGGTTATTGATATTACATGTGATTATTCAACTAGTAGAATATCCATGTGAATAAGTAAATTGCATTATTTCATTTTATTTTTCCATATTATGCTGAAGTTCAAGTTTAAAAGGCTTTTGTTTCAATTATACATTGCCTTAAATGTTTATGTTTATTTATGAAACCTTCTGCTATATTGTTATCCTTACTGAGCATCTGAGCTCACCCCTTTCAATGTTTTAATTTTTCCAGGATGTGAAGAATTATCTTTTGAATGACCTACAAGGATAGTATGAGGGGATATGAAGACAAGATGTTGTTATAGTTTCGTATTACTTTATGATGTAATGTAAAACATATGAATGTATCTATAGTTTCAAGGCTACTAAACTGATCGTTCATTCAAGACTTGATCTTTGTGATCATGCTAATGTTAAGTAATAATGCACCGACTCTAGGTAACTAGGGTTGGGGTGTTATAGTTGGTATCAGAGGCAGTTTAGTACTAACCTTGGAAGCTAAATTTAGATAAACTCTGATTAGAGCACATTGGCCTAAGATAGAAATTGAGGATTAGTATAGAATAACTTCCTAGAATTTTGGTATTATAGAGATTTAGTGAGTTTTCCGAGAAATATATCCCTATCTAGAAACGAGCAGGTAGAGGCGTCTATGGAATAGATGTACCTAGGGTAAAACCCGAAAGCACCTCTTTGAGCTAGACTCAAACGGGAACTGGTGCACGACAATGGGCCTTTCTGTACTCTTTGTTACGATACTCCCGGGGGATATGCTTAGGATAATTCTCATTTTATTTTCAAACCATTATGAAGGGTTTATGAGTACATACATCCTCAAAGAAAGCATTTTTCTGATTAGGGATTATATCCATAAATAGTTCAATTTATGTTAAGTGATTTGAATGTTTTTTATTATGTGTTTTGATTCATAAACTAATCTATTTTATTCCATTGTTTATAAACGAAGCCTAGTGGAAGGAATGAAAACTGTATCAATGAACTCACTTTATTTAGGGATTTCCCTCCTATTCAAGATAATTATAGTGTAGCTGGTGATACAACTGGTGCTGATCAACTTATCACCATATTGGGACAACTCACTCAGGTTATGAATAATAACCTTACCCGTATGGGCCCCCCCCAATCCTTAGCATGGAGGATCAATGTTAGACAGATTTATGAGGCAACAACCACCAACATTCAATGCGAGTACAAATCCCTTAGTAGATGATCCATGGATAAATTCCTTAGAGAAAATATTCCATGCCATGGGGAGTAGTGAAAGGGAAAAAGTTGTTATGGTAGTTTACCGCCTCACTAGAGATACTGATCAATGGTGGTCATTGATTCAAAACACAAAGGAAGGTGATGAAGTATAAAATATGGAATAAAGGGAGTTAAAAGAGATTTTATTATAAAAATACATTCCTCGTGACCATCGAGTAGATATGGAAAGGAAATTTCTGAGTCTTAGAAAAAAGGAGGATGAGAATGTAGCAAAGTATGAGGCCAACATTACAAGGTTATCAAGGTATGCTGCAGATTATATACGTAACCCAAGAAGTAAGATTGATCATTTCTTTAATGGGTTAAAACCATTTATCTGTCGAGCATTGGTCTCACAATCCTTCTCATTATACGAAGATATTGTCTCATGTGCTATCCAGACATACAAGGAATTATCTAAATCTTATGATAAAAAAGTAAATAAAGAGAAGATGAGAAAGTTGTAACAATAGACAGATAAAGGGAAAAAGGGATAGAGGGATTTTCCATTATGTGATAATTGTGGGAAGAATCACCCGAGTACTTGAATAAAAGGAATGGGAGTTTGTTATAAATGTCGAGAAAAAGGTCACCAGGCTCGTGATTGAAAGGGAAAGAAAGAGGATATAAATGTTGAATGCTACAATTGTAGGGAAATTGGGCATTATGAAAATGAATGTCCTAAGAATCAGGGAAACATAACTCAGAAAAGTCCAAGGGATCAAGGCCAATCTTATGTTGTTACTACAGTTGAAGTGGAATAATTAATGCATTGGTTCTTCTGGAAACAAGTATTTTATTCTGGTTATAAGAATAATGTGATAAATATAAGGATTTTACTGCAGTACTTTTTGTTTTCATTAAGGTTTTAATATAATGAAGGTAATAATATTTTTAGGATGTGACAATAATACAAACATTACTTTGTTTGGGGAATCTGATGTTACAATTGATTTTGTAATTTAGAAACCTTTTAGAGAGAGAGAGTTTGGACAGAAGTATTTTGGATAACTATAAAGGTTTTAATGGATTATATTTTACATTGGATACTATTGTTAAGGTTATTTTTGGATATTTATAAAAAGGAAAACACACAGACCATGTACAACTTGTCGTGTCGGACAAAGCTATCGGCATCGAACCCACAACCATAGTGCAATTGGGATTTATCGCCTACTACTGGACTACGTTATGTCCCTGGAGTGTATAATGTAGTTTTTTTGTTATGATATATGATTTATAAATTTATTTTTGGAACCCTATACGATTAGGAAAAATATAATATTTTTGAGTTCTATTACCTTTTTTGGGTGAAAGATGGGTTTGTGGTAAAAGTTTTTTAAAGAATGAAAGTCGACATAACATGTAAGTATATTTTTTTAAGATCTTAGTAAATCTCCTAAATAAATTCCTCAACTTTATGAAAGGTAACTTAAAACAAAAACGCTGTCTGTCAACTTTTCCAACTGGGGAATCAATGACTATTTAACCAATCACAAGTTTGTGATTTTCTTATTGTTAAATTTCTCCTAATCCTGTTTTCTACAACTCTCCATTAGACCTTGATGGTTTTTTTCTCCTCCATATCCATGTTTTCATAGAATCCTAGTATGGGATATCTCAGGTGACCTTTTTTACTTCACTTTCTTTCTTTTAAAGTTATATTTTTATTAACCCTATTTCCCATGTGGGTTTTCCAAAACGGTATTTTCTATTTTCATCCTTTTATTTTCAAAGAGAAATTTCATATTGCGATGAAGAAATTTTTTGAAGTTACGGAGAATATAACACCCCAATCTTCCACGATACGCTTCTCTTTCAATAATGCAATAGCTTGCATTGTATGCTAGTTTGAGATTCTAACACATCGCGACCAATCAAAGTAGCCGTTATGAATAGTAATACCTAATTTTTGAAATTATTTAAATTTTATATTTCAGAATGGACTTCATTTTTGGATTCAGAATATCGAAATTAGCCAATGTTGAATTTTTTGTGTTTTTTGGAGAACTATCAATTTTCGATGAATAGTGAAAAATACACAAAAACAACATTTTTAATCAAAATAATTTTTACTGATAAATTATACTATTGAGTGGTTTTAAAGTACAATTAGAATATAATTTTACCATTTTATCTAATGCTGGTCATTATAATTAATTTCACTTTGAAATTGGACACAAACAATTGTCAATGTTTTGATTGATATTGTTTCTTAAAAACACGCTATTTGTTTTGATAATGAGAATTAATTATAAAATTAATTAATGCGACTTATATGTTTGGAATTGTTTAAAATAGACATCATTTTTGAATTTGGAATATCAATTATATCTTAGAGTGAGTTTTTGGTATTTTTTTGAAAAACCTCAATTTTTGATGAATAGTGAAACCACTAAGTGGTAGTTAAAAAACTGATTTTTCATTTAAATGAATCATTACCACTTCTGTGTATTGAATTTCAAAAATCTGACATACATGGTTGTCATTAGAAAGCAAAAGGTGGTTCAATGATATGAAAATAATTTTTGGTGAATAGTAACTTTTAAGTTATATTAATCGCGATTAAAGGTAATTAGTGTAATTTAAGGTAAATATAATGATATAATAATATGAAATTAGCTTTACACATATCCTACACTAATTGGATGAGTCATGGACGACCACTAAAATCAATGGGTCAACTTGGGGGCCTCATGGATCCACTTGGGTAAGAAAATGACATTAATAACTTTTTATTTAAAGTAAAAATAAAATTGTCACAAACATGTGTTGTTTTACTGAAACAATTATTACATGGGGTTATATAAGTTACATTTTAGACTATAAATATTCATTGGAAATATAAATTGATTTCATACTTCATGGTAATTTATTTATAATTTTTATACATTAAATAAATTAAATTTTTTACGACACCATGATGATGAAACGATTACCTCATTAATTAACGATTTAAATAAAATGAAAAGGTAATATAAAATATAAAACATACACTTGTCAAAAACCTATTGGATGAGTATATTTCGAACCCTTATCACCTCATCCTAGTAATATATAATTTTGGGACCTTTAAAATCTGAAACTAATTATATAATAATGTAACATTTCATGACTTTCCAGGAGTGCCCCTCCCTTCCTCTTATAAAAGGCCCCCAACTCTTCCACCTTATTCACTCCATAAAAGCCATTTGGCTCGGAATAAATCTGCCCAAATAATCTCTAAACATTCCTCTATTACTCCTAGAAGACTCACGTTTGTCATATAACTTCCCAAGGAATCCTTTTGCTCAAATAAAATAGAGTTACCCGATTTAATGGTAATGTATTCTCTTATGTTGTTTTGTTTTATTTTGCATCTCCAACCCCCTAAACCCTTTTTATTACATTTTTTGTAATAACACCAGTTTCTTCAATATACTAGGATGTTTTTATTAGAATTATTTGACTTAAACTTACACACACCTTCGTCTAATGGTTAAAGAACATATTGTTTCTGTAGGTGGAAAATTACTGCCTCACGAAATGACGATTGTTCAATCTTCTTTTGACACCTCTCATGGTGGCCATTAAGATGTCACTATATTTATTTATGATATATATTATGTTTATGTTTTCCTTATGCTTATTTATTTTTCATTTATGTAATGCCTTTATGTTTTCCATTATGGAAAAACACGATAATTTCATTTTAGGAAGTGCAGACTACCGCTCTCTCAAAGTGATTTGAACCATTAATGCCATATGTGAGAAGTATAAAGGATGGAGTAAATGATATTATATATGATATTATACTGGAATTATAATATACCTTTATATCATTATGATTTCATTCCATTAAATATTAAATATAAATGAAAATGGCATTTATGCATACGTACGACTTATCGTCTCCATGAACGGTGCATTTCATTTCTTACCTCTAAATGTTACGTAATATTATGAATCAATGTATATAATGGATATATATGATATATATGATATCTACATCATGAATATAATTCTGAATATAATGGATATTTTACCACATGAACAACTTGTAATTATAAGAAGTTTATTTTTTACTCAAGTACCAAAGATCGACAAAACGACCATTATTAACTTAAATAATTACATAATGTTAACAACATGGTAATAAGTGATATAAAAGAAATAATGAACATGAAATATGTTCTTATGAAATTAGAAATTAACTGTAGTTAATTATTCAGGAGGTAAAAGAATGGTCGAGTCAAGTCAGACACGAGGTAAGGGACTTCATCTCAATCTCCTTTCATTGAGGCATATTTTGTTTTATACACAACTTTCTTTTATATGGTGTATAAAACCCTTTGAAATTTACTTTTATTGAAAAATAATCTTTTTATACGAAGAGTTTTTTACTAAATGAAAAAAGGAATGTTTTGTCTTAACTATGTGGCGATAACGACTTCTCCGCCACCGTGACCATTATTTGAGTTTCGGCTTCCTCTATAAGCCATAACTTTTTTAAATGAAAAATAAATAACAGGTTTAATTTTCTTTTATTTTAGTATTGAAAATAGTTTTGACAATTTTTTTATTATGTCAATGTGTTGTATTAATATCATGGGATTGAAATGTGGAAATGTTATGTTTCCTTCGTGCATGTTTTATGTGATACCATTATGTTATGGTTTATGATATGTTTAAACCTATTCATATGAGGAATGCATTGGACATAATAAGTGATGGGTGTAGCCCGCTATATCTCCTAGATGCATCGGTAGGTCTCATGAGACAAACAAATGTCTTGGCACGAGGCCTTGACAAAATCTTATTTGTAGTCATGGAATGAGGCCTTGGCTTGTGGTTATGATAGGCTGGCATTGTACATTCCATCATTATGAAAGTGGTTATTGATATTTCATGTGATTATTCGACTAGTAGAATATCCATGTGAATATTTAAATGGTGTTATTTCATTTTATTTTTCCATATTATGCTGAAGTTCAAGTTTAAAAAGCATTTGTTTCAGATGTACATTTCCTTAAATGTTTATGTTTATTTAGAATGCTTCCTCTCTATTGTTATCCTTACTGAGAATCTTATCTGACCCCTTTCAAAGTTTCAATTTTTCCAGGATGTGAAGAAGTATTTTATGAATGACATGCAGGGATAATATGAGTGGATATGAAGACAAGATGTTGTTGTAGTTTTGTATTACTTTATGATGTAATGTAAAACTTATGAATGTATCTTGTCTTTCAAGGCTACTATACTAATCAGTCTTTTGAGACAGGATCTTTGTGATCATGACAATGTTACATAATAATTCACTGACTCTGGGTAACTGGGGTCAGGGAGTTACATTTCATCTCAAAAAATTTAATATATAGAATGATTATGGTGTAATCCATAGATGGATTTATGAAGAAGAGAAATAAGTCTTAATTGAGTGTTTTCAATTAATTTCTCTATATAATCCCATTAAATATTCTATAAAATTATAATATAATAAAATAAATATATTAAAAATACTAAAAATGTTATTATTCTAGAAGAAAATATTATTCACCACTTTTCTATCCTCTAGAAAACGAAAAAACCTCTCAAACGTACGTACAACCTACCACATCCACATAGCTCTATAATTAGACACATGATAGTGATGAAATGAGATTGATTTTTCTACATTATAATATGTTTCTAGAGGTTTAAGAGATTCATTAGTATCATTTCAATATGAACATAATGGTAAACTCATCCCTTCTATATAGATCAAATCATAATTCATTCTCTAATTCTAAGGAATTAGTCTTCAGGGTGTGTGTTTTATTTGGGGATCCACCACTAAGTTGTTCTATCAATGGAGATGAGATCACACTTGTTCATGGGAGATTACGGGTGTCTATAGGCTTGTGATAAGAAATTGTATAAGGATCACATCCATACAATGGGTAGTTCACCTAAGGATTTATAATATGTACTAGGAAATGTGCCTCCAATATTGGTGGTCATGGATGAAATGGAATATCGTAGGATTTATCAATAGGTTTCTTAACTATCATTAGGCAAAGGAAGAGTATCATTGGTTGAATTCCATGTCACAACCATTACAAAATAATGAATGGAAATTGGATTACGTAGCTATATATTTTGATACCTATTTTGATTTAGCCTTGAAATACTAATACAATTTTTGTAATCATGGAGATGAAGATGAAGGACTCCCAATTTTTTCTTATTAGATATAAATTCTTAGAGGATTTAACTAGAATAATATATTCTTATTAGATTATACAAAAACAAGGTCACTCATACCATCTTTTCATATAGGTATTCTCATTTATCATCGATGTTATCATTATGGTTATAAAAGGATATCCCGACTAAGGAGATTCTAAGCACAACCCTTCAACCACAGATTGATGTTCAGTAAAAAAAGAATATACATGTACTATAGGAAATTATCATATCATGCGTTTAGGATTATAGAGGTTATTGGGAGAGAAAAATAACTCTATTTTATTTTTCATTTTATAATTGTTTCTGTTGTACACTAAATATGGCTCCATATGAGGATCTATGAAGTAGGCTATGTCATTCTCCCCTGGGTTTTTTAGAAGTATGATAGGCATCACTACATGGACATTGTATCCTTTAAGATACATCAAAGAATGAAAATCATGATAGAAAATGGAAAATATAAGATCAGTGTAAATAGAGGTAATACACTAAATCATCGATCTGACCTCTATAGTTTGAGGTAGTTGATCAGATTTCCTTTAATGTTTTACACAGACCATGTCATTACTGATTCATGGATTGGGAAATCTATCACCTCATTTTGTTAGACTATTCATGTTTTTTGGGAGATTTTTTTTTGGTATCCTATTGGTTATATATTCTTCTACAGTACCATTCCATGACATATGACTTTCATATGTCACAACATCCCTGAAGTCAGGTCATCCCATCACATAATTTTGAACCAAAGGATGTTTAATTGGAGAAAAAATCTTCTTTTGAGGAGTATCATATTACTATTATTGATCCTATAACAATAAAATATATTCTAGGTATTTCCCTCTAGAATGGGAGTTATAGAGAAACATGAATATACAAGAAATGACATGGGATATAGATGATGATGTAGATGCTCAGTGGACAATGTTGTACTTAGAATGTTTTTTACCAACATTGAATTGAAACTCATGTACTAATTGTTTTAAGGGTGTATGACTATAATATAAAAAATATTTTATACGATTTATGGATCATTTTTTGTTTAATCGTCATTATGTTTTCCATTTTGGATTATACACATTAACATCACCTTTAGGCCAATAGTTCATTTGGGGAAAAAGTAGTAGTGGCTAAATCCTGACAGAAAACCCAATTCATGATGTGAATGCAATTTAAAATTTTAGTGATATTCATGATGTAAATTTCTTAAGCAATACAATTTGCAAGATAATAATTGGATTTTCCATGAATGGGAAACCCCCATGGAATTAAAAATGTAAACTCCATTCATGTCATCCATTTATCATGTACGTTTTTCAATAAATGGTTAATAACCCCACTTTAAACGAAAAATCCCCTACCTATCTTGTAGTAGTCGGAAACCATAGGAGATATCCTATTATCCTTCCCCTTAATATTTGAAACAACTTTTTCATTTAGACTCTTACTTCATCGTTGTCAGTCTGTTTTGAAGCGTATGAGTAAGTGCTTTAATTTGTTAAATTATTTTCATGGATTTCTATCCTTTTTAGTTCTAATTTTGTGAATGCTAATATTCCTTATTTTTAGAATTTTTTATGTCATCCAAGTTCTATAGTTTAAAAGAAAATTAAGAGCTTCTTTTTTATGAGCAATACTCTACCTCTATAAAGTAGGTTTTCCACTAATTATCCATCAAGTATTATTTCTTTATATTATATTCCATGTTTAAACGTGCGATATATTCTGTGAAGTGCCATAAAATATCATGTTAAATATAATTGATAGGTTTTAATTGATAAAAATAACATTGTACATCCAAATTCTCATTATAATATTTTTTTATCGACAAATTCCACCCATTAATGTGTGCCTCTGAAATTAACCCTTGATGTTTATAATTCTTATACGAACAAAAGATTTTATAAGTTTTTTCATTGTCTACAAAATGTAATAAATATAACGAATTATGTGTAATGTGGTTGGTAAAACCACATAATTCGATTTCACTTAAACAATAGTTATGGCCGTATTTAAGTGGAACACTAATGAAGTATTAAACAATTTATTAGATCATGAAAAGCCTAATTGACTACTGATTTCATATGATACATAATCCTAGAATCATGTATAAATTTTATATTCAAGCATGTTACCTCTATTGATATGTTACGTGGGCATGGTGTCCCATATAACTATGATAGACAAGCATGGTGTCCCTTCTGATTTGGTACTCAGTCAGGAAATCTAATTTACACATGATACTCAGGAATGACATCCATTGTAATATGATTCTCTGCCCTGAAGACACTACTATTGTAAAACTAATTCATAGAGCCCCTTTGTATTCTTTATATTCAACCATGGTGTCCCCAACTACATGATGACATTCCATTGACTACACATGTATGTATGAGTTATGCATCAGGTCCTCTCGAGCACTATATATATATTTAAGTCAATAAAAATAATAATGTATATAGTGAGAAAATATATATATATATATATATATATAAATGAATATAAATATATGTATATGTTCATTGTTAAATAAATTTAGAGATTTTCCTTGCATGGTCTGAAGTAGGTTGTGTTAGCCTAGTGTTCTTTAGGCACCAAAGCATGCCATTTACAACTTACATTTCTACATTAAAATTACTACATCTAAAAACATTAAATATTATATTCTCTATTGGGATATTTTTAGACATAATTTTTGTTGGACTATTATGTATATATCACACCCTTTTTGAGATGTCATTTGGTACCCATATAGACATCATGCATGTATATATAGAGAAGAAAAAGTGCTCAGTAATGGGTGAATGATTGGTTATGAATGTATGTTTTTGAGTGAAGGACTGAGCCTTCATTCATTATGATATTGGATGTACATTTTTTACTAAATTTTCATACATGTATTATACTAGATTCTTTCTTCTATGCATTACTTTTTTCATTCTGTTTTTCATGGGAACATTACTTCTTTTTTTATGACATGAGTTATGATCTCTATCTTTTATTATGTCATGGGTTTATTATTCAATTATCCACTATTTATTTTTAGTTATTATTAATCCACATAATATATATTCTAATATAAAGATGTGATACTCCATCACAAGTGGTTGTAGTATACCAACTATATCTTTCGGAGCCCATGATGTAGTCGGCAGCCTATAAAAAATGGGTAGGTTCTCTTGAGGCCATTTGGACCCCTAAATCAGCTACTATTATGAAGTGAGTAAGGCTGGTACATCAAAAAAATCCTCACATCAATAAATGTAATGTGTATTAAACCCCATATTGAACGGTGAAAATGGTGTTGCAACTAATCGTAGCCTAGGTGATGTAATGTTTAGGATAAAATTAATTTTTTATAAACATTTTTACTGTTAAATATTATTTTAATTTTGTGAAAAATATTATAAGATAATTTTTTAATAAATGATAGGTAATTATTGATATTTTGGGAAAAATTTTATTGGTTTTAGGAATATATACTTCTTTTTTAATATAAAAGTTTTTTTTTGAATAATTCAATTAAACTTTTAGGAGTGTAAGGTAATAGGAATGAGATCACCTTTTAGGTGAATTTATTCACTACTATTTATAATATTTTTTACCTTGGTTACATACTATTATTTATTTTTGGAACAATATATATTTAAATAATGTTGAAATTTTTTACGTAAAATAGATTATTTATTTATATCCATGTTCATCAATTTTTTGTTATTTTCATAGCTTTTGGTAACCATTTAAGTTTCAATTAATATATATATATCCTATATATTCTTAATATTATATTATGGATCTTATGATGCATTAATAGTTAAATATATACTTTTAGGCTGGAGAAATATTCCCCCCAAAAAATCATTGTATAGAGAAATATATGAGATTGTGGTGGAAATGAATTAAAGAATGAAAATCTACAGGTTACAAAATTATATGTTCTCGTGTTCATATTATATATTATAAAAAATCATCATTAGAAAAAGGATCTCGATATAATATTGTATTTAATTTTTTATAGATCAATTGAATCTTCTCTCTTAAAAAAGAATAACATTATATCATAAAATTTATTTTCTTTTCAAATCTATTTTTAACTTCCCAATATATTTCATTACGTCTAACTAATTTTCCCATTATTAAAAATATTGTTATTCTTTATTATATATGTCCTAATTATTTCCCTTTATATATTTGTATAATGTTTTTTTTGTTTAACACTTTTTACTATTTTGGTATTCAATAATGTAATTTTCATATTTTATACCCTTGAGTTACGATTTCATGTTAAAATTATGAAGAAATAATTTATAGAATGTGGGGGTGAATGTGAAACATCAATATTAAAATTCATATTTATTTTAAATAAATATATTATCTTTTAAATATTACGATACAAGATACCCTGATATTCAAAAATAATAAAACCATGTTCGATATCATATTTGAAAGGAAACATTGAGCTTAAACTGGAAATTAAATATATTATATTAATGTGATCATTATAACCATGGAAATGAATTCAATTATATGAAGAAGATTAATAAAATTATGAAATATATAATTATATTACTATCACAATAAATATATATTAATTTATTAATATTTAGTAAATAATCATCCAAATTTTTAGTAAAATCATTTTATGTTTTAAAATACATTTTCTTAACAAATGGTTATATTATTCATTTTATTATTTAGAGTTATAATTATTTTATTTAAAATTTAAAAAATATATTTTATAAAATAAATATAAATTTTGAAATTAACATTTGAAAATTATCTTATGGTTAATTTTTTATGATTTTTATTAAAAGTGTGTATTTTCTGTTTATAGTATAAAATACCTGTTTTTTATAAAAGTATTATTTATTTTTTAAATATTTAATAATATAAAATTTAAATTATTAAATTAATATTATTTAAATGTATTGTTTTAATTTATTTAGATATATTCAATTCTATTAGTTAAATTTGAATCATTTTTATACTTGATATTTATATGAGTTTATATTTAGGGGCTAAAAGACATATTTTCTGATAACAGTTCTAATGTTCATAATATTTCACAATTTTATGTAATTAATATAACATTTATTGAGGTAATATATTATTTAAATTTATATATTATATATTTAAATAAATTACTTTTTACAAAATAATTACTATCACCAATCATATAATTAATATAAGATTGCCTTATGCTTAATTAATATATTTCTTGAAAACCATTTTTTGAAATGTCTGCGTGTTTGATTTTATTATTAACTCTGATTCTTTTTTTATGTTAATTTCGTAATATGGATTATATATTTTTAATATGACTAGATAATGTTATGTAATATGTTCACCCATAATTTTTCAATAAATATTTATAATGATAGTAAAATTTAGTTACCAGAGTTATGGGCGAAATGAGGTTTTTCACAATACACGAACTTGTCCACAAATTAATTTTCTACACCCATAGATTTTTTTTTAAAAATGAGGATTATATATTTCTAATTAGTGTTTCCAAATTATCTTGTAACGATAATTTTATTTTAATCTTCATGTATAAATTATACAGGTTAAAAAACAAGTTAGCATAAAGAAAAATTGGTAAAACTGAGTAAACATAGAAAATGATAGAAGAACATGTTAAAAAAACAAATTACTTTTAATTTATATATATTTTTATCAACCAAAACAACCTTAAAATAGTTTATTTTTAAATTTTAGAGGCAATTTTGGTGATAGTGACTTCCCATTATTGAATAATTTTGGGTATTTACAAAAATAAAAATCGTTAATTATAAAATGACCCTCCCTCCGCTCGCGTCATCACACCTATATAAAAATTTGGATTAAAAAAACCCAAAAAATTTTAAAAACACCATATACACATATTTTATCTTATTTTATTCCAAAAATAATGAACCTAGTATCCACATTTGGATATCCATAAGAGGTTTCTCTAAGATAATGTAATTGTATTAATGAAGATCTTTTTTTTCTTTCTTATTATACAACCATTAATTATGTATTAATAATTAAAATATAATACCACTTTTAAATAATATGTACACTGACATTATTATAATAATTGAAAAACCCATATACATATAATCTTTCCTCAAATTGAACTATAATCATCGATCATGTGTACGGAGGACTACCACCTCATGAACTGATGTGACTCAGTTTCTATCCACACATATCATGGATAGATATAATGATGGAATTTAATTATATATAAAATATATATGATTTAATCATAATATTGAAATTATAATATCACATATAACCTCTTAAAATTCATTCTGTTTAAAATAGGATAACGACACTCATCTGTACAGTGGACTACCACCTGACAAGGTGACGTGATACGTTTTTCACTTATGATTTATGTAGAAGTTAATAGGAAGAATCTAATGAATATTTGATATAT
This sequence comes from Viscum album, assembly GCA_963277665.1. Classification (NCBI taxonomy): domain Eukaryota; kingdom Viridiplantae; phylum Streptophyta; class Magnoliopsida; order Santalales; family Viscaceae; genus Viscum; species Viscum album. The sequence goes on along the minus strand of OY728146.1, from coordinate 1,672,022,266 downwards.
ATATATATGACATGATATTGATGATATATAATAAATATATACCCCACTTTATTACCCCTTCACATATTAAGGTAATGATAACTCCCCTCTTGCATTCTTACAACCTACCATCCCGTAATGCAATGTGATCCATTCTATATATTAAAATTAAATAATGCTTATAAAAATGTATCCAATGAAGAAAAAATATTAATATAATTTATATACTACCATATATAATTGGACCATATATGATTCTCAATAACTGGAACATTCACATAAAAACATGAATGAGAAAACATTGCAGTTAACTGATGAAACAATACTTATAATGAATAATTTTAAATGAAAGGATGAAAATATGTTATAATAGGATAATATATGATTTTATAAATATCAATTATGGTTCTATAAAAGTTAATAACATGTTAAAATATACTATAATAGAGTTAAAAATGCATCCAACTTAAAAGACGCAAGATTTATGGGAAATCATTTAAATTTCCCTTCATTGAGACATATGTTACTATTGTAAACCAAATTCCATTTATACGGTGTATTAAACTAGATATTATACATGTAATATCGTTAATTCCTAAATTTTTTGTTTAATTTAACTTTTAATTTTAATTATTTCATAAAGGTGATTTTCCATGAATGTTTCTTAATTATAAGTAATTTCTTAACTCAATTTATATTCATTAGGTTATGATACTTCTCCATTATATTTATTATTCTACGATTATTTTTGTAATTTATTTTTATTTTTTAATATTCTTTTTGAAAAATGTTTGTATGTATTTACATTTTTTACACATAATTAATGATTTTATTAATACTCAATTCAATGGTGTGATAACTGTATGGGATTCATTTTAATTTCCATTCTATTGAGACATATTTGTTAAAATGTACCTATTTATGTTATGTGTTGTATATTCTTCCCTTATAGTGTATTTAACATGAATACATAATTATTTATGATGATTAAGGTTGTTTTAATTTTTCATTTTCTAAGGGTCTATAAATCAAATGTCACCAAAGTGGTAAAAATTATAGAGCAATATCACTTTATTTTGTGATTGTTGAATTTATCTTGAAAAAATAATTTTCATGTTATTATTATTCAGGGAATATTCAATTATATTAAACATACATATTATTTTAATCCTATATATTATTATTTCATAAACATTGTACCAGTTTTACATAAATACATTACTATTAAATTTATATGACTGACTTAGGAAATTATTATGAATTTGTATTCCCTATTTGATATGGATGTTTGTTGATATCCATATTGTTCATTAATTTAATTGGATATTAGAAATACAGGGACTGTATTAGACTATTAGTTGTTGGTGGGAACTAGTTATAGTTATTCACTTGATACATCAGTAGTTCCATGATACAAATCATTTTTCTAGCATATTTAAATGGGTTTTTAGTGTATAACTACCAATAGGTTATCCTATATTTGAAAAAGGAATGGATGTTAAAGGGATCATTATTCATGGAATCATGATTTACTATAATAATATTTTTCTTTATTTATAGTTTAGTTATTATTATTATCCATCATATTTTATCATTAATAATATCTCAAGGTGAATTTCATTCTCATTTTATTGTTATAATTACTTGTGTTTTATGTTATTAATCATTATATGTGAATTATTCCTTATCTAATCCACAAATTAAAAATATTTAAATGGAATTTATATATATTTATTTACCATATAATGTAAATTATTCTTATTTAATGATATTATATTCTTCTCTGCATATCTCATATTGATCATTTGAGATCACAGTTTAATTCCTCGAATATATGAAGAATGAATGTTTAAATACGATCAAGGATATAGAATAATTAAAATCTCTATATTATATTTTTTGTTTTCAAATTTAATTTTAGACTCAATTATGTATCCATTTTACTGATATTAGTAAACTATTCAGTCCATTGGAATGCAATCACAGGTATCATATCCTATAATTGTGATGTAACCATCGGCTCTAGGCTACTGGGGTCGGGGCCCTTACAGGGAGTTTTGGAAATGAAAACACATTTTTACATAGTATAAACCACTTAAAGGAACACTTCTATGATATTATGATCAACTGGAGGGTTTTATCATGAAACACCACCTATTGTACCCACCTGATGAATTATAGGAATCCTTTTGGGGGGTTTGGTATTACATCAATGAAAAAAATGACCAACAAATAAGTAAATTATGTATTATTATTCCCAAATAACTAATATTATATCAAAAATAAATATAATAATTACACCCCCAATATCACATGGAACCATAAGTATTTTTATGTTGAGACCTTTCTAGGAACATGCTCACAATCCACCTAATATATAATGAAATAATTATTTTTTTCTACAAGAACATACTAAGACATGGAGAACAATGGCCCTTCAAAGAATATTTTTCATGAAATATTTTTGTTCATACCTAAAAAAGACTTTTAATATGTCCTATAAAATGGAAAAAAGACATTTCCAATCCCAATGAGTGGGATATATGTTATTGGGAATTAATAAATACCGTTGAAAATGATTTTTATCACATTAATACAATTGACTAGTAAATGGAATATATAGTAGAAAAAAAAATTACAATAAAAATTCATAAATACATTTTAAATTAGTACAAAAAAATCCTCTTATAAAAACTAGAAACTAAAATAATAAGGATATAAGGAATCACATATCCATGTGATATGATAGAAAGCACCGCAATCATATTACTATAAAACTCAAAAAACACCCAAACATGAAAACCAGCCACCCCCATTGGGTTCTATGATGTTACATGTGTTAGAAAAAAAATGTTTTATAGAAAAAAAATGAATGTGAGGGGAATAATAGAACAAGACTAGTAGGATCCATCCATGTGATTTATGACAATTCTTAATGATACAAATTTTTTTGACAATTTAATGAATTTTTTAGAATGAAATATCGATTACCATTGTTTTCAATAAATGATGTAAATTAACATTTTATTAAATTATTATTAAGAATGATTAATCAAAACCTTTTTAGATAAATTTATTATAAACTATTTCTCAAGGAATTTTTAAATAATAAATCCTAAATTATCACAATTAAAACTATTACTATGGTAGTTTTTGACCATTTTAGAAAGGATTTACATTTACTCTCCATGACCAAAGTCCATTAGGTACACATTCTTTTCCATGGAAACATTGAATATAAGTCTAGATTACACTTTAAGAAGTGTCTCCATGTCACAACAACATTCAGTTGCTATTAAAATTATAATTCATGGCTATTGATATTCAAATTGTTTTCCCTCCTACAAACCCAAGGTTCCCAAGTTACATTAACCCAACATTGTGGATTTCTATTCCAAAAATATCCCCTACATGGAGTATTTAAAATTATAAAATATCCCCCATATAGAGGACTTCAATTTCTTGATTTAATCCATTCTAATGTCATATCATACATCAACACCAATGTCCACAATAAAATATACATAGAAACCCATTTTCATTTTAAATAAAAATTTTTGGAAATTTGTTTTATAAAAATATGCCAAATTTAAATTTTATGGAATCATACATATTTTAATAAAGTAGTTCAGGAAACCAATTTGAAATGAGAAAAAAATGGTCTAATAAAAATATTATATTAATGAATCCACCCACATGAAAACAATGTATTCTTAATGGGTGATCATGATCCAATATCCAAAGAGGATGTATAAGGCCCTAGCCTAAAATATTACATAATCTTGAGTTAAATCATGACGTCACATTGAGGATCTTTTCAAGTTTACAATTTTTATGATTAGGCAATAACTATTATATAAAAACTCATATATTACTAAGTAGACACTTCTACTCACCATCCCTTTTTTCACAAAATGAAACTATTTAAAATAAAATAAGGATTATTTTTTATGATAAAACTATTCATAACATTCATCTGGAATTGTTCTGTTCCTTTTAAAATCCTTATACTATGTGAAAAAGATTTCAAGAACATGGTATAAAAAAATCTCAGTAAGGGAGTATAAAATAAAAAAATTAAATTCTATTCAATGAATACATATAAACCCAAAAAATCCAACTTTTCAATGATAAAACAAAAACTCTTTTACATACCTAATGAATTTATAATATTCATGATATTTTTATTATTAATCATAATTCATAATTTTATATTGTTCCATCCATGTCATACATACATTTTATCTTTAATATCTACATAGGGTGTTACCTTCGGGGTTAAATTTGGAATAACCGTCATAGTATATTCAATAAATCTCTTAAGAGAAGCCATATATTTTAAATGTATTCCATTACCCAATTCATTTGAGAGATATCACATGATCAAACTATCTTGGTTTATCCTGGATCCATCTATATAATTATGCAACGCCCATGAACTATAATATAATCATAACATATAAAACATAAACAATGAAATATTTTCATTTCTATATTGTATTTACAAGACATCATTTCAAGATATTGATATTAAAAATACATTATCAAAACCATTTTCAATAAAAAACATAACTGAAAATGGAATATGGTTTTTATATTCCTTTTAGAAACATTATGGCATATAAAGGAAGAAAAAAATAAATAATGGTCATGGTGTTAGAAAATTCATTATTCTTATGTACGTTAAAAACATTCATTTTGACATTTAGTACAATTATTTCTAGAAAAATATTAACTTTAAAACATTTGAATAATATTAAAATTTAGTCATAAAATATCATGCATAATCATTTTATTTTCATATAATTTTTTTTAATATTATGAAAAAAAAGTGTTGATAATTAAATCTTCTAATGTTCTAGGTGTCCCATACCACTTACAACATTTAAATATTAACCACCAAAAATTAATAAATTTACCAAAAAATTAAATAATATTAATTTAGAAAAAATAAGGATATGAAATTTCATATGGTTGTACATACACCTAATAAAATATAAAATGTTCAATTTATCAAGAAATTCCCTAATGAAAGGAGATTGAGACGAAGTCCCTTACCTTGAGTATAAATCATCACTTACAATAGTCATATTCATGAATAATAAAATTTTATTAATTTATATTTTCTTGAGAACATATTTCGTTTTTATTATTCTTTTTATATCACTTATTTCCATCTTATAAAATTTAAATAATTATTTTTGTTCATACCAGATGTTTTATCGATATTTTTAACCCTAGTTTAAAATGAGCATATTATGATTTAAATAGTCTATGTGTTCATAATTACATAATATAAAGAATATTATTCATTATATAATAATATATTTTATATATTAATAATAATTTTTAAAATTGAACCATTAATTATGTTTGTGAAAAATGAACAACATTATAATCATGGAGATGGTAGGACGTATGTACGCATGAGTAACGTTTTTCATTTTTCATTGATCATTGTAGAAATAAGGTAACTATTATTTTATCTTTTTATAATGACATTAATATTATTAAAATAATATAAATAATTTAAATATACTTATATATATTATTCATGTTGTGTGTGGAATTAAAATGATTCTCTTCGCTTCATGAAAGTGGTAGTTCACATGTATGCAGAAATGACGTTAATATTATTTTGGGTATAGAAAGTAAGAACATAATTGAAATATTATAATTTTGAAATGATAGAAATTTCTTTAATATCATATATAAAAATTTATTCTATCAATATAAACTGTCTTGATCGATTGTAATGAAAAATGAACTATATGGATTCGTCAAGAGCAGTCTATTTTACACATGAACTAAATTTTCATTTCGTATATGAGAAAAATAAAGAATGATTTATGTGATGATAAAATAATATATGATTATATTTAGTATTATATATTTATTATTGTTTCATAGATGAATGATATTTAAAATTATTGGAAGAATAGTTAAAATAGAAGCACTTTGAAAAATGACACCTCATCTTCAGTTCATCACCTTTGAAAAGCACCTTAACACCTATAAGAAGGGTGTTCTACCTAATTTATGTATAAATAACCAGACATAAACATTACTTAATAATGAGTTAAATTGTTTGTTCTCATTGAGAATATTTTCATGTTTAGAGATTTATAGAAATATGCTATTACAATTACGTTACATCTCATAAATTAAAAAGTAGACAATTCTACTCAGTATCGATTTTTTTCATAAAAAAACTCTTTAAAAAAGTGTCATGTATAGTTATATATTTTACATTGCATGAATTTTACTTGATCCAATCCTTGACCCTATTCTATATTATTTCCTATTAAAAATATTTCAAAAACATGGGATTAGCATAAAAATCTCATTATGGGATACACAAAAAAGGAAAACTGTTAGTTTTTCAAAATAATAAGTAAAGTAAGAATACCATATCATAAGTAATAATTTTCACTTATATAAGTAATAAATACTCTTCACTAAATAAAAAGTCATTTATTACCCTTTTGGGTCTAAAATATAACCATAAAATCCATAGAAATCACACATTACAAATATTGGTAACGTGGTAATAAACCAACTTAAATGGAATAACCATATGGTCGACTTCCAAACATATTACTAAATTGAATAGTCATACGATGAACTTCAAACCAATTGAATTGGAGGTTATAACATAACCACTTTTCCCAGTTTATCTTGGCCCCTCCCATTTTTTGGTTTATCACATAACTACATGTCAAATGTCCAAGTACCATTATAAAATCATTACACATAAAATATTGAAAATATAAACATTTAACAAATAACATTTCATTTGAAATAACAATAAATAGTTTCATTATATGAAATAATTAATTGATTTTAAAACACATTTTCAATACCATGACAGCCTAAAACAGAATAAGTTATTTCGTATCTTTTTAAAAGCATTAATGCTTATAGAGGGAGCCGACTAACGATTAAGGTAGGAGGGTGGTAATTGTCAGTACAAATGTTAAAAACATTACTTTTTTCTTTAGTAAAATTAATCATATAAAAATAATTCCCTTTCATTGAAATTAAAAGTAGAATGGTATTATTATATACCGTATAAAAGAAGGAGTTTCATATTGTCAAGACATGCCTCAATGAAAGGAGATTGAGACGAATTCCCTAACCTTATGTCCGACTTATCATGTTCGTTCTTTAATATCCTAAATAATAAACATAAATGTATTTTGAATTTCATAATAACATTTTACTAGTTTATTATTCCTTTTATATCACTTATTACATATCTATAACAATTGGTTAATTATTTGACATCATATAGTACATTTTGTCGATGTTCGGAACACAAGTTAAAAATTTAAAAAGTTATAATTATAAATTTTCATTTAGGTTTAAATTAGATAATCTATAGAATTATATTCAGGATTTGTATAACATTTATTTAATATATATCCAGTATATACGTTTTTGTAATAGTCCATATCATTTGGATATATGAAACTGAAATGCACTATTCATGGAAACGGTATCTCGTACGTACGCATGAACGCTACTTCCATTTAACATTTAACATTTTAAAATGAATGAAAACCAAATGATACATAGGTATATTATTATTCCAATATAATATAATATTATATATATGTTAATTATTTTCATTAACAAAATCCTATATACGTTCCATGTACGATATAAATGAGTCATATCACTTTAGGGGGCAGTAGTCTGCACTTCCACAAATCAAATTATCGTATATATAAAACCTGAAAAGCATAAAGTTATGTAATAAAACATAATTATAGAATAATATCGATAAAATAAATATAATATATATTTCATATATAATTACAATTTCATCATAATGGCCACCATAAGAGGTTTTAGAAGATGATTGAACAATCATCGTTTCGTGAGGCAGTAGTTCACCATCCATAGAAACATTATGTTATATACTTATTTCATGGAGGTGTGTGAAATTTTATTTCAAATACTTCTCATAACCACATACTAGTATATTGAGGATATTGGTTTTGTTATAAATTAATTGAATAAAGTAAGTTAAGAGGGTGGAAGAGGAAAATAATATAAAAGAACTTGAGAGAAGACGTTACCTCTAAATTCGGTAACTCCCTTTGGTTTAAACCAAAAGAAATTATTGAATTTTATTTTTACAAAAATAAGGATTATATGTGGAAGAGGAGGATATTTAGGGATTCATGGAGCAATTTGTGGACAGTAAATGGGCTTTGGAAGAGTGTAATGGGTTAGAGGTGGTGTCCTTTTATGAGAGTAAGGAGGGGATCTTTAGGAATGTTTGAAAATATTATTTTATTATAAACGTTTTTTCATTTTCAAAATATCCAGAACTTATTTAATTCAATAATAATGTGAATATAAGTCTAAATAAAATCATCCAAGAAGAATTGGATAGGTGTTTGGATATTTTTCAATCCTTATCTTTTTTATTTTTCCCTTTGTTAACTTATTTAACTTTTACCATGTCCTCTTATATATTCATTCTATATGGTTAATATAGAAACATTAAAATGAAAATCAGACAATAAGTGGTTCATTAATGAAATTTTCAAGAATATATAACTAATTTTTCTGTATCGTATATTTTTGAGATTAATATATCATTTAATAAAATATTGATTGATTTAAAAACTCATTTATGTCAATTTTAATACTATTCATGACAAGACCTTTACAAAATATATTTCCACTTTATTCTTTCTAAAAAACTAAAATAATTCAACGATTACAAGTCATAATATTAAATAGAATATGTGTATGTAATAAAAAGTATCAAAATAAATTTATTTTAACCATTATAATTCATTTATTTAAAACATTCATTAATGAGGTAATCATTACACCATCATTATGTCATAAATAAATTTATTTATTTAATATTTAAATATTATAAATATAATACAATGATGTTGGAAATTATTTTATCTTAAATTTTATTATTAATAGTTTATGAGATAACTTTTATAACTCCATGTAAAAATTGATTTAATAAAACATACATGTTTATGTCATTTTTATCTTTACTTTGAATTAATTAATATAAAGTGTCATTATCACTCCCATGTGGCTCCATGGGATCCACAAATCAACATAAGGATTCCCATGGTTAGACATGTATCAAAAAATTGGATGAGGACAAATTTTAAGGTAATTTAATATTATTATAATAATATTTGTTTACTCTTATTTCCCAGATTTACCTTTTAACGATGGTAAATAAAATATTTTCCTAATGTTAATATTCATAATGTATAAAATTAAAAGATATATATTAATAAAATTTGGAAATAATGAATCCAAATGTGGAATTCATTTTTACAAATTCAAAACACTAAAGTGGTTGAAATTAATTTAAAATTAATTTCCTTTGTCAAAACAAAAATCCTGTTTTTATGAAAGAAAAACTATCAGAATATTGACACTTGTTTGGGTCCAATTTCAATTTGAAATTACATACAATGAATAACATTAGATTTAATGGTGAAAATATAATCTAGTTACACTTTAAAACCATTTAAAAAGATAATCTAACCATATAAATATATGTTAATAAAAGCAATTATTCATTAAAAAATAGTATTTTCACAATTCATTAAAAAATTAATTTTATCTAAAAAAATACATAAATATTTCCAATGTAAATTTAGATGTCCTAAATCTAAATAAAAATTTCAATTTGTCAAATAAAATATATAAAAGTGACAAAAACTAAATTTAAAAATAGTTCTCCATCAAAAGGTGGTAAATCGACCATTTAAAGAATATTATAGCATCTATGCTTAAAATTGGATTCATTCACATTTTAAGACAATAAATTTTATTTAATAAATGTAAGAATACATAATAAACATTTTTAATCATATTTTTGTTAGTTCTGTTCATTTCCACCAATTCAACGGTTATGCGTAATCTTGAATTTCTAATAATATTATTAAATTTTTATTTTTCTGTATAACTCGACATTAGACGCAACACAAGATTTCAAAGAAACTCGTTGTTGCGTATTAGTTGCTCCATTGAACATAGAATCATATTTAATGTAAAAATAATTTTTAATTCACTAATATTTATAAATATTAAAATTTCTTACTCTTTATTTACCTCGGATGTTACACTAATCCATCAAGAATGTGGGTAGATTCATGGGTATGTTTTTTGGAAGATATTTGATGAACTAAATGGTCATTGGAGTGCAAGTTTCAGATAGGAGTGGGAAATTTATATAGGATAGGGGAGGGGAACACATTGAAAATAATAATATATTAAATTAATAAAAATTAATTTTTTATAAAAATTACTCCAACTTTAGATACATCAAAGATAATATGGGTATTGTTCTAAATCCTCTTGTCAAATAATTTATTGACATGTGTTTATTTTATTTTAAACCATATATTTTTAATTTACCCTTAATTATTATATTTTAATTTTAGTTATAATATAAACATATTAAATATAAATAAGCTAAAAATATTACTTATATGGGGTAAATTTTCTAAAATTGGAAACATAATTAACATTTAGACCGTATCATAGTCACTTTCTATTTGTAAATATTTTTAATTGTTTTAAATAAGTTAATAAATTATCATTTTTTTAAAATATCATTTATGTCAATTTGTACATTATTTATTTTAATGAATTTAAATAAAATAAAAACAGAGAGAAATAATAGAAAAAAAAAACAATATAATATTATTATTACATGAAAAATCCACTAATAAATTTCTTATCAAATATATATTATATCAAATAATATTTATGTTAATATTTATAATATCGCTAATATGATTCCTTCATTAATAAATCAATCACAATATCATCATTGTGCCATAAAGAAATTAAATTATTTGTTGTTTAAAAATTTTAAAAATATGATGATGTAGTTAATAGTTTTATATTTCTAATTACAATTTATATAGAAAATATCACTTATATGAACCCATATGAAAATTGTTTTAATAATAAGATACATCACTATGACATATTCTTTTTACTTTAAATTTAATGTTATAAATGTCATAATCACACAAATGAAGAATAAAAAGGATAATGATTTTGCCCAAGGATTTTTGGGTCATATATAACTCATCCAATAAGGTTAGTATAAGTGTCAGGATTGTTTAATGTTATTATATTATAATTTTTACCATTAATTATCAGATTTATCATTAACCATGGTAAATAAAATACTAAAGTTATTATTCCCAAAAAATTATTTTGATCCTATTAGATCACATTTTTCATACTTATTACAACCATGTTTGTCAATTTTTGATAATTCAACTCACTAAAGTAGATAATATTAATTTAATGATAATCACATTGATGAATTGAGAAACATGTTCTTAAAAGGTAAAAACCATCAAATGATTGTCAAGTATTTATATCAAATTTAATTTGAAATTATTTACAATTTAAAAAATTAGATTAAATTATAAGAACTATTTATAATTATACTCTCAAAACATATAATATGATAACCTAAAAATATAATTAAATTATATGTAAATATTGTTTTGAATTAAAATGTAGTATTTTTTAACTATTCATTACAAAATTAATTTTATTATAACAATAAAAAATAGGTAAAACACAGTGAATATTGATGTTTTATTCTAAATAATAATTTTATATTCAATATATAACCTCTAAAAGTGTTATAATTTATATTTAAAATTGATTTTCCATTAATGGCAGTAAAATTGCATTTCTATAAAAACACTCATTTTATTTGTAAAATTGTATTTTTTTCCTATATAATCTCTAAAAATCTTATCAGATGAATTTTAATCATCATATTAAAGTTATATTTCATTAATATAATACAACAAGCTTGATTTTATTGTTTGATTACTACAGTTATTCACAGTTAAATAGTTTTTCGTAAAAAAACATCATTTATATTCAATTTATATTTTATTTTCTAAACATTGAATCATTGTATAATTATTTATTAACCCTATTATCACAATTTAGTTAATATATTTCATTCCATCCATTATAATGGTTATTTTATAACTATAACATAAAATAATAATATTAATAATATATTATTTTTTGGTATAGCTAATTATTTTTTGCAACATGTGATTTTATAGAAACCAATTGTTGCATGTTGGTTATACTATTTGAAATAGTTTCCTTTTTAATGTAAAATTAATATCTAATAAATAATAATAATAAATAAGAAAAATTATTATTATACATTTACTAGGGATGTTACATCCTTCCCCCTTTTGGAAATTTCATTTTCACAATTTTAAATTTTCCCTTCCTCACTAAGGTTTCACTTTTCAAAATTAAATTTTTTAAATCCCTTATTGATAAAAGTGTCATTAAAAATTTCACATTAAAATAATTAAAGTGATGTACAATGGTCACCAGAGATAAAACATACTAAGATTCACATAGAAAATCCTGGATATGGATGAAAAACTAATCATCATGTTATGATGGATAGTGATAGAAAACATGACTTGTAAAAAGTTAACAATAAAAAACCACAAACATTTGATATATTAAAAAATATTGTATTTTTTGGTATAAAAAGTAATCATAAAATATGTTTTAATTCCTTTTCATAGATTTTAGGATTTATTTTTCTATTACGAATAAGAACATAATGAAATACACTTTCTTAACAAGGTGAGTTTCATCCTTCAATCAAATTTCACCAAATAAATCACCTTTTCCCAAAATGATGGGTATTTGGGATGAATTTTTCCCCCTGAAGCACTTTAATGAACATCTATAGAGTCATATATTACACAACAGATTAAAAATTTATTTCTCTTATCATTAAACCTAACCCAAAACCAAAATGGTTTGTATAAGATAATATAATTCTTCAAAAAATATAAACCATATAATGATGAAAAAATATTGTTAATTAAAAAAATTAATAAGTAATAACTAAAGACCAATATATACTATTCAACAAATACGTATCCTTAAAATTCATTAAAAAAATTCTTAATATGATTTAAATGTATAAATTAGAAGGATTTGATGACATATTCATTGATAAAAAATTTCTATATTTTTCTCCTAATAACAACAACCTATATTAATATCTTATACCAAAATGTAATTAACCAAATCACATATTCTCCAAGATATGTTAATCATATCTATAAATATCCCAATTCCTATATGTCCACAATAAAAACATTTATTCTTCCATAATATATTTGAAAAAGTAATCCACAAAGAAATCACATATTAATCTATTTTTTAGGCTTATAGTGTTCCCAAAATAGTGAAAGTCTTCCAAAATACGATTTATCACTTAATCCAAAAATCAGTTTCCAATACCCAGGAAATCCATTAGGGAATAAATATGTTCCAAAAATCATCTTATTATTAATCTTCCAACTTGATTAACTAAAAAAATGAAAATCTAATTAGGGCCTTAATGTATTCTATTGGTAGGAAATTCACCATTATTGCCCTTCAATTGTGTGTTTGATCCCTACATTCTTTCCTGAAAAGATGGTTTGTCACCCATACAATAGGTTATACATTTTATAAAACTATATCATTCTTATAAAATACCTCTAACATGAGAAAAACTTCATTAAAATAACAATAATATGTTTATACCTCAAATATTATCTCATTCCTTTCATTTTAAATCCCAAAATCTAAAAATCCATAATTATATCCAAAATATAGAAATTATAAAGATTTATAATTATTTCCATAAAAGGAAAAATAATTATTCCTCAAATAAAATTTTCAAATAGTAAAATTCAGGGTTACACTCCATAAAAAATAAAATGTCATCACATGTAATCCTATCATCAAATGACTATTAATACTTATAGAATTCCATCACCCCTACATATATCATACCTCTTGAATTCCTAAAATGTTAATAGTTTAATTTTCCAACATTTTTAATGACCCATAACCATTATTTCCATATTTTTCAATAATAGTTAATTCCTACTAAAATAATGAATCATGTCATGTGAATCAATAATTTCAAAACATGTCAATACCTTTCACAGGATACTCTCAGTTTCCTCATATTCAATTGGAATTGAACTATGCATTACTAAAAATATATTTTTACATTCCTACTTATCCCATTCTATAATCTTTTTTATAGTTCATTTGTTTTCATAACAACCAAAATCTCAACATTTAAAACATTTAATTGATAACTCGGAAAGAATTTATTTCCTTTACTATAGTTAAAAGAACTCTTCCTTTTTCCCTAGAAGGTTATTTCTTTATGATCGTAATTACCACATATAAAATACCTTATTATCCCTTTAAAACATTTTCCTAGGTGTTATTTTCACAAAATGACACATACATTGATGAGAATTACTATTTGATATTCTATAGGGATTCATTCCTCTCAATTATGATGAATCTGAAAAATCACCAAGATTCAAGTGGTTAATAATCACTCATGATATTTGGTTTAGAATAACTTAGTGAGTCCTAATTGCAGCTCCTATTATTATTATTTTTTATTATTCACAGAACTACCACATTTTCTATCAAATCTATTATAACTTTTGTGCTTTCTGGATCAATCCATTTACTTGAACAAAAATAGTTAGTGTGAGTATATAAATAAAATCATCAAATAGTATCTTATGAGGAAGATAAATAGTATAATATATTTACTCATGATCTCTCAAACTCGTTAAATTTATCTAAAACAACCATGACTCTTTTTATTATTCCAACCATTTTGGTTATATATAAAATTTAACATATGCCTAAATATCACCCTAACGTATAATGTTATCTAACCAACTTAGATAACAACAATAAGTCCACATCCTTACACTTTTCATAATCTTATATTAATTAAATTATTCACATTTAGGATATATTTAGGTTTTTAGTTTTAGAGACATAGGCCATAACTATTAAAAAGAAATTCAAATACTAAAAATTACACATTGCTACTCACTATCCATTTTTTAACAAAATGAAATTCTTTAAAATAAAACATGATTTTTCTTTCTGGATAAAAATACTCATAACATTCATCATGACTTCATCCATTAATCTACATATCCTTATATGTTGTGAAAAAACATTTAACAACTAAGGATAAAAACTAAAATATCATTAAGGGAATATAAAATAAATAAACAAACTATTATTCCCTGAATACTTATAAATCCATAAAATCATAATTTTACCCACTAAAGAAAATCCCTTCATCCTACCAAACAAAGTAATAATATTCATTGAAAACATCTCATAAATCATAAACAATAAATGTAACTAGTTCCATCCATATAATACTTACATTGTAGATTTTACAACTACATAGAGAGTAAGCATAATTATTTTCATAGGAATACCCATCCCAATATATTCCCAAAAACTATTTGGAGAAACCTTATCATTTTAATCCATATAATTACCCAATGAATTGAAGGGATTTCATTGGATCACCCACGCTTAGTTTATCATATAACTACACATATACATAAGAAATTCCCATTATCGATAACATAATCATAACATATAAAACATAAATAATGAAAAAATAACATTTCCACATTGCATTCACAAGACATGATTTCAGGATATTGATATAATCAGAACATTATCAAAAACAATTTCTATAAAAAAATTATATAAAATTGAATATTGTATTTATTTTTCTTTCAAAACATTAAGTCTTATATTGTAATACAGATATCAAATAATGGTCACGGTGATGGAAAAGTCATTGTCGTGACATACGATAAAAAAATTATTTTTTTCATTTAGTATGATGTTTTGTTAAAAAGGATTCCTTTTTTAAACCATTGAATGAAATAAAAAGAGGGAAATAAAATATAATGTATTATAATTTTATGTTCATATAGATAAATATTAAAATACGAAGAAAATATTTGATAAATAAATCTTTAAATGTTCAAGGTGGGCATTAAATCATTGAAAATGAAAAAATTAATCCTTATGAATTAATATATTTACAAGAATATTAAATAAAATTAGTAAGGATAAAATATTGATATTAAGTTTCATGTGTCTTTTTAAACATAATAAAATAATTAATGTCCATATCATCAATAAATGCCTCAATTAAAATAGATTGAGATGAAATCCCTTAACCTGAGTACGACTGATCACATATAATAATTATATTACTGAATAATAAACATTTCTTAATTTTATATTTTTTATATGTTTTTTTATTTTTATTACTCCTTTTATATCATTTATTTCCAGGTAATAAAAATTAAATAATTATTTATGTTCATATTAAATATTTTGTTGAAGTTTGATACTTGAGTTGAAAATGAACTTGTTATGATGTAAATTTTCCATATATTCATAATTCCATCATCTCTTGAATTATATTAATGAAATAATCATCAATTTAATACATTAATAATAAATTTTAAATCAAACCAATTATTATGATTATGAAAAATGAACAATGCTATAATCTTAAAGACGATAGACCATACATACACAAGAGTAACACTTTCTATTTTTCAATGAGCATTATGCGAATAAGGTAATTATTATTTTATCTTAAAAAGTTTATTATAATATTATTATCACTATATTAATAATCTAAATATACTTATATATTATGCAGGTGATGTGGTGAATGAAATTGATTTACATTGCTTCATATATGATTTAGTTCCCACATACACACAAACGACATTATCATTTTTATCTGTTTGGAAGTAAGAAAATAATTTATAAATTATTATTTTAAAATTAATAATATTTTATTAATATCATATATAAACATTTATTCCTTCATTATAACTTGTATTGATTGACTTCAATGAAAAATGAACTATATATGTTCGCAAGGCGGTAGTCGTCTTTACACATGAATGAAATGTTAATTTCCCTTTTGAGGAAATTAGAGAAGGATTTAAGAGATGATATTAACATAAGAAAATCATAGTTTATTAATGATACTAGATTTATTTTTTCCTCAGGGATGAAGGACATTTAAAAGAACATGAAGAATAAATAAAATGTGAATAATTAAAAATTATACATCTTATTCAGTTGATCACCTTTGATGAAAACATTTACACCTTTTAGAAGGGTGTTCTTGCAAAAGGAAGTCCTCAAGAAAGTGAATAGAGATTCTTTTAAGAGATTTTTTCAGATCATAGACAAACCTAATTTTTCTTGAAATGCGATTATTAGAAAATATTGGGTACCTTTTTTATAAATATTGGGTACCTTTTTTATAGGAGAGGGGAGGGGTACCCTTAGAAACTCTTAAAATATTAAATAAATTTAAATTAATATTTTATTAAAAAATAACTCCAACATGAGATATGTGTAATATAAAATGAGGATAGTTCAAAATCCTCTCATAAATTAATTTTTCTAATTGATATTTTTTTAATTGAAACTATATATTTTTGGGTTACATTTAGTTATTCTCTTTAAATTTTAATTTTAGTAACAACATTTTAAATATTAACTAGATTTAAAATTTTCTTATTTGGGATAAATTTTACATAATTAGACACTTAATGAATATTTATACCTTTTAGTATTCTTTTTATGGATTTGAAATATTTTTATGATTTTTAAATAATTTAGTATATTATTAATTTTATAAAATTTCAATTTTCTCAATTATGGAACTATTAATTTCATAGAATTTAAATAAATTCCAAAAAATATAACATCTACAAAATCATTTATTTGAATTATAACATAACATAGACCCCATTATATTTTTTTATGATATAAATTGTTCAAAATATTTTTTTATTTATAATATCAATTATTTGATTCCTTCATTAAAAAATTAATAACTATATCATTGTTGCTTCATAATAAAATTTATTATATAGTGCCTAAAAATTATAAATAAAAGACCATGATATATAAAATCATTTTATTTTTATATTAAATATTTTTAATAGAATATATCACTTATTTATCACAATATTAAAAATTGATTTATTTATAAAAGACACGATTATGACATATTTTTCATTACTTTAAATTAAATTTTATAAATATCATAATCACACGCAAGTGGATTCCAAAGGCCAAAACATCAGACTGAGGATTTTCTCGGTCTGAAATAACTCTTCCTATAATGAGAGGACAATTGTTTTGGTATGTTTATATTATTATTATATTATATTTACCTGAAATTATTCAATTTACCTTTAAGAATGGTAAATAAAATACTAAACTTATTATTCACCAAAAATTATTTTGATCCACTTAGATCACAATTTTTAAACTTATTACAACCGTATATGAAAATATTTAAAAACTCAATTCAAAAAATGAAGAAAATTAATTTAATGTCAATCTCGTTGATGGATTGAAGAAAAAAGTTTTTTTAAAAGTAAAAAATCGCCCAATGATTGACATGTGTTGGTATCTAATTTAAAGGTGAAATTAAATTCAATAGCCAAAATAATATTAAATGGTAAAAATATTTTCTAATTATTCCTTAAATCCATTTAAAATTATAAAATTAAAATATAATTAAATTTGACGAAAAGAGAGTTTTGAATTAAAATGCATTATTTTTTCACTATTAATTAAAAAATTAATTTCAGTTGAAAGACCCAAAAAATTAAATCTCTATGAATTTATATGTCCCACAATTAAATAATAATATTATATTGTCTAATAGGATCTAAAATAGTTTCAAATCCCCAATTTATATTGGGTTTTCCTTCAAAAGGCGTTAAAAGTATATTTTTAGGAAAACACTCATTTTATCTATAAAATTGTATAGGTTATTATTTTATGGTTTGATAAAATATAAAACAAATTATAAAAATCTTATTTAAATTATATTTCATTAATATAATCCTAAATAATGAGTTTAATATTTTTTTAAACACTATTTTCCTCACCTAAATCATTTTTCATAAAAAACAAACCATTTATATTTAATTTGTTTTTATTTTCATAACAAATAATAATTAGATATTCATTTTTAAAACATGTTTTCATAATTCAGTTAAAATTGTTCATTCCAGCAATTCTAATGGCTGTTCAATAACTACAACATAAAATAATAATATTAATAATAGATAATTTTTTGGAAAAACATAATATTTTGTGCAAAGTAAGATTTTAGAGAAACCAATTGTTCTTGTCGGGTACAATATCAGACATAGTGTCCCTTTAAAATTAAAATTAAAAATCGAATAAATATTAATAAATATGAAAAATTATTTTTCTATAATTATGTATAATGTTACAGGAAGAGGGACTATAGGGTGAAATAAGACACCCTAATACATGACTAACATTCTATAAAATCACAACATAAAAAATCATATATCAACTAAGGACATAGGTTGACACTTACCATAGAAACCCTCAAAGGTTCTCACAATGGTAA
Organism: Viscum album; assembly: GCA_963277665.1. Lineage (NCBI taxonomy): Eukaryota > Viridiplantae > Streptophyta > Magnoliopsida > Santalales > Viscaceae > Viscum > Viscum album. The sequence continues at coordinate 1,672,002,924 of OY728146.1, read as the reverse complement.
AATCAATATTTCACCTTTAATTCTTACATACATTTTTCTAATATGATTCTCATTATATCATGACAGAATACAAATTTTTGGTGATAATGTCTCCAAAATTATATTAATTTCAACAAAGGTTAGTAGATACATGGGAATGAATATAAAAAATTAGTATCATATTGGTAATATTTATTTCCATGGTTGATAGCTACTTTGTCAATTGGAATCAGTACTTTAATAAGGCATGATCTCCAAAATATACATGTTGAATCTATAAGGTTTTGATCTTAGAGTATAGAAAGAATAATGGGAGAAATAAGATTTGTTTTCAGATAAAAGAAGATTTTTGATTTTTTAGGTCTCATCGAATGGTTTGGATGAAATTTATATCAAATAGGTTTCAAAGTATGCACCATCTTCTTTACAATGGAGATAGTTAAATAGTTTAGTCACATAGTTTGGATAACCATGCATAAATAATAAGAAAAACCACCTCCCCTTTTTAGTGGTTTCTAGAGAGGTCCACATGGTCTGGATTAACCATAAAACAACAATGATCCCTCCAATAGGGCTCTAGAAGAAGATACATGATTTTGTAGGGATTCCAAAATGTTTTTCCTAACCCTATGCTAACCATGAAAATGGACTAAAACTACCAAATACATTCCAATTTCACAAGAAATGATATTATAAGAAACAAAAATGAAGTATTTTCAAACCGAACAAATAGATGTACCTAAAAGTGAGTTTGGGATATGACATCCACAATTATATTTATTAACATGTGAGACTAATAGTTTAATCAATGTATTTTAAGGCTATATTGTAACCCACATCTCTCATTATGATTAACCATAAATTCATGTCCTATATAATATCAATAATATGTCACACAATGAAAAACCAATGGGATGAATATGGTTTTCTAAACATTACTATATTGTATAAGGTAAAATAACATGAATAATTAAATTAATGGGTAATAAAAAATTCATACACAAAAAATGTATATTACATGGGAATTAGGAGGGTTATTCCAAACTCTATTGGAGATACATCTCATGTAAATAAAGGTAAAAAAGAAAAAAATATATGTTTTCAAAAACATCTTATACCATTAGTATAAAATTTGATGTTATGAGTCGTATTAAAAGTGTATATTTTTTATGAAGGTAACATGAAACCCATTATTTAAAAAAATTATAATAGATTCAAAGAATATATCATTGAAATTTAAAAAATTGTTTAAAAACAAATTTTGTATTTGAAATAAAAGATTCGATCATGAATTAAAAGGAATTTTATATTTATAAATACCATTATAGAATCACACATACAAAAAACACTAGTATAAATAACTATTAACAAAACATGGAGATAAATATTAAGATAATCTGAAATACTATATATTTTTATTTCACAATAACTTTTTATACAATTATCAAGCATAAATTATATAGACATGGATGATAAAGTGGTTATTGGAGAGAATGGGACTTATTTATAACAATGTTATAATAATTTATGATTAAATTTCATCACAGATGCTTATTTGAATAAAAAATTAAATTTTCAGATATTTTAATAGAATTTAACATATAATGAAATCATAGTGTGGAATAAAAAATGTTTATAATAATTAATTTATATAACACACATTATAATTTAGTAAAATAATATTTATGTTTAAAACCCCCTTATAGATTATGTAACTCTCAAATCAAAACAAAATAGAAGTTAAATTTTGAATGATGAGTACATACCATATATATAATAAAAAGTATGATAAAATTAATATATAGTGTAGTATATTAGGAACAATATTTTTTGTAAAATGGGTAATACGACACATTTCACAAAAAAATTGATAATAGAAACCATTAGAAAAATCATAATTCATCATATAAGAAATTTTTTAAAAGTTGGTTATTTGAGTAAGATATGAATCCATATAATTGTTTTACAAAAATATAACAAAATAAATTTAAATATAATAATATACCCAACATATAATAATGGAGTTGTAAAAGAAACATTATAATGACATAAAATGATATTGAGTTATAAAATACACTTACCTTAACTCTTGACGTCCATAAATCATATTTATATTCATATATAAAAACATTACCATATTAATAAATTATTTCATTCAATTTTTTTGTTACTAAATAATTTCCATTCATTATAGTGTCATTATTTCACTAACGTATATTTTCATCAACAAATGTTTTATTTTGGATTTTTCATACATATTCTGTATTGGCAATGTCCAAACCCATTTATTGATACAAATTTCATCATTAAAATGATGGATAATTTAATTAATACATTTTTTTATCATTTATGCATACCCATGACCCTTTAATAGTAACTATAAAAATAGTTCTCTAGAATTCGATCTATAACAAGAATCTTTTGGGTAATTTACTAATATCTATGGATTACATTGTAATTAACATTATATATATTTTAATAATTTTAGAACAAAATTCCCTAAATATATTAATCTTAATTATAATATATATTAATTAAATATAAATTAAAACTATTCATGTATGGTCATGATGAAAAATAAAATACATCTTTAATAAAGACAGTAGTCTTCATGTAACTTGAGTTTCACTTTCATTTTATAAATGGGGCAGATGAATGTTGAAATTTTTTATTGCTTCAAAATATTAAATTTTAAGAATACAAATGATACCTAAGATTATTTTTATGATTTTGATAAAAAATTAATATTTATTAGAAAAATAATGACTGGAATTAAAAAACATTAATTAACAATATATACCTAACACTTCTATAACACTTTATTAGGCTTTTTAGAATGATATTTTCAAGATACCAATACTACTAAAACTCTGAAAATAGATTTTGGTAGAGATATGTTTATAATTAAATTTAGATAAATTAATTTTTTTTAGGAGACCTGGGATGGTAGAGATAAGATATTATAACTGAGAGGGATGGAACTTTTTTAAATTCACATAATGTTCTGTTAATGGTATGTCACATTTAATATAAAGTCACTCCAAAATTGTAATATAAATTGTTGGTGATCATTATTGTCTAATACACCTCTCATCAACATAATTATGGGATACTTTATGGGATATTTTTTGAAAAGATTCCTTAATTTAAATTTTTACCATAATTTAATTTTACCATGGTAAGATGTTTTTGAAACATATTTGCTTATTATTATGACAAAAAAATTTGTTTATATTGTCAATTAATTTGTATATTTTAATTTGAATTATGAAATGAACCTTACAATAAAAAAATTGTAAAACAGATAAAATTTAATTCTAAAATATAAAAAATATATCATAAAGAGTGAAGTACAAAATGATTAATATAGGTTTTAAAATTTTAATACTTATTTTCTAAAATAATATTATTCTTATTAAAAAAATTATTTTAATTATTTTGTAAAAAATTTATTATGAATACTTCTTCATAATTTTTTATGTCAAATTCCTATGAGTATAATTTCAAAATTGTTTTCTTATTTATATTTATGGTATTTGGTATTGATCACCAAATAATAAATATTTTTAGAAAAATCCCAAAATTTTATCATAATATAATATGGTCATGATAAATATAACAATTATAATTATTTTTTTAAAATAAAATTCTTATATTTTGTTTTTAATATATTTTGTTGTAAACTAAAATTTAATATAATATTATTGTTTTACGAACATGACTTTAAAATATACATAGAGATTTCAATAATTTTAATAAGTTACTATAAAAGTTAGTGTAAATATATTATTTATATCGAATATATATTTTGTCATAATTTAAATTTTATATATTTAGTTTCATAAAAAAAATATGTAGAGCGAAAAATAAATTATGAAAATAAATTTTTATCCATAAAATGAATATATATTTATACATGCATACTAATAAATATTTGATTTAGGTTAATTTATTATTAATAAAAATATTATAATTAAATTTCCTTAAAACGATTCTTTATACCTAATTCATAAAAAATAAAAACACCATAAAAATTTCATCAACAAAATTTATTTAATATTAAATACCATTACAAAATAAAATTCAAATTAGTTATTTATTATTTATAGAAATTCAAATTATTAAGCGATTAAAATTAAAATATTTCATAAAATTTTATAAATAGATAATATATCAAAAACATGTGACTCATAAATTTTAACTTTTTTATAATAAAAAATTTTATTCAAATATTTTGTTTATGTTTCATTAAGGAACACTAGAAAGAATTATTGTTTTAATTATATTGTAATATTTATCTTGATAAAAATATTTGGATGTTTTTCTAAACATGAAAAAATATATTTAATATAGTATTATTCTAAATATGAATTAATTAAAATATATAGGGGATTATATTATCCCATGTAAATATATTGTTTCATCACAATTTTCATTTTCTTCCATATTTAAAATATAAAAATGTAAGATTTATGATTTTACAGCTCAATGATATAACCATATTAGGATCTATAGTAATACTAAGAGACACATATTTTCTTTTATAGTAGAAATACACCTAATATTATGTTTATAAAATTAATTTTAGTTAAGAATTCCTCTGAAATGTGCATTAGAACCTATATAATAGAATTAATTTTTCATTGGATGTTCAAGTTATAATTTATCTATTATATGATAATATGTTGATTTAACAAAATTTATATGATATATGTATTATAGTAATTAATATAGATATTATGTGAGGTTAGTCAATTTATTCCCAAATCACCTCAAATTCATCTACTAGAATAACAATATGATATTTTTAAGAACATTATGATAAATTTAATATGGGATAAAATAATAGAAATCTAATATTTATATAATAATTCAATGTCAAATCATTAGGTGTTGTGATTTCATTAGCTTGGAAGACAACCATTATACATGGATGTATCCATAAAATAATAATAATGGAGGATTGGGGATCTCTAATGATCAAAATCTACACCAGTGGTACTAATTACATAATTTATTCATCTTTCTCTTATTAGAAGAGGTTTTGGTGTTAATTATCATCATTTTAACTCATGTTATAAAATAAATTTTCATAATTCCTAAAAATTATATGAAAACCTAATTGATAGATGTAATTTATGAAAAACATTATTTTTATCCATTAGGTTATCTTAACTCATTATTTTTATTATATAGTTCTCCTCTCATTTACATCATGTATTAAAAATAAATCGTCAAAAATTTATATTAATACATGTCCTAGAATGATTATTATTATATTATTTAAAATTCAGAAATTGATCATCACTCTCTCTCTGGTCTTAAGCACTTTACAGGCATTAAAATCTATTTTTTATTTATTTTATGGTTTTGGAAATATATATATGTTCAAAAGGTTAATTGTTAATAGAGTTATATAGTTTGTCATAATAACAATATATGTCACTACAATTCCCTAATATTATTATTTTTCATGAAAAAATCACTAAATTATTTATCACATTCACAATAAACATGGTTTCTACAATAAAATGTTATTTACTAAAATTGGGAAGTATTAGGCTTGAGAAAACCAAAATCGATAATATTTTAAAAATAAAAAATATAAACATAAAATTAATAAATCATAAATAACATGGGTATCATAACTTATAAATTTATATATATCAACATAGGTTATCCATGGTTATACGACTTTTAGTTTACTTAACCAAATGAATAATATATCACATCATCAACCATTAAAATATATAAAATAGTTCTATAGATAATTTGGTTTAACTACATAATATCACAATGGGGTGTCAATCCATGTGTGTAGTTAGGTCCAATTTCCACGCACCATGTGAATATTGAGTAAATAATCAACAAAACGTTTTATGTTTTACTACCACTATCTTCTTCTATGGAAGTACTTACATCGATTTGGATTTTCCAGATAAAGATATTATTGATAGGAAGACAACCTATATCTAAATTTCCAAAAAAAGGATTCTATAATATATTTAGGAGTTTACTTTAGAGTTTTTAATACAGTTACCTTATCCTAATCTTGAAAAACAATAATTATCTCCCCAGTAAAAATAAATACATAATATTATACCAACTGAGAATCCCTAGACCCATACTCCATAGAATGGTTCTAGAAATACATACATTATATATCATATATGAAAATAATTTATATGAAATAAAATAACTTATATCATATAAAATTTCATCTTATTATTTAATAATTATATCTCATAATTAAACTCACAACATAAGATAAAGGGTTAGTGTCTTTGGAGACATGATAGACAAACAACATATTTTACAAAATTTTCAATATCGTCAACAAATAGTATTCTCCCTTAATAACCGTCACTAATGATAAAAAATTACTCTCATATGAAAAATGGGAAATGAAAAAAATATTAAATTTATGAGCTTAAATTAACAACAAAGATATAAACATATCAACATGTCTTCAATTGTTAAATCCTGATGATGTGAAAATATTAGGATAGGAAAAAAATTATATAAAAGAAATGGATAAATATGTTTTTTAAATATAATATATAACAATAAATTATATACCATGGAACAAGAGTAGGGAATCATGAAATAATAATCAACTCCCATGGATTATATAAAAAACCTAAAGGATAGAAACTTAATATAAGATTATGTTTAATAATTAATAATATTATAAACATATATTATCGGGCCAATCCTGTAAAAATATTGTAAAAATATCAAACTAAATCAATTTAAATCATAGTTTTTTAACCTTGATAACTATATCTTTTAAATGTAAACTATTTTTTACACAATTTTATATGTCATATCTACACTCTTAATTATTATCTCAGAAAATTTTAAAACCTTATCCATTGATTTTGCGAGATATATTAGAACCCAAATATCACATTATTATAATAAATTCATATGTGTTACATATAAAATAAATAACAAATAATACATTGAATTACCCACTTAAAAATGGATTTATTTACATTTCTATGTAGTATCTCATAAAATGTTCCCTAGTGTAAAATCAATTGATAACAAAAATTTTAATCAGCTTTATTCATTTTAATGCTAAATTTAGGTTCTACTCATATATATATATATATAATACAATAAAACAAGAAAGTCACAGTGAATGGTAAGAAAGAGGATATGAAAGTTATTTCATATTTATTTCATAAAATAAGATGTTATAATTAACATTAAAAGTGATCATTCCTCAATATGTAAAAAATGAAAAAAAAATTCTTGCAACATTAAGAGAAATTAAAATAATGTATCATAAAAATTATATAATATTTATGTCAATAAATTTTAGGTGGAATATTAAATATTTGATTGTGATAGAATAATCCATTAAATATTTAGTCATAATGTTATTGATAACAATCTAATTAAAATATTTCTACAACTTAATGTTGAAAATATGTAATAGTAATTATATATATAATAAAAAAAATATGGAAATGGATTTTAAAATTACAAAATATAATATTTTTAGGAATAATTTGTATAGACATGGAAGTATTAGAGATTATTATTGGTATGTGAATTATTGATAAGATATGCTACGTTTTAGAAAATTCAATTCATAACTGATGAATCATAGAATTATAATTAATTTTTACTATGGTTGATGGAAATATAATATATTATAAAATATTATTTTGAGAATCTATTAATTGAATAATGAATTTCAATAAGAAACATTATAACTCAAGGAAAATATATTTGATATAAAAAATAATAATATATTTAGTAACACCATAATCTCAATGCCTTAAAATGAATATATTATGTAAATTTTTTAATAAATTTAATTTCATGAAATTTTTTATAAAAGGAATCCATAAGTTAATATATATAGCATAAAAGAACAAGATGTGAATATATGAAATTTCATAATGAATGAAAAATAATATCAAAGGATATTGTGAATATCATAATTTAGGATGTAATAAACATTTGATAACTATATTTTATGATATTAAATTAAAAAAAAATTGTGAAATAACATCATTATATAATAATAATATACAAAATACCCATTATATTTCATTGGATTTAAAGAAGAAATATTATAACTCAATAAAAGTGTATTTAGTTAAGAAAAACTCTAATAATAACATTTTATATCCATAAAAGTGATTTATGATTTTGCAAAATAAAAATAACTATATCAATAAATTAATTGGTAACCTTATTACTATCTTTTATCTTTTCTAATCATTTATAATGATCATACTTTTTACCTTTGTTAGATAGTTTATGATTATTTTTATCATAAGATGTTAATTAGTTTGATTCATTCCCACATGTTTCAAATGGGTTAAATAAAACACCATTTATTAATTCAAATTTCATCATTACAAAAATATAAATTGTTGAAAATATGTAGGGATAAATTAATTATGAATCACAATTTTCATTTGATAGAAACTATAAGAATAGTCCATGTGAAGATGATCTATAGTGGTTCTTTTTCGAGTTATTTACCAAAACCAAAATATTAATTTATAATAATAATCTATTTTTTATAATTTTATAAAAATATTCATGAAATATAATAAAAATTAGTTTTATATGTATTAATAAATAATATTTTACAACTATAAATTTATTTTAGTGATAAAAAACCAAATTATTTATATATAGATTCAGTAGACTGCAGATACCACAAGAATGGTTTTCAATATTTGAATGTTTGAGAGGATGATATAAAATGATTATTTATAGTACATAATACACTATATGAATACATATTAGTATGATTTTAATTATTTTATCACCAGTATAATATGTTTGATTGAGGTAAAAGAATAAAAAATGCATATAAATGAAAATTGGAGGATTAAGTGTTTTTACCATACTCTTAGAGAATTCATAATTAGTCATATATGAATAGAACTTTTTTTAGACCCAAAACAATATAACATGGGAAGAGTGTAAAGGATATATTTGGGAACAAAATTTTTGATCATAATTGTTTTTAGTGTAATGATATGTGTAGTGGTGAAGAGATCCTTTTATAAGTGAGTGGTGTGTCACTATTATTAATAATCATAACATTATATGAATATCCTATCACATTTAACAGAAAGTTTCTCTAAAAGTGAAGAAAAAATTTATCGTGGATGTGTCAATTTTTTCCCACATCTCATCCTTATAAACAGTGGATAACATTTTAGATATTTTATGCAGTTTCCCAAAAATTTGTATTTTTATATTAATTTTCTATTATTAAGGAAATTGACATTTTATCATCAAAAACTTATTTTTATGAATAAAAATAAAATAATTCATATTACCTGATTGGGATATGAAAATCCAAAATATGAAATAATTTTAAAAATATTAATTTTTTTAATAGTGATAAATTTTATTATTAAATTAATACATCTATGATTGATCAAACTAGATTTTGAAAAAACATATCTCTTGTAACTAAATGTAAAAAATAAGTTATTAATTTAATATAAATATTTTTTGAAAGTAAATATATTCCTTATTGATCTCATAATTGGTAAATAAAAATCATTCATAAATTTTGATGTCACATTTTTATCATGATGATGTCATAAAAGTTTTCATATTTGTAAAAATAATTTTTTCTATTATTCAGATAAAGAGAAATATTATCAGAAAAATTAAAAAATTTCAACATAATATAATATTTTCTTGCTATGTCAAAATATTAGAGCACATTATCTTATTAATGTTTTAATTTTTTGGGTTTTTTTAACTTGTAACAACAATATGTTGAAATATTCTTCTTCTTCGAAAATGTCTATTCAAAAAATTAAATATTTTTATTATAATTTAAATAAAGTAATAATTAAATTTGGGTTATTAACTTATTTATATAAAAAAATAAATTTTAACATCATTTTATTGTAATATATTTTATTTATTAAAATAAAAAATTTTAAATCATAAAAAGTAAATTTTTAGTAAAATAAAAATTTAATAATAATATGAAATTATTTTTATTACATACATAGTAATTATTATTTAATAAAAGATATTTAATTTCACATATTAATATTATCCAAAAAAATTTATAAAATAATTACATCATAATGATTTGTTCAAAAATATAAACTAAATTATAAAATATATATATATAATAAAATAATTCCTTTTTATTAGTAAATTTTCACAATTAAAATTAAAATTATGTTATATATTATGAAAATGTAATAATAAATTACTATTTATATTGTATTATTTATTTAAATTTAATAATTATAACAGAAAATATAATTTATGTCTCATAAAAATTCTTATTTTTATTTTAAAATATCATAATTAAAAGTTTTATATTCCTTTCATTATAGAATTATCATAATTTATTAACGTTTATCCTGAATTTGAATATATTATATTCAAAAATAATTATCTACTATTATTTTAGTTGGGATATTCATGTGAAAAATGTTCTTGAAAACTATTGTATTTCAAACTGACTCAATTAAAATCATTGTGTTTTACAAACACGAATAGTTGGTTGAATTAGTGATCAAAACCTTTTAAATAAATTATTTACATTTTGAAAAATTTTAAATCATCCTTCATTGTGATATTCTATATGATTTAGTAATATAACTGAACTATTGTGATTAAATACTAATATAAATATAAAGTATATAAATTTAGTCCATTCAAAAAAAAATCATTAAAACATTTTTCAGTCAACTAAAAATATATAGAAATAAATAACCAACACCTCATGGATATGACCTATCACATTATGTTCATTAAACCTAATTATTCACAATTGGGTATCCTCAATCATAAAACATTAATATAAATTAAATTTATAACAAAAATCTAACCACATTGAGAATTATAACATTACTAAGATCAATAATCATTTCATTTGATGTCTTTAATAAATACATAAATCCTAATTATATAATAAATCACAATGCATATCTCTGATTTTAAATTATTCAAAAATTGAATATGAAATAGTACTAATTCAAAATATATAAATAGAATATATAATAAAAACTCTTAAACCCCAATAGTCATAGCCACATTATCCTATAACTAAAAAAATCCACAAAAAGTAAAAATATTTTTAATAAATATCTCTTAAAAATAAAACATTATCAAAAGAATAATTCCTATTTAATGATAAAAACTATCTCTAAAATACACTCTTACACTTAAAAATAATTTAATATTGTGTCCCCCTTATTTTTAATCCTTTTTATTATTATCTTTTTTCTATTGATTTATATAAATAAAAAAAATATCAGCATGAAAAAATGTTTTATATTTTGTAAAATATATTTTTGAGATATTGGTGAATCCAATAAATAAATTGAATGATAAAAGTGTAAGTGTAAAATCATATTTCTACAAGGGCCTCCCAAATAACTATATTGGAATGGATTCTTAAATAGTTTATCCACATATTTAATATTTCTAACATAGTATAACATAATAATCTATTATTTGTCTTCATGAAAAAATTATAATTTATTTCCATATATTCGGTTATTGAGAATAAAATTAGGTTTTATGAGATATTAATATGAGATAATTATAATAAAATATAAATAGTAAATCAGATATTATACACAATGTAGTAAATATTTTTTTCATAAAAATAATCTTTTTATTGGTATAGGTAATTGTATAAAATTTAACCATTATTTTTATTTGGGGGGTTGGCTTAGTGGTAAGAACAATGTAATCCTACATGATAATTTGGGGTTCAAAACTCAGTGGGTGTAGGTACTGAAGTAGTAATGTATCACACTATAGCAGTAGCGGGAAATGTAGTAGTACTATTTATAGAATGGGACTTGGGGAATTTCATTGGGCCTTATGGCCATGTAATAGGCTGATTTCCCACTAGGCCTTCAGGTTATGTAATGGGTCTCCCTTTACCCAGTTAAAGTGGTATTTTTTTTAATTAATAATAAATGAGGATTCAGATACAACCATTAAAATACCCATTATTTTTTTATATATGTTTGATGTTACATGTAATGATCCAATCTTTTTTAAATGAAAATATATTATGAATGAATAAATTCATTAACATGTAATATTGTAATAAAAAAACATGAACTATATTGGTTACATTGTATATTATAAGTTATTTGATATTTGATATTAATGACCTTTTGACATCCTAATAAGTGATAATATAATCATCATATAGTGATTATATGATTATTATATATTATGTTTTTGGATAAATCCAAATAACACAAAAGTGAAGAGTGATGGACTTAACTAGTAGGATTGTACCCTTTAAATCGTATATATTATAACATATTAGATAGATAGAATCACTATTAATTTTCCTTAAACATGCACAAAATGATATTACAAAAATAAATCTTGAGAGAAACCATATATAGGAGAAGTTAGAGCTCATCAAGATCACAACCTAAACCATGTACGTCGAACCACCCCAAGAATATCTCACTATCACACACCATACCATAATATATTTAACTAGAGTAATAAATTATTATGTATATAGTTCGTGACATAATGAAATTTAAAATTTTATATTTTAAATAAAATTATGGTTTTATTTATCATTTCTTATTACTAATAATAATATGTTTGGTAAAAAATAGTTTTTGATGCAATAAAACAAAAATATTATTCTTGGAAAATATAATATTTTAATCAAGACACTATATTTACTGATTTTATGAATATTTTTAAAAGATATGATATTTTATTTAAATATTATCATGATAAATATTTATTAAAAATAAATGATAATATAATTTTAGGATGTAAATTTTTTTATAAGTTTCAGAAAGCTGATATTGTCTAAAAATGATAATTTTTCAATAAATGTAGATTTTTTTTCGATTATTGTAAATTTTTATATATAAGTAATTTAATGTATAAAATAAAAATTATTTTTTAATTATCATGTCAAAACATTCCATTTTTATATTTTTCATTGTTTTCAAATACATTAAAATTTTTGTGTCAAAATTAAATATGTTATAATTATATAGTGCCTCTTATGTAATTATAATCACAAAAGTGATGCAATATATGAAACTAAATGTATCATTGAAAAAATATATATCCCCATTTTATTATATTGTATTTTTAAATTTATTTTATTAATTTTTTAAATCAATAAGGATTCCTCCAAAACCTATATTATATTTTAATTCAATGAAATCAATTCCTTGCTAACATGACTCACTTACAAAAAGCTAAGGGTATTACATCAATAAGTTTTGTTCTTAACATTATAAAATAATTAAATCCCCTCCCCTTTTCAATAAAAAATATCAAATACCAATGGGACATTTTTTGGTTTTCATTTATTCATTTAATAGATAAAAAACCCTGATAACTAAGGAATTCCTCCCACTTTTACTTTAAATACGAACCCATTTACATTCCTATCAACTAAATATTAAAAATAAATGATATTTTGGTAATTTAAACTCTTATATAGTATCTACAATAGTTCTTTATGTCCTCAAGTTTCTATCCTCATGTTTTCAGAAGCAATATTGCCAGGTAATGGAATTATCCACATCAAATTTTCCATTCAAGTACCTATTTTTTGGAATTTCATCGAAAATGATTGGATAAAAGATTCTCAAACCCAATTTTACATTAAAATTTAAACCAAAATATTTTATTATCAAATTGAGACCTAAAACATCTCCCATTATGACATTTCCTTAATCAGTATTAACACCTTCATTCTACCAAATTCATTTATTAAATTCCACTATTACACATGAAAAAATATATGTTATGATTTCCCAAGAATATTAATTATACATTGGTATTCACCTATAAGTATATATAATATAATAATTTTTAGATGTAAATGTATTAAATCAACATAGTCTTTATTAGGGTTAAAATTTATTTAATTTTTATTATATTAAGGACCCATGTAATCAATATTTTATACAAATGTCAATCTCTACCATCCTAATATTTTTGATGAAATAATTTGATTTTAATGATGAGGTTCAAATGAATTAAGCTATATGAATGGTGTATCCTAATAAATCTCTAATCCAATGGGTAAGGAATTAACCAATATAAGAGACTTATTTTATGATACTTGGTTATTTTCCTAGGTAGTTATGATTTTCAATTGCTTATGGATAATCCTTTCGTTTATACATTTGAATATCTCATTTTTTTATGTGGACACATTTCCAAGTTAGGATTCATGATTTTTCATTAATGATATATCACATGTTCTTATGATCATTTTCTATTTATAAGCCTCATGGTAACATACAAGATATCTCCTTTTTTAATACTTTACTGGGAATTATGCCCACGGTTTTCCTTTATTGTATTTCCCTATATAATTTTATGAAATAAAAATATACTTATCATTAACCTATGATCATTCCTTTAATGTGGATTATAAATATTTATATTTATATTTTTTTGTATTATGTTTTGAATTTCACAGAAACTTGACCATAAAATATCCTATGTATTGATAAATGTTTCAATATGTAAGGAATGATTAATTTATTAAAAAGGTAGGACGACATAAATGGTAAAAAATTTAGGATTAGTTATTTATGTAAATTAAGGATATAAAAAACAGTTTTAAACCCTTGGGATAAGTATAATAATGGGAAAACATAATTTAATTTTAGTGATGTATTGTGGAATTGGATTCCATGAAATTTAATAAATGTATGCATACTACAAGTGGGTGTGTCTCTAACTTATAGGCACATATGGGTAAATATTCTCAAATGGATTAAATAATTTGGAATCGGTTATCACCTGGTATATTAAAATGTTCTTTACTACACAACTAGTTTGACAATCTTATGTTATATGTTTAATTAATCACACTCTTTTAAGGAATTATTGTGATGGTTATATAGATAATTTAATCGTTATTTGTAGAGATTAAAGAATAATTTCTTTAAAAATGTTATTCATAGAAAAAAACCTCATTTTTAATTATATGATTCATAAAAGAAATAATATTTTAACTAAGGTTTTGGTCTTTTCGAAAAATTGGAGGTAAATTAGAATATATTTGTAAATTATTGGTGAAGTGGGAGATGCACTAATGATCTTCATAATGTCATGTTATTAGAAATTGAATAAATAATTCAGATAATGAATAAATTATAATAGGTTATCAGTAATAAAATGAATCATTGTTAGTGGTTATATTCTCTTTAAGGGGAATAATACAAAGTTCTTCCTTTCATGCATTAATGACCACTTTATTTTTTAGATATGATGACCCAATAATTTTTTAATAATATATTCAATCAACTGAAAAAAAAATTGTACTCTGTTATTAAAATATTAGGAAATTAACCTTATTTGTATACCTCACTGAAAGAGAATTTTATCAATAGTGGATCCTAATTAAGAACATGAATCCCAGAAGAGAGATTGATGATATAGAGTGGGAAAAATCATGGGGAATATTTATTAATAAATATTTTCCCCATTAGATGATAAAAAAAGAGATAATGTATTATTTAAGATGAATTGGAAGGAAAATAAATTATTTAGAATTTATAAAAATAAATGTAAGTGACTTTATTATTACACCTCTAAAATTATTATCGATCCTATAGGAAATGATGATTGTTCATTCAGTAGAGCGAGACCCCATATTTGTTGGAAGCTAGAAAATATACCTTTGAAATCTATGAGGATATTTTTTAAAGTATTATGATAGATGAAATTTAATTTATAGAAATGTAGTGGTTATATTGTTTTAATTTGAATAATAGTGCAATGGATTTAATCTTATAGAATAATTTTAATCAAAAAAGAGAGGTGGAGAAACTGTAATTTCTCATGAGAAAACTTTTTTGGGAAATTGATTTCTTCTGAGTGGAATTGGTTATAAATGTAGCAGATAAGGCCATATACCTTAGTACTATTATTCAATAATTGAATCATTAATGTATTAATGAAAATGGTAATGGGTAGATAATGAATGTTCATTATGAACATTAAATATTCAAGTGAGGAAAACATAGGGATATTGATAATTAATGTACAAATAAAGAAGTTAATGGATGGAAACCACTTTCATCCTTAGCAATGGAGTTGGGAGTAGGGTCATGTTTTCTCAATCCTGATGTATAAAAAATATTATCCGAATTATGTAGTGGAAGTTAAGCTCATTGTACTCTCTATGATTCAAACTACTTTCTCTAGATATGGTTCTACACATTCCAATATTTTGTATATGTTTTCAAAGAATATAATTAGAATCCTAGAACATCTGTTATTATTATTTACTTAAAGGCTCTCTTTCATATTATCCTAAAATTAAACTTTGATAGAAAATCTATTATCAAATTTGGTGAGTGTAATCTCATCTCAAATCTAGAATTCATTCCAGTGGTGGAATTCAACACTATAAAATTGGTGAAAATTCTATCGAAGTATTATTCTAGGATCAATTACTAAAAATGAGAATTAGTAGTCTTGAATGAACAACCGAGGGTTTATTTTAATGGAGAGATATACAAGCCTAGGCATTGTCTAGAAGTACCCCTTTTTTTCATCATTATATGAAAAAATATCGTAATTGGTGTAGAATATGAAATCAAACCAATAGAAATTTTCCCATCATTTATGAATACATTTATGAATTTCATGAAGAGTTAATTATAATTACCCTATAATTAGAGGCAGAGTTCTAAATTTAATTCATAAGTATATCCAACCCAATATGAATTACAATGTAAAAAATAGAATAAGTGGAGTGAGAGGAATTAGTGAACAAACATAAAGGTCTTTTAGAATATTGGTTTATTAAAACATTTGTGTCTCTTTTTAGAGAACATGATATTTTATGAAATAGAAGAATAGATCAATTCAGCTATGTATTGACTATAGGTAACATAATGGGATTATAGATAAGAATAAATATTATCTTCCAATGATATATGATTTGTTTTAACATCATAGGGGAGCTCAATTTTTTCCACGATTGATCTATCATTTGGTTATCTTTAGATACAAAATATGAAAAAATATATTCCAAATAATACCTTCTGGAAAAATTTCAGAATTATGAGTTTGATCTTATAACTTCCATCATATCAAATTCTCCTTCCATATTTATAGATTTGATTAATATAGTCCTTAAAAACTACCTTGATATGTCTATGGTAGGATTTATTGTTGATGTTATGTTATATTACAAAATTCATGAGGAAAATAAGAATCACATAAGTGTGAAATTACAAACTCTAAGGAAAGATAATTTTTTCGACAAATTTTTAAATTTAAATTCTAGATATAACACATTACATTCTTATGGATCATAATTTACATTATTGGAATCATAGTAAATCCATGCTTAAATTATATAGACATGGATGAGAATGTGGTTATTGGAGAGAATGGGAATTATTATTAACAATGTTATATTAATATAAGATTAAATTTAATCACAGATGCTTCTTTGAATAATAATTAAATTTTCTGATATTGTAAGAGAATTTTACATATAATAAAATCATAGTGTGGAATAAACAATGTTTATAAGAATTAATTTATAGAAAACACATTATAAATTAGTAAAATAATATTTATGTTTAAAACCCCCTTATAGACTATGTAACTCTTGAATAAAAACAAAATAGAAGTTAAATTTTGAATGATGTGTACATATCATATATATAATAAAATGTATGATAAAATTAATATATAGTGTAGTATATTAGGAACAATATTTTTGTAAAATGGGTAATACGACACATTTCACAAAAAATTGATAATAGAAACTATTAGAAAAATCCTAATTCATGATATAAGAAACGTTTTAAAAGTTGGTTATTTGAGTAAAATGTGAATCCATAGAACTGTTTTATAAAAATACAATAAAATAAATTAAAATATAATAATATACACAACATATAATAATGGTGTTATAAAAGAAGAATTATAATGACCTAAAATGATATTGAGTTATAAAATACACTTACCTTAACTCTTGACGTCCATAAATCATATTTATACTCATCTATAAAAACATTACCATATTAATAAATTTTTTCATTCAATTTTTTTATTACTAAATAATTTCCATTAATTATATCACTAATATTTATTTTCGTCAACAAATGTTTTATTTTTTATTTTTCATTCATATTCTTTATTGGCAATGTCCAAACCCATTTGTTGATACAAATTTCATCATTAAAATTATGGATTATTTAATTAATAAATTTTTTATATTATTTATGCATCCCCATGACCATTTAATAGTAACAATGAAAATATTTCTCTAGAATTTGATCCATAACAAGCATCTTTTGGGTAATTTACTAATATCGAGGGATTACATTGTAAATAACATTCTATAAATTTTTATAATTTTATAACAAAATTCCCTAAATATATTAATCTTATTTATAATATATATTAATTAAATATAAATTAAAACTATTCATGTATGGTCATGATGAAAAATGAAATTCATCTTTAATAAATATAGTAGTCTGCATGTTACATGAGTTTCACATTCATTTTATAAATGGGGTAGATGAATGTTGAAATTTCTTATTGCATCAATATATTACATTTTAAAGAATACATATGATACCTAAGATTTTTTTGTGATTTTGATAATAAATTAATATTAATTTGAAAAATAATGACTGGAATTAAAACAAATTAATTAACAATATATACCTAACACTTCTATAACACTTCATTAGGCTTTTAGGAATAATATTTTCAAGAGACCAATACTACTTAAACTATGAAAATAGATTTTGGTATAGATATGTTTATAATTAAATTTAGATCAATTTTTTTTTAGGATATCTGGGATGGTAAAGATAATATATTATAACTGATAGGGATGAAGCTTTTGTAAATTTACATAATGTTCTGTTAATGGTATGTCACATTTAATATAATGTCACTCCAAAATTGTAATATAATTTGTTGGTGATCATTCTTGTCTAATACACCTCTCATCAACATAGTTATGGGATACATTATGGGATATTTTATGAACAGTTTCGTTAATTTAACCTTTTACCATAATTTAATTTTACCATGGTAACATGTTTTTAAAACATATTTACTTATTATTATGACAAAAATAAAATCTTTATATGGTCCATTAATTTGTATATGTTAATTTGAATTATAAAATCAGTACTGCAATAAAAATATTGTAAAAGAAATAAAATATAATTCTAAAACATAAAAATTATATCATAAAAAGTGAAGTAGAAAATGATTAATATAGGTTTTCATATTTTAATACTTATTTTCTAAAATAATATTATTCTTATGAAACAAATTATTTTAATTATTTTGTAAAAAATTGAATATGAATACTTTTTCATAAAGTTATACGTCAAATTCATTTGAGGATGATTTTATAATAATTTTACTATTTATATTTATGGTATTTGGTATTTTTCACTAGAAAATAAATATTTTTAGAGTGATCCCAAAATTTTATCATAATATAATATGATCATGATAAATATAAAAATTAAATTTATTTTTTAAAAATAAAATTATAATATTTAGTTTTTAATATTCTTGGTTGTAAACAAAAATATAATAAAATACTATTTTTTTAGGAACATGACTTTAAAATATTCATAGATATTTCAATGTTATATTATTTTAATCAAAGATATATTATTTATATCAAATATATATTTTGTCATAATTTAAATTTTATATATTTTTTTCATAAAGAAAATATGTAGAGAGAAAAATAAATTATTAAAATAAATTTTTATCCATGAAATGAATATATATTTATACATGCATACTAATAAATATTTTACTTAGGTTAATTTATTATAAATAAAAATATTATAATTAAATTTTCATTAAAGCCATTCTTTATAACTAATTCATAAAAAATAAAAACACAATAAAAATTTCATCAAAAAATTTTATTTTCTATTAAATATCATTACAAAATAAAATTCAAATTAGTTAGTTATTATTTATAAAAATTCACATTATTAAGAAATTAAAATTAAAATATTTCATAAAATTTTATAAATAAATAATATATCAAAAATATGTGATTCATAAATTTTATCTTTTTTATAATAAAATATTTAATTTAAATATTTTGTTTATGTTTCATTAAAGAACACTAGAAAGAATTATTGTTTTTATTATATTCTAATATTTATCTTGATAAAAATATTTGGTTATTTTTATAAACAAGAAACATTATATTTAATATAGTATTCTTATAAATATGAATTAATTAAAATATATAGGGGGTTATATTTGCCCATGTAAATAAATTTTTTCATCGCAATTTTCATTTTCCTCCATAATTAAAATAACTAAATGTAAGATTTATGATTTTACAACTCAATTATATAACCATATTAGGATCTATAGTAATTCTAAGAGACACATATTTTCTATTATAGTAGAAATACACCTCATCTTAAGTTTATAAAATTAATTTTAGGTAAGAATTCCTTTGTAATGTGTATTAGAACCTATATAATAGAAATAATTTTTCATTGGATGTTCAAGTTATAATTTATCTATTATATGATAATATGTTGATTTAACAAAATTTATATGATATACATATTATAGTAATTAATATAGATATTCTATGAGGATAGTCAATTTATTCCCAAATCACCTCAAATTCTTCTAATAGAATTACAATATGATATTTTTAAGAACATTATGATAAATTTATTATTGGATAAAATAGTAGAAAACTAATATTCATATAATAATTCAATGTCAAATCATTAGGTGTTGTGATTTCATTAGCTTAGAAGACAACCATTATACAGGGATGTGTCCATCAAATAGTAATAATGGAGGATTGGGGTTCTGTAATGATCAAAATCTACACAAGTGGTACTAATTACCTAATTTATTCATCTATCTCCTATTAGAAGATGTTTGGGGTTAATTATCATCATTTTAACTCAAGTTATAAAATAAATTTTCATAATTCCTAAAAATTATATGAAATAACTAATTGATAGTGGTAATTTATGAAAAACATTATTTTCATCCATCAGGTTAACTTAACTCATTATTTTTCCTATATAGTTGTCCTCTCATTGACATCATGTATTAAAAATAAATCATAAAAAATTTCTATTGATACGTGTCCTAGAATAGTTATTTTTATATTATTTAAAATTCAGAAATTGATCATCACTCCCACTATGGTCTTGAGTACTTTACCGCCATTAAAATCAATTTTTATATTTATTTAATGGTTTTGGAAATATATATATGTTAAAATGGTTAATTGTAAATAGAGTTATATAGTTTTTCATAATAACAATATATGTCACTAAAACTCCAAAATATTATTATTTTTCATGAAAAAATCACTAAATTCTTTATGACATTCACAGTAAACTTGGTTCCTACAATCAAATGTTATTTTTTAAAATTGGGAAGTATTAGGATTGAGAAAACCAAAATCGATAATATTTTAAAAATAAAAAATATTAACATAAAATTAATAAATCATAAATAACAAGGGTATCATAACTTATTAATTTACATATATCAATATAGGATATCCATGGTTATATGACTATTAGTTTACTTAACCAAATGAATAAAATATCACATCATTAGCCATTAAAATATATAAAATAGTTCAATAGATGATTTGGTTTCACTAAGTAATATCGCAATGGGGTGCTAATCCTTGTGTGTAGTTAGGTCCAATATCTACGCACCATGTGAATTTTGAGTAAATAATCAACAAAAAGCTTTATGTTTTACTACCACTATCTTCTTCTATGGGAGTACTTACATCGATTTGGATTTTCCAGATAAATATATTATTGATAGGAAGACAAACTATATGTAAATTTCCAAAAAAGGATTCTATAATATATTTATGAGTTTACTTTAGATTTTTTAATACAGTTACATTATCCTAATCTTGAAAAAAAATAACTATCTCCCCAGTAATAATAAATACATAATATTATACCAACTGAGAATCCCTAGACCCATACTCCATAGAATGGTTCTAGAAATACATACATTACATATCATCTTTGAAAATAATTGATATGAAAGAAAATCACTTATATCATTTATAATTTCATCTTATTATTTGATAATTATATCTCATAATTAAACTCGCAACATAAGATAAAGGGTTAGTGTCTTTGGAGACATAATAGACGAACAACATATTTTACATAATTTTCAATATCGATAAAAATAGTATTCTCCCTTGATAAACCTCACTAATTATAAAAAATTACTTTCATATGAAAAATGGGAAATGGAAAAAATATTAAATTTGTGAGATTAAATTAACAACAAAGAAAAAAACTTATCAAAATGTCTTCAATTGTTAAATCCTGATGATGTGATAATATCAGGATAGGAAAAAAATTTATATAAAATAAATGGATAAATATGTTTTTTTACATATAATATATAAAAATAAATTATATACCATGGAAGAATAGTAGGGAATCGTGCAATAATAATCAACTGCCATGAATTATATAAAAAAAAATAAAGGAGAGAAAATTTATATAGGATTATGTTTAATAATTATTAATATTATAAACATATATTATCAGGCCAATCCCTTAAAAATATGGTAAACATATCAAACTAATTCCATTTCAATCATAGTTTTTTTAACCTTGATAACTATATCTTTTACCTCTAAACTATTTTTTACACAATTGTATATGTCATATCTACACTCTTAATTATTATCTCATAAAATTTTAAAACCTTATACATTGATATTTTGATATATATTAGAACGCAAATATCACATTATTATAATCAATTCATATGTGTTACCTATAAAATAAATAACAAATAATACCATGAATTACCCACTTAAAATAATGGATTTATTGGCATTTCTATGTGGTATCACATAAGACGTTCCCTAGTGTAAAACCAATTGATATCAAAAAATTTAATCCCCTTTATTATTTTTAATACTAAATTTAGTTTCTACTCATATATATATATATATATATTACAATAAAACTAGAAAGTCATAGTGAATGATAAGAAAGAGATTATGAAAATTATTTCATATTTATTTCATAATAGAAGATGTTATAAGTAACATTAAAAGTGGTCATTCCTCAATATGTAAAAATGAAAAATAATTTATTACGACATTAAGTGAAATTAAGATAATGTATAATAAATATTATATAATATTTATGTCAATAAATTCTAGGTGGCATATTAAATATTTGATTGTGATAGAAAAATATATTAAAAATTTAGACATAACATTATTGATAACATCCTAATTAAAATATTTCTACAACTTTATTATGAAAATATGTAAATATAATTTCATATATAATAATAAATAACACAGAAATGGATTTTAAAATTACAAAATATAACATTTTTAGAAATAATGTATATATACACGGAAGGATTATGGATTATTATTGGGGACACAAATTATTGATAAGATATGTTACTTTTTAGAAAATTAAATTCATAACTGATGAATCATAGAATTATAATGAATTTTCCCTAGAGTTGATGGAAATATAATATATTATAAAATATTATTTTGAGAATCTATTAATAGAATAACGAATTTCAATAAGAATCATTATAAATCAAGGAAAAAATATTTGATATAAAAAATTATAATATATTTAGTAACACCTAAATCTCAATCCCTTAAAATGATTATATTATATAAATTTTTAAATAAATTTAATTTCATGAATTTTTTATAAAAGGAATCCATAAGGTAATATATATTACATAAAAGAACAAGATGTGAATATAGGACATTTCGTAATGAATGAAAAATAATATCAAATGACCTTGTGAATATCATAATTTAGGATGTCACAAACATTTGAAAACTATATTTTATGATATTAAATTAAAAAACGTTGTGAAATAACATCATTATATAATAATAATGTAAAAAATACCCATTATATTTCATTGGATTTAAAGAAGAAATATTATCACTCAATAAAAGTATATTTAGTTAAGAAAAACTCTAATAATAACATTTTATATCCTTGAAAGTGATTTATGATTTTGTAAAATAAAAATAACCATATTAATAAATTACTTGGTAACCTTATTAGTATATTTTATATTTTCTACTCATTTATAATGATCATACTTTCTACCTTTATTAGATATTTTATGATTATTTATATCATAAGATGTTAATTAGTTTCATTTATTCCCACATGTTTTAAATGGGTTAAATCAAAAACCATTTATTGATTCAAATTTCATCATTATAATAATATAAATTGTAAAAATTATGTAGGGATAAATTAATTATGAATCACAATTTTCATTTGATAGAAACTATAAGAATCGTCCATGGGAAGATGATCTATAGTGTTTCTTTTTCGAGTTATTTACCAAAACCAAAATATTAATTTATAATAATAATCAATTTTTTATAATTTTATAAAAATATTCATGAAATATACTAATCTTTAGTTTTATATGTATTAATAAATAATATTTTACAACTATAAATTTATTTTGGTGATAGAAAACCGAATTTTTCATTTATGGAGTCAGTAGACTGCAGATACCACAAGAATGGTTTTCAATAATTGAATGTTTGGGAGGATGATAGAAAATGATTATTTATAGTACATAATAAACTTTATGAATACATATTAGTATGATTTTAATTATTTTATCACCAGTATAATATATTTTATTGATGTAAAAGAATAAAAAAATGCATAGAAATGAAAAATGGAGGAATACAGGTTTTTACAATGCTCTTGGAGAAATCATAATTAGTCATATATGAATAGAACTTTTGTGAGAACCAAAACAATATAACATGGGAAGAGTGTTATGGATATATTTGGGAACAAAATGATTGATCATAATTGTTTTTAGTGTAAGGATATGTGTAGTGGTGAAGAGATCCTTTTTTAAGTGAGTGGCGTGTCACTTTTATTAATACTCATAACATTATATGAATATCATATCACATTTAAAACAAAGTTGCTCTTAAAGTGAAGAAAACATTTATGGTGGATGTGTCATTTTTGTCCCACATCTCATCCTTATAAATAGTGGATAACATTTTAGATATTTTATGCACTTTCCCAAAAATTTGTATTTTTACATTAATTTTCTATTATTAAAGAAATTCATATTTTATCATCAAAAACTTATTTTTATGAATAAAAATCAAATAATCTTTATTTCCTGATTGGGATATGCAGATCCAAAATATGAAATAATTTGAATAATATTAATTTTTTTAATAGTGATAAAATTTATTATTAAAATAATACATCTATGATTGATCAAACCAAATTTTGAAAAAACATAACTCCTGTAACTAAATGTAAAAAATAAGTTATTAATTTAATATAAATATTTTTTTAAAGTAAATATGTTCCTTATTAATCTCATAATTAGTAAATACAAATCTTTCATAAATTTTGATGTAACATTTTAATCATGATTATGTCATAAAAGTTTTCATATTTGTAAAAATAATTTTTTCTATTATTCAGATAAAGAGAAATATTATTAGAAAAATTAAAAAATTTCTACTTAATACAATATTTTCTTGCTATGTCCAAAAATTAGATTACATTATCTTATTAAAATTTTAATTTTTATGGTTTTTTTAACTTGAAACAAAAATATATTGAGATATTATTCTTCTTCGAAAATGTCTATTCAAAAAATTAAGTATACTTATTATAATTTAAATAAAATAATAATTAAATTAGGGTTACTGGCTTATTTATATAAAAAATAAATTTTAACATCAATTTATTTTAATATATTTTATTTATTAAAATATAAAATTGTAAATCATAAAAAGCTAATTTTTTAGTAAAATCAAAATTTAATAATAATATGAAATTATTTTTATTACATGCATATTAATTATTATTGAATAAAAGATAATTAATTTCACATATTAATATTATCAAATAATAATAATAAAATAATTACTTCAAAATGATTTATTCAAAAATATAAACTAAATTATAAAATATATCTATAATAAAATAATTCATTTTTTTAGTAAATATTCACGATTAAATTTAAAATTATGTTATATATTATGAAAATGTAATAATAAATTAAAATTGATATTAGATTATTTATTTAAATTTTATAATTATATCGGATAAAAATAATTTCTCACTCATAAAAATTCTTATTTTTATTTTAAAATTTCATAATTAAAAGTTTTATTTTCATTTTATTATAGAATTATAATAATTTATTAATGTTTATCGTGAATTATTATATATTATCTTAAAAAATAATTATCTACTATTATTTTAGTTGGGGTTTTCATGTGAAAAATGTTCTTGAAAACTCTTGTATATGAAACTGACTCAATTAAAATCATTGTGTTTTACAAACACGAATAATTGGTTGAATTAGTGATCAAAACCTTTTAAATAAATTATTTACATTTTAAAAAAATCTAAATCATCCTTCATTGTGATATTCTATATGATTTAGTAATATAACTAAACTATTGTGATTAAATACTAATATAAAAATAAAGTATATAAATTTATTCCATTCTAAAAAATCATTAATTTTTTTAGTTAACTAAAAATATATAGAAAAAAATATCCAACACCTCGAGGATATGACCTATCACATTATGTTCATTATAACTATTTATGCACAATTGGGTTTCTTCAATCATAAAAATTTAATATAAATTAAATTTATTAAAAAAATCTAACCACATTGAGAATTATAACATTAGTATGATAAATAATCATTTCATTTGATGTCTTTAATATATACATAAATCACAAATATATAAGAAATCTCAATGCATATCTCTAATTTTAAATTATTCAAACATTGAATAGGAAATAGTACTTATTTAAAATTCTTAAATAGAATATATAATAAAAACTCTTAAACCACAATAGTCATAGCCACATTATCCTATAACTAAAAAAATCCACAAAAATTAGAAATATTTTTAATAAATATCTATTAAAAATAAAACATTATCAAAATAATAATTCCTTTTTAATGATAAAAAAGTATCTCTAAAATACACTCTTACATTTAAAAATAATTCAATATTGTGTCCTCCTTATTTTTAATCCTTTTTATAATTATCTTTTTTCTATTCATTTATATAAATAAAATAAATTTATGCATTAAAAATATATTTTATATTTGTTAAAATAAATTTTAGAGATATGGGTGAATCCAAAAAATAAATTGAATGATAAAAGTGTAAGTGTAATATCATATTTCTAAAAGGTCCTCCCAAATAACTATCTTGGAATAGATTCCTAAATAGTTTATCCACATATTTAAAATTTCTCATATAGTATAACATAATAATCTATTATTTTTTTCAGGAAAAAATTATAATTTATTTCCATATATTCTGTTATTGAGAATAAAATTAGGTTTTCTGAGATATTAATATGAGATAATTATTAAAAAAATATAAATAGTAAATTAGATATTATACACAATGTAGTAAATATTTTTTTCATAAAAATAATCATTTAATTGGTATAGGTTGTTGAATAAAATTTAACCATTATTTTTATTTCGGGTGTTGGCTTAGTGGTAAGAACGATGTAATCCTACATGATAATTTGGGGTTCAAAACTCAATGGGTGTAGTTACTAAAGTTGTAATGTATCACACTATAGCAGAGGCGGGTAATGTAGCAGTACTATTCAGAGAATGGGCCTTGGGCAAAAACTTTGGAACTTAGGGCCATGTAATAGGCTGATTTCCCACTAGGCCTTCAGGTTATGTAATGGGTCTCCCTTTACCCAGTTAAGGTGGTATTTTCTTTGAATTAATAATAAATGAGGATTCAGAAACAACCATTAAAATACCTATTATTTTTTTATAAAGGTTTTATGTTACATGTAATAATCCAATCTTTTTTAAATGAAAATCTATTCTAAATGAATAAATTCATTAACATGTAATATTGTAATAAAAACACATGAACTACATTGGTTACATTGGATATTATAAGTTATATGATATTTGATATTAATGACCATTTGACATCCTAATAAGTGATAATATAATCATTATATATTGTTTATATGATTATTATATATTATGTTTTTGGATAAATCCATATAACACAAAATTGAGGAGTGATGGACTTAACTAGTAGGATTGTACCCTTTAAAGCCTATATATTATAGAATATTAGATAGATATAATCACTATTAATTTTCCTTAAACATGCAAAAAATGATATTACAAAAATAAATCATGAGAGAAACCATATATAAGAGAAGTTAGAGCTCATCAAGATCACAACCTAAACCGTTTACGTTGAACCACCCCAAGAATATCTCACCATCACAGACTATACCTTAAGATATTTAACTAGAGTAATAAATGATTATGTATATAGACCTTCACATAATGAAATTTAAAATTTTATATTTTAAATTAAATTATGGTTTTATTTATCTTTTCTTATTACTAATAATAATATGTTTGGTAAAATATAGTTTTTAATGCAACAAAACAAAAAAATTATTTTTGGAAAATATAATGTTTTAATCAAGACACTATATTTACTGATTTTAGGAATATTGTTATAATATATGATATTTTATTTAAATATTGTCATGATAAATATTTATTAAAAATAAATGATAATATAATTTTAGGATGTAAATTTTTTTTATAAGTTTTAGAAAGATGATATTGTCTAAAAATGATAATTTTTCAATAAAAGTGGATATTTTATCGAATATTGTAAACTATGTTACATAAGTAATTTTATGTACAAAATATAAATTATTTAATAATTATAATGTCAAAACATTC
This sequence comes from Viscum album, assembly GCA_963277665.1. Lineage (NCBI taxonomy): Eukaryota > Viridiplantae > Streptophyta > Magnoliopsida > Santalales > Viscaceae > Viscum > Viscum album. The sequence continues at coordinate 1,671,974,133 of OY728146.1, read as the reverse complement.
CAATTTTATATTTTTCATTATTTTCAAATACTTTCGAATTTCTGTGTCAAAATTAAATACGTTATAATTATATTGTGCTTATTATGTCTTTCTAATCCCAAAAGTGATGCAATATATGAAACTATATGTATCATTGAAAAAATATATATCCCCATTTTATTATATTTTGTTTTTAAATTTATTTTATTAATTTTTTAAATCGATAAGGATTCCTCTGAAACCTATATTATATTTTAATTCAATGAAATCAATTCCTTGCTAACATGACTCACTTCCACAAATCTAGGGGTATTACATCATGATGTTTTGTTATTAACATTATAAAATAATTAAATCTTGTCCCCTTTCCAATAAACAATGTCAATTAACAATTGCACAGTTTGTGGTTTTGATTAATTCATTTTATAGATAGAAAACCCAGATAAATAAGGAATTCCTCCCACTTTTACTATAAATACCATCCCATTCAAATTCCTATCAACTAAATATTAAAAATAAATGATATTTTGGTAATTTAAACTCTTATATAGTATCTCCAATTGTTCTTTATGTCCTCAAGGTTCCGTTCTCATGTTTTCAAAAGCAATATTGTCATGTAATGGAATTATCCACATCAAATTTTCCATTCAAGTACATATTTTTTGGAATGTCATCGAAAATGATTGGATAAAATATTCTAAAACCCAATTTTACATTAAAATTTAATCCAAAAAATTTCATTATCAAATGGGGACCTATAACCCCTCCCATTATAACATTTCCTTAATCCATATTTACAAATTCATTCTACCAAATTCATTTATTAAATTCCACTATTTCACATGAAAAAATATATATTATGATTTCCCAAGAATATTAATTATCCATTGGTATTCGCATATAAGTATATATAATATAATAATTTTTAGATGTAAATGTATGAAATCAACACAGTCTTTATTTGGGTTAAAATTTATTTAATGTTTATTATATTAAGGACCCATGTAATCAATATTTTATATGAATGTCATTCTCTGCCATCCTAATATTATTGATGAAATAATTTAATTTTAATGATGAGGCTCAAATGAATTAAGATATATGAATGTTGTATCCCAATAAATCTCTAATCTAATGGGTAAATAATTAACCAATATAAGAGACTTATTTTATTATACTTGGTTACTTTCCTAGGTAGTTATGATTTTCAATTGCTTTTGGATAATCCTTTCGTATATACATTTGAATATCTCATTTTTTATATGGACACATTTCCAATTTAGGATTCATGATTTTTCATTACTGATATATCACATGTTCTTATAATCATTTTCTATATTATAAGCTTCATGGTAACATACAAGATATCTCCTTTGATAATCCCTTACTGGGAATTATGCCCATAGTTTTCCTTTATTGTATTTCCCTATACAATTTTATGAAATAAAAATATACTTATCATTAACCTATGATGATTCTTTTAATGTGGATTATAAATATTTATGTTTATATTTCTTTCTATTATGTTTTCAATTTCACAGAAACATGACCATAAAATATCATATGTATTGATAAATGTTCCACTATGTATGGAATGATTAATTTATTAAAAAGGTAGGACGATATAAATGGTACAAAATTTAGGATTAGTAATTTATGTAAATTAAGGATATAAAAAACAATTTTAAACCCTTGGGATAAGTATAATTATGGAAAAACATAATGGAATTTTAGGGATGTATTGTGGAATTTGATTCCATGAGATTTAATATATGTATGCATACTACAAGTGGGTGTAGCCTTAACTTATAGGCACATATGGGTAATTATTCTGAAACGGCTTAAATTATTTGGAATCAGTTATCACCTGGTATATTAAAATGGTGTTTACTACACAACTAGTTTGAAACTCTTATGTTATATGTTTAGTTAATCACACTCTTTTAAGGAATCATTTTGAAGGATATATAGATAATTTAATCATTATTTGTAGAGATTAAAGAATAATTTCTTTAAAAATGTTATTCATAGAAAAAACCTCGTTTATAATTTTATGATTCATAAAATAAATAAGATTCTAACTTAGGTTTTTTTCTTTTAGAAAAAATGGAGGGAAATTGGAAGATGTTTTTAAATTATTGGTGAAGTGGTAGATGAACTAATGACCTTCATAATGTCATGTTAGTAGAAATGGAATAAATAATTCAGATATTGAATCAATTATCATTCGTTATGAGTAATAACATGAATCATAGTCAGTGTTTATATTCTCTTTAAAGGGAATAATTCAAACTTCTTCCCTTCATGCATTAATGACCACTTTCATTTTTAGATATGATGACCAAATAATTTTTTAATAATAGATTTCATCAACAGGTAAAAAAATTGTACTCTGTTATTCAAATATTGGGAAATTAACATTATTTGTATGCCTCATTGAAAGAGAATTTGATTAGTAGTTGATCCTAATTAAGAACATAAAGCCAAGAAGAGATATTGATGCTATAGAGTGGGTAAAATCATGGGGACTATTTATTAATAAATATTTTACCCATTAGATGATAAAAAAAGAGATAAGCTATTATTTAAGATGAATTGGAAGGAATATAAATTATTTAGAATATATAAAAATAAATTTTAGTGACTTTATTTTTACACATCTAGAATTAATATCGATCCTATGGGAAATGATGATTGTTTATTCAGTAGAGTGAGACCCCATATTTATTGGAAGCTAGAAAATATACACTTTGAAATCTATGAGGACAATTTTTAAAGTATTATGGTAGATGAAATGTAATTTATATAAATGTAGTGGTTACATAGTTTTAGTTGGAATAATAGTGTAATGGAGGTAATCTCATGGAAGAATTTTAATCACAAAAGAGAAGTGGAGAAACTATCATTTTTCGTGAGAATTTTTTTTGGGTAAATTGATTTCTTCTAAGTCGAATTGGTTATAAGTGTGGCAGATAAGGCCATATACCTCAGTACTATTATTCAATAATTGAATCATTAACGTATTAATGAAAATGGTAATGGGTTTATGGTGAATGTTCATCATGAATATTAATTATTCAAGTGAGGAAAACATAGGGATATTGAAAATTAATGTCCAAATAAAGAAGTTAATGGATGGAAACCACTTTCATCCTTAGAAATGGAGTTGTTAGTAGGGTCATGTTTTCTCAATCATGTTGTATAACGAAGATTATCCGAATAATGTAGTGGAAGTTATGTTCATTGCACTCTCTATGATTCAAACTACTTTCTCTGAATATGGTTCTACACATTCCAATATTTTGTAAAAGTTTTCAAAGAATATAAATATAATCCTAGAACATCTATTATTATTGTTTACATCAAGGAACTCTTTCATATTCTCCTATAATTAAACTTTGATAGAAACTATATTATCAAATTTGGTGAGTATAATCTCATCTCAAATCTACAATTCATTCCAGTGGTGGAATTCAACACTATAATATTGGAGGAAAATCTATCGAAGTATTATTCTATGATCAATTACGAAAAATGATAATTAGTAGTCTTGAATGAAAAACCGAGAGTTTATTTCAAAGGAGATATATACGAGCCTAGTAATTGTCTAGAAGTACCCCTTTTTCTATCATTATAGGAAAACATTTCATAATTGGGGTAGAATATGAAATCAAACAAATTGAAATTTTCCCATCATTTATGAATACATTTATGAATTTCTTGAAGAGTTACTTATAATTACCCTAGAATTAGAGGTAGTGTTCTAAATTTACTTCATAATTATATCCAACCCAATATGAATTACAATGTAAAAAATAGAATAAGTGGTGTGAGAGGAATTAGTGAATAAACATAAAGGTCTTTTAAAAAATTGGTTTATTAAAACATTTGTGTCTCTTTTTAGAGAACACGATCTTTTATGAAATAGAAGTATATATCAATTCAGCTATGTATTGACTATAGGTAACATAATGGGATTACAGATAAGAATAAATATTATCTTCCAATTATATAAGATTTTTTTTAACATCATAGGGGAGCTCAATTTTTTCCATGATGGATCATTCATTTGGTTATATTTAGTTACAAAATATGAAAAAATATATTCCAAATAATACCTTCTGGAAAAATTTCTGAATTATTTGTTTGATCTTATAACTTATATAATATCTAATTATCCTTCCATATTTATATATTTGATTAATATAGTCCTTACAAACTACCTTGATCAGTCTATGGTAGTATTTATTTATGATGTTATGTTATGTTACAAAATTCATGAGGGAAATGAGAATCATATAAGTGTGATATTACAAAGTCTAAGGAAAGATAATTTTTTCAACAAATTATGAAATTTGAATTCTAGATATAACACTTTATATTCTTATGGAACATAATTACCATTATTGTAATTATAGTTAATCCAACCAAGAGAATTGGTGTAGAGTTGATTCCAAATCCAACTAATATAAATGATATTAACAAACTCCTTAGTTTTATAGGTAACTATAAATTGGTTGTGAAAAAAATTCAAGGATTTGTAACCTTTTAAACTTGTTATCATTTAATGGTGTTATGTTAATTTGGAATAATTGTGTGAAGAATACTTCCATGAACTAAAGAGAGAGGTTTCATAGTGCACCAAAGTAAAAATTTTAATTTAATGGGGGAAGGATTTGAAATTTATTGTGATGCCTCTTTAAAAGGATTTGGATATGTACTTATAAAAATGAATTTGATTAATTATTCACCACAAAAATTAATGTCCCAAGAGTGATATTATCCTACTCAGAACCTGAAGCTATCTATAATTATCATTTCCCTAAAGATACAGGGACACAATATTTATGATGAAAAATGTAATATCTATATATACCACCAATGGTTAGTAAACATTTTCACACTTAAGGGGATCACCATAAATCAGTGAGTATGTTTGGAACTAAGAAAATATAACAATTTCTTTATTAACCAGTATCCTAGAAGAGAGGATATGGCTGCTCATTCTCTTAGTAGAAAAGAAAATTCTACTCTTTCCCTAATGCAGATTGAGAAAGTCTATATCTTCTCTGATATGAAAATGATTGATATGGAAATAATAAAATTAATAAATATATCCCATATTTCTAAAATTATTTCCCAAACATAAATCTAATAGAGGATAAAGGTGTCATAAAGAGGTGATTTGGATCTTAAAATGATGGGGAAAGAATTAATGGTTGATAAGATACAATAATTCTAAATTAAAGAATATTGTGTCATTTTTTTGATATATATTTTTTTGTGCCTTCATTACCTGAGATAATGAATGGGTTATTATATAATTCACATATATCATATTTCACTATACATTATGGGATCAATGTGATGTGTCGTGATCTTTGAGACCTCTTTTTTGTGTGATAAGAGGAAAAGGGTGATCTCTATATATCCATGTATGGTATTATTATTCAAGTATATTAAATAAATTTAATTTAATTTAATGTTATTATGATTCTATTTCAAATAACCACATGAAAATGGGAGAACATCGCCATGGACTACATCATGGTATCTGGAAGAAAAATAAAGGAATCAATTAAATACTGGTTGTTGTAGGTTTAATTTGAAACACATCCAACATGATATATATTTGAAAATATTTCTATCTTGACCTACATTCCATTATGTATGTATATAAAGTAGTGCGGCTACATGGGTCACCATATTCAATAATTTTAGATTATAATCCAAGGATCACTTATAAATTCTAGAGATTTCTATAATATAATCTGAGTGCCCAATTGAATTTCAGTATGACCTATCTCCCACAAACAGAGGTACAATATGAAAAGACAATTCAAAACCATGAAAATTTGATACGAGAAATAACAATGGAATATTTTGGTTGTTTGGATCAACATGTCAAATTTATTGAGTTATTTTACAAAAGTAACATCCAATCGAGTACTCAAATGGATCCATTTGAAGTATTATAACGGAGTAATTGTATAACTCACACTTGTTGGGATGAAGTTGGTGAAATAAATATACATGAACCCAATCATTATAAAGAGATTAATAAAAGGTTAAATACATCCCAAATCATTTAAAATCTTCCTATAGCTGGAATTAGTGATAATAACCATCAAACAGACATAGAGTTTTATGTTGGAGACAAATTATACCTTCTAATTTCACCATGGAAGACTGTTATGATGTTTGGAGGGAAAGTAAATATTTTCCTTTGGTACATTAGTCCCTTTTATATTCTTTTATGCATGGTATTAGTGGCCTATTTATAGGGAAATCAACCAAACAGGGTTCATGTTTATTATGTATTCCACATATCTCTCTTAAGGAAGTTCATATCAAATTCATCGCATATACTAAATCCAAGGTTGGTATTTTTGGAAAATTATTTTTCATTCAAGGAAAAACAGGTGATGATATTGGACCAAGGGGACAATGTTCTATGAAACTTGATAACTGAACTAATAAAATAATATTGGTATAAGAAATAGTTTGATGATGAAATATAGGAACTGAAACGCATGATTAAATAGAAGTACCCTCAACTATTTTAATGTATGATATGTTTTAGGGAAAAATTTATGAAGGGGGGAGAATGTAAAAAACCGAACATTAATAAATTAAACTCCATTTTGAATGAATAAATTAGTTATCATGTGATGTAGTAATAGAGAAAAAAATAAACTACTTTTGTTTCTATAGAAAATTATAATTTATATCCTATAATATTTGAAATATCATTAAACAAAATAATTGGTGATAATATAGATATTATGTTGTGATTGTATGATATTAATATATTAAGGATTATGATAAATCAAAATGACAATAATTAAGTAGTTATGGCCTTGGAAAGTAACAACATAACCATTGAATACCATAAATCAGATCTTCCATTAGAGATATAATTTCTGGTATTTTTACTTGAAAAATCCTAATATAATATTCCACAAGTAAATAATTAGAGGATCCATTTATGGGAGAAGTTCAGGCTCATCAAGATCTCATCTAAAAATATGTTTGTTAAACCACCCCCAAGAAAATATCACCATCACACACCTTACCATTATGGAGTTTGATTGTGTAACAAATTATTATGTATATAAAAATTAACTTTATGAATTTTTATATTTTATATTTTTAATAAAATAATTATTTAATTTACCTTTTATTATTACATTATATTATAATTCTATTAAAATTTTGGTTTTTATGTGATGAAACACAAATTGTTTATTTGGGAAATATATACTTTTAATCAAGACAATATTTTTAATTAATTAATTGTTTTTTAAATTATATAATATTTTAACCAAATATTATTATTATTCACATTTTATTTAATATAAATGATAATATAATTTTATTAAGACCTTAATAATTCTTATAAGGTTCAAAGAGATGGTATTGTAAGAAAACCCAGTAATTTTAAATAAATATGGAATGTTGATTTAAATGGGTAAATTATAATGAATAGTTATCTTTATAGTTTAAATTAATTTTTTTAGAAATAAGAAATATAAAATTTTCAAATGAATATATTTTCATAATTTTCAGTGGTTGTGGATTTGTTGGGTAAAAAATTGTTTCTTTATAGATATATTGTGTATTATGGAATAATAATGTCCCAAAAATGATGTAATATATGAAAATATAGTTATCCTAAAACAAATATATATCTCCCCATTAATATAATGTGTTTTTATGTTATTGGATAAATTTTATAATTCATTAATGATTCCTCTATATCCTATATTATATTTTAATGATTTAATATAAAATATTTGTAATCACAACTCACATTTACATTATCAAGGGTATTATATTAAGGATTAGGGTACATAGTCCTTTAAAATAATTAAATCTACTAAAATTTATCATAACCCGTGGGAAAAACCATTGTATTTCTTTTTATTTATTTTATTTATTACATATACTACAAAAACATAAGAAATAAATAATCCCCCTATCATTTTAAATTAATACCAACCATTCCCACTCATCTCTGCTAAAATTTAATAGTCCCATAATATACATCCATTTTTACTTATAATGAGTCCCTCAAAGGAGTTATTATATCCTCATGTTAGTATTCTCATGGTTTATAAACCACCACTTTAGGAGTGAGATTTCCCAATATCCTATTTCCATTCAATTGCCTATTGTTTGCAATGACTTCTATTTTTTTTGGTTAAAATCATTTCATAAACATTTTTTATTCCATTAAAATTTTATTTTTTAAATTGTATCCTCGACTCCTCCTATTACCAGATTTCATTTATAAAAATTTATACAATTAATCTGCCCAACTCATTTCATGAATTTATCTCTTTCAAAAGAATCATTTTTATATTAAAAATATCAATTCAATATCAATATAAATGGGTATTCACCTATATGACTGTATAATTTATGGATTTTAGGGTTTCTATTTAAAAAAATCACACTCCATTTATGTTCATATAACATGATATAATTTCATGTCATTTAATAACATTTTTACTCCATGTTTTCATATAAAGCACTTTTATTTGTATCCTCAGGTTATTGACATAAATATTAATTTTGGTTGATGTGTATGACACGAATTTTTACATATAATTAATGTGGTATTATATAACTCTAATTAAATTGTGTAGAGAATTAGTCTTTACATATGAACTTTTTTATGAAACCTTTGTGAATAACCATGGTAATTATGATTTATGAAACATTAGTTATAAACCATAGTTGTATTATTTTGAATGTGGAATTTTTATGATTTAGAAAACTTTTTATTTATTGATTGTTAATTTTATTATTATTATATACATTATTTTATTGTAATCATTTTGTATTGATATGTTTCATATTCAAATACAATGTACATCTTATACCACGCATTAGGATCACTTCTTTTTTTGATGTACATCCAAATAATATGAGAGGAACCAAATGTAACTTAAGTGAATCCTGTGATGATTCCTTTGAAGTGTATTATAAGAATTTTTATGCTTCTTTTAATTTACTGTGTCTACAATTTCCAAGCCACTGAAAAATAAAGGCTCCACCTAATTGTCAAATTTCTTACTATGTAATGGAACTTTTAGGTATTAAAAATAGGGGAATCATATCACTAATTACATTAACATAAAATTAATATAATCCTAACATAAAAATATTGCACTAGATAAATATGTACTTTTATTTTCATTTTTTTACAAATTTATATAAATTTTTAAGTATAAATTCTACTTACATCCTTAAAATACTATAAATCATGTTCACTATTGCGATTAAAAAATAATAAAATTACTAACTTTTAGGATGCATTGATTTATTGATTAAAGGAATGTTTCATTCACTATATTTTCTTCATTAAAATTTTAATATATAAAACAATTTTTTATTCATTTATATATCACAAGACACATATGTTTTCCCTTTCTTTCATTATTTTATTTGTGCTAATTGATAATGGTATTAACTCACCATTATCATCAATCAAAGAAATTTCATTTTACATTTCAGTTTAATACTTCATTTTCAAAATGAAAGAACTAATTTTCATATATATAATAGGTACAATAATATGAATAGTAAAGTTATTTCACCAATTAAATAAATTTTAAACTCGTTATTTCATATTAATAAAAACTTATTATAATTTTCAAACACGTTTCTATAGAAATATAGATATCAATTCAAAATGGAATCATTTTATCCTCTAATTTGATATATGAAAATAATTTTCAATTCAGATGTCATAATTTGACATTTTAAAAACATAGCAGCTATCTAAGAATTTCATTATCAAAGACTGTATGTTATTACCTTATAGAATAATTTTAATCTTTACACATTCATATCATATACATTCTTTTGAATTCTATCATGTTAGTAGATATAAATATATTAAATTACGATTCCATTTCAAAATAATAAATTAAAATATATTATTTTTATTATACATTTTTTGGACAATAATTAATATGAATAGCCTTATTAAATATAAACTTTCCAACTGAGAAATGGTCTAATATATATTTATATATATATTATAATATAGAATAATTTTTTATAATAATATATTCTTATATATAAATATTAATAAATATAATTTTAATTTATTTATGTAGGACCATAATAAAAAGAATTGTTTTATTTTTTGGTTCATGCAGAAATTATGATGCTCTATTTTCCCATATTTCTTTTATATCTTCATACAGAACAGAAATACCTGATATTGTACCAAATCATTAGAATATTTTTACGATAATAATTTTATACAAATATTTTTCTATAAATTTTTTTATTAATTTTTTATAAAATATTTAATTTTTTCCCTAGTATGAAAGATTATAATTTTTTTCTCTTCATTACATTTTACAATTTCATTTATTTTACAATTTCTTTATAAAATTCACTAATCTAAATAAGAAATATAAATTTAACCCTATAGTTCATGAAACGTTTCGACCAATTATCAAATAATTATTAATTAATTAATAGTATCTATTGATTTCCATTTAACAATATGACTATTATAAATATTCAATTACAACATATTGGGGAATTTTAATAAATAAATATATTTTATTATCATGAAAAATTTATATCATGTATGGTTATACAACATCCTACATCCCTGCAATATTTTTAATAAGTAATATATTTATAAATATACTAAATAATGTAAAATAAGGTTTCTTTGAAAAAATATTCAAATAGGACCTCTATTTCAAATTATCCAAACAATCCCGTTATAAAAAAAAAGTTAGAATTATGTGTACATCATTTCCAAAATTATCCAATGATATTACCTTCATTCCATGTAATAATTTTAATTTTTATAAAAAATTATATTTTAAACAAAGTTATTTTATTATTATATGTAATGATTATTGGTATATGAAAATATATTAGTAAAAAAATTAGTTAACATATGTGATATGTCATTAATTTCATTTTTAGACCTCACTACCCTAATATCCTTCAATTGTGTTTTTATTTAGACATTTATATACATTAAAGAAATATAACATTTCATACTATATCTAATTAATAGTACTAATTTTAATATAATAAAATAATCAGTAAATAATAGATAATTATTCTCTACATTTTTATCATGCACATCATGGCTTTTTTTAAAAGTAGGCATATATTATTTTTCATCACAAATCTATAATTTAATAATCATGATATAATTTGTTATATTTCTTCATTTTGATTTCATTATGTGAAAAATACAATGTTTCAATTTATTTTCTCCTCTTTTTACATAGAAAACAAAAATCAATTTTTATTTCTTTCTAAAAAATGGTTTATATTTTTTGTTGTAACTATTTAACATATTTTCACTATTATAACTATAATTTAACTTATATATTGGTGTTAATCCAGAATTGTTCAAACAATATTAATTTCACTATTAAACTCTTCATCTGATAAAAAATCCCGATAAAAATGATATTCAACTATCATTAATGAATTTATGATAGGTTATTTTTTATGTATCATTCATATATATATATATATATCCCATTTTATATAGGCCTATATTCATATGACACCCATATACAAAAAACATTTATAAATAGAAATATAGGTTATCAATTTTAACAAGTTACATAAATCATTTTAAGCAACAGAAAGAGTATCCATTTTAAACAAAAGAAATAAAATTTGAGTGGTACCAACCACACCGTGCTTAAGATTGAGGCGGGGTTGTCTCGCACACATCTGAAATGACCCATGGATCCTTTTCCTAAACTATCAACAGAATTCGAATGATTTTGGTCAGTTTTCTATATGTCAGTTATTGTTTCACTTAAAATGTTGTCCATTTCAAAGAAAAGTGATACACTTTGAGTGGTGTCGTCTACACCGCGCCTTAGATTGAGGCAAGGTTGACTCGTACACGTCAAAAATTACCAATAGATCATTGTGTTAAAGTATCAACACAATCTGAATACGTTTGGTTGGCTTTCTGAAGGACAGTTATTGTTTTCAATTAAAATGATGTCCATTTCAAAGAAAAGTGAGACACTTGGAGTGGTGTCGGCCACACTGCACCTCATATTGAGGCGAGGTTGACTCGTACACATCAGAAACGACCCATGGATAGTTATTTTGAAGTATCAACACTATATGAATGCGTTTGGTCATTTTTCTGTATGCCAGTAGTTGTTTTCACTTAAAATATTTCCCATTTCAAAGAAAAGTTAGACACTTTGAGTGGTACCGGCCACACGGTGCCTCAAATTATTGTGTGGTTGAATCGTACACATAAAAACTGACCCATGGTTCGTTTTGTTGAAGTGTCAATACAATCTGAATGTGTTTAGTCAGTTTTTCGTATGCCAGTTATTGTTTTCTCTTAAAATCCTGTCCATTTAAAATAAAAGTGAGACACTTCTAGTGATACCAGCCACACCGTGCCTCTAATTTAGGCGGGGATGACTCTTAGACATCACATATGACCCATGAATATTCTTCCTAATGTTTCAACAGAATTTGAATGCCTTTGGTTGTTTTTCGTATGTTAGTTGTTGTATTCACTTAAAATAATTTTCTTTTGAAACAAAAGAGAGACACTTTGAGTTGTGTCGGCTACACCGCACCTCAGATTGAGGTGAGGTTAACGCGTACACGTCACAAATGACCCATGGATCGTTTTACTAATGTATAAACACAATATGAATTTGTTTGGTTGGTTTTCCATATTCGAGTTTTTTTTACTTAAAAGAGTATGCATTTTAAACAAAAGAAAGACACTTTGAGTGGTACTCGCCACACTGTGTATCATATTGAGGCCGGTGGGGGGGTTGTCCGGGGGTTGTCTAGGGTCCAGCGAGGAGGGTGGGGGCTGTCTGGGGTCCTTGGAGGAGGGTGGGTAATGTATATAAAACTCAATCTAGTTACCATACATCGAATTATGACAGGACTGTGAACTGCCACGGGGTGTCATCCTATAGCAGAGACAAATCACGACATTACCGTGTCGTGACCACGGTGTGACCGTGGCGTGACCATGGCGTGACCATGACATGACCGCGGTGTGTTGGCCCAGTCCAACGACATCCGCGGTGCATCATCTTCTGGAAAAGATTCCAAATAAATCTTATGTAGTTGTCCTTCACATTATTGAAACTGATATTATGTTATAAAAATAGACACCTGATTTGTGGTTGTGGTATGATAAAGATATATAATTTATATTTTTTGTCTTTAATAGTGGTACTAGGTAGTTGAATATACTAATTAAGAGTCAATTTACCACACCCTAAACTATCACTATGAGTTTTTGCAGACAACGCACCTTAGTTGGAGGGGTTTTGTTATAATAACTTGACTTTCTTTATCAAATGAAACAATTATATTAAAGAATACATATTCAAGATAAGCAATTCAATATAATTAAGCAGAATTATGAAAGAATATAATTTAAATTTAAAGCATTCTTAAATTAAAGAGGCTACGAGAGGGATTGTACCTCAAGGGGTGTCTCCCATGGGTGTCTTGTGGTGTGTAGTGTCTATCTATGATTTTTGTGGTGCTTCCGTATTGTGGGAAAATTTTATTGCATGGTCAGTTTAATAAATACATTAGTCAATGAGAAAATACACCCATATTCAATAGATATATACCCACATTAGATAGGGAATACCATCCAAATAAATAACTCGGAAATCCTGGACCAACATTTTACTTTACCAATTCCAATTACATAATATATGCAGCACCAACTTATGTTTTATTAACCAATCATATAAAGGGAATGAAAATCCTCACAATAACCCATAAAATCTCATATAGCATCACTCACCTCCATTACATTATAACATCATTAGGCATCCATATTAGGTTCAAAATAAAGAGTTATACATAATTCAAAAAATATCCATACCAGAGTGAAATACCGGTTTCAATAATAAGGAGTTATATGGAATTAAAAAATTTAATCGATCAATCGGCCCCTGATCACCATCACCATCACCACTATCATCATTAACCTCATCCTCGCTACCATATTTTTCTCATCGTCGTCCCCTTCATCATCCCTATGCACATCCTCGGCCCCATCCTCGCCCTCGGCCCCATCCTCACCCTCGGCCCCATCCCCGCCCTTGTCCCCATCCTTATCCTCGCCCTCATCCTCTTCACCATCCTCATCATCACAAGGAATATCATCATCTCGCACACACTAGATCTTCCACCTGGTGCATTGGATAATGCACCCATCAATGACATATATGTCTGAAAAGTCATGCTGGCCTCTGGTGGAAGTGATGAAGATAAAGCTTCGATCAGTTTCATAAATTCTTTCTCCCTTATTTGAACATGTTCGTCCAACTCTGTGACCCTTTTATCAGATTTTCTTGCATTCTACTAGACCTGTTTCCACTTGGTGGTACTAGAATGGATACCCGGAGAGGGCCAATACCTCATCGAGACTATATTCTTACATGGTCGACTACATATTTGACCAGAATGCTCATCTCCAATAACCTGATATAAATGATCTTGTGGCCCTAAATTTTCAGGCTCTTGGGCATCAATCGCCTCTAAATAAGCCTGTTAAAAATATTAATAGATTATAAAATTTTAAAATAGATATTAAACATTATAATAATCATATTAAAACATACAATCTTTTCTTGGGTCGGTTCAATAACCTCAGTTTCATCTTCTTCACTTCTACTCGAGAAAAACAATTTATATCGAGGGATGCATCCTTTAATATTCAATTTGTGGTTATGTAATTACATTGAGACAATATAAAGTTCATGTATAATCATTTAATCAACATTCAATAAATCACATAATTTACGTGGGAAATAATAAAAAGGGCATGTCCTAATGAAAATTTATAAACAACTATATCGTACCAGCTGCCTCTCATGATCTGACATAGTAGTGCACCCTAGAGTGAGGAGGTATTTTTTTGAATCAATGTTCTTTTTTGTATTTTTCATAATATTCCTAAATAATTTTTAAAAATAAATTATATAATATTAATAAAAAATATGAAAACGTTCATTTAAATACCTAAAAAGGGATTAATACATTAAATTTGGCAGTCACCCAATGGGTAATCATTTGACGATATTGCTCTATCGGGCAGTCATCCACGATAGGTAATGTATCCAACTCTGTGCCCACTCTATCACACCAGCCAACATATATCTCATGCATACGAGATCTCCAAATCTCTCATATATCCCTTAAACACAGTGGTCATGTAGCTTTTCCATCAAGGATGTTGAACCGAAGCTGACTCCCAATAGATTAATTCATATAAATAAAAATAAAATACTACATTAAATCCAATAGATTTTTTCCCCATATTTCTGCCCACAGATTATCCTTGAATTCGTGTGGAAGATATCTCCAAGAGAGAGGGTTGAACGGAATGATGTCGGAGTATTTGGCTAGCATCACCAAAAAACCCCAACATTCCTGCCCAGATTTATCAATCGTCTGTCCATTATCATTTTATTCAACCATAAACTATGCCTTGTGGTTCTATACCGCATGAAAGTGAGTACTCCCCCTTCCCCACCTCCAATTAGTAGATGAATCAGTAATTAATGACAAGAAATAGCCGTATAATTTACAATTAAAATAAATTTTGGTATAAAAATTTGTTAGAGTTATATAAATATACATGTGGTAGTTGGATCAATGGGAATCACTGGATGTGTATAAGTTGAAGGAATATCCAGTATAGGTGGAGTTTTCCTCAGTGTATGCTCCTCACCCACATACTGTGTTGGAGCAGGAGTCAAAGAAGGTGGAATATAATAGCCCAGAGATAATGATCCAGAAAAAAAAAGATGATGGCATAGACATCTGACCATCTCGTAGTGTAAAAATCAGAGGCCTAAATATCCCATGTCTTTATAAAGACACACAAAGATCAAAATGGGTCATAGAAGATATATCTTTTGTAGGGGCATAGTCTAATTGGGTACGACCAGTGGATTGTCTAACTCTCTATCCACGATCCCACATACCACCGGCCTCAGAACCGAGACGACCAGATGATCGTCTATCTCTGAACCCCCCCCCCCCTCCTACCACCAGCCTCTGTACTGGGAGTAATATCAGGCTCCTCATCGGATATCTATCATCTTGGGGGTGGATCTGGAAAATACATTTTAATACAAAAGTAAACACATGATATTATAAGATATTGAAATATATATATTTGAAATAAAATAATCACAATAGGGATGAGTGGGGGAACATCCATCTGTGTCACGTGATGATTATTTTCGGTCATCTTTGTCCAATACTTCTCTTCAATGGGTGTCATTTCCTATAATGAAAACAAATATGGAAGTAATTAGAAACAGATAACTAATTTGTAACCCAAAAAAATTATAGAAAACCCATTTTGATCATAAAACATAACGAAACAGAAGATTTATAGTGGTTTGAAGGTAATTACTAGGATACACACTCTGAATTATTTATGGGAAACATGTTGGTGAGAACACGACTGTATGATTCTATATATTTCCCACCACAACTTCAGGTTCACAATCAACTCTAACAATTGAGATATTAGAGTTTTCATAAGTAATAAATGGATTGCTTCCAATTGTAGTAGGTTTTGTGTCAACTTTGTCATCACCATCATCAAAAACATGTCTGGGATTTACTTAAATAATTACACAGAATTTAGGATGACAATGATCTTTGAAATAAAAAACTTGTTTCACCACTTATGCCAATACATATGGTTCATCAGTGGAAAGAGTGTGAGTCATGTCAATAACTCGAAATCCACAATCATCAATAAAGGTTACTTGCCTCTTCATTGAATCAAACCATTGACATTTCCTTATCATGACTCGACCATGTGAGTAATAATAAAAAATTATTATTTTCTCCGTGACGCCATAATAAGCTACATTTTTAGAATGAGGTATATTTTCTAATGAACTAGCATAAAAGTATGTTGTGGCATTTAGAATAACACCATCTTGCTATGTTCTCATGTTTCATGCTCATTTAGTGATTATAAATATGTATCCATTGATCACAAGTGATTTACTAGCATGAACCATGGTATTAGAACCAAAATACAAAGCTCTTATTTCCTCATAAAGAGAGTCTACAGGCAAACTCGATACGTGAAATATAAATAAATAGTAAACTTAATTAAATATTATTATTTTTTATTTATTAGAGAAATATTTTTACCTTCAATTTAACCCAATCATAAAACCCTTTGTTATGAAAAGACTCTTTCCTTCTTAAAGATAAAGAACTATGCTTTCTATATATCAATTCTTTATGTTCCATGTAGATAAAAATAATAATAGTTTATCAAATATTTAAAATTACAAGATATAAAATGAGAGATACATGTAAAATTCACTCACTTGATATACTCATCAAACAAATCACAATTAAACAACATTGTACGATGTACCATCTTTCACTCTTCAAGGCTTAAGGTCGTCAATGTATATTATCCCGAAATTCCTCAAGTCTAATGAATTCATAGAGAACTAGGTTCAATTTTCTCATACTGTTCTTCTTCATTTCTCACTAGTCTGTTTATTATCATATAAAGATCAGACAAATACATTAAGTAGAAATCCATACATTTTTTACCCAAGTAACCTTTCACAGCAGAACCTTTTGGATAATTACTGTTTTGAACATATGATTTCAATGTGTACATCTTTCTTTTAGTTGGATACATCCAACAGAAAGAAACAGGTCCTCCAAGAAGTATTTTGGTCGAAAGATGGACAATCATAAGCAACATGCATATAAAAAATGATGGAGGGAATATTTCCTATAACTCACACAAAATTAATGGTGTCGCTAAAAACCATTTTTTCAAGAAGGATTTGGACAACTTCTTAGCAAAAATATATCTAAAAAATAGGACAACCGAATAACTGAGAATCTTATATTATTTTACAAGTGATTACAGATTTCTATTTGAATCAAATCATGCAAAACGACGTGATAATCTAGAGTATTCAAACATTTTATCTTCAGCTATTTTCTGTTGACCCTTTTTGATATATTTCTTGTATAGACATCAGAATTTTTAATAGTCTCTAGCACTTCCAAAAATAGACTTTTTTCAGCAAGTGTCATCACATTAGAAGAACATATAGCTTGCCATTTATTTTCACTGATACAGACATGATGCAATTCTATTCTGATCCCCCAATCTATCCAGTCACACCGAGATCATAAATCATATTTTTTCTCCAAATTGACATTTAGAAGAATCGAAAGAAACATTTAAAATATATTCTTTCCAATGTGAATTACGTATAATAAATGACACAACAAGTTGGTTGACTAATATGACAACTCAAAGAATATACTATTCTTCTTCCAATTGTAACAGGTATCATGGAAAGATTTTCCCCCTTTCTATATTTCAATACACCCTTCCTAAATATATAACTAAAATCTTTCAATTCATAAATCACATAAGTTCTAGACATATGATGATGTGGATCTTTAGTCTCCATGGTATTGTCAAATCTTCGACGATTGTTTCTATATGGATGGTTCATTGGCAAGAATCATCGATGTCTCATAAAACTAAAACTACATCAATATTTCATTCTTCTTGATTGAGTATTATTCATAAAAACAAGTCAAGAATATTTTCCTATTGTGCTCCATCCAGACATCATTGTATAAGGAGGAAAATCAATGTTCATCCACATAAACACAGCACGCATATGAAATATGTCTTTCAAACATTCAGCGTATGTGGGAACACCCACATCCCAAAGATGATTCAACTCTTTTATTAATGGATTCATGTATACATCTATATCATTACCGGGATCAGAATGGCCAGATATCAGTATAATCACGAAATTGTAAGGATTTTAATACAAAACAAAGGGAGAAGGTTATTAATGTGTATGAAATCCATACATGTACTCTGCGAAGTAATAATATTCCCAAATGATTTAAAACCATCACATTAAAGACCTAGTGTCACATTGCACATGTCAGATACAAATTCAGGATATCAAGCATCATATCTCTGCCTTGAAAATCCATCTCTAGGGTGAATCAACTCTTCATTATTCATTTTTCTCTTGGTGTCATGCCATCACATTTTTACTGATATTTAATCAGACACTAAATGGTTCTATAATATGGGGATCAATGGAATGAGCCACATTTTTTTTTGTCACACGAGATA
Source organism: Viscum album (assembly GCA_963277665.1). Classification (NCBI taxonomy): domain Eukaryota; kingdom Viridiplantae; phylum Streptophyta; class Magnoliopsida; order Santalales; family Viscaceae; genus Viscum; species Viscum album. The sequence continues at coordinate 1,671,954,953 of OY728146.1, read as the reverse complement.
ATTTTCCATCAACTTTTGGCTTCTATTGGGAGGTTCCACATTTGATACAATCATTTCGTTCAACTGTTTCCTCCCAAAATAAGCTGCAATCATTCGAGCAAGCATGATTTTTTTGATCATCCAAGTTCATCAACTAAATTCCAGGCTATGTAGTGGTTTGAGGGAATATATGCATCATCTGGATTAAAGTCCTCCAAAAAGGTTATAATTTAATCTATTGTAGTATTTGAAATCCCATACATAGTTTTCCCATGAAATAATCATATTAAAAATACCAGCTTTTTCATTTTACCACATTGAAGATATACTGGAGTCGTCTCAACATCATTCAATTTTTTCACCCAATCAACATCATCATTTTCATTGGACGCACCATGTGTGATTGTATCAAAATATTATTTGATGGACATCCATTACTTCTCATGATGCTGAATAAATGGAAACATATCATATATCAAACTCTCTAATTCAGTCATATCATTTGGATCATCACCATTTTGAGATTTCATTTTATCTCCATTGGGATACCAAACATAATAGTTTGTTTGGAAACCATATTTGGTTGTATGATAGCTAACTAATTCACGAATCAACCAATGTCTTCCAACACAATTAAAACATGGGTGGTGTATGTGACAACTATATAAAGCCTTGTCAAATGGAAAATCAAAAAAGATGTTGAAATTATTTTGAAAAACGGTTTAAATCCAATCAGTTTCATACATCCAACTTCTATTCATTCTATAAAAAAATTACAATAAGTCATTTCAGAGTAGTTCAAAAATATTTAAGTTCAATCAAAAAAATATTTAGTTAAATGACAATTGTTTACATTAAATAAAATAATAACTGACACAATTCCCAATATAAGAATCATATTAAGAAATGAAATAAAATAAAGTGTATATAATAAAATCAGATACAGAATTTCTAATGCCTATATTCAAGGATTTACCCATAATATATTGTAATTGGATCAAGGAATAAATAATCCTTAAGGATCTTTTTGGGAGTACATGGGTTTTATAATTTAACATCTTCAGGGAGTTCCATAAGAGGAGAAGGGTGATGATCACATCAAAATAATTTATAGCCTCATCAAGTTTCACCTTAACCATGGATTAAAGGATCCTAGGTTTGGTGGCATAGATCATAGGTTGGTAGGGTGTATTTATTGAATCATGTCCCAATTTATTTTTGAGAGGTACCTTCAATAGTTATAGTTATGGATTTGATTAGAAACACCTATAAAAAATATCCTGGAATTATGACGTCCCAAATGAGGATTCCACTCATTAGTGACCCGAAACATGATGGCCACTCATTGGAGGGGGACCTTCAAGTTCTCTTGTGTTTTTTCTCACATACAAATAATAATTTTTGGGTTATTCGAGGTCTAGGGAGGAGGGTGGTGGGCTGTATGGGGTCTAGGGAGGAGGGTGGGGGCCTGTCCAATTTCTAGAATGAAGGGGGATGTCTTGGGTCCAAAAAAGAAAGGGTGGGGGACTTTCTGAGGTCTAGGGAGGAGGGGGCTGTTCGGGGTCTAGGAAGGAGGTTGGGAGGCTTTCTGGGGTCCGTGGAGGAGGGTGGGGGGATATCCTGGGTCCAGAAAGGAGGTGGGTTGTCTTGGGTCCAGGAAAGATGGGGGTTGTCCTAGGTGGACCTCAAAACACTGAATGGGGTTCCACTCTATAGTTATGAGAATATATTATCCAAATCTAAAAAGATTCCACCTATAAACATGACAACTTTAAATTAGTTTTTATTGTAATTTAATGAAATTTAATGGATATGTGTTTTTTGAAAATCCTAAACATTATAATGATGTTCGTGAGTGATGGTTTTTAGGCTAAATGTGTATGCAATTCAGTAACAAGGATGATTTCTTCCATTTTTCCAATGTTATAGTGTACGTTTAGGATGAATTCTTGCATTTGACCAGCGTTCTAGTTTATTTTTAGGTGAGGTGAGTTAGAAACCATGTTAGGAATGTCATTAGAACATGGGTTATTCCATTTAACCATGTAGTCTTGAATTTTAGGGATAAAAGTGTTTTGACTAATCTAATTACAACCTACTATATATTATGGCCAATACATCATGTGGGAAGACCCATGAAACAAAGACATGTGTAAATGGGACGTTTTCAGCAACCCATTTGGCCAAACATACTTTTCACCATAGGGGATTGGCCATGTATATTTACATGGATATCCAAGTCATGTACTATGTGTACATTCCTATGTACATTTCCAGGACACTAGATTATCATAGAAACCATGTCAACAGTTATACACACCATGTGAACCCCTATACCAAATCCTCTTTATTACAACAATTAATTAACAACTTATTAAACAACATAACTTGTCAATGATAATAAAATTTAACATAAATCAATAATAATATTTGATATATCATGTAAAATGAAGTCATAATATCTTACATATTAAATGACCACCCACAACCATGATTAATGACCATAAAGCTCCCCTTTAGGCCAAATAAAATGTGAAAACAAAAACACATAGTTTTAGAAAACAACTTCATTTGTGTGAAGAATAATAACCCCATGGTCCTCTTGATATTTGAACCACAGAATAATGATTTTTGAGATGAACATGTATCTATGAAACCATATGAGAAGCACGATTAATTACATGTGTTTTTCTGATTTCCCAAGCATTTTGTGGAACCCCAAATCTATGAAAATGTTCATTGTGTTTTAAAAAGTTGATTGAATAACTCATGTATGATGTGGAAGGTAGAATTATTAATGTTTATATTTGGAAAACTAATATTAATTAATATTTTGAATTTGACATTCTGTGAATTAGTTTCATGATGAAGGAATAAGTACTACATGGGAAAATGATAGGTCCCTCCAAGAGTTCCCTTAGTAGATATTTTATTCCTAAAGAACGTTGGATTGTACAGTTAAGTATTTCCTATTTATTCTGTGAATAATAATTAGGGACAACATAATATTTTGAACATTTCAAGAAGATACTCCATTAGTTCTATTGTGAAAAGGATAAGTGAACATTGTGTCATTATATATATATAGAGATTTTGATAGAAACATGATACATAATTGTTATGTAATACACATATTGTATGAAAATTATGATGAATAATTTCTTCATCTTTGACATGATCTTAAAGAAAGGATCAATTTTCATGAAATACTATGAATAAATATTGCAAACAACTTCTTATGAATTCATATACATGATGCTGTAATATTTAAAGCATTGAGATTACAAAAAAACTATGAATCATTAAAATTATAACACAATAAAGAGACACCATTCCATTATAAATCGATTTGTGTAATGAAAATAGTAATTGGAAAATGTGTACACTGACATAGTGATTTGAGTACACAATTCTTGGGTGTGCTGATTTGAGTACACAATTCGTGGAGCGGTGAATCATAATATTTTAAAAAATCCCTAAAAATAGGGAATAACGATATCCTTGAGAATAGAAGTGTATCCTTGAGAGGAGGTGCAAGGATATCCTTTAGAAGAGGTTGAAAGATTCTAACCTAGTAGCTGATTGGATGGAAGTGGTGCACATGTGCTTGGGCTTCTCAAGGGCTTCTGGGAGTCGGGCATCGCTTCTGAGTGTTGTGCAATCATCTTCTGCAATCGGGGGGGAGGGGGTCACCCGCCTTAGTCGAATTTGGGGCATATTTTTTCCAACGGTTATTAAAAACTGTTGGGAAAACAATGATTTCCCAACAGTTTCATCAAACTGTTGAGAAAACACCCCCCAACTCCATCATAACAATTGGTTTATGAAACCCGTTAGAAAATAACACCAATACCAAGTGTTCAAAAGAATCATTGGTATACACGTTTTGAGAAAATAATGATTTCCAGTAGTATGAATAGAAATATAGGTTTCCAATATTAAAAAGATACATTAATCATTTCATGGACCAACATAACTTGAACTATATAGTTTAGTATTTTGAGAATAAATTCATTTTTTAATGGTTAAAATATATAGATATTTTTCTCAGGAATTATATAAATTATAACTATGAATATTAATGGACCACATGTTGGTATTTGGGGGACGTTTCTATTCTTAATAGTTGGTATTATGGTTTTATCTTAAAAAATAGAAGTTAATGGGGGTATTATGTTTGAACCATTGCTTCATATATTTATAATATGTTAATGGGGATATTTTTATGAATAATGGTGTATTATGAAATAAATATTTAGAATTATTATAGAAATATGAAGAATCTATGTGTAGTGTGGAAAACATGGTTCTTTTGAGTAATAGGGGGAATTTAAAACCATAAAAATTAAATACATTAATGTTTTAATTAGAAATATTCATTTTTATATGGTGAAAATATTACTAATTTATCAATTCTCTAAATAACTCTATATTTTTTTTCTGCTTGACACATTGAAACTACATAATGGGTAACATATTTATGGTTTTAATCATATGTCTTTGGGTCAGTAGAAACAAAATGAAAAATATATTATCCTTTAAAAAGAGTCAGCACCCAGTGAACCCAAAATATATATTATACATTAAAGATATAATTTAGTTAAATAAGTCACCCATGAAATTAATTCAACATGATTAGATTTAAGTTCACATAATTGATTATAGGAGGCCCATGGTTTAATATTCTTAGGTTTATGGAAAATGGGGTTCATGTTATGGATAAACCCTTAAAGATCATCGTAGTCATAACATAGGATAGACAAAACATATATTTTCATAACTAAACATCAAATATAACTCTAAAACAATATATAAATTTCAATATTTAATAAAAATTATTGGTACCCTAAGGACCTAAATGAGGGAGAAAAATAAAAAACCCTAAAAATATTTATGTAATTAAAGTGTTAATATTTTTTCAATAAATTATTATATTAAATTAAATTAAATAAATTATATAAATTGTTAAAAAAAAATATATAGTTCCATGAAATTATAATTTTATTAAATTTTATGATAAAACTTTAATAGGATAAGTGATTATAGAGCAATTCATTCTATAAAATTTAGTATTTGTTTGATCCTCAATTATAATCCTTTTCTATTATAATTATTATTCCTATATGTTATATAAAATAATATATCCATTTAGTAGATATAACAAACATATAAAATTTTAATATATCATTGGTAGGATTTCCATTTAAATAAAGTTCATAACATCTAATAATAATCAATGGGATAAAAAATTCTCTAAACATGATCTATAATCATTAAATTCATAATTTATGTTTTTATCTATTGTTTATATTATCATTGTGTTATGCAATTTTTTCATGAATATCACATAATATTTCTTTTGGTGTTTGATTGAGTTTATTGTAAAAATATCATTCCAATATGTATGTTTTATGAGAGTTGGGAATCATGGGTGGTTGATTAATATTCTTCATATATAATATGAGAACATGACCATATAATTTATGGAAATGTTAGATTAGAGATTGACCCTATTGGATTAAAAAGTGAAATTAATATATTATATAAGGTTATTATATGATTTGGTTGGCTTGAGGGCATCCTAAAATATTATACCATTAACTATATTGATCATTATCGGAATAAAATTAATTTTTTAATAATTAGTTTCTAACAATATTCAAAAAAACATGTTAAAGACCTCACTATTGTGTATAGTTTCATGTATTTCTATTTTCAATGATAAAAATAAATTAAATGGTTAGATATAAGATCCAAATTTTTTATTAATTTTTCTTATTTTCCAGAGAATGAAGGTTTTTTAATTTAGCATCCTATGAAACTTAGATGAAGGATTAAGTGAGACTGATGTTTTAAGACATAGTAAAGGTTCATGTAATACTCAATGTAATGTATATATATTTTATGTGTTCTTGGAAATTGATATGATGTATTCAAGAAGAGATGATAATGTCAATACTATTTTATAATTTTTTAGAAGATATTATTGAGGTCCTATGATAATGGAATTATTTTTATTCTTTATTATTAAATTTTGGATTTTGACATTTAATATTTAAATTTTCATATATATGATAATTTATGTATTTATAATGTCAAATAAAATTATATGCGTTCGAATTAATATATAACTATGAAAAAATCATCTATTAAAAAATAATCCATTCAAAAGAAAAAATTATATATATCTGTAACCAGCATCTAACAATTTCATAAAAATTATGTTTATTTTTTAACCATTATATTCCACTATTTAAAAATGAATCGTGTCCAAAAAACCATAATTTTTGAGGTTATATAAGAATCGTCTATAGAAGTGTAATTTTATGTAACTATCATTACTATGAAATATGAGTGAATTATACAATAAAAAAACATATGATTATAGATTCAATATTTTGAAATGGTTTTTTATTTATGATTAATTGATATATATTCTTCAAGGATTTAAAAATATATAAAACAATAATTATTTTATGATTGAATACTAAAAATCAAGATAATATGAATCAAAATCATTTATGAAATGATCTAGATTCATGATAATTTAAGGTTGTTTTATATACTAATTTTATAGAAATTTTCTAAATTTTTTTTATAATAAATAAAATGATTAATGAGATTATTTATATAGATCAAAAAAATATAAAATATGATTCAAAATTGGATTTGAATGCTATTCATAGAATTGATTTCCATTCAAGAAAAATATGATTTTTAAATTAGAATTTTTTTAAAAAATCCATTAAATTTAGAATAAAATCAGAAGATGTTGGAACTAATTTAAAATGATCTAGATATCCCAATGAGATTGGATTAAATCTAAATGGGGACATGAATTTCTTGTGGTGTTCATGAAATATTAATTCATGTTTTAATATATGGTTTTTTATATTGTTATACTCTGAAATTATATAATCAATGTTGGGAAAAAAATTAATACTATATGATTTTTCAAACATTCAGGGTATTTATATGAGATGATGATTTTACTGACATTATTTATTTTTATTTTGAGGATGAAATGAATCCTACTACATGAAGAACTCATAATATAAATTCATTAAGATAATTGACGAATATTTTTGTTGGGAAAAATAATTTTCGTGTGAAATAAAATTATATAATGGAAAATTCTCAATCACATGGAAATATAGATAATGCAATGTACAAATCACGGGATTCCAATTTTATGTGATTTTTAATATTCGAGATATAGAGGAGAATATTTTTTCGGACTATATATAATAAAAAAAAGTTAAATTTATTGATAATTTTGTGAAAAAAATATCATGTGTGAAATTAAGAATAGGAATGAAATATGAAAAAAGGAAAGGATTAGATCTGATATGGAACTATTGAAGAATTTCTCTTTGGTTTTAATGAATAAGGATATATAATCATGGGGTTTGTTTTGATATCAGGTCACTAAGATAAAGAAAAGATATGAAATGGAAATATTAATAGATTAATGACTAATAAATCATATATGGTTTTGTTCTAAATTATGGTTATTTCATAATTAACAATTTTTAGCATTTTAGAACATAAAACGATCTCATATTATGTGGTAAAATCAATGTTATTGGATTTAATTTAGATTCTATGATTAAATTTTGTGGGATGGGACTAAGTTCCATGAATTATTTCTAAATAATTTTTCACATTCTAATATCCTTATATTATTTTAAAGAATGTCTATATTAAGGAATTTTTATCACCCAAGACCGAATTATTGATCTATTTAAAATGTATCATTAAAGGTAACATTTTTTACAAATAATGATATGTTTTGAAACTTGTTGGAATAAGGGTTAATAATTTAAAACAAATTAAAAATGTGATTATAGTTTGAATATATGGTTATGAGTTTTAAATTATAAGAAAAAAATTATCATATTGTGAGTATCTAAGAAAGAAACCAAGTTAATAAATAATTTTTTTAGAAGTGAAATATTTTATGGAAAACATGATTTTGGTGAGTAACTGGTAATGTAAAGGTGATGTACATTGAATATAACCTTGTAAATAATATTCTTTTCTCTATTTATTTGACTTAATATCATTTAATGTTGTTTGATTTCATGGATATTTTTAAAATTTATGCACCTATTATAAAAAACGTATTGGTTCTTATTAAAATGGGTTCAAACATTATAAACATAAATCATTTTTTGTTAGAAATAGGTACAAAAAAATCAAGCCACAACCTCAGGTGTCAACACCATAAAAAGGGAATTTTAATATTAATAAATTCATAGGATCCCACTATTTGGATCTTATTTCCATTGGTTTGATAATTTAATAAATGTTTGATGTAGTGAACATTTCAGTTTTTTTAATATGAGTCATGTGTGTAAAATTTTGATTCAATTATTATAAAAATAGGAATAGAATTCTCATACAAGTCATTGATAAATGGTATAAAAATTGGAGAAATAAAAGTGAATAATTAATTGAGGGATTAAAATGATCTTCCATGTCTTGAAATTGATAAAATGTTTAAGGGAACATATATAAAATGTGATTAAAATTATCCTTTTTATGATTCGTGTACAACATCTAAATATTGTAATGATATTCTTTCAATTGAATACTTATATTCTTATATTAAATAGTTTTTGAAGAGTGATATTAAATATTCATTAATTTATATACTAATTTTTTTGGGAAATATATTATGTTAAATAAAATATATATAATGAAGTTTATTCCATTGAAAAGTGATTACCTTAATATGTATATTAATATAAAACACACTATAAACCATTAGAAGATATTGGTGGTAACATTTAATTTTTAATGATAATATAACATTCATTTATAAAAATTTAAAAAGAACAAATATTAGGAAGTACATGTTTATATATTTTTTATATATGTATTCAATGCACTATAAAATTTAATCATGATATAATGACAATTATTGATGAAAAACATGAATTGAATGATATGAAGGTGAATGTGGTGGAAAAAAACTTCTATAAATTAGAATAATTTACAATGAAAATATTTGGATGAAAAATTGAAATTTATAATAATGTAAGAGATCAGTGGATGATAAAAAAACACACTCGAACAAATGTGTCCTAATAAAGTGATAATACTAAAATATATAGAATCAATACAAGATACACCTTCCCAATGTACTAATAATAAAATTGCTTCCACCAAATTATTATATATACATTTCCCCTAAAAAGGGATACATTTTGGTGGTAATTATGGTGTCGGATAATGTGGAGAATCCTCTACCTAATGTTCGATGAAAAAGGATACCCAGAGTCTTAATAATTCATTTTTTATTAAATCCTTTCTAAAAAATAGTGTAGATAAAAGATTAAATTCATTATATACATGGGTGGATAAAATTACTAATAAATAAGTCCACTAATATATGATTTATGTGATAATATCAAGATGATAAAATCTATAAATGGATCCCAAAAATATGGGATTTCAACAAAATAATATTATGATCCAATATTTGTTAAAAATTACTATATAAAAATAAATTAAAAGTACTAGATATTTCAATGACTGTGAGTGTTATTGTAGGATTGAGAATATTTCAATTAAATATTAGAATTTTTTTTTAAAAATACATATTTCAGAAGCTAATATGAAAGTTAGTTCAATTATATAGAATTAATAAAACCTAATTAACATAATCCTTTTTTAGATGAAGTTGAACCTTCCACTGGTGATAAAATTAGATACATTTTCTAACATCTGTTATAACTTAATTAATAACTTCGATTATACTGAAGAATGTTAATATGTTCTTACCAGTGAAAACTATAATATTGAATCAATGAGTTAGAAATAATAGGATAATAAGAAATTAAATGAATGTTTTTCATCCTCAAGAAGTAAATAAGGTCTTATATGTTCCTATAAAAAACTCAAAAAACATATTTTAAGAGAGTTGATAAGAAATATTTTACCTTGATGATATAATATTATTATATTATGGTATTAAATGTTACATCATAGGACATTTTAGAATTGATATTTCAATCATTTTTTAATAAATAATGTTGTAACCTAAATTGGAGTTACTAAAAAAATTCATGTGAGGTTTGGAATGGCGGAAGACATTATAGTTTATAAGTTAGAGAGAATAACTAAGAATAGAAAATCAAATTCTAATGAAGTTGTGTATGGAAGAAGAAATATGGTTTTCCACATATCCACCAAATTCATAGAATGACACCATATTCAAAATCGGATTAGATTTTATAATGGAAATGAAAAATTTAAACCTATTACTGAAAATTATTGAGGGATACCATAACTAATAAAAATGAAGAACACTTTTTTAAAGATATTTTTTTCATATTTATTGATTAACTAGAACAATCCATGATGTTAGAGAAATATAAAAACAGTTTAAGTCATTTACTAGATCATGAAAATAATGTTAATCATGCTATTATGGATGAAGAAATTTAAATGAAACACATGTTGCATTATCATTTTCCGATGGGAATAGTCAAAGGGAAGACATGTACGAAGGGGGTTTAATAATTTAAGCCCACCAGTAAAGGATTATATGGGTTGAGAATGAAGAATATTTATAACAATAAATCTAAGGAGATTTTATGTAACAACACAGGTATATATATAATAATTCATTTTAATATCTATTAAAATTTAATAATTATATAGATGTCAAAAGACAAAATATGTTCAACATGGTATATGATAAATCTTTATTTATGGTTAAAAAATTTCTTTTTTAAATAACAGTTTTACCATATTTTGATGGTTAAGCCATTTAGAATATAGTTTTTTACACTTCTATAAGATTTATTCTAAAAAATAAACTTATTGTTTTGATGTGGGACATTAACTTTTACTTTGGTTGATTTTTTGGTATTTTTATGATAAAATTATTTTTAATGAACAGTGAGAAATACTGTGTCATAAACCAAAAATATTTTTTATATAATTTATTTGTATTGAAAGAATATATTTTTAATAATTATTAATGTATAATTTTATTAATATTTTTAATTTATGGAAATTTTGGTCGTTGGAATCAATTTCAAATTTAAATTATATATTGAAACATTTCAATCTATTGAACGATTCACGTTAAAAACCCACATTTTTGTTTTATTTGTGGAATTAATTTAAAATATAATTATACATATTATGTGAATTTATGTTTTTATAAATGATTCAATATTTCTAATAATAAGATAAAAATTAGGTTTTAGAGACACTTTCATTTTTTATACATAAAATTCCATAGTAAAAAAAATATTTTCCACCGTATAGTTAAAAAATGAATCTTATTTAAGTCAAAATTATAAAGGCTTAAAATTCCTATATACTACCATATTTAAATTTTTTTTGAGATTTTTATCATCCCTTACCTACCTAAAAATATTAATTTAATATATAATTTATTTAATTTAATTCCACCTTAATGTGGTTAGCTTTAAATATAAAATAATCAATAATATAATAACTTGAACCCACCTCTCATTAAGTATATATACCTCCACTAACCAACACATTTCAACACAAAAGGCCTTTTAGAACATAAAATCTCTTCACTAACCTCTACTCTTCACATTCATCACATATAAACACTTCTATTCTAACCAAAAGTCAAAATATAAGGTCCTCAAGCGTCTTTCATGGAGGGGATAATCATAAGGCAATTCTCTCAAAGTACCACTTTTAATTTCTTTTCTTTTTGAACTTTATCCTCACCTCATTCATAGATAAATGCATGACAAATCTAGAATAAAGTATACAGTATAGTTTAAGGTTTCTAATAGAATAACAAATATTCATTTCATTTTTCACCTCCTATTATTCAATGAAACAAAATTGTGCCCCAGGTATACGGGTTAATAACCTCAATTGATAAGGTTTTTGTTCTTTTTCCATTACCGCCTTTATTTCATGTCAAAAAAACAGGTTTTATGGTCAAAAAATATTTTAATATGTATTTTATAACCTATTTAATATTATGAAAATGTTATATTAAACATACCTTCATCCTTTCAGAATTATCGTTACATGATAACATCGTTTCGGGACAAGTGGACTACCACCTACTCAAAACGCTGTGATTCGTTCAAATCACATGGTATTTATTAAGGATTAATTTAGTGAAAATATATGATACAAATGAAATATTAATTATAATTTAATTATATTATATATATATATATATATATTTATATACATTTTAGGTTATTCAATTCATTCAATAGATTAGAAAAAACAAAAATAGCATTCATGATTATCTATAACCTACCATCTGCACGAACATTGTTCCTAATTTTTCTTTAAATATTATTATAAATATTTATATAATGAATATATAAGTCATTTATATCATTTTTTATATACTTTATATTATGGACTTCTGGCCACATGGACTATTGACATCTTATCAAGTTTATTTTCAACTCATGTAATGAATAACAACAAAGTTGCTGACATGAAATTAAATAATTGTGTAATTTTTATAACATGGTAATAAGTGATATAAAATGGAATAAAAAACATCAAAAAATATCTCATGATATTAAAAATTGACCAATTTTAATTATAATGAAATATAAATATTGTGCTTGAAGATTTAGAGTCAAGGTAAGGGAATTTTTTAACCCAATTTTCATTCTTTGGGTTAAAGGTGTACTTCATGATTATGTCATTCAACTATTATCTAAAAAATTAATTTTTAATATCTTATATTTTATTTATACTTTATTTATGTCGATTTATAGTGAAAACACATAATGAAACTATTTTATTTAAAATGATCTTTCTAAGGGTTTTTTTCTTCAACTCCTTTCATTAAGTCTTATTTCTATGTTATAAATAACTATTATTTATGATCTGTGTAAATAAAGCCTTTTGTAATTATTTTCTTTTTGAAAACGGTTTTGCAGATGGATTGATTTTTTTAATATCATGATATTATTTCTTTTTATTTAAAATAATATTTTATGAGTGAAATGTTGATAATTAATATATTTTAAGTGTTAATATTATATCATGTTACGTGGAAATTTTAAAAGTGGTTCCATTATAAAAAAAGATGGTTGGTTATGTTATATCCTCTAATTCATTGTGTTTGGAATTAGGTCATATGCTAATTCCATTTGTATGAGTGATATGTATGGAAGTCAACCGTATTGGTATTACATTGGAGTATGATTATGTTCCAAATAACATTTATATGATATATGTGATTTCTATGGGGTCTATAGTAATACATTGATTACAAAAACGGTATGAAATGAGATTAAATTCAAAGGATAGAACCTAATTTTACAAAATGGTAAAATGTATCACATTATGATAATGTATTCATGATTTATATGTTTTATCAAGCGTAACTATTTTCCTTCTTTTTATATCCCTTACTAAGATTTTTTTAAAAATAACATGTATTAAAATCTTTTTTATATGATTTAAGGTAGAATAGAGTCATGTATGGGATCAAGGAATAAATTTTGATGATTGAACCTGAAATTAAACTATATTTCATTAAAATAGTTTTTTGTTATGCTTAAAAATTTATAGTTAGTCGAATTTTCTACCTTATAATATTTTTTTAGCTATGTAATAATTATGGTCTAATTATCTAAAAATATAAATTAAAATTATTTTGGGAATTTATTTACATGAATTATGAAATGAATTTACTATGTCATGTAATGAATAAGATCGTGTCCTTGTAGTTGTTATTAGAGAATAATTTAGATAAAATTTGTTGTTAGAGTAACACTAAAAACATCACATTCCATGAGTTTTCCTTTTTTTCAAATTAAAATGTTACATAATGTTATGATTACCATGTTTATTTAACTATTATATATCTCTTAAAAATGGTTTTTTGTTGATGAAATTTTCTAGCTGTGATGAGTAACCATCCAAAGGAATACAATCTCCCAAATCAAAAACCCATATATGGTCGGAATGCGAACTAAAAAGTTTTTTGTAGTTATGGCTTAGTTAACTCAAGCGATAAATGGTGGTGGAGTTCATTCAAGATGTAAAATTTATCTACCATAGAGGAAAATTATGATAGTGCATCATTTTATGATACAACATCCCCCAGCATTTAAGGGATCATCTATCCAGGTGCCCACTAATCAATGGATTAAATCCCTAGAAAGAATAGTCGACATCATGGGATGTTTTGAGCATCAAATGGTTAGAATTTCTAATTATTCGTTGGAATGTGAAGATTATCCATAGTGTTCAATGGTTAAAAATATCAGAGTAAGTGAAGATATTGATTCCATTGAATGGGTTGAATTTAAGAATCTTTTCATTGATATGTAGTTTCTTAGAGATATTTGACATATGATGGAAAATAAATTATTGGAATTGACAGAAAATGTAGTTGAATATGTGGCTACATATGAAGGAAATTTTACACATTTGGCAAGGTACATCCCAAATTATATCTTTGATGTTGATAGTAAGATATATATATATTTTATTACGATTGAATCAAGGATATCAACAACAATTATCTTATCATAAATTAAAAATCTATTAGAATATTTTTTATGTTTTTATTATGTATAAATGGGGTTTTATGATGATCATGTGTTCTATGAGTGCATGAAAAAGAAGAGTTATAGTTGGAAGAAAATGGAAATGCATTCATCAAAGATGTTTATTAGTGAAAAAAACAATATTTCCATCTTAAGATAATTGTGATAAAAATATTCTCGGACAATGTATCTAAATGTGTTGAAAGGTATTCCAATGTGGTAATACTGGTCATATTTCTCATGATTGTTAGAAATATGATCAGTAAAGTAGTATAAAGAAAGTGGTGCGATGTTTATGTTTCAATGAGTTATGTAATTATGTAAATGTGTGTCCAATGTTGATTACTATTGGTGTAAACTAGTAATACAGAAATTAAAAGGGCATTTAAAAATAATTATCTACTACTATAGTTGATATGGGACTTTAAAATGATGTGATGACATGTATGTTATATGATTGTTTTCAATACAGCAATACAATATTGCACTTAAGATCATCAAATTATTTCATTTCTGTGAGCTTTGTAGATATTTTAAAATATCACCTCAAGAATGTGATATAAAATTTTTGGTAAAAAATTTAGGTTAGAAGTATTAAATCCATACAAATATATAGGAATCTTCCAATTATAATTGTCGATATATTGTTTCCTACAAATCATGTTGAACTTCACCTAGTGGATTTTGGTTTCACTTTTTGTTATGGATTGGATGTCAGTTTATCATGAAAAAATAGATTATAGGGATAAAAAAAATTTATTCAATGATTTCATACCTTTAATAACATACCAATAAGCTAAAAAATTATTAATTATTATATTGAATTTTATATATATCAAGTTGTTGAAAATAAATAATCCATTATTATTTGTGATATTCTAGAAATGAATGAATTTACGGATGTTTTTCAGATGAATTGGTGTGTGTTATTCATGATTGGTAGGTTCAATTTAGTATTGATTTAGTGTATGATGTTGTTATAATTTCTAAACTCCTTTATCAAATGGCTCAAGTAGAACAGGAATAATTGAAAAAATAGTTTCAATAATTACTTGATAATGGTTTCATTCGACCAAGCACTTTACCATGGGGTGATCATGTTTTATATAAGAAAAATAAGGACAGTTCCATGAGACTTCTTATTGATTATATAGACTTGAATAACATCACTCTTATGAATAAGTATCCTTTTCATTATATAGATTATTTTTTATCATCTCCAGGGATAATAGTATTTTTAATGATTGGCATGAGGTATGACAACCATCAACTAATGGTGATGGAGGATAAAATTCCAAATATTTCATTCCGAACAAGATATGGTAATTTTGAGTTTTTAGTTATTCCATTTAGGTTATCAAATTCACCAGTTATATTTATGAATCTTATGAATGGGGTCTTTCATATGGTTTTTGGATCAATTTGTGGTTGTGTTTGAAGAATATATTTTCGTATATTCTACATCCCAAGAGGAACATGAATGTCACTTAAGGAATTTTTTTGAAAACCATATAAGAAAATAAAGTATATGGATGGTTTACTAAGACTGCATTTTGGATGTAAAAATTTTCATTCTATCGACATATTGTTTCTAAATATGGAATAACTGTTGAACCTTCTAAAACAATAGTTCTTGAGGAGTGTCCAAGAATTTCTATCAACATAGAGATTCACAGTTTTCATGTATTAGTATGTTACTACCAATTTTTTTTTGTGGAAAAATTTTCATTTTATATGACCCAATAAATAAGTCATCATTAAAGGGATTTATGTTCGTATAGAAAACATAATTTGACGATTATTTTCTAAAATTTAGAAGAATATTAGAAAATTTTAAAATTTTGGCCACGCCATATCAAAATGGTGAATTAATTATCTAAAGTTATGCTTTATTGGAAGGGAATGGTTGTTTCTCAATAAAAATGTCAAAGTAAATTCTTATGCTTCACATCTATTTAAAACTCGTGTGTTAAACTACACTACAAATGATTTAGAACTAACTATAGTTTTTCTCAATAAAATATTGGAGGCATTTTTTGTATGAAGTAAAGAGTTAAATATACAATGTTTTAAAACTTTTGATGTATATATTAACTCACAAAGAATTTAAATTTTGAATGAGGAGATTGTTGAAACTAATCATGGATTATGATTGCACGGTTCAATGCCCTCTTGGAAAATAAAATAATCTGGATGATGATTTGAGTAGAAAATGTAATTCAATGTTAACCATGATTTGTTTGGAATGCGTTCCTTTGGTTAATGATTTAATGAATTTTGCTTGAGATTTTTATTGTAAGAAATACCTCTATTCTGTTTCGGGTATCATGGTAATCATCTCTATCAGATAGAATGAAAAAAGTGTGGATTGAAGGAAATTACATTAAAAAAAGGTAGAATTGGTTTCAAAGGGTATGTTACGTGAATTTATCATTGATAATAATTTTTTTTTGAGGTTTAGTAATAGATTATGTGTGACTTGTTATTCAAAGTTAATGAAATATTTGTTAAATAAATAAAATAGTTCTATGTGTTCACTTAATTCTAGAAGAAATAATATTTTTAAATACATTCGATAGAATTACTGGTGGGATGGAATAAAAAGTGATATTTTGTAATGCCCCGACCCTAGTTACCTAGAGTCAGTGAATTATTACATCACATTGGCATGATTACAAGGAATGAAGTCCTGAAGGACCGATCAGTTTATTAGTCTTGTAAAATAGATTACATACATGAATGTTACCTTGCACTTTAAGACATACAAAACAACATAAATAATCCTTATGAACGCCATTATTCACTTGGATTAACCCTGCATATCAATCACAATACACTTCTTGGAATCTTGGGAAAAATAAAACATAGAAAGGGGTGAGCTCAAACGCTCAGTAAGGGTAAGAAATACATTGGAAGCTTTCATAAATATGAATATATATTTAAGGCAATATATAACTAAAACAAAAGCCTTTTAAACTTGAACTTCAATGTAATATGGTAGAAATAAAATGAAATAATTCCATTTACTTATTCACATGGATATTCTACTAATTGAATGATCACATGCAATATCAATAACCACTTTCATAATGATGGAATGCATCATGCCAGACTATCACAACCAGATAGCCAAGGCCTCATGCCAAGACTACCAATAAGTTTTTGTCATGGCCTTGTTCCAAGAAACTATTTTGTTTCATGATACCTACCAATGCATCGAGGATCTATAGCAGGCTCCACCTGTTACTT
The DNA here is from genome assembly GCA_963277665.1 of Viscum album. Lineage (NCBI taxonomy): Eukaryota > Viridiplantae > Streptophyta > Magnoliopsida > Santalales > Viscaceae > Viscum > Viscum album. The sequence goes on along the minus strand of OY728146.1, from coordinate 1,671,937,185 downwards.
ATGAATTCCAATGGATTCCTCATATGAATATGTTTTAACATAACATAAACATTCGTATTAAAACTAGAATACGAAATGTCAATACATTCTCCATAAAATATAAATGGTATATAAACAACACATCCACAGTCAAACATATTATAACCCATTCAATAGAATAAGGAATATTGTATTATAATAAATCAACCTCAAACCAAAATAATATCCAGTAGAGGATGCTTCCATAGTTGAAAATGATGATTAAATTTTTTTGAGAGAAATATCATTTTTGTAAAATCATTTGAATGTCACACAATTATAAAGGAAGTAATTTAAAAGCTATTTTTAATTAAAATTTCTCATAACATATTGAAACTTTTGAAATGAATTATCACTTCCAAACATTCATGTCCATATAAATAAATCCTTAAAATCGTTTTGAAAACATGGACATTAATTAAAAAGATTTAGAAAGATAAATAATTAAAATATTTGAAATTATGATCTTGATAAAGAGTACCATTCAAAATCCTTAAAATCTTCATTTTGAAATCATTTTTATGAAAAATGGACATGGATGATAAAAATTTCTTAGTAAATACTTACACATAATCAATCTCGGATAATAATGAGATTGAGGAATTAACCCTTACCTTGCACTTTTTCATTTAGTCGAGGGTATGTTTAACCTCCTGTATAAATATCGTAGTCTGTTATTAAATTATACCAGAACCATATTAATATTTATGATATCATAAATTATTCATTTATTACTTTATACTACCCATTTAATAATAATTTCCATGTTAAGTTAACATTTCAGGTAATAATCGCTTTCTTTATCGTACGTGTTTTAACTTGTTACTCTTGATTGTATCACATAGATCATTATTTAAATACATCCAGAATATAAAACATGATAAATATATCAAATATATTTAGAATATAAATATGTATAATAGACATATATAGGAAATGGAAAACACCGTTTATGGAGACGGTAGTCCATGCGTACGCATAAATGTTGTTTCTGTTTTCATAAAGTATTGAACGGATGTAAGTGAATAAGATACATGTAAGTACATAAATACTTATATATATATATATTATAAATATATCTCTAGTATCATTATTATGTCATATATTACATAATTATTAGTAATTTATTTTATCGTCGATGAATGGTGAACTTGGAAATGAATCTCATCGCGTCGTGGAGACGGTAATCCGTACGTACACACGAGCGAAAATATCATTCTTTTGATATTAAATAATACATAATTGGATGTTATATCATATATAAAGAATAATTATCATGTTATATTTATTATTTACATGAATTATACATCATTATTATAACCATCTTGATAATAATAAATTGAATAACAATTACACCACAACGTGGAGACGGTAGGTCGTATGTACGCACATATGGTGACATGTTATTCAAGGGATGGATAGAATAGTGAATTTGTTTATTCCATAATTATAATAACATCACAGTACATAGAAGATACTAGAGTTATTATTTTATAATAGAAATAACATGTAATGAATAAGTTGAAGAAGAAAGGAACTTTAAAGAGGGTGGTGAAGACGTTACCTCTTCATAGGGTTCTTCCTTTTGATGTGATCAAAAGGGCTCCATAGGTAGGCTTTCTGATAAAACTAAGGACTATAGGATGAATTTAGGGAAGTTGAGAGACTATTTTGGAAGGTTTTGGCCGATCCAAAAGGCTATGAAGGTGTGAAGAATTGGTTTGAAGTTGGGTCATTTTATAAGGGGGAGGAGGGGCACTTTAGGAAAAACAGAAAGTATTAATTTATAATAAATTCATATTCGGTTTATAATGGCTAAAAAGTTGATTATTTAAATTTTAAGGTGGTTATGGGTCGAAAAACACTCAACCAATAGGTTTAATACATGTTTGGGTCACTATATTAACCTTATCTTTTAGTTTTAACTCTTAGATAATTAGTTTAACAATTACCATGTCACTTTGCATTTTTATATTATATAGTTAATAAACATACTATATACATCCAGGATACCCCCAAGTGGTCCATTAATAATACACCTATCATGATATAAGTCTTTTTTCTGAAACATAGATTTTTAGGAATTTAATATCAATTAATAATATAATATATTTTTTTAAAACGTTTTTTTTGTAAATTTTGACAATATACAATACTTGATTTTTTGTAAAACTCATAATAGAATTATTACTTCGAAATAAGTTAATTAAATAAATCCTAACATGTCATATTAAGATATAAAATTATTTTAATTCATTAAAAGTCTCAAATTATATTTATTTGGGTGTTTATAATGTCAATTATTTTAATTTATCAATATTATGGTAATTACTGCATCATCATTGTGTAATAAATTAATTAAATAATTTAATGTCTAAAAATTATAAATAAAATACCATTATGTAGGAAATCTTTTTATCTTTCTAATAAATATTTATAGTCTAAAATACAAGATATATATCCCTATGTAAAAATTGTTTTTCTAAAAGATATATGCTTATGTCATTTTTTTATTTATTTTAACTTAATTAATATAAAGTATCATTATCACTTACAAGTGGATCCATGGGGTCCCAAAATCTACATAAAGATGCCCATGGACAGATAGGTATCTAATAATAGTTTTAGGACATGTTTTATGGTAATTTATTATTATTTTAATATTATTTTTTACCCTTATTTGTCGGATTTACCCTTTAACCATGGTAAATAAAATAGTTAACGAAGTAATTATTCAAAATGTATAAAAATAAAAGTTACATATTTACCCAATTTGGAAATCCAGATTCCAAATATGGAATCCATTTTTCCAAATTCTAAGGACCGAAGTGGCAGAAAATAATTTAAAATTAATTCCCGCTGTCAAAACAAAAAGGGTGTTTTTAAAATATAATAACTATCAAAAGATTGACACTTGTTTATTCTGGTTTAATTGTGAAGCTATGTCCAATGACCAACATGGTATTAAATGGTAAAAATATATTCTATGTATACATTAAAACCACTCAAGTTCATAATTTATAACTATTAATTATTTTGATTAAAAAAGTTGTTTTTCAATTGAAATTTATTAATTTTCACTATTCATCAAAATATAAAAGTTATCTGAAAGGTACAAAAATTTCACCCTAAGATAAATTTGATATTCTGAATCCAAAAATAAAGTCCATTTTGAGAGATAAAATTTATAAAATTTAAAAAATTAGGTATTACTATTCATAACGACTATATTGATTCGTTGTGGTGTGTGTTAGAACTCGAAGTTGCGTACAACACATGCTACTGTATTATTCAAAGAGGAGCATACCGTGGAATCTTGGGGATTTAAATTGTAAATTTTTGATGTCCCCATTATAAATAATAAATTAATTTAGTCAAATTGAATTTATAAAATTTTAAAATGTTGCATTTAAAAAGTGTTCACTATTAAAAGTTGGTAAAAGTGCATTTTTTTAAAAATACTTCTTTTATCTAAAAAAATGATTTTTTTGTTACATTATGTCTAAGAAACACATTATATGGATTCTAAAATAATAAGTATTTTATAAATTTCAAAATTTAGTTAATACTATTCATAACCTCTTTTGAACGGCTTGTTTGGTAAGTCATGGTGCGCTTGAACTCGGTGTTGCCTGTAGTGCAAGTTATTGAATTATTTTAGATAAGTAACAAATTATGAAATATGTGGGTGTTACATTCTCCCCTCCTTCAATAAAATGTGTTGTCGCAATTTGAAATTTTTCTTCAAAAATAAAAGGTTGAAAATAGATATTATCTTTGTGTGAAACCCCACATCAGAAATTGGGTTAATGAAATTTAGTCTTAATAATAAGAAAATAGAAATGAAAGGGTCACCACCAAATTATGATCTATATTAAGAGAAAATTAGTGGAAATTATAGACATTTAATTGGAGGAAAATGTAAATATTTATAGGCAGTGATTGAGGTCATCAATCACAATCAAGTGTGAAATTGAGGTCCTTAAATTCATCAATCTATGATGATTTGAAATACCATCGGTTCAACAAATCATAGAGTATTAGGATAACACATTTTCGGATTTAGGATCCCTTAAATAAAGAATAAGAATTAATTTATTCATAGAATAATAGAAGAATAATAATATATTCTTGACAAGTAGAGTTTCATCCTTTAGCTAATTTCTACCACAAACTCATCTTTCACTCTAAAAGTTAATACAACGTAAAAAACATATTCTATTTATCCTATTCGTATAGGGTTCCAAAAATGAATATATAATAGATCTACAAGATCTTTTAAAAAAACTACATTATTTAATCCAGCACATCACGTGGGTCAGTGGTAGGTGATACACCCTTGTCACCCTGCGGTTGGGGGTTCATGTCTCGTGGCCTTTCCGGACGTGACGGGTTGCCGCTCGACCTCCGGGTTGTCCTTTTATGGAAATCCAAAAATAATCCAAACTAGAACTATCCAAAATAATTCAGTCCACAATTTATATGGAAGGTAAACACAATGAATATCCTTTTTGCCGCGTAATAACATGTGAACACCTTCATCATGTATTCTTTTAAAACACTGCAACATCATGAATTACCATAAAACCTTATTAATTACATTCATGATCCCATATTCCTTAAAGAATAATGGATATACTCCATCAATCCAAAAAAAATTTAAACCCCATCAATGATGGAATATACAAATCATTAATCAGTTTCAAGGTAGTCAAGAATATCCAATATAATTTATCCAAATAAATCATGTATTATTTTAAAATCACTACCTCGGTATCATAACCATATTATGGTTTATCGTTCTCTCAACCATATATTTTCAAAAAAACTTAACCTGCTATTGGGTCACTTTTCTTTCTTCCACACAATCTCAAGTCCTTATTGAAATAGTACTGTAGTAGAATCCTTATATATTCCATAATTATTATAACAGGTACATTGTTGATAAAACACTCAAATGAGATAATCAACATAAAAAACTATAATAATTCATCTTAATCTTTGGTAGTATCATAACTTGATTATTATCCAATAGCATCATTTGTGGCATAGTCTGATGACTGGGAAATAGGTTCTCGTAGTTTCCAAACTCCTTTCAAATGAAGCATTGTACATTTGAAACCATTTTCTAACCCTTGCAGTCACATACATTGTGTCCTTTTTCTATACACATATAACAAACTCTCATTGATTTCAGGAAAGTTCCAGGGTGTTTCTTCCCACAGATATCACATATAGTAAAATTATTCTTTTCCCTCTTCCCTTTATCCATTTTCTCTATTCCATCCTTTCCTTCTCTTGCTTCCCTTCAAAGCTACAGGACTTAGTAAACTCTTTACTTATCTTATCAACACATGATATTATTTCTTCATATGATGATAATACATGGGAGACTCTTTCCCTTTTAAATGATGGCTTAATACCATGAGATATATGATCCTTTTTATTCTTTGGATCATATGTATTACTGGAGTTCACCTTCCTTCTACTGGGTGCCATTTCTATACAATAACATAAACTATGTCTATTTATTAATTGCAATGAATAATTCCAAACTTGTAAAATACCTAACGCAAGTTGAATAGTTTATGGATATAATCCATAAAAAATGTTTTCTTTGAGAAAGTATATACTCATGAGACCTTCATAATAGTTTGTAATGAAAATGAGAATTATCCTAAACATATCCCCCGAGAGTATCGTAACCAAGAGTGCAGCAAGTCCTGTTGTCGTGCACCAGTTCCCGTTCAAGTATAGCTCAAAGCGGTGTTTTCGGGTTTTACCCCTAGGTAAATCTGTGCCAGAGCCTCCTCCACCTGCTCGTATCCATACAAGGATGTATTGCTCAGAAAACTCAAAATATCTCTACAATACCAAAATTCTATGAAATTCTTCTATACTAATCCTCATAGTCTATCTTAAGGCTATGTTCTCTAATCAAAGTTTATTTAAATCTACTTTCAATGGTTATTGCTAAACTTCATCTGATACCAACTGTAACACCCCAACCCCAGTTACCTAGAGTCAGTGCATTATTACATTACATTGACATGATTACAAGAAATGAAGTCCCGATGGACCGATCAGTTTAGCAGTCTTGGAAAATAGATTACATACATGAATGTTACATTGCACTTTAAGACATAAAAAACAACATAAATAATCTTTATGAAGCCCATTATTCCCTTGGCTTAACCCTATATATCAATCACAATACACATCTTGTAATCCTGGGAAAAATAAAATATACAATGGGGTGAGCTCAAATGCCCAGTAAGTGTGAGCAATACAGAGAAAACATTCATAAATAAGAATAATCATTTAAGGGAATGTATAACTAAAACAAAAGCCTTTTAAACTTGAACTTAAACATAATATGGCAGAAATAAAATGAAATAATTCCATTTACTTATTCACATGGATATTCTACTAATCGAATAATCAAATGCAATATCAAAAACCACTTAAATAATGATGGAATGCATAATGTCAGACTATCATAACCACATATCCAAGGCCTCGTGCCAAGACTACCAATAATATTTTGTCAAGGCATTGTGCCAAGATAGTTGTTTGTCTAATGAGACCTACCGATGCATCTAGGATCTATATCAGGCTCCACCCGTGAATTATTAAGTCTGCATTCCTCATATGAATAGGTTTAAACATAACATAATCATTCGTATTAAAACTAGAATACGAAATGTCAATACTTTCTCCATAAACCATGAGTGGTATAAAAATAACACATCCATAGTCAAACATATCATAACTCATTCAATACAATAAGGAATATTGTATTATAATAAATCAACCTCAAACAAAAATAGTACCCAGTAGAGGATGATGATATAGTTGAAAATGATGAGTAAAATTTTATGAGAGAAATATCATTTTTGTAAAATCATTTAAAAGTCACACAATTATAAAGGAAGTAATTTAAAAAGATATTTTTGAATCAAAATTTCCCATACAAGTTTGAAACTTTTGAAATGAATTATCATTTCAAAACATTCATTTCCATATAAATAAATCCTTAAAATCATTTTGAAAACATGGACATTAATGAAAAAGATTTAGAAAAATAAATCTATAAAACATTTGAACTTCTGATCTTGATAAAGAGTACCTTTCAAAATCCTTAAAATCTTCATTTTGAAATAATTTTTTTGAAAAATGGGCATTGATGATAAAAATTTACTAGTAAATACTTACACATAATCAATCTCGGATAATAATTAGATTGAGGAATTAACCCTTACCGTGCACTTTCCTTTAGTCGAGTTTATGTTTAACCTCCTGTATGAAGATCATAGTATTTTATTAAATTATACCAGAACTATATTAATATTTATGATATCATACATTATTAATTTATGACTTTATACTACCCATTTAATAATAATTTTCATATTAAATTAACATTTTGGGTAATAATTGCTTTCTTTATCGTACCTATTTTAACTTGTAACTCTTGATTGTATCACTTAGATCATGATTTAAATACATCCAGAATATAAAACATGATAAATATATCATATATATTTAGAATATAAATATGTATAATAGACATAAATATGAAATGTAAAACACCGTTTGTGGAGACGGTAGTCCGTGCGTACGCATAAATGTTGTTTCTGTTTTCATATAGTATTGAACAGAAGTAAGTGAATAAGATATATGTAAGTACATAAATACTTATATATATATATAAATATATATATCTATAGTATCATTATTATGTCATATATTACATACTTATTAGTAATATATATATTTTTATAATTGTCGATGAATGGTGAACTTGGAAATGAATCTCATCGCGTCGTGGAGACGGTAATCCGTATGTATACACGAGCGAAAATATCATTATTTTGGTATTAAATAATACATAATTGGATGGAATATCATATATAAAGAGTCATTATCATGTTATATTTATTATTTAGATGAATTATACATCATTATTATAACCATCTAGATAATAATATATTAAATAACAATTACACCACAACGTGTAGATGGTAGGCTGTACGTACACACGTATGGTGAAATTTCATTCAAGGGATGGATCAAATAGTGAATTTGTTTGTTCCATATTTATAATAATATCATAGTATATAGAATATACTAGATTTATTATTTTAGAATGGAAATAACAAGGAAAGGAGAAGTCGAAGAAGAAAGGATCTTTAAAGAGGGTGGTGAAGACGCTACCTCTTCTTCGGGTTCTTCCTTTTGATTTGATAAAAAGGGCTCCTTGGGATGGCTTTATGATCAATCTAAGGCCTGTAGGATTAAGTTAGGGACGTTGAGAGAGTATTTTTTCAAGGTTTTGCCGAACCAAAAGCCTTTGAAGGTGTGAATAATTCGTTAGAAGTTGGTTTCTTTTATAAGGGGTAGGAGGGGCTCTTTAGGAAAGGCATATTGTATTAATATATAATAAATTCATATAATGTTTATAATGGCTTAGAAGAAGATAATTTAAATTTTAAGGTGGGTATGTGTCGAAATCCACTTAACCAATAGGTTTTAGATAGGTTTGAGTCACTATATTAACCATATCGTTTAGTTTTAACTCTTAGTTAATTAGTTTGTCAATTACCATGTCACTTTGTATTTTTATATTATATAGTAAATAAACATACTATATACATCCAAGCGACCCCCAAGTGTTCTATTAATAATACACCTATTTTTATATAAGTCTCTTGGACGATCCTTATATTTTTATAAATTTAATATCAATTAATAATATAATATTTATTTTAAAAACTCTTTTATGTCAATTTTGACACTATTCAATAATTGATTTTTTGTAAAAATAATAAAAGAATGATTACTTCAAAAAAAGATAATTAAATCAATCCTAATATGTCATATTAACCTATAAAGATTTTTTAATTCATAAAAAGTCTCAAATTATATTTATTTGGGTGTTTATAATATCAATTATTTTAATTGTTTAATATTCTGGTGATTATTACATCATCATTGTGTCCAAAAAATTAAATTATTTAATATACAAAAATTATAAATAAAATATAATTATGTAGGAAATATGTTTATATATATAATTAATATTTATAGTCGAAAATCCAACATATATAACCCTATGTAAAAATTGTTTTTCAAAAAGATATATGCTTATGTCATTTTTGTATTTATTTTAACTTAATTAATATAAAGTGTCATTGTCACTTACAAGTGGATCCATGGGGTCCCAAAATAGACCCAAAGATTCACATGGTCGGAAATGTATCCCCCAATAAGTTTAGGACACATTTTAGGGTAATTTATTATTATTATAATATTATTTGTTACTTTTATTTATCAGATTTACCCTTTAACCATGGTAAATAAAATATTTACTGAAATAATTATTCAAATTTTCTAAAAATAAAATTTACCTAGTTAAAAAATTTGGACATCCTGATTCCAAATATGGAATACATTTTTACAAATTCAAAACATATAAGTGCCAGAAATTAATTTAAAATTAATTCCTGCTGTCAAAACAAAACGCGTGTTTTTAAGATATAATAAATATCAAAAGATTGACACTTTCTTATGTCCGGTTTAATTGGGAAAATATATACAATGACCAACATTGTATTAAATGGTAAAAATATATTATAAGTATACTTTAAAACCACTCAAATTCATAATTTATCACTATTAATTATTTTGATTAAAAATGTTGTTTTTAATTAAAATTTAGTAATTTTCACTATTAATCAAAATATAAAAGTTATCCTAAAGGTACCAAAATTTCACCCTAGGATAAATTCGATATTCATAATCCAAATATGAAGTCCATTTTGAGAGATAAAATTTATAAAATTTTAAAAAGTAGGTATTACTATTCATAACGGCTACTTTGATTGGTTGTGGTGTGTGTTAGAACTCGAAATTTCATACAACACATGCTACTGTATTATTCAAAGAGAAGCGTACCGTGGAAACATGGGGTTTTACATTGTAAATTTTTGATGTCCCCATTATAAAGAATAAATTTATTTACTCAAATTTAATATAATAGGTTAAAGAATATAATAAGTTACCAAAAGGGAGATTCTTCCTTTCCAAATTCTAGAATGGAAATAGTAAAAAATATCTACCGACTTCATAGTCGGTATATTGAAGTGTTCTCAAAGAAATAATTTGATTTGAGTTATTATTGATCAATTGCTTAAATAATCTTATTTTCTTCCTATTCAAGATACTATGACTCTATATCAACATTATAGGTTGTATATTAAAGAGTTTTTTAGGTCACATGGAGTTCCAATATCAATTATATTTGATCATGATCTGTGGTGCACTTCTAAATTTTGTAATGGCCTTCAGAATCCCTTGGGTATTGAATTAAACATCAGAATAACTTGTCTTCCCGAATCAGATGGGATGTCCGAAAAAAAAATTCAAATGATGGATATATGAAATTTTCATGATCAATTTATTTCATGGGAATTTTTTGTCATCATATTTCTTTGTTTAGTTTTCTTATAATAACAGTTTTCAATCAAGAATACATATGGAAACATTTTTGAATTATAAGGAAATTGGTGTCGAAATTAATTTTTTTTGGATGATATCATATAGAGGATGTTGAGGGGACAATAGTTTTTAGTAGAAATAGAATAGAAGTTTCAGTTTATTTAGCAACAACTGAGTATAACCCATTGTATTTAGAATAGTTATAGAGATATATGGAAGAAAGATTTTTCATTTAAGGTAAGTTATCATTTCATTCTCAATGTTTCCCCATAGAAATGATTTATATGTTTTGGTAAGAAGATAAAGTTGAGTCCATGGTTCATGGGACCTTATGGAATCCTAGATAAAGTTGGATCAATTTCCTACTAATTGGATTTTCCACTAATTTTATCCTAGGTACAGAAATTTTTCATGTTTCATTATTATAAAACTATATGCTAGCTCTATGACATGTTTTGAGTCGAGAAGTAGTTTTGTTAGAAGAAAATATTTCTTATAAGGAAATGAACTTTCAGATTCTTGAACACAGAGAAATAGTTTTTGGAAATAAGTTGATTCATTATGTTAAGGTTTTGTGGAAACCCACTATATTGAAGAGGCAACATGAGAATCTATAATTACTATGTGGGGGAAATAGTCCGACTTATTTGATGTGTGAATAAAATTGTAAGGAAATAATTTCAAAAATGGGGTAATGATGTAAAATACCTTTTACTTATAAAATAAGGAATTTCTTATCAATTTAATTTTTTAAATTTGTTATAAGTTAAATGAGACAATATGTTAAATAATATATATGATAAATCTATATTTATGGTGAAAAATATTTTTTTCTAAGAAAATTAGTTTTACCTTCTTTTTGATAGAGAAAAAATTTTAAATATAGTTTTCATAAACTTATAAGTTCTATTTTAAAAATTAATATACTTCATTGGAAGAGAGATGTCAAAATTTAATTTGGTTGAATATTTTTTATTTCTAAAAAAACAATATTTTAATGAAAAATGAGAAATGCTACATGTTAATTCAAAAGATTTTTTTCGTATTATTTTTTTGTAATTTAAAAATATCCATTTAATAGGTTTTAATGTAAATTTAGATAATTTTTTTAAAATTTAATATTTTTTAGATCATTTAAATAAAATTCAAACTGAAATTAGATATAAAAACATATCAACATTCTGAACATTTTACTTTGAAATCCTTCATTTTCATTGTTTCTGTGGAATTAATTCTAAATAAAATTCTTCAAATTTCGTGAATGTAAATAGTTAAAATAGATTCTATATTTTGAATAATAATTTCCGAAATAGTTTATAGATTCAATTTAATATTTTTTTGAAAAAATTTGTTTTTGAGGAAATAAAATATTTTACTACAGTATAGTTAAAAAATTAAACATAATAAATTTAAAATGGTAATGGATTAAAATACATAAAAACAAGAAACTTTTATGGTTTTTGGAGCTGTGTATCTATAGTAATCATCCTGAAAACATTGATTGAAAGTATAATTAATTGAATTTGATTCAACCTTAGTGTGGTCATATTTAAATATAATATAATCAACTATTTAATAACTTGAACCCTTCTCTCACCTATACAAATACCACCCCTCACCTCCCCATTTAGACCCCAAAGCTTCGTAGATCCTCAAATATCTGAACAATCCTCTCATCCTCACAGTCCCTATTTCCAAGATCGTTGGGTCTTACTAAATGAAAAAATTTAAGGTCCTCAATGGTCTTTCAAGGAGGGGATATTCTAGAGGGAATTTTATCAAAGTACTTATCTTAATTAATTTCCTTTTTATACATTCTCTTCACCTAATTAATCTATAAATGTATTATAAGTACAGAATCTTGTATATAATGTATTTTTATGTTTATAATGGAATATCTAATATATATTTCATTTCTCACCTCCTTCTATTCAATGAAATGAAATTTTTTCTATGTTATGATGGTTAATCACCTCTATGAATAATGTTTTTATTTTATTTCCATTACCACCTTCTTTTATGGTCATAAAAATAATTTCATGGCCAAATAATATTTTAATATGTATATCATAACATATTTAAAAAAATTTAAATGTTTTATTAAAATAAAATCCTGATTTCCTTATTTTGGTTATACAATAACATTTTTTGGGGACGTGTGGGATACCATCAAATCAAAACAATGTGATTCATTCAAACAATACATTAAATGTATTAAAGATTTTTTTAGTAAAAATATATAAAATATATAGAATATTTATTATGCATTAATTTTATTATATATATATATTCACATTAAATTTTATTTTATTCGTTCAATACGATAAGAAAAACAAAAATAACATTAATTCATACATACGACCTATCATCCCATGAACAATGTTTTTTATTTATCTTTCCAAATTTTTATAAATAAATATATTCTAAATTTATAATATATTTATATCATGTTTTATATTCTGGATATTATGGACATATGACCACATAGACTATTGACATCTTATGAAGTTCATTTTCAACTCATGTACTGAATAACGACACTGTGTCCAACATGAAATTATACAATTATGTAATTTTCATAAAATAGTAATAATTGATATAGAAGTTAATAATAAACTTGAAATGTTTTTATCATGAATTTATAAATTAAACTATGTTTGTTATTAAATAATATAAATATTTTACCGGGTGGTGTTTGGTTACCACTCACCCTAAAAGCGGCCATTTTGAAAATTAAAAAAAAGAATATTTAGTGGTGATTCTTGATTATGACATTCAACTCTTATGTGTGAATTTAATTTTGAATATATAATATTTTATTTATACTTTTTATGGGTATTTATATATAAAAGAATATAATAAAAATATTTTATTAAAAAATGATCTTTATAAGGGACTTCATCTCAATATCATTTTATTGAGGCATATTTTCATGTTATACACCACCTTCTTTTATGAGGTTTATAAATAAATTATTTTATATGTATTTTGGTATCGTAAGTGGTTTTGAAAATGGATTGATATTTCAATACATTGACATGATTTATTTTGATTTCAAATGATATTTTATGAGTGAAATATTGATAATTTCATTATTTTATGTGTTATGATTTTATCATGGTACTGAGACATTTGATGGGTGGTTACATGTTAAACCAAAGACAGATGGTTTTTTGAAAAACCATATATAGGGGTTATGTTATAACATGCAATTTATTGGGTATGGAAGTTAGTTTTATGGATATTTCATTGGTAAGAGTGATATGTATGGATGTCGACGGTATTGTTATTCCATTTAAGTATGATTGTGTCCCATGTAATCTTTATAAGTTATAACTTATTTCTATGGGTTCTCTAGAAATATTTTGGTTAAAAAGGGTAATAAATGATCTTATATTCAATGTAAAGTATTTTCTTCTTTTTAAAGATAAATTTTTTTACTTTCTGATAATGTAGTAAAGTTTTATATATTTTCACAATACTATCAGTTTTATTACTTTTTATGTCCCTTAGTTATCTGTTTATGCTCAAATAATGTTTTTAAAAAATCATGGGATCTAAGGGATAATATAGGTTAGGATGGGATTAAGGGAATAGTTTTGACTATTTGACCTAAATAAATAATGTTTCATTTTAATATTTTTTGTTTTTTGAAAAAAATGTATAGTGAGTAGAAGTGATTACCTTGTAATATTTATGTTGTTATTGAGGTATTGTGGTCTAAATATCTAAAACTCTAAAATAAAAGGATTTGGGAAATTTAAGGAAGAGAATTCTAAATTTAATTTATTATGTCATGAAATGAATAAGGTTGGGTTATTACATTTAAGATACCCACTTTTTTTCAAATTTTATTATTTATATTACATAGAAAATGGGATAATGTATATGAAGGGAGGATATAGGGTATGTTGTGATGTAATTATAACATGGAAGACTATAAATACCAGAGATTATTACCATTGTAATTAAATATTAATTATTTTTAGATAACATATGGTATCATAACTATCTGGATAATGATTTTCGTTATCATGTTAAAAAATAAAAATCATCCCTTGGCGATGAGCCATAATATAGGAGAAAAATGTAAAATAATTTTTCAAAAAGTGTATTGAAGTACCTTCATGTGTTTTCTAATTGTGAATTCTTGATAATTATTTATGGGGATCTATTGATATTAACAGAACTCATTGAATTATATTCTAAAATAAAACAAAAAAATATTAGAATTGTCTTTTTGTAACATCACATAACATATAAGAGTGTTTCCACCATAAGAAAATTCTATATAAAGGGTTTGGATAATATACATAAATGTATCACGTTTTCAAAAATAATGTTTATGAATTATACCATGTAAGAATAATATCATACATGTGATAATCTACATAAGAGGATAATGGAAAAATACATGAATATCAACATAATAGATCTAGCTAGTGTATATAATGGTGAGTGGATGTTCACATAGTTTTATACCACTTACCATATGTCTACCAAAATATTTTTTTCTAGATATGAATATTTTGAAATATTACGATTTATATGATGTGATAACTGATATTTAATGATATAGACATCAAATTTAAATTATGATTCTTGTTTTTTGATAATCACTATTCATTACTTTTTTAATCATTGATAGTCAATATTAAAATCATCAATGATTCTCCAAGATGATGATGTTTTTGATGAATCCCAATATATTTAATCTGTATGGTTTTTTGTGATATTTTGGGTCTCATTAGTTCAAATAAAATAATTCATATTATTATAATGTGTTTCACAATCACTTTCAAAGGAATTATCTTTTTAGTGTTTGTATTGTTTATGTTTTTCCAAGATATCAGTTATCATGACATTATCTATGGTATCTTTTATTTTGAAAGATGGTTCTGTATGTTGAATGTGATTCTTTTTTGTGGTGTTCCAAAAACTAATTTCATTACGATTTTTTGAATTTTTTATTTTTTTTAATATTATTTCATATTATATTACATATATGGAATAATATGTATTTGAAGAATTTTTTAATGATATTTAGTTAGCAGAAAGATAATATATGAGATTATGATGCATGATTTATAGGTGTAAATAAAAAATGTAATAAAAGAACCTATTATGTATTATATTGTAGAATAAAAAATAAATGATATGATATATATATATATATAGTTTCTATAAAATTTTATAACTCTTCAAAATCATGGAATTCAACCAATATATTCATGATGATTTTGAATTTAGCATGATTAATGTTTTAATATTGATATTTAGTGAAGAAGAAGAAGGGATAACCTACAGTCAATATTGATATGTGAATATCTAAATTATAAATATCTCATTAATATGGAAGATATTGTCAAATTAAGTGTATCAAGATTCATAATTTAAACATAATCGAAATATTTTGAGAAAAAACAATTATATATTGAAATGAATTGTAGAGAGAGATCATCAAATAATCTTTTTATGACAAGAAAATCATCAATTATTCCTGATTTTTTTTAATATTATAATTATATTAGTACTGTGAGTCATCATAGATTCATGATGCTCTAAATATATTTTGTGAGAATCCATAAGGGTTCTTATAACATGGTGTTTACTTCAACTTATAGAGAAATAATTTGATTTGGGGAACTGAAACACCAATAACATAGAATAGGTATCCATGTAGGAAACAAATATTTTAAAAACCATTTCTCTGATATTATTTAATCTTATTGAATGGACATGTGAGTCTATTCTAACCTATTGTATCAATTATACATTTAAAGGTCATATAAATAGATCTAACAGAGTGAAAATAATAAAATCAAATTTCAATGTATTCAGCCCCCCAACCTCATTCCTTTTTAATTTAATATTCTAGAGACTTATCTTATCATTGAGGAATGTTTTCCTCTGTTGGATCCAAACACCACTATGAATGGATAACTTGAACTCTATGAGTAGTTTTATTCTTATAGTATATAGTGGAATAAAAAATCTTACCTATAAGAACAGATTTATATACGTTATTTTGTCACTAGTACTAGAAGTAATATGTCTTACAATAATGGTTTTTCCACCCTTTAGTATAGGATATCATATGAATGTACTAATTAATGAAAAAGTTATATTTGTAGAAAATCCTAGAATTTTATTTTTTACACCATTTTTTAAAAAATACAATGTTATGGTGTTATAAATAGTTGTTGAAAATTATTATACTTTTTAGATCAGCTAAAAATAAAAAAATTTGTAATTCAATGAAGCTATTTATTGAGTTTGGATAATAAATTTTGATGATATCGAGATGGTTTAAGATGAATAAGAAGATTATTATTTTACAAGGATTAATGAGATTTTATGTAACATAAATTTTTTTTGTGGGAATCATAATGTATAAAAAATATAATCATAATTATGAGGAAATTATAGGATATATTTTCTCCTAAAGATTAATACTTTGATAATAGAGAAGACATTTCCCAGATGAGATACACACCATACATATTTCCTATGAAATGACATATTTACCAGCATTGAAATAGAATGCTTAAGTTGAAATATATTTTTAGGGAATACATAAGTTGAAACGAAATGATGATGAATACGTTAAATGTTAATTCCAATATGAGCATTTATATAAATATGATGATCCCCAAAGAAATATTTCTCATATTTAAATTATATTTTTGAATGAAATAGGCACATACATCAAAAATAAACCACATTGATTCTATGATTTTTATTGATTTAAAAAATTCTATAAAGACTATAAATAATAAATAGAAATATATTTAATCATAAAACATGGAACACTTTAAAAATAAATTATAACAAAAAATCTAATAATTTTAAATATTTATAGGTTTACTGAATAATTTATCTAAAAAATATAGAAGGATTATTATGACTGAATAAGTTGAATGTGATCATTTGTACTATAGTAAATCTAAAACAATGTCTAGTTTGAATGTTTTCAAATTTTGTGGCTCTTATTGAAAATATAAATGAGAATTGAAGAATTGAATAAGATGATTTAGAATCAACTAAGTTGGGAGAAATAATTAAATTTGATCTTGAGACCTATCTTGATAAAAATACTATGATCAAAAAAAGAAAATTAACATCTGAAAAAATGTAAAAAGTTTTAGTTTAAAAAATGGGACAATGTTATCAATAATATAATAGACCATTTATAAAATATTGATACTGAAGGTGAATTATGTTTAAAAGGAAATTATATTAATAGATATTGATGGGAGGCTTCATTAATAGAAAAATATCTATTAATGATATAAACTAAATATCTTGTCCCTATGAAAGAATTTATTATATTAACAAATATTAAGGAAAATCTATTGATATTAGAGGTAAATATTTTAATGTTTCTACAAATTTTAGTACAATTTTAAATGATAACACGATTCCATATAAAACGTATTTTTATTTTTTAATAATATTTTAGGATAAAATATTATATTTACTAAATCTTAGAAACAAAGGTAATATCTCTTAAATAATTAGATGATTGTAAAAAGGAAAATAAGATCAATAACATCCAAATATTATTAAATTCATACACAAACATTATGGAAAAAACATAAAATTATATAATCAATCAAAAATATTTTTTATGATTATATAAGATAATTCTTCCAAAACAATTAATGGTGATGTGGTATGGATAATCATAAGGAATAAAAATTCTAGTATAATATGTCGTATTCTATAAGGGGAAAGGATTCCAAAGAGAGTTATTTAGAAGAGGTAAAATATGATTCATAGAGAAGATATAAAGTGAAAATAAATGTAATAGGTGTCCCAACTCAAAATAAATTTGATTTTATAAAATATATTTTGGGAAAATGTATTTTTTGGTCCATTATAAATAAAATTGTATGAATAATATTGTAAGTGATCTTTCTTATAATTTTAAATGTAAATAAATATTTAATCTATGAGTTGAAAAAAATTAAAATTCACTGAAATTGTATATTAGATTAAAATCGTGTATTCTTGATAATTAGTACTCTTCCCAAATAATAGATGATACAATGATATATAAAATTGTAATGAAATATGAAGGTGGAATAATCACCAAAAGATAAAGGTTTTTATCCTTCCTATTATTGAGAATGAAAATATTAAATTTAAAGATGTCTTATATGTATAAGTATGAAGAATAATTTGATAAATGAAGTCCAACTATTTGAATATGGACATAAGGGTGATATTGATTAAAAACGTTATTCCTTGAGAGGATTAATTGATGCTGGGATCATCACACAAGGAATATGAATAAAGGGGATTTTCTTTATTTGTAATACTACAATCACCTGAATCACAAGTGAGGAATATTAGTTTATTCTAGGGTATTGAAAACATTTACATCTTAGATAATGAAAAATTAGCCAAATTTTGAAACCGTAATTTATAATATATTTTCCCAAGATGGATATAATTCATTTTAATGTTTTAAAAATTGCAAGAATGGAATCATGTCTTGTAAATATAAAAAAGCCAGATATTCTTACCACTATCCCACTAGATATTATTCACACTGATCTATGTGGAAATATGAAATAATGTAATATTAATGTTTATATCAATTACATTGTATTTTTTTTAATATTTTACTTGAATAAAAATAATATAGAAAATAACAAAAAATATATGGAGCTGTGTAATATTAATAGGACACATGTTGCCGAGGTTTTTGGTAACTTCATCATTAAGTTAAAATAAAATAATTTTATTGAATTAACAGGTTGATATTTAAAAAAATTCCTATGAAATATGCAGTTAATTATCATTTCATCGCACTATATACTCAAAAAAAATTCATTTTTTATTGAAAAAATATAACAATTTATTATATAGGAAATACTTTTCTTGTTTAAAATAATAAATTTAAATATTCATCAAGATAATTTAGGTTAAATTTTGTAAAAATTCAAGATATATGTCTATTGATATGTGAGTAGCATTTTACTCCTCATGAAATGTGGTGTAAATGTAATCCTATTGTAAATTATTTTATTGTATTTGGACGTCCTTTCCTTAATAAAAATAAAGACACCAATTTTGTAAAATATAATGAGAATATAGATGAAGGAATATTTTCATTCTCCATATGTCGTAGTTGTTGGTAGAAATGCTATATAAATGCTTATATAAGATAAGATAATATTTTAATTTAATGTTTTTGTATAATTCTTAACTCATCAAGTAATTAAAAAATATTTTAAAAAAATAATCAAATTGAGGGAATTAATATTAGAATATTATGTTCACAAACAAGAATAAATTGAACCAAATAATGTTGATACTGGCTTAGAACACAACATTTATGATCATGAGACCACTACAACTAAAAAAAATTAGAAGTTAAATAATCAATTTTAAATTTATGTATTATTAGATAGAATGATTCCCTAGTGAAAATGAGAAGGATGTTTAAAATATAAAGAAAAAAGAACTTGTATCCCACAAAAATACCAAAACAACGGTGGGAACTATTAATTATGAATTTTTGATTAATGATGTGAATGATAGGATAATTATAATATAAAAAACACTACAAATTAAATTGTTATTTCCAAGAATATAATAATGTTTTTGGGACTATGTCATTACATAGAATGAAAATTAATGACAAAGTATAGATTACAAGAAATAAAGAGAGGCTTATTTTATAACATTTTTTGGAAATTGATTCTAGTCTCTTTTAGAAAGCCATTAAAATAATTTCTAAAATATAATAAAAAGTTTTTTAATAGTTTTTGTTATTACTAATCCCTATAATTTATATCAAATGAAACAATTAACTGGTAAAATCAAATAATATTAATTTATTGGGAAATATGATATTTTAAATATTGAAGATTATAACAATATGTCTTGTAAAATCTTTTTAAAATTTTATATCATAAAATTTGATCTTAGAGCTTTGTAATCAAATATTGATTTTTCTCCAATGTCAATTTTTATTTATAAATGGAATGATTGATCTGAATTTTTATAAGAAGTATATGTCTAGAATTATTTAGATTTTAATAGTATAAATTGATGTTGTAATATTATCTAGTGATGAATAATATAATTGTGAGGGGTTTACTAATTATATGAATGGAAAATTTGAAATTTATGTATTGGGATAATTTATATATTTTCTATTGATTTACTCTAAGTATAAATTTTGTTAAATTTTTATTTCACCAAATAATTATTGTAAGGATTTTCTCAAAATATTTGATGTATAATAATCCTGGGAAGTTTATACACTTATTTTATTAGGAACAATGATATGTAAATATGAGATTGAAAAATAGGATATCATAAATGGTTTATAATGATTACCAGTAGTATATTATAATTAAAAACAACATAACCAGAAAAATATTATGTTATTACATTTTCTTCAAAATTTTAGATAGATCTGAGATAATAATAAATTTTGATTTCCAAGAGGGTCTCTGATATATAATTATAAATTAAACTGTATGTTATTATATAAATTCATTAAAGATTTTAGTTTTATTGGATTTGATTATAAATATTATGATATTAATTGTATAGATATAAAATAAAAAATTTATTGTTTATTATATATAGATGATGGATATTAGAGTTAATACCGTAAAAAATTATTTTTTACATTGAGTATAAATGATTCTAAATACAAGGTATATGCGAATTCACAATCACATGTTTTGTGGATGAAATTTCTATAAGTTGATATGTGTGTTAACATTGTTATGATATTGACCATCATTTGTGTCAAGTAAAATGTAATAAATCTAATAAAGAACCTTCTACAACATTACAAATATTAAAATATTGATTTCATGTATCATTTTATTAAACAAAATATTTCTCATGGTGAAATAAAATATAATTACTTTTCTACTAAATATTATCTAGAATATATATTCAGTAAAAACATGCATGTGATGATATTTGGTGAATTATCATTGAAATTTATTACTCAACCTTCTCCTATGAGTCAAAAATTATTTACTTTACAAACATAGTGTATTAGATTTTCTGGGAAAATGGGTAAAACTAATGAAATACCTCTTTTCATGAGGATACAATTAAGAAAAATTTGTGTAGTTTTTTCATTGGTGTTGGTTATAATCATTTATATTTGGGGGACTTCTGATAAATGATTTTTGTGGAGATAATCGATGTCACATGGATACCAAATACTTATCATCAATAGATTGATTCATCTAATAATGTTATATTATATTTTATTGTTTTTAATGACAATTCTCTATGTAAAAATAGAAAATATGATGTTTTAATAGAGGTTGATGGGGGTGGGTTCCTTAAGAAAAGTTTATTAATGTGTCCAATAAATCCTAAAGAGTGATATTGAAGTACCTTTGAGAGTTTTTTTTTGTTTTTTATTTTTTGTTAACTGTTGATGAGGATCACTTGAAGATAATAAATCTTCTTTTATTTTTCCGTATTATTTATATAATGATTCTTGAAGTTGATTTTTAGAAACTACGTAGACCATGTTGGAGTATATATCATATATAATAAATCTATGTAATATGTTTATAAAATATATTATAATTTACCATGTTCTAAAAAATAACATATTTTAATTATATTACATATGGAAAATTTCACATATGAAAATATTGAAACCATAAGATACAGTCCTGAAACATGGACATAAATGTTTATGTTCATTATATCATAAAACAACTTAATCTGATGACCACTTAGGTAAATATTTCTTACTTTCTGAGTACCAAATTTTATAGATTTTAAAATTGAATATTCTAAAATATTTTTATTCAGTTGATAAGAGAACTAATATTTAAGGACCTCCACATAATATTTAACTTCTTATTCAAGTTTTATTAATTGATATTTCAAAATTAATAATCATTATTCATTTCTTTTTTAAGATCAATTATAGTTTAACTAAATGGTTTTCGTGATTCTTAATGTTGATTATTATTTTCATGAATCCCAAGATATTTAATCTATAATGTTATTGTGAAATATTTTTGTGACTATTAAGTAAAAATAAAAAATAGAATATGATTATTAATATTTATATCCAAATAACAATGTAATGGTATTTTTAGTTAATGCGGTATTTTGGATATTCCATGTGATCTTTATTCTTATTGAGAGCTATATGATGTCAAATTTCATAAATGACTCAATAGGATGAATATGATTATTTTATTTTACATTTTAAAAAAAATATTTTTATTTATTTTATAGGATGTATTGTTATTTTTAGGCCTTTAATTATTAGTTTCCTATGAAATATTTAAAAATGGTATTTGTGGATATTTTTGATCAATATATTGTCATAAAAAAGTGAATATTGTAGATATTGGTGCTCAATTTTCAAGAGTAACAGCAATATTTCTACTTTTGACCATAATTCGTTAATCTATAATAAAAATATCATATTATATATTCTATAAATATACTTTGTAGAATTATTTATAGACCTGTGAAATCTATACATTAATAAATTGAATTTGTTTATTGATATTTGAGGGTTATTAAATAACTTTATATTTATATTTTTTAATGATTATTAAATTGGTTAAAAATAATATAGGCGTGATTATCTACATTAGAAATATTTCATTGACTTGGTAGATAACTTCATGTTTTGAGTATCAAGATGAATATATTAAATATAACATTGTTATTTTGAGAAAATTGAATTATATATTAAAAATTATCTAGTACTATTCCCATAATATATTATTCTTGTGAGAACTAATGCATTCAGTGTATCGAAATCTATTATTTTTATTATAAACATAGTTTTATCTATGTGAAACTATGTTGTCATGTGAGACAATAGATAGTTGTTGAATGTTTCAATAGGTGTTTCTGTAACCTCATTTTCATTTATGATTATAGTGAATGAATATATGGATGGGAATATCAACTATTCAAGGAATGGAGTAGGTATCCATAATCGAACCCAACCATGTAATAATGAATTGAACATTGTTCATTATTTCCCAATATGTGGTTTTATGGTTGTGTATACCTTCCATATGGATCACAATTTATCTTATCTTGTTGGTGGAGTAAATATATTGTGATAAAATAAAAAGTAACATCCACTAAATCATCCCCGCCCCCTTAAGTTTATCTTTTGATCTACGGAATATCACCAAGAATAATAAAAGTTTATTCTAAATATTGTATGAGTACTTGTGAATGAAGATGAAGAGTTCAATAAGGGATAAAAAATATAAAAGTTGTTTAGCATTTTTCAGAATATATTATAGTGGTTATGGGGTTATTTGAATCCAATTTCATATTGATTAAAAAATTATAGTTTTTAAATATTAAAGATGAAATTTCAATAAATATATGATTATATGACCATTTCATATCTAGGATGATGGATCTGAGTAATAACCAATCTTTTACTAAGTAGACATTATCTAATAAAAAATTAAATATGTAAAAGAATCATTTTGTTTCTCTATAACCATTATATAAAAAATTTTAAATCATCATTCTGATCTTCGTAATAATATATTCAACTTATGATGTGTGATTAATGATTATGTGAAAATTATATGTGAATCTAAATAATATTGGTCTATAGAAACATCTTTTTTTTGTAACAATAAGTACATATATAATATATATTATGAAGTTAAAATTAATTATGACCATTCAAGATTTAATATTTTTGGATTTAATAATCATTAACATCTAAATATTTATGTCATTAATCCCTAATAATCATGAAATTTTTATCCTACAACATTGAAGAATGTGTAAATGTGGAAGATCATTTATGGATGTTTTAGATAATGGTTAAATAAAAAAGTTAAATAGTTAATTAAAAATTAATTAGATGTTTTTCTAGAAATTTTTAAGTGATATAGAAACTCAAAATTTAATGATATTAAATAATTCATTTTTAATTATTTTTGAAGATTTTCAATGTTATAGCGATATTGAATTTTTAAATGAGAATATATTAAAATCAACATTTTTTATAAAAATGGATAGTAAAGTAAACAATTTTTCTAGTTGATTCGAAATGTAGTAAATATTATAATAATATGAGATTCTAGTTAAATATGAAGAATAAATTAGTGGGGTGTGAAAAAAATAATTATTCTTGGTCAAATATATGTGACATTTTGATGATGATACCGCAAAATCAGGTGATTATTATAATCCACAAATGTGAATGTTTTATGGATTATCTTAAACCCATGGTTCTTGTTTGAGATATGTGTTTCAATGATATGTATTAAAATAAATATTATTTCGACCTTGAGCCTAATCAAAGAATATATAATAATATATATTGGCAATGGAAAATTATTTAGAATGAAAAGAAAAGGTAGTACAATAACGTTACAAGAGATATTAATTGTAAAGGCAAAGAAAAAATTATATTGTTGAGGATTCCTAAATATAAAAAACGGGAGAAAAATAATGAATAAACTATGGGAACTCAATTTATTTCTATTTTCTATTTTCCAAATATATGTAATATTTTTTTTTGTTTTTTTCTTATTTATATAATGAAAATAATGGTTGTAATGTTATTTTTTTTTTTGAAAAGAAGATAGCGTCCATGGTAATAATGAAAAGGTATAAACCTTAAAGGAAGGAAAAAAGTAGATTCAACATAGAGATTTTGAATATCTATAAAGACCCCAACCCTAGTATCATGGATCTAGTTCCTCAACTTATTAAATTATTATATAAACAATTAATGTTGCATCCCAAAGGACCTAACAGTTTAGTAGCTTTGAAAAATAATATACACACATAATTTCAGCATGACAATGTGAAATGAAATATATCATAGAGACTCGTTGAGAAATCCTCTTATTATTTTTCATTATCTTCCCATGTAATTCATTAAAATTCAACTTGGTATTATTGAGAAAATAAAAATAAGAATGGGGTAATATCAGATGATTAGTATGTGTAAGTAATATAAAAAATGAAAAAAAAATGAGCTTTAGTGAATAACTAAAATTAAACATTCCATAAAAACATAGTCCTGAACATTTAATGGTAGGAATGAAAGCAGATTAAAATATTCCATAATAAAACACAACCATGGATATTCTAATAATTGAATAACCACATGTACAATCAATTAACTCTTTCATAATGAGGTAATGTGTAATGCAGGACAACATAACTATAATGTTAATGCCTTGTTCAAAGACAATAGATAAATAGCTAAAAACCAAAAATATTTTGTCTTATGAGACCTACCAATGCAAAGAGGTGCTATAGTGGGCCCTACATGACACATACTAAGCCCAATTAGTTACTCATATTAAAGGTTTGAAAAATAATAAATATATAAATTTATATTTAAACTAGTATATGAAATGTAAATAACTTCCCCAATCAGTAAATATAATCACTAACCATTCAGAGTATTATAGTAAATTGTATCAATATAGCATATCCATAATCATCATAATATTTAACAATTGAATAAAATATTTTAGATGATATCATAATTTATTTATCCCAATTAAGCATAAAAATAAACAAGATTGTTTACATAGATATAAAAAATATTATAAAATCATCAAGGAATTATTGAGAGAAATAAACTTTTTTACTTTTAAAAAAATATTTCTTTTTGAGAAATCACTCTATAAAACTATAAATGAACTAATATAGTTATTAATATTAAAATAATTATTTTATACAAATATTATCTTCTTAAAACATATTATAGATGGTACATGAAAATTGTTAAGAAATCAATATGTTCCTTTTAATTGGGCTTCCGTATCAAGAATAAATGTGAAGGGAACTGCAAAAACATTTATTATCTCATATAATAATGTTAAAATACTATGGATATATTATTTTGGGACATATATATATAATTTATTATAATTATAAAAAATAATGAGGTATTTCATTTTTATATAGTGGAAAAAATCATAACTCGATTGAAAATGGAGGTTCGGGGAGTCATCCATTACATTATGTCTGAATGAGTTCTATACATGACCTAATGTCCTCGAAAATGAAATTAGACTCATTAATAATTTAACTAAGAAATAATTATACATTTATATTGATTATTAAAATTTTATGATGTTCATTTGTGGCATTTTTTAGAAGTTATAAGATTCAAATCTGTCATTCTAAAGTGTTTGTTTCTTTGATTTTCTTGATCAATTCACATGATTATTAGTAATGGACTTCACATAAAATTAGAATAATTATCCAGAATTGGAATTGAATGTCATTAATGAATAAATAGATGTTTAATTTTTATTCTATATTATTTTTTTCCAAATATGAGGTTGAATCATTAGATATCATGTTAATAATAATAGTTTATCTTAATTTTATCATTCTCTCGATCACAACGAACTAGTTTTGATTTATTAATTTAAATAATGTCTATATAATGGTTCCATAACATTACATAAGATATAATATATATTTTATAGTCTGTTTCAACCATACAAATTTTATCATGACTATAATTGAAGGATAAATTCATGATCAAATTTTTTTCGGCCACAAATGATGTAAATCTTCACCTCTCGGATGATGATTTCGTTAAAATATAAAGAGATTGTAAGGTGATTGATAATGGATATTCCATTAACATTATATAATTGTAGTATATATATGATACTATATTTATCAGTATCATTTTTAAATAAGAGGTTAGGAGAGTATATGAAATGAAAATTAATTGAAATGAAATTTAATGGAAAAGGAAAAGGGGTTTACTTCTTGAATTATACTATTTGAAAACATCCTTAGGGAAAGGGTTTTTTGTACTTTTGGAAAGAACATGATATCATCGACATGTGGGAAATACTATATAAGATTATTTTGGTAGAATTACTGAAATTATTCAATGCCTAGTTTTATGATAAGAATAGGGGGTCAGGGGTGGTATTTATATTTGAGGATCGAGGTGAATTTTAATTTTTTTTATTTATTTGATTATTATTTTTTCTTATGACATGGAATATATTTATCGTTATCCTCAAATTTATTAACATAGTTAAGTATAGTTCAATATTATTGGCTAACATCAGTCATTCATCACCCCTAACTCAATAAACCATTTCATCAGCATTCATCATAAATTATGATTTTTTACTATTAAAAAAATTATTGTATTTTAGAAAAATATAAAAAAACTCAGAATAACCATATTTTTATGTGTATAATTAATAAAGAACTCAATTTATGAAAAAAATCTATATATGATAATTTTAATTTGTAATTAAATTCATATTTTCTCAAAAACAAAATACAGTTTTTAAAATTATAACAGATTCTAAAACACTCTACATTATTAATTAAGGTCTCATTAAATTATAATAATATCATAATATAGAAATTATGTATTTATGAATGTATTTTATGAAAATTATTTTCTATTTAAAACATTTTAATAATTAAATAATTGTTATTAACTATTTATGACATACAAAAATACCAACAGATATATAATAATTTTTAAAATATTCACTTACATATACTACAATATTATTATACCATACATTTATTTATAATATTACTAAATTTTATTTATAATTCCATTTGACATGATACTATTCATTAGTCCAATTTACTATTTAGAAGAGTCATATTACTATTCCCAAAGTCAAGTTAATATTTCATCTATATATGATCCGTAACATCTATAAATAAGAATTATTTCATTCATAATTCATTTATGATGTTTGTATTATGTTCTCTATGTGATTTTATGTCATCTATGCTATAAAAAAAGAAGGTAATTTTCATTGGTAGAGTTATTGGGCATTACATTCCCTCCTACATCAAAAATTTCATCCTCAAAATTTTTTAAAGATCACCCAATAAAAATATTTGGGTAGTTCTTCATCATAATCTCCTCAGGCTCCCACGCCACCATGTAAATTTTATGATTCATCCAAATTACCTTTACCAACTAAGTATCCAAATCCCTCAACAGCTATTCTATACCATTTTGAATTTGGATAGGCTCTTCATAGTAAGTTAATTCATATTCCATTTATATTTCTTCATAAGTGAGTACATGTGTGGGATCTAGAATACACATTCTTAACTAGTATATGTGGAACACATTTTATACCATAGAAAGGCAAGGAAAAATTTCCAAAAAAAATAAGTATTAGCTACCATTTTCTCTATATATTCAAAAGGACCAATGCCCATGGGGCTCATTTTACATTTTTCCCAAATCATATAGTTCCCTTCCATAGATTTTCATTCATGGAAATGTGATCTCCCACTAGAAATTAGAAATCCTCCCTTCGATTATTAGCATTGATATTTTTCCTATATTGTGATTATTTGATATGGGTTTGAATTTTATTTACCTTCGTTGTTTCTTCTTCTACAAGTATTGGTCCTAAAATCATCCTTTCCCCAAATTAATCATAACATGTTTGTGTATGAAAAATCTTTTCATATAATGCTGTATATGGTGACATTTTAATACTAGAACAGAAAATATTATTGTAGGATAAATCTTCGAAAGGTAAATACTAAAACCAAATACATTTAATGTTATGATATAATGATCTCAACATGTTTTCTAATGTTTAGATCATCCTTTCTGGTTACCCGTAAAATTGTGAGTGATCTGTAGTACTCAAATGATGTTCAGTATCCAAATATTCCTGAATACCTTTCTATATTTTCAATGTAAATTATAGATCTCTATCAGACAATATTAAATTATTTGCTTTATTAATTATTATAACATCATTTATTTTGAGTCGTGCTAGGTTATCCAGTGGAAAATCTTCATTTATAGCAAGGAAATGTGCTGATTTAGTGTGACAATCATCAATTACCCATATTTTATCATTCTTTAATTGATTTTTCGGTAATATAATGAAATAATACATTTTTATGACATCCCATTTCCATGTAGGATTATAATTAGTTTTCATTAATCCTCTAGGATATTTTAATTCAACCTTCACCTATTGATAGACTAAAAATCATGATACATAATCACCAAATTCACACTTCATATAAACCCCCCTAAGAATTTTTCTTCAATTTTCTAAAAATATTATTGTTATCAGGGTGTATATATAAATTAAATCTATGGGAATCATCCAATAACTCCCTTTTCTAGCATGTGGATAGTGGGAATACCTAACGTCCTCCAAAAATTTACAATTTAATCCTTATAAATGAATTATGATGGCTTCCCAACATTCACATAAATAATTTTCTTTTAATGATTATTTTATTAAGACTCAAATAATTTAATCCTTTAGTTTATATATGGTTTGGAATCCATTTAAAAATTTAGTGATAATTCCCCTCACAAGATGACCTTCATATCCATCATTACTAGATCCATGAATTTTAGATCCTTTTCTATCATCATTTTTTCATGTCCCCCTGATCCTTCCAGTTTATTACACCATCTACCTTATTCACCTTCTTGATGTGGTAGTGTATTTAACAATCATAATTCATTTGTAGCTCTAGCCATGTTTTTTTCCTCAAATAGAGTTTTTTTAGAAGGTGTAAAAACTGGAAATTTTAAGGAAATTTTCATAAATTGTTTTGATTTTTACGAGTCCGAAGTTTCTGACGACACGTGATTCCGTGGTCACTACAAAAAATGACCATGGTATAAGGGGTTATTATTGACTTTAGAAGGTTTTATAACCCCTTCTAAAGACATTAGTGTCGGTTATGAGAAACCGCCACTAATGTGCCCGCCTACTGTTAGTATAGGTTGTTTTCAGAAAGCGCTGGTAGATGCTTGATGAATTTAGCGGTGGTGAAATTAGAGGGGGTATAAAACCCCTCTATTGTAGTCCATAGTTTACCACAACTCCTTGTAATTAGTGGAGGTTATGATCTTATCTGCCTCTACTAGAGGAATTAGGGGATGTTCAAACTGCCCCTAATTGTTAATTGTATTATGGGAAGTTATGTAAAACTTCCCCAAGTATTTTTTTTCAAGAACCTCCCTATATTCCCCTCTTTTGTGTCTTGGTGTGTCTCGGGTATGTCCCCTTATCCTCGTCTATCTTGAGTGCCTCCTATGTTTCCCCACGGGTCTTCCTGTGTGTCTCGGACCCACCCCCATCTGTCCTCATGCATGTCTCTCCTGTGTCGTGTATCTGTTCTGTGTCCCCCCCGGTGTCCCCCAGTCCTCGTGTGTGTCACTCGGGTCCTCGTGCTTGTATCCTATGTCAATTATGTCCTCGTGCGTGTCTTGGACCCACCCCGCCCTGGGTCCTTGGTCCTTGGTCTACTGTGTGTCCCCCTGGTCCACATGTGTGTCCCCCCGGTCCTCTTGTGTTCCCCCGGTCCAGCCCTACCCCCGGTCCTCGTGTGTTCCCGGTCCAGACCCCGTCTAATCTTGGTCCTTTAATTCAGAGGGCTTTTAAAAATTTTGAATCAGCCGAGATTCAAACCATGCTATGATAGGGTATCAAGACAGTGCCCAAACCACCAACCCAAATCTCACTATGTTTGTACCGAACCAATATTATTTAATATATATATATTTATATGTTTATTAAAATATAAATTATTTGAATAAAATATTTAAATACATATAATAAGTTTACTAAAATATGCACATATATTAATAAACTTATATATATATTAACAAATTTACACATAATTTATATATTATTGTATTTATATATATTTATAAGTTGATTAAACTAATCATTATTAAAACAATATATTTAAATACACATAATAAGTTTACTAAAATAAGCATATATTTTAATAAACATATATATATTAACAAATTTACACATAACATTTTTATATTATTGTATTTTTATATATTAATAAATTTATTAAGATAAACATTATTTTCATAATATATTTAAATAAATTAAATAACTAATATACATGTTATTGTAATAAATATAAATATAAATGTATATATTTTTTTTTCACACCTCTATAAATTATATATTTACATATATTTAAATAAAATTACGTATGCATGTATTTATAAATACATTTATATCAAACACACAAAAACACAAATGTGTATTTATATATTTACTTGTAATTGTTTATATTTATTTGAATACACGTATATTATATATATTTATACATATTATGTTTATACATACAAAATTATATATATATATTAAATATTTATATGAATATAATATATTATAAATTTTATAAATAGATTGATACATGTATACAAAATATATACTATAGATATATAATGAATTTTTTTAAGAAAATAGTAGGGGTTCATAACCCCTCTGATCTCTTAAATTAGAGGGGGTTGTGAACACCCTCTAATGTAAGACATTAGTGGGGGTTCAAGAGGGGGTTTTCAACCCCCACTAATGTCTTACATTAGAGGGGTTCGAGAACCCCCACTATTTTCTTTAAAAAAACAAATTCTATATAACACACACACACACAACACATATAAAATCCAACTAAATATATATATATATATGTGTGTGTGTGTGTGTGTGTGTGTGTGTGTGTGTCTGTGTGTGTGTGTGTGTGTGTATCTCCAATAACCGAATATATAGTGTATGTAACTAAATATATAGCACAACTAATTATTAAAGTAGCGACATTTTTAACATAACCACCTCAAAAATACAACTCCATATTAAAAAATGATAAAACTTTTAGAGGGGGTTGTGAACCCCATCTAAATTCGATGATTAGAGGGGGTTGGGAAAAACCCCCTCTAATGTTACAGAAAATGAATTTAGAGGGGGTTTTGCAGAACCCCCTCTAAATAACCCCATCTAATGTACTGGTTTTTTTGTAGTGGTCCCAGTGTGCCAGAAATCAATTTCATATGTTCTATTAATGTACGTTCAATAAATGTACATGTGGGTTTTTCTATCTTTTGAAACAGTGCTCGGAATTGAAATCTGAGTGAAACGATAAACTCACAATGCTGGTATTCTCTTAAGGAGACCTTTACCGTAGTTGCATTTGGTCGGGAGTGGAAGTTTGTTTTTAGGGATTCGTAGAAAATTAAATAAAATTGTTGTATTGTACAATTTTATTTAAGAGGTGGTTATTTCTACCAAAGGGAAGCTGGGATGGGGACCATCCCCACAAAACCTCCCATGATAGTATAATGTGTGGTGGGGCCCACACGAGTACCTAAATCTTCATATCCCATTAACTCCTCTTTAATTAATTTGACAACTCCCCTCTTTGTGTTGAACTCTCCACCTCCCACTTGTTGTCATTAATATGATAACACCATTAATTAATTAATTGACCTCCACAATTAGTTAATTAATTTAAGTTTTTGAATTTTGAAAATCATGTGAGAATACAATAATAGCCTAATCTATTGTTTTATATTTGAACTTGTTGTGTTGGCAGAGCTTTGGGTGAAGTAGAATGGGATAGTTCTTCCATGAAGAATGACATACTCTCTCGACGAAGAGCGCGAAGAACGCACCACGACTCGAAGGACGTGAAGCAACTTCTCCTACCTTATTCTTCCTCCACCTCAAAGGAGAAGACACTCACAGTGAGGAACGTCGCTAACGTCAATGAATCTTCCTCTGACATTGACGGAGTAACACCGTTTTCTGAAATTTCGACGAACAAACCTTGATTCGAGGTAGTGTTTTTTGATTAATTTTTATTGAATAAAATTAAACTCATGTTCTTAGATGTGTGACTTGGATTGACTTTGTCTAGTTGATACCAACTAATATAGAGGGAGTAGGTCAAACCAACATGGCCTGATGAACCTCCATTGGTTATTTTTGTTCGGGGGCTAAGTTAAGAAGGTGCGGTGTCGTCATACCACACCGGAGGAGAACCGCGGAACGAGGACTGTGGTGGCGTCGACAACCAGAGTAAGTGGCAGCCGTCTTCTGGACGCATTGAGAAGAACCCTGGCCTGCACCAGAGGCTTCTTGGCTAAAGAATAACCAGCCAGTCTCATGACCGGCCTGGCAGGAAGAAAAGGTCGTCCTTTAGCTGGCGAGGCTCGAGAACAACGGCGCCTCTTTGCACTGCACTGTGGGGAACCGCGGCCCTCTACCGCAGGCCACATTAGTGGGCGAACCAGCCGGAAGGAGTCCGTCCAGTTTGGAGAAGGCAGTGGCACTCGAAGGTGCTGTGTGGGGGAATAACGGTCGGCCCATGCGGGCCTATCGGGCCGGAGGAGACTGGTCGGGCAGGCGGGGCAGCGCCACTCGACGACGCTATTTCTGAATGCCGGGGGGTCGCACCCCACTTAATGCTCAGCCAGCTAGTCGAGCCAGGCCCCATCGGGCCGTTCCCCGTCGGGCTTGGCCGACCCCCCAGACGGGTGGGACCCGCCGAGCCAGGACAGGCCGACCTGCCAGCCCATCGGGCGTGATGGGCCGAGCCAGTTATGCTTAAACGTAAATTTCTTCTTGGATGTTTGACCGATCAACATGAAATCAGCGGAACTGGGACCCCTGAAATGAGGTGGTCATTTTGCGATACTCTAAGTGAGTTTCAGTCAACATTGGAAAACGGCCGGGTTTGGAATGAGCGTAATTCCAACCGTGCCGCTGGAATGGAAAAAACAATAACTACCAGACCGGGCGTCTGATTGACGCGTCGTCTATCACGTTGGGTTTTTATTGATGAGATAGAAAATTTGGATACATAAACTCAGGACTTATTGATAGTTGATTTATCAACACCTTTGATCGAGGAGCGAACCCTCCTGGAATCGAGCATGTTGTGTGCGGGAACCCTAGAGCTGGCTGCAACTACGACGACTACTGTACTGGGGTCCTCCATGGGTTCAACAGCAATGACTACTATTCTGGTATCCTGTCTGGGTCTGATAGTTTGCAACGATGACTACTGTTCTTGTATCCTGTGTGGGTCTGGCAGGTTCACCTCTGTACTTGTATCCCGTGTGGGTCTAATAGTTTAGATTAATCAGTGACTACATCTGATCATCTCTATCTCTATACGAAATATTTTTTCCTGTGTGAGATGAGTCTTTAATTTCAAACATTATCATCGATATGATTGACTTTACTTCCTAGGTGGACTAGGTTGTACTTGGGCTCGAGTGTTAGAGCCGAACTGAGATTGATAACTTAGGTATATGTATGCTCATATACCTAAGTTGGGTTGGTTGATACTCTGTTGTTGTATCTTTCTTATGTGGTTTATCCTTCTTGGATTCTGGGTGACCTTTGTGGGTCCTGGGGTCCCTATAGAGTATCTTTATACTCACCCCTGCACGGGCTATGCCTGAACCTCGTTGTGTTGGATGAAGATGACAGACATCATTGATAGAGGCCGAGAGAGGCCTAGGACTGTATGGTACGCGGAGGTGGACCACACGGAGAGACAACACACAGAGTGGACCGATAGACATGGAGTGCTGAGGTAGACATCTGTACCTACCCTTTATGTAGGATACTCGACGGATGTTTGAGGAGATTCTCCTTTTAGATGATGTTCCTTTTTCAGTTGTACTTTCTTTCTATTGTACCTGTACTTTACTGTTGGGCTTGTATTTCTTTCCCCTTTACTTTCAGCACTACTTTTTGTGTATAGTATTCACTTAGTGTTTACATCATGTTGCGTACTCTGTAGTGTTTGTTTACTTTCATAAAGGCAATTCCTTCCATGCTTCGGGGTTTACGCCTTTGGTGCCAGTCACTAGCCCCTGGCCTATAGAAGTCAGGCTTGGGGTAGTCACGGCATGGGTCCTAAGGAAAGGTCATGACAAATTGGTATTAGAGGAGACGGTTTTACCGCATAACTGAAGACTCTAATCATTATTTCTATCTTGGAATAGTGTTAAGAGTATTGAGTGTGGTTTTCAGTCTGGGGAGTCCAGTTTTGTTGCGGCGGCCGACGTATCCATACACCAGAACCCTGACCTCTGATTTCTGACTTAGTGCACAAAAACACTGATTACGTGTGTGTTTTCATTGAAAATATTTCTTTTTTATTACTTTGTATCACCTCACCAAGTATACTGTTTGACCATGGAAAACCTATTTTTTCAGGATGGCCCCACGAAGGCAGTCAGCTAGGGTTCCGAGTTACATATGAGATGGTAGCCCACCGAGCGACGAGGCCTGAGTATAGGGCCCCATGAAAATGGAGGCACCAGCAGTACCACTACCCACTGGGCCACTGATACCACTAGCCCCAGCAGCAGAGATTGCATGCCTCCTGAGTGTGTTGCATGAGTTCCAGAAACAGAGGCCACCCATGTTCTGCAGAGAGACAGACCCACAGGCTGCTGAGTATTGGATGGAGGCAGTCATCAAAGTTTTCAGATTGTTAGGGACACTAGCCAACTTCATGGTGATCTTTTTTGCGAGCCTCCAAAATGTGGTAGCAGGAAGATGGCGGATCCTGATGCTCTAGGTTCATGATGAGTCATCTTTACTATGGACGGACTTTGAGAGTCTCTTCCGCTCGAAGTTTTTTCCAGCCACCCTTCATGCGGTGCAGATTTAGCAGTTACTTCATGTGCCGCAGGGCAGCATGATAGTTGCTCAGTACTCAGCAAGGTTTACTGATCTCTCACGCTAATCCACAGATATGGTATGGGACCCGTTCTTCAGGGCCCGGACATTCGATCAAGAACTGAGGCATGAGATCAGGGCTTCAACGATTACCCTCAGCATCCCGACGCAGGAGGGGGTGCTAGATCGATCCCTTCTAGTGTAGAGTTTTCTCGCTGAGCAATCACCAGTGGTGTGACCCACCATTGGGAGACACAAAGAAGAGTCTTCTGTAGCCTGCAGTAGACAGATGTCGCAGAGGTCCAAGAAGACTAGAATATTACGTGGGCGTCCTCATGATATAGGTTCAGTTGTCCGGGGCACACGAAATAGTGCCATCCTTACGAGAAGAAGAAAGTTCTATGCATGCGGCGGTTGGGGCCACATGGCTCGTGACTGCCCGACCCGCCATATAGACGAGCATCAGACAGTAGAGGAACCTCCCAGGTAGAGGTAGAGGTTTGACTGTGGTGGTCCGTCAGGAGCAAGCGTACGTGGTAGAGGAATTGGCCGAGTAGTGGATGGTGAAAAACATTTTGAGGCTCTACCTCAACCACCATGAAGAGGTCCACCCTGACCATAGGGAGATCATGGAAAAATATGGGCACAGCTCCAGGCAGTTGAGGCCTACGACCATGGCACACCTGAGATGATTCGAGGTACAATCTATGTCTACTCCACCCTTACACTGCAATACTTATAGACACAGGTGAGATTCATTATTTTATTATTGCTGGCCTTGTTCGGAGCTCGGAGATTCCGATGGAGACGTTGGCTCGATTCTTATGTCTAGAGACTCCTACGGGAGTAGACTCGATGATTACGCACTGGTGCTGGTAGTGTGAGCTTACTCTATGAGGCGAGAGCTTCAGCTGGAATCTTCTTGTAGTGGCGTTGAGGCCTTATGATGTCATCATGGGTATGGAATGGTTATCTACAGTCAATTCTTATATCGACTATATTAGGCGCAAAGTGCGGTGTGTCCGCACGGATGGGACTAGGTTCACCTTCATAGGCGAGAAGGGATCCTTTGCATCAATAGATGTACTTATGCAGTGGAGAGGGCAGCCGATCACACATCAGTTGGCTAGTCTCATCCTCATAGAGGTTTCTGTGCGGAGTCCGAGTTTTCCTATTATGTTGGATCAGTATGTGGATGTTTTTCCCAATGAAGTTCCAAGACTAACTTCTCGAAAATAGGTAGACTTCTACATAGACCTGTTCCCCGGGACTAAACCAATATCTACTCCAGCATATCGAATGGCTCCCACTAAGCTTCGTGAGCTACTGGTACAGCTGGAGGAATTTCAGGCGAAGGGATTTATCTGACCCAGTGTTTCATCATGGGCTTCTCTGATTTTTTTCACCAAGATGGCAGATGGGAGCTTGCGAATGTGTGTATTAAACTGTCACCTAAATCAGGTGACCATGAAGAACAGGTACCCACTCCAGAGGATTGACGACCTATTTGATCCACTCAAGGGAGCACGATGGTTCTTGAAGATAGACCTCAGGTTAGGCTATCACTAGCTCAGAGTTCGAGATGAGGATGTGCAGAAGACAACCTTCAGGTGTTGGTGTGGCCACTTGGAGTTCTTGGGTATACCCTTCGTCATAACCAATGCTTCAGCAGTGTTCATCAGTCTCATGAACTAGATCTTCCAGCATTACCTCGATCGATTTGTTGTAGTCCTCATCGACGAGATATTGATTTACTCGACTACTGATGATGATCATGCCTATCATTTGTGGGTAGTATTGGACGCAAACTGAGAGAACCCACTTTATAGTAAGCTCTCTAAGTGCTACTTCTGGATTCAATAGGTTTACATATTGGGACACATCCTCTCGGAGGATGGAGTTACAGTTGATCCAGCGATGATGGAGGAAGTACTTTAATGGGATCCACCCATGAGTGTGACAGAGGTGTGGAGTTTCCTGGGTCTGGCTGGATACTATCGAATATTTTTGCAAGACTTCTCCAGAGTGGCAGCACTGCTTTTATCTTTGACAAATAAGGGGAAACCCTTCTTGTGGTCAGATAGATGTCAATAGTGATTTTCAGAGCTAAGGAAGTGGTTGACCAGGGCTCCTATCTTGAGGCTACCGGAGGAGGGCGTAGGTACATAGTCTATTGCGACACGTCAGGGACCAGACTCGACTGTGTCCTGATGCAGGAGCGAGCAGTGATCGCATATGGTTCACGACAGTTGGGACAACATGAGAAAAATGACGATACCCATGACCTAGAGTTAGCAGTAGTGGTCTTTTCCATGATGATGCGGCGGCACTATCGGATGGGAGATCATTTTATAGTCTACACTAACCACCAGAGTCTCAAGTACATATTCTCACAGAAGGACCTTAACCTGAGACAACGACGATGGCTTGAGTTCCCCCAGGACTATGCCTTCGAGATAATCTATACTCCTGGGAATGGGAACGTTGATGCAGATGCTCTCAGTAGGATATAAGACATTCATTTGCTAGGAGAGGTGAAAAATTAGCTGGTCGTGTTGTAGATATCCTTTGTGGGTAGATATGGAGCATATTTTCTGCAGTCTCTCATAGTCACTCCTCCACTTCTACAGTGGGTCAGAGTGGCACTGCGTGGGGACATTGACTATGAGGCGCGACGTGCTCAGATATCCATAAGGCAGGCCCCTGGTTGATTTTCATAAGGTGGATATCACACTATCCTCTTCTGAGGACATACCATTGTACCAGTTTCTTTATAGGAGGAGGTATTGATGGAGTTTCACACTTCCCCTCTAGTGGTACATCCAGGATTGGTGAAGATGTACCAAGACCTCAGACGACAACACTGGTGGCTAGGTATGAAGAAGGTTGTAGTAGAGTTCGATTCTCGATGCCTCACTTTTCAGCATGTAAAGGCGGAGCACCAGGTACTTACAGGATTTATACAACCCTTAGAGGTCCCAGAGTGGAATTGGGATGGGATATACATTGATTTAGTGATGGGGATTCCACGTACATCTAGAGGACTCGACTCTATCTCGGTTATTGTAGACCGACTCACCAAGTCAGCTCACTTCCTACCTATTAGAGAGCAGGGCTGAGTAGAGATCTTGGGATGCCTCTGTATCCAAGAGATCATACGGCTTCATGGTGTGCCATTGATTATCGTCTCCAATAGAGATTCTCATTTTACTTCGTGGATATGGAAAGGATTACTAGAGGATTTTGGGACGCATCTTCGCTTGAGCATCGCCTTCCATCCTCAGACGCATGGTCAGACTAAGAGGACTATTCAGACTTTCAGGGACATGCTCCGTGCATGTGTCCTCCACTTTGGTTGTATCTGGGAGGATCACATACCATTGGTTGAGTTTGCATACAACAATAGCTATCACTCCACCATCGGGATGGCCCCTTACGAGGAACTATACAGCCAACCTTGCAGATCACCTCTGTGTTGGACAGACCCAGGGGAGTCAACACCTATAGGGTCAAAGATGGTGCATGCTACGATGGAGAAGGTTCATATCATCCTGAGGCAGATGAAGACTACATATAGAAGATTGAATTCCTATGCTGATAGGAGACGGAGACCACTGTAGTTCGAGGATGGGGACCACATTTTCCTACGGGTCTCACATCGATGAGGACTATAGAGATTTTTTCGGGGCAGCAAGTTATCTCTGTGATTCATCAGGCCATTCTAGGTCCTCAGTAGAGTAGGTGAGGTAGCATACCACCTGTTCCTTCCACCTCAGTTGCACCGGGTTCACAATGTCTTCCACGTATCTCAGCTGAGGAGATACGTGCATGACTATTCCCACATCATCAACCAAAGGGAGATAGACATCGATGATGGGGAGACATTTGTGGAGGTCCCAGTGGATATAGAGGATCTACATGAGCGGGTCCTACATGGATAGTCGATTCCTCTGGTGCTCATTTGCTGGAATCACAGGAACCTCTAGAAGAGAGAATGGGAGCGAGAGGCTCAGTTGGGTGCTTAGTACCCCCATTTGTTTCCCCAGTGTGTGTTGTAGATATTTGGGGACGTAAATCCCTAAGGTGGGGGTAATTTAAAGACCCTAAAATTTCACAGAAATTTTTTTCTTAAATTATTTGGAATTTTACGAGTCCTCTGTTTCTTGACAGTGCCTGATTCTAAGGCCCGGTGTGCCCAAAATCAATTTCCAAAGTTTTGATCATGTACGCTCAGTAAACGTACATGCGGGTTTTTCTATCTTTTAAACCGGTTCTCGGAATTGAATGATGAGGTCACTGATCAGCTCATAGTGTCGGTATTCTTTTGAAGAGACATTTACCGCAGTTGCATTTGGTCGGGAGTGGATGTTGTATTTGGGGGATTCGTAGAAAATTAAATAAAATTGTTGTATTGTACCATTTTATTAAAGAGGTGGTTATTTCAACCAAAGGGAAGTTGGGGTGGGGACAACACCCCACATAAACTCCCATGAGAGGATAATGCTTAGTGGGGCCCAAACGAGCACCTAACTCTTCATCTCCCATTATCTCATATTTTATTAATTTGACAACTCCTCTCTTTATGTTGAACTCTCCACCTCCCACTTGTTGTCAATAATATGACAACTCCATTAGTTAATTAATTGAATTCTATAATTAATTAATTAATTTAGGGGTTTGAATTTTGAAAATCATGTGAGAATAAAATAATAGCCTAAGATATTATTTGGGATATGCACTTGTTGTGTTGGGAGAGCATTAGGAGAATTAGAAAGGGAGATTTCTTCCACGAAGAACGAAATACTCTCGAAGAAGAAGAGCGCGAAGAACGCACCACGGCTCGAAGGACGTAAAGCCAATTCTCTAACCTTCTTATTACTCTATTTCAATGGAGAAGACACCACATGTGATGAACGTCACCAAAAACAAAGACTCTTCCTCCAACGTTGACGGAGACACACCGTTTTCCATGATTTTGACGAATGGACCTTGATTTGAGGTAGGGTTTTTTATTAATTTTAATGGAATAAAATTAAACTCTTGTTCTTCGATTTGTGCCTTCGATTGACTTTGGCCAATTGATACAAACTAACATGGAGGGTTCTGGTCAAACCAACACGGTCCGATGACGCTTTGTTGCTTATTGTTGTTCGGGGGCTAAGTCAAGAAGGCACGATGTTGTCACACAACGCCAAAGGAGAAATGCGGAACGAGGAAGGGAGCGGCGTCGCTGACTGGAGGATGTGGCGGCCATGTGCCAGCCGTTTAGAGAAGAATCATAGCCTACAACTACGGGCCACTTGGATGAAGAAGATCCATCCGGTCTATTGACCGGCCGGGCATGAACAAGTCACTGGCATTTAGCGGGCCGGGCTGGAGAACCACTATGCCGCTTGGCGCCACGCTGCGGAGAACCGCAGCCCGCTACAGTGGGCAGCTTCGGCGGGCGACCCGACCAGGCACGCCAGGTTGAAGAAGGTCACGAAACCCGAAGGTATGACATGGGAGAATAGAGGCCTACCCATGCGGGCCGCTCGCGCAGGAGGAGATCAGCCAGCTTCGGCCAGCCATGCTAGAGGGGTGGCGCCGCTCAGCGCCACCGTTTCAGAAAACCGGGGGGTCGTGCCCCCTGCACTGCTCAGCCAGCTGGCCGCGTTGCACACTAACAGGCCAGGATGACCCCCTAGATGGGTTGGACTCTCCGAGTTTGGATTGGCCATCCCGCCAGCCCACCGGGCTTGACGGACCGGGCTCGTTTCTCTTAAACGCGAATTACTTCTTGACTGTGTGTCTTATCAACGTTCCGTCTGTAGAACTGGGACTCTTGCAATGAGGCGGTCCTTTCGCAATACTCTTAGTGATTTTCAGACATCTTTGGAAAATGGACGGGTTTGGAATGAGCGTAATTCCAACCGGGCCCCTGGAACGGAAAATCCAATAACTCTTATAATGGGCATCCAATTGAGGTGTCGTCTATCGAATTGGGTTTCATTTGATGAGACAGAACTTCATGAGACATCAACTCTGGACTTCGTGATAGTTGAATTATCGAACCCTTTTCTTGAGGAGTGGACACTCATGGAAACGAGCGTGCTATGTGTAGGAACCCTCGAGCTGGTTATGACTGCGACGAATACTGTACTTGGATCCTTTGTGGGTTCGACAATGATAACTACTATTCTTGTATCCGGTGTGGGTCCAACAGTTTACAGTGATGACTACTGTTCTTGTATCCTATGTGGGTCTGGCAGTTTGACCTCTATACTTGTATCCTATGTGGGTATGACAGAGTAACTGGTCTTGTATCTTGTGTGGGTCCGACAACGTAGATGAATTCGTGACTAAATCTGATTATCTTTATTGCTATAAAAAATATGTTTACCTGTATGATTTGAGACATGAATTTCAATTATTATCATTGATGTGATTGACTTTACTTCCTGTGTGGATTGGGTTGTTCTTGGGATCGAGAGTTAGAGATGAACTGAAATTGACAACTTAAGTATATATAAGGGAATATACCTAAATATGGTTGGTTGATACTTCGTGGTTGTATCTTTCTACTGTGGTTTATCCTCCGTGGATTATTGGAGACCATCAAGGGTCTCGGGGTCCCTACTGACTATCATTATACTCACCCCTACATGGGCTCTGCCCGCACCTCATTATGTTGGATGCAGACGATGGACAACATTGATGGAGGCCGAGAGTGAGCCATGACCAGACGGTACCTGGAGGTGGACCACACGGCGAGACGGTACACGGAGCAGACTGATAAACATGGAGTATTGAGGGGGACATATGTACCTACCCTTCAGGTAGGATACTCGGCGGGTGTTCGAGGAGCTTCCCTTTTTAGTTGTTTTCCCTTTTTCAGTTGTACATGCTTTCTGTTGTACCCGTACTTTACTGTTGTTCTTGTATTTCCGGCCCCTTTACTTTCAGCACTACTTTTCGTGTACAGTATTCACTTAGTGTTTACGTCCTATTGCGTACTCTATTGTGTTTGTTTAATTTCATAAAGTCAATGCCTTCCTAGATTAGGGATTTATGCCTTTGGTGATAGTCACTAGCCCTTAGCCTATGGAAGGCTGGCATGGGGTAGTCACGACAAGGACCCCAAGGACGGGTTGTGACAGAATGTATATTTCAATCACATGTGAGTTATACATATAATACATATTTCCCATATAGATAGTATCTCCATTTCATCAAAAAAATGTTACAACTACTAACTCAAGATCAGGAGATGGATAGTTCAGTTAATGACTTTTTAAATTTTTTGATGCATAGGCATTAACTTTGGAATTCTGCATATGGGTACAACCATGTCCTTTCCTTGATAAATCACTATAAATCAAAAAATCCACAATTTCTAGATGGTATAGTCAGAATTTTATCCTTCACTAATATCCTCTTCAATTATTAAAAACATTATTAAAATTATTTTTCCCATACAATATTAACTTCTTTACTTGTAATCTTGGTTAATGAGTTATCTAATCAAGAAATGTTATTAAAAAGGTGATAAAAACCTATGAAACCCAAAAAAAAATTCCTCGGTTATGTTCATTAGTATATTCCATTACTGAAACACCTTTTTCTTCATTGAATCAAATAAGATTTAATTCTTAGAGATAATATGGACAAGGAAATAAATAATTTCATGTTA
This sequence comes from Viscum album, assembly GCA_963277665.1. Classification (NCBI taxonomy): domain Eukaryota; kingdom Viridiplantae; phylum Streptophyta; class Magnoliopsida; order Santalales; family Viscaceae; genus Viscum; species Viscum album. Next base: position 1,671,893,526 of record OY728146.1, on the reverse strand, counting down.
GAATTTATACATGATTTATATCACGTACAACTGGTTTCATATAAGAGTCTTCAAAACAATGAGAAAGTGATTCTCATGATATTTGTAGAATCTCTATTACACCATGAAATATTTAATAAATACCACAACAAAATCAATGATATATTCCTAGAAAACCCTATTAAATAGATCAATGAAATCATAGGGTTAATTTATATGTACAAAACGTATTACTATAAATTCATAATGCCCAAACCTAGTTTGAATTGTTGTTTTTAGAATATCTTCCTTCCTCACCAAGAACTAATGATATCTAGATCGAAAGTCAATCATTAAAAAATATTGGGCTCTCTGAGGTTGATCAAATAAATCATTAATGCGGGGATTATGATACTAGCTCTTTATCATAGTAGTATTAATTTCTGTTTTGTAAATACACAACCCTATAGATCCCTCATTATTATTAACAAAGAATATTTGGGCTCCCCATAGAGAAAGACATGGAAAAATAAATCCTTTTACACTCAATTCCTCTAGTTGTTTCTTCAACATTTCTAATTACAATGTGGAAATTATATAAAGTGTATGATATATGCTTTTAACCATAAATTTAATCAATAGAAAACTCAATTTTCCACTTAGAAGATTTCTAGGTAAATCATATATAAATACATCAACAAATTCTTGAAAATTCTACACAACATTAAATTTATGATTTATTTCCTAACCCATAGATATTTCTTCACTTCCTCCCAATGAATTTCAATTAGTAGTTCTACTGGGTGTGGATTTATATAATAATTATATGGTGAGGTATTTCCACTAAAGATAAGGGACACTACACCTTTATCATAAAATTGTAACATACTTCTTCTTGTAATATATTTTTGTATCATAATATTAAATCCAATCCATTTTGGGAATTATATCAAAGTAAATCATAGGTATGATGATAAAGTCAACATCTAAAGCACATTTATGTGTCATAAATGGGACTGATTTACACATCTATGTTACAGTTATACTTACCTTAAGTGTTTTGATTGAAAAATGCATTACTAAATCAAATTGGAAATGTATAAAATTATTTTAATAATGGGAATATATAAAAGAATATGATGATCTAAAATAAAATAATGAATTGGATACATTTGGGTAAATAATTAATGTACCTTCTATTATATCACTAAGATCTTCTACCTCAAAATTTGTGACTGTATAAGCTTAGCCTAAATCCCTTATCATTATTTGGGTAATTTTTTTTGACGTCTAATATATTCATGTAAATAATTTACCTTCTCTTTAAAATTATAAAATTAAACATTGGATGAATATTTCATTCCCTTTCAACCATGGGTTTGGTGTACTTTTTCTCTACACATGTAATAGACTCGCATTCCCTTTAGACAAGTACCTTTCTTCCCATAATTACTACAAGGTGGACTGTAAACTATTCCCTTCATTCCCATTTCCATGTTTCATTCTCTATAGTTTCAGCATGCATCTTCTTCTCTTTAATGACATTGAAGTTATATGACTTAGAGAATTATTTTTCGGTCTTGGTAGCACATGATACAATATAATTATATGATGAGAAATTTTATGAGAAATGTCCCCTTCAGAGGAATGGTTTTAATCCAAGAAACAACCAATCAATATTACACTTTGGTTTACATATATAGTTCGTAACATGACTTTATAACTTAGTAATATTAACTTCATACTTTTCTACATTTTTTATCATCCTTTTCCCCAAATACCTAGAAAAAATCTTACCATATCTACCCGTTGATCACGAGGAATGCATTTTTATAATAAAAAGTTAATTAAATTCTTTCCATTCCATGTTTTCTATTTGTTGATCCTTTTTGTGTTTTGAATCAATCACCACTATTAATTTGTATATCTCAGAAGATGATAAATTTTAATAACAAAATTTTCCATTTAAATACATCCCCAATTGATAAATATCTTTTATAAGGCACTTGTCCACTACACTACTACAAATGGAATTGTAGTACAATTAAACAATGGAATATTTTTCTACATAAATTGGTCTAACATTTCTATTAACTGTTTTGGATTAGGATGATCCATACAGTTAAGGTTATTGTTTATAACATGATTTTTCTATCATAGTATAGTTATAGGTTTATCATCACCAGTCATGGCTCTAGTACCATTGTTATTAACATGAATATGAGTAAAATCCATATATGTGATACACGTATTGATAGGTCTCCATTCCGTTCACTAGTTACCATTTAACATATATTAAGTTATGTAGTGAATCATAATTAATACTCTCAAACAGGAAAAACACTTATATAAATAGAAATTTTATTCATAGATAATATGGTTATCCTAAAATGTTTTCATTGATACATATTTACTTCTAAATATTTTATAATGGTTTTTATAAAATGTGACTGATCCAAATCATATCGCTAGGATTGACAATCCAAGTGCTCAGTAAGGCCCATTATTGTATACCTGGTTACACTGAGTCCAGCCCAGGACACCATGTCAAAGTTGTTACCTCTGGGTACATCTACCCATGAACCACATCCACTTGCAGTATACAGAGGTGGATATTTTCTAGGAAGATGTGCATAACCCATACCTTACAAAAATTATATGATGTTCTTATATTATTATATTCAAAGTCTATCATAGGGTTTTTGTTCCCTAATCTAAAATTTGAAAATCTAGTTTCGAAGGATTTTACTAAACTTCCCTTGATAACAACTATAAATATCCCAACCCGAGTAGCCCAGTGTCGATTCCTTAGGATATTAAATTAGAATATAATCATGGAATAAGAATCCTAAAAGAAAAAATAGTTTAGTAGAATTGGAAATCTTGATACACACATAAGTTCAACAATAAAACTTGAATGGAAATACATCATAGAGAAACCTTCAAAAAAATATTATTCTTATGGATTACCTTTTCATGTCATTCATAAAACTCAACATAGAATCCATGGGAAAATAAACATAATAAAGGTGTTATCTCAGATGATCCGTAAGGGTAAGTAGTACAATATAAGGATAAATAATATGGATTCATATTAAAATAAAAGTACACCATTCATTAAAATATAATCCTAATCATAACATGGCATAAACAAATGGTGATTAAATAATTCATTAAGGAAACATAACCATGGGTATTAAACTATTCAAATAAGCACATGGAATATAAATTACTAGATTCATAATGATGTAATAAAGAATGTGGGACATCATAACCATATCACCAAGGCCTCATGCCAAGACTATAAATGAACGGGTAAAAACCCAAACCAGCTTGACTCATGAGATGTACTAATGCAAAGAGGGGATATACCAGGCCCGACCTAACACTTACGATGTCCAATTAATTACTAGTATGAAAGGGGTTAATGATAATCAAAGTATACATTAATATAAAAACTATCATATGAAATGTAAATGACATCCCTAATAAGTAAACTTAATTTCTAACCATTCCGAGTAGTATAGTCCATGGTATCCAAATAGCAAATATACAGTCAAACTAATCATAAAAAATTAAATAATATATGGTAGATGATATCATAAAATATTAAACCCAATTATAAAATAATCAACATGGGGTTTGAAATATAATTCAACACTCATTAAAATCGTTGAGTAATTGTTGAGGGAAATACGGTTTTTACATTATAAAGAAGATTTATTTTATAAAAATCCTTATATAAATCCAGAAATAAACTAAAATAGTTTTTCAGAAAATATGTATATATTTTATAAAAATAATTTTTCTAAAAATAGATTATTAATTGTTCATTAAATGGTTATGAAATCGAGTTGTTACTATTAATCGGGTTTGTGTATTAGTAATAAATGAGAATGGAACCTTGAAAACATTTATTATAGCATAAATTTTTGATAAAATGGTTTAGATATATGATTTTTGGATATATATATATATTTATAATTTTTAATAATTTTATAAAAATAAAAATAATAATTACATTAGTGTATAGTGGATGAATGAAAACCCCAAATGAAATTGGAGGTTCAGGTTGTAAGCCATTATCTTATGTTTGAATGTGTTCTGGACATGACCATTAGAACTTGTAATATGAAATTAGAATAATTAATAATATTATTCAGAAACTATTGGACATGTATATAGTTTATTATTATTTTATTGAGTTCATTTATGGCCTTTTTGATAATTTATAGGATTGAATTCTGTCATTCTAGAGTGTTTGGTTCCTTCATTTCCATGATTAGTACTCTTGATTATTAGTTTTGCAGTTCATGTAAAATGGGTATAATTATATATAATAATAATTTCATGTTATTAATCAAATGTTTTTTAATTTTATCATCAATTATGTTTTTCATATATGAGGATGAATCATTTGATAACATATTATTGATAAATGTTTAGCTAAATTTTAGCATTTTTTCGATCACACCGAACTAGTTTTCTTATTAATTAACAAAATATGTATATAATGGTTATATAAAATTAAATAAGATATAAAAAATATTTTATATTGTGGTTCAAATATACAAATTGTTTCACGACCATCCTTGAATAAAAAATTGAATAACGAAAGTTCGTCGTCCATAATGGTTTTAAACTGTCACCTCCCCGATGATTATTTTGTTGTTAAAATAATTTGAGACAATGTAACGAGATTGATAGCGTATATTCCATTACCATGATATTAGTATAGTATATAGATTATATTAGAGTTATCATGATTACATGGATATACAGGGTTAGGATAGGTTTAGAAAATAAAATAAATTGAAATTAAATTAATAGGAAAAGGAAAATGGGTTTACCTCTTGAATTATCGTCCTTGAGAACCAATTTTGGGAATGTGTTTTTTTGTCTTTTAGAATGAAAAATTGATCTTGTACGTGGGGGAGGGACGAGGGATGTGGATTAGGTCTAAATTTCGAAAATATTCAAGCCTTTTAGGTGTGAGGTGAGGAGGAGGTGAGTGTGGTGTTTATAGTAGAGGAGAGGGGTGATTTTTAAATATTTTATTCATTTTATTATTATTTTGGATAAAGACTATGAATAGTTTGAGATTTATCATAAATTATTTTAAATTAATTAAGGATATTTTGAGGTTTTTTATTTAAATTAACAATACATAAGATATGACTCAATAAATCATGTATTTAACATTTATAGTAAATTATCATATTTTACTGTTCACAAAAAGCATGTAATTAAAAAAAATCAACAAAATTCACCCATAACATTTCTCAATATATAGAATTGAAAAATGATCTCCATTTTATAAAAATAAATTTCTAAATTTGAGAAATTTAATTTTAAATTTAATTAATCATTTATTGAAAAAGTATAATTTTTAAAATTAATACTAATTTTATTACACTCTGAAAAATTAACTAAGGAATTATTAAATTATACAAAAGTCAGAAGAATTTTTTTTATGATAATTGATTTTTGTTAACATCACTTTATTAATTATACAATTTTAATTAAAAATTTATGAATTATTAAAATACCAACACTTAAATATTTATTTTTAAGATATTCTTTTAAATATAATATGATATAATTATATCATACCATCATTTATAACATGAAAAAAATTGTATTTATACATACATAGGTTATGTTACAATTCATTAGGATGATTATCTATTCATGACGGTCATATTATTATTCTTATGTTTATTTTACTATTTCATCATTATAGGTTCTTTAACTTCTAAAAATACCTCTTATTTCATTCATTCTTATTTATGATGTTTTAATTTTATTATCTATGAGATCTTATGGAATCTATACTATAAAAATATGAAAGGAAATTTCCTTGATAGAGTTATGGGTCGTTAAAATAACATCTCTTAGTTATTAAATCATAAGGAATTATATAATCATACATTACTTTTATGATCAGATCAAGTCAGCCTATGAAAAAAGAAAATGAAATATTTAAAACATAGATTATATTGTCCAACTATGCAAGGTTTTGTCCTTGATTTATAGCCTTTAATAGTTAAAGAGTTGTATTTACAAACATTAAAGGAGACGAAATAATGTTGACAGTCTAGGTGATAATATTTAGTTATGATTCTATGAAGATAATTTATGGGTTAAGTATGTGTTACATGAGTTTTCCATGAATAAGTATTTTCCTTAGTAGAATCTTCTATTATGTTCAAGTAAATATATATGTTTTATATTTTATCCCCCAATAGTTGATTAGATCCCCACATTATAAGTATTTGTAAAGAAAACACTATTTATACATGGTGAGATGTAATGTTACTTGTGGGATGCCAGGTATGAAGTTAAAACATATTTTTGATATATTATATAAATGTTTAATTGTAATATTTAATATCCTATTAGTAGTAGAAAACTGTATGATTAATGAAAATATTTACTGGTTGAGATTAAATGATGGATTATATTCAATGTTTCATTATAGTGGAGAAACCATGATAGGGGTGAAAACCCAATAATGGATATAATTTCACCTTTGATTAAAACAGTGTAGAAAATTTATTTTCTACTTTTTATTATTTACAGTGATTTAATGTGGGCTGATCGATTTGATTTGTTTAAAATTCAACAAACTATTCTAATTGTGAATATTTTTGTTATCCAATGGGTGTTAAGGGATTAAATGATCATTTTTAGGTCAGTAAAAATCAGAATCACCCAATTCACATCTCTAACAACTTCAAAGGTGACCAAAATGATCGAAGTGGAATTTTCTCACATTCTAATTTTTTAAGAACAAATCTTGGGGTGACCATTTATGTGTTTATTTTTACCAGGGTCATTGTAATATAATTTTATTTAAAGCACAGAGTTGCATTAAATTTTTATATTGTGTCAATTACTCATAAAAATTAGGAAATTTATATATAATACATTATATAATTAAATATATTATCAAAAAAAATGTTAAAATAATGTGATCTTTATCTGTTTCCTTAATGAACACATATTTGAATATATGACACAAATTATATATTTTATGTGATTATTAGTGAATTAGTATCTTCTGGAAAATCTATTTTTATTTTTTATCCAATAATGAAATCATTTACCATTCTGGTTTCAAGTAATATATTTATTATATTAAAATATATGACCATATATCTCAAGATTTGATGAAGGATAAACATCACGAGAATCACTTAATTTAATAACATTGAATATAATTGTTTATGTTTCGTTTAATTTTTTAATAATCTAGAGGAATATTGGTTACAAGTTCATAAATATGTATTTTATTCCGACAAATAAATTTTCTAAATGTTCTATTTCATCCTTGGCTATGATGAGCTAATTAGATCCTAAACTTCAAAAATAGAAATAAAACAATTACTTGATTTGAATAAAAATGGAAATTAAATAATAAATTTTAATTATCTTTAGGGATTATGTTATTATCAGAAAATAAGTAGAATATTATTTTGAATCATTTTCTTATTTTAATTAAAAGTCCTCTTTATGACATTAATTTATTTAATATTATTATATATTTTGAGGGTTATTTTTTATTATGTATAGTACAAGCATGCTTTTATGAACATTAATTAGGTATATGGGGATCTAAGGACAATATTATAAAATATATTCACCATTGGATATGACATTCTATAAAGGCATATAATATCCATAAAAATTATCATAATATGTATTAATTATATATTTTTTCTTTATTTATAATTTTTTAAAATATAAAATATGATATTTTTTATTGTGAGTTTTATTAAAGATGCTATTATAAATTGAATTTAATATGTTAATATATTTGAAAAAATATATTATATTTTATTGGTTTTTCTTTATCACATTATAATTTCCCATTTTTTATCATCAAATATTTATAAAAATTTATCTTATTGTAATGATTTTTTCATTCATTATTTATTCTTGTTTATTATTTAATATTGTGATTTATACACCAATTATTCTCCAAAATTATGTTTCCCTATAGACACACACCATGGTTTGTTGTTTATTGTATAGCTATTAATACATTCATTCATTAAAATAATGATAAAACATTGCAAACATTCCTAAAATTTAAATAATTTCAATATATTAAACATTACATCATACAACTAAACTTGAAATCCTATTAAACAAAGGTTTTGTGTCATTATATATTAGAAATATATATATTTTATTATATATTATGTATTCAAAATCTTCCCTATAATTCCCCATGCATAAAATCTTACAAATCATAATCCTATATATAATTTAGTTGGAAAAGGGAATCAAAATATTGAATTAGATAAAATATTTTATATGATTAAATTATCAATGAATCATAAAGACATTAGATCATTTTCATCTCAAAAAAAATACCATGGTATAACTATCAAATTATGTTCATCAAGGAAACATAAGAGTGGTCAAAGAATGATTATATAATGAAATATAACCAAAAAATGTCAAACACATAGAATGGTGTAATATTTTTGAAACATGATTCAATTATTTTTATCCAGGGCGGATATCATATTCATTTGATTATGAAATGTGGAATAAAAAATATGGCATTGTGACATTAAAAGAAAAAATAGCAGGTCGCAAGGATAGATACCAACACCATAATAACATAGTGATCAAGAATCACTACTTGTTTCCTATAGCATTATGTTTCTGGAATCAAAATATATTTCCCATAGTTAATTGAGTATGGAAAATAATTGTTGATAGTGGATAGAAAATAAAAACTCATTTCCATTGGTTAACTCTTGATATATAAATCATTACTCAATGCATTGGATTCCATATTAGGCCCACAAATCACATGATGATAAAATGTACACATGTGTTCCAAAAAATATCCATGATATATATCATCAAGAAAAACTAATAATAGAAAATTTGTTTAATAAATATTTAAAATGGAATCACAGAAGTTGGATTCTTGAATTTTTCCAATTTATACCAAAAATTTAAAATACAGAAAGTCGTACTATCAGATGAATATTAATCCATATGAGATTATACATTCAAAAAAATAGTGTAAAATGAATCTATATATGAGAAGATGGGTTTATAAAATTAATTAAACATGTTTTTAATAGAGAAGTAACAAGTCACATTATAAAAGATTATTTATGAATGTGTGAATAAGGTTTTTTTAAACCTTATTTTTGAATAGTCCCCTCTAATATAATCCTGAAAATTATTTAATTTTTATATTTTAAAATGTGATGTGGATGATGTAATAATTACAAAACATATGTGTTACACCTTCTTATTGTTTTTTGATATTTTAAAAGGAAAAATTTATAAAAACTATTACTAAAAACACCATATATATATGTATTTAATTTTAAATAATATTTTTTTATATTTAAAATTTAAATAGGTAAAAATTTAGGGAATGAAATAATATGAACATAGAAGATAAATATATATTATAAATTATGGAATATATTCTCAACAAAATCATATACTTATGATGAAAAATGCATTAAATAAATAATAATTGATATATAAATGAAACTTCCCGCATAAAATATAGAGAAAATATATTATAAAATCATCATATGATTGAATAAAAAATATTTAAAGAAAAAATACCATGGGGAATGAAAATTCCTCAAAGGAAAGTGTTGAATAAAACTGAACATTCCATGGATTATTGATACTGTTGGATAGACAAATCTATAATATAAGAAAAATAAACATGTTAATACCTTATTTAAGAACTATATTCATGAATTTTAATTGTTATAAACTTCATTTATTATCACATACTACACAAATATAAGTGAGTGATATTGTAATTTTATAATCTATTGTTATAAATGTTTTTGTTTCATACATATATTATTACAGTGTAGTTAATTTTTTTTAAGGATATGGAGTTCATAATTATTTGATTATTTATTATAGTGGATAATTTTTTATTAATTTATATATGTTATCCCATTTTCAATTGAAAGAATGAATTTTTATTGTTTGTGAATATGGATTTTATAATGAACATGTCTCAAAACATTTGGTGATAACCATGAGTAACCTTATCTAGATCATTTCTTTTCTAACAATTCCAAAAAATATTCCTAAAATAATTTAGCATTTAATATCATACTTTATAGGTTATAAAATGTCTATGGTTATCCATGGTTTATATTTATAGACTCTTTAATATAGGTGATTACACCGACCCAAGGAAGAACGTGTTGTAGTATATCAATGGGTATGACTATAAAAGTTATTAATTAATAATTATATCTATATTAATAATGAATAATTATATTATTCTAGTTTCATTAAGGTGATGATCTGAATTGGAATATATGTGGTTGAAAAACATACATAACAAAATTTTATGGAGTGTATAATATAGATGTTGAAATAATTATTCTCCAATAGAAGTCTTATAAGTTATTTATGTCTTTATACACCATTTGATAACCATGGACTAACAAATGTTGAATAGTGATCATTGGGATGAAAAATGTATATGTATTAAAGAGGAATTATGTGTAATATAATGTTTTATTAAGGGTATAGGATATATCCATTTATAGTTTTAAATGAGTTCCATTTCAATAGAAAATGAAGTTATCTTGGGATAATAATGGGGTGATTACTGGGTAAGGTGAGTTATGAAAAGAAATTTTAGTGATACATGTGGGTATGATGTCAACACTGAAAAATAAACTTACATAAATTTTAATTGTCATGTGGATTTAATTAAATTTTATCTAGGGAAAATCACATGTTTTCATTAATTTTTATGTTGTTACATTTATTTTTAAAGTTTTTATTTTTTAAAAAATAAATATTATATGACCATTATTATCGAAATTCAACATGTTGGTTCAGAATTATGATTCCAATTATTATTCCATAAATATTAGGTACTGAGTGAACCTAGTCCTAGAAAAAATATTAAAAATAATTACGGATATGGAATCATAATGTGGAATCAAGAATTCTTGTATGTACACCACATCTGGAATCTGAATCTAAAAAGGGTGAGTAGAAATTGGGAGTCACGAAGGGCATCATTGAGAAATTTCAACATGAATTATTTCCTAAAGGGATTATTTTACTTGGTATTCCTCCCAATATTTTTGTGCCACATTCTGGTGCAAATCAGTTGGAACATGAAGGTAGTTCGACTATTTATGGTGTGGTATCCTATGTTCCATTGTCATTATATACCAATATAATACAGTGATAAATATTTTATTAATTTTAACCCAAAGATACTTCCATCCAAAGTGCTCAACATATTTTAACTCTTGAATCATATTGTATAGTTTTTCATCATATGAAATTCACCACAAATATATTGATAGAAAATTCCCTTTTTGAAGACATAGTTAATTTTAATGGCCTCTATACGACTTAAGGGATGTGGTGCACATAACATTATAATCAAATAATTTACTATTTTTTACCTTTTATTGGCATAATCCACTGGTTGGATTTTATTACCTGAGGATTTTTGTTCATTCTTTTTACACTATGTATCAGTTTAAAATTTAAATATAAGATATAATTCATTATTGAAACTATTTGAACCATGAGTAATGGTTGTAATTTTCTATGAATTAACATTATAATATCATGAAGTGAATTTGGTCATTTATTAAACATGATACTATTCTTAATGATACATGTGAATGAAATAACCATTAATGTGTTAGGAAAAAATTATAGATTTGATCACTTTAGGTTTCTTCAATGATTGAGATCATACGGTTAGAAAATAATGCATTCAAAAAATTATTTTTATTTTTGAATTAATACATATATTCTCATAGGTTAGAAGGTAGTAATTTACTTATACATATTAAATTTATTAAGATTCATTCATATGAAATATTCAATATGATATGAGTGAAATTCTATATTCTTAATTGATATTTATGCGGAAGGTGGTTCCTCAAAATATTAAGAATTAGAACTGAGTTAAATAGAGAGACAAAATTTATTCTGAAGATACCATTCCACTTTATGTAACACACAATTAAAATTTTTTATTTACATTTCTACCCATAATTTTACCATGTTTGGTTTGGTTTGGTATTGGGTTTAATCGGGTGAAATTTTGAATATATTGGAAAATTCTGGCACAGGGCATGGTTGGCACACTGTTAACACCAAATTTTCGCCATTTCTGAGAAAACCATGAAACCCATGGCAGTGGGATTCCACATAGATGTCACATGGTTAGTCAGGTTGTGTTCCATCCCAGGAGAAACTAGGTGGCCCATTTATTAAATATGCATTGCTTGTATAGGGTTTGTCTCAACCATCAACACTTCCCAGGAAATCATGTAAAAGAGATTTTAAGTGATAAAGTTTTTTCTAAAAATCTACCAAAACCCTATTTTAGGGAACCAACATACATGTACAACCTATGATAAGATTTACCATCCTTAGACCTCCCATTAATTATATTTTCACTCATATCCCTCCCCGACGTGATCTGAATCATGAGGAATGCCCCTAATCTTCTCATGGTTAGTTCCTTTATCTTGATCCCATTCTCCCACGATATCTATTATCCTATATAGGGTTACATGGATCCTTGTATTATTATGTGGATATAAAATCCACTATTTTGGATATAAACTAATGTTTTATTAGTAGATCTTTGTTTTTGTCATTCTCTATTGGAGTTTTTTTGTATAACTATTTGATTCACGATTTTGATAACCATGAGGTATGTGGATCTATTATGATTAAAAATACAATAAACTCTAAATTTGTTTGATTTATTTAAATTGATTTAATTTATTTAAATAGTTTTATTTCGATTATATGAATTTCAACTGTTTTTGTGAAAATGCAATTCCATTGAATTGGGGTATAAAAAATGGAGTTTCTATAATAAAATTTGAAATCCCCCAATTAAATTGAATTTGGTAGTATTGATGGATGTTTTTTAAAATTTAAATTCTAGTTATGATGGAAATTATTTTAATCTAATTGTCAAAATAAATTCTGAAAAATTGATTTGATGAAAAATTGTGAAATAACAAAATTCCATTGAATTATGGTGTTTGTAATGAAATTGATGGCATTGCTTAAACTATTAATTTTTCAATTTAATTATGAAATTGTATTGTGATATTTAATGGTGAATTGGTTTCTAATACCAATTTAAAAAAATGTATTAAATTGGTTTTGATAGAAACCTTATGGTTTTATCATGGTGAAAATGAATTTTTTTTATTAAACCCCATTATGGGTTGTAAAAATAAAATTTACATATTTGAAATGGATTATGGGATTTAATTGTATTTCAATCAGTTGTCAAATAAATTTCCCATCGTTGTTTTTTATTATATAACATAAATTACATTGATAGTTAGTGAGTTATTTGGACATCAATATATAATTTAAAACATTCTAAGACATCATATCAGTGAATCACATCACTTTGGTGATGGTGATGAGTCCTCTCTCAACTTCATTGAATGGGACATATGTACATATTTTTCAATTCATAGTTATAGGTCCTTATATCCTAGCATTATGATACCTTAGTAGTAATATGACCATGTCTCTCACTTTTTATATTTCAAATGAATATATTCGAATGTTTTATATTTAATTACATGTCTTTTGATTTATATTAACTATTTTATATAAATGTTTTTATTTAAACCATTTGTGAAAAGTTCCATATTTCTAATTCACCACATTATTTAATGGTAATTCCATAGTTTGAAATGTATTTACATTATTTGAAATTAGATATTTGAATTGATAATGTGTTTCCATCCATTAAAACAAAATTCAGGATTTCATTATACATTGTTTTGAAATTCCAAAACTATTTATTTGAAAAGTGAATGCACTTTCTAGGTTAATTTGATATTGGCATCTTGTTATGGATTATTGGTGTGAAATCCTACAAGAATTTTTCTAAAACCTAATATTTGCTTTTAGTTTTTTTAAAGATTACATCCTTCCTAGATCGAGCTTGTGAAAAGGATCACTTAGAGGTATTTCTATATATTAATATGTAGAAATGGTGATTTGCAACCGTGTTGGATCATGGGATGTTTTTACTATTTTATAGTATTTTTTTGGAGTAGTATGGGTTTCTATACATGTGTGAAAAAGGGTACATTACTCCGAATCAAGTTTATTTTGTATTCATACTAATTCATAAATCATTCTTCTACATTGTTTGTGGCAAATTTATACCCACATTTTTTTGTACGATGTTTTGTGCTAGACTATGAACTGTGGGGATCAGTAACACAATTTGGTCAATGTTAGGTCTGGTTTGGTAATTGGGCTACCAAGGTACCAGATTTGGTTCATGACAATGTTGTACTAGAGCTTCAGGTTGAACATATTTTCTTGAAGTGAGTATGAAATTTGAAATATTTCTGGATCTTAGGAGGTACTTGTTATTGTGTGTCTGGACAGATCTCACCATTATGTTCCTTTAGTCACCATCAGTGGTTATGGAATGGTTCCATGTTTATTAGTTCAATTATTTTCCCAACATATTATTTGGATAGTATTGAATTTCAAATCATGTAGTCCAATCTCTTGGGATTAATTTCTCTCGTTGCTCTGTTTGACTGTATGTTGATGTATTCCTTATAGTCTACTATTTATGGGTAATATCATGCCTCAAAAAATATACTAGAATCAAATATATGAAGATATGTTTATGAACGTCAATTAAACAGTCCTGTGGTAGATCAAAATCTGGTAGAGGTGATTATATTCATTATCCTAGTACTGGGACATGCACCACCTACATTTCTCATTCTGACTCCAACTGTGGAAGCATAGAGGAACATTCTAATGATACGATCAAAAGCGTTACTAGACTAGAATCAAAACCCACTCAATCACTCATATGATCACCAAGAGGATGAGAAAATGGTTAGTGTAATGAAGCACTTTTTTTGTGTTCTTGGACACACCCCATGAAATATTGTAAAAGTAATCCACCTTCATGTTGGATAGACCTTGCAAGAGATGGCCGGACATGATGGTGAAAAAGAAGAAACATGAGGTCTTAGAGTTTAAAGACATCAAGGTTCAATTCATTGAGTACTTTTATCCAGATTCAATGTTTTTGTCCACTTCAACTGTTTTTTTCAAAGTTGAGTATGATAATAGGACTATGACAACGTATGCAAACTATTTTGATGAGTTTGCGTATTTTAGATCTGATATTATGTCAAATGAGAATATAATGGAATGAAAGTTAGAGTTGGGACTTCACTGGATATTTTTTCCCAGGTTTTATTACTAAATCTTCCTTATTATATTGATGGGATGTATATAGTGGTAATGTTTTAAATAGACCTAGTAGGCAAGCCAATGTATCAAGAGTTTATTTATCTGCCAGTGGTTACATGAGTTCCATCAAGTGAAAATAAACATGTGATGATAATATCAGTAGATCTCGATATCATGGTCATTAAATACCTCCTAAAGTACCATGAAAAGGACCTCTGGTTTGATACCAGTGTGGTATGATGAGAAATTTAAAAAGGGTTTTCACGGAGACCCCTAAGGATTGTTGCTCATATGGTCTCTTGGGAAACAGGAAGAGATTCTTCCATATCTATTCCACTACACATAGTGGAATGGGTTCATGATTTCCTCCTAAAACAATGGGGCAGTCCTATTTTTCACATATAGAATGGTTCATGACATATGCATCTTGAATGACGAAAATTTACATAGTGGAAGAGTATCCATAGGAAGTGGATATAGGTCCATCATCCATGAGAGATGGAATAACAATATAATTTTCATTAGTGATTTCTCTATTTGATACCGGTTCATCTCATTCCATGATTTCAACCCATATTTTTAATCAGATGATTCATTATATATGGAATTTATCTTATTCTATGGGTATTACTAAACCCATTAGAATGAAGAGAGAGCATCATCTATTTACTCCCGCTACTGTCTTCGCATTATCAAATGATAATATTTATTGGTTTTTTCTAATTATCAACACAAAACATCTTGATTTCATATTCTGGATAGATTGGATCATTACCATTAATGCCTAAATTGATTGTTATCTTCATTAGGTCTCCTTTACTACACATATTGGTGTTCCTCGTGTCTTTTGAGGATAATGACACCCATGATAGAGTAGGGAATGAACATCTTATATAGATTTGGGAAAACTAATATCATTACATTATTTTCATTTCGAGTGGTAATTTTTTAGTGTTTAACTTCTTTCAGTGTTCATTGAGTATCTTGATGTTCTTCCTCATGAAATCGTTGGTTTTCTATAGGTATGGGATTTTGAGTTCTCCATTTTCTTAGTTCCGGGTACTCAACCAGTTTTTATTCCTTCTTACCACATGGAACCAGTAGAAATGAATGAATTGATAACCTAATTAGATGTACATATTGAGAAAGGCTGTATACACCCAAGTTTGTCACCTTGGATAGTTCCAATTCTCTTTTCTAAGAAATCTAATGGTTCAATTCACCTTTGAATTAATTATTGGAAGATAAATAGTGTAATTATAATGATTAAGTATATGTTTTCCATGTATTGATGATTTTTTTGATCAGTTAAAAGGTGTGATATAGTAATCATTTATTTATCTTTGTTCTAGTTACCATCAGTTGAGGATAATTGAATATAACATTTAGAAAAATGCCAATCAGAGCAGTTATGGACAATATGAGTACATTATTATTTACTTTGGTCTATACAAATATAATGATGATTTTATCGTGTTAATAAATAAAATTTTTTCATGAGTATTTTTAAACATTTGTGGTTGTATTTTTGGATGACATCATTGTCTACTCTATGTTTAATAAGGATCATGTGTATTATCGGAGGATAGATTTTTTTTAATAGATCGCCACATTTATTCCAATCTTTGATAGTGGGACATATGTATTATAAAAGTGAAATTCTTTGGATACATGGTGTTAGAACATGGTATTGTATTTTACCCTATAAATGTAATAGATGTTATGACATGGTAACAACAAATGAATGTTTTCAATATTTTGAGATTTTCTGGGCCTATCTTGTTATTATCGCCAGTTGGTAAAGGAATTCTAAATGATTTATTCCCAATGACCACACTAAATTTGATGGGAGTAATGTTTTAATAGAATGATTATTATTAGGGTTCTTTTGGTGAGATGAAACATTAGTTGACTATTGAAATGGTGATGACTATTCAAGATGCAAGGCATATCTATGTGGTATTCAATGATGTATCAGGTTCTTATTTAGGTTATGTTATTATAAAATATGATCATGTTATTGCCTATGGATCTTTTCAAATTAGGACACATGATAATAATTAACCAAACCATGAACTTGAGTTTTTAGATGTGATGGATTCACTGAATAATTGGTGTCATTACCATTAAAGATAATGAATTACTTTGTTTTATGACCAAAATTCCATGAGTTATATATTCCCTCAAAAAGAATTAAATATCTAATAGAAAATTTGGGTGTAATTCATGTAGAATATCAATTTTTATATTTTCAATACCATAGGGAAATGTAAGGTTTTCCCCAATGCTTTGAGTGGGAAACTTATGACCCTTTCTATGAAAGAATATTCATAAGAGTGGATCTTAATGGATAACCTTTCACAATTTCATATTAGAGTCTAGAAATAAGGGTCCAAGGTTTCATGGGTTAGTGTTCACTTGACATCCACTCTTTTCAAATTAATTTTCAAGGAACAGAATATCGATGATGAGTTTTTTAGAATTAGAGACTCTATTTATGATGGGGAGATAGTTACATAGTTTTTATACTCCAAAGAGGGAATTATATTATTTTCTAAAATATGTTTTGTTTTGTCAGAAGCATGAAAAACTATTATGGGAGGCATCTATAAAATCTATTAGGTTATGCACCTAGTATCCAAAAAAATTTCTATGACATGCGGTTGTAATTCTGATTTTCGGGTATAAGATGGGAATTTTCTTAGTTTATTACTCATTACAATATGTTCCAATTGGTGAAGGCTAAGAACTAGAAAACTTCAAGTTTACTTCATCATCTTCCAATACCTACTTTAATGTGGGATGATATCTTAAGGTACTTTTTTGTTGGGATGTCACATAATAGAGAAAGAAGAACGTGATATCATTTGTGATATATCATCTAACAAAATTTTCTCACTTTATACCCATTCATGGTACAACCAAAGTTGAGGAGTTGGTAAATATCTATGTGAAATAGATTTTTAATTTTCATGGAGGTCCATCTGTTATAGTCATTAATAGGGATCCTCAATTCACTTCTCATTTTCTGAAAGGCCATCAGAAGAAACTAGGATATCACTTCATTTGTGTATGTCAAAACATCAACAATCAGATGGACATACAGAATGTTTTGTATGTATTCTTTAGTATATAATTCACTCTTGAGTTATTGACTATTTTGGAGAATATGATGATAATTTGTGACAGGATGAATTTTTTTATAGCACTAGTTATCAGTCACCAATCAGAATGTATCCTTTTGAGACCATGTATTTTTGGAATGGATAATATCTATTAAGTTAGTCAAAGATTAGAGAAAGATACCTGGATGGACTAATATTCAAGAAATAGGTGACAAAAAGGATCTACCTGGTTCATTATAGAGTGTTGAGGAATCATAGTTGGTATAGGTCATATACTGAGCCTTGTAGAAGACCATTGAAATTATCAATTGGTGGCCAGGTGTTCTTGAATGTTTCACACTACTTGGGTCATCGACGGCTTGTGTGGAAATGGAATCTTTCTCTCTATTTTGTGAGAACTTTTGAGGATTTTGATCAGGTGAGGAATGATTTATAACATTTGTAACTTCCACCATAGATGACATTGATATATAACATTTTCCATGTATATCAACTATGAAATTATTTATATAATCAATCTCTTATTCTAATATTGTGTAACCTTGAAGTTGAAACTGATTTATTCATGACTAAACAACCCGTAAGGATAGTTGATTATGAATCCAAGGAAATTCATAGGAGTAATATACCTTTGGTTCTTATTCAATGGTGGAACAGTTCTGATTCTCATGATATGTGGGAGAGGGAGTCATTGATGAAGGAAAAATGTTCTAATCTTATTGGAATGGATGATTCTTCGTAGGATTTATAGGGACAGAATGTTTCTATGGTAGAGAGCTTGTAACACCATATTACTATTTTTCTATATTGCTAAAATTATATTATTTAGCATGATTTGGATGGGTTTCTTTTGGGGTTTCTTCGAGTAATGTTTTGAAAATATTGGAAAAATCTAATCTACTGCATGATTTTCCCAAACTATGCACCCTTTCATAGAAAACCATAAAACCCATGACATTGAGATTTTAATACATTTGAACATGGTTAATCAGTTTAGACACCCTTTTAGGAGAAATCATTTGGTGTATTTATAACAGATTCACATCTTGTTCCCAGTTATTCTAAACTATGCGCCATTCCCAGGAAACCGTGCGGACTAGATTTTAAGTGATCAAAATATTTATCAAAATTTACTAAACCCCACTTTTAGGAACTTGATTGACCATTATGACCTAATATCAGTATCATTGAACCATGCATATCCCAAAAATAATTGTTGGTCCCTATGATCACTCCCAAAAGTTATCCAAATCTTGAGGAACTTCTTTTGATCTTCTCATGATTAGTTTCCTCATCCCGATCTCATTCTCTCAAGATCTATCTACTTCTCCATAGGTTTACATGATTCCTTGTATTTTTAATTAGATATAATAACCACTATTTTGGATCAAAACCTTTGTTTTAACCGAATATATTCATTTTTAGCATTTTATATTTCATTTTGTTATGTAAAACTTTTTGATTTGAGATTCATTGATCCCAAGGTAAGTTATTTTGTTATGATGTCCAAATACTATTAAACCTAAATTAAAGTTTTTAATTTCAAATATATTAATTTAATGGAATATTTTTGTTTTGATTAAATCTAGTTCAATTTTTTTTTTGAAAAATCATAATTCCATTGAATTTATTTTATAAAAATGGGGTTTTGGCGTGAAATTGGAACACCACAAATTCTACTGAATTGGGTTCTGTTTGTTGATGTTTTAATAAATTTAAATTTATTAATTTTAATTATTTTTTGAATGAATATTTTTTAAATTAAAATTTTGAATTTTATTGTTGAAAATTATTTTGATGGAAAATTGTGAAAATCCAAATTCCATTGAATTAGGGTGTTTGTGATGAAATTTATGGAAATTTTTTAATATTAAATTATTTAGTTTATTATGAAATAGGATTGGGAAATTTAATGTTCAATATTTTTTATAACCATATTATATAATATTCCTTAAACTATTTTCTGAAAGAATACATTCAGATTTATCTTACTGAAAAGGCGTGTTTTGATTGAAAACCAATTAATTTTTTTAATGAAAATATTTGTATATTTATAATGGATATTGGGATTTAAATGTGTTTTAATAATTCATAAAATAAATTCCCAATCATTTTTTTGTTGTTAGAGAACATGAAAACGTTATGTATTATGTGATTTATTTTGATGACTCTCTAAGATTAACAATGTTCTAAATAGTCATATCAACAAATCACATTCCTTATAAGATGGTGATGAGTCCACTTTTCCCATGTTTAATCAGACGTTTGTAAATAGTTTTCATTTCACTATATTGGGTCCCTATTGTAACACCCCAAGCTTCCATGGTACACTTCTCTTTGAATAATACAGTAACCTGGGTTTTACGCGACTTCGAGTTCTAACACACACCACAACCAATCAAACTAGCCGTTATGAATAGTAATACCCAATTTTTGAAATTTTATAAATTTTATCTTTCAAAATGGACTTCGTTTTTGGATTCATAATATTTACATTAGCTTAGGGTGAATTTTTGGTATTTTTCTGAAAACATTCATTTTTTATGAATAGTGAAAAAACACTAAGTTATAGTTTAAAACCGAATTTTTATTTAAATAATTACTTATTTTATTTAAATTTAATTAAAGTAAAAATGGATAAATAATACTTATATAAGTTCAATGTAATTAATTGGAGTTAGTTTAGAATAATTTTAGATATATAAAAATTTTATGAAACTTCTCACCGTCTTTTACCAACCTCCTAGGAGAATTTGCAAATTCTCATAAAACATAATTTTTCCGCTTCTATGAGTGATATTTCCAATATCCTATAGACATGGTTGATAACAAGGAGTAATATGTGGCTCAATAAGATAAAAATAATTTTTGTGAATAGTAACTTTTTACTTTTATTTACCATGGTTAAAAGTAAATAGGGTAATTAATGGTAAAAATGATATTAATATTACTCTAACACATGTCCTAATTCTATTGTAAAAGTGTATCTCGGCCAAAAACAACCTTAGGAACAAAATATTATCATGTAGGTCCACTTGGATTAGATTAATACGTTTATTATTATTTAATTTAAAGAAGAGTTAAAAGAGTTAAAATCAATGCTTAATAACTAAAACATTTTTAATATATGGTTATACATAAGATAAATTCGATTATAAATATTCATTAAAAAGATAAAAATATTTCCTAAATAATGGTATTTTATTTAATAAATTTAGACACTATATAATTTAATTTATTTATGACAAAATGGTGATGCATTAATTACCCAATTAATGAAATATTAAAATAATTGATATTATAAATACTCAAATAAATGTAATTTGAGACTTTTTATGAATTACATTAATTTTATAGGTTAATATGACATATTATGACGGATTATATAAATTTTTTCATAGTAATAATGCTGTTATAAATTTTACAAAAACAAAATACCCAATAGTGTCAAAGTTGACATAAAAGAGTTTTTAAAACAAATATTATATTATTTGTTTATATTCTATTCGTAAAATATAAGGTTTATACAACAGACATAAATAATGATATATGTATCTTTAATGGACCACTTGGGGGTCTCTTGGAAGTTTATAGTATGTTTATGGACTATATTATATAAAAATACAAAGAGACATGGTAAGTGTCAAACTAATTAACTAAGAGTTAAAACTAAACGATATGGTTAATAAAGTGACTCAAACCTATCTAAAACTTATTGGTTGAGTGGATTTAGACCTATCACTACCATAACCTATAAATAATCCACTTTGGAGCTATTATAAAGCGAATATGAATTTATTATAAAATAATATTTCTTGTTTTTCCAAAGGTGCCCCTCACCCCACATATAAAAGGGAACTCCCCTTTCTCTCAATTTCACACCATAAAAACCTTTGGGAATAGAAAAAATCTTCCCAAATACCCTTTAAAATATCCTCCATTAATCTTAGAGGCATTACTTTAGTCAAAAATCCAACCTAAGGAGCTGTTTTGATCAAATCAAAAGGAAGAACCTGAAAACGAGGTAATGTTTTCACCACCCTGTTTCAAGTTCCTTTCTTCTTCAACTTATTTTTTCATTTTTATTTTTATTCTAAAATAATAACTCTAGTATATTATATATACTGTGATTTATTATAAATATGGTACAACCATATTCAGTATTCTATCCATCCTTTGAATGACATGTCACCATACGTGCGTACGTACGGCTTTCCGTCTCCACGTTGGGGTGTAATTGTTATTCAATATACTATTATTTGGATGGGTATAATAATGATATTTAATTCATGTAAATAATAAATATAACATGATAATTATTCTGTATATATGATATAACATCCAATTATATATTATTTTAATATCAAAATAATGATATTGTCGCTCGTTCTTACGTACGGACTACCGTCTCCACGAATAGGATGAGATTCATTTCCCATAATATCTAATATAGAACAATTCTCATTTGATGATTAAAACTAATTTTTAAGAACATTATATCATTCTGGATATGAATAAGATACAACTTATACATAACAAACATGACTTATGTAACAAAACATATAAAAGAAAACGAGTAAGTTAACACCCGAAACGACGATAATACTAAAATATTATTAACAAAGCATTATTAGAAGATCATATATGATATCATAATTATGTATATGGTTCTTGTATAATTTAATAATAATGTTTTATATATTATATAGGAGTTTAACATACCATCTACTAAGGAAAAGTACAAGGTAAGGGTTTATTTCACAATCTCTTCATTATCCGAGGTTGTTATACATAATTATCTACTAGGACCTCTTTATCATCCACATCCATGTTTCTTAAAAATTTATTTCAAATCATTCTTAATATTTTAAATAATATGGGATAAAGTCATTTATACCCTTTTTTACTTATTATAATATGTTTATAATGGAATCATTCTGTCGTTTTCCAAACAAGGTCATTTTTACCTTTTTGACCGAATTAAGGTAAGAATGTATTTTTTTAACTTATACGGCTTGTGTGGCTATTTTCCATCGTTATAAAATCTTCAAAGCTTCCCTTACATACTTATAAGAATATTTTCAATGTAAATGTTTTATTTTATAATTATGAGACTTTTAAATGACTTAAATAAAGGAGTTATTTCTCTCAAATAGTTCTAATTTCATCTATGTCAACATCCTTTGATCGATTTTAAGCTTATTTGAAGTTGATTTATTATGATACAAAACATCCATATTTTATTGAAGGTTTTGTGATATCTTTCACTATGGATGTGTTATTTTTATACCATTCATGGTTTATGGAGAAATTATTGACATTTCGTATGCTAGTTTTAATATAAATGTTTATGTTATGTTTAAACCCGTTCATATGATGAATGAATTGGACATAATAAGTGATGGGTGGAGCCTGCTATAGCTCCTTGATACATCGGTAGGTATCATTAGACAAACTAGTATCTTGCCACAAGGCCTTGACAAAATCTTATTTGTAGTCTTGGCATGAGGCATTGGATATGTGGTTATGATAGTCTGGCATTATGCATTCCATCATTATGAAAGTGGTTATTGATATTGCATATGATTATTCGACTAGTAGAATATCCATGTGAATAAGTAAATATAATTATCTCATTTTATCATTTCCATATTATGCAGAAGTTCAAATTTTAAAGGGTTTTGTTTTAGTTATAAATTGTCTTAAATTTTTATGCTTATTTATGAAAGCTTATGCTATATTGTTATCCTTACTGAGCATCTGATCTCACCCCATTCAATGATTTATTTTTCCCAGGATTTGAAGAAGTAATTTTTGAATGACCTACAGGAATAGTATGAGGGGATATGAAGACAATATGTTGTTGTAGTTTTTTACTTTATGATGTAATGTAAGACTTATGAATATATCTAATGTTTCCAAGACTACTAAACTAATCGGTCGTTCGAGACTTGATATTTTGTGATCATGCCAGTATTATGTAATAATGCACTGACTTTGGGTATCTGGGGTCGAGGCGTTATATTTGGTATCAGGGGAAGATTAGTACAAACCTTGAAAGCTAGATTTAGATAAACTCTGAATAGATCACATAGCCCTAAGATATACTTTGAGGATTAGTATAGAAGAACTTCCTAGAATTTTGGTATTGTATATATTTTGTGAGTTTTCCGAGAAATACATCCGTGTCTGGATACGAGGAAGTAGAGGCGGCTCTAGCACATATGTACCTAGGGGTAAAACCCGAAAACACCGCTTTGAGCTAGACTCGAATGAAAACTGGTGCACGACAACAATCCTTGATGCACTTTTGGTTACGACACTCCCGGTAGATATGATTAGGATAATTCTCATTTTTTACAAACCATTATGAAGGGTTTATGATTATATACTTCTTCAAAGAAAAGATTTTTATTATTATGGATTACATCCATAAATAGTTCAATTTATGTTATATGTATTACAAGTATGGAATTATGTATTTTGATTCATAAACTGATCTAGTTTATGGTATTGTTTTGAAATGGCACCTAGTGGAAGAAATGAAAACTGTATCAATGCATACACTCTATATAGGGATTCCCCACCTGCTCAAGATAATTTTGGTGGAGCTGGTGAGGAAACTGGTACTGATCAGCTAATCACCATACTGGGACAACTCACTCAGGTTATGAATGATAACCTTACCAGTATGGAGCACCCTGATCCATAGCATGGAGGACCAATGTTATATCACTTCATGAGGCAAAAACCATCAATGTTCAATGTGATTACAAATCACTTAGTAGATAAGCAATGGATAAATTCCCTAGAGAAAATATTTCAGGCTTTGGGGAGTATTGAAATGGAAAAAGTTATCATGGCAGTTTACCGCCTCACTTGAGATGCTGATAAATGTTGGCCTTGATTCAAAACACAAAGGGTGACGAGGATGTATATAACATGGAATAGAAGGATTTCAAATAAATTTTCTTATAAAAATACTTTCATCATGACCATTGAGTAGATATGGAAATACAATTCCTGAGTCTGAGTCAAAAGAAGGATGATAATGTCACAAAGTATGAGGCTAACTTTACAAGGATAGAAAGGTATGCTGGAGATTATATACGTAACCCAATAAGTAAGATTGATCATTTCTTTTATGGGTTAAAACTGTTTCTCCTTTGAGCATTAGTCTCACAATCGTTCTCGTTGTACGAAGATATTGCCTCATGTCCTATCAAGACACAAATGGAATTCTCTAAGTCTTATGAATTTAAAGCAAAGATAGAGAAGAAGAGATATATTGATTACTCTGGGAATGGAAATAAGGGGAATAAAGGAAAATATGAATATCAATCCTGCAGTAAATGTGGGAAGAAACATCTCAGCACTTGCATAAAAGGAATGGGAGTCTGTTACAAGTGTGGTGAAAAAGGCCACCAAACTCATGATTGCAAGGAGAAGAAGGAAGCTACCGATGTGCAATGATACAATTGCAGAGATATGGGACATTATGAAAATTAATTCCCTAAGAGTTAGGCGAACATACCTCAGAAAAGGCCAAGGGATCAAGGCCAAGCATATTCTATCACTACTGCTGAGGTAGAAGCTCTAAAAGACATGGTGGCAGGTAATTTAATGGTTTCCTCAAGTTTAGAAAATGCATTGTCTGATTCTAGATCATCGCAATGTTTCATATCTTTCTACTTTTCTATGAAAAATAGATATTTCCAATTTGATTTAACCTGGGAGTTTTCATTTAAAAATCCTATGGGAAGTATCATTGCAACAACGTCTTGTGAATCAGTCCCCATTAGAGCACATAAATGTTCTTTATCTGATGATCTCATTGTCATAAATATGATTGAATTTGATATAATCCTCGGTATAGATTGGATTTCGGACCATGATGAAAAAATTTATTGTAAGAAGAAGGAGGTTACTATTTTTGATAATGATGATAAGGAACACATTATCTTTAGAGAGGAATCATCACCACCTAATTCTTACCTAGATCTACCCCCAGTAGCTCAACTAAATTCAATTATTGGGGAGGAAGAGAATGAAATGACTATGGGTGAGGAAAGGAATGTTCAAATAGAGTATGTACCTATTGTGAAAGAATATGTAGATGTGTTTCAAGAAGATTTACCTGGACATCCTCCAGAACAAGAAGTTGAGTTTTACATTGATTTTATTCATAGATCATGACCTATATCGAAGACCCCTTATAGAATGGCCACTATGGAATTAGTTGAACTTAAGAAACAACTAGAGGAATTCAGTAACAAGGGATTTATTCTCCCTAGTGTTTCTCCATGGGAATCCCTTGTTCTTTTTGTTAAGAAGAACCATGAATATATGAGGTTATGTATCGACTATAGGGAAATAAATGATATAACAATAATGAAAAAGTATCCCCTACCTCACATTGATTATATATTTGACCAAGTGTATGGAGCTCAATACTTTTCAAAGATTACCCTCTCATCTGGATATCATCGGTTGTGTGTGAGGAAGGAAAACATTCTAAAGACATCATTTCGAACCAGGTATGGGCATTACGAGTTTATAGTAATGCCCTTTGGGCTGACTAATTCACCCTCTATATTCATGGATATAATGAATACATTTTTCAACGAATACCTTAATTAATTTTTGGTGGTATTTATTGATGATATCTTGGTATACTCTATAGCTACAAAGATCATGAAAATCACTTTCACATTATTTTGAAGACTATGAGAAGACATGAATTATATGGGATGTTTAGAAATTGTGAATTATGGCTTTAGGAGATTTCTTTTCTTGTCCATATTGTGTCTATAGATGGAATCTCTATTGATCCTTCTAGGACTAAGGAAATCCAAGAATGGCATGCACCGTCATGTATAACCAAGATTCGCAGTTTTATTGGTTTAGCAGGTTATTATCGACGTTTCGTCCAGAATTTTGCCCAGTTGGCTAACCCATTGAAAAAGCTAACATGTAAAGGGGTTAAATTTGTTTGGAAAAAAGAGTGTGAAGAATGTTTCGATGAACTGAAGAGAATATTAGTCGATTCTCCTATATTTACTCTACCATCGGGTAATGATGGGTTCGTTATTTATAGTGATGCATCAAAGAAAGGACTGGGTTGTGTCCTTATGCAAAATGATAGGGTTATTGCCTATGCATCACGACAGTTGAAAATTCATGAGAAAAACTATCCTACTCATGATCTCAAGTTGGCAGCTGTGATCTTTGCTTCGAAGATATGGAGACACTACCTCTATGGTGAAAATGTGATATTTATACTGATCAAAATAGTTCGAATTATATTTTCTCACAAAAGGAACTCAACATGAGGAAAATGAGATGGCTTGAATTACTCAAGGATTATGATTTCATGATACAATACCACCCAGGGATGGAAAACAAGGTGGCAGATTCTTTGAGCAGAAAAGATCAGGGAGTTTTGAACAATATGATAATTGAAAGGGATCTAATTTTCAAGGATCTAGTGAAGATGGACATGGTAATAACTATGGAAGGTGAAACATCAATTATTTTTCAAATGGTTTCCAAACCATATTTACTAGAAAGGATTAAGAGTTCTCAGTCTGATGATGATGAATTTGAAAAGAAGATTAAATCTGTGAATAATGGGAGATTTAGAGACGTTGTGTATGAAGAAGTAATTTTAAAATTTGGGAAGAGACATTGTGCTCCCATTATACCTGATCAGAAAATGGAATTGTTAGATGATACTCCTTGTTCCAATTTCTCTATACACCATGGGAGCATGAAAATGTATAGAGATTTGAAGGAACATTTTTTGTGGGACAAAATGAAGAGGGAGATTGCTGATTTTGTGGCAAGACGTATGGTTTGACAACAAGTGAAAGCTAGAAGGCAACAGCCTGGAAGAGTCATGCAACCTCTTCCCATACCTGAGTGAAAAAGGGATAATATCACGATGGACTTTGTCATGGGACTAACAAAGACTCTTAGAAGGAACGATGAAATATGGGTTTTTGTTGATCTTCTTACCAAGTCAGCTTATTTTCTTGCTATAAGAGAAGATCTACCACTAGAACGTCTAGAAAAACTATATATTGATGAAGATGTGAGACTTTATGGAGTACCCCTTTCGATTGTTTTTAATCGTGATCCCCATTTTACTTCAAGATTACGGAAGAGACTTCAGAAGGCCTTGGATACTGAACATCATTTGAGCACTTCCTACCTCCCTCAAATAGATGGACAATCATAACGGACTATTCAAACCTTAGAAGACATGCTGAGATCATGCTCACTTGACTTTTAGGGTATGTGGGATCAATATTTACCTCTGGTGGAACTTTCCTATAACAATAGCTTCCATTAGAGTATTCAGATGGCACCATATAAAGCATTATATGGAAAGAGATGTCGCACACCAACCTGTTGGGATGAAGTTCGTGAAAGAAAACTTGTAGTCCCAGAACTGGTGGAGGAAACAATGGAAAAGGTAAAGGTAATCCAAAACCACATCAAAGTAAATCAATGTAGGAAGAAGAGCTATGCCAATAACCAAAGGAAGGATTTGGAATTTCATTTAGAAGATCATGTTTTCATGATGCTATGTCCATGGAAGGGAGTTATACGTTTTAGTAATAATGTAAAATTGAGTCCCAGGTACATCGGACATTTCGAAATTCTTGAACGAATTAGGGTTGTAGCTTACCGTTTGGCAATGACACCAAGTCTCTCCAAAGTTCACGATGTGTTCCACATGTCACTATTGAGGAAATACATGCCTGACCCAACGCATGTACTCACCTATGAGGTATTAGAACATGAACCCGATCTGTCTTATTGAGAAGAGCCTGTCAGGATTCTTGATATAAGAGAACAAGTACTGAGAAACCAGAAGACTCATCTGGTAAAAGTTTTGTGGAGAAACCATAAGATGGAAGAAGAAATGTGGGAACCTGAGGAACATATGATGAAGAACCACCCAAGGCTTTTCATGCAGTAGTATTATAAAAATTTAGAGGACGAAATTATTTGAAGGATGGGAGAATGTAACACCCCAAGCATGCACGGTAAGTTTCTCTTTGAATAATACAGTAGCATGTGTTGTATGCAACTTCGAGTGCTAACACACACCACAACCAATCAAACTAGCCGTTATGAATAGTAATACCCACTTTTTTAAATTTTATAAATTTTATCATTTAAAATGGACTTCATTTTTGGATTCGGAATATCAAAATTAGCTTAGGGTAAATTTTTTGTTTTTTTCTAAAAATATTCAATTTATTATGAATTGTGAAAAAACACTAATTATAGTTTAAAACTGAATTTTTATGTAAATAATTCATTATTTTAATTAAATTTAATTAAGGTCAAAATGGATACATAATACCTATATAAGTTCAATGTAATACATTGGAGTTAGTTTATAATAATTTTAGATATATAAAAATTTTATGGAACTTTTCACCGTCTTTTACCCACCTCCTAGGAGAATTTAGAAATTCTCATAAAACGTAACTTTACCGATTCTGTGAGTGGAATTTTGAAAATCCGAAAGACACGGTTAATATCATGTAGTAAAATGTGGTTCAATATGATAAAAATAATTTTAGATGAATAGTAACTTTTTACTTTTATTTACCACGGTTAAAAGTAAATAGGGTAATTATGGGTAAAAATGATATTAATATTACCCAAACACATGTCCTAATTCTATTGTAAAATTGTATCTTGACTGAAAACAACCTTAGGAATAAAATATTATCATTTAGGTCCACTTGGATTAGATTAGGACATTTATTATTATTTAATTTAAATAAGTGTAAAAAGAGTTAAAATTAAATATTAATAACTAAAAATTTTTTTTATATGGTTATACATAAAGTAAATTCAATTATAAATATTCATTAGAGAGATAAAATTATTTGTCACATAATCGTATTTTATTTATAATTTTTACACACTAAATTTTTTTTTTATGACAAAATGGTGATGCAGTAATTACCAAATTAATGAAATATTAAAATAATTGATATTATAAATATCACAATAAATGTAATTTGAGACTTTTGATGAATTACAATAATTCAATAGGTTAATATGTCATATTAGGACTGATTATATATGTTTTTTTCGAAGTAATAATGCAGTAATAAAATTATAAAAAACAAAATACCCAATAGTGTCAAAATTGACGTAAAAGAGTTTAATTTTTTTTTTATATTATTAATTTATATTCTATTCCTAAAAATCTGAGGTTATCCAAGAGACTTAAATAATGGTAGTTGTATCTTTAATGGACAACTTGGGGGTCTCTTGGAAGTTTATAGTAAATTTAATGACTATATAATTTAAAAATACAAAGAGACATGGTAAGTTTCAAACTAATTAACTAAGAGTAAAAACTAAAATATAAGGTAATAAAGTGACCCAAACCTGTATAAAACCTATTGGTTGAGTGTTTTTTGACCTATCTGCATGTTAACTTTTAAATAATCTACTTTGGAGCCAATATAAACCGAATTTGAATTTATTATAAAATAATATTTCTTGTTTATCCAAAGGTTCCCCTCACACCTCTTTTAAAAGGGCACTCCCCCTTCTCACAATTTCTCACCTTAAATGCCTTTGGGATCTGCCAACCTCTACCAAAATAACCTCTAAAATATCCTCCCTTCATTCTAGAGGCCTTCCTTTAGTCATAAATCCAACCTAAGGAGCCCTTTTGATCAAATCAAAAGGAAGAACCCGAAGAAGAGGTAATGTTTTCACCACCCTATTTTAAGTTCCTTTCTTCTTCACCTTATTCGTTATTTTTTATTTCCATTATAAAATAATAACTCTAGTATATTCTATATACTATGTTTTTATTATAAATATGTTAAAACCATATTCATTATTTTATCAATCCTTTTAATGACATGTCACCATACGTGCGTACGTACAGCTTACCATCTCCACGTCATGGTGTAATTGTTATTTAATATATTATTATTTGGATGGGTATAATAATTATGTGTAATTAATTTAAATAATAAATATAACATGATAATTAATCTTTATATATGATATAACATCCAATTATATATTATTTTAATATCAAAAGAATGATATTGTCGCTCGTGCGTACGTACGGACTACCATCTCCACAAACGCATTCAGATTCATTCCCCATTGTATCCATTCAAGACTAATTCTCATTTGATGATTAAAAGTAATGTTTAAGAACATTATACCATTCTGGATATGAATAATATACAACCTATCCATCACAAATCTGACTTATGTAACAAAACATGTAAAAGAAAATTAGTAAGTTAAGACCCGAAACGACGATAAGACTAAAATATTATTAAAAAAGAATTATTAGAAGATGATATATGATATCATAATTATGTATATTGTTCTTGAATAATTTAATTACAATGTTTTAACTATTATACTGGAGGTTCACATACCATCGATTAAGAAAAAGTACAAGGTAAGGGTTTATTTCACAATCACTTCATTATTTGAGTTGTTTATACGTAATTGTCTACTGGGACCTCTTTATCATCCAAATCTATGTTTCTCAAAAATGTATTTCAAATCATTATTAATATTTTAAAGACTATGGTATAAAGTCAATTATACCCTTCTTGACTTTTTATAAGAAGTTCATAAAGGAATCTTTCTGTCGTTTTCCAAACAAGGTCATTTTTATCCTTTTCGACAGAATTAAGGTAAGAATGCCTTTTTTAACTTATATGATGAGTGCA
This sequence comes from Viscum album, assembly GCA_963277665.1. Taxonomy (NCBI): domain Eukaryota; kingdom Viridiplantae; phylum Streptophyta; class Magnoliopsida; order Santalales; family Viscaceae; genus Viscum; species Viscum album. The sequence continues at coordinate 1,671,861,428 of OY728146.1, read as the reverse complement.
GTTATATTCCTCCATAATAAAATCGCTGAAACTTCCCTTATAAGCTTATAATAATATTTTCAAAGTAAATGTTTTATTTTATAATTATGTGTCTTTTAAATAATTTAGAAAAAAGTGATATTTCTCTCAAATAGTTTTGATTTCATCTATGTCAACCTCATTTGATGGATTTTAAGATTATTTGAAGTTAATTTTTTATGATATGATACTTCCATATTCTATTGAAGGTTTTTTGATTTGTTTGACTATGGATGTGTTATTTTTATACCATTCATGGTTTATGGAGAAATTATTTACATTCTGTGTGCTAGTTTTAATACGAATGTGTATGTTATTTTTAAACCTATTCATATGAGGAATGCATTGAAATTACTAAGTTATGGGTGGAGCCCACTATAGCGGCTAGATGCATTGGTAGGTATCATGAGAGAAACTATTTTATTGGAATAAGGCCTTGAAAAAATCTTATTTGTAGTCTTGGCACGAGGCCTTGGCTATGTGGTTGTGATAGTCTTGAATTATGAATTCCATCATTATGAAAGGGGTTATTGATATTGTATGTGATTATTCGACTAGTAGAATATCCATATGAATAAGTAAATGGAATTATTTAATTTTATATTTTCCATATTATGCTGAGGATCTAGTTTTAAAGTCTTTTGTTTTAGTTATACATTTCCTTAAATGTTTATGCTTATTTATGAAAGTTTATGCTATATTGTTATCCTTACTTAGAATCTGAGATCACCCCTTTCAATGTTTTATTTTTTGTAGGATGTGAAGATGTAATTTATGAATGACCTACGGGAATTGTATGAGGGGATATGAAGACAAGATATTGTTGTAGTTTTTTTACTTTATGATGTAATGTAAGACATATGAATATATCTAGTGTTTTCAAGACTACTAAACTAATCGGTCTTTTGAGACTTGATCTTTTGTGATCATGCCAATATTATGTAATAATGCACTGACTCTGGGTATCTGGAGTCGGGGAGTTACACCTATATCCAGGAACTATCATACCATACTAGGCATATGACCTTGTTTGTTTCTTTTTTCAAAATGAATATATTCTATTGCTGTAAACAATTTTAAATTTTATCTAAAGTATATAAACTATTTTATATAAAAGTGTTTATTAATTTCATTTTTGAGATGATCCATTTGTTTAAATTCCCATTTTTCATAAGGAAATTATATCATTTCAAATTTATTAACATCATTTGAAATTTGAAGCACGGATTTATAAATTATTTACATCTTTTTAAATGTAATAGGTGATTGTTTTAAATATGATTTCAAAATTTTAACCCTATTGATTTAAAAATTAAATGAACTTTCTTGGTTAATATAATATTTGTATTCTGTTATGGAATATTTTGGTGAAATATTATTTGGATTTGGATCAAACTCTATTTATTCCTTTGGGTGTTTTTAGCTTACCACCTTCTAGAATCGAGCAATGGAAAAGGATCACTTTGATGTGTTTCTCGATGTTGGTACGTGGACATAGAGAGTTTCATCCAATTTTCTACTTGGGTAGTTTTTCCTATCTTTTGTTACATTATTGTAGTAATTTGAGTTGTTATAATTATTTTTACATCTAGTATATTAATATTAGGGGGGTTTATTTTGTTTTCATAAAAATTCACAAATCATTCTTCTGCATTGATTGTGTAAAATTCATTCCCCCCAACTTTTTGTATGGTTTCTGTTGCTAGTCATTGACCCGTGGTGATTGCAAAATCCCTTCAGGCTATGTCATGGCTACCTTAGTTAATAGAATACTAGGGTGCATGGGAAGGTTCTTAACTCTTGGAAGCATATAGAAAATGATTGCATTTAGATCTGTAAAATTCATTATCACTCAATAGTCTAGTGATGTTAAACATCCTAAAAAACATATCAACATCTACCAATTCATACTTATGAATTTTCATATGGATAATTTTTCATTGATTATATCATACTGAAAAATATTTTGAGTGAAATTTGTAACATATGTGTATTGAATGTAGTATGTCACTATAATATTTCTGTTGTTTTTTATGTACAACCTAGTTACAATCAAATAGTACATGTCTACATTTAAAAATACATATCTATTTCTTAAAATGCATCAGTCCAGTATATTATAGTTTATGTGATATCAAAATAGTTTATATAAGGTTATATTAATATCGATAATTATTCATAGGAACAATCATTTTTCTGAGGAATTATAGAGTTTCATCTTATGATGTGAGGGTATTCCATGTCAATTTATTAAGTAAACTATCATTGATTTGTTTTGTGATAATTAATGAAAATACCATCCTATTAATTGGGGTTGGTGTATTATTTATATTCTACATTAATAATTTTCCTTCCATGAACACACTTATTCCAAATAATTATTATGGTTATGATTCTGATCGTATTCAGAATTATACTGTGTTGCATGTACATGGGTAACGAAGATATTGATATCGTTGTTGTCATATATTTCAAAAAAGATATTCTATTTTCATAGTACATACTCTATAATTTATAATTACCCAAATAATTTTCGATTATAGGAAACTATTCTCCATATAATAATGTATAACATGACCATGAAAGTATACACACCAGATAAATAATGAAAACAATTCATCTTTTACCTCCACATGCCATAAACACTCTATTTTTCCTACATATCATGATCACCTTTCAAAAAATATTGATGTAGTTTTTCATATATAATATTTCCCCATGGATTTTTCATAATTATTAAAGATTATTTTTATGTCAAAAATAGTTCTATTAGAGGTTTCACCAAAAATAATGAAATCACTACCATAAAAAGATGTGAGGGAGAAAAAAAATGTATAACCCAAATTTTTATTTATAATAAATCATGAAATATTTTTGTGAAATATCTACTCAAATAGTATTCAATAATTCTATAGAAGAGTCCCTTGAGATAGTAGCCTTTGTAGATTCCTATGAAACATCAATAAATACTCTTAAATATCCTTTAATGTTAACATATAACATATCCCTTTTGATAATAATACAAATAAATTTTATAAAGATATTAGTGAAACCATATCTCATAAGTATTTCTTAAATGTATCAAATTTTAATAATTTAAAAATATATTGATATGAAAATATTCAATATATAGCTCCATCCATTTTTCTTTTTCTTCTTCACATTAATCTACTCATAGGATGTGAAAATATAGTTTTGAAAGTACCTGTATGGGAAAATGTAAATTTTTTAGGAGTAATAAATTAACCATCTATCATACCAAAACTCATTACCAAAATATTACTATTTATTTTCAAGATACTAATCCCAATGATAACAATCCTAAAATACCATTTTAAATTTATTTATCATTCATATACAGAAAAACATTGAAGATGTATCTTTTTTCAATTTCTATTGAAGTGGATAAGATGAGTTCATTCACTGTCCTATTAAAATGTTAATATATGATGTCTCAGTAAAACATGAACACCTTATTATTAAAGACATTGATACCCATAGTAGTATTTATACATAATTGTATTAATATTGATTTAATCTCCCCCAATGTTCAATCAAGACTATGTAAAAAAGTTTTATTAATCATTAACATTTTTTATATAACATTAGTGAATATTTATTAAAAATAATAACCATAATTAGAAGAATATATTTGCTAATAATTATCTATGTAATTAGATACATTGGATTCTTGTGTAAAGAGGTAGTCATTTATTCAAAGGAAATAGATAACTTTCTTCACCTTATTCTCCATATAAATTAATTGAAAAATATAGATTAAATATCACGTTTATTGATCTGTCATACATTATATTGATTATTTACAAAATCTATTAGGGAAAGAATATTTTTTTATGTGAAATTTAAAATATGTTTATCATTTCATATCAATATTTTATGATTATTTTTTAGCAATCTATATAATATTTTGAAATATTGATGTCATTATCCAATATGGAAATGTTTTCCTTTTTTCAATTCTTTTTAATGATATTTAATATTTTTTTTCCAAGATATTACTTATAGGTTACTTCCAATGCATTCGGTCATCCATATGTTAATCACAATTTCATTAATTCATGGTCGGGTGAGACAACCACATTTAATATTTAATATAATTGTATATAATCTTTTTATAGTCATTCAAACAAAAAAAATGGGATTTCGATTATATTTGAACCTAGTAATAGTGAATCATTATAATTCTTTTACCATAATATTATTATCAATGTGGAATTACAACGTATATAGTTTACTCATTCACATTACATTTACAAATTATCTTTTCCTATTTATTGTATCCCGAAAACAGGATATTCATTAGGGTAGAATTTTTCAGTGAAAGTAGAAATATAATGTGAACCCAATATGTTGATGTTCTTTTAAATATTCTCATTTATACACAAAATTGTAATGACGTCACTGATAATGGCACACTTTTTATTTTCTTATTTAGACATTATATAAAAAAATTATAGTTTCTCGTCTTGTTTATATAGTTTGTACATGCATAAATAAAGGAGAGAGTAATGGAAATATTTTTAATTAAAAAAGAGATGAATACATGGTGAAAACATTTACTTAATAAGAGAACCTATACAATAGTGTTATTAATGACCCATATGGTTTTTATTACACTGAAATAGAGAATAAGGGATAAAACGGAGTATCTAAGAGTTCCATAATTGAAATAAATAATGTTTTGTAAAATACTCATCTGTATAGTTATTTCGACCCGCAATTTCATATTTTTATCATTGAAGGGTCTTGGAGCTGTGACGGTTATAGAATTTCCCATTCCGGGATAGTTCCAGAACATATGATTCATTTTATGGAGGATATTATACCACTTTTATATCATGGGTTTTGATCTTTTACCTCCATGAGATTCTTTATTTTCCTAAAACTTTCCCATTATTCAATTTTTCTTTATATTCGAAGTATCTACAAATTGTTTCCCCATGATTTATAATTCTTAAAATCAATAAAAAGAATAATATATTTCATGAGGATATATCTCCTCAGTATCAACCTCCCCAAATTTTTCTCTATCATTGTTTCACGTTTTTGAGGTCTCTACTCATTATTGTGAAATCTCAAAAGTCTTTCTCTAGTAATTATTAAATGTGGAAAACAACATGATGTCTTATTTTCAATATGGGAATAACTTATCTAATCATTAATGTTAAATCCTCTTAAATTATTGAAGTGGTCACTACCCAAATTGGATTGTTGAATAGAAACATCGTTAAAATTCATGAAGAAAACAATGTAATCTATCCCCTAATCAACTATCGATATCCTGATTTCCTCAACAAAAGTGGGATCTATTTGATTTATTTTAAACATGAACACTTCCACAATATGGTTTATCTCTTATAAATAATTTTTATCACTAATGGGGTTCCATTACAATTTCAAATACACATACTGTTTATTAGGAGTAAGAGTTACACATTACCTTCCATTAAGAAATTATTTTTATTGACCCCATTTTTTCACCTAAGGTAGTGGTTCTTGTACAAAAAGAATATGATCATCCTACTGTATGACCCCTATAGGGTTTGAGGTAGATAGATCATAGTCTATCCATTTTCCACAATCAACATTAATAATTTATATTGAATCAATATTCTCACTAATTTTGTATATTATATAATCCATAACACTTCAATATTCTTAGTATTAATTCCCAATAATATTTTCCACTACAAATAACATGGGGAACCAATCACTTATGATATTTGGTTTTATGTTATTATCTACCGATTTGAGGACAACATTATCTTACAATATATATAGTTCCACTATTTAAAACAATACTCTAATTATGTTTCAAAATTTATTATTATTATTTCTCAAATTAATTTGAATGGTTATTTCTTATATTGAGTTAATATCATATAGGGTTTTGGGATTCATGTATAGACTATTTCCCATGAGGATACAATCATAGGCTTGTGATTGTGTGTTCCTCATATTACCAAGGTAAAAATCTATATCCCATATAAAAATCCTATGTAATTTTTATTTTGTGATTAAAATAAAAGGTCTTGTTCCCTTATTATAAATATATTATAGGGGAAAACAATTTGGAATTTTATTCTACCAATCACATTCACCATCCACCCAATAAAACCCAAATCATTGAAATTATTTTTGATAGATCATTGAATATCTATAGGTTATACCGTTTCAATTGAATAATTTTTTTAATTAAGGACATAAAAATATATTTCCTTCCTTCAATATATTATTGGTTTCAAAATAACAAAACGACATACCCACCCTAATAATTATTCCAGGACAAGGCTCACTGAATCAGATAATGAGAAACTTGTGGTCAATTTAATTACCTTAGTGAATGAAATTTTTAAATAAAAAATTCCCCATGTATGAAATTTTATTCACTCAACTTCTATTTAGTGATGATATAATTATGGAATATATATTTATTCCTAACTACATATACTCTCTTTGTGGATTTGAAAATTCATTGATCATCATGGTTATCATGAATATCTCAAATCTTGAAATAAAAAGATCTCCCACATTCTCTCCTGAATACCTTAATTTAATTTTGATAATATAATTAATTAATACCATTCATCTTATATATATTTATATGATAATTAGTTATTAAATTAAAAAATATAATAAAGAAAAAATGAAATTTGATAATAAATTTTTTAATTTTATAATTTTATCAATTATTAATTTAATTACACATCTATTACTAAATAAATGTTTTTTAATATATTTATAATATATATAAAGTCATTAGAGACCCCGAATATAATTTATCAACTTATTTTTCAAGATAAGTATTACAAAAAACATGAAAAACCAATTCATTCAAAACATTTGTTTTACCATTCTATTGGAAATTAACTTTTACCAAGTTAACATATTTATTTTTTCAACAAAATGAAAATTAAAATATTTCATATGTTACACAATATAACTGAAAATATATGGTATGTTTTAATATATTCAATTTCATAATTTTATTTAAATATATAAATCATAACACTGAAAAATTGATATTTTGTGAAAATGTGTTTTCCATGAAAAATTTGTTTTATTCCAATCAAATACATTATAATCCTATTTTATTGGAGTTAATTTATTATATATATTATCAATAAATCATATTAATAACATTTTATAGTAGTTATAAATTAAATATAAAATAAAATACACATTTCAAACCTGAAAACGATTCATTGAAATGTTTCTATTTTTTTAAATTATGTGATTTATCATTTAGATAATAATCAATGGAATGAAAAAAATGAATTATTGTTTTATAGATACATTAAAACATCAATAATTTAATAAATAAAATTATTAATAAATAAAATCTATATTTTTATCATTTGAATATTCAATATACATATCAACCATATTCCTCTAATTCCAAATAAGTAAAAAGATTTTTGGTATTATACATGATGAATATATACCCCTCTTAAAATCTATATATAGTGGATATATTTTTCATGAGAAAACACATAACATCACCATCCTAGGATCTCTAACCAGACCATTATAGTGTTCTAGGTGCATTCTATACCACCAAGGAATTTTAGCTAGTGTGGGACATCAATATAAACTACATTGGTACTGATTTATTCTATTTAACCAATAATGATGAAAATAATACCCCTCAGTTTTGGATAATTACAAATATATATATCAGTTTTTAATGAAAAATTATTTGTTGTTTAAATTAATAGGTCATTATAGAATACTAAAAATGAAAACAATAATATTAGTAAATAAAATAATACCTACCTTTCCAAAACATTGTGTGTCAAGAATGGTAATCATATTCTTGGAACCACCACCACCTGAAATGAATAATCGAGTCCAAATGATATTAACCAATAATATACGAACTACATAATAAATTATATAGAATGGAAATATTAGATAAACATAATAGGAAGGATCCCACCTCAATCTATATATAAGATTATATTGTTAAATACTCTTCTTGCTACATTAGAGAGACAATTATATATAAACTATTCATATTTTATTCAAAAAATATTATTTTGAAACCCTACATATATTAATATTTTCCAAATTAAATAATTTTTAATTATAATAAAATAATAGATTCAAATAATTTTTTATAAAAAATTTAATCTTTAGTAAGAGATCAATTTTGTATGTGATTTATAAATACTTACATTTTTTGAATTGAAATGAAAATAAATCACAAAATATATCATTTCCCATTTGATTTTTTGACACACCTAATAAATTTAAAACTAGGTCCTTAAAATAGAAAATTCCCTCTATGTAACATTATTTTAAAAATACACATTTAATAGTTTTATAAAACTTTAGTGAATAAATGGAATAAAAATAAATAAATTCACACGTATAAGGATTCCTCTAATAAGAATAACACCCAAAAAATGCATGATAAATAACATGTAACAATGTCTTGTAACTTGAAATAATGTAGAATAAAAAATATTAACAATAATACCAATTTGACCAAGATCAATGATTGAGAAAAAAATGTCACAACAGTACCCATGAAAATAGATATAATAAAAAATAAACTTCAATAAAAAAAATTAAATAGAAATATTATGTAATCATTATCATGGGAAAACTCATAATGTCTCTAAGTCTATTATCATATAAAGAAACTATATCACAAATAAAGTAAGTGAACAAATTTATTTTATATAGAACTATGCCACTATCAATTTGGGGAACCACATGAACTATTTAACTACTATTAATAGTAATAGGGGATAATGACTTATCTAGGGGTCAATCGGATTTACCCAGGGATTCATTTGATATTTCTTTGACTTAAATAATCCTAATCCAACCATGTAATTTCATTGAGTATATTAAATTAATCATATCATAAATAACTATGAATAAATATAAAGAAACCTATCCAATATCCTTGAAGATTCAGATCTCAAATGAGGTTAAAACCAGTTCTAATAATGTTTAGACATATATATTAAATTGAATCCCTTTATAAGGTGTTATCTAGGCCTTTACGAAATATTTTTTTTTATCAAAACATATTCACAATTATTATCTTTATGTTAAAACCATGGAACCATGTATTTATAATCCATTTATAATTGTAGAAAAGTTTAATAAATTCTAGAAAACAACGTCTTAAACAATATATTTTTTAAATAATGAAAACATGCTTCTTATAGTAATCAAAATATAAATCATTAATAAATAAATAGAAGAACATCATTCATATTTAAATTACATTTTATTAAACCTATTAGTATCAGTTCATTGAAACATTTGCAATCCAACACACTTATATTTTAGACAGTATTTCTCTAGAAAATACTTTAAATATTTGCACTAAACAGAATACTATATGAAAAAATTATTTAATCAACCAAACATAAAACATTACTATAGTTTTACAGAACTAAAAAATAGAAAATTAGAAAATATATCATTGTTAATTTTATTTACTATAATTTATTTTTGAAGAAATTTAAAACATAACTCAATGAATACAAGATAATAAATGGTTTTGATTTCAAAATATATCACTATATCCACCAACCTCATTAATAAATATGAAATATGATTCTACAAACATAGAAATCATTCCTCAGTCCTTTAGAATTTCTCCCAAGCTAAAAAATTCTAAAATTCTAGAATAAAATAACAAAAAATAAAAAATCCACAATTTTGAAATTAATTCCAATCATACTGGATAACCAAATGATAATGGAATGTAAGTGAATGGGGTGTAACCAATTCTAGACACACTCCCAGTCTCATGGAGTCAATCCCTAAAAAATAGACATATGAAATAAAAAAATTAATCAAAATTCAATAGAATTCCTATATAAATAAAAAATAAAATATCATGACATGCATGAACCATGGTTTCCTTAATATCCCCTCTTGGGGACTCCATTACAAGCTGAAATAGGAAACCAAAATCGTAATTAAATGAAATTAATATTTACATAAATGAAGATGATAAACATTTCTTCCTATATAATTAATCATTTTCCAGACCATTTACTCGAATATATATATCCAGATCTACTGATCTTGTATCATTATAATCCATAATGATGGATATTTATAAAGAGTTGGTGGATGAAATAAAAAGGGGTACATGTGAGAAATAAATTAGGGGATGAGATAGATGTAATGGGGGAAAATATCACTATGTCAATTTTTTGTGGTACTGCCCATTCCCCCTTTACATCAACTTCTTTTGACATTTTCATATTAATCCTATTATATATTCTTAATATTTTGTTCTACCCAATATTTCTCAAAAAACATTTCTACACCTTATTTGTTGTTACCCTCAAATATACTTATATTTTTTATATGTATACATTATATTACAAAAACATTCCTCACTCCACCAATTAATTTTATAAAAATGTTCTTTTATTTTTGAAAAAAATAATTTATTTAAAATATTGATTATAAAAATTTATATGGTTTATTATTATCAATCAATTGGTTATAATTATTATAAAATCATATATATATATATATATATATATTCCAATTTATAAATATAAAAACATTTATATATACATATTATATATATATAAATTAATTTGTTTCATCATTTTTTACAAAAATAATATAATGAATATTATTCATTTTTACTATCCCAAAAAATCAAAACATTCCAATTTCTATGTTGTCAATTTTAATTGAACAAGAAATATTCATTCATAATTTAATTCAAAATAATTCATTAGAACTTTACTAACCTATAATGATACATTTTTTACAGTCTATTCATTATAAAACAATCCATCCTGACACTATACCATGATCTCTTTTTGATAAAAACACCCATATGATATTGTTAAAATTACATAGAATAGAAAACTCCAAAATAGCATCATTAAATTTACACTAAAACCTCATCCACAAGAAGGGATAATCCCATAATTAATGCATTCTTTTAAAATATGAATTTTATAAAAACAAAAACCAATCCAATTATAAAAAATAACAGAAAAAATGTAAATTAGTCAAATAAATGAACCCAAATAAAAATGAGTTAATTCGAAGGACATAATTATATTAAGCAACAAATATCTTATAAAACATTTTCCTCATTAATATATTAAAAAATTTAATCATTAAAAACTCATCCAGCGTGATGAAAAGATGTAAATCCAAAAAATATAAACCTTAACACATAGAAAATAAAAAGATCATTCGTTTTTTTTAAACAAGGAAAATAAAAAAAAATTTACAAAACATTAGTTTATTTTTAATAAAACACATTTTTAAAGAAAATATGACCTCTATAAAGATAATGATCATACTGAAAAAAAAATTACAATTTATAAGAAACCCATAAAGGAAGAACAAGAAGAAAACCATTATTCCTATTTAAAACATAACATAAAAATATCGAAAAACCATATTTCTAAAGTACACAAATCCATATATATCCAAGAGATAAAATTTATTTTTTATACTAATATCATACATATATACCATTATATATTGAATTTTTTTTCAGTTAAATTGGATATGTGTCATATTTTATTTTCTAGATACCCACTAAAAACAATATTTTTAAATTCATAAACCAAACATCAAGGAAATATCATGTAATGATAAATAGTAATGATCCCAAAATCAAATAGATATGTAATAGAATACTTTAGTGAATTTTTTTTCTTTTAATGTTTGTCACATTGTTTTCCAATTTCGTTACATTCAAACTAAGAAAACTCAAAACATCTTCCAAATAGTAATGTTCTCCACAAAAATCAAACTTGACACAACATTTTTAAACAAATGATTACATCCCTTTAAAATATAAACATCATTAGACAACCCACTGATTTTTCATAAACTAGATCACCCATGTTTTTTTATAATTATATTAATAAAATTTACATAAAAAAGGAGTTACCCAAGGTTGTGGAATAAAAATATGATCACTAATAAAATCATGTCTTATAAATACCTAACAATTTAATGTTAAGATAGTACGATTTCTAAATAAATGATGAAAAATATAATTTGATTTTATATACACATTATCAACATTAATTAAATAATTTTAGAATAAAATATGATAAACCATGCTTAATAGAAAGAAAAGAACCACAAACTACACACCTTGGAGATATAGAATATTTGAACAATCTATAGCGTGTACACTTATTCCATGAAAATACATATTTCTTTCTCAATTTATTACAAAATTATATTAATAACAAGGAATAAGGATGAAATAAACCCACGACTAAAACTAGATATATAATAATATCCATTGAAACTCAAGAATTGGTGCTGATATTGTTGATGATAGAAATTCAAGGTCCCCAAGGGCTGACAACTAGTGTATTGAATCAATCAAAACTCTAATGGGAAATATTATTCCTAAAAAATTAGAAAAAAATATCCACATGGAGATATAGAATAATAATTATGTTTATCATATGGTCAAAAAAAGAGCAATAATATTTAATATATTAGAAAATCAAGACATAGAGAAATGAAAAACAAATATCACCAAAAAAAGATCTACCTTACTTAATATAGTATGTAACCTAATATAATACTTAGTATTTCGCCCCACTACATGAGACAATTACTATGGAAAAAATGAAACAACCCAATGATACCTGAACTGATCATTAATTATTTTAAATAACTATGAGAAAAACATCCATATATGTATCCCCCCACATCACTTCATGTATAAACATAAAAAATCCCCCTCATTCAAGTTTGAAGAAAAAATTATAATGTTAGGATTTCTATTATATTGAAAAAACTATAATGTAAACCTCCCATTAAATTCATTTTTATAAGTAAATAGTCTAAAATTTTAAATGAAAAATATATTGAGAAATGATTTATTAAAAATGTAATACTTACTAATAGATTTATTTAGGACGATCATAAAAAATACAAAAAATTATAATGAAAATGAAAAGAAATTATCTCTTATATTCCCATTTATAAAAAATTTCAGAATCCTAAAAATAATTTAACCAAATTATTTATTTTAATTGAAATCTCATTGTTTACAAAAACATAATAAAATTTCCCATTGAATTGTTTCCAAAAAAGTTTAGAATATTTGGTATATTAATGATAAGATCACACGTATATGGTCTTTATAAATAATAATAACACATATAAATTGATAATAAATAACCTGAAATAACATCCACTCATGTGAAATAACAATGATGAAAAATGAATTAAAATAATATAAATATTACAAGGAATGATAGTAAAAAAGTAAATTGTGACAACTTTAATCAAGAAAATAAAAATTAATGAAATATAATCCTTTTTAAGACTACTCAAGAGAATGAAAATAATTAATTATAATGATTTGGAAACACTAAATGGAACTGAGCATGTGGTCATGTTAAGATATTATGTCCCTATTTTGGGTTGTTCCCTCAGTCAATGGAATGGATGCAGAAATGTTTCAAATACAATTAAGGGATCAATATATGCTACATCACAAACATAACTTGATATCAGATACCTCATCTTATATTGGATCTCTAACCAATGTATATAGAGAATCCCATGAGATTTAGTCAACATAAATAATCATCCTTCAATAAGAAATTTCATCAAATAATTCACAAGACGCATTTATGTTTTATTTGAATTCATGTTATTCTCTCATAATCATTATTTTAGGGGTGGATCGAAAGAAATATAGGTATTATAGAACTTATATTATATTCATTCCACTGTATTAATGTATTGGAGGGGTTCTATGCCTTTTTTTGGAGGCAGAACAACACAACTTTATGGTAGGGGTGACTCATTTTCACTGATTGATTTCAGTGTTTCATTTTCTATGAGGGTAATAAATACAATATTTTCCTTTTTGTATAATGATTTTTGTTTCCATTAGACACTTGTAACCTCTTTTTTCTTCATTTTGGGTTTTATTGTCATTTTTCCGTGGTGTTTGTAAAGGGTTCCCACTTACCTCATTTTTCAAAAGTCACTCTTGTATTTTATTTTATAATATGGGTAAATGAACCTCAACCTGGAATTAATAAAATATATTATTTTAAAACAAAAAAATTGTATAAACCATATCCACAATAAAATAAGACTCATATGTAAAATAACATCAATATATCTTGCTTGAAAATATCAATATATGAATTGAAAAAATCTTGTTATAACGTGTCAATTGTACCCCTAAGAAAAAATTTATGAAAACTCCTGCATAAATACCTTCATTATGTAATGAAACAAGGAATAAATATTTTTAAAATACTATAAATAATAAAAATTGTTATAATATAAGAGCTCTATTTTTCTTATGTAAGACATTACAATATTTTAAGAAAAAAATTGATGTTAGGTATTGAGTCTATGTAAAATTTTAAGGCCCAAATAGACTTTGTGTGACTATTTTAACAATATTATGTATACTATATCATGCATGATACATTAATTAAAATACTAGTATAACTAGTGAATGTTTCTTCAAATGGTAATTTTGATGATATCATTAAATATGGAATTTGTGTTTTACCCAACGGATGATCTAATATTTGTGAGGATCATAAATTTTTTAAGAGTTTTTATTGGAGGATTTATAACAAAATAATTAATGTATTTGTTCAATTAATGACTATGAATAATTTCCGCATTATCAACACAGTTATGGAGAATTCACTAGGTTTCTCCGTATAACGCTGGATAATGAGAAGATATAGAGATATGGTGGTGACTGCATTAGAATATGAAAATATGATTTTGGATCAATGATAATATTACTATAAATATCATCTTCATAGAAGGAGTTCATGGATCTCAATAGTGACAGTGATGTGAAACCATTTATCATTGGTGATTGATCCATATAAGAGTTTGGAAGATGTTTAGTTTCATTTGATACTATATTTTAATATTCCATATAAAATGGGAGTAAATCCTCTTAATAATTGATTCATGGTTCGAATGTAGATTTATGGGGGATGGATTTTATCATTGGATTATGTTTTTTATCAAGAATTGTTTTTCTTTTTTGTTTCATTTTCAATAAAACAAATTTCAAAAAACTTGAATAATGGATGAGGTTTGTTCCTCACTTTACTATATCATTTTTTCTCCACTTATTCATGGAGTTAATCATTAGTGATAGGTTGGAAATTTTTTTATTAAAAAATGGAGGGATGATTGTCTTGTTCCTTCCAATTTGCTTGAGGATGTTGGTAAAAAGATCTTATTTTTTGGGGGACGTAGAAAATGAATGTTAGTGAAAAAGGAAACTATGTATGGTTCTATTAACCATGTTTTTGTGTATCAGAGTGATAAGATATCTCTAAATGGGTATTAATGTTCATTTCCGAATGATGAGTTGTAGGAATCTGGCCACTTGAGAGATTTGGGTTCTAGAGTTTGAATGGGAATTGCGGTTATTATGATCTAAACACAAATTGATTCTTTGAAATGGAAACAAATAGGGATATTCAATGAAAAATAATCATATATCGAGCTAAAGTGTGTCTTGGAGTGTGTCCAACCCAAATTTGGGTGTTTATTTGAGATATTTTTTTATCCCAAATATAGTGGTAGCATGTGTATGAAGACTCCTTAATGGGATGGATGTTCTATGAAATTGTTAGCTACACATTGTGCAGTATAGTGGATGCATATCATATATTCTCACTTCATTGGAAACAAGTGTATCACATTGAATTAAATATAACACATCTTGTTGGAGTAAAACACATTGTGTGATACTTATCTAATTAGCTCATCAGTTACAAGTATTATATACCCAGGAATCTAAATAGAGTTACACACCATGTGGTTTACTCACACATTGTGTATGACATGTTTAATGGTGTGGCATGTGTAGGCTTTAGAGAACTAGGATCCCATGATACCAAACAAAACATGTGTGACTGGGAATAAACCATGAACATCGGAATTAAAATAAAATGGATTATGATATTACCAAAATACATGATCATGAACATTGTGAATGACAATCGCCATGGTATATCAGCCTATAAAGAGTCACACGTCATGTTCCAGTCAGAATATATAAGTTTTGTACCTTTATAGATAGGTAATTAATTTTTTAATATTAATTGAATATGATAATGATAAATGTGAAGTGCTTGGGCTAGTGATATATTCCATTAACCACGAGGTATAAACATTGTTCTCTTTAAAGGGTTGGTTTGAGACATACTTCTTCTCATTTTATCTCTAGTGTAAGCTTGATTGAGTTCCCTTGAATCATTTATACATATCCCAATTTATCTTGGGTATGTTCCCACAGTTTATCCCCATTAGGGTACTATGAGTAATCACATACTCTTCATAGGATATAATCCCCTCTATATATTTCATTTTGTATAATGTCTCAAAATTCATCCAAGAGGCCTCATTTATAGTCGTCTGGCATTCACCTCTTCCCTATACAGGGTTTTAAGAATCACCATGACCAACATAAACCAGAGTGTGATCCCATACATAGTGGGTTATTCTAGTTAGTGTTATGTATAACCTAATGGTCCTAGGTGTGATAAAATATATGTTTAATGACATATCATTCCTCTTTATAAGGTGTAATATGATCGAGTGGGTATCTAGGATAATCCATCTTAGTCTCCATGGTGCTTCATCTTAGATAGACTTTATGAGTGTGATATATTAGATTATTTCCATCAGTTTAGTGAGAAAAAAAATGAGTGATAAATCTCATATGAGTTCCAACAAGGATGTAAAGGCTCATGGAGTGGGTTCTGCTATACGAGTGTGACCTTTGATAATCTAGTTGAATCCTGGTATTGTAGTAGAGTCATGACCTCAACTTTAGAGTTAGTGTCTATATTGAAAATATATAGGTTATTTTTTATACATTATTATGACTATTATATTAATTTGGAATACCTTATTAGAGATGATTTGTTAACTGTGTTGATTTCTGTGTTTTTGGTGAATTCATGATGTTCTAGTAGGTATGTATATATTTACAACTACATGGGATCTACTCACACATGTCATGTTTTAGATAGATGACAAGATACTCATTGGAATTTTTTTGAGTAGCATGATATGGGGGATAAATTTTAGTGATTAGTTATTTCACATGGGACTCAGATGGATCATGAATCTATTTATGGGTGGATTCCAAAATGATGTCAGTTGGTTAGACCCTTTTTTAGTTTCGGTTGGATTGAATTTATAAATTTTATATTTCTATGTTCTTCCTATTTTACTATGATGTCAGATATATATTATGCATGCATATATTGAATGAATTTTTTAAAATTTATCATTATAAATTTTTATGGTGAAGAATGTCTGTGTATATATATAAAATTTGCCAAGGCCTCTCCAATATGTAATATGATTACTTGGTGATAGTTTCAAACCCCTAATATAATGGAGGAAGAAATGTGTTTCCATTATTGGCACATTATTTTCTAGCAGATACCAGGTGGGTCGAATCATGATATACTGGTACTAGAAGAGGTTATCCTAGGATTGATGCTTGTTGATTTTCAAGATATGAGTTATGGTTTGGGAAGTAGGAAAATAGTGATGACATTTTTTGAGTTGGGTGTTTTTTTTCATGGAACCCAATTTATGTTTTCCACTAAAATATTCAATCACAATGAATCTGATAAATTTATTTTTGACCTAGAATAAGTAGTCGTTAGATGTAGGGATGACATTGGTACATGAATCATATAAAAAAATGTTGTGGTTCTATTTTTGTCTTTAAAAATCACCCTAGCTAATGTCGTTTACCCCTGTTTATTCTCATGTATCGTTGGAATATTCCATATTTATGGCTATATAGGATTCTATATTAGGGTTCATGGATTATAAATCCATTGTGATAAGGCTTTAGTTTGTGGACATGTTTAGGAGGGGATTCCACAGGGTTGATTGAGAGTGAGGTATGATGTCATTCTGTTACAAGTTGACCAATCTTTTATTGTTCATATGGATATTCCCAAACTGGATGAGAAGTGGTTAGTTACAACAATATTAGAAGATGACACACCAGTACTGATTGCACATTATGAGTTATAGATTTAGATATCACCCATCCAACATGGTAATAAATTCCTTATTCCCATGTGTTAGAGGACTGACATGATCCTATGTTTCAAATTTATTTTATAGATTTGACCCATGTTGATGGTGGTACTAGTGGGAAGACTTATACATGGTGACATAATGAATTTATAGATCCTCATGTTAGTAATGATTGACTTGGATTCAGACAAAAAATAAAAGTGGAATTCTTCCCCCACTAAGACATTTTCTTCTGACATGTTCCAAAATAGTGAATAAGAGCTGGTGACACCTAATGTGGATAGTGTAATGGTGTGGAATATGGGATCCATAAACTTATGTTTTTGAAGTCATTCTAATTTTATAGGGTGTTGGATTGTTCCCTATTTCTAGAAAATAGTTTGGAATGGGAAGGAATGGCTTCATCTAATAGTGTATTGTGACCTAGTGTCTCTCAGGGTAATGTCTCAGTTCCGGGTGCTGCCCAAGGGTGCCCCGTACCCATAAGGTCACATTCCCTCAAGCACATTTCCCCAAACTCTAGATGTTTTTGAATAGAAGATATGTCCATGGTATGATAATGAGGAAACTATTACTTTATTGGAATAGTATGCACAATGTAAACACATATAAAAAACAATAGTTGAAGAAGTAATACCATACAACAACAGTAAACAACATAATAATAATAGTAATATAACAACTGGAGAATATATAAATTATGCATGTCACATGTGTCTAGGAAGTATCCAAACAAGTTAAAATGTTTGAAATACCCTACTAATATAATGTACAGAAATGCAGTAAACTCCAATAGCCTCACAAGACTCACCTTGGTCTCATGCTCCCTAAATCTAATAGAAATTATGTACCTGATGAAGAAGGGTGATTTCCCTTATTTATACATGCAACCATATAATCTTGTTGTGTCCAAAAGAATGACCCAAAGAGGGTGTGAGATGAATTCCAGTAGGCAACCACCAAAAATATGTTCCTAACAATCAGTGAATATTTATAGTAGGAAATATTCAAAAATGAATCAATAAACTAGGATGTACTCAAAAGTAAACGATTCTATATTGTACAATTACATTCATTTATATTTATTTATAGTAAAATCCATTGAATAATGAAATCCTAGTATCTATCCTAATCTAGATATCCTCCTATGTAATAGTAAAAAAATAGATGTGTCAGAAGGACATATCAACAATCAATAAAGACCGAGTCCAAGCTTGTGCTTTGGCTTTATAGACTCATCACAATCATTCAATCATCCACAAAAGACCCTCTCGGAAGCTCTCACGGTCGAACCACTGTAGTCACACATATTAAATATCAATTAAAAATGACATCATAAGTAACACTCATGGTCAATACCCGAGGTGAAAAAATCATCATGTTATCAGTAAAATCCTCTTGGGTAGCTCTCACGGTCAATACCCCTTGGTCTATATAGAATAAAAAATAAATAAACGAACTCTATGTAGCTCTCACGATCAAAACCCCCTAGGTCAACATATCATATATAATTTACAAATTGCCTACAGGTATCTCTCATAGTAAATACCCCTTGGGTCAAATTCTATACCAAGGCTCTCATGTTCATGTGTATATTAACATGAAAACCCCATAGTTTTCCAAGTCCATGGATCGCACACTCCATTGGAAAAACTACATGCATATCATAACAACAAAACAAAGGTATTATATAACTAATTCATGGATAAAATTCACAAACATAACACATTAAATTAATTTAATCAATAAAACTCCATCCTAAACAAAAATATCATGGAAACATGGCATGCCTCACAGGGAATCGAGGCCAAACGATCATAAATAGTCAAACTATTGAAAACATACCCATGGGGTGTCCAATAATAGGTAATCTAACCATAAACATATAAAAACCCATTTTCAATCAATTAAACCATATACCATAAAGAATAGGGTTATATTCTTAATCTACCAATACCCCAATGTGGGTATGCGGTAATTTTAACATATATAATCCAAAGATGATCAACAAAAGGAATAAATCACCTACCTCGATATTGTACGATCGAAACTCTTGAACATCGTACCTTAAATCATCTTATAAAAATTTATATATAAAAGAAGTGTAAAATAGATTATCCCATGAAAAATAACAAGACAGTAAGAATAGGGATGAAATGATCTAAGGGAAAAGGGAACTCACCTGTGGGACTCCAACGCAGCCCACAACATCCCAATTAGATCTTGAATAGAGAATCTAGAGGGGCTCAATTTTCATGGTCATTCCATCGCTATCATGTATAAAAAAATTGGAGAAGAAGACATCTCCATGGATGAGATGCGACCCCAAACATATATATCAAATAAAAAAGATAAGTACATGGTGTATTCATTTAATGTACATGTCATGTATTAGCATCAACGAGCTACCACTTTACGTGGCCATCTTGGTCACCTACATGGCCAGGTAAAAAGTCATTACACGTCCAGTTCATGGTTGTACGCCGAAACCGGGTACACATCATGCACCCAAAAGTACATGGTTTATACTTAGAAAATTTATAGTTTCTTCTTATTCTGCAAAAACAACATGAAATAATGATTTGTACATGAAAAGAAGATTCGGGTTCTTACAAACATAATCCCTTAATGAAATTTTCCCTGAATTTCCCTTCCAATGGTGGTGAAGAATAATCATCAAGCAACTCTGTTCACTAGGATCATACGTCATCCTCCATCTCCAAATTCTCATCATGTACTCACCCGTGCTTCCATAGCACTCATACCAGAGGAACAGTCCGACCACATAAAATCATTGTGTTGTGATCCACAATCTGAATAGGGTTCTCATTGAAGGATGAATTCACCAAAAACTCAACCTCTTTAGGATGAAAAATATGAGACGGGTCTTAAAGTCATGTGGTAGCTAAGAAATGTGAAAGATTTCGTGCATTTATTGGTACTTCTGAGGTAACTAAAACCAGTAGGAAAATATCTTGACTCTCTATAAAACCTCAAATGGCTTGATGTATCTCGATAAAATATTTACATGTCTCCTCATCTTTTGGTGTCACGTCCTTTATGTGAAATGTAGGAAAACCTCATCTCTGACCTCGAACACCTGAGGACATCTACGTCAATCAGAATAAGATTTCTAGTGACATTGGGAAGTATCTATTCTATATTGAATCAACTCTACCTACTTCATGGTATCCTGGAAAAGACGAGGTCCCATCATAGTTGTCTCTCCTACCTTCATCAAATATTGGGGTTATTGGCATGACCTTCATTAAAAATCCTCATATGATGTCATTTGAAAAATTACCTAAAATGTGTTATTGTAGGACAACTCCACCTGAGATATGTGTTCATCCCAAGATCCCCTATAATCTAGGATGAATGCTTGATGCATGTCATAAAAAACCTGAATTGTGCACTCAGACTTGCCATTTGTTTGGTGATGGTATGTTGTACTCAAATGTATATGTGTACCGAAATCCCTATGTAGTATCTACCATAGATGAGATGTAAACCAGGAGTCCCTAGTTAAATCAATAGATTTCGAGGCCCCAAAAAAATGTACAATCTCTCAGATGTACAGTATTACATGCTCATCAACATTGAAGGTTTCTTTAATCAGTTTGAAATGTGAATCTTTTTTTAGTTTGTCAACAATAAACCATAAAACATTATTTACTCATGGTGACCTTGGTATAGCTATCATGAAATCCATTACGACATCATTCAGCTTCCACTCAAGAATGGGTAACTATCATAAAATCCCTATTGGTCATTGATGCTCCACCTTCAACTGATGATAGGTGAAACATCTAATAAAAAAACTACAAACATCACTTTTCATTCCAAGACAACAATATAGATGATATATATCTCGATACATCTTGGTGACACCAGGATGAACTGCTCATACTGAGGCTTGAAAATATTGAAAAATATCCTCGCATATGTCTACTGACATCCATACGTGCCAATGAAAACAAAAATACTTATCCTCACCTATGGTCCATCTATGAGTAGGGTCCTTGTCTAACACACTCTTCTATAGGACTAGGCCTTAAAATATAACAACATTTTCATTCAAACTTGATCCAGTATAGTAGAGGTAAATTCTATATAAGTAAGAAATGTATTCCCCTATCTATCATGAACCTCCAACATGTAGCCAACAGCCATTCCTTGCCCCAACGTGTAGGCAACATCAATGTCAAATGATTGAAGGTACTCAACCCACCTTATCTATCTCAAATTCAGATCATGCTGGGTAAATGTATACTTGGGGATGTTTTCATAAGTGAATAAAAAAAATTATCTCCCAAAAATAATTTTTCAAATAGCACAAATCATGCACAACTCCAGCTAACTCGAGATCATGTGTTGGGTAATTTCATTCATGTATCCTCAACTTCCATGACATGTATGCAATGACTTAGTCCCCTGCATAATCTATACTCCCATACTGATACCTAATGCATCCCAATAAAATAGTGTATCTCTTTAACAACTCATGAAAAATTATTATTGATGCTGAATTCAATCTCCCATTTAGCTTCTGAAAGGAGGAATCGTAGGAATCATTCCAAAAGTACATTGAATCCTTATTATTCAGGCTTATCAGTGGATTTGTTATGAGTTAAAAGTCCTGAATAAAGCATCAGTAGTAATGCACCATCCCTAGGAAACTTTTACCTCAAAGATTTTCTTTGGCTGATCCCAGGAAATTACTACTCTAACATTCTCTAGATCTACTTATACACAAATCAATGAGATGATGTTACATAAGATGTGAATCTGGTCCATCCAAAATTGGAATTTTGAGAGCTTATCATATAACTAATTCTATATCTATTTACACAATACAATCTCAAGATGGATGGAATAGTTTTGTCAAGTGTGTGAGTACACCAAGATATGGTACACAAGGACTGACACAAAAGAATCCAAGTAAGGGTTGACCACTCTTTTCATTAGTTCCATTAAAACTATTGACACATTTTTGAGACCTAAAAGAATAACCATGTACTCGTATAGACCCTACCTACTCTAAAAACTAGTAAAAGGAATATCTGATTGTATAACATGAAAATGATGATAACCAGATCTCATGTCAATCTTTGAGAGCACCAAGGATCCTAAAATATAATAAAAAAGATCATCAATATTTGGAAAGGGATATCATTTCTTAACCATCAATTGGTTCATCTTCGGATAAACCACAATATGTATGAGGGTACCATCTGATTTATTTGAAAAAAAGGATAGGTGAACCGGAAGGAGAAGTATTGGGTCAGATGAATCCATTTAACTACAACTCCTCTAACTACTTCATAAGATAATGTACCTCTGGTGTAGCCATCCTATATGGAGTAATAGACACTGAAGCCTATCCTGGCACAAGCTCAATAGAGAAATATACCCCTCTCCAAAGGTAAACCTGAGAAGTCATCTTGGAATACATCTATTATATGATCCACCACTAGAGGCATGAAAACCTATGAAGTCCCCTAGTCATATATATATAAACTATCAATTTAGGCTATAATTCCTCCCAACCCATGATGCTTGGGTCCTGCTCTTCTCAACTGAACACCCCAATAACCCTTTTGTAGAAAAGACCCACCCTATGGTGATGCAAACCCCACCCTGTGGTGATATCATTCTATAAAGTCCTAAAATGAGAGTAATCAGTCCATTCATAGAATGACTTCGAAGAATGTAATCTATAAGACATGGAGGTCCCACATTGACACCCACCAACCTCAAGGGGGAACTCGTTTAAATAACACACACTCATCTTCCTAATCTACAAAGGAGTGTCTAGAATCATAAAATCATAAAACATAAAGATACTGAGACCAAGGATCTCCTTAATGACTACAGATATGAAACTATTGGAAGCCCCTATATCAAAAAGATGAGAAGCTAAAACTGAGAAAATATAATCTTACCTTTAACCATATATGGTCTGAGATCCTGATATTATTGGGTCTACTCCATCTCAAATGTCTGACCTATACTGTGACACTGCAACCCTTCCTAGATACAGTAAGCTGTTCCATCCTGTGGTCGTAGAAAAACTATCACCAGGATACCACGACCACGACCACCTCTTTGAACTGAATGTCCTGAAGAACTCCATTTCCCTAACTGAGTAGAAACTATTTGTCCTTCTTCTAAATCTAGATTCTAACCATATCCCATATATTTAGCTACTAGTGAGAACAACTGGAAGAAACTCTGAAGATGGACCATCTTCCCATTAGATCGGCCCTTAGCTAGGTATCTTGGGAAATTCAGTCTCATATTCCCATTCATTATGTACTGGTAGCACACCACATGGATACCTGATGAAACATTACTACTACTGTAATCACCACATGAGTTCACCATACATCGCTTCTAACAATCAAATGAAGGAGTACTAGTCTTGGATGTTGAACTTCCTTGAATCACAGCTGTCGACTCCCTCATATTTTTCTTGTTAATCAGCACCTTGTTTACTATAGAATTTGACGATGCCATCTTAATAACATTCCCCTACGATCAGATTTCAAACCTAATTCCATCCTCAAACCACCTATCCAAAGAAAACTCACCACCTCCAAAAACATGTGCAAAGCATGAAGCTCTGTAAAGTGATAAGAATATTCCTTCCCTGAATGAGTGGCCTACTAAAAATTCATGAACGCTCGGGCTCGATCGGCCCTCAACGTCTTGGGGTAGAAGTAGTCAAAGAATGTCCTATGAAACTTTTCCAAAACAATATCTTGAGGATACCCTTCCCATGAGATAACACCCCCACCATATTTTTATGGAATCATGTAGCATTTATGTCACAAGACTTACCCTCCTTCTAGGAGTCGTCTCCAGATGCTCAAAGATATTAAGTGTGGACTAAAATCATGTAAATGCAGCATGTTGAAATCCATACCTTAAAAATGTGTTAGGATTATTCATATGGAACACCTGCATCAATGCTTCGATAGTCGAGGTAGGATGTGTTTCTCCCAACAAAGTCTGCTCCATCCTCATAAAGCCCTCATGGAACTGTGCACCATCAACTATAACAGGTACGAAAACTAGTGCCAATACGGTAAAGTCATGATGATTATCAGGTAGTCGCTTATCATCCATTTCTACTAGTTTATCATCCCCTTTTACCTGGAATACTATTGTATTATGTCTTAATGTCATGAATCTACTAGTTCAAGTGCACACCTTAGTTTATGATTATCAAGGAATGCAACTTAAAATTTCAATAATAGAACATGAGAAGAAAATCATTCTTGTTATTCAAAATAGGGTTACACGATGTGTAAAACTACAATATGATGTGCTCCCTTAATACTTCACCAAGGGTGTGTACCTCTTTTTAACATGGTCATTTAACACCCCTACACATGGTGTGTTCTTCCTATGACCCGGCATGTACTTGAATTTTATATCCTAGTTAATTATTTCTACATGGATTGAACCACATCGTTCTATAGGTGTAGCAATACACGGCATGTTCACCCTTGAAATGACATGTACCACTTATGTCCAATCCAATCAGGGTGTTGGTAACTTAACTGGACACACTGTTGATTACTAAATGCCATGGTCAAGCTAGACACGTCTTGCACAACCTATGTTTCATCCACCCGTGTTGTTGTTCACACGATGGGATACATGGTTCTTTACAACACGGTGTGTAAAATCTGGACACAACGTGTTCTACCAAAATTTCCCAACCCCGTGTCTCTACTCACACAGTCAGTCACACGGTCAAAATATACATGGACTGTACTTCCAGTATATGTTAAGTACTTAAGAGAAGTCAATCTTCTTGATTAGAAGAACACATGTGTTATGTTCATAACATCACATGATGTGTTGTCTGGGTTTCTGAATAGTATGCATCTAAAACATCCCTAAAAACCTTGAAAACATAAAAAAATTTGAAGGAATGCCAATTTCCCATCACAGAGATCCCATAATTGCCACGAATCCATGTTTCGAATCCTATTTCACATCACAATCTAATATAATTCAATTAAAAATCAAAGATGATCCCCCAGATACCAATCCAATAGGACATATAACACCTAAGGAAGCAATGTTTGGTGTCAATACAAATGAAACATTACATATACCAGTACCCTATCAAAATATAATTTATTTATATCACAACATATATCACAACATCATGCATATCTATCACAACATATATCACAACAACATGCAATCTGTAATACATATTAAATGGAATGGAAAGCATACGTGACATGTGTTCTTTAAAAAGTACTTATGTGATGCATGAGATGGAATACCATCCTCTTACTGAGTTTCAATAGAAATAGAACCATAATGGTATCAATAATAAGTAAAAAAACATGTGTGTCACCAAATAGTGAAATCAAATCAATTGTAATAATTTCAAAACCATAAAAATTTCAATATTTAAGGTAACTCATCTTTTCATTGTACACGTGTTAGCTAATCCTAGGAACATTTTATTACCAACTACCTGTTACAACTTATCCCAATCTATAGGCTCGAAATAGTAAGGAACACATAAAATAAACTCCTTTGATACCACTTGGTAATGTCCTAGTTTCTACTGCTTCCCATGGGTTCCCCATACCCAGTTGGTAACATGACCTCAAGAGTATTCCCCCAAAAGCTAGAGGCTACCAAATAGCGGTGAAGGCCAAGGTATGATAATGGGAAAACTATACCCTCATTGGAAGAGTATCCATTGATGAATAACAAAAAGTAAAAAAATAGTGGATGCAATAATACCATACAACAACAGCATCTCAGCCTCACCATGGTCTTATTCTCTCCAACTCTAACAGCAATCAAGTACCAGATATTGAAGGGTTCTTTTGATTATCTATACCAGAAACCATATAATATATTTGGGTCTAAAAGAATGTCTCAAACAAGGTGTGATCCGAATCTGACTAGGCAACCACAAAAATATCTGTGCCAAACTATCGATGAACATATATTGCATGTAATATTCCGAAATGAAATAATAAACTTAAAAGTACTCAAAAGTAAAAAATCCTACAGTTTTCAATTAAATTCATTAATATTAACTTATTATTCAATCCATTAAATAATTAAATACTAGGTTCTAGCCTAATCTCTATATCCCCTTATGTAATAGTAACAAAATATATGTCTTATAAGACCATCTCAACAATCAAGTAAGACTGAGTATAAGCTTGTGATTTGGCCTTTCAGACTCATCACAATCATTCAATCATCTAAAGAAGACCCTCTAGGAATCTCTCACAGTCTAAACCCCCTGAGTTTTATATAGTAAAGATAAATTACAAAAGAACTAATGGGTATCTGTCATGGTTAATACGCCTAGTCAATAGAGCCTAGAGTAATCATAAATGACTTTCTGGTAACTCTCATGGTTAATAATCGTTGTTCTGTATAGAATCAATAATTTATAAATGACCTATGGGTATCTCTCAAATTTAATACCCCCTGAGTCAACATATCATAAATAATTTAATTACATCCTCTAGGTATCTCTCAGTGTCAATACACCCTAGTTCAAAGTCTACACCAAGGCTCTCAGGGTCCTGTTTAAATAAACATTGAAATCCTCACAGTTTTCCTCATGCATGGCACTCATAGTCCATGGGAAAAACTATGTTCATATCATAACAAGACAACACGTGTAATCTATAACTAATACATGACTAACATTCATAATAATAACATGTGAAATTAATTTAATCAATCAAACTACATCCTAAACAAAACAATGCCTGGAAACATGTACGCCACATAGGAAACCTATGCTAAACAACCATAAATGATCAAACATGAAAAATATCACCCATGGGGTGTCCCATAACAAGGAATTAGACCTTATTCATATGAAGAACCCCCTTAAAAATAAAATATAATACTGTAGGTAAATAATGTTTCTAAATCCCCAATCAAGAAATACCCAAATTATGGGTATGCAACACTTTTACCATAAATAATCCAAATAAGAACAACGAAAGGAACATTCCGCATACCTCGATATCGTATGATCGATACACATGAATGAATGCCCTTGAACTGTCCTAGAACAACATAGATCTAAAAAAAAGGGGTATAATCAATAATCCCATGATAACTCTTGAGAGAAGAAGAATCAGGAAAAAAATGATCTAGGGGAAAATAGAACTCATTGGTCAGGACTCCAACACACACTACAGTGACATTATTAGAGAATGGATGGACAATTAAGAGGGGATCAAATTTTGTAGTATTCTATTATTCTCATGTACAAACTGATGGGAAGAGAAGACATTTCTGAGGATGAGATGCAATCCCGCACTGATTTATCAAATAAAACAAAAAGAACACATTGTTTTCATTTAATGTATATGAGCTGTATTATTCTCCACCAGATCTCCCTTTAGGCGGTCATCCAGGTCACCTACATAGACCTATACATGGCTATTACACGGCATGTAAATGTCTATACAGGGAAACAGAGTACACATACTGTTCCCAAAAGTACACATCCTATACCAAACTTTTTTCACATTTCTACCTTTTCCCCATAGACAACCTGAAATAATTATCCTTACCTGAAAAGAAGATTTCGGTTCTTATACTTGGTGTGTGTAAAGTTTTGACTTGTGTATTCTCTACTTTATGTTGTATTTTATCCCATAGTAATAAGAATAATTTCCCTATAAAAGTCATCTATTTTAGTCTTATTGATAATAGTGTATCATTTTTATATAGAACCTAATAATAGGAGGATCCTAATGAGAGGATGGGTTATCAAACACTTAAGATTATTGTGTGATCAAAACATTGGGAGGAGAGATATCTTCATGTGTAGTCCTTCCATAGTGGTAGAGACTGCCTATTTTGTTTCTCATGGTATAGACTTGATTTCTACCATCAATGATTAGTTGATTATTAGAATTGTGGTTCCAATTTATAGGACTTATTCTAATATAATTTTCATTCATTATAAATAAGGGATCCTAGATAGTATAGGATAATATCATATGTGGGAGGATACTATTGATTTATTATGAATTATCATGTATAACCATTAGAGCCACTAATGTTATGAGCTCTAAATTTCCCATGATAATGGATGATAATAGGAATGTATTACCATATGATGTTTAAAGATTAAATCCCTATATAAATGTTTTTTTCGTCATAGGTCTGTGTTTTGGGATTACCTAATGTATGTGCTATCATATGAGACATCCCCATATTGATGTGATAACTGATGTGGTTTTTTGAAAAATCTATATATAAAGGACTTTAGTAGAGTTAGTGTGTTCACCTAGGTACCCTAGTATTATTTTCCTAAGAGGGGTATGATATCATGAGGCTAGGTATGGATTAACATTTTTTCAACTTTGTGACTATCAGGAACGATTTTATACCCCTATAATCAATGACGTCTTTGACCACTGGTTATGGGTGAAGTGGTACTCAATTATTATCCTCAGATTAATATATCAATAGCTCTAAGTATGAAAGGAGATTATACTAAAGGTGTAAACCTAGTGATTCATTGGTTTTCTTGATTTCATGGTGATATAATATGGCATATTTAACTCTCTAGTAGAGTATTTGTGACATATGAACTAGATCCCTAACCCTTCACGGTATAGTTAGTGGTTGTATTATAATATGAACTCCTTGAGTACTCATAATTAATGGTTGTGAATGAGATTCAATTGAGGATGGTTTGCGATATAGTCTAAGAGTACATGATTTATAGGGATCTATTTCAGATCAATTTATATATTTGGAATGTCTGATACTTGGGAAATATTCCCTTAGACAATGATGTAATAGTGGTCCTAGAAATGGTTGATCATATGTTTACTTTAGAGACACTAAATGGTGTGTCTGTGGTAGATGATGCTCATAGTGATGTTTTCCATCATTTTTTTGATTGAGGTGAAGAAGTAGTTCACCTAATTTAAATATACCGATAGAGATGAGGATTGTGCATCGTACCTTCAGTAATTTTTTTACCCCAGTACTTCTTCAACATGTTTTGGAGGAATAATAATAGAATATCAATTAGGTGATCTTCTGTGACTAGAAATCGAATTTACATTTTCTTAATGGATTTTATAAATATGGGGAGAATTCAATATTTTCTCAAGGATGGATGGTAACACCAATCACACTGTGGAAGGAGGTGATAATGATGTTTTATTATTTCCCTAATTAGTGCATCTATGACATGTGAGGATTTACCAGGATACATTTTCCTAGGATTGGTAGTTGAAAATTTTTTAGTGTGTTTTTTAGTTTAACTCTTGACATCTGGCCAATCATTAGATGAAGAGAAATATTGTCAAATGGAAGTGTAAATGAGACAATGTATTTATGGTTCTCGTGATGGGGCTTCCACTATCAACGAGAGGTAAAAATACTATGTGGGTGATCAAATATTGACTTTCAATATCATTACACTTTATAGAAATAAAAGATAAAATCTTAGAGAAAAGTTTTGGATTATTATTCATGAAGGAGGTATTCTATTTCCATGTAATTACATAATAGATAATTAGAGTACATGATGGTCAATTGACATCAATTTTATTGAGAATATAAAGGAGGCCTTTGGGACTCAATGTTAGTTCAGTGCAATTATTCTACCTCATATAGAAGGCCAATTAATGAATACTTGGGTTTTTCATATTAATTAAGGGTCATAGCTAGAGGGGTCATCTACCATGACAAGAGTTCTCGTAACTCAATAGTTCCCTATTCACAATCGATGTAGCACCATTTATAGCTAGGTATGGGAGTAATTATGGTTCACCACTCTATAGGTCAAATATACTAGAAAATAGAACTTTATGAATAGAGTTAGACCTTGAAATGGTTTTGAGAGGTTCAGTTCATCCTATAGTGGATGAGAAATACCAAAAAAATCTAGGTCCCTTTGTATGCTGAAGATATGGGCCTATGGAGTTTGATGAAAAGACCATGTGTCTCTAAGATCTCATGTTCTTGATTATTATATATTGTTTTTCAAGGAGATAGGAAATATCCCACGTTTGACGTCCCGTATTATAGTTACTATATTTGGTTACTGAGGTTTCATACTATTTATCCCTATGACTGTAGTTAGATAGGGGAAAGGATGTATTCAATGTGTCAAAAATAAAGAGTTATGTGGATTACATGTTACAATATTTCAACCAATGTGAGATGGTCAATGATAGTGGAGATACCTTTTGATAAGTCTAAGGATACAATGGATTTTGATAAATACAAAGATAATAACATTTATTGTAAAGAATTTTCCATAGGTGTGTGTTCTTTGATAGTATATGAACCTTCAAAAGATCATGTGGGAGTAGGAAATCCATTTGAGAGATTGGTGTTCCCACTTATTATTGGTTTTATTCTTTTCATGGTTAATATGAATGATGATGGGGAGGACGTAATGAATATGTTTTTCCATGCAAGACATTAGAATATTTTAAATTACAACTACTAAGACAATGTGGAATTATAGGGATGAGGGAGCATTGGTGCAGGGATATTAAAAATATTAAACATATTATATCAAGTGTTAGTAATTTTTCACAATATAATAACACTTGATTTTTTCTATGAAAGGGAATTTTTAGACATCCATTAAATTCAAAATTCATGTTTTACCATATACATAAAATATTCATTATACACATTGTGAATTCGTATTAAGGGTGGTAGTTAAATGAATTATAAATATAAAATTAAAAATATTATTTTATTTTTTCAAATTAATCACCAGTACCAATTTAAACTCTATAAGCTATGTTATGTATTACTCCCTATGGTTAGACACATAACCATATACAATGAGATGATGAAGATACATGTGGAATGACCATTAATGGATGGTTGTAGGGTCATATATCGATGATCATATTTCCATAAGAATAATCACCATCTATGTAATTCATGAATCTCTCCAAAAAAAAGTGTCATATAATCATTCATTATTCTTGATCCATACAAACATAATGTAAGTCAATTTTCATTTTGGTTTAATCCCAAAAATTTTTATTCTATGAAAAAATTAAACATTACTCTTAACAATTGGTTCATTGGTCAAATGTTGATATATAGTAGAAATATATTATCCTTGTACTATTATTTTTTAATAATTTATTATTTCTATTCAATTTTCCTACACATATAAATGGATTAATGGATACCATAAAAATGGGTACAGATAGTTACATACTTTTCTATTTAATGAATTTACACTAATATTCATTAAATTTCTCATTAGTAATATGTTGTATGGTGATTTGATGATAATCATGATGAAATATCATCATGTATTTGTCATTATCCCTTAAAGATCATGGTCAAATATTCAATTCTTGGTTTTGGAAGATGTGTTTTGGGAAATTTTTTAGTTAAGGGAACCCAATGAGAGCTTTGGAGATTATGTTTTTACATTCCATATAGAGTGGATATCTCTAGAAGTGTAGTGGATAAAATTAATGAAATGATGGGTGTTAAGAATTTGACCATCATTGATATCAGTTGTATAATGTTGTCATGGGAAATTTGACTTTCACAACCCATACAATGAAGTTTTTTTAGAGGCGATGAAAATTATTTTTCGGTGAAGAGTACATGGAATCAATCCTTCAGATGGCTGTTATGTGGGACAACCCTATATTGGGGTCATGTAGTTATTTTTATGGTGATCTGAATGGTGGAATAACATCACAAGTGAGGATTATTGAATTTTTAGTAATTTTTGATAAATTATCTTCTATACCCTTTGTAGTCAAGAGGGATATCCACCATGTAGTTCCCTATATATGGTGATAACATTTTCACATTGAGATAAATATAACATTCAATGTTGGAGTCATATACACGGTGTAATTCCTAGACGGTTAGCTAGATGTGTAATTAGAGTAAACACCTAGGAATCCATGTAGATTTAGATTTCTTGTGGTTTTCTCTCATATTATGTAAGACTTGGGGAATGGCTCGGTGTGTATGAAAATTATATGCCTACGAGTTCATGTGACCTCACATGTCATGTGTGTTGAATAACACATTTTGTACTTAGGTAATTCAATAGGCATGAATTGTGACATAAATAACATACACAAGAATTTTTCGTGGTATAAAATCTTGTGTAGGAGGAAAACACTGAGTTTCAGCTGACATCTACACATCATGTACACCAAAGGACACACCATGTATTTTTAGAAATGCATGTCATGGGACATTGAGACATATGAAATTACAATCATAATGATTTTCATTGTGTACCTATAGGGACATTCTGTATAATCTATTATGGGTAGGATATATCCTTTTTTCTTATCAATTCAACTCTTATGATTTACAGGGTAAATTATCTCAAACTATTTCAGACGGATCATGTTTCTCTAGGGTATGATCCTTATGCACATCCCCATGATGGAATTATGAGGCATCACATACTGGTAAAAGTATATGATCACCTCAATAGGGGTTGTCTTGAATATATTTATAGAATTTATTTTTGTGTTCCATTTTACGAACCTTTATCACTATCTACTTCAATTCATCGACTTTTAGGAATCAAAGAGAACCATAATGATGGGCTCACAATGCACTATTAATCTATTTAATCTCATTACAGTTACATATACCCCATTTTTCATCATTATGATCCCCTATATATGTATTAACATATATTTTTCTTTGATGTGGTGAATTATTATCAATTGTGTATCCATAATGACCACCCTCACTTTGTATATTTCTTCCTCATGGATAGAACCAATAATTGTGATCTCTTTGATGAATTTAATCATTATTGTAAGGCCAGCTATCTAAAAATTATGGATGTGTTCCACTTGAGATAAAAAGGCTCACAGAGTAATATTTCTCCGTCTAGTGGTACCTTTGAGACTAAATAATAATCTAGGCTTGTATTTTGTTTGGGGTATCACTATGATATTTAGAGTCTATATTGAGAATATATGGATAATGGTATAAAAATTTAGGCCTCATATTTTAATTAACATACCATTGTGGTGATTAGATGAGTAATATCATGATGCTTCATTGCTTAGGGATTTTAGTGTATTCTCTTAGGTTTTCAAATACTCATTCTACATGGGATCAACCTATAAATGTTAGGTCATATATGGAGGGATATTTTTTTCTTGGATTCCTTGGTGGATCATAGGAAGGTTGAGGTCTGTTGGAGCTTAGTGATTCTATATTGAAAATCACATAGATCCTTGAGTTGACTTTGGGTAGCCGCCTAAGTGTTGTTAGTTGGTTGGGGACTTTCTTACTTCTGGTGGGATTATAATTATACCTATATTCCTTTTCTATAAATCATATCATACTATTATCTGGGATAGATGAGATTCATTTATTTACAGTATGTGTTTTTATCGCTTTTCATTATACCAGTGTATGGAGATGTGTGAATGTGTGCATGTAGATTAGGCCAAACCCTCCCATCTGTGTGATAAGAAAAATGTTCACTAATTTCCCACCCATGGACTATCAGAGGTAGTCATAGGGTTTTATTATATGATAGATTCAAGAAAGGTAGGACCTAACGGGTGAGGTCAGGATATATAATTTCTATACAACCACATATAGAACCATATTATGATTAAATTACAAATATATTTTATCAAAGAGTTATGAAAACCAAAAATATAAACGAAAAAACCAATCTCATCCATAAATCAGAAATCCAATTGTTATTAAAACTATTGGCCACCATTCATTGAAATAGAAGATGAACAAAATAACACACACTAAGATCATATTTCTTTAGAAAAGACCTTAAATTGATTTATAAAATGTAAAACTACATATGAAAAATATTTTATCACCAAATTTAAAAACAGTCATATTATCACATGGATGACCAAATTTAGGAACAATTAATTCATGAATGATTAATTATATAATGAAAATAAATCTTAATAAATTGTTTTCTTGTAAGGAAGTAAATTTTTTTGGAGATATTTCTCTTTAATGAACACCAAAAACATAACAAAACCTTCAATTTATTTTAAAATAATAAAAAATTTCCTGACCTAGAATTAGCGAATATTAATAGACGTAACTAAATTATCAAATTTATAGGCAAATAAATATATATATATAATTATTATTTTAAAAAAATTTGTATAATTATTTACAATGATTAAGAATATATCAATTTTATTCAATTTATATGTTACCGAAGAAAACTATTTTTTATATTTTTAGATGAATAGGTTAATCCAATATAATATTTATTTATTAATTGTAGTTATAATATTAACAAATATAAATTAGTAATTATAATGGATAATATTTAAAAAAAATTATTTTCATGAATAAATAAATTTTTATTGTATTTTACATTTTTAATTAATGTTAACTTTCTAAATATTAAGGAATTATTTTTAATAAATTATAATTATGATTATATTCGTAAGGTCAGTACTAGCTTAGTAATTTTTTAGTATTTATCGAAAAGATTTTATTTTTAATTGAATATTAAAAACTATAGTTTTCAATTGGATTATCATAATATAATAGTGAAAAATAAATTTATAAAATATTTAT
The DNA here is from genome assembly GCA_963277665.1 of Viscum album. NCBI lineage: Eukaryota > Viridiplantae > Streptophyta > Magnoliopsida > Santalales > Viscaceae > Viscum > Viscum album. Next base: position 1,671,825,743 of record OY728146.1, on the reverse strand, counting down.
GTTTTATTTAAAGAAAAAATTTATTTTTCAAATATTATTTTGAAATTAAGAAACAAATGATTAGAATTTTTAAGACTTGGTAATATTTTCAATTAAAAACAATTTTTTTCCATATCATTTAATTAAATATTAGTCTTTTAAAATTTAGATTTTTATTTAATATAATTTATTATAAAATTATTTTTCTTAAAATAAATTAATTTATTTCATTATAAATAATTTCACTAATAATCTAACAATACACATAATTTTTAAAACTAACAATAGAAATTTAAAAAATGGGTTCTATGCGTTGTGTGATATAATAAAAAAATAATTTCTCTAAAAATCATAAATTTTATTATATTAATATATTTACATATTTCAAATAATCTTGTCAAATTTACAAAATAATTTAAATTTCAACATTTTATCAAAATTAGTTACGATGGGTTAAAATTAATTTACTATGTTTAGGGTAAAATTGGGTAGAAACTGGTTTCACATGGTCAAAAATAAATAAATAAGTCATTAACAAGTGAATAAGTGGATGATGGTGGGATTATCAACATTATATCTTTTTGGCCCCATTATTTAACTTTTTTGAAGCCTTTATCATTTGACAATTTAATTACGTTATGAAAAATAAATAGATTTAATTAAAATTCCATTCTCTATTTATAAATGGATCTCACCACCTATACATTTTTCACTCATTAGAAAGAAATAGTTCAAAAAATACACTCTAATAGTCTATAAAACTCTATTTAAACATCTAGTAATCCTTGTTCTTCCCAAAATACCATGATTTGGGGCCATACTGAGTCACCTAAAGGAGAATATTCAAAGGTACATATAATTTTCTCAACACAACATTCCATGTTATTTTATTCTTCTCTAACCTCACGTACCCTCTATTGATGATTTTATGATAATTTTTTAATTTTTATTATTTTTATATGTGTTTATAATAATAGATTATACATTTTTTTCATCCTCTAAAATCATTGTGGAAAATGAAAATAATTTTTTCCATTTTTATGGACTCAGATCTCCATGAACAGTGAGTTTTAATTATCAAAAACACATTAAATGGATTCTATAAAATATTTATTCAATGAAAAAATAGGTTTAAAAATATTATCATTATAATTATTTTATAATTATAATCCCTTTTTCCCTATAAAAAAATGAGAAATCCATCCTTGTAAGGGGGGATTATTATCTCCATCGAATAACAAATTTCAATTTTCTAAAAATTCACAACATTATTGATAATATAATTTTATCTAATATATAAAAATGGTATTTTTCCCTATAACTATGATTATGTGATAGTATTTGAGTATCTATAAATAATAATAATAATTATTTGCTATAATATCTTTAATCTCATAAAATGAATTTCCAAATTCACCTTAATTAATATGAGTCTTTATTGGATAACAAATGAAACTATAAAAAATTCGTATAATTTAATTTTTAATGTAATAGATCTCTTGAATTCTTTATACAATTTTGTTCTTTATTCATAAAATTTAAATATGGTAAAAAAACTGACTGGGTTATCAAGAAATTAACTAAAGAACCTCATTTTACTGATGCAAAAAAATTACATTAAAAATAAATAAAAACTAATAATAAATGGAAATTTTAATATGAAATCAAGATGAAAAATAATATCAAAAATGTTCAAAGTAAAATAATTTTTTTTATCCAAGATTTTAGGATCACATTAAAAATAAATCTATGATATGTTATATGTTTTGTTATTGATATTTTTTTATTAAGATATGAACGGTATTTGCCACTTTTTCAGTTTTTTATGTTGTAAAAATTTGAAATGGATTTATTTTTTACAAGAAATCAATATATTAAATGTTATTTTTTAATCCATCTCATATCATACCATCCATTTATTTTTTACATTAAGTATTTTTATATTGTAATCATATTTTTTAACTATAACCCCATTTCTTTGTGTCGTAGGGTCTCATTATGAACATCTTACTTCTCTTTATAGTTTATCCCCAAATTATTTTATGTTGAAATTTTTATGTCTAATTTAATGTAACTTCATGTATGTATTCAAATATCGTTCCTTTTTAAATTTATTCCACATAAGATTAAGGAGTTGTTATGGATAATTCACATTCTCTTCAATTATGTTTTTCCCTCCATATCTGTGTTTTCTTATCCATCAAATCTTCTCCTTACCAATTTTATAACAAAAATATTTTTTATCCCATGTGATACAAATATTTATCCTTAAAAATTTTAAAATTAATGTTTAATTAACATTTTTAATGATATGGTTTTTTGACAGGGGAAGTTTAGAACATAAAAAAGGGTTCTTATGAACCAACCTCATAAATCCTGGGTTGCACATTCTCGATGTTTTATCCCATTTACAAAATAATACTATTGTTAATTTAATTTATATTAATTATATATGTTACTTTCAAATAAATCAGTTGAACATTAACGTTATTTTGGGTATAATAAAAAATTTATATTCCCGTGTAAATTCCAACATTTATGAAAACCTGATATTAGATAAATTTTTGAGTTCTAATTATATGAAAGGTATACCCTATATTAAATGTTTTCCCCATAAATATATATTTAAAATCATAAATATTTAATATAAAAACATCATAGTTAAAATTTTCTCATTACATATTTATAATATATATCCATACAAAATAGATCTTATACTCTTTTCAAACCTAATCATGTATATGATTCATTTTTATTCGTATTTCTCATTGATCCTTATCAGAAATTATAATTCAATGGAAGTAAATGTTAAGGAACTATTAATAATTATAAAAATATGATAATAAAAAAATAAATTCTTTCTCTTCTTGGGAATGATATATATAGACTTTTATTATTATTTAACGCAACATATTTAAACTAAATCATATCAAATAAGTTTTATCATGTTTATACATTATTTTTTATTTTTTTTCATCATATATCTCATAAATGTAATAAATTATTATAAATTTCATTATGTGGTTGGTAGGGCCATAATTTCCTATCCCTCGATTGAATTAGATAATCATTTCATCTAATGATATACCATGTATGGTGCAGTAGTGGTTAGCATACACCCACTATATAATTAGATGTGTGGGTCCATAATTATATATACCTCTAATGAATTTGGTGTTATATTTCCTCTCATGAGAAAATATAAGAATGAATGGCTTGCGAACCCAATCCACCAAAGGATTATTTTCTCTATGTTTATTGGAATAGATAGTGAACCCAATCCACCGTAGACTTTTTCAACTATGATTGCCTGGATAGCGTGACTTGAAATAATATTATGATATAATTTTTTAATTTTTTAAAATATATTTATCATTCTATTATCTTTATATATCATTTCCTTATACAATTGATCAATTATTTTCTTACACACTTTTATGTGGGTACATACATATTCTTTTGAGATTACATTTTGTTCCATCTTGAATTATATAAAGCTTATATTATCCAATGATATATTTAATAATTATTATCTCAAAACTCAAGATTTATCATATTATTTGGGTACAACCACTGACTTCATATTTATATTTATTCTCTTAATGGTTTTTTGCGCTCACCACTTTCCCATCATTTTATTTCCCTAGGTAATGAAGTAAATCAATAAATGTGTTATTTTTAAAATATAATCTTATGAATTAAATATGTGAGAGACATTAAAGAATAATTATTGTGAAGAAATATTATAATAGTGAGAAAATATCTATTTGATGATAAATTCATGGGTTATTATTAGTTAACGGGTTTTTCTGTCCCAATTTGTTAAAAAAATATGGCTTTTAAATTATCGGTATATATTGGTTATTGAATGATATGTGTAAAATAATTTAATATAATGCATCTATGTAATGGGTCACAATTGATGGTACCAAATCATGGAATAATAAATTATTGATACTATAAAGATAAAATATTAAATATAACCATATTTATAATTATATGTATAATTTAACATCATGATTTTTTTTGTTAAATAATAATTGATTGGTTATCCATTAAATAAAATCCAGTATGGATAATAGAAGATGATTTAAAATGTGCATTGATATACATAGGGGAAATAACACTAAAATGGTGTCTTGGGTATTAACTAAAAAATCTCATAGTGTATGAAAACTGGCCTAACTACATACATTGTTTGACACTCTAGGGTGATATGTGTTGGTTAATCACATTCTATTAGAAATACACAGTGAATGATCTATTATGATAAATAATTGGGATTAGATTTATAAGATATCTCATCCCAAAAAATATATTTAACTGAGAGTAATTTAGATTTAACAAAAAGTTAATTTGGTTGTTTTGAAGATAATGTAATTTCAAGGTTCAGTTTTATATATGATTATTTATGGTAATTATATTATGATATTATCTATTCAACATTAAATTTTTACCATTTCTGTTTTAGTAATGGAATGAAATATTGGAAACCAAGTTTAAAATGATAATTAAGTACAATGTGATGATTAACTTACTAAAAACCCCATTGGAATGGGAGATGTATTGAGAAAACATATTATTATGCTAGTCCAATTATCTTGAATTGTGATTAAAAATATTAATGTTGTTGAATTCCTAAACACACATAATAAGAGAAGCATTGAGTTTCATGGAATTTCATATGATGAGGAAAATAAACGATGTAAGATTCAATTAATAATATGTCATCACTAGAGGAATAATAATGTATAAAGTTACCATAATTTTTTGATTAGATTGTATAATAGTGGAGGTGGAAGCCATAAAACTCAAAAGTTTAATGTAAATAGGGAAGCTAAAAAATAATTTCATCAATTATAATAAAATTGTAAATTATTTAAATCAATTTCCTAATCAATGATATAATTAATAAATAGACCCCACATCCACTTAGATTATTATAACAGAAAAATCTTATTAAAGAACTTAAAATGTGGAAGAAATTTATTTTCACTCTATGTTTTTGAATCTTTTATGTCCAATAAGTTTTCACATATAAGATATAATATTATAAATAAAAAAATTAGCTATAATGTTAGTTATATCCCTTCCATATGAATATTCATTATAATTTTTGGAAAGTTACATCCTTCGGATTTATCTATTTCTAATATATTAGGATTCTACTAGGAATGGACTATTCCTTCTTAAAAAGTCCACCTATCAAATTGTGTGTATGTAAATAAAAATTTATAGACACAATAATCTAGTGATGAATTATCATTAAATAGTTGACTATAATATATATATGTAAATTAATCACATCATACATGATTTAAAATTAGTTTTTTCCAATATTATATGGGCAGGAGGATGTAACAAAAAATAATTTAATATATTTTTTCCTCTAACAATGTAAAATGTGTATGATAGAATTATCCTCACTAAACACTAAACTAAAATTAAACCATGATATTTTTAGAAAAATATATTATATATGGTTACTATAACTAGTTGCATAATTTTTTTGTAATGAATAGGTGTAACTAAATTATGAAGTATAAATATATATATACATACACACACATATTTATAAAGGTTATTATAATAATTATTTACCTAACTCTAGTTTATTCAAGAATATTTCTCCTTCATTGATGTATAATTTATTAGACAAAAATAGGTGTACAATTGTCAAAATATTAAGTTAATGAAATATAATATTGGTTTATTACTTCATATTTTAGTAGTATTGTATAACAATTATGAATAGGAATATAAGATATTTAAAAATCTTATTTCCTAGAAAATTATTTTTTGTTGTATTTTATAATTTTTTGTTAAATTGAAATTTATTAATTTCACAACATTAATTTAAAAAATTTAATAATATTTTTAGATTCATAAAAAAATATTATCAAAATTAAAAAAATGTGATTTATTTAAAATATAACATGATTAATGTGAATGTTAGAAAATATTGTTTTTATGACATTTTCTTAAAATAATTTTGATATAAAATTTATAAAACATCAATGATTTATTTAATAAATTAAAATTATCGATTTTATAATAATATTATGAATTTATAAATCCCATTACTAATATTTTATTAACAGAAATAATATTTTCCACCAAAAAAAGTCATTTTTCTTTTAGTTATTAAATATTTTTTGATAAATTTTGAATTTTTTTTGTTTGAAAGTCACTAAAAAGTCATTTTTTAATAATAAAAAATTTGTATCACAAAAAAAATGCAATTTATAATTTCATTCTACACATATGTTTAAATCAGAATAATAAATTTTCTTGAAAATTATTTATGAAGCATTATAAGCACAATTAGTAACATTCATTTCTATAACAATTATAAATTTTCTTTAATTTTTTTCATATGTGATATTATAATACTTATATAAATAAATAATATCAATATCAATTTTATTCATGAAATTTATTTATTTAGGAAATAAATAATGTAATTTTGGAAAGGGGAAATTTCGGTCAAAATTGGGATAACATAGTGAAAAAAAAACATGATAAATTTTTTTGATAATTTATTTAGGATTGATTATCAAAATTAAATCATAAAATCTCTATTATGTAATTTTCTTGTAGCTTTTATACATGAATAAGGGAATTTAATTGTGGAAAATTAATATTATTTTAAAAAAATGGCACTTTCATTACATTCAAAAGGAGGACACTCCCACTTCACTTCTATACTCATTAAAAATATATACCTCAAAAAAAACATTGAAACAGACTGTCATCAACTACCTTTCCACTTTATTGAACCCATGGTGTTTACAAAAAAACATGTTAAGAATCTTTAAAAAGTCACTATATTGGAAACATCCAAAGTCACTAGTAATTCTATCAACACGACTTTCCAAGTTACTATTTTATTTTACCCTCATCAAGTATGATTTATCCACTAAAATATTATATAATATATATTTATTATATTTTTAGTTGTTTTTATAAAAATTAAATATCAGTTTCATACCTTACCCTAAAACCATTAGAAAAATGAAAATATCATCTTGATATTGTGCAGACTACCCCTCCCTAAAGGACAAGTTTTATTTCTTAAAAATTCCATAAATGTATAGTATAAAAGAGATATATTATTTTAAAATAAAATAATTATAATATGATATATATTTTGTATTTATAATTATTTTATTTTTATATTATCCCCACCCATTCTATGGAAAATGATATCATCCTTCACGGACATGCTAGATTACTGCTTCAATGGAATAATGAATACCATTTTCCAATAATAGAATAGAATGAATATTTTTAAAAGGGTATATATTTTATAAAAATGATTTTTATAATACTGTTAATATTATCATAGAATTTTATTATTTATAGGAACACTAATAATTAACATTTATAGTATCTTTAACCCTATTAAATGTTTTGATCAATGTATATTTCTAAATTCTAGTACATTTTAAGATAACCTATGAAATTTTATAAATATTCTACTAATGTAATAAAATTTTAAATAAACTCATATAGCCTTGAAAATTAGGATTTTGTTTTCAATATCATTTACCATGCTCAATATATATGAAGTTTTAAGAAGACATTTACCAAAAAACCACATGTGACCACCGCAAAAGTTAACTATTTTCAAAATAAAATAATAAATTATATTAAATAGAGCATATTACATGAAATATGTATGAATAATGATATTAATAAGTTTTTAAGTAAAATAAATTTGATTAACTTTGTCATTATATATCTTTTATAGAATTAATGAAGATATAAGGTATCGGTTTTGGATCTAAATTTTGTTTCTTTTGATATAATAATCATATTCACCACTAATTAATTTATTGTACTTTATAAATTTTAAATGGATTTATTTTTGGACTAAATTTCATAAAAAAACATGTTTATCAATCCTTGTCATTTTATATCTTACATTTATTTTTAATATAAATTATTGGAAGGCTAAAATTGGTATCTTAACTAAAAACACCTTTGATTTGGTTATATTACCTAATTTTGATATTATTATATCTATTCATGGATTTTAAAACACAAAGAATATATCAATTCTGTTATATATTTCTAACGGTAAAATTAATCTTCAAATATTTAGCCCTGATTAATTTCCTCCCCATAAAAGTAATATTGATATGAATATTCAAAATTATCTTTCATAATGATTCTTCCCCATATCCATGTTTCCCCATTTCTCCATTGTTCTCTTTTCTTATTTTTGAACAAAAATATATTTTAATTAATTTTTGATAATATTTATCTATACCCCATTTCAAAAAAATATAATTTTTACAATATTGGTTTCAACATAGTTATTTTAGAAAATAAAAATACATCTACTGGAAAAACATCATTAATCATGGGTTACACTTTTTTATTATTTTTATATATTTTAATATATATTATTACCTTGGATTTTTTCTATATTTTGTATATATTTTAAATTTATTATCTATCATGTTTTCATTAAAATTATTCTTGAGTGTAATGATATATTTATGTTCCCTTTTTATATTACTTCTTGTATATAGTCCAGACATAACGGATTATTCTGATTTCATATTCCATGAAAGGTGTACCCTCTATAAAATGTTTTTCATCAAAAATATATTTTCAAAATACTCATTGTTTTATATTGAACCATCTTGGTTCATTTATAATCTAGAGTGAAATAATAATATACTTCTTTCAATAAAATATCATATTCTGATTTTAAAAACCGTCACCAATGTGGCTCATTTTTTTTCTTACATGACATTTTTCCTTATAATGAATTTTCCAACATTATAAATTAATGTTTAGAACATATTTTTCATTATAAAAATTTGAAAATAAAAAATTGATTTAAAACATTATTCTTATGATAATCTTATGTATATATAATCCATTTATTATTTTGTTGATTTTTCCGAAACCCCCTTCATTCTCATGATTTTTATCATGATTATGAATTATGTATAGTTTAAATTTTATCATATCTGAAACATATTCATTATATATTATGATTTTTATTTTTATTAGTGTTGGCCCAAAATTATATATCTATTTGATGCATTGGGAAATGTTTTCATCTCATGAGATACAACGTAAGGTTCTTGGTTTGTTATCCTATGAAAATATTTTTATGTAATGAATGTTTCAAATATGATATATTTTCATTGGGTAAAGATTTACATGTCATTAGATAATATGAAATCAAATGTGGATTCAACCCAATATAGTATGGTACATTTCCCACTATGTTTATTGGAATGAGGAGCGAACCCAATCTATTATAAGAATATATATATTATGATAGTATTATTTTGGATCCAAAACATATTATTATGATTTCATGTTTTATATTTTTTACAAATATTTATGATTAAATTATATTGGGTTAAAATATCTATATGCCATTTTTATACATATCTCAAACAGTTACTCTGTCTCTCTCTTGTATTAATTATTTCTTTTAAATTTTAATTATCACATAAATATGAAAATAAAAAATAATACCATTGTGATAGATAAAAATTAATATATTATATCAAAATAACTACCTTATGAAACACTATAAAACTCTTATATTACATTTATAATATGAATATTACAATATTGAGTTTCAACATTAACATTTTATCAAAATTCCAACACATGATTAGGTATTAAGACCTATATAATGGAAGTAATTCTACAACGTAAATTAATGTGATCCTTGCACTCAGAGATGATCATATATTGATTTTCTATATTAAATATGATTTAATTATTTTTTAAATTAATTTTGATTCAATGTGTAAAGAAAAAATACATTCCAAAAATCACATCATATTTTATTTGAGGGATAAAATTAAATTATAGGGGAAGCATATTTCTAGAAAAATCAGTTATGGAAGAGTTATCAAAAAGAGATTTAATCATATTACGACAACGAACTTTGTTATAATGTTCAATATCAAGTCATTAGAGTACATAATTGATTCTCTTAGAATAATTCCATGATATGAAGTAGCACGTAGGTCTAAAATCATATAATACATTTGTAAATAATGACTGGCGATTAAATTAACCATTTATCCATTAAATATTAAGGTATACATAAACCTTTCAAAATATATGGACTCTTCATTATTCCATTGTTCATTGAGGTTTTTAAATCCTATAATCATTTATATCCCCTTTATCAAGGCATTTATTTACATAATTTCTTATCTACCTTCATTTAAAACATTGACTTGATTATTGTATCATTAGATGAAAATTATTTACCTCTAGAATTTTAACAAAATTATTCATTTCTATAAGATACTTATTTTATCCATATTATAAAATTCACTAATTAAAAAATCATATTGTTCCATGGAAAAATTTTAGTGGGAATTTTCTCCTACATTCATAATGTGTAAGATTTAGAATCATCCTTTCCATTGGTTCATTGTCTTATGAACCTTCATGAAACTCCATTTTTAAAAATTTTTGGGGATTTTTAAAATTTTATAGGTTTTTGTTTTTATTAATAGATTGAGACAATATTCTAGTCATAAACACAATATTTTTAACACTATGTTTTATCCTATTTGTTTTCTCATTTTGAAAACCATGAGATTTTCATTCCCAAAAATTATTAAATTTGTCCTCATATTTAAATCATTTATTATATTGTAGAAGAATTTAAATGATGATAATAATTAATTTGATAAGCATATAAAAATTTAATACTAATAATTTGGCTAAAATAAACCATAAATTAAAAATATTCGCTTATGTATGGATTTTTTAGTTGTAAATCTGAGCTACCCATGATTATTTGTTTATAAAAACTCTAGTTATATAAAATGAGAAATATTAAAATAGATTTTATTGGATCATAATTAGTATGTAAATAAGATATAAAATTTTTCCCATCAGTTTAAAACTAGGTGTCCATTCAGCCCCATTTGTTTTAAACAAGTACAAGATCATGTTAAAACTTAATAGATATTTTATAGGGTTGTTACACCTTGGTGAATTTGTGCCAACAACTATATCTAATTCATTGTATATAAAAATGGTTTACATTTCATGAAATCTACAAACATTATAAATTATTAATATCTTACGATACTTTACTATATTTATGAAAATCCCTATGTTTCTCAATATTGTTTGTTAGTCCAAATCCCAGTAAAAAATTGAAACCCAATATAACAATAATTAAGATGCCCCGAAATCACAATATCATGTCAATTGAAAGATAAAATAGTCTTGGATACTATATTTGAAATCAATTTAGAAAAACCATAATAAACCCAAATATATTTTATATCATTTTAATATTTTGAACAATACACCTCAACAATACACTCGTATTCCCGAAACCAATTTTTTTGTTAATTTTAACATTAGCTACATAAACATCTTCTAGAACATTATTTATTTGACATTTCGAACATAATTATGTACATATCATATCCTTAGAATAATAATACTATATATAATTACTGGGGGAAATGTAAAAAATAAGGATTGAACCCAAATATAAACTAACGAAAAACTATTCAATGATTCATAAAGAAGATGGATAATATAAATGTGATTAAAAAGGAAAAAGGATTAATTTAGAGATTATAAGTATCATGGAACTATAATATTGATTGATAAATAATTATAGGGTAATATATACCAATAAAAGATAAATCATATACCATACATCAAAAGTTTGGGAAAAAAGACAATATTCATGAGCAATTGACAATAAAAAATGCATAAAACATAAATATGTGGTATAGAAATTGTGAATGATCATAATTATATAAAAAATTACATTTTCCATGTATAAATAGAAATACCATCAAAACATATTTTATCAATAATCACTACATCCTTCCTATAAAATAGTGGACTATGCTTCGAAACCTATTTTAATATTTTATCAAGTATTACAACTCATTTCCTATACTGGATCTAGATTCAAATAACGATACACACAATTATTTAAAGGGATAAAATACATTACCCAATTAATTATAGAGATATATAGATCTCTCACATTATATAATGATAATCCATACATATTTTTTCCATATAATATAAATCAAACGCCACATCATGAATCCTTATAAATATAAAATGGCTTATATAAAATTATAAAATGTCATCTCATAAAATGATATAAAAAATTTATCAATTTATATAAGAAGCATTATAATAATAAAAAATTTAATGTAATCCTATAAAATAGTCCATAGGGGGTCGGAATTTTAGAGAGATATATAAAAATTAATACAAAATTGTAAGAAGATATTTGAAAAAACATTATAATCATTATTGCAAAAAGATAAATCTATGAGTAACATTCAAACATCTTTTTCTAGGAGATGATAAAATGATTTTTTGAAAAAATAATTTCTAAGTATTCAAAATTAAAAATCCATTAAAATAAAAAATGTCTTAGTATGGAATTTTTAATTAGAATATATCAAAATTATTAGAGTTAATTGAAATTTCTTATGAATTATTTTATATATTTTTAAGGGAAACCCCTACCTATATTAAAAATATAAAAAATTTGGAAAATAGATAAAGTGTAATATAAGTATTAATTTAGTTATTACTTCTTATAAATTTCAAATAAAATATTAAAATATTTGTTGAATTAATGGATATAGACATTGAAGTGAATAAGGGATTTGAGTGGATAGTAACTATTCTTAACAACAAAATATTTTTATAAATAATATAACTATATATGAAGAATAAATTTATGTTAAAATTTAAATTACATTATATATAAGTAGTGAGTAAAATATAATATCACTATATGGTATAATAAATCAATATTGTAAGAACATAGTCAATATGAAACTATTAAGACTCACATAAAAGAGTTATGTTAAGAAACCCACATACCTTGGATTCCAGCTTTATCAAACAAACTCTAATATCAGGTATACTAAACATAACCATATTAATTAGTTATTTAATAACATTATTTGAATATTTTATCATGTATAATATTAATTTTTAATCGTTTACTACATCCATATTTGTTACTTAGGCTTTATTTACATTATTTTATATAAGTAATTTTGTTTGTTTCAAACATGTTTTGTAATGGAGATAATGGTTATGGATTATTTATACCCATTTCATCATTTATAAACTACTATAGATAATTTAATAATTCATATTCAATTACTTATTTAATCCAAATTTAATTTTATGGAAATAATGGGTATTGTGTGTGAAAATTGAATTTCAAGTGAACTATTATCAAGAAATTTAGTGATACTAACAAGAAAAATTATGTTGATCAATGGATTTTTAATTTTACCCTTGTAGAACCATATTCATAATAAAAATTAAAATTTCATAAAATATATTAATATTAATTATTTTTCTATAGAAATCCATTTTATAAATTTATATCATCGTACATTTGTGTGATCAAACTAAATCAAATAAGAAAATGATTTAATTTACAAGTGATGATGACTATAAGAGTGAATATTTTTTTAAAATATCAATATTAAAAAAGATTAATTAAAATATTTATGTTTTATTATAGTGAGAAATTATATTTTTGGTTATTTCTAGGAATGTTAAAGAGAAAAAAATTCAAAGGATTGGATAAAACTCAAGTTGATGACCTACTTCAAATCATAAAAGGGATAATTGAAATCCAAGACATAGGAAACATTCCTATGATCTGGGGAAATAAAAACAAGGAATATGGATATAAGGGATGAATAATTTAATCATGTTCATATATAATTATAATGAATATCATGGTTTGTAATGGCGAGGGGATATCTCTTTTTGTAGGTGAATAAGAGAGAAATTTCTATAGAATCATAAGTTATATGAGGGAAAATGATGGAATCATATGAGAGTATTGTGTGCTATAAAAAGGAATTAATATAGGTGGATTTACCTTATAAAATTAAAAAAATCTATAATTTTTATGTGTCATGATTAATTACAAAAATTCGAGCTATATTATGTCACCTCTATATACACAATGTTAACAACATTAATTATTTAACATAGTTATTATTTTTATACTAAAGACATAAGATTACACTTTATAAAAAATAATAATGATATGACTAAAAAATTTAACTACATTAAATATAATTCAACTTCTATATGTTAAAAATTATATTTTAATGTGAAGAATATAATATAAATAAAATTGGTTTTGTTAAAAAATACATTATTAAAATATTATGTTTTTAAAATAAAATATCATATAAATATCTAATTAAATTAATGATAAAATATTTTTTTATAAATTAAAAATATATCATGTTATTCTTTTAAAATATATAATCTTTTTATTTATATAATAACGTTATAATACTTAAAAAAAATTCTTCGAAAATAACCCTTTTACCATTACTATGGTGATTAAATTTTTCCTCCATAACTTTTTTTTCAATATTGAAAATTAAATTGTTGTTATTAAGAAATTGATTCTTAGTAATAAAAATATTAAATCTATTTAATCAAATCCAATTTTTAAAATTTATAGAATTTATTTTTAATATAGTACACATAACATTAGAAATTTTTTTTATCAAAAATGTGATATGAAGCATAAAATGAATTTATTCCATTTATAAAGCTAGTAATATATAATGGAATATTTTTAGTTTACTATATATATTATCAATACAAATAAATAAAATAATTCATTAATATTTATTTTTATTCATATTAAGAGGCATTGTTTTATTAGATGAGGTGATGAAACTGGTGGAAAGGAAACAACAATCGTTATGTTATTAGATTTTTTATCATCAAATTATGATGTTTAAAATGACTTTTATCAAGTGACTGCATAAATGAGTGTTGGAACACATATTTGGTCAAGTGTCCATGAAAATGTGACCCCACGAAAGAGTGTTAATATACATGGTAGTTTATGTGGTATATTAAATGTGATAACATAAATAAGCATTGACACAGACGATAGGTCATGCAACCATGAAAATTTGACTATATGAAGTATTTTTGGAATGCATGGTTAGTTAAGGTATGGTAAAAAGATACCAGGTTATTGAGTGTTGAAGTACGTTATAGGTCAACTGATCATGAACAAGTGATCCCAAAAATGTGATAGTGTGAAGGAGTGTTTGAAGTCACGATTGGTGAAGTGGTTATGGGACTCCCTCTGTAAATAGAATAAGATTCCTGAATATATAATCAGTTGATGCAATGTAAATTTATATTATAGTGTTTAAATATAATTATACTTATTATCATTATTTTGGAAAAGTTTTTATGAATTATGTTTACGAATGTAAGAATGGAAATTATTAATGAATATGATGTTCATCATATCTGGTGGATCCACATATATGAATATTCACATTGGAAAACCATATCAAGTAATGGCTATATGGGTATCCATGTAACTAAATGGTCACATAGAATAACCACACAGTTTACTATTCCTGGAGGAAGCCATCACATTAAAAAATAGTATCCTAATAAACACATATGTGAATAATGTATTTGATTGGGTAATGTCGTATTTTCCCCATGTAGTATAATTATTAACATAGAATATATACACTACACATGGAATGATATATATGAAAAAATTAAATGTTTTTTAATTCTTAATAAGAATAATTCAATGATTAATTCTACATTGGTCACATGAATTTAATTTGGAAGAAACAAATTTCTAATGAAGAACAAAGATGTTTTGTTATTTATTCATGATCGGATATAGATACAAACAGTTATGAAGGATATTTAAAATAAATTTTTCTTATATGACAAGATATATTGTTAATGTGAGTTTTAATTAAAATATACATATCTAGTATCATAATAATTTTAATGTTGAAGAAATTTAAAATCCAAATGATTTGTACTAGAAAATTGGCAATGTTTCTATTATAATTATTATCATTTTCATATATATAGATTGTTTTCCAAACTGATATGTCTATTGTATATATGTTTGTGATTAAAATATATAAATAGGGCCTAATTATGAAGAAAATATATTGTTTCATGTAATGTTATGCATGTATGTTGTACCAATTCCCTATAGGTTATAAAAGGGATGAAGATTATGAAGATATCTACACACTGGATGAAAATATTACTTTCTACATTTCAATGGAATGCATTTTCTGTATATGATTTGAATATTTGTATTATTGTGGGATGAAAAAAAACATTAAGAATTTTTGTAATCATTTTTTATGGATTTTCCTATATACATTCATCAAAATATATATTATTTTATTATATGATCATGTGTTTTACTGCATCATACCAAGGATGAGCTACTAACATTGAGTAGTGAACTATTTAAATCACATAGGTTCTATCTGTGTGAATGATATTTCTTTACATCATAGTTTTATATAAATAGTTTTTAGGGTTTTTAGAGAAAAACATAAATTTTTTATCTCACAAATCCACTCAAACCACTTCAGTAATAACCTGATCTTGTGTACAAATAGTTGGAATCATTGGAGGTTGCCTAAAATGGTGTTTTTTATTAATGGATGGAAATATTTTATTTTTAATATCAAAAATAGAAGATATAAATATAGTTCATAGTAACTATGTACCCATGTTATAGAAGATGGTTTATCATATGTGTAAAGAATTTTTTTTCCATATCTCTTGAAAATCTATTATTATTTTCATTAAGTGAACACTGAATATTTTGTTCCCCTCACAAAAGATACAACCATTACTAAGATATAAATAAATTAGAGAATAATTTGAATGATAAAATTAAATTTTATCTTCTCTTTCAAAAAGAGAACTTCCAAATGAGAAATATCTCAAAACAAAAAATATATATATCTTGTATAAACTGAAAGATATATTTGATAAAAATACCAATGTTAAGAGGTCTAAGTCATATTTATAGATACTCATATGATAAGATCAAAAAATAATGATGATGAGGTTTTTGAGAGTTTATTTAAAAGACTAAATAAATTTGAGAGTATAATCAGATGCTATGGGGGTAATTTGGTTGATTATTTTATTTTCAAAATAATTTTACCCATATTACCTGGAAAATTTAATGTTAAAATATAGTATTTCGATGTAAAATATCTAGGTTATATTCCTCTAGATGATCTAAATATTATTATAAATTTATATAAAATGAGGAATGATGTTGCTTATAGGAAAAATTGAAAAGAAGATATGTAAAATTAATTTATATAAATTATACTTAAGAAAGGAAAGAATATTATTTTTGGGGGCCATGAAGTCAAATCATTAAAACCAGACTCTGTTTTGAATGTGAAATTATCAAAAAAGGTATCCTTAATTTATTGAAATGTGATATGGCAAAAAGGAATGTTTAAATGTAGTCTTCCTCTAAAATTATTAAATTTTTTCCTTGTTCCATATTTCTTATAAAATATCCCTAAATTGATTTAATATTATAAAAGGGATAAAGAATAAGAAAAAATCAAAAAATCCATAAAAAGTAGTTCATCCAATCTGAATAAAACTTCTCAATGAAATGATAAAATTTTTCCTATAAATAGAAGGAATTTTTTTATCATTATATGAAAAAATTGAATGTATCCATACATATGAGGGATTGAAACTAAAATTTATAATGTTGAAAAAAATTTAATAAAAAATGTATGGATGAATATATCACAAGTGATTATGGAAGTGACATTGGAATTGAAGATGAAAAAACACCAATGATGTTTATTATAAAAATTGAATTTATAAAATGATAAACAAAAATAACAAATTATTATAAGGGTAATAATATTTTATGAGTGTTAATTGTTATATAAATAGTATGGGAATTAACTATGATGATAATAAATCTATGTTATTAAATGTGATTGATAATATAAATATTTATATTGACACAAAAAGACCATGAGTATAAAAATGAATTAATAAATTAAAGTGTTTCAAATGAATAATAATCTTATTCAAATAAAAACATTTAAAATAAAGTATGTACATATCCTTTCTAGAATTATATTTTAAAATTTTATTAAATAATTTGTAAATTGTTCAATGAACAATCATGTTAAATGAACCATGTTTATGGTTAAATCTATTGAGATTGGAAAATATACATAATTTGAAATATATGACACTCTTTCAAAAAATATTTACTTCATCTATCTATATTTGTGTTGAAAAGAATGATATATTGAAGAAAAATATATCAAATAGTCAATAAAATCATGCTTCATAAAAATTGGATATAATTATTGGTTATTGGAAATAGAAAATTAAAATTCATTGTTATAGAAAACATGATATTTTAATAATAGATATTCCATTCATGGAAATTATTGGTAATATGGATTCTTCTGGCCACTTTAAAGGATGTTTTTGTTTAATTACCATCATCGTGATGAATGAGGATTTTTTGGGAGTCAAATTTAAGGGTGATTCTTCCCACTCTAAGAATAATGATTCAAAAAAATAATAAAAAATCAATATTAATGAGAAAAAATTGATTTCAAGTGAAAGAATAAGTGTGTTAATGAAGTCATATATTAGTTCATCATGGAAAATAATGTCTATATATGCCTACAATAAACCAACAAAATAATATCTATGGGAAATGTAATTAAATGGATCTAATTGTAGAAGTTCATTGTAAAGCTATAGAGGATAAATAACCTTGAATTTTAGACAATGGATTTTAATTTCACATTATAGGAATCTTGATTTTGTTTAATAATGTTTTTTAATACAATGAATGATCTATGACCTATTATAATGATGTTTTACTCTTGATTAAAGGGGTTTTATCTACTAATATTGGAAAAGAAAATTTAAATCTACAATCAGTTTTTATGTTGATCAGCTTGAAAAAAAATTATGGGTCTCATAACTCTATAATGAACGAAATGGGTAAAAAGTATAAAATATTTTTTTATGAAAATTTTCTACAATATGTGGATCATTTTATTCAAAAGTTCATTGATCAAAGGGAAATTTAATTTAGATTGGTGATTCTATACATTAATTCTATTTAAGTATGAATGATGAAAATGAACACTATAATAAAAGTCATTGTTATAATTTCTTAACGAATATGGTCATCCTTTCTTAATAAGAAAGGGTTCATGAAATTCCAACGTTTAAGATGGATATTGGATTTATTTTACCCACAAATTAAAAGGGGTAGATCTATAATTACACATAATGAATGGATGAGATTTAAATGTCATTTCCTTCGGTTGTAATCAATTCAGATATTTTCAATCTCATTAGAAAAAAAAATTAAAACATCAAAATAATTGTTATAATGACATTATAGATAAATTTAATTATACTTCTTATAATATGTTTTGGATAAAAAAATTAGAGGCTCTAATGATATTCAAATATTTCCGAAAATGCCCTCAGAAATATTATGATTATTCTCTTAAAATATTATATATAGATAATGTTGTTGAATATAAAAATAATATGTTTGAATATTATCTTGGAAAAAATGGAATTTATTGTGACTCAATACATCATACAAACCAAAAAAATATAGTTGAATAGTATAATATAATATTCATAGATATGGCTCGAATGAAGTGGATACAAAATTGATATTTCTATGACATTCTTGAGCCATGATATTATATAATAATGACATATTCAAAATCATTGCTACTATTTTCACAAATTAGTCATGACCCCATACGAGAATTTCTATAAAATCCACAAAAGGTAATACATCTCAGAGTTTTTGGAAACCCTGGTATCATATATATTAAAGGATAATATTGAGGTATATTTGTGCCTAGAATTTTTGTGTAATATTTCTCTGTTACCCAAAAAATAAAACAACATTTCACTATTATAAAATTTATACTCATATAATGGTTGATAAATCTAATGAAATTTTCCAGGAATTTTCAAAGAAAAAATTATTTGTAATGAACCATGCAATGAAAGTGATGTTGTTGATAATTATTTTTGAAGAATTTTAAGGCATAGAAAACAAAAAATAAATTTTGGAAGATATTCAAACTGAATTATATTTTTCAACTATCAAAGGTGGTGAGTAATAGTTATATTATTTTAATCCTTGGATAAAAAGACTCATTTAAACTCAAAACATCATTGACAAAAAAAAATACGATGAAATCATGAAGATATATAAGAACAGTAGATCATATATCTTTTAATTTTCATGTTTAACATAAATATGTGGAATAATATTTCTAGCATCGTGGATTGGGAGGTTCTATGAATACTAAAATTTACCAAATTGATAAGAATTTGACAGGGGAAGTAGTTCCTAAAACCAAATATAAAACTTTATTTACGGAAATGTGTGTATTATAAAAAACTTTAATGAAAATGGTGAATTTGTTAGTAAGGAAAAATTATTGGTGGGTAAAAGTTTATTTCTAGATTGAAGGAGATTATTTTTATGAGGCAATTTCATCAATTTAATGACTTGAAACCATTAAAATGTTCCATAGTATTTCTTCCCAAATTCATTAAATGCTTTGTAAAAAGAGCTTTCATGAATAAATTTCTAAATATATAGTGAGAATATAAGGTTTATTTTGAGAAATAATGTGGGTTTACTTTTTGGAGAATTTAAAAAAATAGGTTAAATAAAGCATTATATGTTATGAAAGAAGCCCCAATGACTGGGTATACAAAGATTGAAACCCGATTGAAGATGATTATTTACAGAAAGGAATGTGTGGGAAAAATATCTTAATAAACATTGATATTAATGTTTTACTCCTTTTTATTTTTTATATAAATGATATATTATTTTTAGGAAAAAAATAAATGTGTGATCATTTTTATAATGAAATAAATGATTTATTTGAACTTTCTGTAAATTGAAAGATGTGGCACATTCTTTGTTTGTAAATCTAACCACAAAATATCACATGTTTCTTCTCCAATAGATGTGCGAAATGAAACTTTTTAAAATATTTAGTATTTCTTAATCAAGACTAATTTTGACATCAATTTCAGTGGGAATAAAGATGTCAAAAAAATGAAGAAGAAAAATAAGTTAATCAACGATAGATTTTAATGTTTATTGGATGTTTTTTATACCGTGCATCTGCGTGATTATATATTCTATTTAAAATTACTCATTAGTCTAAACAATAATGTAATATATAAGAATCCCATTTCATTTTAGAAAAGATATTCCTTGGTATATAATTTATATAATATATTTTTGATTGAAATATGACTGTAATTAAAATTTGGATCTATTTGGTTTGCTGATATAGACTGGGCAAGAACAACTAAATATAGAGTATCCAAAACTAGTGGTTTTTTATTTATGGGTAATAGATGATTATTGTAGAATAGAATGAATTAATGTTCTTAAATTTTAATAACTATTATGGAATAATATGTGGTTATAACTCATTCTATAGCATTATTCTTGTGGATTAAAACCCATTTCAATAATATGAATGTTATTATGAAGAATACACTTTTATGTTGATTTTATAATCATTATTCTATAATTTTATTAAATATTTTATTTCAACAATTCTATTGTAATAAATTGAAAAAAATATCACTTCATCAAGAAGATTTTGGGAAAATATGAATTAAAATAAAATTATATTAAAACAAAGGATTATATTAATGATATGTTCAATAAATCATTCTATAATTATTAATTCTAGAATCTAATATTAATGTTATGTGTTGAAACTCACCTTGAAAAGTCTTAGTTATGTTGATACTCTCACCTCAACTTGTATCATTTGATATTTTTATCAATAGAAGATAATAATTGATACAAATTTATCAATTGATATGTGATATACCACTTTGGGGATAACATATATTTAATTGGAGTTTTTAATGTGTTAATCTATGATATATGATTTTTTTATCTATTTTAACAATATTATGGATGTGGATCCAAGAACTATTCTCTATATTTTGATGTTATTTTATGATATGTCGGTGTTTCGAAGAAATTATAGTTAAATATCACTATTTTATATACCACCTAATATTATTTCCAAATAGTTCAGGATTCACACCATGATAATTCTCTTGTCGTCTTATAATGTTTTGATATAGATACTTTTTTAGTATTTATATCATCAATGATTCATGTTCCATGGTTAACAATAAAATAACAAGGGGAAATTTTGGAGACCAAGAGGTTGTGCCTTATTAGTTGAGGTGAAGAAACTTACTTGAAGGAAATGGTCGTGGTTATGATGTTGGATTTTATTTTCAAAAACATTCTTGGTGACATGTTACTATAAACATGTTACCTCATAATTAATTATTAACACGCATGGTAGGGAGCATGACAGTGGAAAATTTACCTCATAATGTAGTTTTGAAACACATTTTAGGTCAATATAACATAAAAATATCACCACATGAAGTAATTTTTACCTAACTAGTTGGTTAAGTGACCACAAAAAATAGATCACATGGAATTGTGACAAGAATGATAAGTCTTATAAATGTATAAAAATGACCACGTGAAGGATTGATGACATTCCTGACATGTCATGTGATCCTGAGAAACTTTTCTACATGACTGAGTGTTGACACACATTTTATGTGATATGAATGTGGGACTTCCTCTATAGACATAAGAAGACTATTTTCTATAAAATCAGTCGACAAAAAATAAAATTATTTTTTAGTTTTTAAATATAATGATTAAAGTTAATATTTTTACCAACATGTTCTTGATTGATGTATAATGGAAAGAAGAAAAATGAGTGAGGAAGATGATGTTTGGTATACCTATAGGGCCCACATTGCTGAATGGTCACATAAGAGAACCATATTTCCAAATGGTTATATTGGAGATCATTGTAACTAATTAGTCATGACGGAGAACCATGAATCCAAATAGTCATGTTAGCAGTCATCATGTCGGTAAAAGATTTATCTGAATGAGAACACAAGTGAACAATGTAATTGATTGGGTCATTTAGTCTGTTTTATCCATATAGCTTAATCCTTCTAGTATGATATTTATAAAACACATGAAATGAAATATAGATAACATTGAATGTGGATATGTATTAAGAGAATTAATTCCATGAATAAAGATATTTTGGCCATGTGGTGTTAATGTGGATTAAAAATTTGTTTAAAGAAGATTGAAGAGGTTGTGTTATTTATCAATGACCAGATGTCATTACAGAAGGTTATGGATTTTGTTTCATATAGAACATTTTTATGAGACCGGATTGATTTTTTATATGAGTATTAGTTCATATATATTTGCAAGGTATAGTAAATATTCTAAAACCCGAAATAGAACAGAGAGGATCTTATGTTGGTGAGAACTAACACATTAGTTTTCATCATTATTATCTTATTTATAGAGATAAAAGGTTATAAAACAAATTTATTTTCTGTCATATACAAGTGTGGGATTGTAATATAAATATATTTTTAAGGAAAAATATATTAAAGTGTTTCATGTACTATTATGCCTGTAAATTATGATGAATCCATTCTAGTGAAATATTAGAAGAATAAGAAGAATACCTCAGCACATTTGAAAACAATATTACAATCAATAGTAAAAATACATATATTTTTTGCTTCATTTGAATTTTTTTATTAGTGTCAGATGTACTATATTAATGGGAAAAAATAAATAACCACAAAACATTTAGTGGCATTTTATGTATTTTTCATTCTTATATTGGTTTACAAGATTTATTAGTGGGTCATATGATCACATGTTTTACCAGAACATACCAAGGATAAGCTACTCACAATGAGTAGTGATCATTTTAAATCTATTACGTTATGTTAATGTGTTCTTGTGTTTAGTATAACATAAAATTTCACTAAAACTAGTGAACAATGATTTTCAAAAAAAGTATAATGTTTATCAATTACTGATTCCCCTAGTGATTTTGAGAAACTATGTACCCACAGTTAATGTCATTTAAAATAATAAAAAATTAAAACACTTAAATATTCATTGAAAAAATTCAATTTTTTATATTATGTGAATTACTTTTTAATTAATAATCAATGGTTTTTTAAAAATTGATTATATCATCTATTTATGTTGTAAAAACAATTATTTTACATAAAATAAGTAATTTATAATAAAAATATTGTTTATACCCAAATAAACATTATCCCTTATGACTATATACCAATAATTCTATATAGAAAAAATGTTTGATGGAATTATACCCGATGATTATATTAAAATTTTATAATGGCTATATTAACATTATTAAATACTATAAATTAAAACCATTATTACATCATGAATCACACTTATGATTTTATAAATTTTATTAAAGATTTTTCATAATGTTTTCTCTTTCCCTGACCTTTTTTATCATTATTAGATTACTTCTACTAATAGTGATTCATATGATTTGAAATGTTAATGGGGGGGTTTGTATCGGTCGATACATTAATATTTTTTACTTATTGTTCCATTATAATCTATTCACATTTATGGGATGTAATAATCCATTGAATGTAATGTGTAGTTTTATGTAACTTTTTTGTAATGTTCAACTTATGTGATTAGACTGTTGTTAGTTTGATTAAAATATTTTATAACACATTTACTAATTAATATAAATTATTTTTTCAAAATTTATTAACATTCATTATAATTGTTAATATATAATTGAATAAAAGAAAATGGGTCCTCTAGTATGTGGTTTTATCAAAAACATATTAAAGCAGAATTTAATTCAAAAATAAAAATTAATCCTCACACAAAATTCCCTATATTTAATGATAAATACCTAAATGAGGAATGAAAAAATATATAAAATTACATAATACCAAAATCGATAAGATTCATATCTTGAACTAAATATAGTATTAATCACTATGAATAATAGAGCCCAAAAAATGATCATCACTTGATGTGATGTACCAACTATAAAAAAATTAATTCCATGAGGATTCACATAATTTTGAGATGAAATCTACTCATATCCACCTCCTTAAGAAACATCATATTTCATATTTTGAGGATCTTATAATAACATGAATGAATTTTTATTTCAAATTGTACCAAGAAATTCTAGGTATTTGCAAAGACCCATTATAACATAAGGCTAAAGGTTTTCATTTGGATGGAAATGAAAAAAATGGAAATACTACATCTTTACAACTACAAGAGGTTTAACTGGCTATTAAGGAATATATTTTTGGAAAACATTTCACATCCGACCACACTACTTTCATATGAAGATGAATGTTGGTTATTATAAAATTTCATAATTATATTCAATAAGAATATCAAATGGGTGTTTGAATTCATTTTGATAGTTTCCAAACTCATTAAACTTTTTTCAATTACCAATTACATATTTCTTTAATGAACCATTACATATGTACCAATTATTATTTATGATGTCATTCTTGGATATCTATTGGATATAAACCATGGTTTAATAATAAATGTTGTCCAATTTGGATCAATAGTGTACTAAATTTTTTTACATAGTTGACAACATAACATAATGCTCAAATAATTTAAATATTTTTCCACTTATATAAATATATTTGATCCAATAATGATTAAAATAATGTTTTTTAGGAAAAATATAATGATAAATAAAGGTAACCCAAAATCCTTATTTACTCACAATCATTTTACAATTAAATAGAAAAACAATTGGACATATCAATGTTTATAATAAATATTTATTTTTAATTCATTTATATAACCACTAATGTTTATAAAATAGAATTATCAA
Source organism: Viscum album (assembly GCA_963277665.1). NCBI lineage: Eukaryota > Viridiplantae > Streptophyta > Magnoliopsida > Santalales > Viscaceae > Viscum > Viscum album. Next base: position 1,671,800,094 of record OY728146.1, on the reverse strand, counting down.
CTAAATATAATTTATCAGTGATGAGAAAAACAAAAATATCAATAAATATTTCACTATAAACCCTGTAGATTGTTTATATAAAAAATATATAACTATTTATCCTAGTGAATCACCAAAACATTAGAAAATTCATTAATTCATGATGAAACAAATTTTACCAAAAAAATAATCAAATCTAGAAAACTACCCAAGATTCCATTGACGAATATAGTTCTCAAGTGGAAAAGAAGTAAGTGGTTTAGTAATGATACAAATGTGAGGGCCATGTAAGTTATCATACTAGATAATGAAAAACATAATGGATTACTAGAATCAATGTTTGTTAAAATTAATAGTGGTTCAAAACTGGCTGGTCACATTAGTCTATTCTATAAAACAATAACCCAAGAAGTGATTATAGAATGAAATTACCTTATTAATAAACCATATAACATCTAGTAGTGTTTTAATGGAAAATAGTATGTACAATGTGAAATTAAATCTCATTCATTAATGTATGAATATATTAACACATGATGCACTTTAACACATAAATTTCCAATTCGAGAATTCATTTTTTATAAGATATAATAAGAAATATATTATTTTTCTAAAAGTTAATTTATAGAATTAATTTCTTATATTCCTTAATATATAAATATATATTGATCTATATGTAAAAAAAATTAAGTTTAATTTCACTCCTTATTAAGTCATTTCTTATAATAGTGGGTCACCATTATAGAAAACGTATCCTCATATCAATAAATATAAACTAAAACTAAATACAATTATAAAAAGTAATTTTTAGAAGCATTAACAAGGGTAAAAATTCATTTTATGTTTCTGTAATGTGTTTTTTTAATTGATAATTATAATCTGACTCTCTAAATATTATTATTCATTTATTTCATAGCATCGATAAAGAATTTATATGGTGAAACCTTTCATAAATGGGAATTGATGAGATCTTTTTGTGAGTAAATTTGATCATTTTTTTTGTAGAGTCTTATATTCCTAAGAAAAAAAATACTCAGAGAAAAAATATATTCTATTAATTTTTCGTACATAATTTCATAATACTAAGTAAAAAATATTCATTCAAAAAATATTATATTACATTGATTTGAATGGATAAATTATTTATTTCAATGATTTAGATTCCATTAAGCACATAATGACTGTGAAGATCACTTTATCTACCCATTATATAAAAGATAATCTTTATAAACATTTTCAAAACATTAATATGTATATGTTGTTTTTTAATTTAAAACACGAAAAATTAATTTATGATACATGCTTAAATGGATTTACATGTTTCGAAAATTTTTATATATTTTGATTAACATAAATATTCCATAATTCCAAGGCATGGAAGGTTATTAGGATATTTAATGTATAAACTTATATTTTTAATTTATCGATAATTGGTTACAATAACTTTTTTCAGTGTCAAGGACATTATTTGAAAACCTATAAATTGAATCATAATTTAAATGTACCTAATGTTTAGGATTCCAAATTATTGATTTTGGTACTCAAAACGTTGATGTTTATTTTTTTTTATTCAAATCTTATGCTTTCAGTACAATTGGATATGAATGTTTAATCAAAGATCATACAATTGAAGGTTATAGTTCATTAACTAAAAAACAGCTCCCGTGGTTCAATTACTTTGTAATATTTTCCTATTTTTGAAAAATAGTGTAGATGAGAATATTTTTTTTATTAGATGTGTCTAAAAAATATATTCATCTTGTTTTGAAGAGGTGGAAATGGAGAAAAATATATACACAGATCTTTTGGGGTATAACATTTTTGAGAAACTACATGATAATTTAGGTTATAATACTATGAGGTCACCTAATCCTGTATCCCTTTCATTCATGGATTGTCAGAATTTGATTTTATATTTAAATGAGGAATTGACATACAATAATAATGAAGGATGGAAATGATAAACAAAATTGAGGAGGATAAAGAATGTTTATTTAGTAAGGAGACACTGTCATATAATATTTTGTCTTCATTACATAAACATACATAGGAAATATGATCATAATAAACTTATATCCAAGATTATTGTAAAAGAAAGGAATATGGGTGTTTATGTATGATGTAATGTTTTTTATTTTATTATTAATATATAACTAGCTATCTCATTGAACAAAGGGGATGCATCATGTGATATAAATTATATACCAAATTTCATTAAAACATAGTTACTAGATCATTAGGTAATATATATGATTCTAATAGTCATAGATCTATTGACGGTCTCCATATAGAAGAATGGTATCTCCTATTTCATGATTTTATTGTAGTTCTAGAACCTATTACCTGGATTATGGTTGAGGATGTCACTTAAATGTTCTATGAAACGCCAGATTATTATCCCTACCATTTATAAATAAAAATATAAATAAAATGTTACTATAATTGATTTGTTTTCATCTACATAAGAAATCATAATTTTTTAAGATTAAGACATTATTCTCATAGAAGATGAACATTAGATGTTAGAAAACTGGGATAGAATTAATTCAATGATAAGGGGAAAAATAAATGGATTTCACCAAACTGGATGAATAATTTAAGGGTATTAATAAGGATAAATTTTCATTCGATGAATTATGATGATGTCTTATTTTAGAAACATTTAATATTTTCTTTGAATCAATCCTAAACATGAAATCAATGACTTTTCAGGGAAGTATAAAAATGATGATTTGGTTTTCTAAATTATTTTGGATTTGATTGTGTGCGTTGATATTTGGTTTCTCTTTTTTTCATTATGTTCATTTTCTAATTTCTATATCTCACTCAATAGTGTGGCTACATGTTTACTTGAGCTTCTTAGTGTGACTAGGATTATATGATTCTAGATATTTTTATGTGTGTGAGTAGATGGGTGCATATTTTTTAATGGAATTATATTTCTATTTGATATTTTATGTTTTATACTTAGCTTTCAATGGATATATGTTTGGATACTACTATATTCAATTTTAATGATATTTTCTAGGTGTATTTGTATTGTTTAGTTGTGATATGTTGGAGATTCATTTGAAATTAAGATATTTTCCATGAACAATGATTTTTTGAAGTTACCCAACAAACTGATAAAATTCTATCTTTCTTTGAAATAAAAATATTTGACTTTTAGATTCATATATAAAAAATTTATTGACCTCATCCCTCAATGATATAGTAAAAATAAAAAATCCTCCCATATTATAATAATGAATTTTTCCAAATTATAAATAGTGTATTAATATTCATTTCATCAATGTATTTGTAGTACTAATTTATAATAATATCTCATTTTAGAATAAATTGATATTAATTTATCTTTTATGACTATCTATAACTATATTATTATTTATGTTTATTAATATTTGGATTATAAGCCTCATATATTGATGAATTAAATTATTTCAAAACATTATATTAAACATGTGATGTTTGATCAACATTAGTTAAACCCAACCCTTTTAAGGGGTAAAAAGAAAGAGATAAAATTTCTAATATTTTGGATTATTTATATCATAAATATTATCAAATAACTTGGCCAAATCTAGGGATAAACAGTTGAATTTAGTTTCATCATAATAAAAAATGTAGAAAAATATATGCTCACACCCTAATGTAAAATAGTTGGTGTGTTTATATAATTGTTTTTAATCAATCAATGAATTTCCCTCATCTTATTCTATCATTTTCAATGATTATTTTCTTAGAATAAATATATCAATGCAAATAGATTTGAATATTTTTTTACTCTATTTAGTTTCATCTATTTTTGAGTATTTGAAATACAATTTTGTTTTACTCTTACAATAGGTACAAGAGAGTAATATATTTTACTATGTGAAATTAAATTTCATGGTGGAGTGGGAAATAAAAATAAATCATTCTTTATGCATGAAATGGAAGTTGAAAAATGAAAATATAATAGTAACTCCTCATTAATATTTACCAAATTCAATCATGAGGATTGATCCCTCTTTGTTAAATTTAGTCTAAATAAATTATTCATTAAAAAATTTAAAAATATTACACTTCCCGTGCATCAATTATTACCATAAGAGTATCATAAACCATATCTAGAAATTGTTTATATCTTATAATACTTGAACATAATAATTTTATGACATAGATCTTGACCCCATAGTCTATGACTGAAAACTAAATAATTTATTTATTGAAAATAAATAAAAGTACATTAAAAAATTTTCACTCACAACACAGCCCATATACCTATATAATGACATTCTAGGTATTGATTTTAGGTGACACCCAATTCCATATCTACCCAAAAACACACACACTAATTCTGGGTTGGTCAATAAATAGTGCTCATACTCAGGTCCACCTGGATAGCACATAAGCTGAGGAATCCCTATTATGATCCATTGGTTTAGAAAATAAGTGTATTAATCCATCATGGGACCCCTTCCATTTAGTAGTCTCTAAGGAAAATACCTATAACGTTGGGGTGGAATTTATATTAGTCCCATCATCACCACATGACAACCATACATGTCCCACAAACCATTCTTCGATTGCATAATTATCATGATATGGAATAAAACCACTCTTAAACCCCATGTAATAAAAAGGTAATTAAGATAAACTAACCCATCATCAACTTCCAATTTCTATGATGGATGAATCCATGATAATAAATCATACACCTTTATTTAGAGGTGTCTATGAATCTAAATCGTATGCCACTAAGCCCCATTATAATTGTATCACCCAGAGTCTTTGGAACTCTCTTCTATAAGAAACTTACTTTTCACACTACCCTCACATAGGTCTCAATCAAATTCTCCCTCAAGAATTATCACAGTTCATATATTGGAGGAAAATCCTCTCTTCCCTATCACCAACATAAAATCACCAGTCATAAATCCTCACATCAATATGAGGCTTTCATAATAATGTTCTTAGTATATGAAATAGTCATAATGGAATCCTATAATGTCCAATTGTATATCCATTGACCAAAAAACCAAACCCCCACAAATGGGTAAAAATGAATAGTACATGGAATGATCAATAATTACGCTGAATGAAATAAAAAATATTCATAGTTTACATTTACTTTTACAAACCATGGGTACATATTAGTTCTGGTCATCTATTACAACATGGACATGACCCACTCATAATGGGGTTTTTACATGTACCGAGTGACCCCATAAAAACACTAGTTAGAATCTACTTAGAATAAACATCACGTACACATAAAAATTAAAACTACCAAAAACATGAAAAACATACAAAATGTGTTCAGAAAACCACTTATCTTGTGATCATGTTTTCAAAATGGGAAACCATGGTGATCCTCCTAAAGACTATTTTTTCTCTAATAAATATACAAATAGACCCCCATAGTGTTTTCATTCAATCATAGTATGGATATAAAACCCCCAAAAAATTAATCTATTAGGATCTATAACATAAAACTAAAATTGGACTACCTCTCTGTCGAATCTATCAAATCTTCACTCCTATCATTGTTCCAAAGCAACTATAAGATGATATAGGATGACTAGAGCTCCACATTATAATATAACTTCTTAAATAAATCTCTATCTCTCCCCCTCTTAAAATCCATCTATTATCCATTAATTGAAAATAAAAGTGGTGTTTATGGAAGAATAATAGGAATGTATTTGAGAAAATAAAAGGCAATGAAAAATAGATAACGATGAAAATTGAAAATGAGAGGAAAAGTGGAATGGGATTTTGACTATTACCCTAGATGAGGTCATGGATTACCAAATAAAAAAACAAGAATTATTGAATCAATAGTAGTGTTGGAATCCCAATATGATGCTCCATTAAAATGAGATCACTCTACAATCATGAAAAAATAAATTAATATTTTATTAATTGAATATTAAATATTGTTTAATAAATCCAACATCTTGAATTTACACAAAATTATATTCGTAGGGTAAAACCAATTTTTATGGGAAAACTACGTGGTCAACAAATATTTATAAGATCACATTTTTTGTTAAAATGACAATTTTACCCCAAATGAGAATGTAAAACAAGAAATTAAAATTCCCACTCGTTTATATGACATGAATAGACAAGGTTCATTATAATCTCCCCACAATAGAACGTCTCATATTTATGAATTCTTGGTAGACAAACTACTAAAATTATTTCACTCTATGAATTAGATTAACCAATGATATCACAGTCATCAAACAACTATTTTCATGTATCCCTAATAACTCTCTCAACATGAGAGACATTTAACAATTAACTGTCCAATACTCGTCACCAACCACCACTCTCCTACTAAATGTTTTGTGATTCCCCAATACTATCTCTACGGTTTTAAGGCTCACACAAGATACAAACTATGAACCTAGGATAACAAGTCTAAAACACTAATAATGATCTTCATTAAATATACATTTAATAAGTTAGATAACCCCCAATATAGATCTCGAAAATGAGGCATAACATCTATACTGAAAATTACCACTTTGTTTTCCATTATCCAGTTCCATTCTATGATACAAAAACCCTACACAATCCCTCTTTTATACAAAAACCCAACATGACAATATGGTCAGACTCTGAAATAGTATTTCTATCAAACTCTCACCTCAATTGAAAGGAACTCCTAATGCCACAAATTCTCATGTGATAAGTCTAAATGTTTTTATCAAGAAAAATAATTCCATGTAATAACCATAAAAATCAGTAATATGTAAACAAAAACATATCAATTATTATCCAAAAACCCATAATCATCATAGAATCTACAGCCCCTCAGGATCACATGTTTGATATACGTTCTAGGTATAAATAACTACCATATTTACCCAAACACACACACACACACACGTCAATGGGGTTGTTATATCAATTTGGAACCAACTAATTTCCTCTCAGTCATCACCTAAGCATATTCATCCCTCTTTGCATCATCCTTCACCCTATTTTATATGATGAACCCATCTTTGTATCGAACTTCCCTAAATAGATTATTAGTAAAACACTTATTACTATGGGGTAGCACTTCTCTAAGTATAATCATAAACACTTAATGGCCTTACCAATCTCACAAACATGCCTCAGTTGAATCACCCTCATGAGAGGGAATAAAACCCATATCAAATAAAAACTCTTTGAAATGTCAATATGACCACCTGAACCATTATTAAATACTCACGGACAACTAAGAATAATGTATGATAAGTCATCATAAACCTCAATTCATGGATTTCTAGGTCTCTTACACAAGGGCCCCTATGTCATTGCCACAAGACCTCACATGGTTTCCATAACACTCTTTCCTTCCATGAAACTAATTATTATCACAACCCTCACAGAAGTCTCAATACACATCTCCCTTATGAGTGATCATAGTAAATAAATTAGTGTAAAAATCTATTTTTCCAATACTCACCATCTATGAATCCACTTTTAGAATATCATTCATCAGTAATAAGGTATTATCATCATTATCTATATGGAAATAACATTATGAATGGAATCTTATATTGAAAAATTATAGCCATGATGTGTCAAATACCTAAAACCCTAGAATGGGTAAAAAGGATGTGTACATGGAATGTAAAATTGATACATAACACTTAATACAAAATCAAAACCCTATACAGATAATTTCATTTTCCCCTGGTATATCTAGGGTTTTGTCATCCACTACAATATGACAATCACCCCCTCATACCAGGTTCTATTCCAAGTACCCAAACCCACCCCCAAAAACATATTACATGATATATAATCATACTACACATAATAAATTCACAAAAATATCTACTTACACAAAATATAAGAACTAATATCGTGTGTTCTTCAATCCAAATATCATGTGATCTTGTTTTATGAATGAGAACCCCCTATGATCCTACTAAAACTATAGTTTTTTCAAAAATAGCTACAAATTCACCCCTATGGGTAATTAAGAATCAAAATAATTATTTAGATGTATAAAATAATTAAACTAAAAGTATTCATAACATAAAATAACAACCCTACCAAATAGTGGTATCTACCAATGATTTTCTCGTATCTGAACTCTGCAGCTTTCACAAGACAGTGTGGTGTTACCCGATCACCACATTGACATCTTCCTTCATCCCTATCCTCATATCATTCCATCCCATCCATTATCCAACTAATTTATATGACCTATAGAATCCCAATGTGTAATATATAAAATAAAATTTTAAGTAAAATAGAAAATGAATGAAATGGGAAAAATGAAAAAGAATAAAAAAAATGGAATGGTAAGGTAACATGGGACAAACCCCCACGCACACAACTATGTTATATCTCACCATAGAAAAAAATATCAATCTAGAATAAAAAATTATGTTTCAATCTCCATATTATTCTATTTTCAAAAGATATAATCATCCCAACATGTGTAAAAATTTTAATATTTAATTAATTAAAGAGTATATATTTTTTGAAAAAATTAATGTCTTTGATTTCCACAAAACACTTTTCCTAGGGTAAACACTTTATTTTGGGGAAAGAAGTGTTGTCAAAAAATATTTCTATGACCCTATGGGGGGGAATAACCATATTACCCCTCATGAGCACCTGAAACTATGAAATTAAATTTATTCTCATTTCCACAAACGTAATAATCATTATTCTTTATAATATCCCAAAAAAAATTCCCTTCCATGAGGTGTTTCAGTTGTCAAACCACTGATATTAGTTCACTTCATGTGATGGAATAACCAATTTTATCGCAACCCTAAAATTAATTATCTCACTGAACCCATATGACTCTATAAATGTAACATTCATTCGAAAATTATTGATATTATACTCCATACCAAACTGCTTCTCTTTCACCATCTTGTAACCATACACTATATTCCACATCCCTCACTCTATATATCATAAAATTAAATGAATATATATAAAAAAATACACACTCCACATCACAAACAAAAAACACTACCCACTAATTCCATGTTCATTTTGAATATGACCCTTCATGCTCTATAAATCAATTAAAATGGGGATCACATCCAACGAAGACCTATGGGGAACTGAAAAAATATCAATTTATTCACATTTTTTCTTGTGATTCGACCTCAATCTGGACACTATTTATACACCACATAGGTTTCCTAAATATATAATCAAACAAAATAGACTAATATGCAACCGAAATGAAAATGTAATTAATTTGGGGGGAATATGATTTCACTATAAAAACCACTATCCTCCTCATTGTATATTTATTCCCCATGAACCAAACCAATTTTGTAAGGATCACAATAAGTATGAACTAAAGACCTAGGATAATTAACCTAAAAATTAACATGATCCTCATTCATGTCAATTACAATAAATTGGATCACCCTCAATACTCCTTCTTAAATAAAACATTCCTCATACTCCAAAAATAAGCATAAGATTATCCCCCATATAGAACCATTCCTTCTCTTGAGCATTAATTTATGCTCTCACCTATGTACAAATCCCATTATTGACAATATATACCATCTCCAAAATATACCATCCCAATTTCTATCTCTTTGACACTAAGGAACTCCAAGTGACATACACTACAATGTTAAAACACTCAAGGTGCCACTCGTGTAAAATAATTCCATGGAATCAAAATGATCATACAATAATATTGATGGAATATCTATTATATAATTTTAAAAATCAAGAACTCACTTTTAATTCTTACCCAATATTCCCTCGCTAACCCCTTTCAAAACCCTCTCATTTTTTTCCCTCAATTAAAACAATATTTTAACTATACTAAATAATGTGGCACTTATCAAGGGCTCAGAGTGTCCCACCCTACCCAACAGTCTAGTCCCATATAAGTATCAACCCATGGAATATCACATGTAATGAAACATGAAAAAACATACATCTATAGGGTTCCTCTTATAAAATCATATTAACATTCCAACCCATCCACACAAAAGGGAACTGATCTTCACCAATCATTATCCTACGAGACTTCTCCATCTAGAATCCAAACTCATAGATGGTCAGAGTTATATTATGACACTATCCTAGATGATTTATATCTATAAAAACTATATCCACTGACAGTTCTTGGGATTAAAAAAATCCATGATATATTTTAAAACAACATATTTTTTGTTACATTCACATTAAATATGATAAAATCTAGTCATGAAAAAACACAGACACATACTCACTCAATCAGAATCATACTCAATTGATCAATAAATGTAACCATAATGAAAATTTTAATCTACATATTTTTTCTTTTAAATGATAAATATGTAAAAATAATATATTTTGTTTCAAATAATTTTAAAAATAAAACATGTATGGTTAATTATACTGAAATAACCCTCTATCATTCCATGTTTAGTGAACCACTATCACACAATTTTGTTATATGGAGTTCCATTCCAATATACATGAGAAACTTTCATATAGATTTTTGTTGGAATACTATATCACTAACCCCAACAAATAGAAAACCCCTAAGGAGTTCCCATTATGATGACATTTTCTTCACTAACCTATATGGTTCATGATCATTTCCCATATATCGATGGATATTTACATCATATTCACCATGATTACCACTATAAATCTATTTGACTACCCATTTTATGGAAATATTAATATATTTCGTTCCCCCTATGTAGAATTCCACCGATTACATATATTATATTATTTTTATGATTAGTTTTTGACAATTAAATAGAGGGACAATACATTGTGAAAAAACTCCCACTTGTAGGAACATATTTATCATGAAAATCCTAAGATCCTAGTTTGATGTGTGAACATAAATCTCATGAATGAACAATATGAGAAAGAAATCCTATAACTGTCTTCTTGAAAACAAACCAATATCTATATCAATTGATAAAATGATCATAAAATAGCATGTATTTCACATAATGTGAAGATCATTTATAGTACTATAACATAGAATACTAAGAACATTAATTCGGAACCCCTAAAATCCAAGAATTCTTTTTAGTGAAGGTTTTCATGATTTACTATATCAATATCTATCATAGGATATGGAACATTGAAATATATATTATCTAAAATATCATAAAAATAGTAACTTAAATGAAAAATATCTCTTATACTTTGTTTTAATTCCATATCCCCACTCATTTTATGATTAATTTCCAAACTAGTTCACTTTGTGACCTCCAGAGTACCTCCTCATATGGAAAATGATTACATCTAGTAAAGTCGGTCTATGATGGTACTGTGTGGAGACAATACTCATCATATCAGTGGGAAATATTATAACTAAATCACTAAATATCATCTAATATAGTAAATAGATAAGATATGTAGATAATTAATCAAATTGAACATTATATATAAATCTAATGCCACATAAAAACCTAAAATATTCATACTCAGGTATAAAAACTATGTTCCCACAAGGCTCATCAAATATACAACATAAAAAACATAAATTAAATATTTCATGCTCTTCTACCAATGAGGATACAAGCCATAATCCTATTCTTTATGACTCTTTAGTCAATATAGATAAATATAGTCACCACATGAGTATAATAGCTTGATCAAGAAATCTTATGCATCCTTCTCATCCATTACAATTTTCGATCAACATGGAAGAAGACATAAATTCTATACACATACACACTAATGTTCTTGTATCAGGGGTTAGAAATTAATTTCAGTAGGCCTCCAAATATAGTTAACTTATTACCTATTTTCATAAAGGAATTTATAATTAAATATGACCAAACTTTCAAATAAATGACTAGAATAAAATAAATAAAAACCATTGGAGGTTATCGGGTTCTACTATAGAATGAGACTGACTCAACCCTTACTCAGAAAGTAATGAAATGTATATGACAAAATTCTAAACACCAATCCAATATATTAACCGTCCATGGGGACCATGTTCTATCATGTCCCCATGAATTAGGGTAAAACCTTAGTTCCACAATCCCAATCAAGAATACATACGTTAGTGAAAATCCAGAATGTCTCTAAGAATGAGGGTCACTATAAGTTATCCTCTATCCTATCGTTGGGGATCCCATCATAACACCTCTACGGATGAGTATTGGATCTTGGAGCATCACCCAGAATCCCCCCAAACCCATGATCTTAGTATAAACCACATGGTAGCACCTATACATTCTCGATGTCATGCTGAGAAACCCTTATGTGGAGTGGTAACCCCTAGTAAATCCAATATTTCCAGTTTTGGCGGATTCTTGGGATACTAAGAAAATCAAAGGTCATATCCTCCCAAGATCCCATGGATAAAATTTTGGGAATCTATTATCTCAATGTTCTTCGAAAAAACTATATTTTGTGCATACCCAAAATTTTACAGTGTTTCCATAGAATAAATAAAGGCGATCAAATGGTCACCCTTGATATATCTATCATCTATTATTGTGGATATATTCTTATCCAACACATCTTACCATTATTTCAATCATAATAATTATATCATTATCAGTGTCCTACTTGTATCTACATTTGATTACTTTAACATGGGAGTTAATAATGGTATCACTATAATAAAATAATTCCTACCATCCCTTGGATTCATGTATATGTGGCCGCACATACTCAAATATTTTATCCCGCCACATCTTATAATCCTCCCCTATATCATTTGAAACACTGAATTTTAGTTGAGTGAGTAATCAACCTCAAATATATCATGATAATGGATCCCTAACATAACTATAAAACCATGGTCCCATCCATTCCATTGGGTGATTCTTAGGAATCCTATGAAAATAAAATATTTCTAGCAATAATAGTTGATAAAAATTGTTATTATAAAATTATATAACTTAACAAATTAAAATAATAAAAACCAATCAACGATTACATGTACAACCATTCCCATCAAACCATCTATAGACCATCGGGATCAAATGTTTGGTATGGATTTTAGGTGACACCAACTACCAATCTCTATGAAAACATAGGCACCACTTCAAGGTATGTCTATTAATGGTGCACCAAATTAACTCTTATTGGATAGTACACAAGTGGATTTATTGCTATATTGATCATATATGTTAGAAAATAAATGTATAAATCTCTCTTGGGATTCGCTAGGTCCTCACATAAGTGGAATATTCCATCATGGAATCCTCTATCACTAAAAAGTCTCTAGGTCCAATACTTTTCATTATTGGATAGTGAATCATGAATTTTTGTCATCCCCACATCATAATCCCATGAGTCTCGCAAAATATTCCTTAGTGGCCTAATAATAAGTGGGTGACATAAACACGATATAAGAAACAATGTTTTCATGAGTCCAGTTTTAACACTCGATTTTTTATCAATTACCCAAGGCCTACTATAGAAAATAAATGCTAAAAAATAATGTAGATATATTTGGTGGTGTCCAAGGATGTTATACATGGACCAAAAATCCCTTTCTACTATGTCTTAACTATGACCTTTATCAATATCTCCCACCAAAAATCCAATTTTTCTCAAAATATCCACAATTTTATCAATCTATATCTCCCTTAAAAAACTATTGGATCATTGTATATAATGATATATTTTCCTCCCTATTTTAGCAGACCTGAATCTTATTTAAAATGATTCCAAATCACCAGTGTTTCTTCATGTCTCTATCTATGAGAAATAACTAAGAATAAAATCCTCTTATGTCCAATTATAGATCTATAGAAAAAATCACCCTAACCCCTCAAATGGGAAACTAAATACGTGTGCATGTTTTGTTATTTAAAATCTACAACCAGTCCGAATACATGTACATTCTAATGATACAACTAAGTTATGTCCATGTACAACTACGTGATCATGTCTCCCTCACACATATTGTCTAAACTAGTACTTAGGAACATACATAAAAACCCAATACTAAACATGTACTAAAAAACATGGAGTTTATCCAAAAAACATCATCTTTCTTGAATAATATAAATAAATGGAATTTTTCACCTGATATTAAATGTTTCTTTTTGTGTTTTCTGAATGCGAAACTCTTTCAGTCCATTTTAAATCCCTATTTTCTAAAAAAAATATAGAAATATTGACACCCCATGGGGTACCTGAGAATCATAATAAGTATTTTATAGAAAAAAATACTATGATATATATATGATAAATCATAAAACAATCATATCTCGTGTCAGAATCAATGGAAGATTAAACTCTATTAGTGCTCACTGGCTATTGCACGATGATCCAGCGAGGCCAAAGCAATGTGGGAACACCTCTCTTATTCTTTGTCACACACACACTCTTCCTATAAATATTTATTTTATCATTAAAAGAAATACCACATGGTGGGATTGAACATATTTATAGGGTAGTAATGGATAAATAATACTAAAATTGGGCAAATAAAAGTGAAAAAATAAAACAATAAGAAATAAAAATGTACATCGTCCCTCCACGAATCATGGGATGATGTTATGAATCCCATAAGTATTACCCTTTTTCATAACTAAATTGTGATGTCAAACTAATGATTTAGTTATCTGTTCAAAATAAATAATTTAATGACCATTAATGAATAAAATATTATAAATAAATTAAATATAAAATTTTCTCTAATAATTTAAATTCCTCCAAACTCCACCAAACTCTTTTCCTATAGGTAACACCTTATTTTAAGGTTAATAGAGTGGTATTAAAATATTTATGAGATCATATGGTAGGGTAAAATTAAAATTTTACCACTAAATATCATATAAAACTAATAATTAAAATTTGTTTTCATTTAGGAATTTCAAAATAACTTGCTCCACTACAACAAAAATATCAAACTATAACATAGTTAGATTAGACACTCACTTGAATAATTTCCATTTTTACCTCCAAAGATAATATCATCAACAATGATTTCTACCTAGAACATATCATCATTAAATTATTTAAAAAATTGTATTTGATAGGTATGTTTTCTTTTAAACAGATTATTTATTATTTAAGATTTTGGATGCGGATACAAAGATCATGGTTCATTTTTAAGTCCATATGAATATTTTATTATTACAAACACCATTACTTCATTATACTAAATTTCAAAACTCCTTATGTATTAGATATTTACATCCTTATTTAGTACCCCAATCATGAATATTTTATTTAAAACATTTTTTTTATTTTAGAAACCTCTTTGAATCATAACCTCTATGAAAATTTAGATTAACTCAAAAAAAACCACTAGTACAAGAAATTATTTCATATATTTGACATCAAATTGATAATATTCATTGAAAGAAATATTTTCATAATTCAAAATCAGATTTATATTTTCATCATAATTCTTCTTGGACACCCATTTAGATTTAATGATGTTGTTGTTATTCATAGATTTCTTAATCCCTCATGTTTGATTATTCACAATTTCAAACATTTATTCATTATTTGTTTAAAACCACAATCCATCCATTATATCTAATTCAGTTTTTAAAATATTTACTCGTTATAGAAGTGAATTTTGATCAACACTCCCCATTATCTGAGTTCTTTTGAGCTGATGTATAACTAAGAATGATGGATTCATCAATTTCATCACATTTATTCTACATCAAGTAAATTATTTACTTAGTTTTTCAGAATGTTAGTTATTTGATATAATATCTATATAATTATCTGTTTTTCTACATTATCAACATCCAAAATCTCTTTTAATTTCACTAAAACTATTCTAAAATATGTATTTACTTTCTAAAATACTAAACTATTTTAACATTGTATTTCTCCCATATCATATTTTATATTGTTTTTTCTTCTATTTATACAATAAAATATCTCAATTTTGTGGATATACTAATAAATTAGTATATTAGTTCCAATAGATTTATGATATTAAATATTAAGTAAATGTTGTCTTCTCCATGTATTTCACCATCTGATTTAACATTTCGACTACTATATTTTGTTTTGAATTTTTGCTAATGATTTTTTATGTTTAACAATATTTTACTCTAAATATATTCCCCCAAAAATGATAGTATATTTTTATAATTTTATTATCAGAAAATATCAATCAATCATAAAAACTATTTTTTATATCTCTTCCAAAACCATTTGATGCCTAAGAGAACTTCCTTTTTTGACTATATCAACAAAATGCAACACATCCCACTATATTCCTCAATAACAAAGATAACGTTACATTCTTGAGGATTTATATGATGTGTCATTAGGCTACAACCATAACTATAAACGATTTTATGAATATGATATTTCATATTCATCTCTTGTTATATGTTATCTCATAACATCAATATAATGACCCACCTGTGCGAGTCATTTATTTTTCTTAATTATTTTTTCAGCATTATATTTTTTATGATTTTATTGGTGAAATTGGAGATATTTTAGTAGATGGTTAACACCAATATTCCTGATTCGAATTTTCTCTAAATTTTAACCATTGAAATCACACATTAGGGAGGTTTTATAAAATATAAAATTAGATTAATTTAATGATAAATTAAAATATCTATGTGATGGGAGAACTATGATTTTGGGTTGGGTATATAATAGACATAGACATGGTAAATAGTTTGAGTCTGATGGGTACATATGCTTAAATCACGATTTACTATCTACATGGTGTCATTTTACGGGGTACCCCATAATGTAATAGAAAAAATCCATTTAGAAATGGAATTTTGGACTTTTAAATAACTATAATTTATACATAAAACACTATTATATTAATTTTCAATTTATTTACTATGATTAAGATTCATTATCAAGTGTTCTACCCTATTCTCTCCCTTTAGAAATATTTTATTTGATCATTGTCCATGATGGATCAAAGAAATTTTAGTTTTCTATATATTGTAATTTAATACTATGAGATTATTATAATATCCAATAATTTTTGATAATTTCAATGTAGTTCGGATATTCTCATTTTTTTCAATTTTTTATGGACTATGGATTTCTATTTCTGATCTGATGTATATCTACTATAGGGATTAATCTAGTTAAATATAATGCATTACTTTCTTTATTAATTTCTAAATTTATTCCCTAGGATAGACATGCTATAAAACTTCCTTTTCCTCATAATGGTAGTAGCCTAGTTCTTTTAAATAAGACATATATTTTAATTAGTCTTAGGGATTCACTTCTACATTGAATTCAATGGGTGACAAATCCTCAATCTCGTAAACTATTATAGTTTGTTAAATATAGTGTCCAATGGTAGAATTAGATGTAACTAAATATAGAGTTTAAGATTAAAATTTAATAAAAATTTATTTTCCTAAATCCTTACTAGAATAAGTTACTAATTTTGAAATTGATTATCCCCCATTCGTTGGGTCTTATTCTTTGGTCACATCTTTGTATAGTAAGGATGAATAATGTGTGTTATTATTTTTATAAAAATTCTTATATTAACTTGTATAGCTTAAATGGGAATTTATATTATAACTTCATGATTGTGAAATAATTTTGTGTTTATTTTTCTAGATTATTCACATATGTGTCCCTTCTTGGGACCACTTTCTGTATAAGGTTTTATTTGTTGTCAATAGTTGTCAACGAAGATCAAAATAATGTAGATCATGAAGTAATCCAATGAAATGGATGAATGTAAATTCAGATGATTATTGTATTGATCATAAGTTCAATGAACTTGTGTCAAAGGTGACACATTGTTTACAACAGTGAAGAATGGTGAGGTATTATCCATCTGAGGATGATTATAGAAGAATGGGGATTAGATGAAGACTATTAAATTCTTCATGATTGCATGAGAACCATGCAAGCGAGTTCTTGAAGAATGGAATCGTATGATTTTCATGAAGTAGAGAATGATGGTTTAAGAAGAACACAGTGTGGAAGGGATTGGAATTCTGAGATGGCCATGGACTTCACATTGTATCAAAATATGATGATCCTAAAGATGATCTATCAAAATATATTTATCTCGATAGTGGAGTTTGTGAAGAAACAAGAAGAGTTTCTGAAGAATCCAAATCACAGAGAAGAAGCATGAAGGTTATGGCCGAAGCATATAGTGAAGGTGGGGCTGTTTCCCAGTGTTTTCCAAATTTTTGGGCCTGAAAATCAGAAAATGAAGACATGGTTTTTTTGCAAAAGGAGGTGCGTGCAAAGGGGAAGTGGTGTGTGAAATAGGTGGGTTGTGTGTGAAATAGGAGAGTTGTGTGCGACAAATAGCATGGTGCAAGAAATGGTGGAGAAATGTTTTTCGCGCAAGTAGTGTCTTTGATCAGAAATACTGAAAATTGGAAAAGTCAAGTGGCGCATGAAAAATCAAAGATGTTCTCGCCATGCGTACGGAAAATAAAACTTGTTCGTGAAAAGATGGTTGTGTGAAAAAATGTGGGTTTGATGTTTTACGCACAAGACAGTCTTCATGTTCAAAATGATGAATCATGACAAAGTCATGTGGTGTGTGAAAAATCCATATGGAGCGCGAAAATAAAAGGAAGTTGTGCCTAATCTAAAGAACTGAGAGGCAATTTTACGCACAGGATGGTGTTTTACACGCAAGGTCAAAATGCCTATAAATACAAGGTAAGGCCCTCTCATTGGGCATGGCTCGACACTTAGACAAATACTGTGCTCTGGTGCATGGAAAAATCAAGGTATAGAGTATTGCGTGAAAGAGAAAGTGTTGTGTGAAAAATTGAAGTTCTGCGTGAAAAAGAAGAGTTGCGTAAAAAGCCTTTTTCGCACCAAAAAGTTATTTTTACGCTCAACCTTTGAATTTTATGTGCAAGACACCGAGAATTGTGCGCGAAAAATTTGGGGATCCCGCAGGCCATTGACAGGTGCTTAGCAAACTCAAATATGTTATTCGAAGACAGAAGAACAGTGAACCATTTGGTTTTATGAAGATAATTAGTACCGCACACACATGACTAGTGTTTAACACACTTATTATGCTTTGCGAAGAGAAGAAGAAAATTTTGTGCAACTAAAATCAGATCTACACAGAAAGAGGGAAGTATAACGATACACTCCGGTGTCGGTATTGGGAATTAAAGGAAAAGAAGAAGAAGATTTAGCACATTATGTTATTTCATTAAAGTAGAAGATTGAAAGAAAAGAGCATCAACTCAGGACTCTGCTGCAAGCATTGTCTCATGATGAATATGAGACAAAGACTTCAATGAAAATCTATTGAAGATACCTTCATGTATATAAACTGACTGGGACTTATCCAAAGGTAGTGAGCCATGGGGAGTCCACATGAGTGACCTGAGGGACATATTGAGCTATCCCTGAACTTTTGTAAAGGTAGTGAACCTTGGACAGAGTGACTAATCCCAAAATTTTGTAATCCATACTGAGTTAAGATTAGTGGAATTTGGTTCGACCGAAAACTTGTCAGCATATGCTCCTTGGACATATCCCTTAGGCGTGAACCAAGTAAAAATTGTTGTGTCACCTCTTTGCATGTGAATTTTTCATTTCTGGTCATATACATCATACAGGTTAAACTAGTTCCTACCAATATGGGAACATGATCCTTGTTTTTTAAAGAAAAAGTTGACAACTTGATGCACCCCTCCCCTCTCAGGGTGTCCCGGGGTCCTACAAGTGGTATCAGAGTGAATGGTTCATGTATGTTGTTTACTCCACAGTAATTATATTCAGAAGATGATTTGAGTTTCTTTCTTAATGTCAACAATAAAGTGCAGTCGTGATGAAGATTCATTCATTTCTGAGCAGAAGCCTACATCCAGCAAGACCACGAAAAATTGAAAAAAGTATGAGAGGAAGCAGTTGAAGAAGTCCCTCATATCTAAAGAAGATTCAGTGTCTGGTTCTCCATGCCCTTGCAATAATGAAGAAATATCAGGCTTGGAAAGTAACGAGCAGGTGGCTCAGGTTCCTACCATAGAAATGGAATAAAATTATATCTCAGGTGATCCGAATAAATTAACAAGTTAACTGCATGATATTCCTAAAGAAATAGTTGCTTCTATTTTTAGAATATTTAAATGAATTCAGGTTGAGATCAATCGATTGGAAAGAGAAGCTGATAATTTGGAAAAGAGATTGGAAGGAAAAATTCTTGAATTCATAAATTTCACCAAATAGATTAATGTCTTTGAAGAAATAGAGGGAGTCAATAAGACTCTAAAAGAAAAGATCCATGCACTTGAAGCTGAGCTGAAGAAGAGCACTTAAGTCATGTGTTTTTGTTTAGAAGAAACTTCCAAGAGATTCAGAGAACATGACTCTTTGTTACAAACCAAAGTTAAGATGAATGAAGATGAAATTGAAATACTGAAGAAGTCTTGTGAAGAGAAGATGATCATGATTGATGATCAGAATATCATCCTAGATATTTAATGTAAAAAATCGGAAGCCTAGTTGACACATATTGATACTTCACAAAAGAATGAAATAGGAGATTCTGGTACTCAATGTTTATTAGAGGATACTAAAGATGAAATACCTCCAACATGTGGTGAGATTATTATGAAAACTCTTGTTTACCCATCTCAAGAAACAATATCTGTTTCTATTCAATGCACACTGGAGGATGCTAAATCCAAAAGACCTCCAACATGTCATAAGATGATCATGACTTCACTCATTGATTTGTCACAAGCAACTGAGAAAGTGAAGGTACCATCCAAACCATCTTGTACTATTTTTTCTAAATACGTTCCCACAATCAGTGAAGGCTTAAAGAAAAATTCTAAACAAGTATGGATGAGGAAAGGTTAAGAGAAGAAACCTACCACCATGGATAGGGTGGATATGAAAATAAATTGGAAGACAGTTCCCCAGATAGAGACAAACATGTTAGGAAGAAGGCCTAACTACCTCATACAAAAGATACAGTGATGAAAATATTTGTGGGTCAATGTTGGCACTGTAACAGATTTGGGCATTGTGAACTGGATTGTTGGTACAACACCTTTAATGAAAAAGCACAAAAAAAAAAGATTGTATCAAAGGGAAGAAATCCAGAGAAGAATAAGCAACATCTGTAGGTCCAGATGCATCTGTTTACAGCAAACAGATTTGGAATTCTTGATAACATATGTGATGTATGCAACGACAGTGGTCGCAAGTTTGGTACATTTTCATCTAAACATGATTTCATTATTCATAAGAAAAGAAGACCTCTGATGTCATCTAAGTATGAAGCAAGTACAATGGGAAGAAATCAGAATAATAGTTTGAACACACATTTCCACATGAACATCTCAAGTAGGGTAGGTGAGAAGACCCAGGAATCTAGATCCCTAAAATTTAAGGGCTATTCATCCAAAAGAAAAACTAAGTGGGATGAAACTCAGATGAACTCATGTGGAAGATTCAAACCAGCTACAACTATTCCAAATGACATATCATTCATCTTGCCAGAAGATTTTGAATGAATAAGGAAACTTGAAAATGAACAAGACAAGGCTAGTGTTAAAGTAAAAGAAAAACTTTCAAGTGATGAAGAAAGAGTCCAGGGGATATTGCAAACCAAGAGAAAAACAAGTGTCAATGAAGTTTTGTGTGAGAGATGCAATAAATCCGGTCACATTGAAAAAGGATGCCTAACCATAATACCAGAGAAAGAATTATTTGTAGATAACCGAAGATTGAAATACATGGACATTACATTACATTAGTGGAATACTTAATACATAATGAAAACAGACACTCAAGGATCGTAATAGTTTAGTGTCTTTGGAAACTCAGAATATAAACATCTAATCATTTTGAAATACCTTCAACATCTCCCATAACAATATTCCCCTTTTCATTTCCTTACCTAAAACCTTTCTTTATTTCTTGGGTAAAATAAAACATAAAAATGGTGAGCTCAAATTCTCATTAATGTCAAACATAGATAACATAAAACAATCCATAAACATTTGAAAGCAAAAACATGAACATGAAATATAAACCTTAAAACCTCGAGCAAAGGAATAAATCTTGGAAGTAAGTAAGGCATTCATCATAAAGGAACATCAATCACGATGAAATAGCATGGGAATAAAACATGTAATTGTGGAATCCATTCAACACATGTAATGATTTCCATAGTAGCCAAGGCATTTCTTCCAGGACCATCTTAGTGGACAAAGTCCCTTTCTGAATCGAGTTCACTCATCGATCCAGTCCTGTATCACTGAACCAGATTAACTTACCGTTTCAGCCATGTATATCTCATGTGATATATAATCATTCCCCAATGCATTGGAGGGAGTTATAGGTCCCACCCATCTCATATTGAAGTCATTCTTTTGTGTGCCACAATATAAACATAAATCATTCATCATAACCCAAGAATAAAATGGGTTTCATATTCATCATTCCATCATAACATAATCCATACAAAAAAATATGATATAATTTCATCATAAAAAAAGTGAAACCATGTAAATCATATAAACATGATACTTGAAACATACACATATTAAATAATGTCATCATAGACGAAAAATCATTTTGATAAAACACTTGAAATGAATTCTTGAAAAAAATATCATTTTTTCTTCAAAATCATTTTATTTTCACAAAATGTCGTGAAATTTAAAAACAGGATTTTTTTTGAAAATATTCATGAAATATTTTAGAGTATGAATCATGAAAATAAAGCTTTATAAAACCGTAAATATCCTTTCATTCCGTATACATTAAAAAAATATTCTTCTCGTAAATTTGTCGGAAAAGTCAAAAAGTACCTTGTAGGGTATATAAAAGAAATATTCCTTCCATACCATGGGGTAAGAGTCAAAATGGGTAAAAATGACTTTAAAAATACATGCATACACTTTTATAAAACATGGACATGGATGAAAGCAATAACCCCAGTAAATAATTACGAAAAAGCAATCTCGGATAAAAATGAGATTTGCAAAATTATCCCTTACCATAGGTCCGATATGATTTTTACGTATCCAAACCTCCTGTATAATGATTTAAATAATGTCATTGACTTATTACAGAATCATATTCATTGTTATTATATCATATATGGTTCACTTATGACTTTATATTACCTGTTCTTTTGTAAATTCATGTTAAAGTAGCGTTTTGGGTAAAATCATTGCATTTTTCGTTCCTATTTTAACTTGTAATTATTAATATGATTACTTAGATCATGATTACATATATAAAGAATTTAAAACATTATTTATATATAATATATATTCAGAATATACATATATATAATAGATCGATAAATGGAAATAAATACACCGTTGATGGAGACGGTAGTCCGTACGTACGCATGAACGCTAGTTTTGTTTCCTTATTGAATTGAATGGAATTAAGTAGATGAAATATATATATATATATAAATACAGTAGCTTAATTATGTCATATATTTCATTATTATTCATTATATATACTTTATAATCATTCTTGAATGGTTAATCATGGAAAATGAATCTCATCGCATTTGTGGAGACGGTAGTCCGTACGTACGCACGAGCGATGATATCATTCCCATAATCGTGGAATTGTATTAAAGTGTATCTATAATATTATATAATCTATATCACTTTACAATAACCATATATAGTTATTTATTTACACCATTATACCCATCCATGTAAGGTGGTGGCGGAAAATAGATTACACCACGGCGTGGAGACGGTAATTCGTACGTACGCACGCGCGGTGATTTCGTTTTCCGTAGGATGGATTGATGGTGAAATAGGGTTGTTTCATACATATAATAACATATCAGTATATTATTGATACTGATGTTATTACTTCATAATGAAACAACTAAAGAAGAAGAAGTGGAAGAAGAAATAAAATTTGAAGAATCGGTAACGGACATTATCTCTTCTTTTAAGAACCTCTTTGAGACCTCCTTTTAGGGCACTAAAATTGGTCTTTGAAAAAAAAAGACCTCTAGGATGTTTCTAGGGAATTGGGGAAGATAATTTGGCAGATTTTGGCGAAGCTTTAAGGCTCAAAGTGGTGTGAGGAAGAGAGGGAGGAGGTGCCCTTTTATAAGGGAAGAGAGGGGCACCTTTGGAATAACAAAAAATATTATTATATTATAAAGTCATATTCTGTTTTTCATAGCTCAAAATTGATTTATTTATAATATAATGTGGGGATGGGTCGAAATACTATCATCCAATAGAATTTATACAAGTTTAGGTTTCTATTTTAACCTTATCATTTAGATTTCACTTTAAGTTAAATAATTTTACTTTTACCGTGTCTTTTTGTTTTCTTACACTATAAGGTTAAAAAAACTTACTATAACAAGCCCAACGAACCCCTAGTGGTTCATTATTAATAAATATATCCTTATCTAAGTCATTTGGACGAACCTTAGATTTTTATGAATAAAATAACAATTAATAATATAATATTTGTTTTAAAAATTATTTTATGTCAATTTTAACACTATTTGGTACTTGATTTTTTTAAACTCATAACAGCATGATTAGTTCTAAAATAGTTACTTAAATCAATAATAACATGTCATATTAACCTAGAAAATTACTGGAATTCATAAAAGGTCTCAAATTACATTTATTTTGGTATTTATAACATCAATGTTGTCAATATTTCACTAATAAGATAATTATTCATCATCTATGTGTCATAAATAAATTAAATTATTTAATGTCTAAAAATTATAAATAAAATACCATTATGTAGGAAATATTTTTAGCTTTCTAATGAATAATTATAGACGAATTTATCTCATGTATAACCTTATATGAAAAATGCTTTACTTATTAAACATTGATTTTAACTATTTTAACCATTCTTTAAATAAATTTACATTAAATGTCCTAATCTAATCCAAGTGGGCCTAAATGGTTATATTTTATTCCAAAGGATTATTTTGGTCGAATTATACTTATCCAATAGAATGTGGGCATGTGTTAGGGTAATAATAATTTCATTTTTACCCTTAATTATCCTATTTACTTTTAACAGTGGTAAATAAAAGTAAAAAGTTACTATTCACAAATAAATATTTTCATCTCATTGAACCACATTTTAGTACATGATATTAACCATGTCTCTCGGATTTTTGAAATTCCACTCACAGAAGCGGTTAAATTATGTTTTATGAAAAATTCAGTTTTTTAACTACCACTTAGTGGTTTCACTATTAATCAAAAAATGAAAGTTTCCAAAAAATACCAAAAATTAGGCCTAAGATATATTTGTTATTATGAATTCAAAAATGATGTCGATTTTACCAAATTCAAAACATATCAGTTACATTAACTAATTTAAAAATTAATTCCCGTCGTCAAAAGAAATATCGTGTTTTTAAGAGATAATAAGTATCAAAAGATTGACACTTGTTTATGTCTGGTTTAAATGTGAAATTACATCCAATGAACAACATTGTATTAAATGGTAAAAATATATTATAGATATACTTTAAAACCACTCAAATTAATAATTTATCACTATTAATTATTTCGATAAAAAATGTTTTTTTAAATTAAAATTTAGTAATTTTCACTATTCATCAGAATATGAAAGTTATCTGAAAAGTACCAAAATTTCACCCTAAGCTAATTTAGATATTCCAAATCCAAAAATGAAGTCCATTTTAAAATATAAAATTTATAAAATTTCAAAAAGTTGGAATTACTATTCATAATGGTTAGGTCATTATAATATTATAATAATATCTCGTTTAATGATGCTCGGTATTGCGTACTACACATGCTATCGAGGAAGGTCACGATTGCGTGTAATGCAAGCCATGTCAGGGATGCGTGTTGTGAAAGATCCTATTGGTGTAGCGTATAACACAAGACCTTAATGAAATGAAAAAGAATATTTTTCATAAAATATCGGGGTGTTACATTCTACTCCCCTTAAAATGAATTTTGCCCTCGAAATTCATCGGGGTTATAAATGGTTTACTACTCGAAAGATTCTTTAATAGAATCCCACATCTTAAAAAGGAATACCAAAACTTGGCATTAAAAACTAAATTATGAAACATAACGGTTACCCAAATTAACTCATCATTGGGTTTCCAGGTAGGAGAACATTGGTGAAATATGGATATGGAAGAAAAATATAACCATCATGTTCTGATAGAGAGTGGTAGAGAACATGGCTATGAAAAATCCAACAATCACAAAGCCATAAATTTGTGATGATCTAAGGTACCATCTGATTCATCGAATATAAGAGCACTAGGACAACATTTTTCGTTTT
This sequence comes from Viscum album, assembly GCA_963277665.1. Taxonomy (NCBI): domain Eukaryota; kingdom Viridiplantae; phylum Streptophyta; class Magnoliopsida; order Santalales; family Viscaceae; genus Viscum; species Viscum album. Next base: position 1,671,773,949 of record OY728146.1, on the reverse strand, counting down.
CAAGATCATTTCCCTAAAGTTGATGAAATTAGAATTAGAATAAATACTTTCATGATTTTGGTACAGTCTCACCGTTGGTCGTTCTTTGGAAAATTTCCACTTCATCTCTTAAAGAAATGAAGTTGATTTTTTCATTCGTGAAGTGTTGGAAGATCATGTGATAGAATGACGGATCATTACATCTATCTCAAACAAAAGGTTAGCAAAAGTTATTAAATATACATAAGTCGGTCTATATTGAGATTAATCATATATAGATCCTAAAATGGAATTATACATCATATATCATACTGCATAATATAATAAAACTATTTTCTACTAAACAGGGACTTCCTGTAGGCCAGTGGTAGGCAATAAAGGCCTGTCGCACTTCAATTGTGGGTTTGATTCCCACAGCCTTGTCCGACGTGGTGGGTTTTCGCCCATCCTGCATATCGTCCTTTTTCTAAAACTACATTACTATAACATACCATCAATAATATCGAAAAAAGTTCTATCCTTAAACAATACTAACTTATGTCTAACATAATCCATTCCAACCTTTAGGATTATATAAAATACTTCATTCCAAGCTCATAGTATAAAGAAAAGGATTACTTGAAATGTCATCAACCAAGCATGTGAATACCATCATTTATCCCCCATATATCATGTTGGTCACATTCCAATCATGTGAATACCTTAATCATGTATTCTCTTGAAAAATGAATTCCCATTAAACCTTAGTGAAAACATAAATGATGTCAAAAGATAACTCATTGCACATACCAAAATCCATAAATTTTATATACTCAAACCATGATATAACCTTCTCCTTATATCAGTCATGAGCTCATGAATACTATCAAACATTTAATTTTATCCTTATCCTTTCATTATGCACATATCATCTACTTTACAAAAATATCTGAATAACCTTTCATGGTTACCGGTACCATTCATCTTACACTTTCAAAACATAAGGAAAGACAACAGTGTAACAATCCTCCGATGTCTCTTTATTCCATAGTACCATGAGATTACTTATACAACATTACACTTGGTAAACATGTAATCCTTCCACTACCTTCTTAAACCATTGACCGAGCTTCAACAATTCTTTCATCTCACATATCATTTGTAGTCTCTTCATCATCATCAACATAAATACTCACCATACGACCATACTGATTCTATTCATGAGAATTTCCCTTAGGGTATTGGTTTTCATAATTCCCATACATTCCACATTTAAAACACTTAACCAGTATTGATGTCGCAGCAATACTATTATACTCATCCATGGTGTTAAATAAACCTTTTCCTTTTCACTTACTGGATTTGTGTCCTTCTTTTCCGCACCCAAAGCATCTTCCAGTACCTTTGAAACATTCTCCTTGATGCCTCTTCCCACATGATTTCATGAGGGGAATTGAACTTTCTTTCCTCTATGATCATCATGAAACTCCATCTTTCTCTTATTAGGTGAGTCAAGATACTTACCAAAGTTGAGATTATTGATCATATTATGAGATTGCTGATTAGGAATAATAACGATGTTTGGACTTCAAAATCCTGTTTCATTTGGTTTCTCATGAAAAATATCATTCCATTGTCCATCATATCCTACATTATCATGAATCTTCCTATTTCCAGCCGTTTTCTAAAACCCAAAAAGAATTGTGTGAGAGGAAAAAATCATGCTAGGGAAAAAACATAGTAAAGGGGAAGTAGCCTCAATATCTAACATCTTAGGTTAAATTCTAAGATCGTTACCGTAATTCTAGGACTATAACCTATAATTATACTTAACCTTAGGGACATCTCTAGACATACCTTAGAAATATCTCTAGGGATCTCACTAAAGTTCTCACATCCTATTTTCCAAAGGTTGAATAAACGTTTCCTCTGATACCAACTGTAGATACCCGAAGATTGACGTACATAGACATTAAATTACTTTAGCGGAATACTTAATACATAATGAAAACAGACATACAAGGATCGTAATAGTTTAGTGTCTTTGGAAACTTGGAATATAAACATCTAATCATATTGAAAGAACTTCAACATCTCCCATAACGATCTTCCCCTTTTCATTTTCATACCTAAAACCTTTATTTATTTCCTGGGGAAAATAAAACATAAAAAGGGTGAGCTCAAATGCTCAGTAAGGGCAAACATAGAGAACATAAAACAATCCATAAACATTTGAAATCAAAAACATGAACATGAAATCTAAACCTTAAAACCTCGAGCAAAGGCATAAATCATGGATGTAAGTAAAGAATTCATCATAAAGGAAAATTAATCACAATAAAATAGCATGGGAATAAAACATGTAATTGTGGAATCAATTCAACACATGTAATGATTTCTATAGTAGCCAAGGCATTGCTGCCAAGACCATCTTAGTGGACAAAGTCCCTTTCTGAATCGAGTTCACTCCTCGATCTAGTCATGTATCATTGAACTGGATTAACTTACCGTTTTATCCATGTCTATTTCATGAGATATATAATATTTACCCAATGCATTGGAGGGAGATATAGATCCCACCCATCTCATATTGAATTCATTCTTTCATGTTCCATAATATAAACATAAATCACTCATCATAACCCAAGAATAAAATGGGTTTCATATTCATCATTCCATCATAACATAATCCATACAAAAACAAATTTGATATCATTTCATCATATGAAAAGTGAAACCATTTAAATCATAGATACATGATACATGAAACATAAACATATGAAATAATGTCATCTTAGATGAAAAATGGTTTTGATAAAACACTGGAAATGAATTCTTGAGAAAAATATCCTTTTTTCTTCAAAATCATTTTCATTTCACAAAATGTCATGCAATTTTAAAAAATATTTTGTTGAAAATAGTCATGAAATATTTTAGGGGAAGCTTCATGAAAATAAGGCTTTATAACATCGTAAAAATCCTTTCATGCTGTATATGTTAAAAAAACATTCTTCTCGTACTTTTGTCGGAAAAGTCAAAAACTACCTTGTAGGGTAAATAAAAGAAAGATTCCTTCCATACCATGGGGTAAAAGTCAAAATGGGTAAAAATAACTTTAAACATACATCCATACACTTTTATAAAACATGGACATGGATGATATCAATAACCCCAGTAAATACTTACGAATAAGCAATCTCGGATAAAAATGAGATTTGCAAAATTATCCCTTACCTTAGGTCCGATATTCTTTGTACGTATCCTATCCTCCTGTATAATGATTTAAATAATTTCATTGAATTATTAAAAAATTATATTCATTGTTATTATATCATATATGGTTCACTTATGACTTTATATTACCCATTCTTTTGTAAATTCATGTTAAAGTAGCGTTTTGGGTAAAATCGTTTCATTTGTCGTTTATGTTTTAACTTGTAATTATTCATATGATTACTTATATCATGATTACATATATAAATAATTTAAAACATTATTTATATATAATATATATTCAGAATATACATATATATAATAGATCGATAAATGGAAAGAAATACACCGCTCATGGAGACGGTAGTCCGTACGTACGCATGAACGCTGTTTTCGTTTCCTTATTGAATTGAATGGAATTAAGTAGATGAAATATATATATATATAGATAAATACAGTATCTTCATTATGTCATATATTTTATTATTATTCATTATATATACTTTATAATGATTCTTGAATGGTTAATCATGGAAAATGATTTTCATCACATTCGTGGAGACGGTAGTCCGTACGTACGCACGAGCGATGATATCATTCCCATGATCGTGGAATTGTATTGAAGTGTACGTATAATATTACAGAATCAATATCACTTTATAATAACCATATATAGTTATTTATTTACACCATTATATCCATCCATGTAAGGTGGTGGTGGAAAATAGATTACACCACGGCGTGGAGACGGTATTCCGTACGTACGCACGGGCGATGATTTCGTTTTCCGTAGGATGGATATATGGTGAAATAGGGTTGTTTCATACTTATAATAAAATATCAGTATATGAGTTATACTGATGTTTTTACTTCATAATGAAACAACTAAATAAGAAGAAGTGGAAGAAGAAATAAAATTGAAAGAATTGGTAACGGGCATTACCTCTTCTTTGAAGCACCTCTTTGATACCTCCTTTTAGGGCACTAAAATTGGTCTCTGAAGAATATCAGGACCTCTAAGATGTTTCTAGGGAAGTGGGGAAGAGAATTTGGAAGAGTTTTACCGAGATTGAAGGCTCAATGTGGTGTGAGGATGAGAGGGAGGAGGTGCCCTTTTATAAGGGAGGAGAGGGGCACCTTTGGAATAACCAAAAATATTATTTTATTATAAAGGCATATTCGGTTTTTAATAGCTCCAAATTGATTTATTTCTAAGATAAGGTGGGTATGGGTCTCAATAATCTCATCCAATATAATTTAGACAAGTTTAGGTTTCTATTTTAACCTTATCATTTAGATTTAACTTTAAGTTAAATAATTTTACTTTTACCGTGTCTTTTTGTATTCTTACACTATAAGGTTAATAAACTTACTATAACAAGACCAGAGAACCCCAAGTGGTTATTTATTAATATATATATCTCTATCTAAGTCATTTGGCCGAACCTCAGATTTTTAGGAATAAAATAACAATTAATAATATAATATTTGTTTTAAACACTATTTTATGTCAATTTTGACACTATTTGGTACTTGATTTTTGTGAAAATCATAACAGCATGATTAGTTCTAAAAATGTTACTTAAATCAATAATAACACGTCATGGTAATCTATAAAATTAGTGTAATTAATATAAAGTCTCAAATTGAATTTATTTGGGTATTTCAAGCAACAATTATGTCAATATTTCATTAATAAGATAATTACTGCATCATATTTGTGTCATAAATAAATTAAATTATTTAATGTCTAAAATTTATAAATAAAATACCATTATGTAGGAAATCTGTTTAGCTTTCTAATTAATATTTATAGTGGAATTTAACTTATGTATAATCCTGTATTAAAAATAAGTTACTTATTAAACTTTGAGTTTAACTATTTTAACCCTTCTTTAAATAAATTTACATTTAATGTCCTAATCTAATTCTAGTGGTCCTAAATGGTTATATTTTATTCCTATAGTTTTTTTGGTCGAAATATACTTATCCAATAGAATTAGGACATGTGTTAGGGTAATAATAATATCAATTTACCCTTAATTATCCTATTTACTTTTAACCGTGGTAAATAAAAGTAAAAAAGTTACTATTCACCAAAAAAAAAATTCATCTCATTGAACCACATTTTAGTCCTTTATATTAAACTTGTCTCTCGGATTTTAGAAATTCCACTCACAGAAGCGATAAAATTAAGTTTTATGAAAAATTCAGTTTTTTAACTACCACTTAGTGGTTTCACTATTCATCAAAAAATGAAAGTTTCCAGAAAAATACCAAAAATTAGGCCTAAGCTATATTTGATATTATGAATTCAAAAATGATGTCTATTTTACCAAATTCAAATCATATTAGTTACATTAACTAATTTAAAAATTAATTCTCGTCGTCAAAACAAATAACGTGTTTTTAAGAGATAATAACTATCAAAAGATTGACACTTGTTTATGTCTGGTTTAAATGTGAAATTACATCCATTGACCAACATTGTATTAAATGGTAAAAATATATTCTAAATATACTTTAAAACCCCTCAAATTAATAATTTATCAATATTAATTATTTTGATTTAAAAATATGTTTTAAATTAAAATTTAGTAATTTTTACTATTCATCAGAATATGAATGTTATATGAAAAGTGCCAAAATTTCACCCTAAGCTAATTTAGATATTCCGAATCTAAAAAATGAAGTCCATTTTGAAGATAAAATTTATAAAATTTCAAAAAGTGGGTATTACTATTCATAACGGCTAGTTCATAATAATATTATAATAATATCTCGTTTAGTGAAACTCGATATTGTGTACTACACACGCTATCGAGGAAGGACACGATTGTGTGTAATGCAAGCCAAGTCAGGGATGCGTGTTGTGCAAGCTCCTTTTGGTGCGGCGTATAGCGAAAGACATTAATGAAATTAAAAAGAATATTTTTCATAAAATCTCGGGGTGTTACAGTAGTACTCAAAAGGATTAAGGATGTGCCATTCAAAATCTCTATTAAGAAGAAAAATTCCACACATGAAGAAGAAGATAATATGAATAGAGCCATGCTACATCAACACATATCAAAACATATGTTCAAATGTGCAGGCATGAAGACCGGAATGAACAGAGGAACTTTGTCGAGAAAAGCACCTCAACCATGTAGCTCATATTGACGAAGAAAGGAGGAACCACCTTTTTCCCTTAATCATTTCTGTGTTGTATTTGTTCTGAAAATGCAGGGAATTGAAGGTGAAGCATTCTCTCGGGGGGATAACCTGAGAGGTAGTGAATTCTATCAACTCTTCATAGCTAATCTAAAGAAGTTTCCATCCACAGATGATTCTTCAATTGATATTCAATGATTAAGATGATTAAGGATCACTCATGATGAAGTTGATGAGGATTTTTCCCTTGAGGGGGAGGAAAAAATGAAGAAGCTTCCAAAAATCATTGTTTCAATCAGTATCAACTCCAACTGGTATTAAATTCAATTAATATGTTAATTTCATGAAGAACATGTCATTGGAGAAGGTATGTCATTTCACAATATCTCAACCTTGGTTACTCAATACAAAGATCATTCTACAAAGGGGGAGTAACTGAATTGATTAGTGACGTAAGAAGAATGGATGTGCCCCAGGACCACTTATCCTGCCAATTGCACTTCAATTTTTTTGATCTATTTGCTGATGTGAGTGCAGAAGTTTCAAGTTGATTATTCCCTATCACATTTGATTTATTTTTCCTGAAATGAAAGTGGTAAACCATTGAAGACCAAATACATGAGTTCTTATCTCATGTGGTATCATGATCTATGAATAATGGACAACCGTGTTGTCTATATCAAATCTGCTTGTTTTCTAAATCGAGCATTTCTCAAGTAGACATAGAGTGAAATGATTAATTAAACATTCCTTATGTATATATTTATACCCTCCATGCAATGAGCTTTGTATTTCTTATCAATAAGGGAGAGAGAAAGTGAAATGAAAGTATCAAAGGTAAAGACAGGAGAGGTGATTCTCCTTTTCACAATGACATATTCTTCTCAGGAGGTTTTTGAGGTATTGAAAAAAAAATACAAAGGTGGAGATTGTTGTGACCACTTAGTGTATTAGGTTGTATTTGATGTCCACAATGTTCAATTAAGATCAAAATGAAAGAGATCAAGAAGTACTCCAATGAAATGGAGGAATGTAAATTCAGATTAATGTTGTACTGATCATATGTTCATAGAACTTGTGTCAAAGGTGACACACTGTTTATAATAGTGAAGAATGGTTAGGTATTATCCATATGAGGATGATTAAAGAAGAATTTGGATTTGATTAAAACCATGCAATTCTTCATGATTGCATGAGAACCATGAAACCGACTTCTTGAAGAATAGAATCGTATGATTTTCATGAAGTAGAGAATGATGGTTGAATAAGAACATGGTGTGGAAGGGATTGGAATTATGAGATGGCCATGCACTTCACATTGTATCAAAATATGATGATCCTAAAGATGATCTATCAAAGGATATATATCTCGATAGTGGAGGTTTTGAAGAAAGAATAAGAGTTGCTGAAGATTCCAAATCCCAGAAAAGAAGCATGAAGGTTATGGCCGAAGCATATAGTGACGGTGGGGCTATTTCTTAGTGTTTGCCAAAAATTTTGGCTTGAAAATCGGAAAATGAAGACATGGGGTTTTTGTAAAAGGGGGTGGGTGCAAAGAGGAAGTGGTGCGCGAAATAGGTGGGTCGTGCGCGAAATATGATAGTTTTGCATGAAAAATAGCATGGTGCGCGAAATGGTGGAGCAATGTTTTTCATGCAAGCAGTGTCTCTGATCAGAAATTCTGAAAATTGTAAAAGGCAAGAGGGGCATGAAAAATCAAAGATGTCCGCGCCATGCGTGCGGAAAATCAAATTGTTCGTGAAAAGATGGTTGTGTGAAAAATGTGTGTTTGATGTTTTCCGCGCAAGAAAGGCTTCATGTTTAAAATTATGAAAGATGACAAAGTCATGTGATGTGCGAAAAATCTAGGTGGTGCGTGAAAATAAAAGTAAGGTGTGCGTAATCTAAAGAAATGAGAGACAATTTTACGTGAAGTAAGGGGTTTTATGCGCAAGGTCAAAAATGCCTATAAATATGAGGTGAACCCATCTCATTGGGTGTGGCTCAACACATAGTCAAATCCCGTGCTCTGGCATGTGAAAAAATGGAGGTATAGAGTACTGCATCAAAAAAACTGCTGCGCGAAAAAGAGATGTTCTGCACGAAAAAGAAGAGTTGTGTGAAAAGCCCTTTTCATGTCAAAAAGTAATTTTTACATGCAAGGTTTGGATTTTATGCGCAGGACACCGAGATGGGTGCATGAAAAATTTAGGAGTCCCGCAGGCCTTTGACAGGTGCTTAGCACTCTCAAATATTCTATGCAAAGATAGAAGAACAGTGAACCATTTGGTTTTATGAAGAGAATTATTACCGCACACACATGAATGGTGTTTAACACCCCCGTTGTTCTTTGTGAAGAGAAGAAGACCGTTTCATGCAAATAAACTCAGATCTTCACAAAAAGATATATGTATAAAGATACACTCAGGTGTCGGTATTGGTAATTATAGGAAGAGAAGAAGAATATTTAGTGCATTCATTTATTGAATTAAAGTATAAGATTGAAATGAAAAGAGCATCAACTAAGGACTCTGATGCAAGAATTTCCTCATGCTGAATAGGAGACAATGAATTCAATGAAAATCTATTGAAGAGAACTTCACGTTTATAAATTTACTGGGACTTCACAAAAGGTAGTCATCCAGGGGAGTCAACGGGAGTGACCCGAGGGACCCAGTGAGCTATCCCTGAACATTTGTAAAGGTAGTGAGCGTGGGATAGAGTTACCGATCCTGACCCTTTTTAATCCACATCTAGTAAAGATTACTGGAATTTGGTATGACTGGAAAATTTTTGGCGTATGCTCATTGGACGTTGTGCTTAGTGGTGAACCAAGAGAAAATTGTTGTGTCACCTCTTTGCATGTGAATATTTCATTACTGATCATATCCATCATACAGGTTTAACTAGTTCCTACCAACGTGGTAACAAGATCCTTGTTTTTAAAAGAAAAAGTTGACACCCTGATTCACCCCTCCCCTCTCAGGGTATCCTAGGGTCCAACATCCCTATGGATCATGGGTTTCTTTTAATAGTATTATGTTTATATAGATATTATACATGATTATAGGGAATAAATTATGATTGGGGGTTCCCTATAGAACACGCATATTTTATATTTTTTTCACCATTCATGTAAAAATAATTCAGTAATGTGAAACTTTTCTAGATGAATTCATTAATATAATTTGTAGATTTCTCTATTTGAACTAACTATTATATATCACATTTGTTGGTTCAATTCATCCTTTCTAGTATATGGGCATGAATTTTTATTTCATAATTTTATGGCCATTCTTTGAGTTTTCAATCAAGTATCACAGTATTCTTTAGAGAAATCCTTTAAATATAGTTTATATATATCATAATGTTTTATACGTATTTTATATGCAGTTATTATCATTGAATTAACGGTATTGAATTGGGAACTGTGTGTAGTTAAGACATGGTAATATCATATATAGATATTATATATTACTCTTAAAGGGGTAATATGCCTCATATAGGGGAAGGAATATTTATATGTATATGATTATTCCTACAAACACATACTAACAGAGATATACATTCCTTCCTATTTTAAGAGTGTCCCCTTCTCTAAGGAAGGCTTATATATGTTATATCAATTTGAGTGGACCAGTGACATCTAGATAAGAATGAATTATATAGAGTTCATCCGTGTAAGAAATATTATATTTATAGTGAATCTACCTCCTATAAAGGGAGTATTTTGATATATATATATATATATATATATATATATATATATATATTTCTAATAGATATTACTCTTATGGAAGATTAGTACCCTTTATGGATTTCATCATAGATCAATGTAATATAGATTGAAGTTAATACAAATTATTAATATATCATTGAGGATTGAAAATATTTAGTTTTTTTTATAGAATAATAGGGTTACATTTTTAGTAGTACTATATATTTTCAATGCACGCCATTTGATTTGATATTTCTGATTAATTAAAAACTATTTACATTTTACTATTGAATTTCACACACGTTGTTTTATGAAAATCATGATACAAATAATTCATGACTTTTTTAGAGTATGTTTTAGTCACACCATGTACATGTTCCTCTATAATCTTCAAATTTAAATTTTTTGTGACCCTATTTATGGGTTATCATCAGTGCACAACGGTTTAAAACACTACAGTATGAGTAATCAATTCACAAGTTGTCTAGATTCATGTTGAACACTATTATAAATTTATATAAAAATCGTGAAAAATTATATTGGGGATTTATATGGATGTTAATGTGATGTGTTAATCATATGGAACATTATACATTTTCCTTCAAGGACACATTTTTGGAACATTATTTAAACCTATTTTTTTCAATAAACAATTGTTTGTGGATTATATTGATATTTGTTTGATATTATATGCATAGAATAAAATTTTATATCTATATTGAAATATTTATTGTCAAGATATCCCAATTGATTGGTTCAACATTGAATAATTATTTTATATAGAATATTAATCAAAATTCATAAAAGTGATGTGAAAATATTTATATGTCTCTGTTGGGATTTCTTATATGGGGAAACCATCTCAAACAAATTCCGAATTGATCGCTTGCATTTATTTTGTCCTATGGTTATCATGGGGTGGAATTATGGTCATGTAGTTGACATGAATTCTTTATTTTTAAATATATCTATGAAAAATAGAAAATTTTATCAATGTATACTATTCAATTATGGGTATATAATTTGAGAATACACAAGATTTTGGACTCTAAGGACTCCAATAGTAACCCATAAATATTCTAATCTCACATAATAATGGTTCATTATTATTTTTACTAGGTTAGTTTTTTATATTTATTATATATATTTTTGTTTTTATATTTATTTGAGTCTTATTAACCAAAATATGTGTTCATGTGTAGGAAAATGCAAGATACAATACAACATCTCAAGCATATATTTTGTTGATTATATGTTTTTTATAGAACCAATTTATTATTCATATTAAATAGATAATTTATTAAAAATAAATAATATTTCTCTATATAAAAATTATTAATTAGATGGTTAATAACAACATACAACAGATTCATTTATAGGGAAAGTAATAATTTAATTTTATTGATCATTAGTATTAGGTGTACAATATTTATTTTATAAATTAAATTGTTTTCACATGATTTTTTTAAGTCATATCAAAATTTAATTAATTTAAATATTAATTTTTTATTGAAAATGAGTCATACTTATGTTTGGTTAACAAATTATTTATAAGAATTTTTGTGTTATGATTTAAATAATGAATTATATTTGGTTATATTTTATATATTTGGTTTTTAATCTATCTAAGGTTGTTTTTATTTCATTTGATCTATAGAGAATCCCTATAATTTTTACCAAATTGTAATTTTATTTTAATTTCATAGTGTCTATGTAGGTTTTTTCTCCAATATCTAATCCTCATATGAATAGTATAGTAATCTAATGGTTGTTCATCCATGAATTTCTAGATTATAAAAATAAATATGATTAAAAAATTATATTTAGTATAATGGACTAATTTAATATTTTATGTAATGGTAGTAATTTATGTTTATGTATACAAAATGTTGTAATAATAAATGATCATTTCTACTATTAATATAGTTTTGTTGTTTTAATAATATACTTGTTGTTGTGATTTTCATGTTAATTTTGAGACATCTATCTTAGAGGATGAATAAAACATTTTTTTAACTATTTTAATTTTCGTAATTAATTATTTAAAATGATGTTCTGTGAATTTAGTGAGTATTTTTGTCAATTAGATTGAATTTATTTTTCGAACCATCATTTCAAAAATTAGATAAATTTTAAAACCATTTTATAAAGGATTTCATTAAGAAAATAAATGTAGGTCTATTGGTTTTGTATTTTCATTCCATCCAATATTTTTTGAAAATATAATCAATTTGAGTTTTGGGATAGATTAAAATTTTTTCATAACAGTTTGATAGTAATAATAGTTTAGATTAATTTACATGAGTTTTAAGGGAGTTTAAAACAAATAGTCACTTCCATCGGGTTGAAACAATGTATATATTCTCATGTTACTAGTTACCTAATAAACACAGAAGTGAATTTTTCGCCACTATGATACCACTTATCATTTTTGTTATGTTCCATCTCGAACCTGATAGATATATTTTGGTTCTTATATAATTATGTATCAATATTTTCTCTTCCATTCAAATATATTATAACTTTCAATTGTTTTCCCAATACATATCATCTCCCTTTATCGTCTGAAAATCGATGGTTTTTCCTTCCTCCTTCTCCCTTATCCATATTGTTTTTATTATATAAGTCGACATGATCGATTTCAAATTGTTGAATATATTTTATTCCTCCTTATATTATCATATCCATCCCATATTTTCTTAATACCTATATTTTTCATCTCTATTAATTGATTCATTTGTGATCTATCCACAATGTTATGACAACCCATATATTATGACTTTATCCTCATTTTGTAAAATGGGATCCTAATGGTCTAAATATTAAATTTTTGGATAAACCTTGTGGGTATCATATATTAATTATTAAATAGATGATTTTTTTTATTTTTACTTATGAAAAACACAAGTTTCATTAATTAGATCGTTGTATTTTCCATTTTAGTAAGAGATATAAGGTTGTGATGCTTACCTATAGATTAAAATATATTTTCATACAATAAAATGTTAATGTAAATATTTTAATTATTTACTCTAGAAGATATCCTTTTATAAATAAATTTTTATATTTCATAAAGATATAATTTTTTATTGAATTGTTTTTTGGATGAATATACTATATATTTTAATTTATGATATTTTGAAAAGTTGATTAAATAATGATAATACCCAGTTCAAAATGGTTTTGTTAGAGATAATTATCTAAATTACATTTCAAGAAATGTAATTTTTAATTCAATAAATTTTTTCAATCATATTTTTTCAAATTCACTTTCTATGGTGAAAGGTACAGAGGTGTGGTTCGGGTTTTAAGATGAGATGTCCTTATTTCAAACTTTTCAATATAACCTACTCTAAAAGTTTATATGATGAGAAAATTAGTGTATTCTTCATCTATTATGTTTATCAGTGTTCTTTTTAAAATTTAGCAATGTTGATGATTTTATTATTTTGTAATAATATGGATTCAAAAAAACATTATTATAAAATTGTGATAAAAATACATTGTTTGACTATTAGTAAGTTGTTAACAATTTTTGAGGAACTTGGAAGTTTTTTTTAAATATTTTTGTTAATAATTCTTTATAAAATTTATAATTAACTATAATTGTTTTTTATCGTGTTTTGTAGTAAAATCATATGAGGATGAAAAAATTTCAACACGTTATTATTTTTACAAATAACTTATCTATTATAAAAAAATTAAATCTGTGTGGATAATTATTTTGATTAGAAATAATTTATATATTAATGTTCTAATAATAAACGAAACAATTATTTTACCATTATATAAATTAAAAAGGTTTCAATGAATGAATTTTTTGAGATTTAATAATTTCATATAATATTATCAATTTAGTTTATGACTATATAGATTACCCAAATTTCTTTTGAAATGATGAAATCAATGTGTTTTGGTACTACTAATAGCACTTGAATGCAATGATGACTTAATGTTTTTTTAATGTATTAAATGGTGCAGTGTAAAATAATTTGATTCTTGTAATGTGTTTTTGAAACCACTATTTATATTAAATTTCAATAACTTATATATTTTTATATAATAAATTTAAATGAAATATTTTTCATTTAATGTAATGTTTTTCTTGAACATTCGTAATTTTTTAGATGATTTATGTTCTATGATTATATAATTAAATAATTAAAATATTGTTAACATTATATGTCCACATTTTTATTTAACATTGTAATATGTCAGTCTATTAATAATAATTTCTAACATCTATATGAAATGGGGGAATAAAATGATTTTTATATACAATGTAATTTAAACATGTTATCTAGTTAATATTGATGGTTGAACCAAATAAATCATGTATTCTTTTCCCAATTATATACATATAATTAATTAATTTTTTATATAAACTAAAAGATTCCTATATTACCAAAAACAATTAATCATAGATAAAATATTTAGTTACTTATTTCATAATTAATGTCTTATATAGCTTTGTATATATTAGATATTTTCTCGTTTTTTATATCTTAATTGTTCAATGGGTTTAGAAAATTATTTATTTTAAGGATCTGGATTACGGTAATGTTGGAAATGATTTTCCATGTCATTATCTTTTTAGTCTTTGTCCCTTAGTGTATTAGTGTCATCACATTCATTTCCTAAAATCATGAATATTTAAAGTTTGGGAAGTGACCATTGTGATTTTCATAAAATGTAAATATAAGTTTCTTTATAAAATGAAATTTTCATTTCAATTATTTATATGGTATGTATCGATATGATTATTGTTAAATAAATTTTTAATTGTCCTCATGCACTTGGCTGTGGTGGTTGGGGATTTGGGGTTTGGGTCGGCAGTCAAGGGGTCGAGTCCCCGGACCCGTTTTCTTCTTGTGTGTGTTGTAATACCCCCTTTTAAATTTTTAATTCTGTGTAAGTAGTAATGAAAACCATTTTAGGTCATTATTTTTTCCACATTATTGGTTCATCAAGTGTAATATCGAGGGAATTTTTACATAAATTCGGAATAGATGTTTGTAAATATCTTACCCCCATCTTCTTAAATTATTATTCAAATATATAATTTCTCTCATAAATAGTTTATTTTGTGTGGTTTTATGTTGAAGGGTAAAGATGGATTTTAAGGATAACATTATGAGTATTGTAATGGCGGAGATGAAAAATATGTAATGGGTATCTATTGCTCTTGGAAAGGATACATTGTGAGTTTTTTGTGTGTTCAAGTGGGTTTATTAGATCTACTAGGGACGAAAAGAAAAATTATACCTTGTACTCAATATTTTAGTTGAAAAAATATCAAAAAATAAGGATATTTTATTTTTTCAACAACTTGTAATTATCGCTGAATCCCATTAATTGTTTTTTTAATTTTTAGTTTCCATGGTTCTATCTCATGTTTTCTAAAACTTATCTTCCACAGATGAACTCATCAATACATATAAATTTTGACCAAAAGGGTTATAAAAACTCACCATAGAAATAGAAATTTTATGATCCCCTTCAATATCATATTATATTATGTTCATCAATGAAACAATTGTATTATCAAATTATTATACTTTAGGAGTTCTGAGGCATTTTTGTTTCTTCTATTTCTATCTTAGCTAGCTATTATGGGATTGTTTTTATTTTTCTTTAAAATATGATTCCCAATAATGGATTCAATGTAAATCCTATGTATATTTTATGTTTTATCACTCTATCTATTTTAGTTAGTTGATATATGGATTCTATGAATAGTAAATCACCATTTGACTGGAGTTGGTGGTGACCTTTTCTCTTTATATCATTATATTATTTTATTTTAATTATAGTAAAATGGGATAGAGTGACTATTAATACAATATTTTTCTTCAAAAGTAATTTAATTAAAATGATTTATTTACATAATTCATCATTTATATTTTTCATTCCATCTACACTCGGTTACTCCCCATACAATATGTATAATTTTTATTTCATCCATATATATTAGAAATGAAGAAAACATTACATTATTTCCCCAAGATAGCTTATATTTTTTATACCATGTTTATGAAGCAGTTTATTATAATTTTGAAGATGTGATATTATTTTCTATTGATTGGGATCAATAATTCGCACATAAGACCCCATTCCTATTAGGTTACCACTAATGGATATTAAACAATGTATTAATTAATATGAATACTTAACATAATTGAAATATAATTAGGGTATACCTTATTGTTTTAGTACATTATAGAATTTTATATAGCCTTTAAAGTGAAAGAACAAGAACAATGTGGCATGTTATGGGATACCGTTATTGTTGTGAATGGTAGTGTCCCTATTTGTCATTAAACATTTTCTTTGAATTATTTGTTTTTCAATTAATACCATTATTATTATTCATAGTAATTTGGATTTGATAATGATTTATTAATGGTTGTAATTATGAAAACATAGTGACTGTAATGTTTAGTGAATTATTGTTCATATTAAAAATGTATATTAGTTGGAACCAAAGGTTCATTAAGATATATTTTTTTCCATTACTAGGTTTGTTATTTAAAAATGAATTTGTAAATAAATATAAAATAACTCATCAATTAATCTATGATGTTTTGATATTCATGGAATATTTGTAGAGTTAATACACAATGAATCACATGGATTCACAAGAGGATGAGTACAGAGATACACCTTGATATCTATATAAAATTCTCATGAAAATGGTGTGAATTGAATACCTAAAAAGAGGGGATTCATATCAAATAATAGTTTTTTGTTTCATTAAGGATAATTAAATATAAAACACTAACATAGTATAAATCAGTATGCCACAAATACATATTAAGTTATAAAAATATATAAAAGTTGTTGGTCTTTCACTATATAATTAAAAATGAATAAAAAATAGGGAAACCCATTTATATCATGGTTATATTAGTCATGCACTTGAGGAAGTGGTGGAACTCATTAGAGGCATCTACAATGAGTAGAATTTGTGGTCAAGTAACCATTGTCAATGACATCCAATGCTACAATTGAAATATCTGGAAAAAGGGAAATGCATGGGGAGGTGATTCGAAAGAGGTGAGGTGGGTGGTTCAAGTATGAGGAGGCACCATGGATAATTTTTAATGGTTCATCTATATTGATGATAATAAAGTAGAATAATTTGAAATTATTTTCTAAAATGGGACATTGAAATACGTGGGATAGATAAAAGGTTATATAGAACAACAATAATCAAGTGTTTATAATTCATATTTCCCTATTTTATTAATGATTGTTTTATTTATAATACTCTAGGATGAAATAAAAAATATCTTATAATATCATTGAAGATAACCATGTTCTAATGACTCAGATTTTTCTCCATTTTATCTTAATAAATTAACTGGGAAAATACTAAGGCCATGCACAGAGACATTTTTCGATTCCAAGCCCTGGTGTGACCCGAAATCATTGAATAAATTTCGGTTTTTAAATTAAAATATTACTCTCCCATGTTATTTCACGGTGTATGTGATTAGTTGTTTTTATTCTAATAAGAGATTAGTATTTATAAAAGATGAGAATAAACAGTGATATTGAATAAATTTTAATTAATGTATAATGAAGTATGATAATGGAATAGGAATTCATAGAATATGAAGAAACCTATCAAAGGGTTGAAAAAGAAAAATAGAGTAAAAGTATATTATTTTTTAAATTTTTATTAAGAATATTTGAATTCATTTTCAATTTCGATCATAATAAATGTAATTAAATCACTGAAATAAAAATTGAAAGCTAAATAAAAGGCAAGATAGTGATTAAGAAAAAATGATATATATTTAAATAAATTAAATGATAATAAATTGAATGAGTGGTCTCTTCAATATCTACACCATGGATCTCATGGTCTTGTGTAAATAAACCTTGAAACCCCCATAGTCTCCCTGGTCAGAGGCTCTCATGGTTCATTGAAAAAAAGTTCACAAATAATATCAAAGCTGTACATGTAATATTTATCTACTACATGGATAAACATTCCAAAATAATAGAACATTAATTTCATATAATCAATCACCTCCATCCGAATTAACCATGGCTTGGAATACAAGGTACTCCTAACAAGTGTTCAAGACCAAATGCCCATAAACGGAAAATAAAGGGAAAACGCACCCATGGGCTGTCCAGTGAACAAGATATCTAACCATACACCTATGAAACTAACCCTTAAAATTAGTTAAAACATTACAGGTATCAATCAGGGTTAAATTACAAATCAAGTAGTATCCCAAATATGGATATGCAACACTTTTAGCAGATATAATCCAAAGACAAAAAAAAAGTCATAAACCACCGACCTTTATGACTTACGATCGATAAACCTAAACGTCGACCCTTGAATCAACCTATAATGGAATATATATATATATAATGATAAAAATTACCAACTATTAATAACCCATGAGGGAGATGGAATCTAGTAGAAAGGGACTACAGGTTTTGAGAACTCACCTGTGGGATTCCAACACACCAAATGACATCTCAGTCGAAGCTCAGACGGATAATCGGGAGGGGTTTAGAGTTCATTGGTCATTATGTTTCCCTAATGTATGAACCATGGTGAGAATAAGACATGTATAGAAATAATAAACAACCCCGCACCAATATATCAAATAAAAAATGTACACCTTCTGTTCATTTAAACTACACATCGTGTAGTGGCCTTAACCAACCCTTGACTTAAGTAGTCTGTCAGGTCATCACACGACCATGTACTCAGTCATTACATAGCTAGTACATGACGGTATTTAGAAATAATATACACATCATGTACATAAAAAACCTCATTTCATACTTTTCCTCAATAACAACCCAAAATCCATATCCATAACTAAAATGAAGATCTGGGTTTTGACAATGAGAATGATAGAAATATCATTTTAGAAAAATGATCATATTATACTTTTCCCGGTAATAGAAGGACATGTAATAAAAACTGATCAAAAATATACCATTACCTAAGAGTATGTAGTCATGATACAATAATCAAATTTGAATAAGTAAATCATAGGTATATAACATAAAAATGTTGCAAATGAATAATAATTAGTAATCACAACATAATAGATGTGTTTAGATGTAAACTGATCCATGAATAACATTAGTAGGGTTAAGTTGACCACCCATGTATCTCATTGGGATTGGGTGTACCAAAAACATACCATTAGGTTTGGTATTAAAACCAAGGTACCCTTGGACCTGGGTTTACCACCTATGTAGAATGAGTCTTGTGCTTACTACCCATGTACCCATGGGATTATAATAAACACATATATACCCTTTTGAGATAATAAGATATAAACTTCAAAAATGAAATATAGTAATATATAGGAAACAATCAAATCATACACATGTTCCCTAAATAATTCAATCATATATCATATCTTGATGAACCCATTGAATAAAAATGATTATTATAACATTTCTAAATGGATTAACATGAAATGACTTCAAGAGTTAGATTAGTTGATACAAAAAATTTAATAACCCAAAAGGTTTATTTCACAAAGGGAATATAGGGTGTGTTTCATGAATCATTACCCTAAAGGTGATAGTTATTTTAGATATAAAAATCAAATTGTAGGAGAAATCATGAAAAATTATTTCATAATTTTTTTAACATTATCACAAAAAGATGACGTTATAGGTTACTTTCAAAATATGAATTTGATAATTTTACATGATTTTTTTAAGAAGTATTTATTAATTAATATCAATAATTTATCCTTCAGAAAAACATAATTTTATATTTTGTAGAAAATTTTTAGTGGAAACAATTATCATTGGGAAAGAATAAATATTTTCAAAATTTTTAAAAAATACTTTTATTGAATATCGGATCAAAAAAATAGTTAATAAAACTTATTGATAAAAATGGGTAAAGGGGATATTAATATCACACTAAATAATACATAGTTTTAATTTCAAAATAGGTAATTAGTACATCGGTAGGATGAAATATTATAGATTTGGTGGAAAATATTCATTAAAAAGGGTTGGAATTATTGTCAGCAACGTTGTAATTTTATAAAAAACATATTCATCAAGGAATATTATTAGAATTAAAAGGATAAATTTCACTATTTTGAAATACAATGTATTATATAACAAAATATTATGATTGTGGAAACCAAACATAGAAGAATTAATTTCAAGGGTATGCATTAATCTAAATAAATGTGGATCAAGTAAACAAAAATAACTTATAACATTAGTATATCATGGATCAAAATCCCATTATTGGTAAAACATGAGATGTATTTTTGAAACAATTTTAATGAATGAATGTATGATAAAAAATCCATTTCGTAGTATATACACTATATCATATAAAACATGTTCTAAATATGTCATATATATCATAGAATGAAAAATGAGATGAGAAACCGTTACGAGTCTTTGAACATTTGAATCATAACACTTTGAAAGAAAAAAACACGAAATAGAAAAATAAATGACATGAATTTGAGATTTTATATTTATATAATATTCAAAATAGGATTAAAATACACCATATAAAAAAAATAAGTTCATAATACCAAAAATCTCTCAAAGAAGAATGTTTGAGATGAAAAAACCTAACCACAACTCTTGGATTACAAGAAAGAGTTTGATCCCCTATTGAATAAACAGATATATATATATCTAACTTTAAAACATTATTAATAAATGTCAATTTTTATAATATTTAATTATTGAAATAGTGGGTTCCCTAGACCCATCTATACAATACAATTTATTGCCATATTGTGTATACATTTAGATATAAATTATGTTTCTTTACCATAAAAGTATAGATATTTCCGGGTCTTCTATTTAAGGGTAATGTTAATAGATTAATTTTCATATCATTAGTTAATAGAATATAACATTCTATAGTGATAACTTTGAGATACTATGATGTTAATCTTAAACAAATTTGTTATGGTCACGGTATATCATACTAACTGGACATAGTTTATTTCTGACTATCAGGTGATGGGGGCTTATAAGCATTGGGACTTATTCTCTTGAAGTTCTCTCTTGGGGATCTCAAGACGTGATATCATGATAAGAGACCCGCTAATTGGAACACCACAAGTTTTGGGTGTCAATTTTTTCTCCTATTTATGGACATGTGTATTAGTCTTCCTACATGAAATAATTATTAGTGTGTTCAATTTGATCACAAACATTGATGCATGTAAACACCAGGATAATGAAATCGTGGGAAGGAAACCTATGTTGGGTGTGTCATTTGTGGTATGACATTAGTATAATAATCAATAAATGATTTTTCGCTTATATTACAATGAAATCATATATCTCATTCCATGTTGATGGGGATGGTGGTACCTTCATAAGTATTTGGACAAGGAACTATACTGTAAATTCAATAGGTTATATAAAAAAATAATGAAGTAAGAAAAGGGACATTACTCAAGTGTGCATCCTACTTTATGATATATGAATGACAAAGAGATTATAGTACACAGTTTGTGTTTGTAGGTTGGTTGTCATTGCTATAAGATTTCATATATCTTTAGGGCCCTTTATGGGTTGAAAGACTCCACTCGTGGTCAATGTATACAATTCAATGCTATCACAATAAGGACCTAAAGGGTCACACACTATAACATATTCAAGAATCTACCATATTCAATTGAATATGTATATTAGACATGGTGAGTCCCACCATAGGGTTTGTGTGTTCTCCAAGATATCCATCACACAGACCCTATGGTGGGACCCACCATGTCTGATATACCTATTCAAGAATATACCATGTTTAATTTTAATAAATAATTTTAAGTCATTCTGATCATTTTGAGACACCATTCAGGGTTTTACCGTAATCCACTGATCAGAACTGTTAAGAATTGAAAATGTGTCTACATTGTGAAATATATAACAAAAATAGTTTATTTATTAAAAATAAATTAATTAACAAAACAATAATAATAATCTTAAGGATGTTTGAATAGCCTTTAAAAATGGGGAAGTGGATTTGTGTTTCCATTATCAAGTTGGGAGGGTGGGGATGTGGTTCATAGGAAGACAAGAAAAACATTTTTAAGTCAGAAAAAGGAGGTGGGTATTGGCCCCTCCTATCGGCCCCTTCTTCCACATGCCATCCAACTCTCATCATCTGGTGTGTGTGGTGCCCCCTCTCCCTGGACAACCACCTATTTTTCTATCAGTAAACCTCCGTTAAACTCCCACTTCTAGCACTAGAGTTGGCGAGCCTTAGCCACAAAGAGCTCGCAGCCCCTCCTCCACACTGGCAGTGGACACCCTAATAGACACCTTCCCCCCAGACTAGTGGTGTCTATCCAACAAACTAGACGCTACCACAAAATATTTTAGGCACGAACCTCCTTGTTCCTACCTTCTACTCTCTCCCCTCGTTGACGAGATCCCATGGACGACATCACCCTCATGCGGTCCACACGGTCAGGTGACTATCTCCATCCACCACTGTGGGAATTTGTTGCCCATATACAAGGGTATTCCGCCTCTCCACCTTCGGATCCCTCCTCTGTCGTGCGTCCTTCTACCACCCATCTTGGTAGTGTCCCTTCAGGGAAGGCCTCATCCACTCCAAATGTGTAGTTGTGGCTCAGATCTAGAGTCACCTCCCTCTTCAATTCCCATGATGACTAGATCCCACCAAACCCAACGTTTAAAGGACTCCAGAAGTAGATTGGGTCACCATCGTACCTTGGAGGTACCTTCCTTGGTTTTGTCATACCAAAATCACCAGGATAGTGGCTTGGATGGGTTTTCTAAACCTGTAATGGGTCTAGGAAAAAATTCCAAGCCCAGATAATCCTAGAAAGGGATTTTTGAGACCCATATTGGGAATGTGTGGTGTTTTTCTACCAGGTTAATTCAAATTAAAAGAAATCAATTAATATAATTTAGAATTATATTTTAAAAATTAAAATATTAATTTTGGATAAAAAAATTATTAACTTTAATACATGTGAATAAAATTAATTTAATTTTAGAATTAAAGTAAATTATTTAGTTAATTTAATTTTTTGGAATAATAGTTAAATTAATTAGTGGACAATAGAATAATTAAATTATTTTACTTTATTTAATTTTATTTTATTATTTACCCTCGTACATAATTAATGAAATTTAATTTTAATCATGCCTTTAATTTAAATTTGATGGGTCTTGAGCATTATCCAACAAATGTATGTTAACATTAATTTAAATTGATTATTTTGACTACATGTGATGTTTTTTATTACATAAGTGGTGGTTTTCATATCATAATTATTTTATTAGAAAATTTAGTAGGACATATGTGTCCATTTCACCTGATGTATATTTACACCCTTAGTCTACCTAGATTTTGATCTTTCTTCTCCTAGAAAGATCACTATTAAAGGGATGGTAGCCATGTATCTGCAAATCAGGATGTCGTGGAAGAGAGGGTCAACCTTTTTCGATATTTTATCATTGAGGGGGTATTAGATAAGAATGGTGAATAGATCTAAAAGTTTTTTGACCTCATGCAGAATATTGGAGAGATATAGGGATTTAGTGATTTGAAGATGACAACGATGGGTCGTGGGTATTACCATGTGGTGTTTCCCTCGGATGAGCTCAAGCGATGAGCTTGGAGATTTGGCTTGATTTTATTGATGCCCGGATTCCTTCGAATTCAATAATGGGACATAAACTTCGATCTAGACATAGTAAGAAACATCCACACTCAGGTCTGGAAACAAATTTTATGTTGAACTGGCTATATTGGCATTCCCGGATTCTCTGGGATATTGCCTCCGATGTGGGAAACCTGATTAGGATGGATCGGCAGACTAACAACCCTAGATATGGGAATTTTTCAAGGTTACATTTTGAACTTGACATGGCCAACAACCTTTTAGAGGAAGTGGTGTTGACCACAAGGGATGACAGTATCAACCATGTCATTCAGTATGAATGAAATTCCAAATTTTGTACGAAGAGCAAGTCTTTTGGGCAGACCCTATCCGAATGCGTGTGACACAGGGAATGTGGAATCTGCCACATGAAGGGGAAATTTGATGCTCTTTGCATAAGGAATAAAGGGAAAGTATCTTTCATACTCCCTGCCACTAAACATCTCACTGCCACTGGTCCCTTTGGTTTGGAGTCAGGGTGAAATGTGAATGTGGAATCTATTGTGGCGGTAACTTGCGGGAACACCACTGATGCCAGGGAGGTGCAGTTGCAGCCCGTGGGCCAGTCTGGGACTATCCCTGTTGATTTTGACAATGAACAAGCTGATTTTACTCAACCAGATGAGCATCCCAGCCACACAAACGATGGTATTTTTGTTGGAGAAGGGATTCATCATGACAATAGGGCACATTATTCTTCTATGCAGCCTCGTTCTGAAATGAATGGAGATACCTTGTAAATGAAGAATGATTATGTTCCTGAGCAGGGATCCGAGGACAGGAATATGCATGTTATATGTGCATCAGGTCAAGGACAGATCACACAAAGTCATGCATCCCCCAGAACTGGGAAGGAGGTGCTCCCATCTGATTGGGACTACACTCATATCCAAGTAGTAGGAAGTTAGCAGGATGCTCCTAATTTTCTAGATGATCCTGGGCCAGAGAAGGCAATGAATCATGTTAGAATGAATGTGTCATACTGTGTTGGATATCCCTCTTTTGCAGGACCATCATTCAATGTCAGCCTGACTTCTCTGCGGCCTACTGAAACCTCCAAAGCAGGAGAATCTTTCCTTGAGGTTCCCTTATTCAAAGTTTCCAGGAGATCCTCACTAATAGTTAAGTCACCTAAACCCATGATCTCCAATAACACCTTCCCCCCGCTATGTGGACGCTTTTGGAGTGATGATGTTGATGAAGAAAATTCCCCTATGCAACCTACTAGAAATAAGGAAAGGTATAGTGAATAGAATCCCTTAGAGGGAGATGAAGGCCCAATGATGGAAATTTCCCCAATGGAGGCAAAAAAGAAAGAAAGAAAGAGGAAAGAGAAAGTCCCCAAAAACCCAACCCATGATGAATGACCTCTCACAAGGGACATGGACCATAAATTATGATGATCTTCTATAAGAACTGTCAAGGGTTTGGGAATAACCATACGACCAAGACCCTTAGGAATTTTATTATGGCCAACAAACCACTACTTATCAGAATTGATGAACTGAAAATGTTGTTTGAGAATTGGACCAGCTTCAAATGGGAATCTATGGGATAGACTTTTTTCCCCATGAATTTTCACAACTCGAGAATGGATCACATTTGGATTCTTATTTATGAATGTGTCCAAGTGATCACATGCTATAAGAGAGAGAAATTCATTACTGTCTTTATCTGCAATTCAGGACATAATGATCATATTTCATTTCATTATGCATCGACATCAAACCTCATGAAATGAAATTTTTGGAAGGAACTGGAGGAAATTTTGTTAAATGAATCCCCAAAATGGATTGTGTTGGGTGATTTCAATATTGTTTTGACACCTGAGGAAATACTTGGATCAAGATTTAATATAATGGATGCTCTTGATTTTTCCTCCTTCATTGGTAAGTGATAATTTGTGGAGGTTCTAATTGCAGGGGATGATTTCACTTGGAGCTGACATACTTTGAATGGAAGGTGAGCAAGTAAGATTGACAGGTGCTTTGTCTAGTTGGCAGACATGAGTGCTCCAGATGGTCTTTCGGGTTACATACTTCCCATAAACCATTCTAATCATAATACCATTATTGTGGATGACTTCTCTTTAAAGAGGCATTCCACCTTGACTTTTCGCTTTAACAGTGGATGGGTTGTTTCTCCAGGATGCAGGGAAACCATTTTGTGGGATTGGGTACATGTGCCTATATGAATCACACTCCATAGAATTGTGGAGAAATAGAAATATACCAATAAGATGATATGGTAATGGAGTAAAATATCATTCTCAAAGCTGGATTATCACATTAAAGAGGCTGGAAAATAGCTGGGTGAGGTCCATGCTGAAAATTAGAGACATGACACTCCATCTAGGGAGGAGCTTCTGGCATAAGAAAAGCTGGATGAACTTATCGTCATTAAGGAAAGGCTGGAATGGAACCAAATGAATGTGAAATGGTTGATATAAGGAGACAAAAAATCATGCTTCTTCCACAGACTATATAGGGTGGGGAGATCAAAATCGGGGAACAATTCCATCATCATTAATGGGTAGCTTCATACCTATAAGAATGAAATTTCAAAAGTCATTGTTGATTACTTCTTTGAGTTGTACATAGATGATTGGTTTGATTACACTTTGAGATGGTTGACAACATCACCCCATGCACTGATGACCAATAGAATTGCAACTTTATCTCACCACCAGACAAAGAAGAGGTTAGGAAGTTTCCCTTTTCCCTCAATATGGAATGTGCTTCTAGGCATGGCAGTTTTTCAAATAATTTCTTTATTGTTTATTAGGACATTCTACAAGAGGACATGGTCAATGCGGTAAGGGACTTATTCACCTAGGCCTACTTGCGATATGGAATGAATTACATCTTCCTTTCTTTAATCCCCAAGAAACATTATGCGATGGATATCAAGGATTTTAGGCCAGTTACACTTGGGAACACTGTCCCCAAAGTGATCACCAAAATCCCTATGCTCAGGTGGGGGGTAATTATCCAGGAGCACATCACCTTAAATCAATATGGATTTGTTCCTGGATGGTACATACAGAATTACTTTTTCACAGCTTCAGAAAGTGTTATTATAATGAAGAAGAATGCAACAAAATGGAACTTTTCCCTAAAGATTGATATCTCAAAGGCTTTCGACACTCTTAAAAAGAATTTTCTAATCAACGTCCTTAAGAGAAATGGATTCTCTGATGCCTTATTAAAAATGAATAAATCCATTTTCTCATCACCAGTTCTGTCCATTCATATAAATGGGTCGCCTAGGGGATTTTTTCAATGCACAAGGGGCGTTCATCAGGGTGATACACTATCGGGCATCCTTTTTTCCAATGTGAATTATTATCTAAGCAGATTCTTTAATGTTCTCACCCAGTTTGGCCTCTAAAAGAAAATCAAAGCTGGTAGAGGTGAACTAGTTCCGTCACACCTCTTTTACACAGATGACATTATCTTATTTGGTCAGGCCTCTCGGAGGACCATATCTTCCATTCATGCCCTATTCATCCACTATGAAGAAGTGGTGGGGCATGCGATCTCTTTTGGAAAATCATTCCTTGTGTTCGGTGATGGGCTCACGGTGGGACGACAGAACGAAATTGCACGAAGGTTTGGAGTGAGGAAAGGGTCTCTACCCTTCACATACCTTGGTTTTCCATTTTTTCGAGAAGATTCAAAATTCATTTCCTAAGAGGAATTAATTTTGGCATTGTAAATCAGCTTGGAAAATGGAAAGGGAAATCAATGTCGCAAGCCGGGAGAGTGTTCCTGGTCAACTCAGTTATCACCTCTAAATTTTCCAACTATTTATCTTTAAAAATATGGCTAAGAGGTATTCTCAACGAGCTGCAAGGGATGATCAAATACAACATTTGGACCGGTTCGGTTCTCGAAAGGAAACTAGTTACGGTTTCATGGAGGTAATACATTAAGCCCATCATAATGGGGGGCCTTTGTATTAAAGACCTAAGAATTTTCAACAATGGTCTCATTGGTAAATTCAAATGGAATATTGTGGCCACAAATGAACCATCTTGTAGCTTTTTAGATAGTAGGTTT
Organism: Viscum album; assembly: GCA_963277665.1. Lineage (NCBI taxonomy): Eukaryota > Viridiplantae > Streptophyta > Magnoliopsida > Santalales > Viscaceae > Viscum > Viscum album. The sequence goes on along the minus strand of OY728146.1, from coordinate 1,671,746,167 downwards.
AAGAGGATGTTGTTTGATGATTATAGTTACTTTCATGGGTCCTCAGTGTGGACTTATCTTAAACACTCTTTCAATGAGATTATTTGAAAAACCAAGTGGCTGGTCTCCAAACAATCGGACTTGAACTATTGGAATACCTTATGGTTTTATAGACAGCTAAGGGATCATCTGGATATTCTTCATGAATGGTTACAAATGACTATCTTTGAGCTCACGATAACTCACTGTGTGCTTGACTATGTCCCCATGCAAGATAAACTTGAAATTCATCACTATGCTTTCAGTGATATCGACACCTTGGTATGGACATCAAGTATCAGTGTCTGGTTTAATTCCAAAGATTACTACCAGTTGGAATGTGTTAACACCAACATGGTACTTGCATGGACCTCTATGTTTAGAGAAGATTTAATCCGACCCTCAAGGTACATTCTGTTATGGAGAATCTGGAAAACACTGACTACCGCTGTATGATCAGCTGAAGAAACCCGGACAACAAATTGTCTTCTTATGAACTCTGTGATTTAAGGTAGAATAGAACCTTCAGAACGTGTTTATTAACTGCGGTTACACATGGAGGCTATTAGAATATGCTGTTCGGAGCATTGCAATGAACCTGGGAGTAGGTAAACAACTCCTGGACCATCTTGACTTTGTTTCCCATTCTCAGTAGAGTATGCAGGTGCACCAACTTCTACTTGCAGCAACCGCATATATGATTTCTTCTATCTAGAGGGCTAGGAATGAGAGAACTTTCATGGTTCATATACCAAAAATTCTTGTGGTAATTGTTGACATGCATAGGGCGGTTCATGCTACTGCCAAGGTGAAAATAGGCACTATGCAAAACTCTGTAAGTGATTTGATCTTGCTTGGATTGTTGGGACTTGTCGTGCATCCCATGAAGCCCTTGGTTCTGAAATCTGTGATATGGATCACACCGATGGTCTCTTGAGCTGAAGTCAATGTGGATGGTACGGCCTTAGGTTCACCTAGACCCTCAGGTTGTGGAGGCATATTCCAAACCCATCGTGTATATGTCAAGGGATGCTTATATCATTACATTGGAGTTGGGAATGCATACAATTCTGAATTGTGGGTGATGATGGTTTCCATCAAGCATGTTGTCCGCTATCAATGTACTAACCTATGGATTGAAGAGGATTCTGAAACTACAGTTACGGATCTTATGAATCATACTTGAAATGTTCCATGGGTACTTCTGCCTCATTGGATTGAATGCATCAATCGAGTCAGTCAGATTAATCTACATATTTCACGTGTGTATAGGGAGGCAAACTAAGTGGTGGATTACCTTTCCAAGAAGGATATATCGGATCCAGACACAATGTGGTCATTCAGATCTCCAAATTTCTATGCATCGCTGACTATTGTTAACATGAATGGTGTTGTTCACTCCTGCCTGTGTAAGCACCCCTCGAGGTATTAATGATCAGCATCATCAAAGATGGATGGAGTGACCAGCTTCAGATTATGTTGACTGTTTTTAGGCTGTAGGTTTTTGTTGTCTGGAATTGATGGGCTGGCTTCTTATTCTGCAGCATACTAAAGGCTGGGAGCTCATTTTTCTTAGTGGTGCACTATCATATGCACTCTGAATGGACTGTCTAGGGCACCATATTCTCTGGCAGTGAGGGAGGAAGCCTAGGGTCTTGTTCGGATATGTTGTAGGTGGCTTGGTGCACATTCATTTACACTCATGTTAAAGAATACATACAAGACCCATTTTTTCTTGCTGTTTTAATATATATGTTGATGTTAGTGCCCAAATTTTTACTTGTAATTCCCTTTTCCTTATGTCATCTTGCAAACTTATTTTTCGTTAATAATTTGTTGGGTCAGTCCCACCAGACCCAGACATTCCAGGTATGTTACCCATAGATTGTGATTGATCCATTAATATTAAATAGATCGACCATTTTTAGATGATCAAGACCATTTGGTTTGGTGTTTACCTTTAAAAAGTTATTTATTATATTATTCATTTGATAATTTTGGGAAAATAAATAAAATAATAAATACTAAATTTCATATAGAAGTGATGTATGTTTTTTTATTAATGTTGAGTTGTGGGTGCAACAACATAGAAGAACAAGATTAATAGAAATTGATTACATTCTTCAAGATAAACACAAAGACTCTCAAAGAAATATTATGTTTTAACTACCTTCTATAATTCAAATTTGAACAAAACTGGGTGTTTGGGGTTCCTGTCATCCCATAGCTGAGGGTGCCTTTGACTACTGGGGAGTTCTTATTATAGTAGTGCGATAACATAACTATGGAATAAACATAAATAAATTTATATCATTTTAGAGTAATTTTCTCGTAAATCATGATATGATTCTAAAAGTGGAGACTACAGTCAACAAATCAAGGAATTGTGAGTTAATGCGGTCAACCAACAAAAATCCCACCTTAAACCCTTTGAGTAGTTGTGTAACCAAAGCATGTTGATTAGAAGAGGATGTTCAGGTATCCTTGTCATTATAATACTCAAGTGAGTGAGTATTCCAAATTCTAGCATAGAGGGTTTCTAGAAATTGATAAAATAGTGGAAGACATTTAATTATTGAATTATTCAATCTAAATGTCTAAAACAATAATCTACATAAAATTACTAATATTCTAAAAGTTTATTTTTTTAAAAAATGGAAACAAATACCACAATAAAAACTCTAATAAATATTATAAATATATAATTTCCAAACTTGTAGGAATTTCCATTTGTAGTAAAGTTTCCTACGCATAATACTACTATATCAGAAATTCAAGGTGTTGGTGTCCCTGTACCTATTAGGACACCACGGGAAGCGAGGTTGGAGAAGTTTCTTATAGAATACACATGTATCTAGAATATTATGGTTATGTTATAATTAAATCACAAACATTATATTCTTGTTGCGGTAATAATGTTGTGACATGAATGTTTACCCATATAGTCTCATCTTTGAGATGTTTACTAGGAGAAAGTTAGTAATGAAATTTGGATGATAAATTATAATGGATTATGTAAAAATATGAAAGACAGACCGTGATATTTCCATGTATACCACTCTTACACTTGATTAATTTAGTTTCATTTATGGTTATAAAATGACCAGGATGGAGTATGTTCTCCATTTTTGAATTTAGGTAAGGGAATATATATAAAAGAGAATGTAAATGACAGATTAATATTTAATTCATATGACTTACATTTAGAAAGTAAAGGTGAAAATACCAAGGGAAACTGAAATTCCAAAGGCACATTCCCAATGTCTTTTAATGATGAGGCAGGTTATTTAACAGGAGGGTATTTTCAATGCATAACTTGAAATAAATTTATGGAATTTAGAAACATTAAGAAATAAATTTAATAAGAATGTACCTGCTTCTTCAGTTATATTCATCATTGTATTATTTTGTCCAGAATTATTATGTATTTAATAAAATTTTCCTTTAACATATATGTATTTAAATTCAATAACCATGTATATAATAAAACATTACAACACTTAATGTGTATTCTTTAAGCAGCTGAGAAAGGGTGACTCCTAAGTCTGTGATGAAAGGCAAAAAGAAACCTTTTTCCATGTGATCAATTCAAGTGGAACTTTTTTTGAGTATAAAAATAACATTTATCTCTTGTGTCTATTGGATACATAGAGACATAATTCTAGTTTCATGAATGGATTTTGTTCATTTTTTTTATACTCAATCAATGGTTAAATGATACTTGAATCATAGGCAATGGGTGATGAATATAATGTAAGATTTATTTTCCCAATTGTGGAAAGATAATTATTATTTAACAAAAAAAAATTTATATTTCAAGTATATACCTTGTCTAGTATTTAGGCTTGGTACAGCTATGAACCTTTGGTATTATTTCCACATTTAGTTTGGAAAAAGAAACCTTTAGAAATAACATCGAGCCACAAAGCGTTTGGATATAGTTCCACAAGAGTAACTGAAATATTCCAATCATAAGATAGTGGTAAATATTATTCTTAATATACTCTCATGTAATTAAGAAATAAGATAATGAAGTATGATTATTGTTATAATATATGACTTTATTTGGTCTAGCATACCAAATAATATCTTGACCAACTGTTCATCGATCAATATAATGTAGCAGGGAATAATTATTAAACCGACATTACCTTAACTACATCATGACATTGATGTTAATGATGAGGATTAATGATATTTTCTTACATGTTAAAATAGATAAAAAAATGTTTCATGGAACAATGCTGAAATGCACATTTGATACACCACAATGATGATGTATATAGTATCAATCTTATAACCTACACACACATACATTATATTGCAAGATGTGATTTGAAAATAATGGTGATATCCCATAACTAATATACCAACTATAATTAAAATGGATGTCATATGAGTCATAGTATAATGTAAAAGCATTATTTCATAAGACATGTGTTTCGATTCAAAGAGTATGATATAATATGAACAAACTTTCATCAAATTAAACACATTGTGAATCTAAGTAATCATATTTACTGTTTCTTGGGATATTACATAAATCACAATGAACGAAAAGAGGTAGTAATGTTATAGAATAAGATTATATATAAGAGTTAAAATCAATACTTGATATAGTGGGAGACAAATAGACTTGAGTTTAGTCAATGCTAAAAATGCCCAATTAGTTTGAATAAGAACATGTTCCACAAGTCCATGTGAAACAATAATGTTCTAGACATTGATACTATGTATTAAGGTCTGTACTATCTTGATGGTTTTATTTTTATCAAAAAATGGTGATAAATTAATGATTGTGAATAATAATTCTTTCAAGTGAGAAGTTCATGATAATTAGCAATGACAAAAAATCCAATTAAAATTCAATAATGGATTCCATGTTTTAAAGTATAAAGGGGATTATAAATTGAATGTTTATGTGGGAATTCAAGTGAGTTGATTGATGGGTGGTACAAGGGCGGTACCAATAAGGATCGATTGGTAATACCAAATTGGTATGTCTAAATCCATTAGAATTTTACATATTGTAGCTAATATCTAAGATCATTTAATTGGCCATGGGATGTCAAGACCAAAATTTGTGTAAGGTATTTATACAATACAAGCAAAAAAAGGAATGATGAAACCATGGGATTCCAATAAGGGTTGTTAGTTACTAAAATCATATTTAGGAATAATGTAGGCAATGAGATCTTTGAGCATTAATTTATTATGAATCTTTCCAATGTGTCTATCTGAGGTTTTTTGGAGTTATATTTTTTTCCTACGTGAAATGTGTTCGGAAATATTTATAAAATAGATATTGGTATTTCAATTACTTAATATTAGGATGGAAAAGATTCTCTAATGATTGCATTATAGTAGAAACCTATATTATTTGGAACAATATGTACCATGGTAAATCTAACAGTTTATAGGACCTTTTCATTAACACACAAACTGACATGGTATGGAAAAATACAATTTGGAACAATTCAAGGGAATAATCATTACCATTTTTATATGGAATAATCTCTCTTTGATTTCATGTGTAGGGCATGAGAGGGGATTAATGTGGGGAGATGATATCCATTATCTTAAGCGATGGATCAATCACATATTCCATGATATGTACATAAACTGATATTTCAAATATATACTTTATAGTTGGAAAATATTAGTTATATCCCTGATCACTACAAGGAATGAAGTCATTTCTATTTGATTGTACATAGGTAAGTACCGATGACATGTACTAGGTATGTAATGAAGAACCATACATGTTATTTTGGGATAGAAATTAGTATTCCTTAGATCGATTTGATCTAGTATCATAGTGAGGCTAAGGTTTTGAGTATGAAAAGCTCATATAAGTCAGTGGTATCCATACCTATAGATACAGAGTTTGTTGTAGCTTCTGAGGCAGCTAAAAATAAGACAAACACTTTGATTTGTTCCAATTCTTGGAATTGAACCTAGTAAGTAAGGTATTATCATAATTTAAATTATGATATTTTTACTATATAATATTTCATTTTATGAAAGTGGGATAATTTATATACAATAGGATACCTTCTCTTGAGAATTTTTACTCTAATATATGAAGTTTCATATAGAAGAATATCCATGTGGAAGTATCGTGGAAGACCCAACATCAAAATTCATTACTCAGAAGAAACATGATATTTGTCATGTGATAGCTAAAAATTATGGTTATCGTGTTAGCTCTAGTGTAAGTTGAAGTGTTTAAATAGTGGGTTCCTTTGAACCAAATATGCATTACTTTTGATTACCATAATGTGTATGTAGTTGAATTTATATAATGTTTCCTCACAATTACAATGTAGATATTTCTGCTTCTATGATTTAATAGTAATTTCCATAAATTAATTATCATATCAAAAGGTTATTGAAGTTCCAAGGATATAGTGAGAACCTCAAGATACTATGACGTTAATATTAAACTAATGTCTTATGGTATAGATACATCATACTAACTAGACAGAGTTTCCAAGATATAGTGAGAAACTCATGATACTATGACGTTAATATTATATTATATTTCTATGGTAGAGATACGTTATACTAACTAGACACAGTTGATGATCGACTATCATGTTTCGGGGGATAATAAGAGTTGAGACTTCTTCTAATTTAGTTTTCTATTGGTGATCTCTATTAGTGAGATTATGAGAAAGACCCGCTAATAGGAAGACCGTATGTTTGGGGTGACATTGGTTGTTCCTGTCTAAATATACATGTATTGTTATCATAACATGATATCATTATCAGTGTGTACCTTTTAATTTTGTAATGTAATGAAAAGGAAAACCATGAAAATGAAATCGGGGTGAGGTATCTTGTCTTGGTTGTCTCAATGGTGTTATGATAATAATTTAATGGGTAATAAAGATTTTTTATCTTCCAGGTTAAGGAAGTCAAATATCTGAGGCCATGTTGATTAGGATGGTAGTTGCTTCATTAGTCCTTAGATAAGGCAGTCGAGGGTAAATTCATCTAGTTAGATCAAAAAATAATAAATATAGAAAGGTTTGATCACACAAGTGTGTGTCATTTTTTATTATATATGAAAGACAAATAAATTATAGTATAAAATTCATGTTCATTTGTTGGTTTTCTATCCTATGACATTCCTTGTCTCTTAAGGGGAAATGATAGGTTTCTAGACTCTGCTCATGGTCTATTTATCATTTTCACAACTATTTAGATAAGGTCTAAGTGGTTCAGACACAATTTCATATTCAAGAATCCTCCTCATTCAGTTGAATAGGTATATCGGACATGGTAGGCCCCACCAAGGGGCATGAATATTTTTCAAGTTATAGATCACTAATAAATAAATAAATTGGAGAGAGGTTCATGATCAGGACTATTGATGGAAATTTTACTAGAGTCTCTCTCTCATTCCACATTATAGAGATAGATAATATAAATCTATGTGAATAGACCATGATCTTCCTCAAGCATCATATTCATATCGATGCGGTGACTCTGAGGGAATTGAATGCATCATCATATCTTCATGATAGCACCCAAAATTCGATGATTAATGCTCTAGAGGATTTTTCAATTTTTGGTGGATGATCTAGAGAGATCCCACTATGAATCATTTGAGAAAAAATTATCTTCTATGCATTTCAGTTGAGCACTAATTCATATCAAAATAGGTATGTTTCAGTTTTAATTTATGTTCTATTTTAATTTACATGAGATCCTCGGACCTTACGAGGGCTCATATCAACGACAAAGACAAGATCTATCAACTTGATGATTAAAAAATCTAACCCCCTCCCATGTTCTTCAGATAATAACCCTGGTACCTTTAGTAATTATATTTGATCTTATACAATCATTATCTAGTTAATGATTATTTTTATTATCATAGGTTATTAATTTTTATTATTTCATCCATGTTTTGTAATGGAAATGCCAAACCCCATTATTTGAATAAATACTTATCATTAAAGTATTAATAAATGTAATGGAATATGTGATTCATAAATATTTAAAATTTCCAATTCTCATTCTATTAGAGTCATAATTATTATTATAGATTATGAAATTGGTGGCGTGCTTGTTTTGGTTATTTTACTAATATTAAAATATTACTTTATGAAGATATTTTTTATGTAATAATTTAATAACCATATTAATGAATTATATTACTCATTAATATCATATAAATTGACCAGTTTTTTTGTAATAATCCTTTTATGTTGATGATGAAAAATTAAAAATGTCATCTATGGAGGTAGTAGTCTGCACATATGCACAACCTACGTTATCATTTTATAAACAAATGGGAAGAAATAAAGGTAGATAATTATTTATATTTCAATATATATAATATTTATATTTTAAATATATTCTTAGAACCATCCGTGAAAGGCAATGATGAAAATGAAACACATCATTCTTGGAGGTGATATTCTTCACATACATTCATGCGACATTTTCATTTCCCTAGTGAATGAAAGGGAATAAAGGTAGATCATGATTTCTCTTTCAAGAATCTAAATTATTTTAAAAATATCATATTTATTCATAAAATCATTTTTTAACCAATAATATTTGGTGGTGATGAATAAAAATATGTCATTTGTGAAGATGGTAGTTCACATATACACCTAAGAGACATTTTGTTTTTTTAAACGATTATGAGGAATGTAGGAAATGATTATTTAATTAAAATTTATTAAAATATCAATATTCTTTTAATACATATGTAATATTCATATAAATGAATTAATATATAAATAGGTTGTAGAAGAATAATAATGGAAGATAAATGAAAAAATATTTGGTGTTATTCCATTACTCCTTAGATGTACTCCTTTGAAAAATGGATTAATCATTTGATGTGTGATCCTTTGATTAAAAAAGGAAATATTAGACATGGATATGAGTTTTGAAGAGGGATTTGGGAATATATTGTTCAAAATAGTGGCTTAAAGTGTTAGTTAATGTGGGGTAGTTGATGATTCCCTTTATATGTTATTGGGGCCTCACTTTTATAAATATCCATTCCATTATATTAAATTCATGAAGATTTTAAGGTCTAGATGTTCCAAAAGATGATAATAGGGGAGAGGGAGCAATATTGGTAAGTAAAAATCCCATGCATACATATGGATTCATGTTTTTAACAAGTTTTTGGTAATTTACCCTTAGTTTAACTTTTTACCATAATTTATTTTTACCACAATAACTTATTTTTCCCTTTATAACATACTTTTATGCATATGAATAAAATTAACCTTATTAGATAATATTGATATGTTAATTTAGAATATGAAATAAAATTTATACGATTAAATTTATATAGGTGGTAATCATTAATTTTAATAAAATTCAACTCAATGCAACAAAACCAGTTTTTAGCAAAAAAAATTGTAATGTTATGAATAAAAATGAATTCATATCAAAATCATAACCAGTTTTTATTCCAATGATGTTTTTATTGTTAAATAAAGTAATTTTATTTTAATTTAAAACCAATTTAAAAATGAATGATTCCTTGTTATTATTTAATCAATGAAAAGGGTAATGAATTTCTATTTTATTAGAATAAAATGTCCCTTATGTTTCCAAATGTCAAACATAATATTATAAATTCAAAATAATGTTTTTAAATTTATAATTTTACTTATTAAATTTATATTTGGTTAGGAAGAATGTTTCATATTTTATTTCTTGGTTATATCCAAATTATGTCCCCAAATTCATAGTTTTGTAAAATATAGTATTTTTTACTATTGACCTGGAATCAATATTTCTATAAAAATAATAAAATTTCATCATAAGAATATATTATTAAGATAATTAAAAAATTATTCTCTTTTTTTTAATTTAAAATTATAAAATTTCATAATTATAAATTATAAATTATAATGAAAAACATTTGTATATGAAAATGAAGTATTTAATGTTATTATTATTATTTATATAAATTTCAAATTAAATCAGAGTTACTATATTATTAATATAAATAACCCATTTTATAAAAATTTAAACATAATATATTTACTTTCATAAAATAAAAATTCATAGTGCATACAAGAGATTTTTTAAAAAAAATCTATTTTTAATCATAAAATATTCTTATTTGCTATTTAGTTATACTAATATGATTTTATCATTGAATTTTGGATTAAAATGAATTCTATTTTTATTTATAAATATATTTCTTAATTTAGATACCTTGATTTATACCAATCAATTCAATATAAAAACTTATAATCGTTTTTTTAATATTTATTATTTTATCTTAAAATAATTATCATGGTTTATTTTGGTTTAGTGTTTCTTGAGGAGGAATCAATTAATAATAGTAATTAATTAATGTAAATTATATTAAAAAATATTGAGGTGTTATATTATACCTCTTTTAAATAAATTTCTTCCTCTTAATTTTAATTCTTACTCAGTAATGTAAATAACTAACACTTTCCTTAAGAAATAAATTACGTATCATATATTTTCAAATGAGATATCAAACTCACAAACATTTTTAATACTAGGGAACATATAATTTAATTTATAATAATAAAATATTGAGATTCTCAAGATGGTTTTCAAATATTTCTCTTCATTTGGCTTAATGTATTATGAGTTTCTAGAGACATAACTTTCCCAACATTATTTTCAAGATTTGATTTCCTTACAAAAAATGAAAATAAATGGTTATGATTATATCCAATAAAATGAATGTAAATTAACAAAATAATATTGAAACTAAATCGTAATGTTTCTTCCCATATAAAACCATTATTTCAACATATGATATTTCAAGATCAACTATAATATAATTGGATTAACCTGTAATTACTGTAATTTAAAATAGGTTATCCACGGTCATTGTGAGAGTCAAAACATTCATGCCACCCACTTTTCTGTAAAATGTAGGATGTTATCTTTACTCAGACAAAAATAGTTGAGTTTTATTGGAAACACTCTACCAAAATATGTAGTAGATAATTATTCTATGTGATAAGAGACTTCTCACTCACTAAAGGAAAATATTACACAAATAAACATCCCATTATGATAAGATTATGGTGAGAATATCCATCCGGTATTGGGGTTCAAATTTAATCAATTAATGATAAAAGGAAATACAACCAATGAAAAACATTTTTGAGTATCATAGGGGAATATTTTTTACTAATAAACACCTTGGTGGTGGTTATAACCTAGATAAAACTGTAGAAATTTCTTCCAAGTCTTTGAATTGATTGGTTATGGAGCTAAGAAGGACTAAGATATCAAAATAAATGTTCATCTTAAGTAAAGTATTATTTCAATTGGAATACAAGCTCACAATTTTTCTATATGCCTAACTCTTTTCAATAACTCTATAGGATAGGTCCAGAAACACAGTCCCATGTCCAGGTTATCATTCATCACTGATGCACACTGCTTATTATTCCTAGCTCCTATGTACCCAAGTCCTCATAATGATCTATAAATTTACCCCCATAACCTCCAAATTTACATGCACATGTAAAACCCCAGATGATGAATTAGGGTGAGAGATACCTTTACACTGCCTCTTTTAGATCCCTCTCAAAAGGGAACAATTCACCCTTGTAATGAAGAGGAATGAATACTAGCCATATTCCCTACTCACCCTCAGGAGGCTCCCATTGGGGCACACCTTCTCCCAAGGCCCCCTTAATTAATACAAAAGACTTGGGCTCCCAATATCCTTTTTATCTGAGCTACACATAGACCATATAAGATATTCCACTGGGGAGAACATTCTCCCAATATCCATTACTTTATAGACCCTTGAATCAATGTCCATCAATAGGATAACCATTATATTATGCCCTCTATAGTATGGATAATAATCCTTGGTGTTCCCTTACCCAGGTGTGACATCATTTCATCACTCTACTTAGGTAAAGCCTCACACTAGTCTCATTCAAGCTAAGTGACTTATCTTGACCTCACTAGGGATATGAACCTTATCTATCCCTCACTATATCTAATAACCTTATAAAAACATTAATAGGACCATAAGTATTTAGTATTACACGTTAGGGATAAAAAACTTATCTAATCCTTATTAGGGCTACACACCTTACTGACCCCTACCTAGGAATCAATTTCCCTATGTCTCAGTCCTAGGCAATAATTCACCCATGATTCATAGCCATGAACAATTTACCCATGCCTCACAATTGGGAATCGAACAATATCATATAAACCTTGAGTTGAGATACTATTTGTATCAATGGTCACCTAGAATCGAGATACACTTACAGGTTTACATGTATATCTTTATTTGAAATAATCCTTTTGGTGTCCAAAAATTACAAGAGTAGATATAATCCTCTTGGTTCCCTAAGACACGTATACCTAACCTATATTCATAGGTGAACTATATAAGTGTCCACTCCTTAGTTGAAATCCATATCAACATCAATTAAAGATTCCATCTACATGTAAGAAGAAGTCATATCATATCATATCTTATTACAAATAAGTAGGTTGAAAAAAAAGACAGTCTCATGCATAATATATATTCTGTCTCATATTTTTACCCATTTTCTAGGACATGCATCATGTATGGGAATTGTAATCAGTGTATTACTAACCCCTTCCATCCATCACATAATATTATTATTAGGGTTAGAATATTTATTAATCATTCCATTGTAATAAATAAGAAACCTCAACAGAATTTTTTTTAGTCCTAGAAACATGAATCTAGGATATATATCACTCATCCTTAATGTACGATGTTAAACAATATGGATTGTCCCTCACATATAACATTAATCAATTTTATTTGAATGACATTGTATTTTATTCTTCTATATATAGGATATATAGGATTCATTTTTTATGTTAAAACCTAACTTCATTAAGCATCAATTTTCTCTTCTAGAATGATCATAAGATTAACCATTCATACATTCAGTCAAGATACTCCTCTTAGGACCGCCATATACACCTTAAGTTGAGATAGTCATGTAGGTCCCCAAATATACCTCCAGTCGAGATACTTCTCTTGGTTCCCATATATGGTACTCTTATATAGTTTAAGGCCAATATCAAGCTAGATAACTTCTATGAAATGAGAATTTGACCTCCTAATGATTATGATAATGAGGAGAATCACCATTTTAAGGTTAAGGCACTAGGATTCCTTTGATTATAATCCATATTTGATCCAAACCCTCTTATTTTTAGTAACTAATAATCAAGTTGATCATTAAAGGAAATATCATGCATAATTACCACAAAACCCATCACTAGGAACCTTTTACCTATTATTTCATTCCACTAACATTAAATATCTTATAAGTGGTCTCTATCACATTGAATTAAAAGGTATAATTCATCTGATTAAGTTTCACTAGCCTACGTGGGTTTTTATGAATGTTCTCATAGTATACATAAGACACTTCTTTTAGGTTGAGTCACTAAATAACAACACCTTATACCTCTTTATATGGTGAAAATTCATAATGTTCTATGCATTCATTATTTATACCAAATAATCAATAATTAATAAGAGAAAAATGGAGAATCATAACACACTCATATTTTAACATATCTATATAGAATCAATCATATGGCCTCTGAGTGGATTCTCCTCTTCCCTCTGCAGTATCTAGGGATTCCCCTTCCTCCTCGTTTCACCTTCCCGCTCTGTCATGAATCGGTCTTGTATCAGCTTCCTAAAGATTGCATCAACATTTTGCGGATATTTACCTCTGGATCGTATTGGTGTTACACGGTGTAGCCAGTTTTCTCAAGATTGTCTTGGAATGACACGGTGGAGATGGTGCGACGTGGTGGAGTTTCGGCAAGGATCAGTGGTGTCTTTGGCTTCAGGGAAGAATTTTCTTAACGGAACTCCGGCTTCATCTCGGTTATGAGTGTTGTCGACGCAATGTACAGATCATATTGGCATGGATCAGTCCATGTTGATGGATCTCGGTTCTGTTCGGTTCGGAGCGACTAGGTGCTACCTCTGGTGTGCTTCCAGTGATAGTCATCACCAGATCTAGAAGAATCTCAGAGGGGGAGGTCACAGTCTCCATATTTTCGTGTGATGTTTTTTTAGGTTTGATGGTTTGGAGTTTTTAATCTGGTTTGGTTGGTTGTGAGTTTTTTTGTGATTTTCTCGTTGTTCTGGTTGTCTGAGTTGAATTTGGGGTTGCACACTCTATTTTTCTAGTGATGGCTCTGGTTTCTAGCATGTGGGAAATCTTGGTGCTAGTGTGAATGGTTTGATGTGTGGTTATGTTTTATGATGGTTTTATTTGGTAAAATCGATTGAAATGGAGATGAAACTGAACATGACCTCATGGATTAGGCCTCACAAGTGGTTTCAGAGCTTGTTGTTCATCATTACAGTGCTTTAAAGATTTTGATGTTTGAGAGGGTATGGTGTCACCCATCAGATCGGGCCTATGCTTTGACACATGACACCTGCTTGTTGTCCAACCATATATCAATGGAAAGATTTACCATATATTTATGCTGGGGAGGGGTTCTCCATGTTGTTTGTTTGGTTGGTCTCTCTTGGCCTTTAGGTGTGATTTGTTTTACATCCATGATGCCTATTTGGGTTCTCCCCATTCTTCCCTTAAAAGAGAAGCTTATAATAAAAAATTTGAAGGCTCTAGGGCAATTGGATGATATAGCCTCAATCATATCATTAGATTAGATGTAACCATTCCCACATTAGGATTTGGGAAGTATTAACAATAAATTATTTAAATATATTATAGATTCCCTTTGTATAAAATAACCGCCCGAAACAATGTGATTATCTTGACCTCCCATCCTATCATCTGATGTGTATTTAAAATATTGACATGTAAAAACCCATAGTATATTTTCATTTGGAATGAAAACCACAAAGGCATTAATTTTCATGGATACATGATCCATTATATGTTCCTTGTTCCAAATAAAACACTGTCAAAACCATTTGAAAAAAATTGTGAGATGGATGTGAATACCTTAACTATGAATTTGATAGATCAACAATGAAACCTTACTTTTTATTTTGTAATAAATAATTTCTTGTTTTTTATAATGTTTCATATATTTAAAAACACCCTGAGATAAAAAAAAGAACCACCAACTGCACCAATGAATCAAATTCTCATTGGAAAATATGATAGTAACTGTAGGACACCTTAGACAACTATTCATAACCAGTTGACACACTGAACATGCACCTCAATAACCATGGAGACCATGAAGCTGACAAATTCTATCACTAAACTAGTGACTCTAGTTCTAGTTGGACAACACTCTGGTAAGAGAGTACCCTCTGAACAAATCCATCCATACATTAGGTGGAGCTCGTGAAGTCCTATGGAAGATCAATCCCTATAGAACATCCTAACAATGATAGGTCACATATAAACAGTTGGAAAATATTTCCATATCCAAATTCATTGAAAACATATCGAGGAAATAAACCATTTAATTCCTCCCTTGCCTAGGGGAGTTAAAGGTGGACACCCCCCGGTTAAGGGAACCTCCCATGAGTTTCTTAAGTGGTATTTTATTCATCAAGGTCATCATCACCCAAATGTGACCCCAGTTATAGTAGAATCTATAGAATAATTTATGAATATCATAGTTATCCATACTAAGAAATCAAAATGGACAACCCACTAGGGGAACCGAACCACTATAAATCTACATTAGGTCCATTTGCTTGCTATTTTCTACACCATTGAGGCACATCGAAATATCATAATAGTGGTCTAGGTAAAATTATATATCATTTCCATCTAAATTCTTATAAATTCACCATAACTATCCATAGTGATAGCAGAATCCCATAGATAACCCCACCATATAGGGTTGGGGAAAATTTTATCATTTAAAACATATAGTTATCTCTCGTTTCATCATGTGCATAGAAACAACCCCTGATTATGGATGCATATCCTATATGGTAATCTATGATTCCCATAATATTTTTAACATAAAAAATGTCATCAGTATAAACCCAACTGAATCTACAAACCTTGAAACTGTTGAAGATGAAATAGGTGGGGAGATATTCAACACCCACCGACCACCCAAAAATGGTCAAGACATTTTAGAAGAATATAAAATTTATAAGTTCAAAACCTAAATCACATAACATGAGAATATTGATGATATAATAGTAAAGGGAAATAAACCCCCTAGGTTTTCTCTACAAGATGAAGCCAACATGCCTCCTTAAGTAGAAATACATCAATAGGCGTATATTTTCGACCAAAAAATGTAGAATCGATCCACCCGCTAAATATTTAATCACATCAATCATTCCATTTGACTATAGTGTCAAAGGATTATCAAGAGTTCCCCCCACTCTGTTTACCACAATTAAAAATTATAGAAATCCACTCGAGGCTAACTCATATGATGATATCATAGGAAATATTAGATTCCCACATTTCCCAAAGGGATAATCTTGATGGACTACATTTACTAGTATAATAAAATATGATTCCATATCCCAAGTGGATGGATTTTAATGCTTCACCACCAAATATCAGGGACCCCAATTTGTCAATATTTGATATAATGGGTGATCAATCACAACATATCACTCATTTTTCTTCAAACATTGGGAAATGATGAGAATCCTAGAACAAAAAGAGTTTTCCTTGATCATATTATTATGGAAGACCTTAGAATACACCTCCTTTTCTTAGTGTAATAAACTTCTATATAATATTATTTCAATCTATTAAGATCTTAGTCATCAATTACTAATATAATTTTTCTCTAAATTGAGCAAAACAACTATTCTTGACCTCTTCAATTTCAAGAAACTAGAAAATTAAAGATTCCAGGATTTAATTGTAAGATGGAATTGTTTAACAAACACGATGGAAATATATAATCCATTAGAAAAATTATTAGATATTAATTTGGATAATTTTTAGGATTAAATTTCAACCCTAATAATACCCTTGAAGTGTCCATGTGGCTTCCTAGATTTTATTTTCATGTAAAAATATTAGATGGTATTATTTGGTAAACTAATGAGCGATACTTACAAGCACCACCATCATACATTAGGATTTAGGGGAATCTAAAATAACAACTATTACCCTAATTACAAAATGGTTATGTAGAATTAACCTCTATTTTAATAAGAATAAAATTTATTATTTTATAATGATATGGTTCTAAGGTACTTCAACTCTGAAACAATGAATGACTTGATCCAAAATCCAAAATCAAGAATCTAGATGAAGATGGGAAATATGATCTCCCAAATTATTTCCCTTATCATCTTATGTTGAGTCACACAATCCGTGAATTCTTTTTCATGGAATATATACTTCGAAATATGATAGATGATGCCCATGTTTTAAAGAAAATTCCAAATAAATTGTGACATTTGTTATAGACATTATGCCCAATGAATAAGAAAAATGGGTAGATTTTTTATATGTAAATTCTCTGGCACTATCATCCAAAATGGTCCAATGAGAACCATCCCCCAAATGGAAAATGTTAACTAACCCTCAAAATGGGAGATCAAGAAATGGGACACCAAATGGTACATCGTGTGCCACTGACTAAATAGTAAAATTGTAACCATCCCACTAAATTGTACAAAATGATCTATCACTTACAAGGATACATCGATCAATAACCTGAATAATATACCATCAAGCCCTAACCAACTATATGGTACATTGATAACCATACCATCAAATGGTTCAACAGGAACTAAACCATCAAATGAGATCATCTTCTTATAAGGAGAACCCATTTGTGTCTATCACTATGAATAATGTATCTTCCAGGCTGAAAAAAATTTCACCATTCTATTGAGTGCACCCTATATAGAGAAGATCACTCACTTATTCTATTTCCAAATACCCAATAGGTTATTCCATACTATACTATTAAAATAAGTGTGTGAGATCATTGTGATACATTACCTACCTCTAAATAAGTAATTATCTACCCTCATGATTCATCATAGTGTAATGTTGATTTAAAATATGCATGATGCCAACAACTGATCAAGTCACGATGGTCCATGCTGGGATTTCTATCATCTTCCACACATCATTCCAATAAAAAAGTAAATTGTGTCATCCTATATTATAGCAATCAACATATTAATAATGTAAAGGATGTATATAATGAAGTGTAGATTTCTCTTCTATAGTGAGAAAATGATGATATCCAAGAAAAAATGTAAGAGTTGATTCAATGTGGTTTCCCTATAGGAAAATGATTAAATATTGTTGCATATGCCCTATATGTTATAAATTTCCCCTACCATAAGTTTGGGAGAGTTTTTTTTATTGTCAAGTCACACATTCTATGGGTGATGGGATATTTTCATTTTTTTCCAACTCTTTATAGAGTAATTCTTAAACATTGATTGACCTTAGTGACCGCCACATATACCCCAAGATAATTAGAGTCATTGAGTCTAGGTGTGGCATCATAAATGGCCCAATTATCAATATTATCATCATCTTACCTCTAATAGATCAAGATTAGGGAATCACCTCTTAGATCCCAAATTAAATCCTATGACAATGCAGATAGAGGTATATGTTAAATAATGTGAAAGCAATATTGAAACTCTTATCTTGATGATAGACAATGGAAGGTGTATTCCTTCCAACCTGAGTAGGAATCATGGTTTTTCAACATGTACAAGGAGAATAATTTTGTCAATATCTAATGAATCGTGATAAGGGTACCAAAAGAGTCATATTTTATGGAATATTCATCCCCTTATCAAATGACATTAAACTACATGACACCAATGTCCTTACTACATGACTCTAGACTAAAAAACATGACATCATTATCAACTGACATTAAACTATAATACAATTAAGTACTTACTATATGTATCTAAACTATACAACCTCCCATCATTGTCACCTAATGGAAAACTATATTGTACCAAATTCCTAGATACATGACATTAAATTACATAGTATATCATCCTATAGGAATGATGTTAAACTACATGTACCGTTTCTATTCTATATGACTATAAACTACTCAAATTGATCCCTTATCAATGATGTTAAACTTCACAACATATGATCATTTTTTATGACGAACCCTCCCTTCTTTGTATGATCTAAATATACATAGTGGGTTTCTAGTGTATTACTTTTCTATCTTATATCATGTTCTATGTTAAAACACTGCACTAAGATAGAGTTATCTCTTCATATTCGAGCATTGAGGCCTCATCCACAATGGATTTCATTCTATCTAATGCTAGGAAAATTGTTCATTTAATTGACAATTTTTTACACATGTGTCAAACCTAGGAAAAAAAGAAATTCACATACCCCTACATTAGAGTATAATTTAAAAATGGACCATGTAATATTAAAAACACATTTCTTTGTTCCTGATGTTACAAGTTAGGTAGTGATTTCAGAATAGCATGAACCAGCCAAATTATGATTCCCAAATACACCTCACACTTTATATTAGTGAAAGAAACTTCATCTTATTCATGATGGGTTTTTTCACATTTCCTGACAATAAGATAATGTGAAAATATATTCTCCACTTTTTATGAACTAAATTTGGATTTATTCCCATATATCCATAATACACAGTAATTTATGATTACTTATACCATACAGTGATAAATTTATTAATTCCATCCCAATTATCCTATCCAATATATGACCATTGAGGCCTCTCCTTCTTTTAATCCAATATAAAAATTATAATATTACCTCTCCCTAATATATATGATATATAATTCTTACAAGGGTTTATATACTATGTCCAACATACAAATTCCAAAGACCATACATTTTCATAGTCCATTACCCTTTGTTTATTCACTTTTGGTCTTTTACTTACCAATAAGATTAGTTTCTTACATTTTTGACATAGGAAACAGATCCATGCAAACCAATCTCACGTAGTTTTAGTATGAATATATATATCACATCATATTATTGATCTTCTCATAATGGTAAACTACCTGATTATAATCAATCCTTATTTTTCTTTCCTGTATAGTACATGTAGTCTTTCAATTTTCCATTGTTTCTCCCATCGATCATGACTCAATTTTTTTTAGGTTTTGATTGTTTACATAAATTATCATGCTGGAGATGCATTATACCCAAAATTAGGGAGACTAAATTATTTTCTACACGACTAAAATGTTCATAACACAATGTACTTATCAAATGTTATTAAAATAAATCGTTTGAAGTCCTTTCTCCATGATGTAAAACTATGAAATATATCATCACACTTGTATGGTGCTAAAATCTATAACACATATTTTCCATCCTGAAAGAAGATAAATTTATTAGATATATCTTCTCATCACATCTTAATTTCATTACCCAAGAGATGAATATGTGTAATATACCTTCTTACATAATTACATCACTATGAATAAAATGGAAGAATGTTAATATATCCCTACATTTTACTTCATCATTCATATAAATTTTATCTCTTCACATATCCATATAATGATTCTACCATTTCACCCCTCCCACAAATGAGTCTAATCAATGCATGTATCCTTTGGCCTTGATCTAATTGTTTATGAGACATTCATTGAAATAATTCCCCATTATCAAGTATATATTACTAATGTTGTATCCTTACCATTTAGTATAGATATTTAAATAATAGATTCTACATAGAAGAATATGTAAAAAAATCCCCATCATATATTACTACATAATAGTGAATAAATTTCCCATAATCCATGTGAGGCCCCTTGAAAACCCAACATTAATATGAGGGTACATATTTCCCTAGAACATGATCCAAATCAAACCAAATCCCTCCACATAAATTTCCTTGTCACGTGATGTTAAATTTTATGATGATTAAGTCCTCATTGCATGATATTGAAAAACACGATTCATTTCATCACTACATGAACTTATATTTTATATCATGTGTGCTTGGCACATGATATTAGAATGTTCCCAACCAGTCTTTATTATGTGACCTTAAACAATATGAAACCTCATACAACCCTACATGAACCTAAAATTGCTTAGAGTGTCCCACCATATTGAAGATAATTAAAATATTAGATGAGGAAAGACCTATGTGATGAATCTCAGGGTATAATTATTTCAATCATTTTTCTTTCACAGAAAATTAAAAATTTCACCATTCACCCATGTATGCGAACCAAATATACATAGGGATTATATTTTAAGAAAAACTGTAAATTTGATTCTAATATTCTTAGGATATGTAGTGATTCATTGTTCCCTCAACTTAGGCCCAAATATAATTTTTTACATACACATTTGGTCATACTCTAATGATATTAAACTACATGTCACTAAAGTCCTTATTTCATGATATTAAAACGTATGAAATTTGGTTATAATGTTATGACCTTAAAATACATGACATGTTGTCATGACCTGCCTTTACCAAAAGGAGGGAAGGGTATGTAAATTTCCAATCCCTTTCTTCTTTATGTTGAAGGAGAGATAATGAACGATCTTTTAAAGATTGAAGGGGGGTGTGATAGATGTTATGATGTACTCTTTATGTTGTTATGTGTTGTGAATTGTACGAGCCTACGCTCACTGAAAATCATGGCTGTTGGTGGTATTTCTCTGTGTACTAATGAACCCCGGTGCTCATAGATGTTTAAATAACCGTAACATGAAATTGGTTAATTACGTATACTCAGTTAAATAAATTGAAAGAACCAGGATCAACCCTTTTCTGTGAAAACACCAGTTAAAGAACAGAGGAATTGAAACCATGGAGTGTGTTAAATCTTTTAAATATAAAAATACCTGCATGGGCCTGCCTAGTGTTGGTGGTACCAGTTTGGTTGTTTCATTCATGGTCCTATTTCTGGGGTGATACGGGTGGGGATGAGATCCCCTACTGTTGTACTTTCGCTGGTTGTGAATTTGAGGTTGTGTGGTTACTCTGCTTATATCATGAATGGGGTTAGAATCCTCTGTTGTTGAGAAAACTTTGGCTCCTAGATTTTGGGAACATGGGGTTGTATCTTGGGGTTTTTTTGGTTCCAGTACTTCAAGGGATCTCACTTGTCAATTTATTTTTGTGACATTTCAAGAGAACCGGGTGTGAATGATTAAATGGTTGTTTAGCTGTTTCTTTACTGTCGGCTCATGGTTTTTCTTGTTAGTTTCCCGGTAGTAAAGAATTCACCCTAATAGGATCACTTGAACATGATAAAAATAATGGTTGAGTGGGGAATTAGTTTGGGAATGATTTGTTACTTGGCCACGAGTGATGTGACTCCATTTGTGAATGAATATTAACAAGGGTGTTTGTGCTTAGGTTTTGGAACCCCAAGGTTGGGATGAGTGTTTGTTACCAATACATATATCTTTATCTTTAATGTTTCTTATTCGCGCCCCACCCAAGTTGAGCACTTAGTGATGAACACCCCATTTCATGGGGAGAGTGTATTTCCCAACACTCATATGAGTGGATGGTTATTAGCTCCTTTTCTGCTCTCTTTCCCAAATAGCCCAAGACTCTTCGGGCAGACTGTGATGGCCTGAGGTCAATTATTAGCCCAAGAATCTTCAGGCAGGGTAGTTGTGGTGGTTGGAACAGGTGTTTGAGGGAAGTTTGTTTCCCAAGTGTCTTCGGGATGAGGCCTAGGTGTCTTCGGGCATGGAAGTAGTTTTTCTGACCCAGGTGTTTGTGGGTGTGGTTATGCGTTGTGGTTGTGGCCCAGGTGTCTGTGGAAAGGGTTTGGTAGTGGGAATGCAGTGAGGTTATGGCCCAAGTGTGTGTAGGTGAGGTGTGGCAGTGGTACTGTGGTAAGAATGATGGGATTGGTTCGATATATTGGATGACTTCAATAACTAGTGGGAAAGTGGCACGGGGTACCCAAATATCGATGTGATGTTACTAGATGTTACCTGACATGCGTTATTTGGGGATCATTCCTAGGTGAGGTTTGGGTGGATATATTTTCCTTGTTGGGTGTTTGGTTATCTATTTTTCCACAGGGCATTAGAATGTCTCCTCACTTGTGCATGAGAGTCTTTGGTTTTCCCTACTGTTTGTACTTGTATGCTCACCCTACATATATAAAACTGTTTTTAGGTTTCCAAGAGGACTTCAGGGATCGCGTGGGACCATACGAGCATGGAATTTGGGGTAGTTGATGTTGTCGTTTTCCTTATTCATGGTACCTTACCTTTGGAGTTTTGTGGCTTGTATCTTTTACTTTTGAACATGCATATGGGAATAGTTTACTTTTGGCTTTACCTTTACATTCAGCTTCTGTATTATTGGGGTTGTCCTATCTCTCGATCCTATAAAAAATAAAAATGGTAATTCCTTCCATTTTGTGTGAGATTCTATACCCTTGGCGTTGGTCGCCACTCCGGGGCCTATTGAAGGTGGGTTTTGGGGTCATTATCTCTCCTTAAACTTAAAGAAAGAAGGGCTTGGGAATCTTCTGACCCTTCCCTCCTTTTGGGTAAGGAGGGTCGTGAGAGAATGGTATCCGAGGAGAGAGGTTGAGAGATAGGATGGAGTCTGGAGTTAGGCACAGTGAGGATTTCATGGGATGGTAGGGAAACCGTGTCGGGTGATCTTGGTGCATGAAATAGGCCAGGGAAGACCATCTAGGAATCGGGATTTTAGGGGCCCCCGTGATCCGATGTAAGGAATCTGGACCTACCGAACGACCAGGTGAGGCTCCACTGATTACAGGTTAGAGACCCTAGGAAAAGTACATGCATCATAATGACTTGTTTTCTTGTGTTTCTTTATGATTTGGAGGTTCAAAAATAAGTAAAGAAGTAAAATAAAATGTAAGAACAATATTCTTCACTACCCGGGATTAGGCATTCATTGTTTACATGCAGCTTTGGCACCTGGGAGGCGACCACGGGTAGTGCGGGTGATCGAGGCCTAGGAGGTTGACTTGGCTGTCCAACAGAGGGCTGACCGAGAGGAAGAGAATGATCAGTGGCAGAAGACGCTTCATGATTTCCAGCAGCAGACCCTCAAGAAGTATGAGGGAAGCATCTCAGACATGGAGACGGAGAGCTGGTGAGAGATTTCAGCTTAATACGAGCTCCGGCAGAGTACTGGGTTCCTCTGGCCATGAGACAGATGAGGGGAGCGGCATGTCAGTGGTGGATGCTCTATCTTGAGGAGAAGGGAGAGTCTGAGGTGACATGGGCTGATTTCGAAAAGGAGTTCCAGGAGGTTTTCATCTCTTCTACGATGAGAGCTGAGAAGAGGCAAGAGCTACTCTCCCACCAACAGGGGGTATGTCAGTGAGAGAGTTGGGGATCAAGTTCAAGGATCTCTTTCGCTTCACTCCAGATCTATTTCCAAATGAGGAGTCTCGGGAGAAATATTTAGAAGAGGCACTCCAACATTCTCTACAGTATGATGTTACTCCCTTCACCCTACTGACATACTTAGTGGTGCAGAAGAAGGCTGAATTGGTGGAGAGGATTCACATGCTGGGAGGTGTATCACGAGAGGGAATTTAGCTGGGATCGTCGAAGTGGAAGGCCGTTAGTAGCAGGCCTCCAGCATCCGGACCCTCTAGGTTTCGACCGGTATGGAGCATGCCTTAGTAGTTCCAGTTCAGATCCCCTGGCCCTCGCCCTTTTCTATCCGACCTAGGGTCGAGATGCTTTGTCTGCTGGAGCCACGGGCACCTTCAGAACCATTGCCCGTATAGAGTGCAGTAAGGCGGTAGCGGGCAGGCCCAGCACCCCCCTCATAAGCAGTAGCTTCCAGATAGGCCCTTTCAGTAGCAGCTGCAGGTGAAGCGATCTCCCGCTCCTCCGAGGGCAGATGTTGTTGGAGGAGGCCGCCCCAGGGTGATCCTCTGGGACCTCGACTAGGGCGTGGTCAGGGAGGTGGCCGACAACTGAGAGGCAGAGGATCCGGGCATGGGAAGTTACACAGCACGAAGGTAGTAGTTCAAGCAAGACCGGAGGTCGTTCGTGGTATGATCAGTTTGTTCAGTACCCTTGCTTGTGTCTTTTTCAATACATGATTTTTTCACTCTTTTGTTACTCCCAGTCTGGCCTATGCTTTGGATCTAGATGCTGAGAGACTTCCAGTTCCCCTGGTGATGAGCACACCAGTTGAAGGTCAGACCGACTTGATATTTTTTTGAGGATGTAGACTGACGATAGGACCACATCAGTCAGTCAGGGACCTCCTACTATTGTAGATACAACCATACGATGTCATCCTAGGCATTGAATGGATATTCTCTGTATGTTCTGTCATCGACTGCTTCCGAAGAAGCGTTTTGTTTTCAGACTTAGGGGGCCGACGTGTTACTTTCACCGGAGAGCGAGGTGTCCATAAGGGCAACAGGCGAGAAGAACCCCTCCTATCTTTGTTAGCTGAGCTATCAGAGGAGTCAGCAGATGAAGAGATGGTGGATGTACCAAGGATCGTCATTGAGATTATGGACGTTTTCCCTGAGGAGGTGACGACTCTACCCCCTCGATGTGATGTCGAGTTTGAGATAGACTTGCAGCCTAGTGCTCATCCAATTTCGATGGATCCCTACTAGATGGCACCTTCGGAGCTACAAGAGTTGGGGATTTAGATTGAGGATATGATGAAGAGGGGTTATGTTCGACCTTGTGCATCACCGTGGGGTGCTTCAATCCTGTACTCAATGAAGGAATATGCTGGTCTAAGGTTTTGTGTAGACTACAGGAGGATCAATCAGGTGATGGTTAAGAATTTCAACCCTCTTCAGAGGATAGAAGATCTTTTTGTCCAGCTGGAGGGGGTAGGATGGTTCTCCAAGATTGACCTGCGGTCTAGATATCACCAATTGAGGGTGAAGAAGGGAGACATCCCGAGGATGGACTTCAGGTGAAGATATGGGCACTTAGAGTTTGTGGTCATTCCATTCAGCGTTACAAATTCTCCAGCTGTATTCATGGGGCTTACTAACTCAGTCTTCTGGGAGTATCTAGATCGGTTCAAAAAAGTGTTCATCAATGACATCCTGATCAATTCAAGATAATAGGAGGATCACGCTGAGCACCTGAGGACGGTTTTAGAGGTCCTCTGACAGCACCAACTCATCGATGATTTGTCTAAGTGCAAGTTTTGGACGTGATAAGTGCACTTCCTTGGCATGTAGTGTCCGATCAGGGAGTAGCGGCAGACCCATCGAAGGTTGAGGCAGTTGTTTCTTAGGCATCACCCAAAAACATGGAATAGGTCCATTTTTTCCTCGGGTTGGCAGGTCACTATCAAAAGTTCGTACCCATCATCTTCCGAGTTGCAGCACCTTTGATAGCCTTTTCGAAGAAGGATCAAGCTTTCGTGTGGGACGAGCAATGAGAGGTAGTTGTCAGCTATCTGAAGGAGAAGTTGGTTAGTGCCCTAGTACTGAGGTTACCTAAAGAAGGGGCATCATATGAGGTGTTCTGTGATGCTTCTGGGAAGGGCCTCAGATGTGTGTTGATGCAGTAGCAAGGGGTGATCTCTTATGGGTCTAGACAGTTACGTCCCCCTGAACGTAACTATGCCACCCATGATCTTGAGCTTGCGGCGGTCGTGTTTGCAATAAAGTTGTAGTGGCACTACCTCTTATAAGAGTGCCTCGTGGTCTTCACCAATCACAAGAGCTTGAATTATGTCTTCTCCCAGCGGGACCTAAACATACAACAGTGAAGGTGGATGGAGTTTCTTCAGGACTAATATTTCGAGATTTCTTACACCTTAGGGAAAGGAAACATGGTGGCTGATTCCTTGAGCAGGAAGTCACAGAGGGATGCGGTCCGAGAATCGGCGGATGCTTGGAGGGCGATGGAGGAGTTGGCTGCCCTGCATCTGGATGTGAGGATAGATGGCTGTAAGGGTTACCAATATTTGATGACATTATAGTCTTCTCTGTTACGTCAGGTGGAGGAGTATCAGTGGGGAGACCCAGAGAGTGAAGTGATGTGTGACTGGGTTAGACAAGGCAGTGCTCTGAAAGGGTGGGCAGAAGATGGTCAGAATCATATCCTATTCTGATGGAAGTAGTTCATTCCAGAGGTTATGCACGATATAGTCCTTGGTTATTTCCACATCTCACCCTTGGCGGTGCACCCCTGAGTTTCCAAGATGTTCTAGGGTCTAAAAAGACAGTTTTGGTGTCCCGGGGCAAAGTGGGTGGTGGCAGAGTTTGTGGCCAAGTGCCTAGTGTGTCAGCAGGTGAAGTCTGAACACCATGTTACAGGTGGTTTGTTTCAGCCTTTAGATGTCCCCGAGTGTAAGTGAGATGAAATCTC
Organism: Viscum album; assembly: GCA_963277665.1. NCBI lineage: Eukaryota > Viridiplantae > Streptophyta > Magnoliopsida > Santalales > Viscaceae > Viscum > Viscum album. Next base: position 1,671,718,886 of record OY728146.1, on the reverse strand, counting down.
GATGGATTTATTCACAGGTATACCAAAGGCTCAAGGAGGGTGCGACACCATCTGGGTAGTAGTGGACCAGTTGACGAAATCGGCTCACTTTCTGGCAATCTAGGAGTCAAGTGCAGTGGATTCTCAATCATGGAGGTATGTGAATGAGGTGGTGTGGTTGAATGGGGTTCCAAGGTCCGTAGTATCGGATAGGGATGCATGATTTACCTCACAAGTCTGGAAGGGTTTACAACATGCTTTTGGCACCCAGCTGCGCCTTAGCACTGCCTTCCACCCCCAGACAGATGGGCAGACAGAGCGCACCATCCAGACCATGGAAGATATGCTACAAGCATTCATCCTAGACTTCAGGGGATCATGGGTGGGACACTTGCCTCTATTAGAGTTCGCCTAAAACAATAGCTACCACTCTACCATTAGCATGGCTTCGTTTGAAGCTTTGTACGGGAGGCCATGTCGCTCACCTGTGTGCTGGACAGAAGTCAGGGAGGCAGGTGTTCTAGGCACAGAGGTGGTACAGAGCACAACGAAGAAGGTGCAACTTATACAAGATAGGATGAAGGCGGATCAGGACCAGCAGAAGTCTTATGCAGATGATAGGAGAAGGCTCTTGGAGTTCGAGGTCGGGGACCACGTGTTCTTGAAGGTCTCCTCTCGGCGCGAACAACAGAGGTTCGGTAGGGGAAATAAGCTCTCTCCCAGGTTCATCGGACCCTTTGAGGTGTTTCACCTGGTTGGAGAGGTGGATTATCAACTGGCATTGCCACCACAGCTAAAAAGGTTGCACGATGTCTCCTATGTGTCCCAGCTTCATCAGTATTCACACAACGATTCGCACGTCCTCGACTGGGGAGAGCTAGATATTTGAGACGATGCAATCTTCGTGGAACGACCAGTGATGATCGAGGGTCGTGAAGAGAAGGTGATTTGTGGATAAAATATACCATTGGTTCACGTGTTATAGAGGTATGGTGGGCTTGATGAGAGTACCTAGGAGAGGGAAGCGCAGATGCGTTACTAATACCTAGAGTTGTTTTGAGTTTTATCTTATTTTGTCAGTACGTGTTTTCTATGTAATGCTTTACCTTGTTGACTATGGGATTTGCAGTTTCCTTTTTGTGAATGAGTTTGAAGTGTCCTAAAGGGTGGGGAGGGGAGGACCTGATTCCTAGTTAGGACGCATTAAAGTGGATGCGCCGAAACCCGTGTGGGCGAGTCAGTGCCGCCCAAAGTGGATAGTATCTTAACACGGAGGAAGGGAAACCCCTCTCCCACATGGCCTGATGGTTTAGTCTTTTGTTTTGAATGGTTTCATGGGGAATGGAGCGGTATGACGTCCATGATTTTTCAAGCGATAAGGTGTTCCTATGTCAGAGAGGATCACTCCTAAGAGGTATCTTCTGGGGTGGTTGTTCGGACCCCCCTCTTTCCTGCGAGTCTGGTTCTAGATACTCGAGGTAGAGAATAGTTTGAGAGGTATCTGATGTAAGGGCCCAGACCCTCATGATCCATCCCTTTTCCAAATTATAGGATCCTAAGTGGTCTCCCCTTTTTCACACCTCGATCGGTGTGAGCGATCGGTGCGACTGATCAGCGTGACCGATTGACGCGAACGATCGGTGTGATTGATCGGTGGGGCCAATCAACGTGACAGATTGGTTTTATGCAGCCTTGTCGGGTTTTCCTTCTACAGTTTTTCCCTTAATGCCTCTTTTAGGCCTTTTTTACCTTTTAAGGCGTTTCAAGGCCATTTTTAACCCATAATTAATATCTAAAAATCCTGAGAAACCTCCATATTAAATAACAATTAATTCAGTCACTTGTAACCACCCAACCTTGTTGTAGAACCACGATCCAACATCCAAGGAGTTCAAATTACTTATCCCATAACGTTGGGGATGTCATCTTTTTATCAAGATATACATTCCTCTTCTCCCTCTTGGATAGTCTCTTCCGTTTCCTTGTGCATTTGAAGTCCTTTTTTCCCAAGGCAAGTGGTGCACCTGTGCGGGAGCCCTGTGAGTTGCACTTCCCCTTTTTTGGCGCATGGAGAAAAACTTCGATCTTTGATCAACCAAGTAGGGGTTTTCTCCTTCATCTATCCTTTCTGTGTATCATGGGGGGGGGGGGGGGTGAGCATGATTTTTCTTCTGTGGAAATTGATGAAACAGATCTTAAGGAAGATAATGAACAGAATTTTAAATAATGAAGGGGTGTGTGATCAATTTTTTGATGTACTATTTATGTTGTTATGTGTTGTGAATTGTACGGGCCTATTCTCACTAAAAATCATGGCCATTGGTGGTCTTTCTATGTGTGCTAATGAACCCCGGTCCTCCTAGATGTTTAAATAACTGTAACATGGAAATGGTTAATTATGTATACTCAGTTAAATAAATTGAAAGCATTAGGATCAACCCTTTTATGTGATAACCCCAGTTAAAGCATAGTGAAATTGAAACCATGGAGTGTGTTAAATCATTTAAATCTAAAAATACCTTCATGGGCCTGCCTGGTGTTGGTGGTAGTGGTTTGGTTGTTTCTTTCATGGGCCGATTGTTGGGGTGATACGAGTGGAGATGGGATCCCCTATTGTTGTATTTTCTCTGGTCGTGAATTTGAGGCTATGTGGTTACTCTACTTATATCACGAATTGCGGTGGAATCCTTGGTTGTTGAGAAACCATTGGCTCCTGAATTTTGAGAACATGGGGATGTATCTTGCAGTTTTCTTTGGTTCCATTACTTCGAGGGATCTCACTTATCCCTTTGTTGTTGTGAATTTGCAAGAGAACTGGGTGTGAATACTTAAATTTTTGTTTGTCTGTTTCATTCCTTTTGGCTTGTGGTTATTCCTGTTAGTTTCCCAGTAGTGAAGAATTCAATCTAATGGGATCACTTGAACATGAAAACATGAATGGTTTAGTGGGGAATTAGTTTGGGAATGAGTTGTGACTTGGCCGCGAGTGTCGTGAATCCTTTTGTGAATGAATAGTAAGATGGGTGTTTGTGCTTAGGTTTTGGAACCCCTAGGTTGGGATGAGTGTTTGTTACCTATACATATATGTGTAGATTTTCGGTTTATTATTCGCTCCCCACACAAGTTGAGCACCTAGTTCCTAACTCCCCATTTCATGGGGAGGGTATTTTTACCAACACTACTATGAGTAGCTAGTTATTAGCTCCTTTTTTGATCCATTTCTCGAATAGCCCAAGACTCTTCGGGCAGGCTGTGATGGCCTGAGTTCCATTGTTAGCCCAAGAATCTTTGGACAGGGTAGTTTTGGTGGTTGGCCCAGGTGTTTGCAGGAAGTTTGTTTCCCAAGTGTCTTTGGGATGAGTCCTAGGTGTCTTCGGGCATGGCAGTAGTTGTTTTGACCCAGGTGTTTTGCGGGTGTGGTTACGCGTGGTAGTTGTGACCCAGGTGTCTGTGGGAGAGATAGCAGTTATGGCCCCAGTGTCTGCGGGCGAGGTTTGGCAGTGGGACTACGGTGAGGTTATGGCCTAGGTGTGTGCGGGTGGGGTGTGGCATTGGGACTACGGTAAGAATGGAAGGATTGGTTTGATGCATAGGATGTCTTAAATAACCAGTGGGAAAGTGGCGTGGGGTACCCAAATATCTATGTACTATTACTATATGTTACCTGACTTGCATTATTTTGGGATCGTGCCTAGGTGTGGTTTTGGTGGATAGCTTTTCCTTGTTGGGTGTTTGGTTATCTCCTTTTCCATGGGGAATTAGAATATCTCCTCACCTATGCACGAGAGTCTTTGGTTTTCCCTACTGAGTGTACTTGTATGCTCACCGATGTATATAAAACTGTTTTCAAGCTTCCTGGAGGACTTCAAGGATCGCGCAGGACCGTACTAGCATAGACTTTGGGGAAGTTGTGGTTGTTGTTTTCCTTTTTCTTGGTACCTTACATTTGGAGTTTTATGGATTGTATCATTTACATTTGAAAATACATATGGGAATGGTTTACATTTGGATTTACCTTTAATTTCAGCTTCAGTATTGTTGGGGTTATCATATCTCTCGATCCTATAAAAAATAAAACGGTTAATGCCTTCCATTTTGTGTGAGATTCTATACCCTTGGCGCTGGTCGCCAATCCGGGGCCTATTGAAGGCATGTTTCAGGGGTCATTATCTCTCCTTCAACTTAATAAAGGAAGGGCTTGGAAATTTGCTGACCCTTCCCTACTTTTGGTGAAGGAGGTTCATGACACATGTGGTCTTTATCACATGAACCTAAGCTAAAAATTACCTGATCCATCTCATATGACGATAAATAACTCAAATAAGTCAATTTTGAATGATCTTAATCAGTGACCAAGATTCCCCATCACCTATTAAGTCCCAACACTGCATCTTTTGAGGTTTAATTTAACCTCCATTTTAGTTAAAGATCATTAATCCTAACCAAATATACTATATAACACATTATGGTGTAGATATGGAATTTTTAAAAAGATTTTAGGAATCCCCTCTTTCACCAAATATACTTCATAAATTTTTATGTTTGAATAACCCACATATTTTAGAAGATATTCTCCTATTAGAATCACATAAAAATGATTCAATTCATCCTCTTAGTTATTCCTTTAATTAAAAAATTTATAATAGAGAATAAATGATCTGAATGGAACCCGCTGATTAGTGAAAAATAAAGTTTACATTGAGCCTATACTGTGCCCCATTAGAGGTTTTTTTTGGTAATATAGTAATGGTTCTTCTTAATCTCCAAGCACAATTAATTCAGAGTGTTACATTGGATTCTACCATTACTAATGGTCATTCTACTCTATCCAGTGATCATTTCATCATCCCTAATTATGAAATTAGAGGATGTTATTAACTTCATCGATTTTCCCATGTTCAAAGGGATCAAGGATATTTATGTGTTTTATTCCATCATAATCTATAGATTCTAATAATAAAGCACTAATTATTGTGAACATAAACCACATATTTCTTTATTCCACCCTATATGATCCAAAATTTATTAGAGAGGTCCCTTACATGAAAGTGATATTAAATTTATGGTCTTGTAATTTGGACCATTAAGAGATGAGGATTTATGGACAATCATATTTAACCAAATATTTCTAGTATTTCAGGGCACACCTTTTAGTCTAAAAGATAAGATTGTCTATCTAGAAAGGACATAGAAAAAATTGACATGAATGAAGGGATATGTTCTAAAATAGAATTACCCAATGAGAGGTGAACATGATGGTGTATATATGGAATATTTCAAATGATTTTAAGAATAACCTCTTTCAGAAAATATACTTCATAGATTGTTATGTTTGAATCGCCCAAATATTTTATCAGAGATTCTCTTATTAGAATCACATAAACATGAGTCAATTCATCCTCTTAGTTATACCATTCATTAAAAAATTTATAATAGAGAATAAATGATCTGAATGGAACCCACAGATTGGTGAAAAAAAAGTTTACATTGAGCCTATGCAGTACCCCATTGGAGGTTTTTTGGTCATATAGTAAAGGTTCTCCTTAATCTCCATGCACTATTAATTCATAGTGTTACATTGGATTATTCCATTAATAATTCTCAACCTACTCTATCAAGTGATAATTTAATAATCCCTAATTGTGACATTATGGATGTTATTTACTTCATTGATTTTCCCATTTTCAAAGGGATCAAGGACTGGGCTGGAGGATTGGGTCTGGCTCATCGGTCAATATCTGGACTGATCCTTGGCTTATCGATAAGGATAGTATGCGGGCTACATCCCCCATCCAACCAGGTCTTGAAGATGCAATTGTCAGCTGCCTCATTTCCGACCAGGGACATGGGTGGTGTATGGATAAGATCCTTGATTGGTTTAACGAAAGAGACCAATGATTCAGCCTTATCATACCCTAGATCCCTGACGCAGGCCCCGACCATCTTTTCTAGACCAATGACATCTCAAGAGAATAAATAGTGAGATCCAGCTACATATTGGAACTTGGCAACCACCCAGTCGACCAGGATGAGGGATAATAAAAATTGATCTGGAAACTCAATATTCCACCCAAAATTCGGCAATTTTGGTGGTAGGTTTGCACGGGTACCCTCCCAATCATGATCCTTCTCGCCTACCGGCATATGGCTATTTCTGATTTTTTCCGTTTCTGTCCGAGTACTATTGAAACTCTATTTCATTACATCATTCACTACCTGGGAGCTAAGAATGTTTGGAGTAAATGGGTCCTGACCTCTACCGATTCAATGGATTTGGCCTCTGACCTTCCCAATCTTCTGACGCATTGGTGGTCCTCTCTTTCCTCGTCTCTCTCAAGTTCTCTTTGCACTTTGTCCTGGATTATTTGGATCCGGCGTAACGATGTTGTTTTTCATCAAGCTCACAAACCCCTCGAATTCTAGATTGAAAGGGATTCTTCTTGGATTGAGGGATGGAAAGACCACAATGATCACTTTATGCCAGGAGGTACCCTCACCTCCCCCTCTCATTGGAATCCCCCAACAGAGGGGATTCTTAAAATTAATGTGTATGCATATCTCCCCAAGGATGGGCTTGTTCCCCTTGGCCTTATGGCCCGTAATCATCTGGGGAAAATCGTTGCTGCAAAATATGATCCACATCATGCATTCTGGGAACCGACGGTTGTTGAGGTAATGGCCATCCTTGCTGGTTTGTCGCTCGCACTGGAATTTGCATAGAGCGATATTATTGTTGAGTCAGACTGCCTTACCGTTATTGATACTATTAACCAAAATGATGGTGGGCTCCAGGCTTTTGGCATCATAATTAGGAGAATTATCTCACATGGCCAATGCTTCTCTTCTTGAACCATCTCCATTAAAAAAAGGGAAGGAAACAACGTGTCCCATCAGCTTGCGGCCTCAGGCCCTTTCGACTCCACCCATCTCTGGTTGGACAATTTCCCTTCTTGGCTTTTTTCTTGTACTTCTACCGATATTCTTCATTAATGTTTTCTGTTTTAATCAAAAAACCCTATGCATTATAAAAATTAAATCTATGATCGCTAGAACCAATTGGTATATAAAAAACATAGAGAAAATATTCCTTTCCCCCATTGAGTAGTTTTATGTTGTTTTTTCATAGATTATCATTCATGATAAGAACACCTCATCACATTAATTCAACCACCAATATATGTGATTATGTACTCAATAATCTCATCTTATATCCCTTCATCCTAGGAATGAATTCAGTAAACCATGGTAAAACCTATAGGGTGATGGAACCCTACTATGAAATATTTATTCCACGAACCAAATTTATATTTTTGATGCTGAAATCAATAGCATACAAAATCTAGGTGTCATGATACTCCTCATTAAATCCCACAACATTTATTGAATCCCCATAGTTATCTATTTTAATAACTATTTATTGTTTTGAATGAAATCACATTTAATGGTGAATGAAACAGTAGAATTTGAACCTATGATGTAACCCATTTGGTTGTTTTGGCCCCAATGTAAAGGTCCCCCTTAACCACATGAGCTATTTCCAGATGGTGAGACAATAGCTTATATAAACCCTAATGGGAAAAATAATTCCACCCTTCCCAATTTCCCCTTGATGCAAACATTTTCATGTTATTATTTACACATCCCAAAACCCAACTGTACTTGTGGACTCAAATATAATTGATGTTACAAATTCATGCATCATTCCCATTTTTAATGAAATATTATGAAATTATATTCCTTTACCCCTTAATATCTTAGTCTGCCTCTCCATTCGAGAACCCAAATCCTTATGTCAGTTTTTTCAAGTGACAACCCCAAAGACAAGAGATGATTTTTCCTATTATAAATTCAAAAATATATTTGAGTTAATATTTCTCTTTTGGAAAACTCTTATTATACATGTGTTCTTCATTATATTACCCTAAACTGCATGACACAATAGTCCAAGCATTATAAACTCAAACTATGTGTGGCCACCCATGAGATATCATATACTACCAAGGGGTCTATCATTCACATTGGGATTTTAATTTTCCTTTCTTATAGGAAATTTTACCCATTTAATCAATTTTTTACGACCTTAAAATGTAGAAATTTGTTTTTAATACCAAGTTACCATAAACTCTATCCGAAATTTGTCTGGGCACTATGTACTTAAACTATATGAACCATTCCTTGAGATTTTTTGTATTTGTTATGTGGGGATCATAATTCAAATTGGGTTTACTTCCCTGTGTTTCTTTGTTGAATGATTTTATTTTGGCCAATTTTGAATGACTATAAACTCTATCTACATTGGTCTAATATTCATGAACATAAACAAAATGCATCACTTTTCGTTGGCAATTTAAGTTGGAGTTTTTCCCTCCTTCACATAAAGTTTTTCAATACAATTGCTATGTAGACTACCCTACTCATTTAGTTAATGTTTTTATACCAACTGTATAATTAGCTTCAACTATGAGCTTCATGACCATAAACAAAATTCCATTTTTATTAAGATAGTCTATATATGAGTTTGGGGAGCCCATTCATGTCATTTTCCCCCTTACCCTATCTGTATAAATTATCTCACCAAAATTATAGAAAAATATATGTGAATTTAAAAATTATTGGGGTGTGGTCAATGTTGTTTGAGCATAAAAATTAGCGAACTTTTGTTTTATTCACTACAACCTTTTACTGAGTATACCATACTTAGAGGATGTATTCATTCTTGATGTTTGTATTTCTAATAAAATCATGATTTATTTTCACATGTTTCAATACAGACTACCTCAAATTATTCTCGATGAAATCAGAACATACACATAAACTACATTGGTATGAATTTCAAGACCTAAAACATCCCAAATAATGAAACATGACACCCACTAGGTTGAACATACATAACAGAAATCATTGGAAAAGTTGAAACTCAACTCACTGGGCAATATCCATATATATATTAAGATTATTTGAGAATTAACAAGGTAAAATTCACAAAATATGTTAGATTGAGAACTTAAAAAGGGATTCTCAATGGAAATCTATGTTCGTACTCACTAAGACTCCCCCTTATAAGATTAGTCAAAAGTAAGGGTGAAAATAAAATGATATAAGAAACACAAGTACCACCACTATCCAATAAAAAAATTAATATATTCTAAATATATCCACTAAACATGGAAAAAAATTGACCGCCCCTTTTTTTCTTATGATCCGTCCAAGTATACATGGTCCATCCTATATAATCATAAACTTTATAGAGTAGGTTTTCCTATATCTCATAAATTCTTTCATGTGAATCCCATACATATAAGATATAATATAGAACATGGATCCTTATATATGGTTTAATGGTGGAATAAAAACTATCTATATACTATGTGTGATGTAAATCTACATGGGAGCCTCTATCATAGACTTATTCATCCACAAAATTATTCTGAAAATTCTCTCACTCTTTTAAAGTACTTGATCATAAAAGGTAAACCATTATAAGAACATCATATGGCTTGATTCATGCTATCATGGCATACATAATGACATACAGATCTCATATGTTACATCCATTCACAAATCCACTCCCTCTTCTATCCTAAATTTAGACATATTCCAATTTATTTTATCAATATCTTATGTTGAGATACTCATTTTAGAGACATCGAAATGAATTGTTTCAATAATATCCTCCTAGAAAATCCCCTCATAGGTGAGTCAACTCTAGTATATCACATGATTTCCAAGAATGTGATAAAGTGTGAAAAATTTACCTTAGAATAAGACTCATTTTGTTATAAACAAATCTAATTCAATTGTGGTAATTTTATTCAAAAAAAATTAATGCCAAATATGTGTTTGTAGAGCCCATGATGCAATCATTACAGAGAATGGGATAGTTGGGTTTGAGTGGAAATGTGACTACCTACCCAAAGTATAAGTTAATAAGATTTCCATGTGCTCCATGGATACTCATAAACCATGGGAAAAATATTAACAAACAAATATTTCAAAATATGGTGATATGGTAGTGAGAACCTAACTTTTAAAGTCGGTAGTGGATTTTGTTAATTGTTGATAAAGGGGTTCTAGGACAATAAACCCATTTTGATGGTCTTTTAGAAACCATTTGACTTAAAAAAAGCATGGAAGGGCATCTACAACACAACATGGGGTTAATTTTATTTAGATACATTGATTTAACTATTCATGTGACAAAATAGACTTATAGGTGAAAAAATAGGGTTATCTGAAGTTTGGGGTTCTTCATAAAGAAATATAGGTTTACACTCAGGTTATTTTCCTAAATTTTTCAACCATCTCTATTTTCTTAGTCCCCACACATAGGTTCATATGTTTATGCACATGTATGGTCTACATACATTTTCTCTCACTACCAGATCCTAGGTGCATAATTCCTCAACCCAACTTATAAGAATACCTTTCTCATTTACTATTTTACACACAAGCATGAAATCATAGAGAATAATGTAAGGTGATAAATTCTTTATCCCTACCATTATTGGAGCCCCCGTACTGGGGTTCCATGTTCCCTTGTCATCCTAGGGATTGTATACTAGTGTTCTACAATGCCCAAACATGATTTAAGTCACCCATTAAGGTATGCTATCTACAAACTCCCCATTAACCTAGGTGAGTAACCTAGAAACCCTGGATCCATCCATGTTATGTCATTCCCATCACTCTTAGGCCATTCCACTAAGGTGACCCTTTCACCAAGCCCCTTCTATTGGGATACCATTTAATTGAGGTGATTCATAGGAGAAACTATTCACTCAAGGCCACTATACTAAAAAAACACAATGGTGAGACATTTATAGGTAGATGCCTTATCTAAGAACTCTAATTGAGAGAAACTGCTTCGTTACCCTCAATTGGGATGGAACTTTTAGCTATATTTCACTAGGGATAAGTGTTGAAGCTATACTTTAATAGGGAAAACCCCTAGTTAAAAAGTACCAGGCCAAAAAAAATTAGATAACTATTATTGATCTAAAAACCCTAGGTATTTTTTACTAGGGATATCCACCATGGTGACACCCCACCTAAGAATAGATTCCCCATAGTCTGACACCTTACAACCAATTCACCTATGTCCCATACACATGAACTAATTTACCTATGAAAAAATTTGAAATCAACCCATACCATATATACCATTAGTTGAGACAGTACTACTATATTTAGATGATTCCTTGAGTAAATATAATCCAGTTGGTTTCCACACATATTTAATGTTTATACACATATATTTGTGCCCCAATATTCCTTGATTATAGATACTCCACTTTGTGTCCTAATTTACCTTTACACTATTCAGTTTATTAGGATAATAATATATGTATCTCATACTTAGTTGTAATCTATAACCACCCCCAATAGTTATTTTTACTAAGTGTGATCCATAGTCATATCCTCTCATGTCTAGTTACCAACAAATAGGCTGAACCAAAAAAGTGATCTTCAGGTGTAATCCCTTCACATTCTCAAATTCATACCCCTTTTATGAAACAAACATCTTATCAAGGCTTCTTATTAGGTGTAGGTTCAAATCCTTCCCACATTCACTTAATTTTTTAATCAGGGAAATAATCAAAATGACTCCCATGCGCAAGCCTCACTCAATCTTCTGTTGTGCGCTCCCATGCAACGAGACTGATCTTCTATCTCTTGTTTCTCAAATTGTTCACGAATCACATCAAGAATATCGGTTTGGTTTATTTTTTATATGAAATAATTGAGATGAATCCCTTAGTTAAACTATTTGTATTATATTTATGACTCTAAACTATATAGAACACATCTTTACAACATGATGTTAAACAAAAAAGATCAGTCAAAACATATGTTATTAAACATTTTAATTTGAATTATGGGGGATCTGATTCTTATTATCATAGGAAATTCCAGATGACTCTTTGAGGTTCAAACTCAAAAATATTAAAATTTATTTTCACTTATGTGATGAGTATAAGATGACCCATTTTCACCTTGAATACAGATAATCCCCCTATTACCCTCACATACACCTTGAGTTGAAAAACACCTCTTAATCCTCCAATACACCTCATGTCAAGATACTCCACTTGGTTCTCATATAAGGGCCTTCAAAGAGGTTAATCTCAAAAAAATACATGATACCTCTTATAGGATATTAATTGGAACTCAATACACTGAAAATTATAGGGTTAATTCTCTTAATATGGTGAGGATATAAGGAAAACTATGATGATGAGTTAGTTATTAACCATACCCTATCCAATTTATCTACTTAAAATGATGATAATTATTAAAGGCCTCATCAAGAATAAGTCCCACACTAACAATTTCTAGGAATATTTTACTTAGTCATCCATTCTTTATGATGTTAAAATTTTTGGAATTGGTTCCTATCACATGATCTTATATGGTATGACATATCCTATTAATTGGATCAGATAAAAATTGGTCATCATTCTAAATATCATAGTATACATTGGAATCCCATTTGAGGTTTAATCTCATCATCATAACATGTTATCTGTTTTTAAAAGGTGATAAAATAAAGAGTTACCAACCATAAATCTATAAACTATAATCACTAATTATTAATAGAAATTCAGTGAACCTTTAACACACATAGATGTTCATATTTCCACATTTCCTCTATCAGATTGTAGGAAAATGGTTAACCAGTCTTGTGCTATTATTTTGGAAGGATTAATAAGTAATATTTTGAATAGATATTATATTCCCATAGTAGGAAATAATTCTTCCTAAAGTTTGTGATGAACCATACCACCCACACTCACCAAAATTCATTCTGGAGCATCCCTAATAAAAACCCTATTGGCTACCTTCATTAGGAAATCCATACCATAATTAAATTTATGGTCATGGATATTTGATACATTAGATGTTACTAGTTTTACAAAAGAACACTTTTTAACTTATATGAAATGGTTATATTCTTATTAGGTTTTGTAACCTTACTAGTAATATATTACATCATGAAATTCTATAAAAAAATCATGCCTAATTGTTTGTATAGGGTATGTGAATCAGCAAAGATTATCCAATGGAAGTGCCAAACTACATGTATAGTTAGACATATTTTTCATTCAATAATTGGAGTAGGATTTAACAATAAACTATCATTATCAAGTATATTAAACCTAGTTTAATTTTTTCTAGATCATTTATCCACTTATTTTTATCAAGATAGGGTTATCATTGCTTGGAAACCACCCACTTTATACATAAAAAAATTATATCTTTTAAAATAATGAGGCTTATCACTAGGATTTAAAAAATTGTATTAGAACTATTATAATAATACTAATAAAAATCAATTTGATACCTATTGATATTCATCAGACCTGCACTCTCAAGTCCAATGCTAAAAACACATTCTTTAGAAACTACATTCAAAACCATGTGAGATGACCCAAGAAAAACATGGAAATATTTCACATGAAATAGAAATGTAAATTACATGAATTTATTATTGTATCTTGATATAAAATTTCAAAGTGTAATTATATATACCATATAATAAATAGGTGTATAATACAAAACATGTCTCAAAAAATGATGATCTAGAGGAAAACCCCCAAGCACAACATACCGATTCCGTGAAAGTGATTTAACATCTTGTATAATAAACATAACAAGATGATTAAAATATTTTATAACCATATTCATATCTATTAACTTTTATATTATATAATTATAGTCCTTAATTATATATTCTTTATCTAGTTAATATTTATTTTGATCATTATAGATATTATATATTACTCTTAAAGGGGTAATATGCCTCATATAGGGGAAGGAATATTTATATGTATATGATTATTCCTACAAACACATAATAACCGAGATATACATTCCTTCCTATTTTAAGAGTGTCCCCTTCACTAAGGAAGGATTATATATGTTATATCAATTTGAGTGGACCAGTGACATCTAGATAAGAATGAATTATATTGATTTCATCAGTGTAAGAAATATTATATTTATAGTGAATCTACCTCCTATAAAGGGCGTATTTTGATATATATATATATATATATATATATATTTCTAATAGATATTACTCTTATGGAAGATTAGTACCCTTTATGGATTTCATCTTAGATCATTGTAATATAGATTGAAGTTAATACAAATTATTAATATATCATTGAGGATTGAAAATATTTAGTTTTTTTATAGAATAATAGGGTTACATTTTTAGTAGTACTATGTATTTTGAATGCACGCCATTTGATTTGATATTTCTGATTAATTAAAAACTATTTACATTTTACTATTGAATTTCACACACGTTGTTTTATGAAAATCATGATACAAATAATTCATGACTTTTTTAGAGTATGTTTTAGTCACACCATGTACATGTTCCTCTATAATCTTCAAATTTAAATTTTTTGTGACCCTTTTTATGTGTTATCATCAGTGCACAAGGGTTTAAAACACTACAGTATGAGTAATCAATTCACAAGTTGTCTAGATTCATGTTGAACACTATTATAAATTCATATAAAAATCGTGAAAAATTATATTGGGGATTTATATGGATGTTAATGTGATGTGTTAATCATATGGAACTTTATACATTTTCCTTCAAGGACACATTTTTGCAACATTATTTAAACCTAGTTTTTTTCAATAAACAATTGTTTGTGGATTATATTGATATTTGTTTGATATTATATACATAGAATAAAATTTTATATATATATTGAAATATTTATTGTCAAGATATCCCAATTGATTGGTTCAACATTGAATAATTATTTTATATAGATTATTAATCAAAATTCATAAAAGTGATGAGAAAATATTTATATGTCTCTGTTGGGATTTCTTATATGGGGAAACCATCTCAAAAAAAATCCGAATTGATCGCTTGCATTTATTTTTTCCTATGGTTATCATGGGGTGGAATTATGGTCATGTAGTTGACATGAATTCTTTATTTTTAAATATTTCTATGAAAAATAGAAAATTTTATCAATGTATACTATTGAATTATGGGTATATAATTTGAGAATACACAAGATTTTGGACTCTAAGGACTCCAATAGTAACCCATAAATATTCTAATCTCACATAATAATGGTTCATTATTATGTTTACTAGGTTAGTTTTTTATATTTATTATATATATTTTTGTTTTTATATTTATTTGAGTCTTATTAACCAAAATATGTGTTCATGTGTAAGAAAATGCAAGATACAATACAACATCTCAAGCATATATTTGGTTGATTATATGTTTTTTATAGAAACAATTGATTATTCATATTAAATAGATAATTTATTAAAAATAAATACTATTTCTCTATATAAAAATTATTAATTACTTGGTTAATAACAACATACAACAGTATCATTTATAGGTAAAGTAATAATTTAATTTTATTGATCATTAGTATTAGGTGTACTATATTTATTTTATAAATTAAATTGTTTTCACATGATTTTTTTAAGTCATATCAAAATTTAATTAATTTAAATATTAATTTTTTATTGAAAATGAGTCATACTTATGTTTGGTTAACAAATTATTTATAAGAATTTTTGTGTTATGATTTAAATGATGAATTATATTTGGTTATATTTTATATATTTGGTTTTTAATCTATCTAAGGTTGTTTTTATTTCATTTGATCTATAGAGAATCCTTATAATTTTTACCAAATTGTAATTTTATTTTAATTTCATAGTGTCTATGTAGGTTTTTTCTCCAATATCTAATCCTCATAGGAATAGTATAGTAATCTAATGGTTGTTCATCCATGAATTTCTAGATTATAAAAATAAATATGATTAAAAAATTATATTTAGTATAACGGACTAATTTAATATTTTATGTAATGGTAGTAATTTATGTTTATGTATACAAAATGTTGTAATAATAAATGATCATTTCCACTATTAATATAGTTTTTTTTTGTTTTAGTAATATACTTGTTGTTGTGATGTTCATGTTAATTTTGAGACATCTATCTTAGAGGATGAATAAAACATTTTGTTAACTATTTTAATTTTCGTAATTAATTATTTAAAATGTTGTTCTGTGAATTTAGTGAGTATTTTTGTCAATTAGATTGAATTTATTTTTCGAACCATCATTTCAAAAATTAGATAAATTTTAAAACCATTTTATAAAGTATTTCATTAAGAAAATAAATATAGGTCTATTGGTTTTGTATTTTCATTTCATCCAATATTTTTTGAAAATATAATCAATTTGAGTTTTGGGATAGATTAAAATTTTTTTATAACAGTTGGATAGTAATAATAGTTTAGATTAATTTACATGAGTTTTAAGGGAGTTTAAAACAAATAGTCACTTCCATCGGGTTGAAACAATGTATATATTCTCATGTTACTAGTTGCCTAATAAACACAGAAGTGAATTTTTCGCCACTATGATACCAATTATCATTTTTGTTATGTTCCATATCGAACCTGATAGATATATTTTGGTTCTTATATAATTATGTATCAATATTTTCTCTTCCATTCAAATATATTATAACTTTTAATTGTTTTCCCAATACATATCATCTCCCTTTATCGTCTGAAAATGGATGGTTTTTCCTTCCTCCTTCTCCCTTATCCATATTGTTTTTATTATATAAGTCGACATGATCGATTTCAAATTGTTGAATATATTTTATTCCTCCTTATATTATCATATCCATCCTATATTATCTTATTACCTATATTTTTTCATCTCTGTTAATTGATTTATTTGCGATCTATCCACAATGTTATGACAACCCATATATTATGACTTTATCCTCATTTTGTAAAATGGGATCCTAATGGTCTAAATATTCAATTTTTGGATAAACCTTGTGGGTATCATATATTAATTATTAATTATATGATTTTTTTTATTTTTACTTATGAAAAACACAAGTTTCATTAATTAGATCGTTGTATTTTCCATTTTAGTAAGAGATATAAGGTTGTGATGCATACCTATAGATTAAAATATATTTTCATACAATAAAATTTTAATGTAAATATTTTAATTATTTACTCTAGAAGATATCCTTTTATAAATAAATTTATATATGTCATAAAGATATAATTTTCTATTGAATTGTTTTTTGGATGAATATACTATATATTTTAATTTATGATATTTTGAAAAGTTGATTAAATAATGATAATACCCAGTTCAAAATGGTTTTTTTAGAGATAATTATCTAAATTACATTTCAAGAAATTTAATTTTTAATTAAATAAATTTTTTCAATCATATTTTTTCAAATTCACTTTCTATGGTGAAAGGTACAGAGGTGTGGTTCGGGTTTTAAGATGAGATGTCCTTATTTCAAACTTTTCAATATAACCAACTCTAAAAGTTTATATGATGAGAAAATTAGTGTATTCTTCATCTATTATGTTTATCAGTGTTCTTTTTAAAATTTTACAATGTTGATGATTTTATTATTTTGTAATAATATGGATTCAAAAAAAATTATTATAAAATTATGATAAAAATACATTGTTTGACTATTAGTAAGTTATTAACAATTTCTTGAGGAAATTGGAAGTTGTTTTTTTAATATTTTTGTTAATAATGCTTTATAAAATTTATATTTAACTATAATTGTTTTTTATCGTGTTTTGTAGTAAAATTATATGAGGATGAAAAAATTTCAACACGTTATTATTTTTAAAAATAATTTATCTATTATAAAAAAAACTAAATCTGTGTGGATAATTATTTTGATTAGAAATAATTTATATATTAACGTTCTAATGATAAACGAAACAATTATTTTACCATTATATAAATTAAAAAGGTTTCAATGAATGAATTTTTTGAGATTTAATATTTTCATATAATATTATCAATTTAGTTTATGACTATATAGATTACCAAAATTTCTTTTGAAATGATGAAATCAATGTGTTTTGGTACTACTAATACCACTTGAATTCAATGATGACTTAATGTTGTTTTTAATGTATTAAATGGTGCAGTGTAAAATAATTTGATTCTTGTAATGTGTTTTTGAATCCACTATTTATATTAAATTTCAATAACTTATATATTTTTAGATAATAATTTTAAATGAAATATTTTTCATTTAATGTAATGTTTTTCTTGAACATTCTTAATTTTTTTAGATGATTTATGTTCTATGATTATATAATTAAATAATTAAAATATTGTTAACATTATATGTCCACCTTTTTATTTAACATTGTAATATGTCAGTCTATTAATAATAATTTCTAACATCTATATGAAATGGGGGAATAAAATGATTTTTATATACAATGTAATTTAAACATGTTATCTAGTTAATATTTATGGTTGAACCAAATAAATCATGTATTCTTTTCCCAATTATATACATATAATTAATTATTTTTTTATATAAACTAAAGGATTCCTATATTACCAAAAACTATTAATCATAGATAAAATATTTAGTTAGTTATTTCATAATGAATGTCTTATATAGCATTGTATATATTAGATATTTTCTCGTTTTTTATATCTTAATTGTTCAATGGGTTTAGAACATGATTTATTTTAAGGATCTGGATTACGGTAATGTTGGAAATGATTTTCCATGTCATTATCTTTTTAGTCTTTATCCCTTAGTGTATTAGTGTCATCACATTCATTTCCTAAAATCATGAATATTTAAAGTTTGGGAAGTGACCATTGTGATTTTCATAAAATGTAAATATAAGTTTCTTTATAAAATGAAATTTTCATTTAAATTATTTATATGGTATGTATCGATATGATTATTGTTAAATAAATTTTTAATTGTCCTCATGCACTTGGCTGTGGTGGTTGGGAGTTTGGGGTTTCGGTCGGTGGTCAAGGGGTCGAGTCCCTGGACCCGTTTTCTTCTTGTGTGTGTTGTAATACCCACCTTTTAAATTTTTAATTCTGTGTAAGTTGTAATGAAAACCATTTTAGGTCATTATTTTTTCCACATTATTGGTTCAACAAGTGTAATATCGAGGGAATTTTTACATAAATTCAGAATAGATGTTTGTAAATATCTTACCCCCATATTCTTAAATTATTATTCAAATATATAATTTCTCTCATAAATAGTTTATTTTTTTTGGGTTTATGTTGAAGGGTAAAGATGGATTTTAAGGATAACATTATGAGTATTGTAATGGCGGAGATGAAATACATGTAATGGGTATCTATTGCTCTTGGAAAGGATAATTTGTGAGTTTTTTGTGTGTTCAAGTGGGTTTATTAGATCTACTAGGCACGAAAAGAAAAATTATACCTTGTACTCAATATTTTACTTGAAAAAATATCAAAAAATAAGGATATTTTATGTTTTCAATAACTTGTAATTATCGCTGAATCCCATTAATTGTTTTTTTAATTTTTAGTTTCCATGGTTCTATCCCATGTTTTCTAAAACTTATCATCCATAGATGAACTCGTTAATACATATAAATTTTGACCAAAAGGGTTATAAACACTCACCATCGAAATAGAAATATTATGAGCCCCTTCAATATCATATTATATTAGGTTCATCAATGAAACAATTGTATTATCAAATTGTTATACTTTAGGAGTTCTGAGGCATTTTTGTTTCTTCTATTTCTATCTTAGCTAACTATTATGGGATTGTTTTTATTTTTCTTTAAAATATGATTCCCAATAATGGATTCAATGTAAATCCTCTGTATATTTTATGTTTTATCACTCAATCTATTTTAGTTAGTTGATATATGGATTCTATGAATAGTAAATCACCATTTGACTGGAGTTGGTGGTGACCTTTTCTCTTTATATCATTCTATTACTTTATTTTAATTATAGTAAAATGGGATAGAGTGACTATTAATACAATATTTTTCCTCAAAAGTAATTTAATTAAAATAATTTATTTACATAAATCATCATTTATATTTTTCATTCTATCTACACTCGGTTACTCCCCATACAATATGTATAATTTTTATTTCATCCATATATATTAGAAATGATGAAAACATGACATTATTTTCCCAAGATAGCTTATATTTTTTATACCATGTTTATGAAGCAGTTTATTATAATTTTGAAGATGTGATATTATTTTCGATTGATTGGGATCAAAAATTCACACATAAGACCCCATGCCTATTAGGTTACCACTAATGGATATTAAACAGTGTATTAATTAATATGAATACTTAACATAAATGAAATATAATTAGGGTATACCTTATTGTTTTAATACATTATAGAATTTTATATAGCCTTTAAAGTGAAAGAACAAGAACAATGTGGCATGTTATGGGATACCGTTATTGTTGTGAATGGTAGTGTCTCTATTTGTCATTAAACATTTTCTTTGAATTATTTTTTTTTCAATTAATACCATTATTATTATTCATAGTAATTTGGATTTGATAATGATTTATTAATGGTTGTATTTATGGAAAAACAGTGACTGTAATGTTTAGTGAATTATTGTTCATATTAAAAATGTATATTTGTTGGAACCAAAGGTTCATTAAGATAGATTTTTTTGTCCATTACTAGGTTTTTTGTTTAAAAATGAATTTGTAAATAAATATAAAATAACTCATCAATTAATCTATGATGTTTTGATATTCATGGAATATTTGTATAGTTAATACACAATGAATCACATGGATTCACAAGAGGATGAGTACAGAGATACACCTTGATATATATATCAAATTCTCATGAAAATGGTGTGAATTGAATGCCTAAAAAGAGGGGATACATATCAAATAATAGTTTTTTTTCATTAAGGATAATTAAATATAAAACACTAACATAGTATAAATCATTATGCCACAAATACATAATAAGTTATAAAAATATATAAAAGTTGTTGGTCTTTCACTATATAATTAAAAATGAATAAAAAATAGGGAAACCCATTTATATCATGTTTATATTAGTCTTGCACTGGAGGAAGTGGTGGAACTCATTAGAGGCATCTACAATGAGTAGAATTTGTGGTCAAGTAACCATTGTCAATGACATCCAATGCTATGATTGAAATATCTGGAAAAAGGGAAATGCATGGGGAGGTGCTTTGAAAGAAGTGAGGTGGGTGGTTCAAGTATGAGGAGGCACCATGGATAATTTTTAATGGTTCATCTACATTGATGATAATAAATTAGAATAATTTGAAATTATTTTCTAAAATGTGACATTGAAATACGTGGGATAGATAAAAAGATATATAGAACAACAATAATCAAGTGTTTATAATTCATATTTCCCGATTTTATTAATGATTTTTCTATTTATAATACTCTAAGATGAAATAAAAAATATCTTATAATATCATTGAAGATAACCATGTTCTAATGACTCAGATTTTTCTCCATTTTATCTTAATAAATTAACTGGGAAAATACTAAGGCCATGCACAGAGACATTTTTCGATTCCAAGCCCTGGTGTGACCCGAAATCATTGAATAAATTTCAGTTTTTAAATTAAACTATTACTCACCCATGTTATTTCACAGTGTATGTGATTAGTTGTTTTTATTCTAATAAGAGATTAGTATTTATAAAAGATGAGAAGAAACAGTGATATTGAATAAATTTTAATTAATGTATAATGAAGTATGATAATGGAATAGGAATGCATAGAATATGAAGAAACATATCAAAGGGTTGAAAAAGAAGAATAGATTAAAAGTATATTATTTTTTAAATGATGATTAAGAATATTTGAATTCATTTTCAATATCGATCATAATAAATGTAATTAAATCACTGAAATAAAAATTGAAAGCTAAATAAAAGGCAAGATAGTGATTAAGAAAAAATGATATATATTTAAATAAATTAAATTATAATAAATTGAATGAGTGGGCTCTTCAATATCTACACCATGGATCTCAAGGTCTTGTGTAAATAAACCTTGAAACCCCCATAGTCTCATTGGTCAGAGGCTCTCATGGTTCATTGAAAAAAAGTTCACATATAATATCAAAGCAGTACATGTAATATTTATCTACTACATGGATAAACATTCCAAAATAATAGAAAATTAATTTCATATAATCAATCACCTCCATCCGAATTAACCATGGCTTGGAACACAAGGTACTCCTAACAAGTGTTCAAGACCAAATGGCCATAAACGGTAAATAAAGGGAAAACACACCCATGGGTTATCCAGTGAACAAGATATCTAACCATACACCTATGAAACTAACCCTTAAAATTAGTTAAAACATTACAGGTATCAATCAGGGTTAAATTCCAAATCAAGTAGTATCCCAAATATGGATATGCAACACTTTTAGCAGATATAATCCAAAGAAAAAAAAGGCATAAACCACCGAACTTTATGACTTACGATCGATAAAACTAAATGTCGACCCTTGAATCAACATATAATGGAATATATATATATATATATATATATATATATATAATGAGAAAAATTACCAACAATTAATAACCCATGAGGGAGATGGAATCTAGAAGAAAGGGACTATAGGTTTTGAGAACTCACCTGTGGGATTCCAACACACCAAATGACATCTCAGTCGAAGCTCAGACGGATAATCGGGAGGGGTTCAGAGTTCATTGGTCATTATGTTGCTCTACTGTATGAACCATGGGGAGAATAAGACATGTATAGAAATAATAAACAACCGCGCACCAATATATCAAATAAAAAATGTACACCTTCTGTTCATTTAAACTACACATCGTGTAGTGGCCTTAACCAACCCTTGACTTAAGTAGTCTGTCAGGTCATCACACGACCATGTAATCAGTCATTACATAGCTAGTACATGACGGTATTTAGAAATAATATACACATCATGTACATAAGAAAACCTAATTTCATACTTTTCCTCAATAACAACCCAAAATCCATATCCATAACTAAAATGAAGATCTAGGTTTTGACAATGAGAATGATAGAAATATCATTTTAGAAAAATGATCATATTGTACTTTTCCCGGTAATATAAGGTTATGTAATAAAAGCTGATCAAAAATATACCATTACATAAGAGTATGTAATCATGAGATAATAATCAAATTTGAATAAGTAAATCATAGGTATATAACATAAAAATGTTGCAAATAAATAATAATTAGTAATCACAACATAATAGATGTGTTTAGATGTAAACTGATCCATGAATAACATTAGTAGGGTTAAGTTGACCACCCATGTACCTCATTGGTATTGGGTGTACCAAAAACATACCATTAGGTATGGTATTAAAACCAAGGTACCCTTGGTCCTGGGTTTACCACCTATGTAGAATCAGTCTTGTGCTTACTACCCATGTACCCATGGGATTATAATAAACACATATATACCCTTTTGAGATAATAAGATACAAACTTCAAAAATGAAATATAGTAATATATAGGAAACAATCAAATCATACACATGTTCCCTAAATAATTCAATCATATATCATATCTTGATGAACCCATTGAATAAAAATTATTATTATAACATTTCTAAATGGATTAACATGAAATGATTTCAAGAGTTAGATTAGTTGATACAAAAAATTTAATAACCCAAAAGGTTTATTTCACAAAGGGAATATAGGGTGTGTTTCATGAATCATTACCCTAAAGGTGGTAGTTATTTTAGATATAAAAATCAAATTGTAGGAGAAATCATGAAAAAAATTTCATAATTTTTTTAACATTATCACAAAAAGATGACGTTATAGGTTACTTTCAAAATATGAATTTGATAATTTTTAATGATTTTTTTAAGAAGTATTTATTAATTAATATCAATAATTTATCCTTGAGAAATACATAATTTTATATTTTGTAGAAAATGTTGAGTGGAAAAAAGTATCATTGGGGAAGAAAAAATATTTTCAACATTTTTAAAAAATACTTTTATTGAATATCGGATCAAAAAAATAGTTAATAAAACTTATTGATAAAAATGGGTAAAGGGGATATTAATATCACACTAAATAATACATAGTTTTAATTTCAAAATAGGGAATTAGTACATCGGTATGATGAAATATTATAGATATGGTGGAAAATATTCATTAAAAAGGGTTGGAATTATTGTCAGCAACATTGTAATTTTATAAAAAACATATTCATCAAGGAATATTATTTGAATTAAAAGGATAAATTTCACTATTTTGAAATACAATGTATTATATAACAAAATATTATGATTGTGGAAACCAAACATAGAAGAATTAAGTTCAAGGGTATGCATTAATCTAAATAAATGTGGATCAAGTAAACAAAAATAACTTATAACATTAGTATATCTTGGATCAAAATCCCATTATTGGTAAAACATGAGATGTATTTTTGAAGCCATTTTATTGAATGAATGTATGATAAAGAATCCATTTCTTAGTATATACACTATATCATATAAAACATTTTCTAAATATGTCATATATATCATAGAATGAAAAATGAGATGAGAAACCCTTACGAGTCTTTGAACATTTGAATCATAACACTTTGAAAGAAAAAACACGAAATAGAAAAATAAATGACATGAATTTGAGATTTTATATTTATATAATATTCAAAATAGGATTTAAATACACCATATAAACAAAAATAAGTTCATAATACCAAAAATCTCTCAAAGAAGAATGTTTGAGATGAAAAAACCTAACCACAACTCTTGGATTACAAGAAAGAGTCTGATCCCCTATTGAATAAACAGAAATATATATATCTAATTTTAAAACATTATTAATATATATCAATTTTTATAATATTTAATTATTGAAATAGTGGGTTCCCTAGACCCATCTATACAATACAATTTATTACCATATTGTGTATACATTTAGATATAAATTATGTTTCTTTACCATAAAAGTATAGATATTTCCTGGTCCTCTATTTAAGGGTAATGTTAATAGATTAATTTTCATATCATTAGTTAATAGAATATAACATTCTATAGTGATAACTTTGAGATACTATGATGTTATTCTTAAACAAATTTGTTATGGTCACGGTATATCATACTAACTGGACATAGTTTATTTCTGACTATCAGGTGATGGGGGCTTATAAGCATTGGGACTTATTCTCTTGAAGTTCTCTCTTGGGGATCTCAAGTCGTGATATCATGATAAGAGACCCGCTAATAAGAACACCACAAGTTTTGGGTGTCAATTTTTCCTCCTATTTATGGACATGTGTATTGGTCTTCCTACATGAAATAATTATTAGTGTGTTCAATTTGATCACAAACATTGATGCATGGAAACACCATGATAATGAAATCCTGGGAAGGAAACCTATGTTGGGTGTGTCATTTGTGGTATGACATTAGTATAATGTTCAATAAATGATTTTTCTCTTATATTAAAATGAAATCATATATCTCATTCCATGTTGATGGGGATGGTGGTACCTTCATAAGTATTAGGACAAGGAACTGTAATGTAAATTCATTAGGTTATATAAAAAAATAATGAAGTAAGAAAAGGGACATGACTCAAGTGTGCATCCTACTTTATGAGATAAGAATGACAAAGATATTATAGTACACAGTTTGTGTTTGTATGTTGGTTGTCATTGCTATGAGATTTCATATATCTTTAGGGCCTTTTATGGGCTGAAAGACTCCACTCGTGGTCAATGTATACAATTCAATGCAATCACAATAAGGACCTAAAGGGTCACACACTATAACATATTCAATAATCTACCATATTCAATTGAATATGTATATTAGACATGGTGAGTCCCACCATAGGGTTTGTGTGTTCTCTAAGTTATCCATCACACGGACCCTATGGTGGGACCCACCATGTCTGATATACCTATTCAAGAATATACCATGTTTAATTTTAATAAATAATTTTTTAAGTCATTCTGATCATTTTGAGACACCGTTCAGGGTTTTACCGTAATCCATTGATCAGAACTGTTAAGACTAGAAAATGTGTCTACATTGTGAAATATATAACAAAAATATTTTATTTAATAAAAATAAATTGATTAATAAAACAGTAATAATAATCTTAAGGATGTTTGAATAGCCTTTAAAAATGGGGAAGTGGATTTGTGTTTCCATTATCAAGTTGGGAGGGTGGGGATGTGGTTCATAGGAAGACAAGAAAAATATTTTTAATTCAGAAAAAGGAGGTGGGTATTGGCCCCTCCTATCGGCCCCTTCTTCCACACGCCATCCACCTCTCATCATCTGGTGTGTGTGGTGCCCCCTCTCCCTGGACGACCACCTATTTTTCTATCAGTAAACCTCCGTTCAACTCCCACTTCTAGCACTAGAGTTGGCGAGCCTTAGCCACAAAGAGCTCGCAGCCCCTCCTCCACACTGGCAGTGGACACCCTAATAGGCACCTTCCCCCCAGACTAGTGGTGTCTATCCAGCAAACTAGAGGCTACCACAAAATATTTTAGGCACGAACCTCCTTGTTCCTACCTTCTACTCTCTCCCCTCGTTGACGAGATCCCAGGGACGACATCACCCTCATGCGGTCCACACGGTCAGGTGACTATCTCCATCCACCACTGTGGGAATTTGTTTCCCATATACAAGGGTATTCCACCTCTCCACCTTCGGATCCCTCCTCTGTCGTGCGTCCTTCTACCACCCATCTTGGTAGTGTCCCTTCAGGGAAGGCCTCATCCACTCCAAATGTGTAGTTGTGGCTCAGATCTAGAGGCACCTCCCTCTTCAATTCCCAAGATGACTAGATCCCACCAAACCCAACGTTTAAAGGACTCCAGAAGTAGAATGGGTCACCATCGTACCTTGGAAGTACCTGCCTTGGTTTTGTCATACCAAAATCACCAGGATAGTGGCTTGGATGGGTTTTCTAAACTTGTAATGGGTCTAGGAAAAAATTCCAAGCCCAGATAATCCTAGAAAGGGATTTTTGAGACCCATATTGGGAATGTGTGGTGTTTTTCTACCAGGTTAATTCAAATTAAAAAAAATCAATTAATATAATTTAGAATTATATTTTAATAATTAAAATATTAATTTTGGATAAAAAAATTATTAACTTTAATACATGTGAATAAAATTTAATTTAATTTTGGAATTAAAGTAAATTATTTAGTTAATTTAATTTTTTGGAATAATAGTTAAATTAATTAGTGGAAAATAGAATAATTAAATTATTTTACTTTATTTAATTTTATTTTATTATTTACCCTCGTACATATTTAATGAAATTTTATTTTAATCATGCCTTTAATTTAAATTTGATGGGTCTTGAGCATTATCCAACAAATGTATGTTAACATTAATTTAAATTGATTATTTTGACTACATGCGATGTTTTTCATTACATAAGTGGTGGTTTTCATATCATCATTATTTTATTAGAAAATTTAGTAGGACCTATGTGTCCATTTCACCTGATGTATATTTACACCCTTAGTCTACCTAGATTTTGATCTTCCTTCTCCTGGAAAGATCACTATTAAAGGGATGGTAGCCATGTATCTGCAAATCAGGATGTCGTGGAAGAGAGGGTCAACCTTTTTCGATATTCTATCATTGAGAGGGTATTAGATAAGATTCGTGAAAGGATCTGGAAGTTTTTTGACCTCATGCAGAAGATTGGAGAGATCTAGGGATTTAGTGATTTGAAGATGACAGTGATGGGCCGTGGGTATTACCATGTGGTGTTTCCCTCGGATGAGCTCAAGCGATGAGCTTGGAGCTTTGGCTTGTTTTTATTGAAGCCCAGATTCCTTCGAATTCAATAATGGGACATAAACTTCGATCTAGACATAGTAAGAAACATCCACACTTAGGTCTGGAAAAAAAATTTATGTTGAACTGGCTATATTGGCATTACCGGATTCTCTGGGATATTGCCTCCGATGTGGGAAACCTGATTAGGATGGATCAGCAGACTAACAACCCTAGATATGGGAATTTTTCAAGGTTACATTTTGAACTTGACATGGCCAACAACCTTTTAGAGGAAGTGGTGCTGACCACAAGGGATGATAGTATCAACCATGTCATTCAGTATGAATGAAATTCCAAATTTTGTACGAAGAGCAAGACTTTTGGGCAGACCCTATCCGAATGCTTGTGACACAGGGAATGTGGAATCTGCCACATGAAGGGGAAATCTGATGCTCTTTGCATAAGGAATAAAGGGAAAGTAGCTTTCATACTCCCTGCCACTGAACATATCACTGCCACTGGTCCCTTTGGTTTGGAGTCAGGGTGAAATGTGAATGTGGAATCTATTGTGGCGGTAACTTGCGGGAACACCACTGATGCCAGGGAGGTGCAGTTGCAGCCCGTGGGCCAGTCTAGGACTATCCCTGTTGATTGTGATAATGAACAAGCTGATTTTACACAACCAGATGAGCATCCCAGCCACACAAACGATGGTATTTTTGTTGGAGAAGGGATTCATCATGACAATAGGGCACATTATTATTCTATGCAGCCTCGTTTTGAAATTAATGGAGATAACTTGTAAATGAAGAATGATGCAGTTCCTGAGCAGGGATCCGAGGACAGGAATATGCAGGTTGTATGTGCATCAGGTCAAGGACAGGTCACACAAAGTCATGCATCCCCCAGAACTGGGAAGAAGGTGCTCCCATCTGATTGGGACTACACTCCTATCCAGGTAGTAGGAAGTTAGCAGGATGCTCCTAATTTTCTGGATGAGCCTGGGCCAGAGAAGGCAATGAATCATGTTAGAATGAATGTGTCAGACTGTGTTGGACATCCCTCTTTTGCAGGGCCATCATTCAATGCCAGCATGTCTTCTCTGCGGCCTGCTAAAACCTCCAAAATAGGAGAATCTTACCTTCAGGTTCCCTTATCCAAAGTTGCCAGGAGATCCTCACTAATAGGTAAGTCACCTAAACCCATGATCTCCAATAACACCTTCCCCCCGCTATGTGGACGCTTTTGGAGTGATGATGTTGATGAAAAAAATTCCCCAGTGCAACCTACTAGAAATAAGGAAAAGTATAGTGAATAGAATCCCTTAGAGGGAGATGAAGGCCCAATGATGGAAATTTCCCCAATGGAGGCAAAAAAGAAAGGAAGAAAGAGGAAAGAGAAAGTCCCCAAAAAGCTAACCCATGATGAATGACCTCTCACAAGGGACATGGACCATAAATTATGATGATCTTCTATAAGAACTGTCAAGGGTTTGGGAATACCCATACGGCCAAGACCCTTAGGAATTTTATTATGGCCAACAAACCACTACTTATCAGAATTGATGAACCGGAAATGTTGTTTGAAAATTGGACCAGCTTCAAATGGGAATCTATGGGATACACTTTTTCCCCATGAATTTTCACAACTCGAGAATGGATCACATTTGGATTCTTATTTATGAATGTGTCCAAGTGATCACATGTTATAAGAGAGAGAAATTCATTACTGTCTTTATCTGCAATTCAGGCCATAACAATCATATTTCATTTCATTATGCATCTACATCAAACCTCATGAAATGAAATTTATGGAAGGAACTGGAGGAAATTTTGTTAAATGAATCCCCAAAATGGATTGTGTTCGGTGATTTCAATATTTTTTTGACACCTGAGGAAATACTTGGATCAAGATTTAATATAATGGATGCTATTGATTTTTCCTCCTTCATTGATAAGTGATAATTTTTGGAGGTTCCAATTGCAGGGGATGATTTCACTTGGAGCTGACATACTTTGAATGGAAGGTGGGCAAGTAAGATTGACAGGTGCTTTGTCCAGTTGGCAGACATGAGTGCTCCAGATGGGCTTTCGGGTTACATACTTCCCATAAACCATTCGAATCATAATACCATTATTGTGGATGTCTTCTCTTTAAAGATGCGTTCCACCTTGACTTTTTTGCTTTAACAGTGGATGGGTTGTTTCTCCAGGATGCAGGGAAACCATTTTGTGGGATTGGGTACCTGTGCCTATATGAATCACACTCCATAGAATTGTGGAGAAACAGAAATATACCAAGAATATTCTAAGGGAATGGAGTAAAATATCATTCTCAAAGCTGGATTATCACATTAAAGAGGCTGGAAAATAGCTGGGTGATGTCCATGCTGAAAATTAGAGACAAGACACTCCATCTAGGGAGGAGCTTCCGGCATAAGAAAAGCTGGATGAACTTATCGTCATTAAGGAAAGGCTAGAATGGAACCAAATGAATGTGAAATGGTTGATAGAAGGAGACAAAAAATCATACTTCTTCCACAGACTATATAGGGTGGGGAGATCAAAATTGGGGAACAATTCCATCATCATTAATGGGTAGCTTCATACCTATAAGAATGAAATTTCAAAAGTCATTGTTGATTACTTCTTTGAGTTGTACATAGATGATTGGTTTGATTACACTTTGAGATGGTTGTCAACATCACCCCATGCACTGATGACCAATAGAATTGCAGCTTTATCTCACCACCAGACAAAGAAGAGGTTAGGAAGTTTCTCTTTTCCCTCAATATGGAATGTGCTTCCAGGCATGGCAGTTTTTCAAATAATTTCTTTATGGTTTATTAGGACATTCTACAAGAGGACATGGTCAATGCGGTAAGGGACATATTCACCTAGGCCAACTTGCGATATGGAATGAATTACAACTTCCTTTATTTAATCCCCAAGAAACATTATGTGATGGATATCAAAGATTTTAGGTCGGTTACACTTGGGAACACTGTCCCCAAAGTGATCACCAAAATCCCTATGCTCAGGTGGGGGGTAATTATCCAGGAGCACATCACCTTAAATCAATATGGATTTGTTCATGGATGGTACATACAGAATTACTTTGTCACAGCTTCAGAAAGTGTTATTATAATGAAGAAGAATGCAACAAAATGGAACTTTTCCCTAAAGATTGATATCTCAAAGGCTTTCGACACTCTTAAAAAGAATTTTCTGCTCAACGTCCTTAAGAGAAATGGCTTCTCTGATGTCTTATTAAAAATGAATAAATCCATTTTCTCATCACCAGTGCTGTCCATTCATATAAATGGGTCGCCTAGGGGATTTTTTCAATGCACAAGGGGAGTTCGTCAAGGTGATCCACTATCGGGCATCCTTTTTTAAAATGTGGATGATTATCTAAGCAGATTCTTTAATGTTCTTACCCAGTTTGGCCTCTAAAAGAAAATCAAAGCTGGTAGAGGTGAACCAGTTCCGTCACACCTCTTTTATGCAGATGACATTATCTTATTTGGTCAGGCCTCTCGGAGGACCATATCTTCCATTCATGCCCTATTCATCCACTATGAAGAAGGGGTGGGGCATGCGATCTCTTGTGGAAAATCCTTCCTTGTGTTCGGTGACGGGCTCACGGTGGGCCGACAGAACGAAATTACACGAAGGTTTGGAGTGAGGAAAGGGTCTCTACCCTTCACATACCTTGGTTTTCCATTTTTTTGGGAAGATTCAAAATTCATTTCCTTAGAGGAATTAATTTTGGCATTGTAAATCAGCTTGGCAAATGGAAAGGGAAATCAATGTCGCAAGCCGGGAGAGTGTTCCTGGTCAACTCAGTTATCACCTCTAAATTTTCCAACTCTTTATCTTTATAAATATGGCTAAGAGGTATTCTCAACGAGATGCAAGGGATGATCAAGTACAACATTTGGACCGGTTCGGTTCTCGAAAGGAAACTAGTTACGGTTTCATGGAGGTAATACATTAAGCCCATCATAATGGGGGGCCTTTGTATTAAAGACCTAAGAATTTTCAACAATGGTCTCATTTGTAAATTCAAATGGAATATTTTGGCCACAAATGAACCATCTTGTAGCTTTTTAGATAGTAGGTTTAAGAGGAGGTTGTTTGATGATTATAGTTACTATCATGGGTCCTCAGTGTGGACTTATCTTAAACACTCTTTCAATGAGATTATTCGAAAAACCAAGTTGCTGGTCTCCAAACAATCGGACTTGAACTGTTGGAATACCTTATTGTTTTATAGACAGCTAAGGGATCATCTGGATATTCTTCATGAATGGTTACAAATGACTATCTGTGAGCTCACGATAACTCACAGTGTGCTTGACTATGTCCCCATGCATGATAAACTTGAAATTCATCACTATGCTTTCAGTGATATCAACACCTTGGTATGGACATCAAGTATCAGTGTCCTGTTTAATGCCAAAGATTACTACCAGTTGGAAAGTGTTAACACCAACATGGTACTTGCATGGATCTCTATGTTTAGAGAAGATTTAATCCGACCCTCAAGGTACATTCTGTTATGGAGAATCTGGAAAACACCGACTACCGCTGCATGATCAGCTGAAGAAACAAGAACAACAAATTGTCTTCTTATGAACTCTGTGATTTAAGGTAGAATAGAACCTTCAAAACGTGTTTATTAACTGCGGTTACACATGGAGGCTATTATAATATGGTGTTTAGAGCATTGCAATGAACCTGGGAGTAGGTAGACAACTCCTGGACCATCTTGACTTTGTTTCCCATTCTCAGTAGAGTATGCAGGTGCACCAGCTTCTGCTTGCAGCAACCGAATATATGATTTCTTCTATCTAAAGGGCTAGGAATGAGGGAAATTTCATGGTTCATATACCAACAATTCTTGTGGTAATTGTTGACATGCATAGGGAGGTTCATGCTACTGCCAAGGTGAAAATAGGCACTATACATAACTCTGTAAGTGATTTGATCTTGCATGGATTGTTGGGACTTGTCGTGCATCCCATGAAGCCCCTGGTTCTGAAATCTGTGAGATGGATCCCACCGATGGTCTCTTGAGTTGAAGTCAATGTGGATGGTACGACCTTAGGTGCACCTGGACCATCGGGTTGTGGAGGCATATTCCAAACCCATCGTGTATATGTCAAGGGATGCTTATATCATTACATTGGAGTTTGGAATGCATACAATTCTGACTTGTGGGTGATGATGGTTTCCATCAAGCATGTTGTCCGCTATCAATGGACTAACCTATGGATTGAAGAGGATTCTGAAACTGCAGTTACGGCTCTTATGAATCATACTTGAAATGTTCCATGGGTGCTTCTGCCTCATTGGATTGAATGCATCAATCGAGTCAGTCAGATTAATCTACATATTTCACTTGTGTATAGGGAGGCAAACTAAGTGATGGATGA
This sequence comes from Viscum album, assembly GCA_963277665.1. Classification (NCBI taxonomy): domain Eukaryota; kingdom Viridiplantae; phylum Streptophyta; class Magnoliopsida; order Santalales; family Viscaceae; genus Viscum; species Viscum album. The sequence goes on along the minus strand of OY728146.1, from coordinate 1,671,685,817 downwards.
CCTTTCCAAGAAGGATATATCGGATCCAGACACAATGTGGTCATTCAGATCTCCTAATTTCTATGCATCGCTGATTATTGTTAACATGCATGGTGTTGTTCACTCCCGCCTGTGTAAGCACCCCTCGAGGTATTAATGATCAGCATCACCAAAGATGGATGGAGTGGCCAGCTTCAGTTTCTGTTGACTGTTTTTAGGCTGTAGGTTTTTGTTGTCTGGAATTGATGGGCTGGCTTCTTATTCTGCAGCATACTAAAGGCTGGGAGCTCATTTTTCTTAGTGGCGCACTATCATATGCACTCTGAATGGACTGTCTAGTGCACCGTATTCTCTGGCAGTGAGGGAGGCAGCCTAGGGTCTTGTTCAGATATGTTGTAGGTGGCTTGGTGCACATTCATTTACACTAATGTTAAAGCATACATACAGGACCCATTTTTTCTTGCTGTTTTAATTTATATGTTGATGTTAGTGCCCGAATTTTTACTTGTAATTCCCTTTGCCTTATGTCATCTTGCAAACTTATTTTTCGTTAATAATTTGTTGGGTCAGTCCCACCGGACCCAGACATTCCAGGTATGTTACCCATAGATTGTGATTGATCCATTAATATTAAATAGATCGACCATTTTTAGATGATCAAGACCATTTGGTTTGGTGTTTACCTTTAATAAGTTATTTATTATATTATTCATTTGATAATTTTGGGAAAATAAATAAAATAATAACTACTAAATTTCATATAGAAGTGATGTATGTTTTTTTATTAATGTTGAGTTGTGAGTGCAACAACATAGAAGAACAAGATTAATAGAAATTTATTACATTCTTCAAGATAAACACAAAAACTCTCAAAGAAATATTATGTTTTAACTACCTTCTATAATTCAAATTTGAACAAAACTGGGTGTTTGGGGTTTCTGTCATGCCATAACTGAGGGTGCCTCTGACTACTGGAGAGTTCTTATTAGAGTAGTGAGATAACATAACTATGGAATAAACATAGATAAATTTATATCATTTTAGAGTAATTTTCTCGTAAATCATGATATGATTCTAAAAGTGGAGACTACACTCAACAAATCAAGGAATTGTGAGTTAATGCGTTCAACCAACAAAAATCCCACCTTGAACCCTTCAAGTAGTTGTGTAACCAAAGCATGTTGATTAGAAGAGGATGTTCAGGTATCCTTGTCCTTAGAATACTCAAGTGACTGAGTATTCCAAATTCTAGCATAGAGGGTTTCTAGAAATTGATAAAATAGTGGAAGACATTTAATTATTTAATTATTCAATCAAAATGTCTATACCAATATTCAACATAAAATTACTAATATTCTAAAAGTTTATTTTTTTTAAAAATGGAAACAAATACCACAATAAAAACTCTAATAAATATTATAAATATATAATTTCCAAACATGTTGGAATTTCCATGTGTAGTAATGTTTCCTACGCATAATACTACTATATCAGAAATTCAAGGTGTTGGTGTCCCTGTACCTATTAGGACACCACGAGAAGTGAGGTTGGAGAAGTTTCTTATATAATACACATGTATCTAGCATATTAAGGTTATGTTATAATTGAATCACAAACATTATATTCTTGTTGCGGTAATAATGTTGTGACATGAATGTTTACCCATATAGTCTCATCTTTGAGATGTTTACTAGGAGAAAGTTAGTAATGAAATTTGGATGATAAATTATAATGGCTTATGTAAAAATATGAAAGACAGAACACGATATTTCCATGTATACCACTCTTTCACCTGATTAATTTAGTTTCATTTATGATTATAAAATGACCAGGATGGAGTATGTTCTCCATTTTTGAATTTAGGTAAGGGAATATATATAAAAGAGAATGTAAATGATAGATTAATATTTAATTCATATGACTTACATTTAGAGAGTAAAGGTGAAAATACCAAGGGAAAGTGAAATTCCAAAGGCACATTCCCAATGTCTTTTAATGATGAGGCAGGTTATTTAACAGGAGGTTATTTTCAACGCAAAACTTGAAATAAATTTATGGAATTTAGAAACATTAAGAAATAAATTTAATAAGAATGTACCTACTTCTTCAGTTATATTCATCATTGTATTATTTTGTCCAGAATTATTGTGTATTTAATAAAATTTTCCTTTAACATGTATGTATTTAAATACAATAAACATGTATATAATAAAACATTACAACACTTAATGTGTATTCTTTAAGCAGCTGAGAAAGGGTGACTCCTAAGTCTGTGATGAGAGGAAAAAAGAAACCTATTTCCATGTGATCAATTCAAGTGGAACTTTTTTTGTGTATAAAAATATCATTTATCTCCCGTGTCTATTGGATACATAGAGACATAATTCTAGTTTCAGGAATGGATTTTGTTCATTTTGATTTATACTCAATCAATAGTTCTATGATACTTGAATCATAGGCAATGGGTGATGAATATAATGTAAGATTTATTTTCCCAATTGTGGAAAGATAATTCTTATTTAACAAAAACAAAATTTATATTTCACGTATATACCTTGTCTAGTATTTAGGCTTGGTAAAGCTATGAACCTTTGGTATTATTTCCACATTTAGTTTGGAAAAAGAAACCTTTAGAAATAACATCGAGCCACAAAGCGTTTGGATATAGTTCCACAAGAGTAACTGAAATATTCCAATAATAAGATAGTGGTAAATATAATTCTTAATATACTCTCAGGTAATTAAGAAATAAGATAATGAAGTATGATCATTGTTATAATATATGACTTTATTTGGTCTAGCATACCAAATAATATCTTGACCAACTGTTCATCGATCAATATAATGTAGCAGGGAATAATTATTAAACAGACATTACCTTAACTACATCATGACATTGATGGTAATGAATAGGATTAATGATATTTTCTTACATGTTAAAATAGATCAAAAAATGTTTCATGGAACAATGCTGAAATGCACATTTGATACACCACAGTGATGATGTATATAGTATCAATCTTGTAACCTACACACACATACATTATATTGCAAGATGTGATTTGAAAATAATGGTGATATCCCATAACTAATATACCAACTATAATTAAAATGGATGTCATATGAGTCATAGTATAATGTAAATTCATTATTTCATAAGACATGTGTTTCGATTCAAAGAGTATGATATAATATGAACAAACTTTCATCAAGTTAAACACATTGTGAATCTAAGTAATCATATTTACGGTTGCTTGGGATATTACATAAATCCCAATGAACGAAAAGAAGTAGTAATGTTGTAGAATAAGATTATATATAAGAGTTAAAATCACTACTTGAGATAGTGGGAGACAAATAGACTTGAGTTTAGTCAACGCTAAAAATGCCCAATTAGTTTGAATAAGAACATGTTCCACAAGTCCATGTGAAACAATAATGTTCTAGACATTGATACTATGTATTAAGGTCTGTACTATCTTGATGGTTTTATTTTTATCAAAAAATGGTGATAAATTAATGATTGTGAATAATAATTCTTTCAAGTGAGAAGTTCATGATAATTAGCAATGACAAACAAATCCAATTAAAATTCAATAATGGATTCCATGATTTAAAGTATAAAGGGGATTATAAATTGAATGTTTAGGTGGGAATTCAAGTGAGTTGATTGATGGGTGGTACAAGGGCGGTACCAATAAGGATCAATTGGTAATACCAAATTGGTATGTCTAAATCCATTAGAATTTTACATATTGTAGCTAATATCTAAGATCATTTAATTGGCCATGGGATGTCAAGACCAAATTTTGTGTAATGTATTTATACAATACAAGCAAAAAAGGAATGATGAAACCATGGGATTCCAATAAGGGTTGTTAGTTACTAAAATCATATTTAGGAATAATGTAGGCAATGAGGTCTTTGAGCATTAATTTAGGTTGAATCTTTCCAATGTGTCTATCTGAGGTTTTTTTGGAGTTATATTTTTTCCTACGTGAAATGTGTTCGGAAATATTTATAAAATAGATATTGGTATTTCAATTACTTAATATTAGGATGGAAAATATTCTCTAATGATTTCATTATAGTAGAAACCTATATTATTTGGAACAAGATGTACCATGGTAAATCTAATAGTTTATAGGACCTTGTCATTAACACAAAAACTGACATGGTATCGAAAAATACAATTTGAAACAATTCAAGGGAATAATCATTACCATTTTTATATGGAATAATCTCTCTTTGATTTCATGTGTAGGACATGGGAGGGGATTAATGTGGGGAGATGATATCCATTATCTTAAGCGATGGATCAATCACATATTCCATGATATGTACATAAACTGATATTTCAAATATATACTTTATAGTTGGAAAATATTAGTTATATCCATGATCACTATAAGGAATGAAGTCAGTTCTATTTTATTGTACTTAGGTAAGTACCGATGACATGTACCAGGTATGTAATGAGAACCATACTTGTTATTGTGGTATAGAAATTAGTATTCCTTAGATTGATTTGATCTAGTATCATAGTGAGGCTAAGGTTTTGAGTATGAAAAGCTCATATAAGTCAGTGGTATCCATACCTATAGATACAGAGTTTGTTGTAGCTTCTGAGGCAGCTAAAAAGAAGACAAACACTTTGATTTGTTCCAATTCTTGGAATTGAACCTAGTAAGTAAGGTATTATCATAATTTAAATTATGATATTTTTACTATATAATATTTCATTTTATGAAAGTGGGATAATTTATATACCAGAGGATACATTCTCTTGAGAATTTTTACTCTAATATATGAGGTTTCATATAGAAGAATATCCATGTGGCAGTATCGTGGACGACCCAACATCAAAATTCATTACTCAGAAGAAACATGATATTTGTCATGTGATAGCTAAAAATTATGGTTATCGTGTTAGCTATAGTGTAAGTTGAAGTGTTTAAATAGTGGGTTCCTTTGAACCAAATATGCATTACTTTTGATTACCATAATGTGTATGTAGTTGAATTTATATAATGTTTCCTTACAATTACAATGTAGATATTTCTGCTTCCATGATTTAATAGTAATTTCCATAAATTAATTATCATATCAAAAGGTTATAGAAGTTCCCAGGATATAGTGAGAACCTCAAGATACTATGACGTTAATATTAAACTAATGTCTTATGGTATAGATACATCATACTAACTAGACAGAGTTTCCAAGATATAGTGAGAAACTCATGATACGATGACGTTAATATTATATTATAGTTCTATGGTATAGATACGTTATACTAACTAGACACAGTTGATGATCGACTATCATGTTTCGGGGGATAATAAGAGTTGATACTTCTTCTAATTTAGTTTTCTCTTGGTGATCTCTATTACTGAGATTATGAGAAAGACCCGCTAATAGGAAGACCGTATGTTTGGGGTGCCACTGGTTGTTCCTGTCTAAATATACATGTATTGTTATCATAACATGATATCATTATCAGTTTGTACCTTTTAATTTTGTAATGTAATGAAAAGGAAAACCATGAAAATGAAATCAGGGTGAGGTATCTTGTCTTGGTTGTCTCATTGGTGTTATGATAATAATTTAATGGGTAATAAAGATTTTTTATCTTCCAGGTTAAGGAAGTCAAATATCTGAGGCCATGTTGATTAGGATAGTAGTTGCTTCATTAGTCCTTAGATAAGGCAGTCGAGGGTAAATTCATCTAGTTAGATCAAAAAATAATAAATATAGAAAGGGGTGATCACACAAGTGTGTGTCATTTTTTATGATATATGAAAGACAAATAAATTATAGTATACAATTCATGTTAATTGGTTGGTTTTCTATCCTATGACATTACTTGTCTCTTAAGGGGAAATGATAGGTTTCTAGACTCTGCTCATGGTCTATTTATCATTTTCACAACTATTGAGATATGGTCTAAGTGGGTCAGACACAATTTCATATTCAAGAATCTTCCTCATTCAGTTGAATAGGTATATCGGACATGGTAGGCCCCACCAAGGGGCATGAATATTTTTCAAGTTATAGATCACTAATAAATAAATAAATTGGAGAGAGGTGCATGATCAGGACTATTGATGGAAATTTTACTAGAGTCTCCCTCTCATTCCACATTATAGAGATAGATAATATAAATCTATGTGAATAGACCATGATCTTCCTCAAGCATCATATTCATATCGATGCGGTGACCCTGAGGGAATTGAAGGCATCATCATATCTTCATGATAGCACCCGAAATTCGATGATTAATGATCTAGAGGATTTTTCAATTTTTGGTGGATGATCTAGAGAGATCCCACTATGAATCATTTGAGAAAAAATTACCATCTATGCGTTTTAGATGAGCACTAATTCATATCAAAATTGGTATGTTTCAGTTTGAATTTATGTTCTATTTTAATTTACATGAGATCCTCGGACCTTACTAGGGATCATATCAATGACAAAGACAAGATCTATCAACTTGATGATTAAAAAATCTAACCCACTCCCATGTTCTTCAGATAATAACCCTGGTACCTTTAGTAATTATAGTTGATCTTATACAATCATTATCTATTTAATGATTATTTTTATTATCATAGGTTATTAATTTTTATTATTTCATCCATGTTTTGTAATGGAAATGTCAAACCCAATTATTTGAATAAATATTTATCATTAAAGTATTAAAAAATGTAATGGAATATGTGATTCATAAATATTTAAAATTTCCAATTCTCATTCTATTAGAGTCATAATTATTATTTTAGATTATGAAATTGGTGGCGAGCTTGTTTTGGTTATTTTACTAATATTAACATATTACTTATGATGATATTTTTTATGTAATAATTTAATAACCATATTAATGAATTATATTACTCATTAATATCATATAAATTGACCAGTTTTTTGTAATAATCCTTTTATTTTGATGATGAAAAATTAAAAATGTCATCTATGGAGGTAGTAGTCCTCACATATGCACAACCTACGTTATCATTTTATAAACAAATGGGAAGAAATAAAAGTAGATAATTATTTATATAAAAAATTATTAATATTTCAATATATATAATATTTATATTTTAAATATATTCTTAGAACCATCCATGAAAGGCAATGATGAAAATGAAACACATCATCCTTGGAGGTGATATTCTGCACATACATACATGCGACATTTTCATTTCCCTAGTGAATGAATGGGAATGAAGGTAGATCATGATTTATCTTTCAAGAATCTAAATTATTTTAAAAATATCATATTTATTCATAAAATCATTTTTTAACCAATAATATTTGGTGGTGATGAATAAAAATATATCATTTGTGAAGATGGTAGTTCACATATACACCTAAGAGACATTTTGTTTTTTTAAACGATTATGAGGAATGTAGGAAATGATTATTTAATTAAAATTTATTAAAATATCAATATTCTTGTAATACATATGTAATATTCATATCAATGAATTAATATATAAATAGGTTGTAGAAGAATAATAATGGAAGAGAAATGAAAAAATATTTGGTGTTATTCCCTTACTCCTTAGATGTACTCCTTTGAAAAATGGATTAATCATTTGATGTGTGATCCTTTGATTAAAAAAGGAAATATTAGACATGGATATGAGTTTTTAATAGGGATTTGGGAATATATTGTTCAAAATAGTGGCATAAAGTGTTAGTTACTGTGGGGTAGTTGATGATTCCCTTTATATGTTATTGGGGCCTCACTTTTATAAATATCCATTCCATTATATTAAATTCATGAAGCTTTTAAGGTCTAGATGTTCCAAAAGATGATAATAGGGGAGAGGGAGCAATATTGTTAAGTAAAAATCACATGCATACACATGGATTCATGTTTTTAACAAGTTTTTGGTAATTTACCCTTAGTTTAACTTTTTACTATAATTTATTTTTACCAAAATAACTTATTTTTCCCTTTATAACATACTTTTATGCATATGAATAAAATTAACCTTATTATATAATATTGATATGTTAATTTAGAATATGAAATAAAATTTATACGATTAAATTTATATATGTGGTAATCATTAATTTTAATAAAATTCAACTCAATGCAACAAAACTAGTTTTCAGCAAAAAAAAATTGTAATTTTATGAATAAAAATGAATTCATATCAAAATGATAACCATTTTTTATTCCAATGATGTTTTTATTATTAAATAAAGTAATGTTATTTTAATTTAAAACGAATTTAAAAATGAATGATTCCTTGTTATTATTTAATCAATGAAAAGGGTAATGAATTTCTATTTTATTAGAATAAAATGTCCCTTATGATTCCAAATGTCAAACATAATATTATAAATTCAAAATAATGTTTTTAAATTTATAATTTTACTTATTAAATTTATATTTGGTTAGGAAGAATGTTTCATATTTTATTTCTTGGTTATATCCAAATTATGTCCCCAAATTCATAGTTTTGTAAAATATGGTATTTTTTACAATTGACCTGGAATCAATATTTCTATAAAAATAATAAAATTTCATCATAAGAATATATTATTAAGATAATTAAAAAATTATTCTCATTTTTTAAATTTAAAATTATAAAATTTCATAATTATAAATTATTAATTATAATGAAAAACATTTGTATATGAAAATGAAGTATTTAATGTTCTTATTATTATTTATATAAATTTCAATTTAATTCAGAGTTACTATATTATTAATATAAATAACCCATTTTATAATTATTTAAACATAATATATTTAATTTCATAAAATAAAAATTCATAGTGCATACAAGAGATTTTAAAAAAAATATATGTTTAATCATAAAATAGTCTTATTTGCTATTTAGTTATACTAATATGATTTTATCATTGAATTTTGGATTAAAATGAATTCTATTTTTATTTATAAATATATTTCTTAATTTAGATACATTGATTTATACATATCAATTCAATATAAAAACTTATAATGGTTTTTTTAATATTTATTATTTTATCTTAAAAAAATTATCATGGTTTATTTTGGTTTAGTGTTTCTTGAGGAGGAATCAATTAATAATAGTAATTAATTAATGTAAATTATATTAAAAAATACTGAGGTGTTATATTATACCTCTTTTAAATAAATTTCTTCCTCTTAATTTTAATTCTTACTCAGTAATGTAAATAACTAACACTTTCCTTAAGAAATAAATTACGTATCATATATTTTCAAATGAGATATCAAACTCACAAACATTTTTAATACTAGGGAACATATAATTTAATTTATAATAATAAAATATTGAGATCCTCAAGATGGTTTTCAAATATTTCTCTTCATTTGGATTAATGTATTATAAGTTTCTAGAGACATAACTTTCACAACATTATTTTCAAGATTTGATTTCCTTACAAAAAATGAAAATATATAGTTATGATTATATCCAATAAAATGAATGTAAATTAACAAAAGAACATTGAAACTAAATCGTAATGTTTCTTCCCATATAAAACCATTATTTCAACATATGATATTTCAAGATCAACTATGATATAATTGGATTAACCTGTAATTACTTAAATTTAAAATAGGTTATCCACGGTCATTGTGAGAGTCAAAACATTCATGCCACCCACTTTTCTGTAAAATGTAGGATGTTATCTTTACTCAGAAAAAAAATAGTTGATTTTTATTGGAAACACTCTACCAAAATATGTAGTAGATAATTATTCTATGTGATAAGAGACTTCTCACTCACTAAAGGAAAAATATTACACAAATAAACATCCCATTATGATAAAATTATGGTGAGAATATCCATCCAGTATTGGGGTTTAAATTTAATCAATTAATGATAAAAGGAAATACAACCCACGAAAAATATTTTTGAGTATCATAGGGGAATATTTTTTACTAATAAACACCTTGGTGGTGGTTATAACCCAGAGAAAACTGTAGACATTTCTTCCAAGTCTTTGAATTGATTGGTTATGGAGCTAAGAAGGACTAAGATATCAAAATAAATGTTCATCTTAAGTAAAGTATTATTTCAAATGAAATACAAGCTCACAATTTTTCTATATACCTAACTCTTTTCAATAACTCTATTGGATAGGTCCAGACACACAGTCCTATGTCCAGGTTCTCATTCATCACTGATGTACACTGCTTATTATTCCTAGCTCCTATGTACCCAAGTCCTCATCATGATCTATAAATTGACCCCCATAACCTCCAAATTTACATGCACATGTAAAACCCCAGATGATGAATTAGGGTGAGAGATACCTTTACACTACCTCTTTTAGATCCCTCTCAAAAGCGAACAATTCACCCTTGTAATGAAGAGGAATTAATACTAGCCATATTCGCTACTCACCCTCAGGAGGCTCCCATTGGGGCACACCTTCTCCCAAGGACCCCTTAATTAATACAAAAGACTTGGGCTCCCAATACCCTTTTTATCTGAGCTACACATAGACCATATAAGATATTCCACTGGGGAGAACATTCTCCCAATATCCATTACTTTATAGACCCTTTAATCAATGTCCTTCAATAGGATAACCATTATATTATACCCTCTATATTATGGATAATAATCCTTGGTGTTCCCTTACCCGGGTGTGACATCATTTCATCACTCTACTTAGGTAAAGCCTCACACTAGTCTCATTCGAGCTAAGTGCCTTATCTTGACCTCACTAGGGATATGCACCTTATCTATCCCTCACTATATCTAATAACCTTATAAAAACATTAATAGGACCATAAGTATTTAGTATTACACGTTAGGGATAAAAAACTTATCTAATCCTTTTTAGGGCTACACACCTTACTGACCCCTACCTTGGAATCAATTTCCCTATGTCTCAGTCCTAGGAAATAATTCACCCATGATTCATAGCCATGAACAATTTACCCATGCCTCACAATTGGGAATCGAACAATATCATATAAACCTTGAGTTGATATACTATTTCTTTCAATGGTCACCTAGAATCGAGATACCCTTACATGTTTACATATATATCTTTATTTGAAATAATCCTTTTGGTGTCCAAAAATTACAAGAGTAGATATAATCCTCTTGGTTCCCTAAGACACGTATACCTAACCTATATTCATAGGTGAACTATATAAGTGTCCACTCCTTAGTTGAAATCCATATCAACATCAATTAAATATTCCATCTACGTGTAAGAAGAAGTCATATCATATCATATCTTATTACAAATAAGTAGGTTGAAAAAAAGACAGTCTCATGCATAATATATATTTCGTCTCATATTTGTACACATTTTCTAGGACATGCATCATGTATGGGAATTGTAATCAGTTTATTACTAACCCCTTCCATCCATCACATTATATTATTAGTAGGGTTAGAATATTTATTAATCATTCGGTTGTAAGAAATAAGAAACCTCAATGGAATTTTTATTTAGTCATAGAATTACGAATCTAGGATATATATCACTCATCCTTAATGTACGATGTTAAACTATATGGATTGTCCCTCACATATAACATTAATCAATTTTATTTGAATGACATTGTATTTTATTCTTCTATATATAGGATATATAGGATTCATTTTTTATGTTAAAACCTAACTTCATTAAGCATCAATTTTATCTTCTAGAATGATCATAAGATTAACCATTCATACATTCAGTCAAGATACTCCTCTTAGGACCGCCATATACACCTTAAGTTGAGATAGTCGTGTAGGTCCCCAAATATACCTCCAGTCGAGATACTTCTCTTGGTTCCCATATATGGTACTCTTATACAGTTTAAGGCCAATATCAAGCTAGATAACTTCTATTAAATGATAATTTGACCTCCTAATGATTATGAGAATGACGAGAATCACCCTTTTAAGGTTAAGGCACTATGATTCCTTTGATTATAATCCATATTTGATCCAAACCCTCTTATTTTTAGTTACTAATAATCAAGTTGATCATTAAAGGGAATATCATGCATAATTACCACAAAAACCATCACTAGGAACCTTTTACCTATTATTTCATTACACTAACATTAAATATCTTATAAGTGGTCTCTATCACATTGAATTAAAAGGTATAATTCATCTGATTAAGTTTCACTATCCTACATGGGTTTTTATGAATGTTCTCATAGTATACATAAGACACTTCTTTTAGGTTGAGTCAATAAATAACAACACCTTATACCTCTTTATATGGTGAAAATTGATAATGTTCTATGCATTCAGTATTTATACCAAAGAATCAATAATTAATAAGAGAAAAATGGAGAATCATAACACACTCATATTTTAACATATCAATATAGAATCAATCATATGTCCTCTGAGTGGATTCTCCTCTTCCCTCTGCAGTATCTAGGGATTCTCCTTCCTAGTCGTTTCACCTTCCCACTCCATCATGAATCGGTCTTGTATCAGCTTCCTCCAGATTGCATCAACATGTTGCAGATATTTACCTCTGGATCGTATTGGCGTTACAAGACGTAGCCAGTTTTCTCAAGATTGTCTTGGAAAGACACGGTGGAGATGGTGCGACGTGGTGGAGTTTCGGCGAGGATCAGTGGTGTCTTTGGCTTCAGGGAAGAATTTTATTAACGGAACTCCGGCTTCATCTCGGTTATGAGTGTTGTCGACGCAATGTACAGATCATATTGGCATGTCTCAGTCCATGTTGATGGATCTGGCTTCTGTTCGGTTCGGAGCGACTATGTGCTACCTCTGGTGTGCTTCCATTGATAGTCATCACCAGATCTAGAAGAATCTCAGAGGAGGAGGTCACAGTCTCCATATTTTCGTGTGATGTTTTTGCAGGTTTGATGGTTTGGAGTTTTTAATCTGGTTTGGTTGGTTGTGAGTTTTTTGTGATTTTTTCGTTGTTCTGGTTGTCTGATTTGAATTTGGGGTTGCACACTCTATTTTTCTGGTGATGACTCTGGTTTCTAGCATGTGGGAAATCTTGTTCCTAGTGTGAATGGTTTGATGTGTGGTTATGTTTTATGATGGTTTTATTTGGTAAAATCGATTGAAATGTAGATGAAACTGAACTTGACCTCATGGATTAGGCCTCACAAGTGGTTTCAGAGCTTGTTGTTCATCATTACAATGCTTTACAGATTTTGATGTTTGAGAGGGTATGGTGTCACCCATCAGATCGGGCCTATGCTTTGACACATGACACCTGCTTGTTGTCCAACCATGTATCAATGGAATGATTTACCATATATTTATGCTGGGGAGGGGTTCTCCATGTTTTTTGTTTGGTTGGTCTCTCTTGACCTTTAGGTGTGATTTGTTTTACATCCATGATGCCTATTTGGGTTCTCCCCATTCTCCCCTTAAAAGAGAAGCTTATAATAAAAAATTTGAAGGCTCTAGGGCAATTGGATGATATAGCCTCAATCAAATCATTAGATTAGATGTAACCATTCCCAAATTAGGATTTTAAGGCTCTAGGGCAATTGGATGATATAGCCTCAGTCAATTTTGAATGATCTTAATCAGTGACCAAGATTCCCCATCACCTATTAAGTCCCAACTCTACATCTTTTGAGGTTTAATTTAACCTCCATTTTAGTTAAAGATCATTAATCCTAACCAAATATCTTATATAACACATTATGTTGTAGATATGGAATTTTTACAAAGATTTTAGGAATCCCCTCTTTCACCAAATATACTACATAAATTTTTATGTTTGAAAAACCCACATATTTTAGCAGAGATTCTCCTATTAGAATCGCATAAAAATGATTCAATTCATCCTCTTAGTTATCCCTTTAATTAAAAAATTTATAATAGAGAATAAATGATCTGAATGGAACCCACTGATTAGTGAAAAATAAAGTTTACATTGAGCCTATACTGTGCCCCTTTAGAGGTTTTTTGGTAATATAGTAATGGTTCTTCTTAATCTCCATGCACAATTAATTCAGAGTGTTACATTGGATTCTACCATTACTAATGGTCATCCTACTCTATCCAGTGATCATTTCATCATCCCTAATTATGAAATTAGAGGATGTTATTAACTTCATAGATTTTCCCATGTTCAAAGGGATCAAGGATATTTATGTGTTTTATTCCATAATAATCTATAGATTCTAATAATAAAGCACTAATTATTGTGAACAAAAACCACATATTTCTTTATTCCACCCTATATGATCCAAAATTTATTAGAGAGGTCCCTTACATGAAAGCGATATTAAATTTATGGTCTTGTAATTTGGACCATTAAGAGATGAGGATTCATGGACAATCATATTTAACCAAATATTTCTAGTATTTTAGGGAACACCTTTTAGTCTAAAAGATAAGATTGTCTATCTAGAAAGTACACAGAAAAAATTGACATGAATGAAGGGATATGTTCTAAAATAGAATTCCCCAATGAGAGGTGCACATGATGGTGTATATATGGAATATTTCAAATGATTTTAAGAATACCCTCTTTCACAAAATATACTTCATAGATTGTTATGTTTGAATCACCCAAATATTTTATCAGAGATTCTTCTATTAGAATCACATAAACATGAGTCAATTCATCCTCTTAGTTATACCATTCATTAAAAAATTTATAATAGAGAATAAATGATCTGAATGGAACCCACAGATTGGTGAAAAAAAGTTTACATTGAGCCTATGCAGTACCCCATTGGAGGTTTTTTTGGTCATATAGTAAAGGTTCTCCTTAATCTCCATGCACTATTAATTCATAGTGTTACATTGGATTATTCCATTAATAATGGTCAACCTACTCTATCCAGTGATCATTTAATAATCCCTAATTGTGACATTATGGATGTTATTTACTTCATTGATTTTCCCATTTTCAAAGGGATCAAGGAATGGGCTGGAGGATTGGGTCTGGCTCATCGGTCAATATCTGGACTGATCCTTGGCTTATCGATAAGGATGGTATGCGGGCTACATCCCCCATCAAACCAGGTCTTGAAGACGCAATTGTCAACTGCCTCATTTCTGACCAGGGACATGGGTGGTGTACGGATAAGATCCTTGATTGGTTTAACGAAAGAGACCAATGATTCAGCCTTATCATACCCTAGATCCCTGACGCAGGCCCCGACTATCTTTTCTAGACCAATGAAATCTCGAGCGAATAAATAGTGAGATCCAGCTACATACTGGAACTTGGTAACCACCCAGTCGACCAGGATGAGGGACAATAAAAATCGATCTGGAAACTCAATATTCCACCCAAAATTCGCCAATTTTGGTGGTAGGTTTGCACGGGTACCCTCCCAATCATGATCCTTCTCGCCTACAGGCATATGGCTAGTTCTGATTTTTTCCGTTTCTGTCCGAGTACTATTGAAACTCTATTGCATTACATCATTCACTGCCCGGGAGCTAAGAATGTTTGGAGTAAATGGGGCCCGGCCTCTAACGATTCAATGGATTTGGCCTCTGACCTTCCCAATCTTCTGACGCATTGGTGCTCCTCTCTTTCCTCGGCTCTCTCAAGTTCTCTTTTCACTTTGTCCTGGATTATTTGGATCCGGTGTAACGATGTTGTTTTTCATCAAGCTCACAAACCCCTCGAATTCTAGATTGAAAGGGATTATTCTTGGATTGAGGGATGGAAAGACCACAATGATCACTTTATGCCAGGAGGTACCATCACCTGCCCCTCTCATTGGAATCCCCCAACAGAAGGAATTCTTAAAATTAATGTGTACGCATATCTCCCCAAGCATGGGCTTGTTCCCCTTGGCCTTATGGCCCGTAATCATCTGGGGAAAATCGTTGCTGCAAAATATGATCCACATCATGAGTTCTGGGAACCGACGGTTGTTGAGGCAATGGCCATCCTTGCTGGTTTGTCGCTCGCACAGGAATTTGCATAGATCGATATTATTGTTGAGTCGGACTGCCTTACCATTATTGATACTATTAACCACAATGATGGTGGGCTCCAGCCTTTTGGCATCATAATTATGATAATTCTCTCACATGGCCAATGATTCTCTTCTTGCACCATCTCCATTAAAAAAAGGGAAGGAAACAACGTGGCCCATCAGCTTGCGGCCTCAGGCCCTTTCGACTCCACCCATCTCTGGTTGTAAAATTTCCCTTCTTGGATTTGTTCTTGTACTTCTACTGATATTCTTCATTAATGTTTTCTGTTTTAATCAAAAAACACTATGCATTATAAAAATTAAATCTATGATCACTAGAACCAATTGGTATATAAAAAACATAGAGAAAATATTCCTTTCCCTCATTTAGTAGTTTTATGTTGTTTTTTCATAGATTATCATTCATGATAAGAACACCTCATCACATTAATTCAACCACCAATATATGTGATTATGTACTCAATAATCTCATCTTATATCCCTTCATCCTAGGAATGAATTCAGTAAACCATGGTAAAACCTATAGGGTGATGGAACCCTTCTTTGAAATATTTTTTCCACGAACCAAATTTATATTTCTTATGTTGAAATCAATACCATAAAAAATCTAGGTGTCGTGATACTCCTCATTAAATCCCACAACATTTATTGAATCCCCATAGTTCTCTATTTTAATAACTATTTATTGTTTTGAATGAAATCACCTTTAATGGTGAATGAAACAGTAGAATTTGAACCTATGATGTAACCCATTTGGTTGTTTTGGCCCCAATGTAAATGTCCCCCTTAACCACATGAGCTATTTCCGGATGGTGAGACAATATCTCATATAAACCCTAATGGGAAAAATAATTCCACCCTTCTCAATTTCCCCTTGATTCAAACATTTTCATGTTATTATTTACACATCCCAAAACCCAACTATACTTGTGGACTCAAATATAATTGATGTTACAAATTCATGCATCATACCCATTTTTAAAGAAATATTATGAAATTATATTCCTTTACCCCTTCATATCTTAGTCTGCCTCTCCATTCGAGAACCCAAATCCTTATGTCAGTTTTTTCAAGTGACAACCCCAAAGACATGAGATGATTTTTCCTATTATAAATTCAAAAATATATTTGAGTTAATATTTCTCTTTTGGAAAACTCTTATTATACATGTGTTCTTCATTATATTACCCTAAAATACATGACACAATAGTCCAAGCATTATAAACTCAAACTATGTGTGGCCACCCGTGAGATATCATATACTACCAAGGGGTCTATCATTCACATTGGGATTTTAATTTTTCTTTCTTATAGGAAATTGTACCCATTTAATCAATTTTTTACGACCTTAAAATGTAGAAATTTGTTTTCAATACCAAGTTACCATAAACTCTATCCGAAATTTGTCTGGGCACTATGTACTTAAACTATATGAACCATTCCTTGAAATTTTTTGTATTTTTTATGTGGGGATCAAAATTCAAATTGGGTTTACTTCCCCGTGTTTTTTTGTTGAATGATTTTATTTTGTCCAATTTTGAATGACTATAAACTCTATCTACATTGGTCTAATATTCATGAACATAAACAAAATTCATCACTTTTCGTTGGCAATTTAAGTTGGAGTTTTTCCCTCCTTCACATAAAGTTTTTCAATACAATTGCTATGTAGACTACCATACTCATTTAGTTAATGTTTTTAGACCAACTGTATAATTTGCTTCAACTATGAGCTTCATGACCATAAACAAAATTCCATTTTTATTAAGATAGTCTATATATGAGTTTGGGGAGCCCAATAATGTCATTTTCCCCCTTACCCTATCTGTATAAATTATCTCACCAAAATTATAGACAAATATATGTGAATTTAAAATTTATTGGGGTGTGGTCAATGTTGTTTGAGCATAAAAATTAGCAAACTTTTGGTTTATTCACTACAACCTTTTACTGAGTAGACCATCCTTAGAGGATGTATTCATTCTTGATGTTTGTATTTCCAATAAAATCATGATTTATTTTCACATGTTTCAATACAGACTACCTCAAATTATTCTCGATGAAATCAGAACATACAGATAAACTACATTAGTATGAATTTTAAGACCTAAAAAATCCCAAATAATGAAACATGACACCCAATAGGTTGAAAATACATAACAGAAATCATTGGAAAAGTTGAAACTCAACTCACTGGGTAATATCCATATATATATTAAGATTATTTGAGAATTAACAAGGTAAAATTCAAAAAATATGTTAGATTGAGAACTTAAAAATGGATTCTTGATGGAAATCTATGTTCGTACTCACAAAGACTCCCCCTTATAAGATTAGTCAAAAGTAAGGGTGAAAATAAAACGATATAAGGAACACAAGTACCACCACTATCCAATAAAAAAATTAATATATTCTAAATATATCCACTAAACATGGAAAAAAATTGACCGCCCCTTTGTTTCTTATGATCCGTCCAAGTATACATGGTCCATCCTATATAATCATAAACTATATAGAGTATGTTTTCCTATATCTCATAAATTTTTTCATGTGAATACCATACATATATGATATAATATAGAACATGGATCCTTATATATGGTTTAATGGTGGAATAAAAACTATCTATATACTATGTGTGATGTAAATCTACATGGGAGCCTCTATCATAGACTTATTCATCCACAAAATTATTCTGAAAATTCTCTCACTCTTTTAAAGTACTTGATCATAAAAGGTAAACCATTATAAGAACATCATATGGCTTGATTCATGCTATCATGGCATACATAGTGACATACAGATCTCATATGTTACATCCATTCACAAATCAACTCCCTCTTCTATCCTAAATTTAGACATATTCCAATTTATTTTATCAATATCTTATGTTGAGATACTCATTTTAGAGACATCGAAATGAATTTTGTCAATAATATCCTCCTAGAAAATCCCCTCATAGGTGAGTCAACTCTAGTATATCACATGATTTCTAAGAATGTGATAAAGTGTGCAAAATTTACCTTAGAATAAGACTCATTTTGTTATAAACTAATATAATTCTATTGTAGTAATTTTATTCAAAAAAAATTAATGCCAAATATGTCTTTGTAGAGCCCATGATGCAATCATTTCATAGAATGGGATAGTTGGGTTTGAGTGGAAATGTGACTACCTACCCAAAGTATAAGTTAATAAGATTTCCATGTGCTCCATGGATACTCATAAACCATGGGAAAAATATTAACAAACAAATATTTCAAAATATGGTGATATGGTAGTGAGAACCTAACTTTTAAAGTCGGTAGTGTATTTTGTTAATTTTTGATAAAGGGGTTCTAGGACAATAAACCCATTTTAATGGTCTTTTAGAAACCATTTGACTTAAAAAAGCATGGAAGGGCATCTACAACACAACATGGGGTTAATTTTATTTAGATACATTGATTTAACTAGTCATGTGACAAAATAGACTTATAGGTGAAAAAATAGGGTTATCTGAAGTTTGGGGTTCTTCATAAAGAAATATAGGTTTACACTCAGGATATTTTCCTAAATTTTTCAACCATCTCTATTTTCTTAGTCCCCAAACATAGGTTCATATGTTTATGCACATGTATGGTCTACATACATTTTCTCTCACTACCAGATCCTATGTGCATAATTCCTCAACCTAACTTATAAGAATACCTTTCTCATATACTATTTTACACACAAGCATGAAATCATAGAGAATAATGTAAGGTGAGAAATTCCTTATCCCTACCATTTTTGGAGCCCCCGTACTGGGGTTCCATGTTCCCTTGTCATCCTAGGGATTGTATACTAGTGTTATACAATGCCTAAACATGATTTTAAGTCACCCATTAAGGTATGCTATCTACAAACTCCCCATTAACCTAGGTGAGTAACCTAGAAACCCTGGATCCATCCATGTTATGTCATTCCCATCACTCTTAGGCCATTCCACTAAGGTGACCCTTTCACCAAGACCCTTCTATTGGGATACCATTTAATTGAGGTGATTCGTAGGAGAAACTATTCACTCAAGGCCACTATACTAAAAAAACACAATTGTGAGACATTTCTAGGTAGATTCCTTATCCAAGAACTCTAATTGAGAGAAACTGCTTCGTTACCCTCAATAGATATGCAACTTTTAACTATATTTCACTAGGGATAAGTGTTGAAGCTATACTTTAATAGGGAAAACCACTAGTTAAAAAGTACCAGGCGAAAAAACATTAGATAACTATTATTGATCTAAAAACCCTAGGTATTCTTTACTGGGGATATCCACCATGGTGACACCCCACCTAAGAATAGATTCCCCATAGTCTGACACCATACAACCAATTCACCTAGGTCCCATACACATGAACTAATTTACCTATGAAAAAAAAATTGAAATCAACCCATACCATATATACCTTTAGTTGAGATAGTACTACTATATTTAGATGATTCCTTGAGTAAATATAATCCAGTTGGTTTCCATACATATTTAAAGTTTATACACATATATTTGTGCCCCAAAATTCCTTGATTATATATACTTCACTTTGTGTCCTAATTTACCTTTACACTATTCAGTTTATTTGGATAATAATATATGTATCTCCTACTTAGTTGTAATCTATAACCACCCCAGTAGTTATTTTTACTAAGTGTGATCCATAGTCATATCCTCTCATGTCTAGTTACCAACAAATAGGCTGAACCAAAAAAGTGATCTTCAGGTGTAATCCCTTCACATTCTCAAATTCATACCCCTTTTATGAAACAAACATCTTATCAAGGATTCCTATTAGGTGTAGGTTCAAATCCTTCCCACATTCACTTAATTTTTTAATCAGGGAAATAATCCCAATGAATCCCATGCGCAAGCCTCACTCAATCTTCTGTTGTGCGCTCCCATGAAACGAGACTGATCTTCTATCTCTTGTTTCTCAAATTGTTCACGAATCACATCAAGAATAGAGGTTTGGTTTATTTTTTATATGAAATAATTGAGATGAATCCCTTAGTTAAACTATTTGTATTATATTTATGACTCTAAAATATATAGAACACATCTTTACAACATGATGTTAAACAAAAAAGATCAGTCAAAACATATGTTATTAAACATTTTAATTTGAACTATGGGGGATCTGATTCTTATTATCATAGGAAATTCCAAATGACTATTTGAGGTTCAAACTCAAAAATATTAAAATTTATTTTCACTTATGTGATGAGTATAAGATGACCCATTTTCACCTTGAATACAGATAATCCCCCTATTACCCTCACATACACCTTGAGTTGAGAAACACCTCTTAATCCTCCAATACACCTCATGTCAAGATACTCCACTTGGTTATTATATAAGGGCCTTCAAAGAGGTTAATCTCAAAAAAATACATGATACCTCTTATAGGATATTAATTGGAACTCAATACACTAAAAATTATAGGGTTAATCCTCTTAATATGGTGAGGATATAAGGAAAACTCTGATGATGAGCTAGTTATTAACCATACCCTATCCAATTTATCTACTTAAAATGATGATGATTATTAAAGGCCTCATCAAGAATAAGTCCCACACTAAAAATTTCTAGGAATATTTTAATTAGTCATCCATTTTTTTATGATGTTAAATTTTTTGGAATTGGTTCGTATCACATGATCTTATATGGTATGACATATCCTATTAATTGGATCAGATAAAAATTGGTCATCATTCTTGTTATCATAGGATACATTGGAATCCCATTTTAGGTTTAATCTCATCATCATAACATGTTATATGTTTTCAAAAGGTGATAAAATAAAGAGTTACCAACCATAAATCTATAAGTTATAATCACTAATTATTAATAGAAATTCAGTGAACCTTTAACACACATAGATGTTCATATTTCCACATTTCCTCTATCAGATTGTAGGAAAATGGTTAACGAGTCTTGTGCTATTATTTTGAAAGGATTAATAAGTAATATTTTGAATAGATATTATATTCCCATAGTAGGAAATAATTCTTCCTAAAGTTTTTGATGAACCATACCACCCACACTCACCAAAATTCATTCTGGAGCATCCCTAATAAAAACCATATTGGCTACCTTCATTAGGAAATCCATACCATAATTAAATTTATGGTCATGAATATTTGATAAATTAGATGTTACTAGTTTTACAAAAGAACACTTTTTAACTTATATGAAATGGTTATATTCTTATTAGGTTTTGTAACCTTACTAGTAATATATTACATCATGAAATTCTATAAAAAAATCACGCCTAATTGTTTGTATAGGGTATGTGAATCAGCAAAGAATATCCAATGGAAGTGTCAAACTACATGTATAGTTAGACATATTTTTCATTCAATAATTGGAGTAGGATTTAACAATCAACTATAATTATCAAGTATATTAAACCTAGGTTAATTTTTTCTAGATCATTTATCCACTTATTTTTATCATGATTGGGTTATCATTGCTTGGAAACCACCCACTTTATACATAAAAAAATTATATATTTTAAAATAATGAGGCTTATCACTAGGATTTAAAAAATTATATTATAACTATTATAATAATACTAATAAACATCAATTTGATACCCATTGATATTCCTCAGACCTGCACTCTCGAGTCCAATGCTAAAAACACATTCTTTAGAAACTACATTCAAAACCATGTGAGATGACCCAAGACAAACATGGACATATTTCACATGAAATAGAAATGTAAATTACATGAATTTATTATTGTATCTTGATATAAAATTTCAAAGTGTAATTATATATACCATATAAGAAATAGGTGTATAATACAAAACATGTCTCAAAAAATGATGATTTAGAGGAAAACCCCCAAGCACAACATACAGATTCCGTGAAAGTGATTTAACATCTTGTATAATAAACATAACAAGATGAATAAAATATTTTATAACAATATTCATATCTATTACCTTTTATATTATTTAATTATAGTCATTCATTATATATTCCTTATCTAGTTAATATTTATTTTGATCATTAGATGTTAGTAATTACGAAAGATTAAATATTTTTTAGTAATTTTTAATGTCAAAACATGTTCTATGAATATAATTTCATCATTAAAATATTATTTAGGGATATATAATATAATTCTAATAACTATTATTAATGTTACAGTATAATTACATTATATTATTAGTTATGAAACATGAATACAAAATCGGCAATCAGCTTGTTTTTGGTAATTTACTAATACCAATATATTACATTATAATGATCCTTAATTTTTTTTATCATCCATAAAAAAATTCATGATATATTTTATTCATTAAAATAATATAAATTAATAAAATATATTTAAATAATCACAAATTTAAGGTGATGATTTGGAGGTCATAGTTTCCATGTATGCACATGCAATGTTTTTATATTTTTATTGTATGTAAAGAAAGGAAGGTAAAAAATTATTTAATATTATAGATTAAAAATTTATTATTAAATTTAATATTCATTTAAAAAATAAATTCTTATAATTTCCCATGTATTTTGTCTATAAAAAATGAAACATGTTCTCTGTAGAGGCGGTAGACCCAACGTACACATGAGCGACATTTTTATTTTTCCAGTAAATAGGAGGGAAAAAGGTAAATCATGATTAATATATAAGAAAATTAATTATGTAATAAATATAATATTTATTTATTAAATAATTTATCACAACTATTCATGTTATGAGGTTATGAAAAATAAATTACATCGTCCATGGAGGCTTTAGACTGAACGTACGTAGGAGCGATGTTTTCATTTTAGAACGGTTGTGATGAAAGTAGAGAGGATTTATTATATTAAACTAATAAAATTGAAATATTTATATGATAATGAGTAATTATTTTATCATGTATATAATATATTTTAAGAAATTATATGTTGAAATAGTGTAATAGAAATAAAAATACGATGACTAAGATTCGATAGCTTACTCAATGGAATAATGCCTTTACAAATGGATTAAGCCTTTTTGGGGAAACTATTTGATGATATATTGTCTTATAGTTCATTTATAGGAGATATTTGGAGGGATTTTTTGTAAGAACCCGGATCTTCGTTTTCAGGTATGTCCTTCGTTTTCCTGGAGTTTTTGAGAAAAAGGAAATTTCTGGAAATTTTTGAAGTACATGTCGTGTACTTTATAAGTACACGCCGTGTACTCTCTTGCCGCGCCAGGCCATGTGCTGGCCATGTCCGGGCCACACACACGGTGTGTAGGGATGAAGTGGAGGCCACTTAAATCAGAGTACAGAAAAGTAGATTACACGCAGTGTACTCAAGAAGTACATGTCGTGTATTTTCTTTTTTTTTCATTAAACGGATCGGGGTCACGCCTAATCGGTAGAAATGTGTTCTTCTAGGTCTTGTTTGACCGAGAGATGATGTACAGCCGCAAAACTTCTCCGAATCTCCGAGCCTTCATCTTTTCTCTAAATCGACCGTCGTCGATTGCTTTGGAACCGTAGCGGTGAGTTATTCCTTCTCCTAGAGCCTCGTTTTCCAATTCCTCCTTTTTCTCCAGTTTTCATGGGTTGAACTTTTTGTGTGTTTTCATAGATATATGTCGTTACGAGGAGAACAAAGCCTTATGGTTCAAGTATATTGATCACCAAGGATCGAGGTAGGTGTTTTGTGCCTTACCTTTTGATGTCTTTGAGTTTTATGAGCAAATTCCACCAATACCTTGTGAATGGGGTATTGCGTGTTTACCTTTTTTCCTTTGTGGTTGTTCATGCTATGATTTCAGGCTTGTGTATAGGTAAATTGATCATGTTTGTGGATAAATGTCTTGCTTGGATGTTTTTCCCATGCTTTGTTATAGTTTCATCCTTTGGGTCTCTTTATCCTTGGCTGTTATACTTGTTTCCATGCCTTGTGATAGTAGGAAGAAATGATGTTGTTAACATAATTGTTTCCTATAGAATGTTTATCCAAGTATCTCTACATGTGTAATTTGGATATCCAACTAGCTCTGTAGGTGTACTCTTTCCTTATAGCATTAATATGCACTGACTGGCACAGGACCGTGAGAACCCGGTGCTATAGACTATACGAGATAGACCAAGTGGGCTTCCCAGGAAGTCATAGACATTATAGACAATTCAGGGATAGAGCGAGTGAGATTCCTCAGAGAGTCTTGTACATTATAGATTACAGAGGATAGTTCGAGTCAGCATCCCAGAGAGTCTTAGTTATTACAGACTACATGATGGTAGACCGAGTGAGCTTCCTCAAAGATTCTTCATCTTGTTTGAATTTTTTTAAAACCTTCCCAGGCAGGAGGAGGAATTGACCGAGTGAGCTTCCTCAGAGATTCTTCGGTATACCTGAGGCTATACGGGGATAGACTGAGTTTGATTCCTTAGATAGTCTCTATAAATTGGGTCCAAGAGTGGTAGAGCACGTGATCTCCCTCAGAGTGTCCCTGACTACCCTAGACTATAAATGGAATTGACCGAGTGAGCTTCCTCAGAGAGTCTTATAAATTCGTATAACCAAACCATATGGGTTAGGCTGAGTGCACTGCCCAGAGGGTTGTGGTACTTCTTGGATAGGACCAGAGGGGATGGATGAGAGTACTTCCCAGAGGGTTACCTTCTTGTGTTAGTTGTTACTTCACTGATGCTAGTTGTTCTATGAACTGCTCACTATTGTGTATCATCCTGTTAACTACCTACTATTTACTGCCTGCTTTTTCTAATACTATTTACTGCTTATGGTACTATTACCTGCCATATACTCACTGAATTTTAGTCACAGATCTTCGGGTGGTTTCTTACAGATATTTAGTCTCACACCCTGTTTGGTCCATGTTTTTGGGCCCAAGTAGACTATGTTGTTGCATGTATTGACAAGGGAAAAGACCCTTCATCTTCTGGTACTTTATTTCCTTGGAGCAGGAGAGCATGGGACCAAGCCGAGGCTTGAGATGCTGAGTAGTTACCTTTTTCTTTTCTTTTGTACTTTTTTTGGTACTGTTTGTATTTCCAGCATTGTGACTTGTTTGGATGCTTTCCTAGACATATGTATCGTGCATCATTTTATATATATACATATGTGCTTCAGCTGTTTATTGTTTTAGTATTCTGCTGTTTATTATTGTTGTATATTTACTGCTTCCGATATTCCATGTTTATTTACATCCTCTATGCACTCTTCCAATCAGGGCATAGTTTCACAACTATCACACCCAAGACCATCGATGTTAGTCGGCAGCCTCTGGCATTTGGGGAAATGTGCCTGAGGCCATGTGGCCAACTGGGTACGGGGTGCCTCTGGGTGGATTCCAGAACCAGGACATTAAAAAGTGGTATCAAAGGGATTCTTTTCTCTTGATATACTATTTGGAGCCTTTATCCAGGGATAAGAGAGATTCAATACTTGGTAATAAGCTGTTCTTACAAGTAGTTAACCCATCTACAGGGAAAAGCCATACTATCTCATTTATTGTAGTTTTCTGGTTTCGAGATTTTACAGTTGATATGATTTCACCTAGAGTGATTCACATGACTTGTGTTGTTATTGTTGTTTCTATTATGGTTCTATTTCTGTCGCAACCCGATGAGATGAGGGTATTCCATCTCATGCATCATATAGGCACTTGTTAGAAATCAAATGCCATGAATTCTTTCCATGCCATCTAGGGTGCATTAGAGATTTCATGTTGTTGTGATAGAATTTTTGTAGATTATGCATGCTATTGTGATAGATGCTTTGATAGAATATCTGTTGTTCATAGAGGATTGTTTGTATTGTACTTTGCTTAATTGAGAGCCAAATTTTGGTTCTTGAGGTGTTATGGTCCATCTTGAAGAAAAAATTGGTGAATCATTGACATTTTTTTCCCTTATATATGACTGTATTGGATGACAAGATTTGATTCGTGGGGAGTATGGGCCCTCACGGATTGGAATTTGGCACCTTCATGACTTGGTTTCTGTGTTTCTGGGCTTTGGTGCAGTTTCAGACCAACTGCCCAGAAAAACCCAAAATACAGGGCCTGCACTTTAGGACTACACACCGTGTGGTTTTATACCGTGTCACTTACTATGCGAGCAGGAACACAGGGTTGAGGAAATGTCTTTAGGAACACGCCGTGTACGGTAGGTTCACTCCGTGTAGTATAGAGCCATGTACCTGGCAGTGTCACTAACAACACGGGCCGAGGAAGCTCGACTAGAACACGTCATGTAGTCTTGTACCAGGTACTCATTCGTGTCACGAACAACACAGGTTGGTTATATCTTCTCATATACACGCCGTGTTTGTTCGAAACAAGCCGTGTAAGGTCAACCGTGTAGCAGGCCGTGTAATTGGAAACACGGGTCTTTGAAACCTTATATACTACACGCCGTGTCCACAGGGAACACACCGTGTAGTCTCAGTATAAGATGACCATGTGGGTTATCCATGTAAAGAGACTAGGGTAGGGGAATAGAGTTCAAGTACATGCCATGTGTGGGGACAACACTCCGTGTAGTTGGGGTGTTACACGACTATAGATGTCAGGAGTACACGCCCATGTATTTTGTTTAGGAGAACACGTTGTTTAGTTTTTATACACCCCGTATAGTCGTGTTTTGTAACCTTGAATGTTTCCTCCAATTCCCATTTTGTACTCTTCTGTTCTTAGTGTTTGATAATACCGATCTAAGATGTGCTTTTGATCTTTTCAGAGATATGCCTCTGAGACGTCCTCTGGTTGTACGTAAGTTTCCAGACAGTGATCAAACACCAGATACGGTTGACCAAGGAACTTTTGAAGATCCTCCTATTGTTCCTTCCTTGGCACCAACAATTATACCTATCACAGGCACCGATGCGCAGTTCAGTGAGGATTTCATGAGGATGATGTAGTCTTTTCAGGGAGCGCCACCTCCTGCCCCATCGATGGCCGAATTGACGCGGGTATTTCAAGAGTAGCATCCTCTTACTTTCTCAGGGAGTGGAGGACCCTAGGCTGCAGAGTCGTGGTTAGAGGCCACACTGAAAATCTTTGAGCATCTGAAGATACCCCCAAAGAAAAGGGTAAACCCGGACACTTATATGCTCTGAAACACCGCTAAGAGGTGGTGGGAGGTGATCTCGCAGTCAGGGCGCCAACAGAGTATGTCTTGGGATGAGTTTCACCACAACTTCTACGACTAATTTTACCCAGAGACCTTGAGGGCCAATTGGGCCCAGGAGTATATGACTCTGCAATAGGGTTCTCTTTCTGTTATAGAGTACTTGTCTTGCTTTACCGAGCTGCAGCACTTCACGCCGATCCTAGAAAGAGATGAGTTGTTCCATGCTAGGAAGTTCGAGGATGGTCTCAGGTAGGAGATCCATTCCCAGGTAAATATCTTCACGTTGACTTCGATATCCTCTATCATCAACCAGGCATTGATCACTGTGTGCAACCTGAGGGATTTTGGAGTAGTGAGACAGGGTGGTTCAACATCTAGAGCTGGGGTTCTTCCAATTGATAGTAAGAAGCGCCGTAGAGAGTCTTATTGAGGATATCAGAGTAGGCGGGATGTATCTTCGTGTAGCCAGGTCATATGATACCAATGCTGTTAGAGTGGGCATACATGGCCTCAGTGTCAGAGAGATCCGATGGAGTGTGGATCTTGTGGTAAGATGGGCCACCTTCAGCGTTTTTGTCAGATCTTGTCACCTTCAGTTGGTGGTAGGGGTTCACCTATGACCCCACATTCAGGAGATACCTCGCCAGTTTCCCACTAGTCTAGGAACTAGACTTATTCTGGCAGTTCGGGCAAAGGTGGAGGTCGCAGTTGCAGTGGTCAGTCACCAGGTTACTAGAGATAGCAGAGTGGGTCAGCTTAGAGTGGTCAGCAAGGGGCACAGGGCCGCGGTACAGGCCAGACCTTCACCGTGGAGCAGACCTACTAGGTGTAGGATCCCGACCCTTCTATAGTTCGAGGTACTATATTAGTAACCTCGGTTTTATCTTCATCACTTTTCGATACTGGTGCTTTGCATAGTTTTATCTCTGTTACTATTATGGAGAGCCTTGGGCTCTTTATCTTTTCGTCTTCCAACTTGTTTACTCTTGACACGCTATTGGGAATGAGGAAATCTATCATATGTCAGTGAAGAGAGTGACCTTTTGAGGTTGTAGTGTGTCTTTTCTTATGGGACCTGTATGCCCTAGAGATGACGGGCAATTCCTTCATTCTTGGGATGGACTGGTTTCTTCGCTTCCAGGCAGTCGTCGATTTCTATCGTCGCAGCGTGAGTTTTGTATCACCAGAGGGTGAATATTTTCTTCATAGGGGAGAGTGGGATGTCCTTGCGAGTAGAGATGGACAAGAGCATCATGGGATAAGATGAGTTATAGCCTAGTTTTCCAGTCTTTATCTGTATGACCAGGGGACATCACAGTTAGACTTTCCTCCAGTGGTGGATCGTTTCAGGGATGTCTTTCCAGAGGACTTTTCATGTTTTCCTCTATTGCATGAGGTACACTTCTCGATTGAGCTCATGCCCGGAGCAGCACCATTGTCCATTCCTTCTTATTGGATGGCTACACCTGAGTTACAGAAGCTCAAGAAGAAGTTGGAGGAGTTACATGCAAAGGGTTTCATCCGACCCAGTACTTCTCCTTGGGATTCGCCAGTCATGTTTGCGAAGAAGGAAAACGACACCCTTAGGCTTTTTGTGGATTATCGGAAGCTGAACCAATTGACTGTTAAGAACTGATATCCCTTACTGAGGACCAATGACCTCTTTGATCTACTTCGATGAGCCCTGATGTTCTTGAAGTTTGATTTGAGATCTGGTTATAATTAGTTGTGCATTAGATCATCAGATATACCTCTTACAGCATTCATGAGAAGGTATAGACAATACGAGTATACGGTCATCCAATTTGGTCTCACGAACGTGCCAACAATTTTTATGGCATGGATGAACCGAGTGTTCTATCCGTATTTGGATTCCTTTTTGGTGGTTTTTGTGGATGACATCTTGTTGGACTCTCACACTCGGCACGACTATGCCACACATCTTGAGATCATTCTGAGTACACTGAGAGAGCATCAGTTATATGATAATCTCTCGAAACACCACATTTGGATGGATCAGATTCACTTCTTATGTCATGTCATCTTAGAGACAATAGTATCAGTAGACCCAGAGAAAGTGAGAGATATAGTTTCCTGGGAGAATCCGAAGAATGTCATTGAAGTGTGGAGTTTTCTATGGATGGCTTGATACTACAGGTGTTTCATATAGGACTTTTCACACCAAGCAGCACTGCTGACAGGTCTGACCAAGAAGGGGGAGAAGTTTTTATAGTCATATTCATGTGATTTTGCCTTTCAAGAGCTGAAGGGGAGGTTGAAGTCATCACAAATACTGGTCTTGCCAGAGCTGGGAATGGGCTATATTGTTTATTATGATGCTTCAGGTTTGGGGCTGGGAGCTATTCTTATGTAAGGAGATGGGGTCATTGCTTACGGGTCTCGACAGTTGAGGCCACATGAGAGGAACTATCCGACACACAATCTGGAGTTGGAAGCTGTTGTTCATGCCTTACGCTATTGGAGACACTACCTTTTGGGAGAGCACTTTGTGGTTTTCACCGACCACAAGAGTCTCAAGTATATCTTCACTTAGTGTGATCTGAATCTGAGACAGCGTAGGTGGGCCGAGTATTGTCAGTCATTCGACTTCAAGGTCACCTATATGCAGGGAAAGGGCAATGCAGTGGTTGATGCATTGAGAAGGATAACTCAAATCCAAGCAGTTCATGAGGCCAATAGTGAGTGGAAGCTTATGGCTCTATTCTCTGAGATGCACTTTTAGGTGTACGACAGACAGGGACAAACTTTCCTATCTTCTGTAGTTGTTAACTCTACAATTCTTGATCAGGTACGGATGAGGCATCTATCAGACTTAGAAGGCCTAGTTCTGTGGGAGAGTGTGTCAGGAGAGGATCCACTTCCTGGATAGATAGTGGTTGAGGATGAGATATTCTATTTCCAAGTACGCGTATGGGTTCCAGATGACATACGCGAGGAGCTGATGTGGAATTTTCATTCCTTAGTTTGGGAAGTTCGTCCTGGAATCACAAAGATGTATTGGGACTTACACCACCAGTACTGGTGGCTAGGTATGAAGAGAGATGTTGCTGGTTCTTTCATGATATGTTCTACTTGTCAAGAGGTGAAAGCAGAGCATCATCGACTAGTAGGGATTTTACATCATTTACCCATTCTCTAGTGGAATTGGAACGATGTCGCGAGGTACTTCGTGACTGGGTTACCGAGGTCACCTCAAGGGAGTGATGTTGTTTGGGTTGTCATCGACAAGATTACAGAGGTTGCTCACTTCCTGACGATCAAGGAGACTTTCAGTGTTGATGATCTAGGATGGTTGTACATATGAGAGATTGTACATCTACATGGAGTTCCACACTCCATTGTTTCAGACAGGGATGCACGCTTTACTTCTCGGTTCTGGAAGGGACTTTAGAAGGCTTTGGGTACCCAGGTACTTTTGAGTCCATCATACCATCCCCAGACTGATGGATAGTCCGAGCGTATAATCCAGGTACATGAGGATATGCTCTGAGATTTCATTCAAGACATTGAAGGTTCTTGGGAAATTCATATACCTCTTGTGGAGTTTGTCTATAACAACAGTTTCTAGGCGACTATTCAGATGGCACCTTACGAGGATTTGTACGGTAGGCCATTCCGATCACCCTTATGCTGGATGAAAGCAGGAGAGGCAGCTTTGCTGGGACCTCGACTTGTTCAGGAGACCTCAGAGCAGATAGAGTTGATTCAGAAGAGGATGGCTACAGCACAATCTCAGTAGAAGTCTAATGCTGATCAGCGGAGACGACCTCTGGAGTTCGAGGTCGGGGATCAGTTTTTCCTACGTGTCGCATCGAGGTTGGGACATAAGAGGATTCAAAGACAGGGTAAGCTCTCACCATGGTGTGTCGGGCCATTTGAGGTGTTCGAGAGAGTTGGGTTGGTTGCCTATTGGTTGCGGTTACCTCATAGGTACCAGGCTATGCACGACATCTTCCACATTTCTCAGCTTCGACGCTAATTTTCAGACCCGTCTCATGTCTTTCAACCCAAGGATGTTGAGCTTGAAGCGGATGCATCATTTGAGGAGCATCCTATCCAGATTTTCAATCGCTTTACAAAGGTTCTCCATGGACGGTCCGTTCCACTAGTACGGGTGCTATGGCAGCACGGGCAAGTATAATATGAGACTTAGGAGAGGGAGGCCGATGTACAATCGCAATGGACAGAGCTGTTCGGGGTTTGTTCTTCTACGCATCGCTAGGGAAATTCGGTGATGAATTTTTTAAGGGGGGAAGTTTGTAAGAACCCAGATCTTTGTTTTCAGGTATGTCCTTATTTTTTCTGGAGTTTTTGATAAAAAGGAAATTTCTGGAAATTTTTGAAGTATATGTCGTGTACTTTCTGAGTACACATCTTGTACTCCCTTGGCGTGCCAGGCCGTGTGTTGGCTGTGTCTGGGCCACACACACAGTGGGTAAAGGTGAAGTGGAGGCCGCTTAAAGAGAAGTATAGAAAATTAGAGTACACGATGTGTACTCAATAAGTACACGCCATGTATTATCTTTTTTTTTCATTAAACAGACCGGGGTCGCACCTAATTGACAGAATCATCTTCTTCTATGTCTCGTTCGACCGAAAGACATTGTACGACCATGGAACTTGTCCGAATCCCCGAGCCTTCATCCGTTATCCGAATCAAATTCTGTCGATTGCGTTTGAACCGCAACAGTGTGTTCTTCCTTCTCTTAGAGCCTCATTTTTCAATTCCTCATTTTTATCGAGTTTTTGTGGGTTTAATGTTTTGTGCATTTACATAGATCTACGTCGTTCTGAGGAGAATCAAGCCTCTTGGTTCAAGTATATCGATCATATAGGATCAAGGTAGGTGGTTTGTGACTTACCTTTTGATTTTATTGATTTTTATGTTCAAATTCCACAAATACCTGTGAATGGGGTATTGGGTGTTTACCTCTTTTCCCTTGTGGTTATTGCTGCCTTGCTTGCATGCTTGTGTAGAGGTAAATTTTTCATGTTTGTGGATAAATGTAATGCTTGGATGTTTTTCCCATGCTTTGTTTTAGTTTCAACCTTTGTGTCTCTTTATCCTTAGTCGTTGTACTTGTTTCAATGCCCTGTGATCGTAGGACATAATGATTTTGTTAAGATACTTGTTTCCTGTAGACTGTTTAGCCATGTAGATCTATAGGTGTACTTTGGTTAGCCAAGTAGCTCTATAGGTGTACTCTGGCCTTATAGAATTAACATCACTGACTGGCATGGGACCGTGAGAACCTGATGCTATAGACCATAATGGATAGACTGAGTGAGCTTCCCAGAAAATCTTAGACATTATAGACTATATGGGGATAGACCGAGTGAGCTTCCTTAGAGAGTCTTTGACATTATAGACTACATGGGATAGACCGAGTGAGATTCTCAGAGAGTCTTAGTTATTATAGACTACATGAGGGTAGACCGAGCGAGCTTCCACAGAGAGACTTCATCATGTTTGAATTTCTATAAAACCTTCCTAGGCAAGAGGAGTAATTGACCGAGTGAGCTTCCTCAGAGATTCTGTGGTATACCTGAGGCTATACGAGGATAGACCAAGTGAGCTTCCTCAGAGAGTCTCTAGACCTTGGGGCCAAGAGGGGTAGACCACGTGATCTTCCTTAGAGTGTCCCTGACTACCCTGAACTATAAGGGGAATTGACTGAGTCAGCTTCCCCTAAGAGTCCTATAAATTCGTATGACCAAAACAGAGGGGTTAGGTTGAGTGCACTGCCCAAAGGGTTGTGGTACTTCTTGGATAGGTCTAGAGGGGATGGCTGTGAGTACTTTACAGAGGGTTACCTGCTTGTGTTAGCTGTTGCTTCACCGATGCTTGTTGTTCTGTGAACAGATCACTGTTGTGTATCATCCTGTTTACTACTTACTGTTTAATGCCTACTATTTATACTAATGTTTCTACTTATCGTACTATTACCTTCCATATACTCACTGACTATTAGGCAGAGATCTTCGGGTGGTTTCCTAATGGGATTTAGTCTCAAACCTTGTTTTGGCCATGTTTTTGGGCCCAAGAAAACTATGTTGTTGCAGGTATAGACAAGGGAAAGCACCCATTGACTTCTGGTACTTGATTTATTGGAGCATGAGGGCATGGGACCAAGCCGAGGCTTGCGATGCTGAGGAGTTACTTTTTTGTCTTTCTTTTGTACTTATTTTGGTACTGTTTGTATTTCTAGCATTATGACTTGTTTGGATGCTTTCCTAGACATATGTATCATGCATCATTTTATATATATACATATGTGCTCCAACTGTTTATTGGTTTAGTCTTCCACTGTTTATTATTGTTGGATATTTACTTCTGCTTCTCTTGCATGTTTATTTACTTCCATTGTGTACTCTTCCAATGAGGGCATTGTTTCCCCACTATCACACACAAGGCCCTCGCTGCGAGTTGGCAGCCTCTGGCATTTGGGGAAATGCGCTTGAGGCCATGTGACCAACCGGGTACGAGGCGCCTCTAGGTGTCTTCCAGGACCCGGAAATTATATTTTGGGTGATATTTGTTGATATAGTGTCATAGGGTGTGAAGATAAGTGGAGTGGTGAAGGGACCCTTTTATAAGTGAGAGTGGTGGCACTTCTGTAAATATTCATTACATTATATTAAATTCATGTAAATTTAATTTGAAATGGGCTCAAAAAAGTAAAAAATAATGGATTAGGGAGTATTTTTTTATCGACGACTCATAAAAAAATTTGGAGACATTATTAACATGTTTTAGGTCTTTTTCCTAAATTTTATATTTTTACCATATTTTACATTTACTACGTAAACTTATTTATTTTATCTCAAACACTATTTTTAATTCATAAAAAAAATTAAAATTATTTTATAATATATATAATAAATTTAAAAACATGACACCATTTTATATTATTCAATTTTTAGAGGTGTTAAAATTTAATTTTAACAAAATATTTCTTGACAAAACAAAATTAGAAAAAAATATATTGTTATGTGTAAAAATATATTTACCTAAAAATTATGTGTATTGTTTATTACCATGATATTTACTATTTCACAATGAAAAGAATTATATTTATTTTAATTTATAACATATCTAAAACTAAATGTTTTTTTTATAATTAATTAATTAATGAAAAAAATAAAAAATTGATCTTTTATTAGAATAAAGAATTACATTGGTTCTAAAAAATCAAACAATGGTTTTTAAAATAAAAATAAGGGTTTTAAATGTATAATTTTACTTATTAAATACATATTCTATGTATAAAAAGGATTCATAAATTTCTAAGAAATTTTTATATCGTAATTATGTCACAAAATTCATGGTATTTTTAAAATATAGCATTTTACGCCTTCATCACAAAATATATATTTTAAAAAAAATACCCAAAATTCATCCTAAGATAATAATATCACGATTAATAAAAATATTACGTTCATTTTTTTGAATTTAAATTTTAATATTAAGTAATTTTGTTTTTAAATGGAAATATATAATATAATGAAGAACTGTTTATATAGGAAAATAAATTTTTAACAATTATATATTGTTATTATTATTTCCTATAAATTAAGAATTAAA
Organism: Viscum album; assembly: GCA_963277665.1. Classification (NCBI taxonomy): domain Eukaryota; kingdom Viridiplantae; phylum Streptophyta; class Magnoliopsida; order Santalales; family Viscaceae; genus Viscum; species Viscum album. The sequence goes on along the minus strand of OY728146.1, from coordinate 1,671,650,224 downwards.
ATAGTGTTAAAATTTTATTTATATCGACTATATATTTTTATCATTTTTTTAAATATTATATTTATTTTCTTAAAATAAAAAACACAGTACAATAAAAGTATTTTTTTCAGAAAAAAGTAATTTTTTAATCATAAAATGTTCTTATTAGGAATTTAGTTATACTAATTGAATTGTATTTATGAATTTGGGATAAAAGTGATTTATTAATTTATAAATATATTTTATAATTTTTTTCATCTTTTTTTAACTACAAATTCATAAAATATTTTTAATATAGTCACATTTAATATTTTAAATTTTATCATAATAAAATATATGAGGGTACATTTTGGTTTCGTGTTTCATGTGAAATAATCTATTAAAATTAAGTTTTAAAGGAATATATATACTAAAATATTATGGCATTACAGTTCAGAATTATTACTTACAAAATATAAATTACAAATTTTTTTAATTATCCCCCTTTCATAACGAAATCCAAAGAATTGTGTGGGTAATTACCATTACTCCTTTAATTGGGATGGGAATGAAGAATATGATGTTTTAGGTGTAGAGACTAAAATACATACCTTGTAATAAATTTAGTGAACATATTAACCATTGAATTATTTTTTTTGATATGTATTTAAACTTCATATATCTATTATAAACACTATCTTTGATAAAATTATACTTAATATCATGGTACTTGGATCATGTTATTTGAAATGATTTTTGGGATTTCAATTATAATATAATTATAAAAAGTGATTTATAATGGATTCTAAAAACCTACCATTAAATTTTGAAACTAATAATTTAATATAAAAAAATGATTATATAAATGTAGTGAAGAAACATACTCTTATTCAATAACAAATAAACTCAAATAACTCAGTTTTTTACTATAACAACTGACACAAGATTATCATAAAAAATAATGTTACTCTTGATATTGATTTTTTGTGACCACAATCTCCATACCATTCAATATCAGTCAAAACAGGTATATTCAACTCTTTAATCCTTCCATACGTCAAGAAATAATTTGATGTTCCTTTAACACAACTGATGATTATTTTGGAAACCAACATGTGTGATTATATTGAATCAATTTGATACCATTCAAAAAAACTCCTGGTACGTACAATATCAATTTTTTATATAGTAAGATAAACCAAATTTCTAATTAAATTTTTTATTTTATTGTGATAAAAAATTCTTCTAGCTTTTTTTTCAGTTTCACAACAATAACAATTGGTGTGAATATTTACTTTGAATCAACCATAAAAAATTTATTAAACAATTTTTTGGAATAATTTTATTGTGAATATAAAAGGTATCTTAATTTTTGTTGGACTGGTGGACCTAAAATTAAATTTATCTTTCCATGCATAGACTTATAAATGTTCATTTTCATTTATTCAGCAAACTATCCACAATCATTTTTAATGCCACATATAATTTTTTCTCATCAATATAAATTATGATAATTTATGTACCTCTGATAATATCTTTTTCATATAATTCGAAATCAACTATTAAATCATATATGATCTACTACTTTAAGAAATAGTTATGTTTAGAGAACCAGTAATGGTAAACCTACTTCAACCCATAAAAATGTTTCTTTAGTTTTCATACCATCGATCCATTATCATCATGTATGAAACCTTCAGTTTTTACAATATAAAATTTTATTTCAACATTACCATTCAAAAATTTGGACGTTACATCCATCTGATAAACATTATTATTTAACTTCATATAATAGCCAAACAATTCTGGTGGTTCCAAGTCCTATATAAAGTGTGAAAGTTTCTTCAAAATATAAAAACTTTACATTATAATTCCCATTATATACTAACCTATATTTATTCTGTGAAATATCTCTCTATTTATATAGTGTTTTTTGAACACCCACTTAGTTCCTATAACATTATTTACTTTCAATAAAGATTAATACCCTATATGTAATTTTTATCATTATTATCCTTCTCTTCATTAATCATATTCATGTAATATTTATTCTCACTCTCATACAAAAGTTTTTGTTGATCGACCTATAAGATAAGAATCTTTTGACGTTCAAACATCAATTTCAATTAGGTTTGAAATTCAAAAATATGAAATTGATAATATTTATCATTTCAGTCAATTTTTTTATCTTCAATTACATTATAAATTTTATTATGGTATTAATTTCTTCTTCCAAAAAATTATTGGAATCATCCAGACTAACGTAAGGCATATATTCCTATTCATTTTCAGTAAAAAATATATAAGTGACCATTGTATATTATATTAATGAATCCACATATTATCCATCATACCCTATTAATATAGACACATTTTCAATGGAATTTATATCAAATTAATCAAATAAGTATTATATCCAACTAATCAAACACCTATGGGTTCTTTTGTTGGATATATAACTCTTGAATACAACGTCTTCTATTATTCTATAAAACATCCCCAAATATATATTTTTTACCTTCATCAGGCATGTACTCTCAAAATGTTTAAAGTATTTTACCATAATATTCTTCTTATACCAAATCTTATATAGATACATGTTTGATTCCAACCTCAATTGACATCTATTATCAAGATGTACAATTTTTCTCACAACTTATCTGTTGAATAATTGTGAATATTTATATTCAATGATCATTGTTCATCTTATGTCAACTAAATTTTATTCATTTCAACAACCCTACTTTACTAAAGAGGGTATTATTAATTTTAATTCTTCTTAATTATATTTCTTTAGGTTACACTCAAATAAACAAAATGGGTACTCTTTATTATTTACCATAATAAACATTGAAATATATATACTGAGATTATTCTCAAATTCCCTTCCATATATTTTTAAATATCTCCAAACATTCAAATATATAGTTTATATACAAAAAGTAAGTCATCAGTGTGAAATCAATAATAAAACTTATAGTGTAAATATCCCTCTTCATGGATTGATTTCTCATTTATACATATAAATTAGAGTGTATAAGGTCAATTGGTCTAGTAGACTGAATATATACTGTATTACAACATATAAAATTCATCATTCCCTTATGGAATGTCACAAAAATATCATAATCATTCCCATTTTGTTTTAGAAAAACACTTACCACATATTTCTTTGAAATTAAGATCTTATGTTTCTATCTAGGACGGGAAATTCTTTATTGAAACAACTTATTGTCATATTTGAAACTCAAATAGAAAGAGTGACATTTCTCGTCAATATATAATGAATTAAATCAATTTATACCTTTCTTAGTAATAAGTCATATATAATTCAAGGATTAAATAATATCTAAATCTATTTTAAAGTTAAAATCATTACAACTAAAACAATTTCATCTCACAATTAGTATGTTGTGTTTAAGTCCAATGAAAAATAGAATATACTAATACTTTAACATATGATCTACTATTTCTTCCATTCCAAATCAACTTATTTTCAATGAAAAAAAATTCCCAATGGTTTCAACTCATTCATCTTTCTCTTTGATGTTATTAAATTTTTATACATCACATTCCATATATCAAGGACAACTGATATCTGTTATCCAATATTTAATTTTTGAAGGCCAATAATATAAACTCAACAGAAAGATATTTAACGTCTAAAAATCATCTCCCTACTTCCTTTTCTTTTATGAAACAAGTAACATTCCCCATAAGTTTTTTTATACATTGATCTACATAGTGACTCAGTTGGTCATAAATTTTATGAACCTACTTCAGAGAGTAAAATTATTTCTATCATGAAGTATTTTTATCTATTTATTTTTCATTGTATAATATTCCCTAAAATTACTAAGTATGCATAAATTTATTCTTGTTCTTCACACCATAAATTCAAGCCTACTCCCAAGGAGTTACATATTGTGCCATTAGTTTTAATCATTTTTTTGATGATACCATAACACCATAAATATATCTTAAAAAATTTTCTTCTTTAATAAAATGAGTTTTTTTGTAATAATATCATTGAGATTCAAAGGAATTTAAAACAACCATTTTCCATTTTCATGTTAATCAAATTTTTAAAATGTACACTTTTTTTATTTTAGTATAAAGAAAATTTTATCTCCATTCATTTAATATTATTCCTCTTAGAGTTAGAGAAGGTTTGTTATAACCATTTTTGGACCACACAAGTCCCTCATTTATTTTTTGACTTGAATTGTTAGTTGAAACAACCTTTCTAACCATTAAATGACTAGGTTTTGTTTATTCCTTTTCATCTAGAGCTGAATTTTCTATTCACCACAGATGATTTAACATTACATATATTTTCCCTATGATTTTATTTATTAATTTTATTCACTGTCTTTTACCTCAATAAGTACTAATTGTTTTACTCGACTAAATTTTCTTTACAACAACTTTCTCCCCTTGATATTCCAATACTTTTTGTTTTTTTAACCTAAAACATCATATTTTCAATATCGATAATGAATATAACTTCGTTTTGATGAAAAAATATTTCTATTCGTTTATATAATCACCATATTTCTTCAAAAAATGGATTATTTCCTAAGTTTATTGTTTCCCTTAACAAAATACTTACTTTTTGATTTTAACATATACATCATGTAAGTCTCATCACCATATACTTCACCACTATTGGATGTCTTTAAATTCATTTCATCTTGATCTTCAATTGATCATATTTTTTTTCATAACCTTATGTTCTGAATGGCTATATGAAATGGAATCCTCTTATTTGTTAATCATTATGCCTCTTCTCGTCCTTTTATAAAACAATATCATGCTTCTAGTGAATTTTGAAAATTCTATATTTGTTTTATCGTACTTCTTCATGTACGACCATTTTTTCTAAATGGTCACCTTCATAATCTACATATTTTTTCTTCAAAGAGTTAATGGAAATATTTCTATTTCAACCAGACCGATATGTTTTGATTAGTAATTTTTATTCATAATTTCCTCCTCCTTTATAAAATTTCATTGAGATAAGAGAAAAAAAATATTATAGTGTTCTTATTCATCATCATCGTATATAGATTCATCATTTTCATTTTTTTATAGTTTTTGGATTTTAATATTCCTTATATCTTCAAAATACAACATTTACTTGATCATATTTTTTAATGTTAGAGAGTTTCCAATCACACTTTCAATAACACTATTATGTAATTCATCAAGATATAAATCATATATATCTTCCAATTTAGATAATTTAGCATAAAACCTATTCTAAATGATTCTCATCATATTTTTAACAATATTAAATTCTTATAGGACATGTCAAAATCATATAATATTACAAAATATATAATTCAACCTGGATATGTATTAAATAATATTTTCATTAGGGACAATCCCAATATATTTAAACATACCTCTTTATATTTTTATTTCTTTATTCCTTTGATTTCTCAATATTTCATGTTTCTTTCATATTTTTTATAGTTCTTATTAGAATTTTTTAGACCTATAACCATTATATAAATCTTTTTATAATAAGAAATGATAATACAATTCTATGTTTTTTCATCAAACTCATGATTAATATTATTACTCAATGACATGGTATCATATTTTTCCCTTGATATGACTATCATATTATCAACATTGACAACATATTGTCCAATTGAATATAGATTGTGTATCATCATATTCTTATATCAATGATAATTATTATCATTTAAGGTAGTAATACCTTTTAAATTGGCTGATTTTAAATTTTAAATCACCATTAAATACATATCTTATAGAGGGGACCTACGTGCTTTGACACAGATTAAGTTTCCCTTTAATATGTGTACCATTGAGAAATGTAGAGAGGTAGGTTGAATTAGTTGTGGTATTTTATAATATTACTTTACATGAAATAAACCTCAAAAACTTAATAATTTTTTGACCCTCTCATATTTTATCTCACCCTTACCCTTATGTTTTTGTAACAAAAGAAAATTAAAGTTAGACATGTTTGAACAATGTTCATTCACAATATTGGTACCTAATTCATGCTATTTTTAGTTATTGTCTCATGAAAAATATATTCTCCATGTCAAATATTTGAATAAAAATAGTCTATATCTCAAAATCCATATATTCTGTCAATCGTTTCTATATGATTACTCTCTCTAGTTTACAATGGTAGCATAAACATAAGTTGAAAGACCACTTCAACTCTTGGTTACTTCAATAACATATAGTTTATCATTATCAACGTCATTTACATGTATGGAATCATATCCTACTCCCAACCTTAAACACTATTACCTAAAATATCTAGAACATACATTTACAAGAACTTCAGTGTTTTACCACTTCATCATAGTGATCCTTTAAATGAAAAGAACTTTCTATACTACTCTAAAAATAGTGGGAATAATTATATTTATTTGACCTCCTAAATTTATCAAAATAAAAATAATATTCTCTTTGTAATACCATTATCTGAAATTAATAGTATCCATGATCACTAAATGAACTATCCCTTTATATAAACATATCATGATGTGATAAAATACATCTTCATGCTCTATATATTCTTCTTACATTATGTCTTTTTCAAATACATTTGAACTCCTACAAAGCTATTGAATTAAATATTTTTTAAGGATATCATAAATCATGTCCTAATAAATAATCATGGATCCGATGAATATGGTATAGAATTATGAATTTTCCTTCATTATTTTTTTCTCTCTAATATCAAACTTATCATTTTAAAAATTAATTAAACATTAAATAAATGATATGTGAAATTTATTTAGAAAAATTTAGGTCCTTTAATGAGTGAATATTTATTTCTACATTTTCCCTTAGTTTCTTTGATATTTAACTATTAAAACATTAATTAACTAAGCATGTGGGTTATCTAATTTAACTATAGTTGCTCTGATGAGTTGTTCAAACTCTAGGAAATGGCATATATAATTCTTGCATTCTTGATAAGCCTATCCCCAAAAAATATAGTCTTCCACTTATTTCCCATTAAATTCTCCATGAGATAAGTCAATTGTATTTTTAATACTATGAAACACTAGATTTAAATCATCTAATGGTCAGTGGTGTTACAGATTTCCTTGACTTCCAATACCCATAAAATGGATTTTTTATTTACACTATAGTCTTGATATATATATTCTGATTCATGATGATCCCATGGAATCTATAAATGGTGTTGATTCATCCAAAAATATCATTTTCTATTCATGTCAAAAGTTGGGTCTTCCAACACTAGTGATATTATCGATTCTTATCCATCTCAAACATCTCTTATTGATTGAACCTATTTATCAATAATTTTTTTGAAATATATGATTAGCCATCAAAATACTTTTAACACCATAAATATTTCTCAATATCTACAATTGATCTTCCTCCAACTATGTTAGTAGGATAATTTTTTATTTTTAGATACTAGCTTCATAACATCAATTTCATTTTCCTTTATCAAATTCAACTAAGTGTGAATCAGAATTTCCTCGTGAATCACTATGAAATGTTTTACATGAAATAACAATATAATAAGTTATGAATAGATTAAAGAATCAATTTGATATTACATTCATCATACCTCTCAAATATTCGACATCTTTTAATTACATTATTCAGCAATAGTCACAACTGAAATTTTGGGTAGAATAACATCAAGAAAATACATCTATTTAAAAATGGTAATATAATAAATATTAAACTAGAAAAAACCATCATGTGTTACAGTTATGTTATTATAAAATATATAATGAATTGTTTAAAGGTTTATAAATTATTATTTATTTTAACCGCCGTAGAAACTACCTGTTTTAATGTCCAAAACAATATAAGATACTTTCATTTAGTGATTTTTAATGATTTATTCAAAAAACTCCAAGTGCACTGAAATGATTCTATGCATATAATTCTTTTACCATTTTCTAATATACCATCATTAAATCATTTAACATCCAAATACATAACATTTTATCTTCAACACCCATCAATGTTTGATCCATTAAACATACTTCTTCTCATCATTTCCCATCTCAATAAAAATTTATCAGAAAATAAATTCTGAAACTATCCATATATATTTTTGAGTAATATATTTATTCATTAAAAATGAGAAATTTTCTAATTACATTATCAGATCACCTTAGTTTATATATTCTAGATAGAGTCTTGTATAACTCACTTTTTTATCTTTAAAGGAAACTAAAATATTTTCTCAAACATAATATTGACAATAAAAATAACAAATTTAATAATTAAAATCTATAGGTTCTTAAAAAAGATCAAAGATATTGATATTATAATTTTTATGTTGATTTAATATTAAATAAATAGTTTCATTTTCAAATTAAAATGGTTCTATTAATGGTGGGTTAATACTGAGAACCATTTTTACTTCCAAATATAATGGTGAAAAAATATATAAAATCATTGAATTATCACACCTCTTATACTATTATAACACGAGATATTATACCATTAAACACAAGTTAGAAAATCAATGTAACATAGAATAATCCCCTGATCTCTATAGTCTATCAACTAGTTACAAAGGATTAAACAAAAATATTTGGTTAATCTTCCAATAAATTATTATCATTATCATTTGTAATTTATTTTACTAAAAAATGGCATAAGTGGCACGCATATATTAATATTCATAATTAATTACTTAAAAGAAGAATATTATCCCATTATTAAAAAACCAAAGTATATTTGGAATTAAATTGATAGAATAAACCTTAAATACATGTTATGAAATTTCAAACATAAATAAAATATGATAAATTAAATAAAAATACAATACTAAAATAATTAAATTATTATTATAATTACTAAATCATAAAACTAAAATATTTGTGAGGCCTATATATAAAATAAAAAATTATAAAAAGTGATAGTATCTAACCATAATTATTAAAGGGTTATAAAAACTGGTGAACATTAAGAAGAGTAGTTTCGGTCACAATTGTTTGAATTTTCTATCTATTGTTCAATAATATTGAATAATGGAAAATTTAATTTAATCATACTATATAAAAAATATCTACATTCACTCATGATGTATGCATTTAGCATTTGGATTCAAAGATACATAGTTGGATATTAACAATGAACCTAATAGTGTATTGAAAATTACTTGGTGATGGTATTCATTTGATTAAAACTCAATGAATAATGGTATCTACATTAATATAGAAAAATATGGTTTGATTTTTTGATTCTCCATGAGAAACAATTTATTATCTTGGGGATTTTATTTGAATTTTTTACATTTAAAGGAAGAATTATAAAATTATTTTAAGCTAGTTTAGGGTCAGTTAGAAGATTATGGGATTCGGGTATACTAAAATGAGGTTTCTAATATAACATTTTATAGTCGAGGACATTGGGTACCTTGTGGAGGCCCACAATGTACCTTGTGAGTAAAAATAAAAGGCCCCAGCCTTAAACCTTACTTAATCTTGAGTTATTACAAGATTACACATTGAGGATCTTTTCAGGTTTATAGTTTTAGATAATTAGATCATGAAACTTGCATTACATTCGACATTTAAACAAAGTGGTTACATAAAATACAGTATTCATTCTTCCCATCAACGGAAACATATTAAAAATAAAACATTGATTCTTTCTTGAAACATCCTTGACACTATCATCACATCTTGTACCTTTCCCTAGACCCGTGAAAAACATTTCAAAAACATGGGAAGAGCATGAATATCTCAGTAAGGGTTATAAAAATATGGAAAGGAAACATGAGTTCATATATACATAAGAATGAAATCATACATTACCCATAAAACATAGGCACTTTAACATAACTCATCAAACCATGAATAAATCATAGAAATCATAAGACGTAAAGGTAACTTGAGGCATTAATAACATTCTTACGTAGGGAGTAACCCTCTTGGTTACGTTTGGAATACCCATCACAGTATATTCCCTAAATCTCTTTGTAGAAACCTTAAAGTTTCACTCCTTTGCGTTACCCAATGCATTGGAGAGCTATATCGGGATCACCCGCCCTTAGTTTATCACGGAACCTCCCGTCTTCATAATAATGCCCAAGAACCTCAGCATAATTGTATCACATAAAACATGCATAAAGGAAACATAACATTTCCACCATTCAATCACAATATATCAATACAACACATTGATATAAAAACATTATGAAAACCATTTTCAATACCAAAATAAAATAAAAGTAAAACATGGTTTTTATTTTTCTTTTAAAAAGAAGGTATTGCATGTAGAGGAAGCCGAAACTCAAATAATGGTTACGACGGCGGAGAAGTTGTTGTCGCCGCATACGTATGACAAAAAACATTCCCTTTTGTCATTTAGTAAAACTCTTCGTATAAATAAATATTCCTTTTGGATAAACGTAAAATTTAAAGGGGTTTATACACCATATAAAAGAATGTTGTGTATAAAATAAAATATGCCTCAATGAAAGGAGATTGAGATGAAGTCCCATACAAAGACGGTATCCTTGGTTTAAGGATAAATCAATTACATAATTATATGTGACAAGCGAATAAACCAAATATAAGTGGATATTAAGTGTAAAATAATCAAAGGTCATTCACACATATTCAAAGGATGACATATTCAATAACTACATGTTGGACCCAAAGAAATCGAAAATGGGTTAAGAAGTTCCCTTGATGGCCTAACGGCGTCACATCAAAATGAGTTGATGAGAGATAAAAAGTGTACCTCATCACTTGGACATAAAATTTAAATCAATAAGGATATATGAGAGCATATCCCAATATAACAATATGTAAATTAAACAACCCAACAAAAGAAGTCTTTTAAAGAGAGGAGGGTGAAAGGTTCCCTTACCGACTTGGGTATCTTTCATAACATACACCCCATGTGTAACATCCCACGTAAGTAATGAATAATAGATATTTTTATCTATGTCTATTAATGAATTATATAGTGTTTTAGAGGCTTAAAATGAAAATAAATCCAATCTTAAGCATGGAATACACTAATATTCTTAAAAGATTGTTTTACTGGCTTTTGATGGAAAACAGTTTTTAAATCAATATTTTGAAAATTTTATAATCTATATTTGTCAAAATAAACATATTCATTATGATTGGGACATTTAATTTTACATTCGATAAATTTTTGGTATTTTTCTGACAATGTTTAGTTTTTAATGAATAGTGAAAAATACTGCATTTTACATCAAAACTGCTTTTTAATCTAATTTATTTATATGATTATATTATCTTTTGAATTGGTTTTGAAGTGGAATTAGTATATATTTTTACCATTTAATCCAATGGTGGTCATTGGAATCAATTTCACTTTGAAATTGGACTTAAACTAGTGTCAATCTTTTGATACTTATTGTTTCATAAAAACACGCTATTTGTCATGACAGCAGGAATTAATTAATAAATTAATTAATGTGACTTATATGATTTGAATTTTGTAAAATAGACTTCATTTTTTAATTTGGAATATCAAATATATCTTAGGGTGATTTTTTGGTAATTTTCTGAAAAACTTCAATTTTTGATGAATTGTGAAACCACTAAGTGGTACTTATAAAAACTGATTTGTCCGTTTAAATAAAATTTTGCCATCATTGTGTTTTTAATTTCAAAAATACGACATACATGGTTGTCATTAAGAAGTAAAATGTGGTTCAATGAGATTATAATAATTTTTTGGTGAATAGTAACTTATTAAGTTCTTAATCGCGATTAGTGGTAATTAGTGTAGTTTAAGGTAAAAATAATTTTTTAATAGTATGAGATGAGCTTGACACATGTCTTACCCTCATTGGATGTGTCATGGACGACCAAGAAAATCCATGGGTAAACTTGGGGACCCCATGGAGCCACTTTGGTTGGGAAATGACATAAATAACTTTTTATTTAATGTTAAAGTAAAAATGACACAAACATGAGTTATGTTAGTAAAACAATTTTTATATGGGGATATACAAGTCAGATTTTTGACTATAAATTTTCATTCGAAATATAAAAAGATTTCCTACATCATAGTATTTTTGTATAATTTTTATACATTAAATAAATTAAATTATTTATGACATCATGATGATGCAATGATGACCTCATTATTTAACGATTTAAAAAAAATGGAAAGATAATGTAAAATATAGAACCCACACATGGAAAAAACCAATTGGATGAGTGGATTTCTAACCCTTGTCACCTTATCCTATAATTATTACAATTTGGGACCTTTTTAATCCGAAACTCATTTTAAAATAAAGTAACTTATCTTTACTTTCCAAGAGTGCCCCTCCTCTCCTCTTATAAAAGGCCCCCACCTCTACCTCCTTACCCACACTCCCAAAGACATTGGATCGGCCAACCGCTGACCATTTTGTCTCTCCACTTCCCTCTATTACTCCTTGAAGGCTCACTTTGGGCAGAAGTCTTCCCAAGGATGCCTTTGAGCTCAAACCAAAGGGAGTTACCCGATTTTAAGGTAATGTATTCTTTTGAGTCCTTTTGTTTTATTTTGCTTCTCCAACCCCCTAAACTCTTTTTATTCTTTTCTTTTGTAACAACTCCAATATCCTCAATATACTAGGATGTTTTTATAATATGGAATCGAGCTACACTTACACACACCTACAACTAATGGTTAACGAACATACTGTTTTCGTGGATGGTGAATTTATGCCTCCCAAAACCATGATTGTTCAATATTATTTTAACACCTTAAAAGGTGTCCATTAAGATGTCACTATAATTATATATGATATTTAATATGTTTATGTTTTCCTTAATCTTCTATTTTTTTCTTTTTGGTCATATCTTTATGGTTTCCAATATGTGTAAACGTGATATCTTCATTTAAGGAAGTGCAGACTACCGCCCCCACAAAGTGATTTGATTCGTTAAATACAATATGTGGGATGTATAAAGGATGGAACTATGATATTATATATTATATTATACTGGAATTATAATATACCTTTATATCATTTTGATTCCATTCTATAAAATACGAAATAGAAATGAAAGTAGCGTTCATGCGTACGTACGGCTTACCGTCTCTATGAACGGTGCATTTCATTTCTTACCTCTAAATGATTATGTAATTATATAAATGCATGCATGTACTGGATATATATGACATATATGATATCTACATCATGAATACCATTCTGGATATAATGGATACATGAACAACTTGTAATTATAAAGGGTTTATTTTTTACTCAAGTACCAATGATCGTTAAAACAACCGTTATTAACTTAAGTAATTTCATAGTGTTCATGACATGGTAATAAGTGATATAAAAGGAATAATGAACTTGAAAAAGGTTCTTAAGAAAGTAGAAATTAACTCAAGTTTATTATTCAGGACATTAAAGAACGATCAAGTCAAGTTGGACCCGAGGTATGGGACTTCGTCTCAATCTCCTTTAATTGAGGCATATTTTGTTTTATACACAAACTTATTTTATACAGTGTATAAACCCCTTTGACTTTTACGTCTATCCAAAAGCAATATTTTTTATACGAAGAGTTTTACTAAACGACAAAAGGGAATGTTTTTGTCGTACGTATGCGGTGACAACGACTTCTCCACCGCCGTGACCGTTATTTGAGTTTCGGCTTCCTCTACAAGCCATACATTCTTTTTAAAAGAAAAATAAATACCATGTTTTAATTTTCATTTATTTTGGTATTGAAAATGGTTTTCATAATGTTTTTATATCAATGTGTTTTATTTATATCTTGTGATTGATAAGTGGAAATATTATGTTTCCTTTATGCATGTTTTATGTGATACGATTATGTTGAGGTTCTTGGGCATTATTATGAAGACAGGTGGTTCCGTGATAAACTAAGGGCGGGTGAGCCCGATATAGCTCTCCAATGCATTGGGTAACGTGAAGGAGTGAAACGTTAAGGTTTCTCCGAAAAGATTTAGGGAATATACTGTGATGGATATTCTAAACGTAACCAAGAGGGTTACTCCCTACGTAAGTATGTTATGAATGCCTCAAGTTACCTTTATGTCTTATGATTTCTATGATTTATTCATGATTTGATGAGGTATGATAAAGTGCATATGTTTTATGGGTAAAGTACGATTTCATTATTATGTATATATGTACCCATGTTTCCTTTCCATATTTTTATATCCCTTACTGAGCTTTTTATGCTCATCCGAAGTTTTTTTGAAAATTTTTTCACAGGTCAAGGGAAAGGTACATGATATGATGATAGTGTCAAGGAAGTGTCAAGAAATAATCCATGTTTTATTTTAAATATGTTTCCATTGATGGGAATGAAGAATACTATCTTTATGTAACCACTTTGTTTATATGTGGAATGTAATGAAAGTTTTATGATCTAATTCTATAAAACTCTAAACCCGATAAGATCCTCGATGTGTAATCTTGTAATAACTCAAGATTAAGTAAGGTTTAAGGCCGAGGCCTTATAATTGGTATCAAAGGTCGGTTTAGATAAATTTAGGAGTTAGAATTCTATTAAATGATTATCCAAAAATATTTTTTTTGAATTGATATAGCATTTGAAGATTACCATGTTTCTTCATCTAAGACATGTTTGTTTAGAATGGTTTTCCGCAGAGGAAATAGGGAAGCAGTGATAAGAAGGAATACAGAAGGAAATAACCTTCCGAATCAGCATCCTGAGATGGTCGGAATTGGTACTGAATAGTTTGTTGCAGTAATGGTGCAGTTGACTCAAGCGATAAATGGCGGTGGTATCCATACACGAGATCAGCCAGATCAACCGCAGAGGAACATGTCAGTGGTGGAACATTTCATGAGGCAACATCCCCCATCATTCAGAGGATCATCTGACCATGTGCTAGCTGAAGGGTGGATTAAAGCACTGGAGAAGATTTTTGATGTCATGGGGTGTTCAGACAATCAAAAGGTTAGTCTTGTTATTTACCGTTTGGAGGGTGAAGCAGATCAGGGGTGGTCGATGGATAAAAATATCAGGGACGCTGATGAGATTGATGCTCTCGACTGGGATGAATTCAAGGGTATGTTTCTTCAAAAGTATTTTCCTAAGGCTGTTCGCCTTAGGATGGAAAAACAATTCTTGGAATTGAGGCAAGAGGAAGACCTAGTGGCTACCTATGAAGAAAGGTTCACTCGATTGGCATGGTATGCTCCAAATTTTATCCGAGACCTTGATAGTAAAATCAGTCATTTTTTACTCAGGATTAAAGCCAAAATATCGAAGGGCATTAGCTTCTCATGAGTTTAAAAGTTATGAATAGTTTGTGCCATGTGATGAGAAGGTGTAAATGAAGTTTTCCGATGATCAAGTGTTCTATAACAACCAACAGAAGAAGAGACCGAGGTGGCAGGAGAAAGGTAAGAATTCTTCAAAAAATTCTGATGGTAAGAAAACTAAGTTTCCAGTTTGTGATAAATGTGGAAAAAGGCATGCTGGGGAATATCTTCTGAATTCTGGAAAGTGCTACCGATGTGGTAAGATGGGACAATAGGCTCGGGATTACACTGAAAAGTATCAAGGTGAAGGTAAGACCAAATTTGATTTACAGTTAGTGAAATGTTATAAGTGCAATGAGATGGGTCACTATGAAGACGTGTGTCCGACAAAGAGCTTGAGTGATGGGAAGCAGTTAGACTACAAGCAGAAAGGGGTGGTGAAATCCTTTGCAACTACTTCATCAGATGTCGGGCCATCAAATGAAGTCGTATCAGGCACTTTGTTTGTTTTTTCAAATTATGCCAGTGTGTTTTTTGATTCGGGGTCTACACATTCTTTCATCTCTGAAACCTTTTCTAGTAAAATGGGAATACTATCTCAAGAAATGACTCCTGAACTTTTGCTAAAAACTCCCGGGGGGAATGTTGAGGCAAAAAGAATTTATAAGAATCTTCCTATCCTTATCTGTGGAAAGAACCTACTTTCAAACCTTATTGTTCTACCTCTAGTTGAGTATGATTTTATCTTGGGTATGGATTGGCTCTCTATTTACCATGCTAAGATTGACTGTAGAGCTATAGAATTTTCTTTTCAGAAAGACTTTGATTTTGTGTACAAGAATGAACCCTTACTGTTGATAACTTATCAAGAGGCCGAGAAACTTGTAAAATATGGAAATGAATGTTACCTTGCACACATCGTTGAAAATAAAGGAACTGTTCAGATTAATGATGTGCCAGTGGTAAATGAGTATCCTGATGTTTTTCCTGATGAGTTGCCTGGAATAATACCAGATCGAGAAGTTGAATTTACTGTTGACTTAGTTCCTGATGCTAAGCCAATTTCAACACCCCCTTATCGAATGGCTCAAATTGATCTTTTAGAGTTGAAGGATCAATTGCAAGATTTCATAGAGAAAGGTTTCATTCGACCTAGCACATCACCATGGGGTGATCCTGTCTTGTTTTTTAAAAATAAAGATGGTTCAATGAGACTTTGCATTGATTATAGATCCTTGAATAATATGACTGTTAAGAACAAATATCCTTTGCCTCATATCGATGATTTGTTTGATCAGCTCCAGGGAGCTCAGTATTTTTCAAAGATTGACTTGAGATCGGGGTACCATCAGCTGAAGGTAAAGGAAGAAGATGTTCTGAAGACCGCATTCCGTACATGATATGGCCACTATGAATTTGTAGTAATGCCTTTTGGGCTAACCAATGCACCTGCTGTATTCATGGACCTAATGAATAGAATTTTCCATGAGTTCTTGGATACGTTTGTGGTGGTTTTTATTGATGATATTTTGGTGTTTTCTAAAAGTAAAGAAGAGCATGAAAGACATTTAAGGATTATCTTGCAAAACTTAAAAGAAAAGAAATTGTATGGGAAATTCAGGAAGTGTGAGTTTTGGTTGCAACAAATTTCTTTCCTTGGCCACATTGTTTCTAAAGATGGGATAACTGTTGATCCTTCAAAAACAAAAGTTGTGGAAGACTGGCCAAGACCCACAAATGTAACTGAGATTCGTAGGTTCCTTGGTTTGGTAGGCTATTACATATGGTTTGTTAGAAATTTTTCACGGTTATCTAGTCCAATGACTAAGCTAACTCGGAAGGGTGTAATGTTTATCTGGAAAAAAGAATGTGATGATTGTTTTCAAGAATTTAAAAGAAGATTGGTGAATGCTCCAGTTTTGGCACTACCTTCCAGGAATGGTGAGTTTGTTAAATACAGTGATGCTTCATTGAAAGGACTTGGTTTCATCCTAATTCAGAATGATCAGCTAATTGCTTATGCTTCACGATAGTTGAAAACTCATGAGGTAAATTACCCTACACATGATTTGGAATTAGCTGCTGTTGTTTTTGCTTTAAAAATTTGGAGGCATCATTTGTATGGAGTAAAGTGTGAAATATATACCGATCAAAAAAGTTTAAAGTGTATATTCACTCAGAAAGAATTGAACATGAGACAAAGGAGATGGCTAGAATTAATCAAGGATTATGATTGTACAATTCATTACCATCTAGGAAACGAAAATAAATTGGCTGATGCTTTGAGTCAAAAATGTAATACTTCATTAACAATTTCGCGTTTGGAATGTGATCCTTTGGTTAAGGATTTGATGAACTTTGGCATAGAAGTTTTTGGTGCAGGAATTTCTTCTGGTTTGTTTCAGGTATCAGTGAGATCATCTCTATCAGATAGAATCAAGCAAGCACAGAAGCAAGACAGTGAGTTACAGAAAAAAGTAGAGCTGGTTCACAAAGGTAAGTTTCCTGAATTCAACATTGATAATGATTGCGTTTGAGATTTGGGATCAGATTGTGTGTGCCTTTTGATTCACAGTTGAAGAGAGAGTTGTTATGTGAAGCTCATAGTTATCCGTTTTCAGTTCATCCTGGAAGTACTAAGATGTATAGAGATCTACGGGAGTATTACTGGTGGGATGGAATGAAAAGAGATATTGATGATTTTACTGTGAAGTGGTTGACATGTCAACAGGTTAAATCAGAGCGGCAGTTACCGAAAGGGATGCTTCAGCCTTTACCAGTGACAGAGTGGAAATGGGAGAATATATCCATGGACTTTGTTGTGGGATTACCGAAGACATCTTAAGGTAATAATTGAATATGGATTATTGTTGATCGCTTGACCAAATCTTCTCATTTCCTCGCTATACGAGATACTTTTTTCCTGGATCAACTTTCCCGTTTGTATCTTAAAGAGATAGTCATGTTACATGGAGTTCCTCTCTCCATTGTATCTGATCGTGATCCAAGTTTCACTTCTAACTTTTGGAAAGGCCTTCAGAAGTCATTGGGTACTGAATAAAATTTTAGTACAGCTTTTCATCCTCAATCAGATGGGCAGTCAGAATGAACAATTCAGACATTGGAGGATATGCTAAGTTCTTGCTCTATGGATTATCAGGGAAGTTGGGACCAACATCTTTCTTTCGTTGAATTTTCATATAATAACAGTATCATTCCAGTATACAGATGGCACCATTTCAGGAATTATATGGGAAGCGGTGTCCAACTCCAGCTTTCTGGGATAAAGTGGGTGAAAGGAAGTTGATGGGACCAGAATTGGTAGAAGAAATGGAAGAAAAAGTTCAGCTAATTCAGAAGCACATGAGAACAGCTCAGAGCAGGCAGAAGAGTTATGCGGATAACCGGAGGAAGGATCTATCTTTCGAGGTAGGTGATCATGTTTTTCTCAAGGTTTCTCCATGGAAAAGTGTGATGAGATTTGGTAAGAAAGGAAATCTGAGTCCAAGGATTATTGGACCGTATGAAATTCTGGAGAGAGTTGGATCAGTCGCATACCGGGTGGCTTTACCTCCGAGTTTATCTCAGGTACACAATGTTTTTCACGTTTCGATGTTGAGAAAGTATATGCCAGATCCATCTCATGTTTTGAGTCCAGAGTTAGTTCAGCTGGAAGAGAACCTATCTTATGAGGAACAACCAGTCCAGATTCTTGACCACAGGAAGCATGTATTACGGAATAAGGTGATTAATCAGGTAATGGTTTTGTGTAAAAACAACATTATGGAATAGGCAACATGGGAATCTGAAAATGCAATGAGGGATAAGTACCCCCATTTATTTGATAAGTAAATAAATTGTGGGGACACAGTTTTCTAAAGGGGGGAAGGATGTAACATCCCATGTACGTAATTAATAATAGATATTTTTATCTATGTCTATTAATGAAATATATAGTGTTTTAGAGTCTTAAAATGAAAATAAATCCAATCTTAAGCATGGAATACACTAACAATCTTAAAAGATTGTTTTACTGCCTTTTGATGGGAAACCATTTTTAAATCAATCTTTTGAAAATTTTATAATATATATTTTTCAAAATAAACATATTCATTATTATTGGGACATTGAATTTTGCATTGGATAATGTTTTGGTATTTTTCTGACAATGTTCATTTTTTTAATGAATAGTAAAAAATACTGCATTTTACATCAAAACTGCTTTTTAATATAATTTATCTATATGATTATATTATCTTTTGAATTGGTTTTGAAGTGTAATTAGAATATATTTTTTCCATTTAATCCAATGGTGGTCATTGGAATCAATTTCACATTGAAATTGGACTTAAACTCGTGTCAATCTTTTGATACTTATTATTTCATAAAAACACGCTATTTGTCATGACAGCGGGAATTAATTATTAAACTAATTAATGTCACTTATATGTTTTGAATTGTGTAAAATAGACTTCATTTTTGAATTCGGAATATCAAATATAGCTTAGGGTGAATTTTTGGTAATTTTCTGAAAAACTTCAATTTTTGATGAATAGTGAAACTACTAAGTGGTACTTATAAAAACTAATTTTTCCGTTTAAATGAAATTTTGCCATCATTGTGTTTTGAATTTAAAAAATCCGACATACATGGTTGTCATTAAGATGTAAAATGTGGTTCAATGAGATTATAATAATTTTTTTGGTGAATAGTAACTTATTAAGTTTTTAATTGTGATTAGTTGTAATTAGTGTAGTTTAAGGTAAAAATAATGTTTTAATAGTATGATATGAGCTTGAAACATGTCCTAACCTCATTGGATGTGTCATGGACGTCCAAGAAAAGCCATGGGTCAACTTGGGGACCCCATGGAGCCACTTTGGTTGGGAAATTCCATAAATAACTTTTTATTTAATGTTAAAGTAAAAATGACACAAACATGAGTTATGTTACTAAAACAATTTTTATATGGTGTTATACAAGTCATATTTTTGACTATAAATATTCATTAAAAAGATAAAAATATTTCCTACATCATAGTTTTTTTTATAATTTTTAAACATTAAATAAATTAAATTATTTATGACATCATGATGATGCAACGATGACTTCATTATTTAACGATTTAAATAAAATGGAAAGATAATGTAAAATATAAAACCCAAACATGGCCAAAACCAATTGGATGAGTGGATTTCTAACCATTATCACCTTATCCTCGAATTATATCAATGTGGGACCTTTTGAATCCGAAACTCATTTTAAAATAAAGTAACTTATCTTTACTTTCCAAGAGTGCCACTCCTCTCCTCTTATAAAAGGACCCCACCTCTACCTCCTTACCCACACTCTCAAAGCCTTTGGATCGTCCAAACCCTGCCCATTTTGTCTCTACACTTCCCTCTCTTACTCCTTGAAGACTCACTTTTGGCAGAAGTCTTCCCAAGGAAGCCTTTGAGCTCAAACCAATGGGAGTTACCCGATTTTAAGGTAATGTCTTCTTTTGAGTCCTTTTGTATTATTTTTCTTATCCAACCCCCTAAACTCTTTTTATTCATTTATTTTGTAACAAATCCAGTATCCTCAATATACTAGGATGTTTTTATAAAATGGATTCGAGCTACACTTACACACAACTACATCTAATGGTTAACGAACATACTGTTTCCGTGGATGGTGAATTTATGCCTCCCGAAACGTTGATTGTTCAAAATTCTTTTAACACCTTAAAAGGTGGCTATTAAGATGTCACTATATTTATATATGATATAAAATATGTTTATGTTTTTCTTAAGCTTCTGTTTTTTTCTTTTTGGTCATACCTTTATGGTTTCCATTATGGGTAAACGTGATATCTTCATTTAAGGAAGTGCGGACTACCGCCCCCTCAAAGTGATTTGATTCGTTAAATACCATATGAGGGGCGTATAAAAAATGGAACTATGATATTATATATGATATTATACTTGAATTATAATATACCTTTATATCATTATGATTCCATTCTATAAAATACGAAATATAAATGAAAGTAGCGTTCATGCGTACGTACGGCTTACCGTCTCCATGAACGGTGCATTTCATTTCTTACCTCTAAATGATTATGTAATATTATAAATGCATGAATTTACTGGATATATATTACATATATTATATCTAAATCATGAATACCATTCTGGATATAATGGATACATGAACAACTTGTAATTATAAAGGGTTTATTTTTTACTCAAGTACCAATTATCGTTAAAACAACCGTTATTAACTTAAATAATTACATAGTGTTCATGACATGGTAATAAGTGATATAAAAGGAATAATGAACATGAAAAAGTTTCTTAAGAAACTATAAATTAACTCAAGTTTATTATTCAGGACATTAAAGAACGATCGAGTCAAGTTGGACCCGAGGTATGGGACTTCGTCTCAATCTCCTTTCATTGAAGCATATTTTGTTTTATACACAACCTTATTTTATACGGTGTATAAACCCCTTTGACTATTACGTTTATCCAAAAGGAATCTTTTTTATATGAAGCGTTTTACTAAAAGACAAAAGGGAATGTTTTTGTCGTACGTATGTGGCGACGATGACTACTCTGCCGCCATGACCGTTATTTGAGTTTCGGCTTTCTCTACAAGTCATACCTTCTTTTTAAAAGAAAAATAAATACCATGTTTTAATTTTCTTTTATTTTGGTATTGAAAATGCTTTTCATAATGTTTTTATATCAATGTGTTGTATTGATTTCTTGTGATTGAAAAGTTGAAATGTTATGTTTCCTTTATGCATGTTTTATGTGATACGATTATGTTGAGGTTCTTGGGAATTATTATGAAGACGAGTGGTTCCGTGATAAACTAAGGGTGGGTGATCCCGATATAGCTCTCCAATGCATTGGGTAACTCGAAGGAGTGAAACGTTAAGGTTTCTCCGAAGATATTTAGGGAATATACTGTGATGGGTATTCCAAACGTAACCAAGAGGGTTACTCCCTACGTAAGGATGTTATGAATGCCTCAAGTTACCTTTATGTCTTATGATTTCTATGATTTATTCATGATTTGAAGAGGTATGATAAAGTTCGTATGTTTTATGGGTAAATTATGATTTCATTCTTATGTATATATGTACCCATGTTTCCTTTCCATATTTTTATATCCCTTACTGAGCTTTTTATGCTCATCCCATGTTTTTTTGAAATGTTTTTCACAGGTCAAGGGAAAGGTACATGATATTATGATAGTGTCAAGGAAGTGTCAAGAAATAATCCATGTTTTATTTTAATATGTTTCCATTGATGGGAATGAATAATACTATCTTTATGTAACCACTTTGTTTATATGTGGAATGTACTGAAAGTTTTATGATCTAATTCTCTAAAACTCTAAACCCAAAAAGATCCTCAATGTGTAATCTTGTAATAAATCAAGATTAAGTAAGGTTTAAGGCCGGGGCCTTATACCATGAAAGAAGTACAATACATCATTGATGTAAATACTCATAAAAGAAATTATATTACACAAAGATTAGAATAATGGGCAGTACATACACTAGTCAAAGGAAATCGTGGAAAATGTAGCATAAATCTCACGAGAATAAATGTGAGATGAAAAATCCCTTACGAAAACTCGGCAGCCTAACAGCGCCACATAAAACTTACAAAAATGGATTGATGAGATAAAATAGGGTATTTCATCATATTAACATAAAGTTTATATAATGATGAATATAAAATAACATCCCCCATACATAGAAAAGATAAGCTTAAAAGAAGTGACATAAAGGAGAGTACTTAAAGGGAAAGGGAGATGTTAGATCTTTTACGAAAATTCAACAGCATAACGGCACCACTAAAAACATCCAAAATGGATTGATGAGAGAGAATAGGGTCTCCCATCACATTAACATAAAAATTACAGTAATATTAATATAAAAGAACATCCCAATAACAAGAAATATGAGATTAGAAGGAATGACATAAAAGAGTGTACTTAAAAAGAAAGAGAGGAGTAGGATCCCTTACCTCAAGTCCAACTTGTCTTGTTCGTTTCTTTATATTCCTGAATAATAAAATTTGGTCAATTAATAATTTCTTAAATACCTCCTTTAGAGATTATTATTCAGTTCATATCACATATTATAATTTTATAATAATTTTTTAATAATGTTGGTTCATATCATATGTTTTTGCCGATGTTTGGTACTTGAGTCAAAAATGAACTTGTTTGAAAAAAGATTTCCCATGTAGTTATAAGTAAATAATTTCCAGAATAGTATTAATTATTAAAATATCATATATATCCAGTAAATATTCATTTCATACTATTCCATATAATTTGGTGATAAAAAACGAAAAGCACCGTTCATGGAGACGGTCGGCCGTACGTACGCATGAACGCTACTTCCATTTCTATTTCATATTTAATGGAATTAAAAAGTAATGATAGATAATAGTATTTAAATTCAATTATGTTATAATATATAATATCATTAAATATATCCTTTATACGTACCACATATGGTATTGACGAATCAAATCACTTTGAGGGGGCGGTAGTCCACACTTCCTTAAATGAAGATATTGCGTTTACCCATAATGGAAACCATAAAGGTATGCCCAAAATAAAAAATAAAGAATCGTAAGGAAAACATAAACATATTATATATCATATATAAATATAGTTTCATCTTAATGGCCACCTTTGAAGGTGTTAGAATAATGTTGAACAATCATCGTTTCGGGAGGCAGAAATTCACCATCCACATAAAAAGTATGTTCTTTAACCATTAGATGTAGGTGTGTGAAAGTGTAGCTAGAATCCTTCTTATAACAACATCATAGTATATTTATTATACTATATTTTTTACAAAAGAAATGAATAAAAAGAGTTTTGGGGGTTGGAGAAGCAAAATAAAACAAAAGGACTCAAGTGAAGACATTACCTTAAAATCGGGTAACTCCCCTTGGTTTGAGCTCAAAGGATTCCTTGGGAAGACTTCTGCCCAATGTGAGACTTCATGGAGTAAAAGATGGAAGTTTATAGATAAAATTGTCAGAGTTTGGCCGACCCAAAGGTTTTTGGAGTGTGGGTAAGGAGGTAGAGGTGGGGGCCTTTTATAAGAGGAGAGGAGGGGCACTCTTGGAAGGTGAAGAAAAGTCACTTTATTTTAAAATGGTATTCGGATTTAAGAGGTCCCACATTGATGTGTTTCGAGGATAAGGTGATAAGGGTTATAAATCCACTCATCCAATAGGTTTTGGACATGTGTAGGTCTTAGATATTACATTATCTTTCCATTTTATTTAAATCGTTAAATAATGAGGTCATCGCTGCATCATCATGATGTCTTAAATAATTTAATTTATTTAATGTCTACAAATTATAAAAAAATACTATAATTTAGAAAATCCTTTTAGCTTTCCAATTAATATTTATAGTTCAAAATATGATTTGTATAACCCCTTGTAAAAATTGTTTTAGTAAAACATTTCATGTTTGTCTCGTTTTTACTTTAACTTTAAATAAAAAGATATTAATGTCATTTTCCAACCAAAGTGGCTTCATGGGGTCCCCAAGTTGACCCATGGGTTTTCGTGGTCGGCCATGACACATAAAATGAGGTTAGGACATGTTTCAAGTTCATTTCATATTATTAAAACATTATTTTTACCTTAAACCACACTAAATACCTCTAATCGCGATTAAAAACTTAATAAGTTACTATTCACCAAAAAATTATTTTTATCCCATTGAACCAAATTTTACTTCGTAATGACAACCATGTATGTCGGATTTTTGAAATTCAAAACACAAATATGGAAAAATTTCATTTAAACGGAAAAATCAGTTTTTATAAGTACCACTTAGTGGTTTCACTATTCATCAAAAATTGACGTTTTTCAAAAAAATCCCAAAAATTCACCCTAAGCTATATTTGATATTCAGAATTCAAAAATGAAGCCTATTTTATAAAATTCAAAACATATAAGACACATTAATTAATTTAATAATTAATTCCCACTGTCAGAGCAAATAGCGTGTTTTTATGAAACAATAAGTATCAAAAGATTGACACTAGTTTAAGTCTGTTTTCAAAGTGAAATTAATTCCAACAACCACTATTTGATTTAATGGTAAAAATATATTCTAATTACACTTTAAACCCAATTCAAAAGATAATATAATCATATAAATGAATTAGATTAAAAAGAGGTTTTGATTTAAAATACAACATTTTACATTATTCATTAAAAAATGAACTTTATCAGAAAGATACCAAAAATTTAAACAAAGTAAATTTTGATGTCCCAATTCTTAAGAAGAGTTTTATTTGGTACAAAAGGATGTATAAGAGTGAACAAAACTATATTTAATGGCGGTTCTCCATCAAAAGGCGATAAGTGACCCTTTAGTGAAAACTAGGGCATATACGCCTAAAATTGAATTATTTCCGTATTTTATGCCTTTATCTTTTATTGGATAAATGTAAAAACATTTAAAAAATATATGATCATATTTTAGTTATTTCCATCCATTCCCGCCAATAAAACGGCTACATGTTAACTACCCTTTAAAATAATATTATTTTATTATTAGAGTGCAATGTAAGATTTCCAAGAAACTCGTTGTTGCGTGTTGGGTACGTCATCGAGCATAGCGTCCCCTTTAAAGTAATATTAATATTTTATTCAAAAATATGGATAAATATGAAAATGTCATATTCTTTATTTACCTAGGGTGTTACATCTTTCCCCTCTTTTTGGAATTGTGTTTCACAATTTTTAAAATTGAGAATGGAAATATCCTTGAAAGTCCCAC
The DNA here is from genome assembly GCA_963277665.1 of Viscum album. Lineage (NCBI taxonomy): Eukaryota > Viridiplantae > Streptophyta > Magnoliopsida > Santalales > Viscaceae > Viscum > Viscum album. The sequence continues at coordinate 1,671,624,195 of OY728146.1, read as the reverse complement.
ATTGGAACAAGAATCGATAAAAAATCACTTTAAAAGAATGGTAGAGAAGTACAAATGTCATCCGAGTTAACCCATACTAGGATTCCAAGTATGAAAATATGGATATGGAGGAGAAAACAAAGGGTCCTGTTCTGATGGAGAGTGATAGTAAAATTTCTAGGAGAAAGTTAACCATAAGAAATTCACAAACTTGTGATGGGTTAAACGGTATTCGATTCCCCAGTAGGAAAAGTTAATAGACAACATTTTTTGTTTTATGTTACTTTTTATTGAGGAATTTATTCATAACGAAACATAATCACTTATCTTGTTGACTTTCAACTTTTACTAGATTCCTTAGTCAAAATCATATTTTTTCCAAAAGATGAGTATTTAGGGAGACTTGTTCGCATTAAGAGTACTATAATCAACTTATAGAGAATCACCTAATCCACAAAAGAGAACTATATACTTCCCATGTCTTTAGACTTTAACCAAAACCAAAACAAAAAAAATGGTTAGTACAAGATTAGAAAATCCAGAAAAGGATAACCCTTTATATAAAGAAAATCTATTCTTAATCTCCAAAATTTGTCCAACAAACCCAAAGTTCAATGAGGACCATTCGATAAACAATTTTTTCAATAAAATCCTTCAAAGTAAGCCACACTAATATTGAAACCCAAATATTTGAAATTTTTAGTCACATAGTCTTCCATGTTAAATCGCAACATTTATATCCAAACAACATCAGTTGCTCTTAAAGTCTCGTATTGAAAAGTAATTAACCTAATAACATATCCTCCATGATAGGTTAATAAATTTCCATAGATAACCCAAAATCAACTTACTCTTAATTCAAAAAATCATATAACTAAAAAGAATCAGTCAAACTAACCAGGGACTTCACGTAGTCCAGTGGTAGGCAATAAATACCAGTCGCACTTTGGTTGTGGGTTCGATTCCCGCAGCTTTGTCTGACGCGACGGGTTGTCAGATGGTCTGCGTGTTGTCCTCTTTCCAAAACTATATAATTCTCAAATAATTCCCCAAAAGGGGTAAAATCATCAAAAATAACCATAACATAATTTATCCTCAATTTTAACTCATGCCTTTCACTTAAATCATACATATAGTAACCAATAATTGCCTCAAAAGTAAGGATCATAAAAACCCAAATGGTTCTTTATAACAATGTCCACAAAATAAAAGATAACTATTCCTTGAATAAAATTTTCCTATATTAAACATCAGTGTTACACATAATATAAAAAGTCTTCTAATGTAACCCCATCATATAAAGAGACTTAATACTCTTAAGAATTTCACCATAACTCTTGAAACCCTTATATATTGACATCTTACTCATTCAACATTCTTCATGATCCATTAACCATTCCCTTCCAACATATTCCGAAATGCCTCTTTCCTACAAATAAAATCATGAATCATATCCTAAGATTCCAAAATATGAAAAAAATAGTCATGAAATAATACATACCTTTGATTGGTCAATGTCAGTTTCTTCATCCTCAATCGGAATTACATTAGGTATTGGTAAACGAACATTTGTACACTCTTGGTGACCCCATTCACGAAACTTCTTCATAGGACATGTGTTTGCATAATGACCATGCACACCACATTTAAAACATTCAATTGATCCCTCAGAAAGAACTTCTTTCCCTTTCCTCGAGTCAACTGGATGCTTCCTTTTTCCATGGTAGGTTCTTGCTTTATGACCTTCATTTCTACATCTATAGCATATTTCTGTCCCTTTGAAACATTTTCCTAGGTTTTTCTTTCGACATCTTTGACACATAGGTTTTTGAAAACACTTACCTTTATGATTATTACCTATACTTCCATAGGGATTTGTTTCTCACATATGATGCCTTAGAGAAATCACCAAGGTCTAGGTGGTCAATCATGACTCTAGATAGTTGGTTTAGGATAATCACAAGAGTTCTCATTGCAGCTCCCATATCATTCAGTTGCTTGCTCAAAAAACTATCATAGTTTCCATCACATCCATTGTTACTTTGGTGCCTGCTAGATCCATCCATTTACTAAAACCAAAAAGGTCAGTGCGAGTATATAAAAAAACCATCATGTACTAATGAGGAAGATAAACACTAAGATATACTTACTCATTCACTTTATCTAAAACTAGGACTCTTTCTGAAATCCTAACCATTATGCTAATGCCACTTATGCTTAATGAATACCATAACCTCTAAAGTTATCTAAACCGACCTTTGATACCAACTATAAGGCCCCAGCCTTAAACCTTACTTAATCTTGAGTTATTAAAAGATTAAACATTGAGGATGTTTTCAGGTTTAGAGTTTTAGAGAATTAGATCCTGAAACCTGCATTACATTCCACATTTAAACAAAGTGGTTACATAAAAGACAGTATTCATTCTTCCCAGCAACGGAAAGAAATTAAAAATAAAACATGGATTATTTCTTGACACATCCTTGACACTATCATCACATCTTGTACCATTCTCTTGACCTGTGAAAAACATTTCAAAAACATGGTATGAGCATAAAAAGATCAGTAAGGGTTATAAAAATATGGAAGGAAAACATGAGTTCATATATACATAAGAATGAAATCATACTTTACCCATAAAACACAGGCACTTTAACATACCTCATCAAACCATGAGTAAATCATTGAAATCATAAGACGTAAAGGTATCTTAAGGCATTCATAACATTCTTATGTAGGGAGTAACCCTCTTGGTTACGTTTGGAATACCCATCACAGTATATTCCCTAAATCTCTTCGTAGAAACCTTAACGTTTCACTCCTTCGCGTTACCCAATGCATTGGAGAGCTATATCGGGCTCACCCGCCCTTAGTTTATCACGGAACCATCTGTCTTCATAATAATTTTCAAGAACCTCAACATAATCGTATCACATAAAACATGCATAAAGGAAACATAACATTTACACCTTTCAATCACAATATATCAATACAACACATTGATATAAAAACATTATAAAAACCATTTTCAATACCAAAATAAAAGAAAAGTAAAACATGGTTTTTATTTTTCTTTTAAAAAGAAGGTATGGCATGTAGAGGAATTCGAAACTCAAATAATGGTCACGGCGGCGGAGAAGTCGTTGTCGCCGCATACGTATGACAAAAAACATTCCCTTTTGTTATTTTGTAAAACGCTTCATATAAAGAAATATTCCTTTTGGATAAATGTAAAATTCAAAGGGGTTTATACACCGTATAAAAGAAGGTTGTGTATAAAATAAAATATGCCTTAATGAAATGAGATTGAGACGAAGTCCCATACAAAGATGGTATCCTTGGTTTAAGGATAAATCAATTACATAATTATGTGTGACAAGAGAATACACCAAATATAAGTGGATATTAAGTGTAAAATAATCAATGGTCATTCACACATATTCAAAGGATGACATATTCAACAACTACATGTTGGACCCAAAGAAATCGAAAATGGGTTAAGAAGTTCCCTTGAAAGCCGAACGACGTCACATCAAAATGAGTTGATGAGAGATAAAAAGTGTATCTCATCACTTCGACATAAAATTTACATCAATAAGGATATATGAGAACGTATCCCAAAATAAAAATATGTAAATCAAAATACCCAACAAAAGAAGTCTTTTAAAAAGAGGAGGGTGAAAGGTTCCCTTACCGACTTGGGTATCTTTCAAAACATACACCCCATGAAAGAAGGACAATACATTATTGATGTATATAATAATAAACGAAAGTATATTACAGAAAGATTATAATAATGGGCAGTAGATACACCAGTAAAAGGAAATCGTGGCAAATGTTGCATAAATCTCACGTGAATAAAAGTGAGATGAAAAATCCCTTAGGAAAACTCGGCAGCCTAACATCGCCACATAAAACTTACAAAAATTAATTGATGAGATCAAATTGGGAATCTCATCATATTAACATAATGTTTATAGAAAGAGGAATATAAAAGAACATCCCCCATACATAACAAACAGAATCTTAAAATAAGTGACATAATGGAGAGTACTTAAAGAGAAAGAGAGAGGTTAGATCTCTTACAAAAATTCGACAGCCTAACGACGCCACTCAAAACTTCCAAAATGGATTGATGAGAGAGAATAGGGTCTCCAATCACATGAACATAAAAATTACAGGAAGATTAATATAAAAGAAAATCCCAATAATAATAAATATGATCTTAGAAGGAATGACATAAAAGAGTGTAATTAAAAATAAAGAGAGGAGTAGGATCCCTTACCTCAAGTCCAACTTGTCTTGTTCGTTTCTTTATATTCCTGAATAATAAACATTGGTCAATTAATAATTTCCTAAATACCTCCTTTAGAGATTATTATTCAGTTCATATCACATATTATAATGTTATAATAATTGTTTAATAATGTAAGTTTATATCAGACGTTTTTGTCGATGTTTGGTACTTGAGTCAAAAATGAACTTGTTTGAAAAATTATTGCCCATGTATTTATAAGTAAATATTTTACAGAATAGTATTAATGATTAAAATATCATATATTTATCCAGTAAATATTCATTTCATACTATTCCATATAATTTAGTGATAAAAACGAAAAGCACCGTTCATAGAGACGGTAGGCTGTACGTACGCATGAATGCTACTTCCATTTCTATTTCATATTTAATGGAATTAAAAAATAATGATACATAATAGTATTTTAATTCCAGTATGGTATCATATATAATATCATTTAATATATTCTTTATACATACCTTATATGGTATTAACGAATCAAATCACTTTGAGGGGGCGGTAGTCCGCACTTCCTTAAATGAAGATATCGCGTTTACCCATAATGGAAACCATAAAGGTATGCCACAAATGAAAAATAAAGAAGCTTAAGGAAAACATAAACATATTATATATCATATATAAATATAGTGTCATCTTAATGTCCACCTTTGAAGGTGTTAGAAGAATGTTGAACAATCATCGTTTCGGGAGGCAGAAATTCACCATCCACAGAAACAGTATGTTCTTTAACCATTAGATGTAGGTGTGTGAAAGTGTAGCTAAAATCCTTCTAATAAAAAAATCATATTATATTTATGATACTGTATTTGTTATAAAATAAATAAATAAAAAGATTTTAGGGGGTTGGAGAAGCAAAATAAAACAAAAGGACTCAAGTGAAGACATTACCTTAAAATTGGGTAACTCCCTTTGTTTTGAGCTCAAAGGCTTCCTTGAGAAGACTTCTGTCCAAAGTGAGGCTTCAAAGAGTAAGATAGAGAAGTGGAGAGACAAAATGGTCAGATTTTGGCCGAGCCAAAGGTTTTGGGAGTGTGGGTAAGGAGGTAGAGGTGGGGGCCTTTTATAAGAGGAGAGGAGGGGCACTCTTGGAAGGTAAAGAAAAGTCACTTTATTTTAAAATGGTATTCGGATTTAAGAGGTCCCACATTGATGTGTTTTGAGGATAAGGTGATACGGGTTATAAAGCCACTCATCCAATAGGTTTTGGACATGTGTAGGTCTTAGATATTACATTATCCTTCCATTTTATATAAATCGTTCAATAATGAGGTCATCGCTGCATCATCATGATTTCATAAATAATTTAATTTATTTAATGTCTAAAAATTATTAAAAAAATACTATAATGTAGGAAATCTTTTTATATTTCCAATTAATATTTACAGTCTAAAATATGATTTGTATAACGCCTTTTAAAAATTGTTTTAGTAAAACATTTCATGTTTGTCTCATTTTTACTTTAACTTTAAATAAAAAGATATTAATGTCATTTTCCAACCAAAGTGGCTTCATGGGGTCCCCAAGTTGACCCATGGGTTGTATTGGTCTACCATGACACATCCAATGAGGTTAGGACATGTGTCAAGTTCATTTAATATTATTAAAACATTATTATTACCTTAAACCACACTAAATACCTCTAATCGCGATTAAAAACATAATAAGTTACTATTCACCAAAAAATTATTTTTATCCCATTGAACCACATTTTACTTCTTAATGACAACCATGTATGTCGGATTTTTGAAATTAAAAACACAAAGATGACAAAATTTCATTTAAATGGAAAAATTAGTTTTTATAAGTGCCACTTAGTGGTTTCACTATTCATCAAAAATTGAAGTTTTTCAGAAAAATCCCAAAAATTCACCCTAAGATATATTTGATATTCAGAATTTAAAAATGAAGCCTACTTTACAAAATTCAAAAAATATAAGTAACATTAATTAATTTAATAATTAATTCCTGATTTCAGAGCAAATAACGTGTTTTTATGAAACAATAAGTATCAAAAGATTGACACCAGTTTAAGTCTGTTTTCAAAGTGAAATTAATTCGAACGACCACTATTGGATTTAATGGTAAAAATATATTCTAATTTCACTTTAAACCCAATTCAAAATATAATCTAATCATATAAATAAATTAGATTAAAAAGAGGTTTTGAATTAAAATACTACATTTTACACTATTCATTAAAAAAATGAACTTTATCAGAAAGATACCAAAAATTTACAAAAAGTAAATTTTGATGTCCCAATTCTTAAGAAGAGTTTTATTTGGTCCAAAAGGATGTATAATAGTGAACAAAACTATATTTAATGACGGTTCTCCATCAAAAGGCGATAAGTGAACCTTTAGTGAAAACTAGGGCATATACGCCTAAAATTGAATTATTTCCATATTTTATGCCTTTATCTTTTATTGGATAAATGTAAAAACATTTAAAAACATATATGATCATATTTTAGTTATTTCCATCCATTCCCTCCAATACAATGGCTACATGTTAACTACCCTTTAAAATAATATTATTTTATTATTAGAGTGCAACGTAAGATTCCCAAGAAACTCGTTGTTGCGTGTTGGGTACGCCATCGAGCATAGAGTCTCCTTTAAAGTCATATTAATATTTTATTCAAAAATATGGATAAATATGAAAATTTAATATTATTTATTTACCTGGGGTGTTACAAAAAAAGTGGAGTGAGGGACACCAAGGGGTGAAACCAGGTACCTGGTGGCACCATACCACGTACCTAGTAAGTATAGGTTATATTTTCACTTAATGAGGGACATTTTTTCTATTTAGATTCCATTTTATTACAACCAAATAGAGTTTTATTAAATTCATTCTCTAATAATCCTAATGATAGGACCTTATTCCAAATTCTTTTTGTTCTTCTACAGGTACCTCAACATCCTTCAATCATTGGTGATCTAAGTGATCATTCTTCTAATAAAACTAATGTAAATTATATCCCCCAAATCTCCCATCCCTCTTCCTCCTTCCCTTTTTTCTCTGTACTGGTTAGATATTAAAATGTTTCCATTCACCATGGCATTTTAAAATTACATATAATCATAGTTATTCCTCCAATATTTCTTAAATGAAGACCATGTTTTTAATTTTTCTACCATTTTATTTTTTTATTTTAATATAATGGAATGAGATTTTCTATAGTGTTTTAATGATAATCAGGTTAAACATAGATAGTGAATTAGTGGTTTTGATTATATATTTAATATGTCTTGGTATTGAATAGATTTTATATGTAATATATTTATGTTTTCATTGATATTTAATGATCACTAATCATAGTGGATGTTTATTTTTAATTTTTCTTTATATAAAATTTTCTAATGTCTCATAGGGGTACTTTGTTTTATTTTATAGTTTTCCTAAAGGATATTTCGACTATTAAATCTTACATATGAATAATGAAAGGATTTATTATATCTCTAGTGAATTTATAAGCTATTACTGAGACATATATATTTATTTTTTTCTATCTAAATAATAAATTTTAAATATTATATTCATATAATGAATTAATTTTTTCTCAATCTATTTTAATATATAAAGATAAAGGTTTCTATTATAAATTTATGAGATTAAAAAAAAGACCAAAAATATTTATTTAAACAAATGATTAATGTTTTTATAAATAAATGGTTTCTAATAAGTTATTAATTGTGATATTTTTCATTGTTCTCAATGATATTCATAATTTAATTATTTTATAAAATATTGTAAGCATGCTTCACTGGATCATTTAAAAAGTATCTAATATATTGAAACTATACATGTTTTTACAGTTTATTTTTTTGGATTACATTCAAATTCATCTTTTCATGAAATGTTATATGTTGATTTATGGGTATAATTATATAAATGGTGGTGATCATGACATGCCCTCAGAATTTCTTAGTTGTGAATAATTTCTAACATTGATGTTAATGTTTAAGCAACTCAACCATGATCTATTTTGGGACATTGTTTCATGTATTTACCTTTTATTCCAAAGGGTGTCACTTCATTATAAAATTACATGAATGAATTTTAAGTCAATGATCCCTACTTAACCCTTTTTAAGAGTTACATAAATGTAATGGTGATGAATTTTTTGGCTTAGTGGAAGGTAATGTACTAATTATTATTTATAATTATTCACCTAAACCATTATTTCATATAAGAAATTAATGTATTAAAATGATAAATAAACCATTCTTATCTATATAAAAATTATACTTTTACTATCTTATCTAAATCTCTTAGATCATATGTATTATTTTAAAAACCACATAATTTTTTTAAAACATAAACTTATTTCTCATTAAAATAATGTATTATTTTCATTGATATCAAAGTGTTATTCCATTGACTAAAAAAGTTTATTCGGATTTTTTACTAGTTATAAATGAATTTTACATTAAGAAAATTTATCTTTTATATAGAAAGGTATATGGTCTAAAACCATAATTCCTAATTAAAAATTTTCTTGATGTTGGCTTAATTTATTAAAAGGTATTGAAATATTGAAATATTATATTTTTAATAAACTATTAATTAGAATCAATTTTTCAAAAATAACTATTGTACCATTTTCTATCCTCTAGTAGTAATATCTCTAGAAGGGATTGGTTTTAAAAAAATCCATCATTAATCCGTTATATGGTTTATCCCAAAATATATATATTTCTTCATCATCAGATTTAGTGCCTTGTTTAAAAATATGGATATTAAATATAGAATATAAATCTTTCCATAGTTTTTTTAATATTTATAAATACCTTATTATTCTTGAAGATTAATTCCATTCTTTACTTATATATTGTATTCTGGTATTGAATCTATGATATATATTTCTTATAGTGTGTATAGTTTATAATATGTTTATTTTCACTTGGAAACATGCAATGCTAAAATGTTTTCTAGAATAGAATAAAAAATAATTCATATTTTTAAAATATATAAACATGATGATTGTTATGTTTAACATACACTTAGAGTCTAATTTTTAATTGATTTGTGTATCAGAATGGTAAAAGGGGTACACATATGTCTATTCTTATTGTTGTAAACTTTAAATTCATGTTTTCTAACCATAAAACTATAGGGTTGAATGGGATGGGTTTTGAACCTTACTACTGTATACTGCTTCTCCCATTCCACAAGAATTTCCAAGCTTTACTCGTGTATACACCTTACCATTTCTATGGGATGGGGGTTTTACCATGGTTTTTAGGGATTGGGTGCCATGTACAAATGAGATAGAGACTTATCCAATGCTAGGACTTGTCAAACATAAATAATGATTTAATATTTACCCAATATATGTAGTACTTAGATAATAAGTATTTTTTTGATGTTGGCTTTATTGGAATTGACCCTCCCAGTATAGGTAATTCAATGGAAAAAATGTTAATGTAGTTTTTAATTTTTATTAATTCCATTTGTGATGATTTATTTTCTATCAACATATTGAATTGTTTAATCACATATCTATATAAATTTGTATAATTATTTATGAATTCACCTTAATATGTAATGTTTTTTGAGTCACATTGGTGGTTGCCTATTGAGTATATATGCACTCACATACTTCATGGACTCCGTGGAAGACATGTATCTTCATATGTTTCTATAGAGGCCCGACCTTCTCATACATTACTATTACATCATTTCAAAGATAAAAAACATAATAGTATTACACATAGAGGTTCCAAATATTTACTGTCTAGGGAAAACTAGAACTACACATAACATATACAACATCTAGCATAAACATTTATTTAATTTATTCTTATCTAGCTTCTTATTAGCACCTTTCATATCCTTAGTAAATGTATCCACCTGAGGATATAAATCAAAAGGGGTGATCTATAATCCCAGTAATAATATAGATAAGAACAAATTATCATGGGGTGAGCATAATCATAACATAGGCAAAAGATCATGTACATGAGAGGAGAAGAAATAAAAGACTTGAAATGTGGAAATGTATAAAAATGAAACATCATGTATTAGTGGTTAACTACCACACATACTTGTGAACTAAGATGGAATATTTTTCACACATCATTTCGAATTTACTCATGAGATTCATCACTTTACCCAATGCATTGGAGTTCTATATAATTCTGGGCGCACCCGTCACATCATAACATTATCATCATCATTACTTCAACATAGAACACATATAAAAAATTTATGCAACTAACCCATGTAATGGAATGGGTATCATATCATAATAACACAGTCATAAGATTTGGGTTCCCAAAATAAAGAGGGAATTACATACATGTTACAAGAACCATCTGCTTTGAGTGAGAAGTAGAAGTGGTGTTCTTAAAAGAGGAGTTCTTTTGGAATTTTTTTTTGAAATAAAATCCAGTGAAAACCATGTATATACCAGAAAAATAAATACAATGATGAAGAAATTATCTTTAAGGAGTAACCATATAAAAAATATAGTGAAAGAGGGAGAACCCGAAGGATGGATGTTGGGTTCGAGAATTTCCCCTTACCTTGTACTCGAATGCTTTTTTCTCTTTAATGTCCTGTATAATGACATTATATTCATTAATTAGAAATCCAAAACCATGGGTACATTAATAGGGTTCATTTTGGTTTCATTATTTCATATTATGTTCCTTTGGATGACTTATAGACTTTAAAAACATTGTTCAGGGATGTTCCTTTTATGATTTTTCTTTAGTGGTTCACTTGTATTCATAAATTGATGTTCGGGTAGAACATGGGTAAACATCCTGAAATGATATTACATTTAATTAATGATATTAAAAGAGTTTTAATGATCTTATAATGAATTATATTAGATCCATGTGGATGAATCATTATATAAGAATTAAATGATGGTTATTTGGGTCAATTTGGGTGTTTTTTGGATCACAACGAACTTGTTTTAACTTATTACTTTGTAATATGGCCATATGTTATTTCCAGAAATTAAAATATAAAATAATACATATAAAATATTATGGTTCAACCATAAAAATGTTTTCATGAATAGATCTGAAGGTATAAATGGGTGAATAAAGCATGTTGCTCTCGAAGGTGATAAATTACCTCCTCACGAACAACTTTCTCTTTAATAAAATAAAAGGAAGAGGGAAATGGGGTTGGATTATATAATAACCAATTTGAATAATATAATTATATTATATGTATAATAATAGAATTAAAATACAATTTTTATGACGATATGTGGGGAGAGAGCATGAAAGGAACTTGAACTTGAAAGTAAATTAATGGAGAAGAGAGAGGGAAATTACCTCTAGAATCCTCCTCTTGAGAACCTTTTTAAGGGACCAAGCTTGGACTTTTTATGAGACCAGAAGATCATGGACATGGGGGATAGGATATGGAAGGTTTTTGGGCTGAGTTTAGAGAAGTCTTGGAGATTGAGAGGTGTGAGGAAATGAGGGTGTGAAGGGTGGCTTTTATAGTGGAGGGGAGAGGGGTTTCCTTAATATAAAATTTATTAGTTTATTAATTTCCCCTAAGACAAGGAATAGTGAGTCTTGAATATCCAATAAGAGTAATTTTATCATGTGATCCCGAACCAAGTGGGGTTACATCAGTAGAGCATCATCGATGACTCAATTAATCCTTTATTTAGCATTTATTGTAAATTATCAGATTATACTATTCATAAAAAATTCAAGTATCTCAGAAAAATCCCAAATATTTACCCCAACCATTTTTTGAAGTGTATAATCCAAAAATGAAGTCCATTTTTCATAAATAATTTTGTAAATATTTTTAATTTAATATTTAATTAAAATCATAATTTACTAAAAAAACAGTTTTTAAGATTAAAACTGATTTTATAGTGCTTTCAAAAATTACGTAGCGTATTATAAAATTATCTAAAAACTATAAGGAATTTATTTTATAATTAATGACACATTTTACGAAAATAAAATTTCTTTTAAATTAATTATTTAATTATAATTAATTATTTATGACTTACAAAATACCAAAACATTTTCTAAGGTCAAATTGTCACTTTCTAATATGTCTAAATTTTATTTAATTATTCATGGGTAAGGTTAATCTAATGTTGGATGATTTACTATTCATAAGGTTCATATTACTATTCATAAGGGTATGTTACTTTTCATAAGGGTAGGTCACTATTCACCCAATAATTATTTTTGTTTTATTAGACTCCAACAATCATCTTGAACACAACCGTGTATGCCAGATTTTCATAATTCCAAACACAGAAGTGACAAACTGATGTTTGAAGGTCACTTATCACATATTATATCATTTTGTTGTGTTTTAATTTTATTTTATGACATAATTATAAAAAAGGAATTTCCATTTAAAAAATTTGCGTCGTTACATTCTTCCCCCATTAAGAAATTTCTCCCTTGAAATTTCACATTACACAAACAGGTGAGGGTACTTCTCCTTCATTACCTCTTCTGGTTCCCAAGTTGCTTCCTCAAACTTATGGTTCCTCCAAAACACTTTGACAATATGGGTTGTCTTATTGTGTAGGACCTAATCTCTCTGATCCAGAATCTTTACTGGTAGCTTCTCATAGGTGAGATCATCTTCCAGTTGCACCACCTCTGAGTTTAGAACATGTGAGGGGTATGCTATGTACTTCTCATTAGTGATACATGAAACACATCACAAACATGAGCCATAATTGGTGGAAGTGAAAGATGATGGGCCACAGCTCTTATACGTTCAAGGATCTCAAAGGGGCCAATATACCTTGGGCTTAGGATCCTTTGTTCCCGAAACGCATGACTCTCTAGCAAGGAGATATTCGAAGAAGACTTTATCTCCAACTTCGAACTTCGTGTCCCTTCGATGGTTTTCAGCATATCTATTTTTCCAACTTTGAGCATCTTTGATGTGTTTCTGGATCACTTGAACCTTCTCTGTCATCTTTTAAAAAAGATCGAGTCTAAGTAGTTTTCTTTCTCCAACTTCATCCCAACAGGTTGGAGTTCTACATCACTTTCCATATAGAGATTTATATGGATCCATCTGAATACTCGAGTGGAAGCTATTTTTGTATGAGAACCCAACCAACGGGAGATGTTGATCCCATCCACCTTTTAATTCTAGAGAGCAGGCTCTTAGAATATCATCAAGAGTCTGAATAGTCCTTTCAAAATGGCCATAAGTTTGGGGGTGATAGGCCGTGATGAAATTTAATTCAGTACTCAAATCATGTTGAAGGATACTACATAATTTAGATGTGAACCTTGGATCACGGTCTGAGGCAATCGAGAGTGGAACACCGTGCAGTCTCACCACTTCCTTCACATATATCTTTTCAAGTTGTTCACGCGAGAGGTCTTCTAGAATAGCGATAAAATGGTCAGTATTGGTGAGTCAATCAACCACAACCCATATCATATTATTTCCATTTTACGTCTTCAGGAGACCTGTGACAAAGTCGATAGTAACATTTTCCCATTTCCACATGGGTATAGGCAATGTCTATATCATACCTTTGGAATTTTGTCGCTCATATTTAACTTGCTGACTTACCAAGCACCTTGATAAAAATTCAACAATATCCTTCTTCATGTTATCCCACCAAAATGTTTCTCGGAGATCACGGTACATCTTGGTACTCCCAGGATGGATAGAGAAAGTTGATCTATGTGCATTATCCATAAGGTCTTTCTTTATCTCAAGTGATGAAGGCACACAAAGCCGCGTTCCAAATCGAATCACACCATCATCGTCGATATGGAACTCTTGCAGCTTCCCTTCCTTTACTACATTCACCCTCTTTTGTATCTCCCCATCACCCTTTGTGCTTCCTTAATATTCTCCTAGATGGATGGCTGGGCAATCATTTGGGAAATTTAGGATGTATCCCTTTACCTTATGATTTCTAAATCAATTATTTTTATATACATGAAGATAGGGTCTTTCTCAATCCGCAACATGGATAGAGTAGCAGGTTCTTTTCTTCATAGAGCATCAGCTACCTTGTTTTCCCTTCCATGATGATAGTGAATAGAGCAATCGTAATCCTTGATTAGCTCTAACTGTCTCCTTTGACTTGTGTGGAGCTCCTTTTGTGTGAATATATACTTTAGGCTCTTATGGTCGGCGTATATGTTACACTTATCACCATAAAGGTAGTGCCGCCAGATTTTCAAGGCAGAAATCACGGCTGCGAGCTCTAGATCACGCGTCGGGTAGTTCTGCTCATAGATCTTCAACTATCATGAGGAAAAGGCTATCACATTGTCATTTTTCATGAGTACACAACCAAATCATTTATTTGAATCATCATTGTATATCACAAAACTTTCTCCAATTTTCGGTAGTGTGAGTACAGGTGCGGTGATCAGCCTTCTCTTTAGCTCCTTGAAGCGTCCCTCACATTCTTCCGTCGAGACATACTTTACCCCTTTCCTTGTTAACATAGTTAGTGGGATTGACAATCGTGAGAAGTTTCTCACAAAATGTCGGTATTACCCTACTAATTCAAGAAAAATATGGATTTCTGTGACATTAGAGGGACTGCGCCATTCCTCAATCGCCTTTGTCTTTGAATGATCCACAAAAATTCCCTCACTTGTGATCAAATGTCCCATGAACGTGACTTGATTCTCCCAAAAGTCACACTTGCTGGACTTGGCATTCATCTTCTCCATTCACAATGTCGCCAACACAAGTCTTAGATATTCTTCATGTTCCTCCATGATATTGGAGTAGATGATAATATCATCAATAAACACTAAAAAAAACTTGTCGAGGTAATGTCTAAAGACTCTATTCATCAAATCCATGAAGATTACAGGGGCATTAGTAAGTTTTAAGGGCATCACCCAAAACTCATAGTGCCCATACCTTGTACTAAAGGCAGTCTTCTGAATATCTTTCTTCTTCACCTTTACCTGATGATATCCAGAACGAAGATCCACCTTTGAGAAGCATGGATCTCCTCTTAACTGATTGAACAAGTCCTCAATTCTTGGGAGAGGATACTTGTTTTTTATGGTGATCTTGTTGAGTTCCTGATAATTGATACAAATACACATTGTTCCATCCTTCTTCACAAAGTGTATCGGTGCACCCCAAGGTGATTCACTAGGGTGTGTGAACACTTTGTCAAGATTCTCTTGCAGATGCTTCCATAACTCCTCCAGTTCGATAGGAGCCATCTTATAGGGGAACTTTGATATTGGAGTAGCACAGTGTATGAGTTCAATTGATAACTCTACCTCACAATCCGGGGGAATTCTGGGTCACTCTTTAGGAAATACATCATTGTATTCCCTCACGATTGTTATTTCCTCAAAGTTGGAACTTCCCTTTGACTCAAACATTTGGGCGAGGTATGCTTCTTCATAGAGAATCAACACCCACACCATTGAAGCATTTTTCAAAGGATATTCATGATATTACTTTAATTTGTATAGGACCATGGGATGATTTGGACTACGAAAAGATATTTCCTTTTCCTGACAGTTGATATGCGCTCTATATAACAAGATCTAGTCCATTCCCATTAAATAATTGAATTCCACCAAGGGATGTATTACAAGATTTTCCGGAAGAATCTTCCCGCATTCGCCAACATGAAAAGATTCAAAATCATGGGCTGCACTGATTACACCACTTGGTGTTTTTACATATATCTCTACTTTAAGGTTTCAGGGCTTCGATTATATAGTTCTAGAAAACCTGCAAGAGATAAAGGAATGCATAGAACTAGAATCAAATAAGAGTATGTCCATTCATGAGTGAATAAGATGTGTACCTTGTATGACTTCATTATCATGATCCCCCTCTGTAGTAGTGATGGAATAAGCCTTCCCTTGTTCTATTGGCTTTGGTGGCTGCTGACACTAATTACCCTCGAGAACTCGAGGTTTAGTGCAGTAGTTTGCATAGTTCCCTACCTCCCTACAGTCGTAGCATTAAACAATAAGTGGTTGTCTCCTTTAATTGGCTACATTTTCATTCCTTTTTGTATATTTTTGACACTCTTGTGCATGATGTCCTTCTTTCCCTCACATGAATCATTTCCTCATCCCTTTGAGGTAGTTCCCATTGTGCAACTTCCCACATTGTTTGCATGTGGGTCGTTGATTTTTCTTCCCACCATTGTCATTAGATCCACCAGCTTGAAACTTCATCTTTCTTTTCTTCTTAGTATAGCCATGGGACCATTCTCCAAAATCCATCTCCACTTTGACATCACACCAAAAAACTTCTTCATAACTCACAATGTCTTGACTTGCTAGATCCTTTCAAAGGTGTGGTTTTAATCCACTAAAGAGTCTATCAATTTTGCTATCATTTTTTATAACAAAACCCGAAACATACCTTGGAAGCCCTGTGAAATTTGCTTCATAGGTTGTGACAGATTCTCCTTGTTTTTTCTTGGTCTCTATGAATTCTCTCTCAATATTTGTGCGAAGAGTTTGTGGGAAGTAATTATTAAGAAACATTATCTTAAAGTCTTCCCATTCCATCTCTTCAATTTCCTCCCTTGGCTTGGTGTTGTTAATCAAAGCCAACCATTGATCAACCAATCCATCTAGATGATAAATGAATAGAGTCACATTCTCTATATCAGGACAGTGAAGCACAAATAAGTTCTTATCCATGGAGTTGGCCCACTCTTCCGTAACTAGTGGATCATAAGATCCAGTAAATATTGGTGGTCATTGCCGCATAAAACATTCGATAGCTAGTTTCTACCTCTTTGGTGAAGGATTAAATTCCCTATTATTATGGTTATTGTTGATAACCTGATATAATTGGGTAAGAATATTCATGAAGTTTTGAACTCCACCTCCCAAATCATTGGGGATGTCTTTCGGGCAATCATTGCATTGGCCCTCGCATGTGTTGTTGTCCTGATTTCACCTGGTCCCCACCATTTTCTAAAATATAAAAGCTTAGAACAATACATAAGTAAAAAAGTCATGAATAAATTATTCATTTAAACAATTTATACCAAAAAATTAACATATGTGATCCCTAGGTAAATATTCTTGTGTGAATATTTCTACTTAGTCTTATGTTGTAGGTTTTCCCTAGGGTTCAGTAATCCTAATTTCCAAATTAACTAAACCTTGCCTCTGATACCAACTATAGAAACCACACATTTTAATACATTAATATTACATCATTTAAAAGATAAAATACATAATTGTATTACACATAGAGGATCTAAAGGTTTAGTGTCTTGGGAAAACTAGGACAACACATAACAAATACAACATCTAGCATAAACATTTATTTAATTTCTTCTGCTCTAGATTGTTATTGGAACTTTTCATCTCCTTAGAAAATGTAGCCACCTGAGGATATACATCAAATATTGTGATCTAGAAGCCCAGTAAAAGTATATAATTACAATATATCATGGGGTGAGCATAATCATAACATAGGCAAAAGATCATGAACATGAGTGGAGTAAAAATAAAGGACTTGAAATGTGGCAATGCAGAAAAATGAAACATCATGTCTTAGTGGTGAAATACCACAAATACTTTTGAACCAAGATAGAATCTTGTTCACACAATATTTCATATTTACTCAAGAGATTAATCACTTTACACAATGCATTGGAGTGATATATAATTCTGGGCGCACCCTTCACATTTAAACATTTATATTGTGCTATATAATTCTGTGCGCACCCATCACATCATAACATTATCATCAATATGCTTTCCACATAGAACACAGATAAAAAATGTAAATAACTAAACCATATAATTTAATGGGTTTCATCTCATAAAAAAACATTCATATGCTTTGGGTTCCCAAAATGAAGGGGGAATAACATAAATCTTACAATAACCGTCCACTTTGAGTGAGATATAAAAGGGGTGTTCTTAAAAGAGGAGTTCTTTTGGAAAACAGTTTGTTTGACATAAAAACCTATTAAGAACATGTATATACCATAAAAGTAAATACAATGATGAAATAATGATCTTTATGGAGTAACCATATAAAAAATGGAGTGAAAGAGGGAGAACCCAAAGGATGAAAGTTGGGTTTGAGAATTTCCCCTTACCTTGTACCCGAATGCTTCCTTCTCTTTAATGTCCTGTATAATGAAATTATATTCATTAATTAAATATCCAGAACCATGTGCACATTAATAGGGTTAATTATGGTTTCATTATGTCATATCATGTTCCTTTGGATGACTTATTGTATTTAAAAACATTGTTCAGGGATGTTCATTTTTATGGTTTTTCAAGGGTTGTTCACTTTTATTCATAAATTGAAGTTCAGGTAGAACATGGGAATGCATTCAGAAATTTTATTACATTTCATTAATGATATTACAGGAGTTTTAATTATCTTATAATGAATTATATTATATCCATGTGGATGAATTATTAGATAATAATTAAATGATGGTTATTTGGGTCAATTTGGGCCATTTTTGGATCACAACGAACTTATTTTAACTTATCAATTTGTAATATGGCCATAGGTTATTTATAGAACATTAAATAGAACATAATAAATATAAAAAATTCTTGTTAAACCATAAAAATTGTTTCATGACCAGATCCAAATGTAGAAATGGAAGAATAAAGCATGTCGTTCTTGAATGTGATAAATTAACATCTCACGAACAACGTTCTCTTTAATAAAATAAAAGGAAGAGGGAAAGGGGGTTGGATGATATAATATCCCATTATAATCATATAATTAAATTATATGTATAATAATGTAGTTACAATACAATTTATAAGGAGATAGGTGGGGAGAGATCAAGAAATTAACATGAACTTGAAAGGAAGTTAAAGGAGAAGAGGGAGGGAAATTACCTCTAGAATCCTCCTCTTGAGAACGTCCTAAAGGGAATTAGCTTGGATTTTTTATGAGACCAAAAGATCTTGGACGTGGGTGAGGGGATAGGGAAGGTGTTTGGGAAGATTTTAGAGAAGTCTTGGAGCTTGGTAGGTGTTAGGAAATGAGGGTGTGAAGGGTGGCTTTTATAGTGGAGGGGAGAGGGGTTTCCTTAATATACAATTCATTAGTTTATTAATTTCCCCTAAGACAATGAATAGTGAGTCTCAGATGACCAGGAATAGTAATTTTATCATGTTATCCCGAACAAAGTTGGCTTAAATCCGCATAACATCATCGATGACTCAATTAATCCTTTATTTAGCATTTATTGTAAAATATCAGATTCTACTATTCATAAAAAATTCAAGTATCTCAGAAAAATCCCAAACATTTACCGGAACCATTTTTTGATGTGTATAATCCAAAAATGAAGTTAATTTTTCAAAAATAATTTTTTAAATATTATTAATTTAATATTTAATTAAAATCACAATTTACTTAAAAACAGTTTTTATGATTAAAACTGATTTTATAGTGCTTTCAAATATTATGTAGGGTCTTATAAAATAATCTAAATACTATAATACATTGATTTTATAATTAAGGAACACATTTTCATCAAATAACTTTTCTTTTAAATTAATTAGTTAATTATAATTAATTATTTATGACTTCCAAAATACCAAAACATTTACTATGTTCAAATTGTCACTTTCTAAGATGTCTAAATTTTATTTAATTATTCATGGGTAAGGTTAATCTTATGTTTAATAATTTACTATTCATAAGGGTCATATTAAAATTCATAAGGGTATGTTACTATTCATAAGGGTAGCTCACTATTCACTAAAAATTATTTTTGTTTTATTAGACTCCAAAAATCATCTTTAACACAACCGTGTGTGTCAAATTTTCAAAATTCCAAACACATAAGTGAACAACATATGTTTAAATGTCACTTATCACTTAGTATTTCTTTTTGTTTTGTTTTCATGTTATTTTATGACATAATAATAATAAGTAAATTTCCATTGAAAAACTTTGGGTCGTTACAGTTTCATTTTTGAAACCCCATTTGAAATGGGATGTTCAAGGATATATTAGTGTTGGATGGATTAAGAAACATGTTCTATTACAATATTGAGTTTGATAGGAGAATTATTTAATAGTATTTAGTGTTCTTGTGGTGCACATACATATGGGGTTCTCATTAGCTTCTTCCTCATGGTTTCCACACAAGAAAACCCTATCTATTAGAACATTAGAACACATTTGTTTCTTGTTTTTATGTATATTTCGTTGCTGTCTATTTCATTTGATTTATATACCTTAAGATATTTTTTTATAAGTTCATATATATGAGTCTTCTATATAGTTTTTTATTATTTTCTATCTATTTTGTTTGTTAAACGACTATGCTAAATTTTGATAACTACTTATTGGGTTTTATGTATGATAATTATTAGGGTTATGTGGAAAATTTTTTTGGACACCTATCTTGTTTTTTTATTTTATAAGGGGGAAAATTCCTCCCACTATTGTTTTAACAAACCCCATGAATTTATACTAGCCTCAGGTAACTGGGAGGTATACATAAACTATTTTAGTGGCCCGTATTGATCTTATTTAGGTATCTGTTTCATAGTTAATCTGAAATTGTATAAGATTTGTGTTTTAAGGTTTTTTAGGATTTTTTATTTTATTTTTTATACAGATGATTGGATATCAGGACTCAGAGGGTATACCGTATTCTTCTTTTCCAACATTGGTATGGTGGAAACCCAGGTAATGAATGTATTGGTTCTTGGACTAGAAACTATATGTACATTTTATCTATATATATTAGTGTCTTTATATGTAATTGATTATATTTGGGAAGGTGATTTTAGTGTGAAACTCGGAGCCACTCTTTATATTGGTCAATTAATTACACTATGTATCATGAGTTAGTAAAAAATATATTTTCATTACACCTTGAAGGTTGGTCTCTAATTATCATATTATATTTGGAAATAAATCAGATTTGTACTAATTGAATCACCTAATATATATATATATATATATATATATATATATATATAATTTTTTCACATATATATATATATATTAGTGGGGATTATGTTAGAACAAAAAAATAATTTATTCCTTTGATAGAGATATCATTTCACATTTAATGTTTCACTATAAATAATACTATTTATTTTCAAATTGTATTATGGTATTTAGAATGCCATTGTTTTTTGTCAATATTTTCATTCCTTGAATTAAAATGATTTACTTATGTTAGTTTTTATAAGTTTTTTTTATTTTCTAATTTCATTATATTTTTTAGAATGATGATATCCTTTTTGGGAGAATTTTAGTTATTTTATGATTTATGATGTGTTGTAGTTGGTATCTAGACATGATATTTACACTATAATTAATAACCTCTTTACTAATTATGTTATTCATTTCATGTTTCAGAAATTGTGTTTGCATTATCCTAATTTTTCCCACTAGTAATTCTATTTTTATTTCTCTCATTTTATGTTAGGTGAAATTTGATTATAACATATGAGTAGTTCTTTAGAACCTTGAGATAAAATATTTTAAAATTTCTTAATCAAGTAAAATAGGATGTTTGGGAAACAAATTGTTTTGTTCATGTCAAACATATAATGGGATATTTTATTGAAATTAAAAATGTAAAATATATCTCTTTGTGAAGAAATATGGTATTTGATAATGGTTACAGATGAAACTTGAAAATGTAAGTTTTCACATGGCTTTATAAAATTATAAGATTTTATAGAGAAGTTGTGTTTTGGAAATGGGGTTTATGTTTGGGGTTGAAATGATTTTTTTTCTAATAAATCCATTTTAATAGGTGAATATTTTAATAAACATTGACTCAATGGTAGTTTTGAAATAGGTAATACATGGATAGTCCTTTTGGTGACTGTAGATTTTTTAGTGTGACCATTGATGATGAAAAATCCGAGTTTATTATAGTGGGTTATATAGGATCTATTAATATTGTGTCAGGATTGGAAAAATGTTTAGGGTATGTTTTTAAGTGATGGTTAACCTTTTCTTTCAGGTATTAAAATATATTTAATTGGTACTATTGTGTGTTACAGATATGATAATTATATTTTGATGAATATTCATGAGAATGTCATCAGTGTAGTCTGTCAATAAAGAAATCATGTGGTGTTTATTGACATAGGTAAGATTTATGGGTTATGCAATGAGAGAATTGGAATTTTTTAGGATGTATGTTAGTGTTTTGATATGGAAGTGGAAACTCAAAGATATTAGGGTTTTTTGGATGAGAATTTGATCAGGTATCTTAAGGATGAAGGGTATTTGGCAGAATGGTATGTTTATATTTTTTGGGGATTAATTATTCTATAGTGGTGACGTTGTAATTTCTTGGACCTAGTAATAGAATTAATTTGATAATTATAAATTTAATTGTGGTGAATATTCAATTAATATGTGTTTTTGATTTATTTTTGGGTCCTAAATAAGAATTTCCTATTCATTTTGGAATTCATATTTGAATTTTTAAAATTGGGGGTAAAATTATTGATGTTTATGGTCATTGTTTAATATTGAGTAGGGGAGCTAGAGGTTTGAGTAGGCTTGACAGAGGAGTCACATACAATATTATATTTCAAATAACACCAAGTACCAGGTGGGGTATCACCACATAATCAGTGGGTTAAGGAGTGTATGGGGGACTTGGGGAAGCCTTTGAGTACCCAATGACACCATACAATGAAAAAACTAGGCCTGTGTTGGACTTATAGTTATGTAGGAAATTTTTTTCTATTTTAACCCCCTGTTTATACCCCCAAATAGAGTTTCTATTGATATATTATTATCTTTGTTTAATGATAGGTGATCCTTTATCTCCCCTGGTATTCTTCTTCTACCCCTAAATATCCTTTAATCATGGGTGATTTATTGGATATTTGATCTTTCAAAACAAATATAAATCATCTCCTCTTATCCCACCCTTCCAAATTTTTCTTTTAATATTGTTTTCATTCACACTGTTTAGAGATTTTTGTTTTTAAATTTCACCATGTCGTAGTGAAATTACCTATAATCACTAGGATTCCTATTCTCTTTCCTAAAGGAATCATTTGAGCATAATATTACTACCTTTGGAAATTGCTTTGATATGAATATAAATGGGTCAGATGTGTTCATTTTTTATAATTCATAGGTTAAAATTATATTTTTAATTAGGGGTTTTAATTGGGGGTTTAGGATGACTTGGGATTAAAGATATTTTAGGAGTAACCCTATTAGGATATATTCCTGGTTTATTTTTCATTAGTTATAGTGGTTGTTTATTTTATAATTCAATATTATGGAATCATTCCTTTTAGTTGATAAGAGATGATTTTTTATTGTTGAAGTGTGACATAAGGATTATTAGATTCTTAAAGCTTACACATGAATAATGTAAGCGGTTTTTTAATAAATAATGTATTTTTATGCTATTATTGAGACATTCCTACCACTGGGGTTTCTAATTAAATAATAAATTTTCATATATTATCTAAAAATTATAAATTGATTATTTTTATGATATTTTACTATATTATGTTGGAAATTATTATTATAGTTTAACGAGATGATATAAAAAATTATTCAAAAGAATATTTAAACTTATGATTAATGGTTTTCTAAATAAGGTGGTTTTGATAAGGCCTTAGTTTTGTAAAAATTACTAATTTATATTAATAATTATACTTTAATTATTTTATAAAGATTATTAATACTTCACCACTGCTATAATTTTAATGTTTCTTGTACATGAACACTACCGTGGATTTTTATCTTTTTATAGGTTTCATTTCAAATAATTCTATGTCATGGAATGTTTTAGCATGATTTATGGGTATAATTAAATAAATGGTGTTGTCCATTATAGGACCTTATAGGAATATAGTTTTGAATATGTTATGACCTTGATGTTGAATCTTGAGAATCCAAAAAATGTACAATTTCGGTACACTATTTTGTTTATTTACCATAAATTCAAATGGAAGTGACTTATTTCCACCATTTCATTAATGCGTTAGAAGTTAGGGATCCAAACCTAACCCCAATTAAGAGTTTCATTTATTTTCATGTTATAAAATTATTAGATGGATGGTAGTAAATAAAATGAATCTTATATATTCATGGATACTTAATCATATATTTCATTGAAAAAACATAATGTATTTAATTTATAAATAAATAATTTTATTCCTTAAATTAATTTGATTTATAAAATTATCTAAATCTCTCCAGTCATAAGTTTTTTTCTCAAAATTAGTTACATATTGTAAAATAATAATAAAAATTTCTATTTAAAATAAATTATTTGTTTCATTGATTAGTAATTGTAAATAAATTTAATTAGAAAAATGTTAAGGGTATGGTTTTTAGTAATTAACAATTTATTTTCTCTTAGGAATATTCCACTTTTAGGTGTAAGGTTTATGATTTAAAGCCTTAATTCATAATTCTTATTTATCATTAAAGGATAGAATTATTATAATATAAATAAAATAAATATAGAATAAATTATAAAGAACTATACTTTTAAAATAATGTATTGAATCAACTAATATACCTATGATTCCCAATAAGGGGGTTATCTCTATGAGGCATGCATAATGTCCACTAAATATCTATTATCATAATTTTTCATCCCTAGTGTATAATTTTTACTTACTATTTAAACATAGAACCTTGTTTAGGATGAATGAAAAAAATTCAAATAATACCTTATCAAGCATTTTATTTTTGTAACTTCCAAATGATTATTAGTGTTCTATTCTATTATTCAGTTGTAGTTTGTATACCTTTTTTGATTCCATTATACATTATTCTGGGAATTGATATATTTTATGAGATGTAAGTATATGGATTGAATAATTCCATGTTCACATGTTAGAAAGTGTAACATAGAGGATCATGAAAACATTTAATGATGATAAACATGATTATTGATATTTTTAAATACACTTACAGCATGGGTGTCATATGATATGATTATTTTGATACTATAAGGGTTATGTATATATATATATATATATTATTTTTATTATAAAATATTCATGTTTGTCTTCTAACCCTAAATATAGAATGTTGAATGGGTTGGGTTATGAACCTGATTATTGCGTACCCCATTCCCCATTACACATCATGAGAAAATTCCCCAAATCTTATATACTTCTTCCTCTTTCTATGGGATGAGGGTTTCTAAAAAACACCCATGTACTGGGTTTCATGTTCTCTCCACTTTTGGAATGGGCCAATGAAATTTCTTGACTACCCAATATTATATTAGATATTAAACCAAATAAGTTAGTACTTAGATATCAGATATTGACCTGAATAAAGTATTAAATTTATGGACCCTCCTCGTATAAAGAGTTATATTGTATTAATTTTAATATATTTATATATTTTTTTACATTACATTTTTGATCTATGTTTTTTTTACTTGTTTAAATGTTTTTTTCGTATATGTATATTAATTTTTAGACATATTGATTCAATCAGATAGTTGTTCATAATATTTTTTAGGCATTTTGGTGGCTCCAAACTGATTATATATGTTCTCATGCATTGTATAGATACCTTGGATGATATTTAACATCATAAAAATTTTAGTTGTGGGATGTTTTTGGATTTATTAGGATGGAGGTGTTTTGTATTTACGTTATCTTAGAGTCTCGATCATGGGATTATCATTGTTTGAGATTCTTTGATGGCCTAGTGGATTATATCTACATGTAATGTTTGTATTTTCTTCCTTAGGGTATCCACATGTGACATTTATGCCATGTATTATATTTGGGTTGATTGTATTCTTGGTTCTTATGTACTCCTAATAATTTGTGAACTACATTAGAGTTTTTTGATAAGTTAATAATTATGTGTGTTCCATATATCTTTGGTATTATTTATTATACGTGAGTTTTTCTAAAAATCATCCCCGATGTTGGATAATTGTGTTTTGGGCTATAATTTCTGATGACCCCAATAGTCTATCTGGATATTTTATGACATATATTGTTTTCTATATTATATGGATTAAAACATCATCCCAGCTTTTCTTTAATAAACTTTTCATATTTATTTTATCATCTATGAATTGGGGGTCTGTCCTATTGGAGATGGTTTTCTAGAACTAAGTATTTTTTATTTTTGGTTATCTGTATCTTCATTGACTTTAATATTAATAAATACCTTATAATATATATATTATTATTCTTTATAAATGTAAATTTATAATCTTTTATATCCATCACATTGAAATGGTTATAGGTGTTCCCCACTATGATGAGAACCTAGAGATTATATGACTATATTCTTAAAAAATATTTCAAATAGTTGTCTGATGTCATATGATGCGAAAAAGATGATGTCGGCTACCAATTACTAGTACTCATAAGAATATGATACTTTATCTCATTAAGTTATAACTTATTAATATTTAATATTATATATTATGTGGATAAAACACCCAGTAGTAATTTTACATGTTTCATGTGAAATTATATATTATAATATGTGAGCATGTGTAATGATCCTTATACGTAATGATCATTGTTAATACATATAATGAGTTTCATAATTAGTTTTATTTAAATAAACCATGATACAATATGTTCATGGTGAATTTGGCTATGTTTGGAGTTTCGTGAGTTATATAATATTAACGAATAATTGAAGTAAGGATTTGTCTCTTCCATATTCATGGATGTTGATATCTTATCACATTGATTGAAATGAAAGTGTCTTATAAAATCCTATGCCCCTAGTGTATTGATGCATTTATTTTTTTAATTCAATTAAATACATTTCAAGAATATAGGTATACAATATTGGTATGATACCTCCTTTATGAGATATTGATAAAAAGAGATTATTTTACATAGTGAGTGTTTGTATATGGTTTCCATCATTATGAAATTAACTTTTTTCTCTTGGGAGATTTTACATGTTTTGAGATATTGATATTGGACTTTAGGCGAACCTGCCTTATTCCATTGAAGAAGAATCAAATATGGCCACACACAGTGTTTTTACTGATCTTGATTAAATTCAATTTTATTTTAATTATTAGTTGAAATATCATTCTTTAGTCCAAGTAATAATATTTATTCATGTTTTATTTGTGGAAAATATACAATCATCGTATTTATATAATAGGTTAATATTAAATATATATATATATATATATATATATATTTGAGTAATCATTAAATAATATATATGTATTTATATATTGATTTATTCACAAGGTAACAATGAATATTTTAAACATATATATATATATTTATATTTATATGAATATTAAATAACTATATATTCACAAGGCTATTAATATTATAAATATTTACTCGTTTATTTTTCAAATGAATAATATAAATTATTTTGGGTTCAGTAAATGTCAAATAGGAAGTCTGGAATGAGTT
This sequence comes from Viscum album, assembly GCA_963277665.1. NCBI lineage: Eukaryota > Viridiplantae > Streptophyta > Magnoliopsida > Santalales > Viscaceae > Viscum > Viscum album. Next base: position 1,671,596,570 of record OY728146.1, on the reverse strand, counting down.
TTTGGACTTGGTAAGAATGACATATTAAATATCACTTAACTAAATATTAATTTATTTATTTAAATAAATGATATTTATTTTATCTATGACTTTAGAGAATATAACTTAAATAATAATAATAATAATTTTATTTTTTAGACATGTGATACAATTAGTATTAAAAACTAACTTTTTAAATACAAGGTTATATAATTTCCTTGGAATTGATATGATTTTTTATAAGACACCCCTCTAGAGACTCTTTCCACCATAGAGAGGAAAATCACTAGAATATTTTCCAGAATCAATATAAATCTTACACTATCTTCCTATTATAAAGTCTAAGAAATCAAGAATCAATCCTTCTATATTCGAAATATTTTATGTGATCAGTGTTTATGACACAAGATTATAGGTACCCCCATGATTGAACCTAGAGTACCATCGGTGATGCTTTGAGGTCATAGGAGCACATGTGTATCATTGGTAAAAGGTATTTTACACTTGCATCCTCATAACATGACCATAGTGAAATCTAAGGATGATCAGACAACCAATCTCTTCTATGAAGAAATAATTATCAGGAAAAATTGCATTCTTAATTTAAATTTTTTATAAATTTAACATGAAACTGTTTAATCATCCAGTATCCAAAATTCCTTATGAATATTAATCATATTTAATTTATTATACAAAAAATTTATTATAATGTACATAAAAAATTATTTGTTGAAATTGTTAAAAACCTAGTTTTTGGGTCCCAATAGGTTCTTCTTCTAAGTATGAAACCTTAAAGTGCTAACAGAGTATTAAAATTAAAATTTATATTTATTTATTAATAGCTTCCATTATACACATTTATCGTTAGATTTTCAATTTTTCATAATAATTATTGAAATTTTAACATTAATAGATCTTCTTCTTATTTCTTATTCTCTATCATATAACTAAAAATTGGTTGAGAATATACATAGAACATATAAAGAACTCATCCTAAATTTCTAAGGATTTTATCTGGATAACATGTCAATACATGACATTTATTATGATGGTACATTCCATTTACCAATGTTCAATACATGTGAATTAATCCCAACTTAAAGTGTATGTGTTGTGTATTGAATCACAAACATTCTCCGTAAAAATAAATTATTTACTAGGGTAGGAAAGAACATGTTTTACCAAAATACATGGCTTGTAGATCTCTTACACTTTGTCTATCCTATGTAATTTTATAGTGGATAACAAGTAGTCAAAGTCACATGGTTTATTAATACATGATGTGGGTGACCATAAGTAATTTAAATTTAAGCATACATGTTGTTAAGGGGCAAATACAGGATGTGTACCTTTTAAATGTCTTCAAATGATACACATACCCAATCTCTATTTGTGTGACTCAAATAGATGATGAAATGTTATATATAGTATGTAAATGACTTGTACAAGTCATGTATCTAATATGTTTATGTGGAAAAAGAAAATTAATTAATTTATCTATTTATCATACTCAACACGTTCCCATGTACCATTTATTGACAATACAAATAGTGTGATATAATATATATATATATATATATTATTTTCCTTGTAAATATCGTAAATACAAACTATGTAAGGTAATTACACACAGTGTACTTTTTGTTCATCAAAAGAATTATATTTTGTGTAATTTACATTTGTTTAATAGGTAATTTATTGATAGAAGACTCCATGTAATTACATGATTGTCCATGTATTCCAGATTCCACGTGAGTACATAGTACCTAACAGAGACCATGTCGATTAGTTCAAACATGCATTCTTCGTGTTTCCTAATTGAAATTTAATTTCGATATAATAATATTTTTTTAATTAAATTAATTTATTTTATTTTAAAACTAAAAAGAATTGGAGTTTCAAATCTTATTTATATGGAAATTTAGATAAATAATTGAATGAATTAATTTAATTATAATGAAACTATAAAGCTAAGGGTTTTAATTACTATTGTCCTAGAACATACTTTTATCAGGGAGTTCTTATGAGGGGTTTGGGTCAACATAACCAAATTTTAATTTAGTCTAATGGAAAAAATATATCCAATAAATTTTAAAGGAATGTTTCAAAGGAATCTAAATAAATGATTAGGGATTGGAAAGTCCACTAAATCGATCTTGGAGTGACAGGGATGCAGTTTGCAAGACCACATACTTAAATACATTTGAATGACATGTTACCCAATGTCAATATTATGGTATGGGAAATGTGTAACATTCTTATTATAATTACAAAATTAATAGTTATTATTAGACTAATAGTTAGAGATTTAGTGATGAATTTGGGTTCCCGAGACCCATCTTCTATGATGATAATTCATTGTCCACTATATTTATCGTAATGTCCTTAGATTACTTTTGGTGAAAAAATGTTGTAGAATTTTACCTTAAATAATGATAACCTAAAAATAATGTGAAATTAAACATAAATATATGTCATATAGTCTAGATAGATAATACTGAATAGACATAGTTAATGCCAAACTATCAGGTGCTAGCAGATCATAGGCATTGAGATTTTTTCTCCTAAATTTCACATGTGGTGATCTATAATAGTTGATATTATGAGGAAAACCATGCCAATATGAACACCACGTGTTTCAGGTTTCATTGGTCATTTATATCTACGAACATGTTTAATTTTCTCCCATATTAAGATCAATATCAATTCATTCCATTTATTATGTACAATGATGTAAGGGAAAAACCATAGAAATTTATTTGAGGAGAGCTATATTATGTTGGGTGAGTCATTTGTTGTATGAAATTGATATAAGGATCAATATATAAATTTTAGCTTTTGAGTTCAAGAAGTGACATATCGAGATGAGTGGATTAGGATGGTTGTTCCTGGATAAAATCCATGGAAATGGTTGTCAAAGGGAAATCCATCCAGATATATCACCAAATAATAAAGGAAGAAATAAATATAAAACAAGTTTGCATTTTGTTTTATGATATATCTTATGACAAAGAGATTATATTACACAATGGGTGTTTTTGGTTTGTTTTTTTTTCATATCACTGCTCCTTGTCTCTGAAGGGGCCTTGATGGGTTTCTAAACTCTTCTCTTGATCTATAAATACTATTTGTATCCATTGAGAGAAGAGCCTATTGGGTCAAATACAATAGCTCATTCATGATTCTAGCATACTATGGTGAAAAGGTATATATGACATCGTGGGCCCCACCACAAGGTTAATTGTTTTTCCAGCATTATCGACCATCAATAAATAAATAAATTAATTATTATTTGAGTATATGATAATTGTTTTGAATTTATAAATTTATGATTTTAAAATATTTTCGATAGCTATGTGAAATAATATTATTTGAATGAAAACTATTTTAATATTCATGGTTTGTTTAATATTATCTATAATTACGCATTGATTTCCTGACTTAGGTTTATCATGAAATAAATTTAATTTATATTACATGTATGTGATAAAATAAAAAAAATATTTATGCTATATTTAGTATATCATCATTATTTATTTATTATGTATTTATTGGAAGACAAATATATGGTGGATGGGGAAATCTAAATAGATATTTTATACATCCGCTATATATGAAGATGGGGAGCTCATTTCTTGTGTGTGATTCATTTTAATGGATTTAAAGATCCTCCCTCCTCCCACATCCTATATAGAGAAATTATCTATCCAAGAGAGTAATCCAAGAACACCTTTTCGGATCAACGACAAGAGATCGTGGTGATCATCACGATGTTGAAGAGATTGTTGGATCTCTACTCTAGAACAATGAAAATACGATGACCAGATTCTTAAAAAATGTATGTATAATCGAGAGGGTTTTAGCATCAAATCATTCATATAATAATTTCCATCAATGAGTTGTAGTCAAATTCAATGCCAAATCAAATTAGTTAATTTTTTATTTTATTTTATTTTCATAATAAATTCATATTTTATTTTATTTTCTTAATAAATTTTTATGAGATTCTAAATACTCTACCAGGGATCAGATCATAAGATATGACATAGTAACATCGATCTTATGATTAAATTTTTTAAATTCCCAACCCAAAAAATTCCATTGTGCACCCCAATACCTTAATTTAAAACATGATAAAACAGTGTAAGACTAATAATAAAATTAAATTATTTTTTCTCAAAAATTATACTAATCATGTAAAGTAAAATAGTATTTATTTATATTATTCTAGTAAAAATAAATTTATCCTCAATCAAAATAACACTAAGATCATTCCTGAACTTAGGGAATTTCTTCACTTGCCAAAATTTCCTACAGTAGGTATAGGTGTTCATAGATTAATTTACTATGGAAAATCAATTTTATGTGTTTTAATCCATAGTATCCAATATTAAATTTAAGGAGTAAGGTGATGAGTTTATATATATCTATGAGAAATATTTGTATGATGCATTATATGTCCAACATTTGATATTATAGTCTATTTTTATTAGACATCAAAATTCACTAGACAATGTGGGAGAAAAGGATATCCTCATACATACACAAGATCATTATTAGAAGAGGGAATGAAAATAGTGGTTTGAGCTTTACAAGACACTATTTAAAAGAAAACATGGAGTGGCTATGATTTCTAGTCCTTACATATTTTTATATTCGACTACATGAGAGGATCAACATTAAATTTTTAATCTACATTAAATTTTTTTCAAAAGTATCATACCAACATCATTTCCGTATAGATTATAAATTTTCTAAATTTAAATAACATTGAGAAGTCTCACCCAAATATCCCCACTCAACATCACCTTGATTCAAGGGAATTAAACAAGACAAGACTAGTTTTCTTATGGTGAATAGAAGGAAGAGAAAATTGAATATCCAAAAGACTAGTATTAGGATTAACGATTCTTCAAAATTTCTTTAGAATGGTTGGAAAATAAATTAAAGAGAAAAAGAACATTATTATATATTATTAAGAAATAGAAATAATGGCCATTGGAAGATTAATTGTAATTAAATAAGCTATGAGTTTTCTCTTTATGTATATTCATCTATGTAATTAGTTTTTATTACTACTTATGTATTAAATAAAATGTGTTTTAAATATGTGTATTGAAATAGAAGAACCAAGTATATTTATAAATATTCCAAGAATAAATATGGTCTTTCTTAGAAATAAATATGGATAATTCTTATATCAGTGTAGATTAGTGAATGAATTCATTATTTTCAGACATATTCAAGTTAATTATTGTTTAATATTAATAAAAAAATTATCTCAGTGTAAATTCAAACAGAAGAAGACCTAATTTAATTTTGGAGTATATTTTATTATAGTACTTTCATACACAATTTATATTTCCATAATTCCTGAATCATATATATTTTTAACCAACAATCAATAATGAATATAAAATATATGACTATGATTTACTCACTATGGAAAGTTGATTATTTATCTACTAAAACTGATATTAGTCGAAAAGTTTCTATCAAGAAATTTATTTTATCCTATATTGATCTAAGAAACTAGGATTACTAACTAAATGAAGATCATGATTCTAAAAACGAATCCTTTATAAATAAAGTTACACCATAAAGCTTCTTAAAGCAAGTTCAGAAAAACTACATGATTTATTCTAATGGTGTTTCGAAGTGGGATTATTTAATATATCATGAGATTATTTTATGTGATTATAAGTATGAAAAGTGAAGAAATGAAAATAATAGTTAATTGATATAGGGTCCTCTATGATGTCTTGTAAGATTGTATCATAACCAAGTATTCATAAAATTATTCACATGTGGATTGATGGTTATCCCAAACTATCATTACCTTGTACATAAATTATTTGATGGTAGTAATATTGGATTTTGGAAATAAATTTTATGTATTAAAAATATTATATTGTTTATTTAAATATATGTTTCCCAAATAGAAACACAATAACTAACCATTTTATAGGTACATTGACTAATGGATATCAAATTAAATAAATTATAGTAAATAATTCTTTATGTACAAAGTCTAATGATTAATTCGGACTATTTTCTAAAATTTATGTTATACATCAAATGGACATTGATAAAGAAACAAGTTAATCCCTATTAATTATCATATATTTAATAATAATATTCCATATTGGTTTAAAATGTCTATATATCAATAAGAGGATAGAACATATATTTTAATGTATTGGGAAAATTATTTAATTCAATTAATTATAGGATTTAGATACACCTGAGTTGGTATAGAATCATAGACTTCACTACGCTTAGTGAAAAGAATTTTTCCTAGAAATGATTACTATGTAAGATGTTAGAAAAAGGTGGAATAATATTTTACATGTCTGATGAAATGTTATTAAATATGAAGAATAAATCATAAAAATGGTAACCATATAATATTTTAAAGTATATTTGAATTTAGTAATTAAATTCATTAACTAAAATTCAAGGGTACTATATTTTTTATTTCATTTGACTTGATATTTCTAGTGATTATTAAAAAAATATATTATTTGTATGGTAAAATTCATAACCATTGAATCATGACTGATTAATAAAATAATTTTTATGGAATATTCTAGGGAATAAACCTTATATCATTTATCATTCCCAAAAAATTTGAATTATAATTTTTATAAAGATATTACATTATCATTTTGTGGGGTAGTCAGATATCTAGACTTGTTTCCTTAATAGAAACCCGATGGATGATGTCTGCATGACATAAAAAAATGTGTTGGTGACACCAATGAACATAAATATTATAAGAAAATTTAACATAAAAAATCAAGGATAGAAGCAAGAATAATGATCGTAAAATATTCATTTGGAATGGATATATTCTATGTATATACAAGAGGTTATTCTAAGTGCTGCTATTTTTATGATATATGTGATAATATCATATAGAAAATAAAAAAACAATATAACTTCTTTTCTTATACTAAGGAATGAATTTCTAAAATTATGACTTAAAATAGAATCCTAGTACTTGGGAGAGTGATATATAATGGAAAATATATAGAGTTTCTTAATTTTTTGATGGTATATACTTATAAATAATGTAATAATTCAATACCAAATTTTTTTCACATTACATGGAATAAAATATATCCTAAATTATATGCAGAAATAGGAGAGGATTATAAATAATATTTTATAAGCTCATGTTCTAGGAATTTATGTAATATTTAATATTTTTTACTTATGTTTGATATAGATTTTTCATGGAATGAAATTATCAAAAAAAACTATTGTTTCATTATTGAGTTGTAGATATAACTAATTGATAATATGTGAGAAAGTAAAATTGGATGTGGTCATGTTATAATGATAACTGTGAATACTAATTTTTATGAGGATATTACTCTAGTTTTATTTTTATAATGATACAAAGACAATTAAGACTATAAGTGGATAATAATTATATGTGGATGAGAAATAATCTCATGAATTTAACAATTGGAAGTATAAAAAAAGACTGTGTATCAGTAGTTTTTTTATCTAGCGGCAGTTTAAACTGCCGCTATATGGTTTTACAATAGTTTCAAAAAACCTCTACTAAAATTTGTGTCAGTAATCAACATGTTTAATTTTCTTCCATTTAGAGGAGTTTTCTTGAATGTGTCATAGAAGACATATTTTTTGGCTATTTTTGTTGTTTTACTGGTGGTTTTAGATTAAAAAATAACTACGATCTAGTGGCAGTTTTCATCCTCTTCTATAGTGTGTCCTTTTTACCTAATTAGACCACCACTAATAAAAATAAAACAACCCCTATGTAAATTTTTTCCATATTTAGTTGCGGTTTTAACCGCCACCTCTAAAAAAATAACATAATATAGAACTATATTAAACCATTGTGAAAAAGAAACTATCTATTGCAGTGGTTTAAAAAACCACTATATCATGAATTAAAAGACAAGTTGTAGGTTCTGCAGTCCCAGAACCTGTTGCCAGGACAACAAAATAGTGACACAAAATTTTTACCAGATCATGAAATATAAAAAAAAATTCAAGGAAAATTACATGTTAAATCTAAATAATTAAAATTCATTTATTCACACTAAAACATATAGAATAGACACATTGGCCATGGAAAAAACATATTAATAGTAATAAAACATTTATTAATACATTTAATGAATCAAAGAAAACATAACACATTTAAATAATCAACCTATAAGTAAATGTGAGACAAGATAATAAACATCATATATGATCTTATAGAAATTTCAATATCTATAGCCTGTTGAAACACACTATATAAACACATGGTTATACAACACATACCTAGAGAACCCATTATACCAATCCCATCTAAAATATAAATAAAAGGTAAAAAATACCCACATTGGATGTGATGATACATGAACCACCACTCTCCGCTGATCATTTCTCAATAATGAACTGTCCTCTTCACCTTCTCCATCTCCATCACTACTTCATACTACCAGCACATGTAAGAAAATAATATTGAAATCTAAAAAATGTTGTATATTTATATTTCAACGTAAATTCAATAAAAGTTTGTGAACTGAATGATTTTGATGTTGTTTGATTTACCTTCTCACACCAAATCATCTCTTGAAATATCCATTTGTCTTGAAAATACCTAAAGATGGTAATATTTCCAAACCCATCAGTGCACTAAACCAAGATACTCTCCCCAAAGGACATCACCAATTGCGTTATCCTTGGAGATTTAGTAGTACTGTGTTGGATTGACAACAAATAGTTCTTTAATTTTTACCTATAAATCAAATATCAGTAAAATTAGACGCAATATATATTAACATCGCAAAAACCGATAATAAGTTATTATAATGAAAAATTAATTCATACCTCCACTTTTTTGGAAATATCATTAACAAAAATACAATAATATTTTTTACGAACATTCAACCACACTTATGTTCGGAATTTTTGGTTTCAAATAATTAGTGACTGAATTAAAAAGATATTAATCAATAATTTAAAATTTTAAACATATAAAATTGTATAATAAATATATAAAATAATGAAAATATTATCATAGTCAATCGATTTCTAGAAAAACTCTTTGACCTTGCATTGTATGTACAACACTTCATCGACATTCCTATCATTTATTCAAATAAAATTATGTTCCGAACATATATTTTAAAAATTCATGGGGAAAATATATAGAAATGATGATAGTTGCATAGTATTAACAAACAAAATAAACATAACAATGTTAATGAATGAATGTACAAATGACATAAGTGGTAAATAAATGAAGGGGAAACCACACATATAATCATTTTATCCTCCAGTCATGTCATTTTACTACACCATCATTACTTCATCTAGAGAATATAATATAACAAGACTAATATTCTCAATATCATGATGTAAAAATATGTCCCCTTCTTACTATTGATCAGATTCAATGTTAGAGGTCAAATATTCCAATTCACCATCCATATCATACAAGTCTATTTGTTTTATGTGATCAAATACTCTCCACCCTTCATACATAACATCTTTCACATAATATAACATTTTATAATATGATGATAAGTTATATATATCTTCTACTTCACGATCACCAGCATCCATCATGTGAGAGAAGCTCACCGAAGTAAATTTCAAGGAATCTCTTTTAATAACCCTGATAATATCCACACAATTTTATATGAATAAAAAAATCAAAAAATGTATCTGGTGGTTTAATTCAATAATATCAGTCACCTTTCCATAGTATTCCACTATAGAAAAGGCAAATATTCTACTATTCTATGTTATTAAACCCTCTTCCCAATCATCTATATAGAATCTAAAGAAATCCATGAGGTAATAATTGAACATTCTAGGTTATTTTAGAGGGCCTCAAGAAAAAAACATCAAATATTGTGACAAATCTTATCATGTATATGTTTTAATGATTTGAAAAAATTGATGTAAAATATTAGATTTATAAAATATATGTATCAACCTAAAATCCATATTGATTTAAAAATTTATGAACATACACATTGTGAAAACCATTTTACGAGCACTTTATTAAAAGTTTTTGTTATATCTTTCTCATTTACTATTCGTCTTCTCATTTTTTTTCTATATACTCAACTCTTTAATAAATGGACATACAATTACAATATTTATAATTACATATCTATGTGCCTATAATAATTCAATTTCTGTTAATGTATCATTTGATCTCCTCCCAACTGATTAGCAAATATAAGGAATGGTTTTTGATTTCCCATTTATTTCAGACTGAGTTGATGTGTCGTCAACATGTCCAACCCGATTGAATCGTTTCTCAATATCATCTAAGTATCCCAGAAAAAAATTAAGACACTCCTTAACCAAATAGTCTTAAAAAATAGAGCCTTTATGTTGAGATTTATTTTTCACGTATGATTTCAGATGCCCAATATATTTGTGGAATAAAATAAAAAAACACAATTTTTCATTTAATAATGTTTTCAATTTTTTTACTAAAACTAAAAACATATAAATAAAGTACTTATCAATTGGATACAACCATAAATAATGTATAGGTCCTCCTAATATAGCTTTCACAGCCAAATGCATAGTTATATACATAGTGACAGTAAACAATAACAGAGGAAAGATCATCTCCATTGCACAAAGTAACAATAGAAATATCTCATGAAGGATTTCAAGTGGAAATGGATGTATAGTTTTCCCAGATAGTTGTCTAAAATATGTGTAGAACTGGAGTACAACAGAGGTAACCTTTTTAGGTAAAATGTACGCAATGCCAATGGATGTAACTACTATAAGAAAATATATTAATTGTTCCTTTTCAATCCAGGTATCATAAGATTACTTAAGTCAACAAACTTTGAGATGTTACTTGAATACCCATCATATACCATAACATGTTTTAAAAATCAATGTAATGTTTCATTATCCAAATTTTTTATTGCCAAAATATTTAGAGAATACTTTCCATTATCATTAGGCCAGAGATCACACTTTATGTTCATTTCTTGTAATTATTTCCAATCATTGATATGGTCCTTCTATTTCCATACTCATTAAGAAATGTGAAGATCAAATTCTCACAAAAAAATCTCAAGATTTATCACATCACGATTATTCCACAACAAATTAAATTACCAACATATAATTTTGAAGAATATAATTTCTTTCATAAATTGGTGTGTTATCATTTCACTTGACAATGCACTTAGAACTCATTTCCCATTATCATTCAAATGATTTACATTCCCCAATTATATTTCAATGTTTTCAAGTTGATTCAATATTTCAGAAATTGTTAACAATTGTGGCGGTGTTCTGCGATCAATGAAACCATTGGATTTTTACATGTTTAGCAGAAATTTATGAGATTCATCGAGATATCGTCAATCAAACATGAAGAAAAATTTTCTACTATTAGATAGATGTGTAGGATTGAAATCAATTTAAAAAACAAGACCATCCAAATGTGTGTAAGTGGTCGAACCAGATAAATTACCATGTTCAGGGAAGTCACTAATGGTCCACGTTAGAGAAGCTTGCATTTTGAAAATTGTTCTAGAAGATGCATAATATGTCTCTACATCGATGAACCAAAACTCCTATAATTATTCAATTCATGGATGAAATTATACATCAATAAAATTTCCAAGCATTTCTTTCTCAGGAATAATCATCGAAATAATAAAATATGTTTCATTCATACACATCCATTTGAGAAGATTACAAGGGATCAAAACAACTGTCCAAATAATATAATTGGTAATCAAAGTCCAAAATGGATTAAATCAACCGGCATCCAATCCCAATATAGCATTCATTAGGCATTATGAGAAATCTAGATATAATGATTCAAATTTATTCCATGATTTTGAATCTCTTGGTTGTCATATTAACCCATCATTGTTATTATCTACATAATTCCACTTCATGTGTTCGGATGTTTTTGAGGATGTGAATAATGATTACAATAAGTTCATTAAATAAATGTAATTCAAAACCAATATAGGTGTGTTCATTTTCTTCTTATTTATTGTAGTATGTTCACTAATACTTCCAACATCATCCATAGACTACCATCTAGAGGAAGAACATTTCTTTCAGTCCTATCTTTTGGAATCCTCTCCCTAATAATGCATAACATCATTGGGACTCACATGAATTTTTTTATAATTCAGACCAAGATAGTTAACAACTCTATTCATATTTGAAAAATAATCAGGGATCTTATCTTCAAAAAATGTATCATAAAAAAATTTCAATGTCATGTACATCACCTTATTTGTAATTCCACATAGGAATTTTATATGGTATAAATTTAGCAAAAAAATGTTTTGAATATTTCAAACATCCACTATATAAATATCGATTTTCCATCATCAAATAAACCATTAAACACACACACATATATATATATATGCCAAGTGAAGATTTCACTTAGATTAGTCTCTATTGAATCAAGAGGAGGATCTGACGTTATATTGCAATCATTATCTAGTTTTCCTAAAGTCTCAAAACCATCACATGTCACATTGCTATTTGTAGCACCCTAAAAAGGATGTTCTGCTATGTTTAATGTTGATATTGGTGTCTTGCAATTATGAATGCATCATTTATAATTTTTAACATCTCATTTTCCATTTTAGTTGATGTTGGGATCTCATTCTATATATTTACATTAGTACGAAACCTTTATATTAAGTTTGATTCTATTTTCCAAATACAACAAAAATAATTAATGGATAATTTTGTCAATATAGGTGTTCATAAAATCCATCTCTCTTTAATCGTCTTTTAAATTTACATTTTAGACATGGAATTATTATTCTCCCATCAACTGATCGATTGGAAATTTCAAAATCTAAAAACTTCCCCGACCCCATGGCATACTAGGGTGTGTTCCATAGTAAGGTGATCTAGCTTTTATCCACATATATAACAATGTGACTACTCATTATGAATAAATTTAAAACACATAATTATTACTAAAAAGGAATGTAGATTCATATATACTACTGGAATAAAATATGAATATTTTAAATAAAAATACACTACCTTTTAAAACTAAATATAACGATATGTGAAATAATAATTTAAGACACTTCTGAAAAATAATATAACTCTTTGGACAATTAGAATATTTCAATGCAGAAACTGTTTTAGATTAGTGAACTTCAACCCTTCTTTGATTAATATAGAATAAGGAAATGTAAGACCACTAGAAATGCCTCAACAAATCATTATAATGAATACATGAAGTTCTCAATGTATTTATTATTCCTTATACACTTCTTTCCTTATCTTATATTTATAGAAAAAACACAAATGGATAAAGTTATTTATAAATACATCGAATCATCTACACTTGGGTGTTTCTTAAATCTTCATCATATATTTAAATCCAAAAAGTTAAAAATTAAAATGAAAACATATTACTATTTAATGTATCATGCTCAAATTCAGAAATACTCAATGTATTTCAGTTTGGGAATCATTTTCCAATGACAGAGGCTTTCTACAATCTAAACAGATGATACACACTACTAATAAAATATAAATGGGAAATTTTATACTCATCTATCCCACTTAAGGTAAAATAAGTTTTTCACGGGCTTTATAAGGGTACCTTGTAATTTTTATAATTTTCATAAATGTATCCTTTATAATTTAAACCTCACATAAATATAAGCTTCATTTTATGCATGTTATATATATATAAATTGTAATGTTATATAAGTTTAAGAGAAAATTACAAGTATTTCATAAGGCTAACTGGTAATGTTGTGTAATGGTAATATTTTACTTTAACAGGTCATATAAAGGAGTGTAGAAAATTTTTATAAAGGCACTCATAAATTACATAAGGGAAATAAATTTTTTTTGAAGAACATATAAAAGAAAAAAACATATATTACATTAAATATTTAAAGGTTTATAATTCATTGTAGAAGGGTAAATTAGATTTTTTTTCATTCATCTTAAGGGAATATTAGCACTTGCGTAGAGATAAGAAACATTTGTGTTAAGGTAAGAAACACTTGTGTAATGTTAAGTGACACTTATGTAAAGGTAAGAATCACTTTCATGATGGTAAGAATATAATTGATTCCAATACTTGAAATTACATTAATGTTTTCCTTATGATAAAGACACAATAAAATTTCCAAATAATTTATTTTACCACATGATTGATATACAAGATTACTTACATCATCATTCATTTTTTACACTCTCAACATCATTATTTTCATCATTTTTATCCTTTATAATCATCACATTGTTATGTTTATATGTTACTTTTTTTTCTCATGTGGATGGATAATTGGAAACCAGTAAAACATCAAATTCTTCAATCCACTCCTTTAATTTTAATCATGAATTTACTAAGTCTCATTTCTATTAACATTAATACCAATGAAAATTAATTATCTAGAAAATATCGTTTTTATATGGATAATCTTTTACTCACACCCTACTCAGTAATTTTACTACACTTATAGAATTCATGATCACAGATCTGTTCATGGAAAAGGTATCTATGGTGTAAGGTTGAGTTTGTAGGTAGGATGATATATATATTTCTAGATGTGGTTTGGATGAAATTCTTTCAGGTTATGGTTTTATTTTTTTGGATTACCATATTATAGATACTTTTTGTTTGTTTTTAGTTTTGTATTTTCCATTCCATACAATAACTTCATGGGATATATTTTTATATGTTTCTACTATAACAGTTATTGTTTAATTTTTAATTTATTGATTATTGTTATCAATTTGTTTATATACTATAATTTTCATCCAGTACTGGGGGAAGAGTCTCCCCATACCATTATATAGGCCCTTACTGGTAGTTAGAAAACACTTTTTATGGGGAGGAATTATTGAGGTCATGTGACATCCCTAGCTCAGACCAGATTGTTTGGGTTGAGGTATTAAAACTCACATCGTAAGACCAGGTTCACTAACTTGTTTTTCCTCTCTGTATTCATTAGGGGTTTGGTAGACAAGCGGTAGGATGTTTGAGACACAAGAATTAGGACTATGTCAGTTTTTGGATGAACTAGGGGTATTGACCATTGGAGCTCCCTCGGTTCTCGTTTATGATGTTTTACGCTATTTTTACACAGGGTTATTGACTGTGAGATCTATCAAGAAGGTCATTTATAAGTTATCGATTCCATGTTGACCCAGGGGTATTGACTGTGAGAGCTACCCATGTGGTTATTGGTAAATGATTGATGATATGTTAAACCAAAGGTGTTAGATTGTG
Source organism: Viscum album (assembly GCA_963277665.1). NCBI lineage: Eukaryota > Viridiplantae > Streptophyta > Magnoliopsida > Santalales > Viscaceae > Viscum > Viscum album. The sequence goes on along the minus strand of OY728146.1, from coordinate 1,671,581,332 downwards.
TCATCTTCCCATAGGGTTTTTTAATGAATTGGTTCTATGTTTAAATAAAGGGGTTAGACCGTGATAGATTTCCCATAGGGTTATTTATTAATTATTGAATGAGTTTTCCATGAAAAATAACAATCATGGATTTAGTATTACATGATTGTTTAGATGGTCTTCTCAGACAACTGTTTTGTTGCTGTTACACACGGGGATATAGAGAATATGCAACATCATGATATTTCATGATTAAAAAAATGAAATAAATGTAAATTAATGTAATTCAAAAATTTAAGACCTTTTACATTCGAGTACTTTCTATTTTATTGTTTTATTTCTTCATATTAAATTCTATATATATTAATTGATAGTTAGGTAGAGTTATTTTGGTGGTGGCCTATTTAGATTCATCGCACACCCTGTTTGGGAAAAGTTTTTGAACCGAACAGATTATATGGTTCCAGGAATAGTTAAGGGAGTTCTCCCTTATTTATCAGGTATATGAATTTTGTTGGAGATGGAGATCATGGGACCAAGATGAGGCTTGCGATAATGATAGAGTTTAATTTTTTTGTACATTATTTTATATATTTGTTTTCAGTATTTTGAAATTTTTTATCTACTTTCATAGATACATATTTAATGAATCATTTATTTATTATGGCTTCTATAGGATTTAATTTTGTCTTTCGATGTTTACTTTTGTGGTATTAAAACTTCTAATATTGTAATTATCTATTTTCCATTTTTTTTACTCTTACAATTAGAAAATAGTTCCCCCATAATGACAATTATTCCCTCACTGATAGTCTAGAGACTTTGGTATTTGGGGAAATGGGCTTGAGGACATGTGACCAACCGGGTACAGGTAACCCTTCAGTGGCACCCAGATTAGGGACGTCACACTAATGTTCACATATAATAATTTTCGAACCCTTTTGATGAATTTGTGTTATGTTTTTACATTACTAATCATTTGATCCCATCCCTCGTTCCCTTAGTTAGAAAGATTAGTATACCCTAAGAGGTGTCTAGAAGGGGATCTTGTATGATAATATTTAGATAAATGTTCATAACTGTTGTAAAATAAGTTGTTTCTGTCACTAATATTCAAATACACTAATCCTAATGGTTCTCAAGATTCCGTGAGATTTTTTTAATATGTTACATTAATATGAAATATAGTATGTTTATCTTGTTTTACATGACTTAGTATCAAATCTAGTTTATAATGAATGTTTTTAGCACCATACTCAGGACTATGGTCCTAGCGTGTCTCAAGTATTATAAAAAACATTTGGAAGAAATATATGTTCTTGAAGTTAAAGTATATAAGATAATGATTTAATGTTAAATAAAGCATAGTCTATAAGTTAATGTATAATAAAGAACATCAAAAGTATGGACACAAAATTGTTTATCATTGAGGGGTGTAATTCTCTCGAAAACCATTCTCAATATAATATTATGGTGTCAAGAATATTCTTTGGGATATAGGTTGTGCTTTGGGGGAATGTTTAGTTCATCTATATTGAGTGATTTGGTGTTGAAAAAGAATCTAATGGGTGATTTTTAAGAAACAGATGTTTGAAATTGTTTTTTTAATTTTTTCCACGATAATTTGTTTATACATGTTTTTGATAGAAGTTGAAGATGTGGTTGTAAGTTTTTGAGGTATATATATGAAAGATGTATGTTTTTGTGATAAAAAAATTTCACATAAAGTTATCATGTTCCAATTGAATGAATAAGATATTAATTAATACTTATGAAGATCTATGTAATTTATTTTCTAGTAATATCATGATAACTTAGGGAATTTTAATAATAACTAAATTTGATGGATCCAAAGTTGATGGGTGTTCATGAATAGAAGTTAGGTTTATGGATATTAAAAAAACTATATTGAGTATGTTGTAAAGTGAAAAAGAAAAGTGATGGATATAATTTTTTGATTATATTTGGTTTTTTATAATTAACTCACTAAAAATTAGTAAAGTAATGTTTTATAGATTTTTAGGTAATTGTATGTTTCTATAAATTTTGGTCATTGAAACAACACATAAGGGAAAAAAATTACATAATGTGTAATACATTTAATTTTCATATAATTTATTTGTAGAAACTTTTATTAATTATGTAATATTTATAAAGATTATTATTTTGAGGATAATAAGTTTCTGAAAGTTATTATACATAAATATGATTTGTGGTTATTTGGATGAAATAAAATTTTAGTATCTATCATATGTGAAAATTATGGTAATTAGACTATCTAATTGTTTTGGTAATATAGATAAATGTTATATTTGCTTTTATTTCTAGTGAAAAATTCTGAAATGATTCTGGAATGACTATGATTCAATTTGATTCAGATTAAAGAAAAGATGAATGCAATGAGATTTATGAATGTTAGATCTAAACATCAGAAGATATCCTATAAATAAAAGTTGGGAAGGATCCTTTGTAGAGTATGATGACGTTTTAATGTTTATAAAAAATCATGAAAACATTTATTATATTTATATATTTATTTTTAAGTTACAATGTTGAGAATTTTTAATCAATAGGTGATGTTTGAGAGGGATAAGTATCCAAAAAGTAAAAATTAGTAAAATAAAAACATTTAAAATGATATAAAAACAAATTTGGGCACTAAAGTAAGGAAACTTAAGAATAATAAAGGAAAACATTGGACTAAAAGATATGAAAAATATTCAGAGTAGAAATAAACAAGCAATTTGATAAGTATCGTAAGTTTTAGAAATATCATATGAATATGAACTTTATTTGATGTAAATATATACTATCATGGAAATTAAAGTTTAAATGTATAATATGGTGAATAAAGGAATATGAAATATGGATAAGGCTAGATGAGTGGAAGATAAGTTTATCAAAAGATAAGAATCTATGAGGACATTGTAGAGAGTCTGAATAATGTGTTGAAGCAATATAAGGTAAACCTATGAACCTAATATCTTAGTCATGGGATGTTAGAAGAATCAAATTATTTTAAATCAAAGACAAACTAGAAAATAAATAGTTAGATATTAATGGATCATATGCTGCTAGAATATATTTCATATATTATTTTTTTGATGTTAAATAGACTATGGTGATGTAGAGATAAATTATCAAGATTAAAATAAATATATCAGAAATCATGAATCTAGTTTAGTTTCATAAGATCCTTGAATAATATTGATGGTGATATTTTTGAGATCATTACTAAATAATGACATCGATTTCTTTGGTGGAATTCAAATGTGGTTGACTAAGATCTAAAAAAAGGGGTAATTATAGATCTATAAGAACTATCTTATCATACTAGGTATGGTTATATAATGGTAAATTTAATTCATATTTTAGGAATCATAATATTTTTAGAGAAGGATTTTATAGGGATATAGACATATATGATCTAGTATATTCATATAGTCCAAAAATATCTTATTAAAAAGTTTTTAGAGTAGTGGAGGAAGTTCTTATCATTCGATGGATCACTAAGCTAAGGTAGTTGATTACTGAAGTTGTAACTAATATATGTTCTAAATGTGTTAATGTTAGGAGATTGAGGTGGTGAGCATGAGATAATTATATAAAATTTAAAATTATGATTGAATTATCAACTATTTATTACTAAATGTAACAACCCAAACATTTATAAAACAAATAAAATTTTGAATGAATAAATTCCGTATTAAGTAAAGTTTTATAGAAAACAGATGATCTATATTTTTTTTACTATTTCCAAATATATCTTATCATACTTAAAAGACAATAAAGCATAATAATTTTTGAAAATATAGTCGTTCTTTAGTGACTATTAAGGATATTATATATTAAGGGTTATAATAATATCTAATTATCAAATAAATAATAAAAAATGGAATCAACTATTTGGATTATACCCTTTGAAATCCATTTTATAGAGATTTAAAGGGATATGGCTTCACTAGGATATTCCCTTCACTAATCCAAAGTCTAGATATAACAACTAAAACATGAGATAAACCATTTATGGGAAACGTTTGTTCTTATTACGATCAGTTCTTAAACTATGTTCATTTTATTTCCTTAATAAGTCATCCCCATCATAAACCATAACATTTGGGTGTATAATGATGTAATACGGGGTTATGTATCATGACCCAAGTAGTATGAATTTGTTTTATTTATTTTTAATAAAATAATCATTGTATTTATCCCTTTTTATTATTAATTTCTTAAAATTATTTCAGTAAAATCATGAATTTTGAAATAAATGATATTAAATGAAATTTATTATTATATAAATTAATAAATAATTTAACGAATTTTAATGTTATTTTTATATGGGACAAATAGTTCTTTGTGTCTTAAATAATGGTATTTTCATATAAAATGACTTTTATTAAAATTTAGATTTAACTATTTGTTAAATTGTTTATCTTTTACCGTGTCTTCTTGTATTTTTACAGTGTATAGTAAATAAACATACTCTAAACATCCACGAGAACCTCAAGTGATTCATTAATGACATATATATTTTACTTATTACCTTTTTCTAATCCTTAGATTTTTAGGAATATTATATAATTTAATAATATAATATTTGTTTTAAAAACACATTTATATAAATTTTGGAACTATTTAGTATTTGGTTTTTTTGAAAGTCATCACAATTTGATTACTTATAAAAAGATACATTGAATCAACCATAGTATGTCAAATTTGCCTAGAAAATTATTTTATGTCATAAAAACTTTTAAATTATATTTATTTTATTATATATAATTCCATTTATTTGATTCTTTCATTAATAAGGTAATTACGACATCATCATTGTGTCACAAATAAATATAATTATTTAATGTCTAAAAATTATAAGTAAATTACCATTATTTAAAAAATCTATTTATATTTATAATTAATATTTATTGTAGATTTTATATTATGTATAACCCTATATTAAAAATGGTTTAGATAATAAACTTTGAATTTAACACTTTAAACTCTTCTCTGAATAAAATAGTAATAAATTTCCTAATCTAATCTAAGTTGATCTAAAGTATCATATTTTATTCATATGTTTGTTTATGGTCGAATTACACTTATCCAATAGAATTCGGATATGTGTTCAGGTAAGAATAATATCATTTTTACCCTTAATTACCCTATTATCTTTTAACCGTGGTAAATTAAAGTAAAATGGTTACTATTCATAAAAATCTATTTTCCTCTTATTGAACCACATTTTTCATAATTATATCAAACATGTCTTTTAGATTTTTGAGATTCCACTTGCAGAAGTGGTAAAATTATGTTTTATGCGAATTTGAAAATTCTCCTAGGAGGTGGGAAAAAAACGGTGAAATGTTCAATAAAATTATATATATATATATATATATTATCAAAACAATGACTCCAATGAATTAACTTGAACATATATAGGTATTATTTATCTTTTTTGACCTAAAAAAATTTAAATAAAATATTTATTTATTTAAATAAAAAGGCGGTTAAAAATAATAACGTAGTGTTTTTCACTATTCATCAAAAATGAAATGTTTACTAGAAAATAAAACAAATTCACTATCAGATAATTTTGATATTCCTAATTCAAAAAAATTATATTTTACAAAATTCAAAACATATAAGTTGCATTTATTAATTTAAAATTAATTCCCGTTGTCAACACCAAAAGGCACGTTTTTTCTTAAAAGTAAAAAGTATCAAAAGATTAAAATGTGTTTATGTCAAATTTAAATGTGAAATTACTTATAATGACCGAAATTTTAGTAAATGATAAAAATGAAATATAATTATATTTCAAAATCATTAAAATGTATAATTTTCCACTATAAATTATTTCGATTCAAAAAGTTGTTTTCAATTAAAACATAGTATTTTTCTCAATTTATCAAAATATGAAAGTTATCAGAAAAGTATCAAAAATTTATACAAACTAAATTTTTAAGTCCCTCTTATAAATAATAACTTAATTTCATTCAATTGAATATAAAAGTTTCAAATATTGATTTTAATAAGGGCTCTCCCAAAAAGGTGGTAAAATATTATTTCTTGAAAAATACTTCTTCTATCTGAAAATAAATGAATTTTTTCTTATATTATATCTAGGAAACACATAATATGGATATTAAAAATATATATAGTATATAAGATTCAAAATGCAGTTAATACTGTTCATAGCCACTTTTTGAACGGCTTGTTTGGAAATGTTGCGGTGCGCTCGAACTTGGTGTTGCGTGTAGCGCAAGTTATTAAATTACATTAACGAGATAATGTACTATGAGATCTTGGGGTGTAACATTTTCCAATTCTTTAATAAATTGAATTCTCTCAATATGTAATTTTTCGTCGATAAAATGGTTTAAAATCAAGAAATACCTTTGTTGAAAACCCACATTAGAAATTGGGTTAACAAAATTTATTCTTAATAAGAGGGAAAGGGAAATGAAAAATATACCACCAAATTACGATCTCTATTAGGAGAACCTTGGTGGCACTTAGGGAATTATAATTGGAGGGAAAACATAAATATTTATAGGCAGTGATTAAGGTCACCAATCAGAATATATCATTTAAATATATTGACATAACAAATCCATTATCAAAACCACTTTCAATACCAAAATACGTACAAAGAGTATATGGTATTTATTTTATTTTTTAATAAACATTTTGGATTTTTAAAGAATCCAAAAATAAAATAAAACTCATGCCGGCATAACGGTCTTTATCACCTCTTTCGTAAAAAACATCCCATTTTTTGTTTAGTAAAATGCTACGTAGAAAATGATTCCCCTTGATATGAAAAGTCAAATGATTTTATACACCGTATAAAATAATGTCGTTTAGAAATCAAAGGATTCCTCAGTAAAAGGAGATTGAGATTAAGTCCCTTAACTAATGTTTAAGAATTAATTTACAAATATAATAAGGGGTAATATATATATATATATATATACTTGACAAGTAGAGTTACATCCTTTAACCAATTCCTACCACAAACTCATCTTTCACTCCAAAAGATTTCAAAAAAATATTCTATTTATCCTAATCGTATAGGGTAACAAAAATAATGAATTTATAATTCACCTATTAGAACATTTAAAAAAGAAACTACATTATACAATCCCGGAAAACACATTGGCGAGTGGTAGGTGATGCACCCTTGTCACCCTTCGGTTGCAGGTTCAAGTCTCGTGGCCTTGCCGGACATGACTGGTTGTTGCCCGAGCTCTTGGTTGTCCTTTTTATGACAATCAAAAAATAACCTTAAAAATTTTATCCAATTTCAAACATGATACATTTCAACCATTAGAATTATCCAAAATTCTTCTATCCAAACTCACATTCCAAAATTTATAAGGAAGTTAACCACAATGAAGATCCTTTTTTCCATGTAATAAAATGTGAACACCATCATTATGTATTCTTTTAAAACATGGTAGGACCCTAAATTACCATAAAACCTAATTTTTTTACATTCATGCCCCTTATTATTTATTGAATACTGGATATATTTATTATATCCAATATTTTTGAATATTCCAACAATGATAAAATAAACAAAATATTAATCAGTTCCAAGGGAGTCAAGTTTACCCAATATAATTTATCCAAATCAACCATCTTTTATTCCAAAATCACTACCTCATTATTAAGACCATATTCAAGATTACCTTTCCATAAAACATGTATTTAACAAAAAAGTGTAGCTTACTATTAAGTCACTTTTAATAGAACCATATAATCTCAAATCCTCAATAAAATAGTCATGTAGTACATCCTTATTTATCTCTGTAATTCATATAACCAGTGTATTGTTGACACAACACTCAAATGAAATTAATTTATAATAAAAACATAATAACACTAGTCATTCCTCTTTATCAGAGGTAGTATCATAACTTGATTATTATCCAATATCATCATTTGTGGTATACTCTGATGACTGGTAAACTGATTCGTGTAGTAACCCAACGCCTTGTAGATGAATCATTTTAAATTGGAAACATTTTTATACCCTTGAAATCACGTACTTGGTGTCCTTTTTCTCCACACTTATAACAAACTCTCATTCCCTTTAATCATTTACCAAGGTGATTCTTTCTACATTTATCACATATGGGAAAATCATTTTTTCCCTCTTCTCTTTATCCATCATTCTCTCTACCATCCTTTTCTTCTCTTGCTTCCCTTCAAAGACATATGACTCAAAGAATTATTTACTTATCTTATTAACACTTGATATTATTTCTTCATGTGATGAGAATACATGGGAGACTATTTACATTATAAATGTTGGATTAACACCATGAAAGATATGATACTTCTTACTCTATGGATCATACGTATTGATGGAGTTCTAATTCCTTCTACTGGGAGCCATTTCTAAACAATGGAATATATTAGGTCAGTTTATGAATCACAATATATTATTCCAAACTTGAAAAATACCTAATGTAAATTGAACAGTTTAGGGATATAATCCATAATAATTAAAATGATTTCTTTGAGGAATTATTTAATCCTAAGTCTTTCATAATGACTTATAATGAAAATTTGAATTATCCTAAGCATAACCCCCGAGAGTCTCGTAACCAAGAGTGAAGAAAGGCCCATTATCATGCACCAGTTCACGTTCAAGTAAAAATCAAGTAGATTTTTTGGGTTTTACCCCTAGGTACATCTGTAATAGAGCAGCCTCTACCTGCTCATATTCAGAGAGGGATGTATTATTTGGAAAACTCACAAAATCTCCACAGTAACAAAATTCTAGGAAGTTCTTCTATACAAATCCTCAAAATATATCGTAGGGTAATGTTCTCTAATAAGAGTTTAAATAAATATATTTCCAAGGTTGTTGATAAAATTTTTATGATACCAACTTTAATGCCCCAACCCCAGTTTCCCAGAGTTGGTACATTATTTTTATATATTGGAATCATTACAAGGAATAAAGTATCAAAATATCGATAGTTTAACAATCTTAGAAAATATATTGCATACATGAACATTACATTACACATTAGAAAATAAAACACAACAAAATTGAATCTTTGAGAACACCATTATTCCCTTTTAGCTTAACCCAACATATCATTCATAATACACTTCTTTGAAATCCTATGGAAAATTAAACATAAGAAAGGGGTGAGCTAAAATGCTCTGTATGGGTAAGAAATAAAGTGGAGGATAACATAAATATTATATATGGTGAATAATTGAAACTCGTGCCTTTAGAACTAATAAAAATGAACACTTTTATGGTACGAATACGAGCTGAGTAAATAATGCCATAATAAAAAAATCATGGGTATTCTACTAGTCAAAGGACCACATGAACCATCATTAATATTTTCATAATGAGGGAATGTATAATGTCAAAAATTATGAATCATTTTTTCAATTCCTCAGACAAGACTTCTAAAAATGATTAATGCCTCGTCCAAAACCATATATCAAATTGGGAAAGGCCTCGACCAATTAGACATCTATTTGTCTCATGAGAACTACCGATGCATCAAGGATCTATAGCGGGCTCCACCCATAATGTACTATGTCCAATAAATTCTTCTTATTAAAAGGTTGATACATAACAAAAAAATTCGTATTAGAACCAGTATATGAAATATCAACAATTTAACCATAAACCAAGAATTGTATAAAAATAACACATCCTCAGTAAAACATATCACAAAAAATTCAATACAATATGGAAGATTTTTATCATAATAAATCAACTTCAATAATGTTTAAAATTCATCAAAGGATGTTGACATAGATGAAAATGATTTGTAAAAGTCTTTGAGAAAAATATACCTTTTTCATGACCCTTACATTTCACTTTCCTTTAGTCGAGGGTACATTTAACCTTATATATAAAGAACGTTGTATGTTATAAAATTATACCAGAACCATATTAATATTTATGATATCATACATGATTTATTTATGACTTTATACTATCTATATAATAATAATTTCTAGGTTCAATTAACTCTTCGAGTAATAATCACTTTCTTTATCGTATGTGTTTCAACTTGTAACTCTTGATTGTATCAAATAGATCAGAATTTAAATACTTCCAGAATATAAAAAATTATATATATATCATATATATTCAGAATATAAATATGTATAATAGACATATATATGAAATGGAAAACACAGTTTATGGAGACGGTAGGCCGTACATACGCATAAACGTTGTTTCCGTTTTCATATCCTATTGGACGAAACTAAGTGAATAAGATATATTTCAGTACATATATATATATATATCCAGTAATATTATTATGTCATATATTATATACTTATTAATGATATATATTTTATAATCATCATTGAATGGTGAACGTGGAAGTGAATCTTATCACGTTGTGGAGACGGTAATCCGTACGTACATACGAGTGAAAAAATCATTAAATTGATGAAAAAATCATATGTAATTGGATGGTATATCATATATAAATAATAATTAACATGTTATATTTATTATTTACATCAGTAATTTTCATTATTATACCCATCTAGATAATGAATTGTTTGAATAACAAACTACACCTCAACATAGAGGCGGTAATCCTTACGTACGCACGTATGGTGAATTTGTCATTTATAAGATGGATATAATAATGAAAATGGTTGTAAAATTTTTATAATAACATCAAAATATTTAGAATATACATGAGTTATTACTTTATAATAGAAACCACAAAGAAAGAAGAAGTGGAAAAAGAAAAGAACTTGAAAGAGGTGATGAAATATTTACCTCTTCTTCGGATTATTCCTTTTTATTTGATCAAAAGGGCTTCATAGGTTGGCTTTATGATCAATGTATGGCCTCTAGGATGAATGTAGGAATGTTGGGAGGATATTTTTTTAGGTATTGGTAGTGACAAATGGATTTGGATGTGTGAAAATATGTGAAGGGAAAGTACCATTTTATAAGAGGGTTGAGGGTCACTTTAGGAAAAGCTTGAAATATTATTTTATAATAAAATAATTTTCATTTTCTTATGGCTCCTAAATGATTCATTTATAGGATAAGGTGGATATTGTCAAAAACTACTCAACCAACAGGTTTTATACAAGTTTAGGTCACTATGATAACCTTGTCTTTTAGATTTAACTATTAGTTAAATAGTTTATCTTTTACTGTGTCTCCTTGTATTGTCACACTATATAGTAAATAAACTTACTATAAAATTACAAGAAAACCTCAAGTGGTTAATTAATGACATATATAATATTATTTAATCACTTTGGATGAACCTTATATTTTTAGAAAATTTATATAATTTAATAATATAATATTTTTTAAAAAAAATCATTTTTGTGAATTTTTTTCACTATTTATTATTTTGTTTTTTTTTTGAAACTCATCACAACTTGATTACTTATAACAAGATACATTTAATCAACCCTAACATGTCATATTCACTAGTAAAATTTTCATATGTCATAAAATATTTTAAATTAGATTTATTTTAATATTACTAATACTATTTATTTGATTCTTTCATTAATAAGGTAATTACTGCATCATCATTGTGTCATAAATAAATTTAATTATATAATTTATAAAAATTAAAAATAAAATACAATTATGTATGAAATAATTTTATCTTTCTAATTAATATTTATAGTCGAATTTATATTATGTATAACCCTACATTAAAAATGGTTTAGATGATAAACTTTGAATTTAACACTTAAACTCTACTTTGATTAAAATAGAAATAAATGTCCTAATCTAATCCAAGTGGAACTAAAGGATCATATTTTATTCATAATGTTTTTTTGGTCTAATTAAACGTATCTAATAGAATTAGAACATGTGTTAGAGTAAGAATAATATCATTTTTACCCTTAATTACCCTATTTACTTTTAACCGTGGTAAGTAAAAGTAAAAAGTTACTATTCATCAAAAATTATTTTCATCTTATTGAACAACATTTTTCTTACTGATATAAACAGTTTGTCTCGCATTTTTTAGATTCCACTCACCGAAGAGGTAAAATTATATTTTATGCGATTTTGCAAATTCTCATCGGAGATGGGTAAAAGGCGGTGAAAATTTCAATATAATTATATATTTATATATAATATTATAAAAAATGACTCCAATGAATTATATTGAACATATATAGGTATTATGTATCTATTTTGACCAAAAATAAATTTAAATAAAATAATTAATTATTTAAATAAGAAGTTGGTTTAAAATAATAACGTAGAGTTTTTCCCTATTCATCAAAAATTGAATGTTTCAGAAAAAATATAAAAAATTCACCCTGATCTAATTTTGATATTAATAATTAAAAAATTAAGTCTATTTTAACAAATTAAAAACATATATGTTTCATTTAATAATTTAAAATTAATTCATGTTCTCAACACCAAAAAGCGGGTTTTTTTAAAAAAAAGTATCAAAAGATTGACATGTGATTATTTTAAATTTAAATGTAAAATTACTTATAATGACATAAATTATATTAAATGATAAAAATTTAATCTAACTATACTTTAAAACCATTCAAATTCATAATTTAACATAATAAATTATTTCGATTAAAAAATTTATTTTCAATTAAAACGTAGTATTTCTCACTATTCCTAAAAATATGAAAGTTATCCAAAAAAGTACCAAAACATTATAAAACCTAAATTTTTATGTACTGACTCTAAATAAGAACATAATTTATTTAAATTGAATGTAAAAGTGTCAGATATTTGTTTTGAAAAGGACTCACCATTAAAAGGTGCTAAAATTTCATTTTTTTAAAAATACGTCTTTTATCTGAAAACAAATTAATTTGTTCATATATTATGTCTAAGAAACAAATAATATAGATTTAAAAATATATATAGTATGTAAGTTTTAAAATGAAGATAATTTTATTCATAACCACTTTTTGAACGGCTAGTTTGGTAATGTTGTGGTGCGCTCGAACTCGATGTTGCGTGTACCACAAGATATTAAATTACTTTAATGAGATAACGTACTATGAGATCTTGAGGTGTTACACTTTAAATGAGTATTAGGTATCTTTTAAACCTTATAAAGGATTAGGTATCCTGATCTATATTTCTTTGAGAATCAACTTTCTTTTTATCCTTTCTAGGGTGATAATTTATTGAGTAGTCATAGTCCTAGATCAAATCCAACCAAGACCTTTGGGTCCTGGTCAACTCTTTTTCTATGAATAAATATTTTCAAATCTTATTGCCAATACATATTTAACATTTTTCAACATAGAGATAATAAATCTATATCTTCAATAAAAATATTACATATACCTAATCCAAATCATGAATGAGTTAATTTTTATCTTGAATCTTTAACTAACTTATGGGATATGCAATAATCTTGTCATTCTTCTTGAGTAAACATATCGATCCATTTTTTAAGCATCAATATACATTATAAACTCTTTTCCACTTTTGGAAAATGTGAGTAAAGGTGTAGTGACCAACTATATCTTGATATCTTTAAAACATTCTCCATATTAATCAATCTATAATAACTTAACATATTTCATAGTTAACATGGATATTGGATTTGAAATTCCTGAGATATATCTCATAATGTTTTGATAATATTAAGTTAATCTAAGAAATATATAAATATCTCCATTTTAGTGGTTAGTATATTCCATTATTCAGCCATATATTTCTTTTATGTATTCAAAGATATACCCTCTATTGTGATTACAAAACCCAGTAATTATACTTTCTATAACTAAAATACACACTTTCAAATTTTAGCATTCAATTTCTCGTTCTTTAAGTTCTATGTGATTCCAAAAATTATCTTTATTATCTTCCTAAATAACTGAATTGTAACACCCGAGACATTTATGAGAAATATTTTGTTTTTATGTTATATAAATCATCACAGTAATCTTTCACTACACACAACACTAGCTTGGCTTGCTTTACACGCAATTGTGGCCTTCCTCGATAACTTGTGTCGTACGGAATACCGAGTTTCACTAAACAATGATATTCTATTAAAATATTATTAAAACTAGCCGTTATGAATAGTACTAAATGAATTTTGAATTTTGTAACATTTTAATTCAACTTATACATTTTCTAGAATGAGGTATAAAAGCAAAATCAGTTTTTTTGGATAAAAGAAATATTTTTAAAAAAATACAGTTTTGCCGCCTTTTGATGGCGCACCCACATTAAATCTAGTTTTTGACATGTTTATAAGTTAAATTTGACAAAATATAATTCTTCTTTTGAATCAGGGTATAAAAATTTACTTTGGATAAATTTTTGATATTTTTCTGATAACTTTCATATTTTGATGAATAGTAAAAATATTCTAATTTTTAATTAAAAACAACTTTTTTTAAATGAGATAATTTATATGGATAAATTATAATATTGAATGGTTATAAAGTATAAATAGAATATATTTTTACTATTTAATATAATGTATGTCATTATCATTAATTTGACATTGAATTCATAGGTAAAAACATTTCAATCTTTGGCAATGTTTTAACTTCTAAAACCTGTTTTCTTAACAACGGGATTTATTTTAAATTAATTACTGCAACTTATATGTTTTGAATTCTGAAAAATTTATTCCATATTCAGAATCATTGGGTCCAAATTATGTTAATAGACTACTTTTTATTTTTGGGAATTATGAATAGTAAATACGGTAAATCTTATTTACCATAGTTAAAGGTAAATCAGGTAATTAAGGGTAAATATAAGATTATAAAATTACCCTAACACCTGCCAAAATCTTATTGGATGACTAAAAGTCGACCCATATAACATAAGGGTCGGCTTAGAATCATTTAATGGACTTTTTTCCATGAAAATAATTTAATTATTATTAAAACCAAAGAATGTGACAACATGTCACTTTCTTAAATCTTATAAGTATAATAATTTTACTTTGGTGATAAACTTAATGAAACATCGAACATGAATGGTCTCTAGATAATACAATTATCTACATCATAGTAATTTATTTCGAATTTTTAGGGATTAAATAATTATCATTAATAATGACACAATAGTGATGTTGAAATTATTTTATTAATTAAAATATCAATTAAATTGTATTAAAAATATTAAAATAAATATTATATGAACTATTTAATGTGCTACACTAATTTTCTAGATACATATGACATATTATTAATCTATTAAAGCTTTTAGTTCGAACATATCTTCTGTATATATTTTATTTAAATTCAAATAAATAAATAGTGTCAAAATTGACACTATTGTTATTTTATAAAAATAACATATTATAAAATTGTTTTAAACCACAAAAATATTTAAAAATTACAAATTAAAATTTATATGGTCGAAACTGTCATAAAGTGTCAAATTATGTAAAATTCACAACACATATGTAATTATTTATAATAATTTGAAATTTAGAATATTATTACCACAAATAAAATCAAATTGATAAATAAAGATAAATCAAGTTGATAATGTTTAAAATAAATTCCAAACATGTCTAAATTTTATTGGTTGATGATATTACAAACCTATCTCATCTAATCTTCGTATATGAGTCATTTTGGAAGATTTTAAGTGGGTTTGGGATTTAATATAAACTAATATTTCTTATGTTTTCAAAGGTGCCCCTCTCCTCCCTTATAAAAGGGCACCTCATCCCTCTCTTCCTCACACCAATTTGAGCCTTCATTCTCGGAAAAACCCTGCCCATTTAACTTCCCCACTTCATTAGAAACCAACTAGAGGTATGGGTCTTATCAAAAGACCAACTCTAGTGCCTTAAGAGAAAGTTTAAAGGAGGCACTTCGAGAAAGAGGTAATACCTTCTACCATTTTCTTCAAGTTCCATTCTTCTTCTACTACCTCTTCTTTAGTTGTTTCATTATGAAGTAATAACATCAGTATCACTTATATACTTATATGTTATTATAAATATGAAACAACCCTATTTCACCTCTTATCCATCCTACGGAAAACGAAATCACCACGCGTGCGTACGTACGGAATACCGTCTCCATGCTGTGGTGTAATCTATTTTCCACCACCACCTTACTTGGATGGGTATAAGGGTGAACGTAATGAATATATATGATTATTGTAAAGTGTTATTGATTATTAAATAGTATACATACACACCAATCCAATTCCACGATCATGGGAACGATATCATCGCTCGTGCGTATGTAAGGAATACCGTCTCCACGATGTGATATGATTCGTTCTACATGATCTTCATTGAGTAATGATTATATAAATGAATTGAATGAATGAATATTATATATATTACACTAAAACCATTCTGGAAATGAGGTATCTATAACCTAAAGAGAAGAATATGAATTTATTCGACAAACACGCATAAAAACAAAAAGTAATAAACACCCGAATAACAAGTAGTAATGAAATATTACTAAGAAGAAGCTAAAAATATGACCATATAAGATATCATAAAAATAATTATGATACTGGAATAAGTCAATAACATTATTTAAATTATTATACAGGAGTTTTAGACACATACGAAGCAAATTGGACCTAAGGTAAGGGAAAATATCACAATCTCATTTTTATCCGATATTGTTTATACTTTGGTATTTAGTGGGGTGTATTTCATCATCCACATCCATTTTTCCTCAATATGTAATATTGTTTCCATCCACCTACAACTGTTTAAATACAATTTTACCCTTCGGTGAGTTTTTAGTAAAAGATATGAAAGGAATCTTTTGTCGTTTTTTGTACGATGTACTTTTTGACTTTTCTGACAAAAGTACAAGAAAAATGTTTTTTAAACTTATACGACATGAATAGATTTTTAAAACATTATTTCCAAGAAGATTCATTTACAGGTTTTCATTTTTATTTTTAAATAACTTCTTTTAGTTTAAAATTGTATGACATGTTAAAAAAGGAAAATGTTTTTGAAGTAGAAAGGATATTTTCCTCAAGAATGGAGTTCAAGTGTTTTATCAAAATTATTTTCCATCTAAGATAATATAGGGTTCTCTTTTTATCCCTATTATTACATTGATTTGATTATGTTGTGATGGAATTATTTTTATGAATTCCTTTATCTTATATGAATTTTTTGATGATGTCACGATGTTTAAGATTCCCATTTTTATTACATGAGTTATGCAATGATGTATGATTTATGATTTTGTGGAACACATAAGAGTGGCATCATTATGAGATGTGTGGGACCTATATATCCCTCCAATGCATTGGGTAAAGATTTTATATCTCATGAGATAGACATGGCTGGAATGGTAGGTTATACTGGTTCAGTGAAATAGGACTGAAACGAGGAGTGAACTCGGTTCAGAAATGGACTTTGTCCACTAAGATAGTCTTGGAAATGAGTTTTGACTAATAAAAAATGATTCTCTATGATTATGTGTGTATGCCACAAAGATTCATGTTTTAAGTTATGATTATTGTGATTACATTTCACTACCATGATTTATCCCATGTTATGAAATTATGATTTCTTTTGCAGGTTAAGATTTCCAAAATGTTATGTTCTTATGAATATGATGTGATTGATTTTTGTTTTGTTTACCCTTACTGAGCATTTGAGCTCACCCTTTTGTATGTTTTCTTTCCCCCAGTTCAGGAAGAAGGTTATTAAGTAAGATATTCCAAAAGGGACTATAGATATGAAGAAATAAATGGGAGACAATGTAGATGCTTTATGAACCAGTTGTTTATGTTTCCAAGTTTCTAAAGACACTATACCTATACATTCCTTTCGTGGTTTTGTTATACGTTGAAATAAGTATGATTCAATTCTGATGTAATAACAATGTATGTAAAGTATGGGTCTTTATAGTTGGTATCAGAGGAAAGGTATAGTCAACCTTTGGAAACTAGGATTTTAAAGCCTTAGTAAGAATCCTAAGCATATGTCTAAGCATAGAACACAATCCTAGTGTTTTAGAAATGACCATGAATAACCTAGGATAAGACCTTAAGTGTGAAATTTTATTCTTTATTGTGTGGTTTTCCTATTATAATTAGTGTTTCTCACACTATTCTTCTTGGTTTTAGTCAATGGCTGGAACCCGAAGGAACCGTGTTAATGCGGAATGCGATGGGCAATACAGTGATTGTCCCCCTGAGCAACCAAATGTTATAGGAGATGGAATGAAAAATCTTGTAGCCATGCTCACACAACTTTCTCAAGCTATGAATCATACAGGATGTCCAAATGAGAAAATGAAGGAGAAACATTCTGTTGAATCCTTCATGAGGCAGCATCCACCTTCTTTCAACGGGTCTACTGATCCATTGGTTGCTAAACAGTGGATTAGTACTACTGAAAAGATATTTTCAGTTCTTTAATGTTCTGAACATGATAAAGTCATCCTAGAAGTGTATCGTTTGGAAGGAGATGCTGATCAATGGTGGAGTATTATTAAGAATACGAGGAAAAGGGATGAAATTGAGTCCATAGAATGGGACGAGTTCAAGAACTTATTTTTCAATAAGTACTTCCCTCGTATTCTCCGAACAAAGATGGAGAAAGAGTTTCTCGAACTGAAGCAAATGGATGATGAATCTGTTGGTACCTATGAAGAAAATTTTACAAGACTTGCAAGGTACGCTTCTGGTATTATTATCCAACCTGAGAGTAAGATCGATCGATTCTTTAGTGGCTTAAAACCAAGTCTTAGAATGGAATTATCCATAAGGGACTTCAATAGCTACGAGGAAATCGTTCGATGTGCTCTCAAAGTCCATATGGAGAATAGAGTAACCCATCAGTCATATGGGTTTGATAAGAAGAGGAAAATGGAATTCAAAGGAAAATATAAAGAGCACACTGAAAAGAAGATGAGCTTTACCTTATGCTCAATGTGTGGAACGAAACATGGAGGGAGTTGTCTTAAAGGGACAAGTAAATGATTCAAATGTGGAAAGGAAGGTCATCGGGCATTTGAATGCCACAATGATGGGAAGAAGATGTCTAATGATGCAAACAAAGGAAGGGACACACATAATGAACCTACTACACTTCAATGTTTCATGTGAATGGAGATAGGAAATTATACCAATAAATGCCCTAATCCAAGGGTTGTTGATGATGATCGACATCAACAAAATCATAAGGCTAAGGACAAAGGAAAGTCACATGCAATTTCTATCAGCGATGTGGAGTATGATAACGATGTGGTGAAAGGTACACTTACCATCCACTCTAAAGTAGAAAATGTTTTATTTGATTCTGGATCCACCAACTCTTTTATTTCTGAAGATTTTTCTAAGGGTATCACCATATTACCTCGACAATTAGATGTTGAGTTAGCTGTGACAACACCTAATGGCACAATAGTCACATCAAAAGTTTATAATTCTTCCCCGATTGAAGTTTGTGGGGAAGTGCTTCCTGAAAATCTTGTGATCCTTCCTATAGTGGAATTTGATGTGATTCGTGGCATGGATTGGCTTTCTTTATATGGAGCTCATATCAATTTCCAAATAAGGGTAGTCACATTTCATATTCCAGATCAATCTATGATCGTCTATCGATGCAAGGATGAACATAACCTTCCAGTGGAAATTTCTTCCATCTTATGGGTCTCGATTCCACTAAATGGGGGTTATTTATCTCAAATGGTTGGTGAGAAACTCACAATTAAGAATATTCCCATTGTATGGGAGTTTGATGATGTCTTTCCAGAGGAATTTCCAGGACTTCCACCAAATCGTGAAGTTGAGTTTTCAATAGAACTCGTACCGGGTGCTTTGCCTATTTCAAAGACACCTTATAGAATGGCCCCAATTGAGTTGCAGGAATTGAAGAAGAAACTCTAAGAGAATCTTGATAAGGGATTCATACGCCCTAGTGTGTCACCTTGGGGATCACCTGTTCTATTTCTTAAGAAGAAATATGGATCAATGAGACTCTGCATTGATTATCAAGAACTTAACAAGATCACTATCAAGAACAAATATCCTCTCCCACGCGTTGATGACTTATTTGACCAACTACGCGGAGCTCAGTACTTTTCCAAGATTGATCTTCGTTCAGGGTATCATCAATTAAGGGTAAAAAGGGAGGATATACCAAATACAGCTTTCCGTACAAGGTATTGACACTATGAATTTATAGTGATGCCATTTGGTCTTACTAATGCCCCTGTTATTTTCATGGATCTGATGAATATAGTCTTTAGAGACTACCTTGATCAATTTGTGGTAGTCTTTATAGATGATATTCTTGTCTATTCAAAGAGCAAGGAAGAACATGAAGATCACTTGAGAATTATATTGAAGACCCTAAGAAAGGAGAAGCTTTAGTCCAAATTTACCAAGTGTGAATTTTGGCTTAAAAAAGTTGCATTTTTGGGTCACATAATCTCAAAAGAGGGGATATCTGTGGATCCATCAAAAACAAAGGTTATCGAAAGATGGTCAAGACCAACAACAGTAATTGAGATCCGAAGTTTTCTTTGTTTGGCTGGATATTATCAACTTTTTGTGAAAGATTTTTCACGATTATCTAATCCACTCACCAGGTTGACTCGGAAAGGAGTTAAGTTTGTTTGGACATAGGAATGTGAAAAAAATTTCAAGGAGTTGAAAAGAAGGTTATCCAGTGCACCTGTGCTCACACTGACTTATAGTGGAGAAAGGTTTGTGGTCTACAGTGATGCATCCAAGAAAGGGGTTGGGTTGTGTTCTTATGAAAAATGATATGGTGATAGCTTATGCCTCACGACAGTTGAAAATCCATGATCAAAATTACCCAACACATGATTTGGAGTTAGCTGCGGTAATATTTGCATTAATGATTTGGAGGCATTACCTTTATGGTGAAAGGTGTGGTATTTATACTGATCATAAAAGTTTAAAGTAATTTTCACACAAAAGGAGCTGAATATGCATCAAAGAAGATGGTTGGAGCTGATTAAGGATTACGACTGCTCAATTCATTACCACCCTGGGAAAGCAAACAAGGTGGTAGATGCATTAAGTTGACAAGACTATACCAGTTTATCCATGATGAGGATCACAAAAGATCCAATATTTATGGATTTACAAAGGATGGATCTTGGAATTATAATGGAAGGGGAAAAATCATATCTTTCTCAAATGAATGTTCAACCATCTGTACATGTGAAGATTAAAGAGGCATAGAAAGAAGATGTAATGTTACAAAAGAAGGTGAGAAATGTTCCTAAATTCATCCTTGATTGTGATTGGATAATAAAGTTTAGGAATCGGGTTTGTGTTCCTCCCATCCCCAAATTAATGAAGGAGCTGCTGGATGAGGCTCATAGTTCTTCATTCTCTATTCATCCAGGAAGCACGAAGATGTATAGGGACTTGAAAGAGTACTTCTGGTGGGATGGAATGAAAAGAGATGTTGCTGAATTTGTCTCTCGATGCTTTGTTTGTCAACAAGTTAAAGCTGAGAGACAGAAGTCTAAGGGGATGTTACAACCATTACCCATACCCGAATGGAAATGGGAAAACATCACTATGGACTTTGTCATAGGACTTCCTAAAACATCCAAAGGCAATAATACTATCTGGGTCATAGTTGGTCGTCTTACAAAGTCTGCACACTTCATTGCTATTAGAGAGGACTTCTCTCTTGATCAGCTTGCCGGGATATATGTAAAGGAAGTAGTAAGATTGCATGGAGTACCACTTTCTATTATATCTGATCGGGATCCGAGATTTACCTCGAAGTTCTGGCGAAGTCTTCAGCATACTCTGGATACAAAGTTGAGTTTCAACACTGCTTATCATCCTCAGACAGACGGTCAGTCTGAGAGAACAATTCAAACTCTAGAAGATATGTTGAGATCTTTCTCTATGGATTTCAAAGGTGGCAGGGATCAACACCTACCTTTGGTGGAATTTTCATATAATAATATCTTTCACTCCAGTATTCAGATGGATCCTTATGAAGATCTCTATGGAAAGAAATGCAGGACTCCAACTTGCTGGGATGAAGTTGGGGAAAGAATTCTATTAGGACCTGATCTCATTGATGAAATGGTAGAAAAGGTATGATCTATTAAAAAACACATAAGACCAGCTCAGAGTTGACAGAAAAGTTATGCCGACAACCGAAGAAAATACCTAGAGTTTGAAGTGGGTGATAAAGTGTTCTTACGAATATCTCCATGGATGATGGTCATGAGACTTGGAAAGAAGGGGAAGTTGATCCCTAGATATATCGGTCCTTTCGAAATACTGGATCGTGACGGGAAGGTAGCTTACCGATTGGCTCTTCCACCGAATCTCTCTCAAGTACATGATGTGTTCCATGTATCTCTCCTGAGAAAGTACATACCTGATCCTTCACATGTACTTAGCTCAAAAGTTGTACCACTAGAGAAAGATCTTTTTATAAAGAACAGCCGATAAAGATTTAGTATCGTAGCGAAAAATTCCTACGAAACAAGACCACTCGTTTGTTGAAAGTTTTATGGAGGAACCACCAATTAGAAGAAGCTACATGGGAGCTTGAGGATATAATGAGGGAGAGGTATCCTCATCTGTTTGTTACAGATTGACGAATTTCGAGGGAGAAATTCATTTTAAGGGGGGTAGAATGTAACACCCGATACTTTTATGAGAAATATATTGTTTTTATGTTATATAAATCATCAAAGTATTCTTTCACTACACACAACACTAGCTTGGCTTGCTTTACACGCAACCACGACCTTCCTCGATAGCTTGTGTCGTACGCAATACCTAGTTTCACTAAACAACGATATGCTAATAAAATATAATTAAAACTAGCCGTTATGAATAGTACTAACTGAATTATGAATTTTATAACATTTTAGTTCAACTTATACTTTTTCTAGAACGAGGTATAAAAGCAAAATCAGTTTTTTTTTATAAAAGATATATTTTTCAAAAAATACAGTTTTGCCGCCTTTTGATGGCGCACCCACATTAAATCTAGTTTTTGACATGTTTATAAGTTAAATTTTACAAAATAGAATTCTTCTTTTGAATCAGGGTATAAAAATTTGCTTTGGATAAATTTTTGATATCTTTCTGATAACTTTCATATTTTGATGAATAGTAAAAATACGCTAATTTTTAATTAAAAACAACTTTTTTTCATTGAGATAATTTATATGGATAAATTATAATACTGAATGGTTTTAAAGTATAAATTGAATATATTCTTACTATTTAATATAATGTATGTCATTAGCATTAATTTCACATTGAATTCATAGGTAAAAACATTTCAATCTTTGGCAATGTTTTAACTTCTAAAACCCATTTTCTTAACAACGGGATTTATTTTAAATTAATTTCGGCAACTTATATGTTTTGAATTTTGAAAAATGGATTCCATATTCAGAATCAGTGGGTCCAAATTATGTTAATAGATTCCTTTTTATTTTTGGGCATTATGAATAGTAACTATGGTAAATCTTATTTACCATAGTTAAAGGTAAATCGGGTAATTAAGGGTAAATATAAGATTATAAAATTACCCTAACACTTTCCAAAATCCAATTGGATGACTAAAAGTCTACCCATATAACCTAAGGGTCGGATTAGATTAATTTAATGGGCTTTTGTCCATGAAAATAATTTATTTATTATTAAAACCAACGAATGTGACAACATGTCACTTTCTTAAATCATATAAGTATAATAATTCTAATTTGGTGATAAACATAATGAAACGTCAAACATGAATAGTCCCCAGAAATCTAATACAATTATCTACATCATAGGAATTTATTTAGAATTTTTAGGGATTAAATAAGTATCATTAATAATGACACAATAGTGATGTTGAAATTATTTTATTAATTAAAATATCAAATAAATTGTATTAAAAATATTAAAATAAATATTATATGAACTATTTAATGTGCTACACTAATGTTATAGATACATATGACTTTTTATGAATCTATTAAAGCTTTTAGTTCGAAAATATCT
Source organism: Viscum album (assembly GCA_963277665.1). NCBI lineage: Eukaryota > Viridiplantae > Streptophyta > Magnoliopsida > Santalales > Viscaceae > Viscum > Viscum album. The sequence goes on along the minus strand of OY728146.1, from coordinate 1,671,557,391 downwards.
TCTGTATATATTTTATTTAAATTCAAATAAATGAATAGTGTCAAAATTGACAATATTGTTATTTTATAAAAATAACATATTATAAAATTGTTTAAAAATCACAAAAATATTTTAAAATTATAAATTAAAATTTATATGGTCAAAAATTTCATAAAGTGTCAAATTATGGAAAATTCACAACACATATGTAATTATTTATAATAATTTAAAATTTAGAATATTATTACCACAAATAAAATTAAATTGACAAATAAGGATAAATCAAGTTGCTAATGTTTAAAATAAATTCCTAACATGTCTAAATTTTATTGTTTGATGATATTACAACCCTTTATCATCTAAAATTTGGATATGAGTCATTTTGGAAGTATTTATGTGGGGTTGAGATTTAATATAAACTAATATTTCGTATATTTCCAAATGTGCCCCTCTCCTCCCTTATAAAAGGGAACCTCCTCCCTCTCTTCCTCACACCAATTTGAGCTTTCAAGATCGGCCAAACCCTGACCATTTCACTTCCCCACTTCCTTAGAAACCTACTAGAGGTACTGGTATTATCAAAAGACCAACTCTAGTGCCTTAAGAGAATTTTTAAATGAGGCACATCGAGAAAGAGGTAATACCTTCTACCGTTTTCTTCAAGTTCCATTATTCTTCTACTACCTCTTATTTAGTTGTTTCATTATGAGGTAATAACATCAGTATCACTTATATACTGATATGTTATTATAAATATTAAACAACCCAATTTCACCTCTTATCCATCCTACGGAAAATGAAATCACCGCGCGTGCGTACGTAAGGAATACCGTCACCACGTCGTGGTGTAATCTATTTTCCACCACCACCTTACATGGATGGGTATAACGGTGAAAGTAATGAATATATATGATTATTTTAAAGTAGTATTGATTATGAAATAGTATACATATACTCCAATACAATTCCACAATCATGGGAATGATATCATCACTCGTGCGTACGTACGGAATACCGTCTCCACGATGTGATGTGATTCGTTCTACATGATCTTCATTGCATAATGATTATATAAATGAATTGAATGAATGAATATGATATATATTACACTAATACCATTATGTAAATGAGGTATTTATAACCTAAAGAGAATAATAAGAATTTATTCGACAAACACGCATAAAAACAAAAAGTAATAAACAACCGAATAACAAGTAGTAATGAAATATTACTAATAAGAAGCTAAGAATATGACAATATATGATATCATAAAAATAACTATGATTCTGGAATAAGTCAATAACATTATTTAAATCATTATACAGGAGGTTCGGACACATACGAAGCAAATTGGACCTAAATGAATTGAATTAATGAATATGATATATATTACACTAATACCATTATGTAAATGAGGTATTTATAACCTAAAGAGAATAATAAGAATTTATTCGACAAACACGCATAAAAACAAAAAGTAATAAACAACCGAATAACAAGTAGTAATGAAATATTACTAATAAGAAGCTAAGAATATGACAATATATGATATCATAAAAATAAGTATGATTCTGGAATAAGTCAATAACATTATTTAAATCATTATACAGGAGGTTCAGACACATACGAAGCAAATTGGACCTAAGTTAAGGGAAAATATCACAATCTCATTTTTATCCGAGATTGTTTATACTTTTGTATTTACTGGGGTGTATTTTATCATCCACATCCATGTTTCATCAATATTTAATATTGTTTCCATCCACCTACAACTGTTTAAATCCAATTTTACCCTTCAGTGAGTTTTTAGTAAAAGATATGAAAGGAATCTTTTGTCATTTTTCGTACGAGGTACTTTTTGACTTTTCCGACAAAAGTATGAGAAGAATGTTTTTTTAACTTATACGGCATGAATGGATTTTTAAAAAATTATTTCCAAGAAGCTTCCTTTACAAGTTTTCAAGTTTATTTTTAAAAAAATTCTTTTAGATTAAAATTGTATGACATGTTAAAAAAGGAAAATGTTTTTGAAGTAGAAAGGATATTTTCCTCAAGAATGGAGTTCAAGTGTTTTATCAAAATTATTTTCCATCTAAGATAATATAGGGTTCTGTTTTTATCCCTATTATTACATTGATTTGATAATGTTGTGATGGAATTATTTTTATGAATTCCTTTATCTTTTATGAATTGTTTGATGATGTCACGATGTTTAAGATTCCCATTTTTATTACATGGGTTATGCACTGATGCATGATTTATGATTTTGTGGAACACATAAGAATGGTATCATTATGAGATGGATGGGACCTAGATATCCCTCCAATGCATTGGGTAAAGATTTTATATCTCAAGAGATAGACATGGCTGGAATGGTAGGTTATATCGGTTTAGTGAAACAAGACTGAAATGAGGAGTGAACTCGGTTCAGAAATGGACTTTGTCCACTAAGATAGTCTTGGCAATGAGTCTTGACTAATAAGAAATGATTCTCTAGGATTATGTGTGTATGCCACAAAGTTTCATGTTTTAAGTTATGATTATTGTGATTACATTTCACTGCCATGGTTTATCCCATGTTATGAAATTATGATTTCTTTTGCAGGTTGAGATTTCCAAAATTTTATGTTCTTATGAATATGATGTGATTGATTTTTTTTGTTTACGCTTACTGAGCATTTGAGCTCACCCTTTTGTATGTTTTCTTTCCCCCAGGTCAGGAAGAAGTTTATTAAGTAAGATATGCCAAAAGGGACTATAGATATGATTAAATAAATGGGAGACAATGTAGATGCTTTATGAACCAGTTGTTTATGTTTCCCAGTTTCTAATGACACTATACCTATACGGTCCTTTCATGGTTTTGTTATATGTTGTAATAAGTATGCTTCAATTCTGATGTTATAACAATGTATGTAAAGTATGGTTCATTATATGAATACTAGATAATATCATCTATTAAGGATACAAAAAATTGATCAAAATAGTCTCTAAAGAGTATATTCATCAAATACATGAAGATGGAATGGGAATTTTCTATTCTGAAGGAATCACTATGAATTCATAGTTCACATAACTTATATGAAAGGATATAATGGTTATATCTTATATTTTCAGCAATAATGAGTGATATCTAGATCAAAGGGATATCTTTGAAAAGTTTTTATCTACTCATATCAGACAAATAATGTCATTAATATGGGTTATATGATAATTTTTCATGATTTTGATATTTTTAAGTTCACAATAATCATTTTAGAGACACATTAATCCATATTTATTCTTAATAAAGAATATTGTTTCACCCCATGTTGAAGCACGTGGTAATATAAAACTATTTTCTTGATACTCATGAAATTTCATCTTTAATTCCTTCAATAAAATCAGGGTAATTCTATTTGGATTCCTTAATAAAGTAATAACACCATTTATGATTCCTATTGAAAAATAAACCACATGATCTGGGGGAAGAATATGATACTATTCTAGAGATATATTAATAAATTCTCAAACAATATAAATATCATCAATATCATGTTTTCCCCAATAATTTGATCTATATACTCCCTCATTATTGGGTACTAAGACCCATATAATGTATGTAATTCCTATATGGGGATAATAGCCATTCTTGCACTGAAATATCATCATAGGTTTATTCAGTATATGAAATTTGACTGCCCAATCTATGAAATTAATATTTTTTCTATGTAGAGAGAGCCAATCCTTGTCCAAACTCACATAACATTCCACTAAGTGGGAATAATAATATTTAACTATATTTGTTACCAAAAACATCTACTAGATAGAAGATGTAAACAAGGGATTAAATCATCACATTAATATAAGTATTAATAGAATAATAAATATAAATATTTTCGGGATATGAAGAAATAATCATATATACTTTCCTAGACATGAAGGAATTTTTAGAACCCATCTTAAATATAATGTTTCAATATTTAGAAAACATATAACCACCACCAATTTCATGATTCTTTCATCAGTACCATACTAAAACTAAAATTTATATATTGAGTATCAAGTAACATTAGTCAAATTTAGTATTTATATGATGAATAAAATCAATCTTATTTTGTACTAAATTAGGACACCTTCGTTTAATCATATAACGTTATTATGTTCATCCTACATCAATTTTAGTTTATTATAGATTATTTTAGTTTAAATCCCCTTATTCATTGTAACATAATCCCTAAAAATAACTAAACCTGATTTTATACCTACTGAAAAAAATCAATTAAAAAATATATAAAAATTGCATCATTTTACATGAATATTCATTACATATCATAATAAATAACAACCTAAAACCTAATGGTTTAGTGTATTTGGAGATTAGATACCTTACCGAATAATTTTAAAACATTTTAAGAATCTCCCACATATATGCTTCACATAATATATACTATTTCAAATATCATACATAATATGCATCTTCATAACATATGAAATGTAGACATACGAAAGGTTGTGATCATATGATCAGTAAGGGTAAACATACAAAATATAAATTGAGGATCATAAATGAGTATGAGATAATCATGTGGGTATGAGAACATAATAAAGGTGAATAGTAATAACATAAGGGAATCACACCCAATAAAACATTGATCTAGAAAATATTATTCATAGCATGCTGATTTTATCATTACATAAGACATAATTCCTTGGAGAGTGGAAACAAGAGTAAAAAATCTTGAGGCATGAGAACATAATATAATAACATCTTTAACATAAATTTTTTCACAAAAATAAGAATATAAATTATATTATATTTCATGGATAACTAGAAAGACATTCATATCATAATGGATATGGCTGACCACCTACATAAAAAATAGATAACTTTATCGAACCACCTATATACCTTAACAAATTATAATTCGTCTAACCACCCTTATCCTATCTAAATCTCATGAGGTATAATAAATTAATGAAATAATTAGAGGTCTATAATATATTCAACAAGTAAATAATAATAAACCATATGTATCTAAGCCACATGACCTAAAAACATTCATAATAACATTATTGTTTAATTAACCAATGAGAATATGTGGGGATCCAAAAAACATAAAAATAACATCATCAAAAGACATCATAAAAAATAATGTGGATGGTAATTATAGTAGATAATTTTAATAATACATAAAAGATATTGACATAGATAAAAACATTTTTATAAGATTATTAAAAAATATCGTTTCTAAACAATTACAAATATACATAACCTTTAATACCATTTATTTTAAAATTAAAATTTAAAAAACAAGGGAAATATATACTACTAAAAAAACCATGTAAATTTGTATTTCATGTTTAATTATGAACTATGGTGATAAAATCAAGGTAATTTGATCATGAATAAATATTTAGGGAAATATTATTTTTACACTTTTCTACAGAGAGTCAATGTTGGTGAAGAACAACCCTAGAAAAAATATTAAAAAAGATTAATTTTTTAAGTTATGTCAAAAACATTGAAAATTCCTTAATAAATCATTTAATTATAGATAATGATGTCTATAAAACAAAATAATGAATACAGAAATAGAATATAATGATTCCCTATAAAAATAATAGGTAAAGTCGCCTCAACATTCAAACATTCATTCGGTCCAATTATCAACTGAAGGGATGTAAATTGGAATGGATTCATTTAAACCAAAAAAATAACAAAATAATAATAAAATAGTTGTATTATAAAAATTTAATAACAAATATTTTATCTATATTGAAATACAATCATACAAAATTGTGATTTCCAAATGAGATTGGAAAATAAAACATTAACTTTACCCCCCAACATCCATGAAAGTGATTCAAAATTATATATAATAAAAAAATCATCATAATAATTTATTTAAGAACGTTATTCATGTAAATTTAATTTTATAAAATTTAATAATAATCATTCATTACACATATATTAGTTATTTTTAGTTTATTTTCAACATCCGATATTAGTTATTTATATTATTTGGTAAAAGTTTTATATTGGTGACTTAAATCATCATTTATTGATACCAATTCCATCATTTAAAAATAATTCATGGGAGTGAAATAATTTTTAGTAGTTATTAATTTATTCCCATGTCCTTTTTTTGGAAATTATGGTTTTGGTTCTTAGTAATTGAATCCACTATGATTATTTTTCATGTAATTTACAGATAATGAGTTACATAATAATGGTAATATATTTTTTTCAAACATTGAGAACCATATTCCATAAATAAATATATATTTAATATTATATTTTACCATAATTAATTTATTCATACTTATTCTCATTGAAAATGATGATGTTGGTATATCATTATTTATATATGTGGTTGAACAAACCCAAACAAGAACATGTTAATCAAGAGAATGAGTAAGAATTTAGAGTTATATAATAGTTATCACGTTTTATTAGAAGAATAATAATGTTAATATAACATCATTATATTGGATAATTATATTTACAAAGAGTAGATATGATAATTTCATTCAAAAAATTAGAGATACAAATAGATACTTACTTGATAAAGATGTCCCTCTAATAAACAAGTTTGATTAGAATGAAGTATTTAGGCTTCATTCATGGAACCAAAAGCTATAGAACATCTAATAAAATTTAGTATATGGGAAATGGAAATATATTAAATGGATCACTGAATGTTATGATTTGTTTGGTTTGGGTATATGAGGGTTACATTTATAAGTAATGTTTGACAGGAATTTTGGTAAATATTCATTTAATAAGTTGTAATGTTTTCATTTTAAAATGAATGTGAATAAAAAGTGGAAAATGACATATATGCGATAATTTTTAGTTATTAAATCCCTGATAAATAAATTTTTTGATATGTTTTTATAATATTTCATTCCTTTATCACATAGTTTTACCCCCTTTTACCATATTTTACCTTTACGGAACTAACTAAATTTTAACCTAGGTGACTTATTTTTTACAATTAAAAATTAAATTGACCTCATTAGAAGAATTTTATGTTATAATTATGAATTTTTATTCCTATTAATCTAATTCAATTTTTAAAAATATGAAATTTAACCTTTAAAAGAAAACTTGAAATATATAAAAAGCAACATTAATTAATAAATAATATTTTTAACATTATATTATCTTAATCCAAATTGATATAAATTAAAACTTAAATAAGTGTTAATATTTTTGTTTATTAATCGAATAAATAAAATATATTCATAATTAAAAGTTATCAGTTTAATTAATTGATATAAAAATATAAAATACTAAATAAAATAGTTCATTAACATATAAAATTTTGTAACATTAAATAATATTAATTTAATTATATTAAAAATAATGCACTAAAAATTTAATTTTATTAATCCATTGGTATTAAACCCATTATTTTATTTTTATAAATACATAAAATTATTTTTTAATAATAATTATAATACGTAAGGCATAAAAAATTACACATTAATATTAAACTATTTTAATTAAAAAATTTCGTTTCATTTAATATTAAAAATATTTTATCTTCATTTAAACTAATTAACCATTGGATATACCCAATGAATATATATCCAACAACCAATTTTTTGACAACCATATGTCCAACAACCATATTTCTAGTGGACATGTATTTATAATAATCATATTTTATTTCTATATGTAGCCTTACATACATTATTAGAATAATTCATCCTATTAATTTACATCTCTACCAATATATCTACTATATTTATAATACTTGGATTTATTTCCATAATTTTAATCAATGTTTTAATAATTAATGAAAATTGTGAGATCAAGGATTTCATGTGTGTGGTATTTTTATATAACTGTTGTTTTATTACTCATGAAATTTTTTTAATGATGTTTCATATTTAGTTACAATAATGTATTAATTTTTATAATGTATTGTTATAATTAATCCCGTAAAAGGTATCAAAGTTCATCTTAGAATTGTGTTTCTTATGAAAAAAATCATTAAATTGAGTTGATTTATTAGAAGGAAAGACACCTGGTAAATTAGTTAGGTGTTATGGTATTTATAGTTTAATATAAAAATTATTCATGTAAGTTTTCTTAAGATATGTCTATGATAGAGAATCATAATAAAATAATATAAATGGAGTTAAAAAATGGGTTATATTTTTTTAGTATTTTATAACCATATGGTTTAGATAAAAATATGGGCTTACTATAATATGTAGTATTCATGATCCATTATTATAGTGATCTAGTATTTATTTCCCAAGGAAAATGAGGAATATGGGAATGTTTTATTCCATGGGGGAGTAGTATTCATAATATATGGATAGATGCAATTTTATTAATGTATCACTATAAAATTGTTTTTTTATCATATGGTTCTCACATGTATTTGTTTTTATTGTTTTCGTTATAATGTATGGTAGTTAGAGTTATAAAAATTATGTTATTAGTTATGTGAATGACTTTAGGTGGTTTCACTAATGCAAATGATGGTGATGCATATGATGATAATGGAGTTAGTAGTGATACATATGGTGTATGGCTAGTGGTGGAGGTTATCATGAATAAAATGATTCAAATGATACACTATTTTGTATAAAATGATGAGTAATATCAATGTCATGTACGGGGTAATTAATTTTTATATTTACTATAAGAGGTTATCGAAGGATCATATCGGGTATACATGTATACCCTCTCTATTTCATTTTTTAGATCAACTTGATTGATTCAAAAGTGGTTTTGGATAATGTTAGTTTGGGCTCAAGGTAATATATATTTATGTAAAGAGATTTAAGGATTTTATTCATTCCCTATGAGTGAATTATATATTTAATATATTATACTATATATACTATATATGACATTTTTAATGTGTCTTATTTTATTTATGTGTTGATTTCAAATGTTTTATATGGTTTATTACCATGTTTTAGTGTTCTTTTTCAGCTATGGTTGTTTGGTATTTTAGTCAGACAAAAAGGATCATTTCCTTGATGATAGTTTTTAATACCCTTAGAGATAGTATTTTCTGGGTGTCCTATTGAAGTTTGTATTAAGAGCCTCCCACAATTTCATTATCTTCTTGGGATGAGTCTTTTTAAGGTTGTGTCATTATATAATAATATAAAAGATTGGTTTAGGATGAAGTTTACAGTAAACATTTCTAATCTTTTAATTGATTTGTATGGTTATGGTATTACTTGAACCAAGTTTTTGAATTATGATAAGGAAATTAGATAATGATTTATAGGTAATATTTGGTTAAAAAATACATTGATCATCAATGGAATATCACATTATGATTTTGGAATTTTCTATAGGGTGGTTATAATGGTACGAGTTCATTCATCATGTACTATTAGGTAATTATAATTTTATGTGACACGAAATCAATTATTTAATTTTATTTTAATTGTGGTAGAACTAATAGAAAATCCAATTTAACCTTATAACTAAATACATGTTCATGTGTTGTCATCCCACCAATGCATTAATACTATGAGATATATGAATATAGAGTGTTATAATCAATTAAAATTATCCACTGGAGGGTAGAATCCATAAATAATGAGCCATGGATTGTTAGGTTGTAAGAGATTCAATGATATATTGTATTAATTTATAAATTATTTGTTTCAAAAATGATGTTAATAGACCATAATAGGGGGTGTATATAGATTTACAACATATTTAGTATTTTTAAGAGCAGTACATTCATTTAGTAGATATTTTATTGCATTGAATAACTGGATTGTTGTTGGTATTTTTCTAGTGAGATCATATTGATGACCTGACCCACCATGACCACACTTGGGCCAATGATATTCTACGTGGTCCACACCAAGACCACCTTTTGATAAGATTACTTGTTATGTGATCAACCATGATAGGGGTGTGAATTATTGATGATAATTTTACCCTTCTAACCAAAATCAACCTCAAACTTATTTACCAAAGATCTATCTAACTCTCCATTGAAGAGAAACAAAATTAGGAACACAAATGTTTTTTTAAAGAGGTTCAACTCCAAGATGGAAGACTTCACCCCTAGTGTACAATGGTTTTTATCCAAAACACACCAAGATTGTATTTTATTATAAACAAGAAGATATATTTTACGGTGTATCATTGAACATATTATCTTTAATTTAAAAACCCTATTACAAAAATCACAAACTTATAATGACCCAAAAAACATCTTTGAAGAATGATATATGGTGAATGTGTGTGTCACCATGGGCATAACATAAGTGGTTTATTCTTTCTCAATCCTTTATCATCATATCCCTATCTCTTTAACGAAAATATAATTCTCATAATATCATAATTTCCACCCAATAATCTCTTAATGTATTATTCCTCTAATATTTTTAAAAACAAATCAAACTTCTTCTCCCACAAATCATGGATCAGTAATTAAATAAATATTTTTTAGTTAAACTCATTCAAATAATCCATATATATTTTTATTTAATTATCCATATGGAATTTCCTTTAATCCTTCTCATTGTCTCTTTAAGTATCAAGGATCATTTTTAAATTCTATAATAAATACTCATATTTATAATATATGTTGGAATGAATGTTTTAATTTAAATGAATACCATTTTTATTAAACATATGATTCATCTCATGGGATTATATTATTCATGTTTATGGAATAATATTATTGTATAAAATCCCTCTGTTCATCTTTAATTTTTCTTAAAATTCATTAAATATCCATGTGCTTCTTAAAACATGGAACTATATCTCAAACATTATCTTTAAAAGATATCTTTATCACACATAGGGGGTTATAATATTTATTATTACAAGAATATTATCCTATTTCTAGAACGTTCATAATCATTATCAAAATTATTAATCATTTTCATCTTTTATCATGGTATGAGCCTCTTATAAATATCACACATCTCATCTTTTTCAAACATAGTTGGTATCGTGATTCATTTCATGATATTTATTCCATGAGAATTAACATTTCATCATCATATAAGAGGTTTTATAGTTCACCTGAAAGATCAATTTAATCTAACATGACATTATGGTATCTCCATGGAAATATCTAGATTAGTCTTCCATATCATGTTGTGTATCTTATGTGAGCTTTGGAATATGTTGTTAGATCTGATTTATTCTTAGATAATTCCAAACTATTATGTCATATATCCAAAAAAGTACTAGTTAATCATTTTAATATCAAGGTGTATCTGTTACATCCTATGTAATGGAAGGATTAATTTTAAATGACATCTATTTTAATCTATAATAGCTTAAAAACAATGGTTTTAATCAGATTCTGTTTGGGTTTCAACAAATGTCACACATATCATAGCAAATGTTATTTTATTCCGAGTAATTCTTTAAAAAAAACTTCTACTCGTAAATAGTGAGACCACTGTGAATTTCTTAAAAATGTGTTATTAAAAAATATTCCATCCAACTCCACAAAACATAATGCTTGCACAAAAATATCAGGACACGTCTAAAAAAATTTAATTTATTATTATCCTCTAGAATCAAATCATAAACCTATTCACATGTATTTAAAATAAATATATCGTCATCATTAAGTGGGTTCAACAATATCCTCTTTTAGATTTGCTATAAATACTATGTATTTTATCCATCCATATCAAAACATCGTCAAGAAATATATACCCCAAAAATCACTTAGTTATATATTTTAAGACAACATGTATCCCCTTTATTAGAAATTAAACCAAAGTTGTATATGAAAGGAATGATATCAGCCTTTCTAAATAAATGATACTGGAATTCATCAACTATAAGTCAATAATATCATGCTCGATATAGAAATAAACAGTGATTAATTCATATATAATTTTTTTGAGAGATTAACATGTCATGAAATACTAACTCAAAAACTTATTCTCAATATTTCTTCAAGAAATATATTTAATAATATTCTTACACTCGTCTAAAAAAGGATTCTTACATGTATTGAAAAACCAGTAGGTGTCTCCTATTAAGTGTTGCATCTCACTTTTATATAAAATAAAAACAAAATATAATGATATTAGGAAACTCATAAACCTATATTACTATTTTTGGGGAACTATTTTGTAATAACATGTAATTTCACTATATATTTTCTTGAAATAAATAATGTTTTTGATTTTGTACTCCATTAACAACATTTAAATAAAATAAAATGATTATATACATAGGTAATATATATATATATATTAAATAAGAACATTAAAAAATATCCATTCAATTGTTACCCTATAATTATTGTAACTAGAAAATTAAACATTAAAATAATTAAAATTAAAACAACATTAAATACTAATAAAATGAAATTATTATAGCTAAAACAAGTAGGAAAATCATTTTATACTTAAAAATATATTTTCACTAAAATTGGTGTTTTATTTAAAGAAAAAAATTATATTATTGTAATAGAATAATAATATAACATGATAATATCAATAATATATTTTAAATAAATTACTTATTAAATTATAGGAAATAATAATAAGGTATAATTACCATTTTCAAAAACTATATTCAAATATAAACAATTTCCACTATATTTCATGATTTTAATAAAATGTTGAATTCAAAAATTTCCAAATTTTAATTTGAAAAAAACGAGAATTTTATTATTTATAATAATAATATAATATGAATATAAATTTTGGGATACTTCTAAAACATTTTATTTTTTGGTTAATAGTGAAATTTACAATTTTGCTAATATTGTGGATTTTGGGACATTATTAGTATATAAGTATGAATTTAAAATTTATGAAATATTTTTACAATATGAATTATTTACCTTATATAAGAATTTATAATTTTAAAAAATTTGCTATTAATTTATATACACCAAATTTATATTTTTTTAACAAAGTTATATTTTTCAATAAAAGAATAATATCTTGATACATTATATATTTAATATTTTAAGTATAATTTTTATCAGTTTTAAAAAAAATCAAACAAATTTATTTTATACTTATAATAATTAGTTTCAAATAATATAGTAAGGACCATTTTTTGTCATAGAAAATAAATTATCTACGTAATAACTAATAGACATGGTTAAAACCAAAATGGTTGAAATGAGTAACCTAAGGGGTAAAGGGGAAGACAAGTTTAAAACATGTTTTTAATATTTTCGTAAGTTTTTATTGAACATATCTATTTCTTACTCAAATATTTCTCATTTTTTCCACTTTACTTGAGTGTTACATCCCACTATTTAAATGTTTTTTTGTATTAAAATAAATTTTCTCTCATTTTCACTAATAAAAGGGGAACTACTATCCTCACTTATCCCCACACAAAACCACCTTAATTTCCACCTAAAATATTTCTAAACGTCTCTTAAACAATATTATGCAACTTAATTAGGATCTAGTATTATCAAAATACCATCCGTCAATGGTTTCCCCTTAACAAATGAGATAATCATATAATTTAGGTATAAGTTCCTAACATCTCATTATTTTTTCATATTTCATTATGTTCTGTTATTATTCTATAATTGACTTTTTACAATATAATTACAATAAAATAGGTATCATTACTTTACTTTTATATTATTATAATGATCTTATACTCATTAGTCAATCTCCCCTTTATCATTTACGAAGAACAAAAATGTGAATCTTGTGTTTTGTGGACTGTTGCCTCCATGATGAAACAAATTTCATTTTATGCAACCACCATACATGGATGGTTATAACAGGTAGTTTTTAAATAATTATTATATTTATGAGATGAATAATATTTTTAAGTGATACGCCATATTTCTAATTTTCCACATTATGTGGAAAATGAAATCGTAAACTTTGTGTGCATTTGGACAACCACCTTCACAGAATGAGTGAGTTTCATTTTTCAATTCATTACCACTAAATATGTATGGTCATGATAATTATTATTAGGTTAAATATTATTTTTATAATATAATTAAGGTTATTTTATGTGAAAATGGAGAACCTATTATTGATATGATAAAAAAAACATTTATCGTGAATTCAAACATTTAAAACAAGCATACTAAGAGGACAATAATTGATTTAAATCATATAATATTTCCATATCAATTATCTATTATTATTATTAAATGTTAATTATAAAATATCACACTAATTAACACTAAATTATATCAATATACTACTTTTTTATCGAAATTTAAACTAATCACCTCAAAATCACCAATAATCAAGTTATGATGATGCTAGGGTCAGTTTAATGACATACTCGAATAATGATATGAAATTAAATCATGTATTACTTTGAAAACTTGATTATGGGAATAATATTAAATAAATATTTAAATAATTAGATTTATTTTTTTAGAAATAATACATCAATATTAATCTTATTAATTAATAAAACTCTCTTCCTTGTTTAAAGGACACAAAAAAATTTCGTTGTCGATTTCATCTTCTAAGATAATGATTAAATTACTCATGAAAGGAAATTTAAAATTTATAGATAATAATAAGTATTAAATTATACTTTAATTAAGGAAATTTTAATAATTTTAATTATAAGAAAAATGAATTTCGATGTTTCTCTTACAAAACTAATACAAATAGGCATAACTATAAACAAACATGGTACAGAAATTGGTAAATAAATAACTAATATTCACAAGGAAAATGCTTATGAAAGAAACATATAATTTTTTATGATATGAATATAGTTTTAAATTATTCATTAAAAATTTTATTTTTTGTATACATAAAGGTAGAGTGCATCTGACTAAGTGGGAAAATAAGGTAAGTGTTTCTTTGTCTCAATTTTGAATCCCTTGATACATATTTATGTTATACACCATGTTTCCTTTTAAATGGTTTAAATAATTAGACATTTTAATTTTTTATTATGGTTCTATTATATTTCATGATATTCAAGATTCTACTTAAGGTTATATATCTCAATGCAATTTTATTCAAAAGCTATATTGTTTGTAAGTGGTTTTTTTAAGTTAAATCTTTTCATTGAGTCCTAATCAGTTTTATTTTACTATCATCCTTAAATATTGATATTTTATAACATATGATGAATTTTTATTATATTTCCACCTTAATTATGGGTAAATCATGTTTCACACTAATTTATTCTACATTGATGATTCTATTGTTTCATGAAAATGCATTTATTTTAATAATAATTTACATATATTTAAAATTAGTTTTTCTTTCATATCCATGATTTCGCTTCCCAAAAATGTTATAAATTCATTAATAAAAAAATAATTTGTTTTTATCTATGATGGTCCATTTATTCCACTTTATTCATTGTAAAGAAAATGATTTTTTTTCATTTCAACGAAATGGGCTTTCAATAAATGAGTTTTTAAAACATTTAGAGTGATTTCCCTTTCAATGATTTTATATACTTATAATATATTTTATATTTTAACATATGATTTAATATGGTCTATTAATTGTAATTATTTTAATGAAATAATACCTTATGGATCATTGTAATCATATAAAAAATGTTTTTTGCAATGTAACCTGAAAATCACCTCCTTTTTATGATGATATTTTAATGTAAATTTTTTTGACTTCTATTCCATATTATAGTTATTCTTAAATTGGGATAGTTTTCGTGTTTCAACCTATATTTTATTTTATTATATGATTATTTTGGGAGATTATTTTTTTGGTTTCAAATGATTTAATTTTTGATGTTATTTTATAAAATTTGAATGTTTAATGAAACCCATTTTGTTTTTGTGGGATCAATGTAAGATGTGAATTATTCTGATTTGGATGTTTAAAGAAACCCCTTACTTTTATACAGGTTCTATAGGATATTATTATGATTAATTTTAAATGTTTAAAATATGTAATGATGAGTTACGGGTGGTTCCATTAAAATATAAGGATGGGTGGTTCTATTATAATCCAAGATTGTGTGGTTCTGTTATAAAAACGATGGGATGTTACTTTATAAACCAAGGATGGGTGGTTAAATTATAAATAAGGAATGTTTCTTTGAGTTATAATGACAGTATGTGTGGGTCCATTATAGCCCTCTAATGAATTTATTAAGGGTTCATATCACATGAGATGATGCAATGTTGTGTGAATGAGATGAAGGAAAAAAGTTTCACAATTTTTTAGGAGTCATATGTGGGAAGATTTTTTCACAAGTTTCTTGTCTGGATGAGATTTTTACATACTTTATTCACATGATTTGATGTAAATTTAATGGGGAAATTTTTGTTCAAATGATTTTTTATTCTTATGGTTATACCATATTTTTAAATTGTTTATCAAGTTATTCCAAATTTTTGTGATGTATTTTATTTCAATGAAATCTCATGTTTTTATAATTATGCCTAATTATTTATTTATTTGACAAATTTATTCCATGCTGACATTTTATCTGAATATTGAGATATTCTTTTATCCCATTTAATTTCTTTTTTCCTTCCATAATGATCCATTTCTAATATTTTATATCACTAACACATTTTATGATTATCATTTATGGGTTTTGACCTTTTGTTATGGTAGTTTTTCTTCCTCATTTTATCTTTTATTTAATTATTTCTCTTGTCTTACCAAGAATCTATGATGACACTCTTATTATTTTTTTATAGAAAAGGTTATGAAGAAGATTATATGATATTGATAAACGTTCACTAGTTTTGTAAAATATGTTTTTTTGAATGATAATATCAAATCCACTAAACCATTAGATACTTGGTTGGTGTGAGTATTTATGAGATATATATTATAAATATTGAAAATGATGTATTATTTAAATCATATTTATCTTGAGACTCTATAGTTGTTATCATCAGTGGAGTTATTTATTTTCTATATTATTTTAGATAACATTAGTTAAACCCCTAGGTAAAAGTATTAGAGATAAGTTTATGTGCATTATAACATCACAATGTTTTAGTAAAGTAGAGATTATGTGGTTATCCATTAATTAAATCTAATCCTAGATACTAAAAGTGGTTGTAGGGTATGGAATAGATCTACCTCATGGTAATAACCCCAAAAGAGAGAACATCGTGTATTTACTAAACCACGACCTATTTCTTGAAAATGATTCATAACTTTTCACTTCATTTGAAACTCATGAGGGATATTATATAATAGATCATATAAAATTTATGAATCACTATGAAGGATTTACATCCTATTAAATTTTAGTTGTTTGGATAATATGTATAGGTGAAGAAAATTTAATGAAAAGTAGATTTATTTGAATGTATAAATGGGTGAAATGGTGGTGTTATTTGCGGAGACATATTTGGATTACGATTATCAGTTTATATGGTCATTTTAAATGATTTTATTGGATATTATCATTATAATTTTGGTTCTATTATTTGGTTGAAATAATATCTTTTAAATTAAACCAATAAATATATGTATCTAGAAACAAATTTTTCTTATAAAAAATAAGGTTGAATTGATAAATGGTTGAGAGTATTAGGATAGTATTGTTATTATAGAAAGTGTTAATATCCTGGTATTAACTATGATAGTGAAAAAGATATCTTAAAATAAATTAATTATTGGAAAATTTATTTATTTTCAATAGGAAGTGTTATTTATTGATGATATGTTTTTATTTTCTAATATTTATAAGAATTATGTGAAACATTCAATGATTTTTATTCATTAATTATTAATTTCAATGATAGGGAACATATATTAAATTGCATCAGTATCTATTCAGAATTTTTTTTTCTTATAGACTATAAATATTTTTCATCATTACTATAGTAAGAATAATCAACATAATTTTTTATATAGACTTTTTTGGTTCATAATTGACTACATTATCCACTATGCCAATTTTTTTTTGACTCTTTTACATTATAAAGAGATTTCATATCATCACACTCTACTATCTTATCAGAATTTATTTCCATTGTACCTATATGTGATTCCATTTTATGTATAACCAATTATCTCCAATTTTAGTCATCTCTTTAACATTTCAACCAAGAGTCTTCATAGAAAGAAAATTGAAATATCTTGAGATTTCATAATCATTTTACATGGAACTATCTATACAAATATGACCTTACTAAACCATTCAAATAATCCTTTTTCAATGATTACATAGTACATTTAACTCATGTCTTATGATATGGTTTTCAATATATTATAAATCATATTACAGGAATACTCTCTGGTCACAAACTCTTTAAAAGAAAAACTCATTTTTTTAATTTTTGGCTCCTTAAACATTTAAAAATTTCAATCTTGAGATTTTAGAGACATAAAAATAATTCATATTATTTTTGTAGAGAAATAAATAAATAGATTAAATACATTAATATACTTATTGAGTTTCTAGTTATTGGTAAAAAACATTAAGAGTGTATCGACTCCAATGGTCTTTTACTTTGGATCTTAACTCTCAAGTGATTTATATTAACCATCGTACCTTTTTAATTTTTTTAAAAATAGTGATATATTTTTCTTTAAAACTTATAATATTTATTATATCATATTTTATAATTGATTTATTCATCCTATTTAATTTATTATGACCTCATATTTAATTCCAAAAATTATTCTCATCTAGAATACTCATGTAGAAACCAAATTTGGATTCATGAAACTGAAATAAGTTACATTGGATTCTCAACCCTCATTTTATCATAGCTCCATCATCTAGTCTCTTCATAAAATAACCATTACTTTTGAAAATCATCTCATTACCCTCATCAGAATGTTTTCATACACTTACTATACTATATTTCATCCCATCAACTAACAGAACATTTTTTGGTTTTATCTGGTTTTTTTGAATTTTATCCACTTTAACTCATATGATCTATAATGTCATATCATTTACAAATATAATAACTCATCCTTTATATATTTCAGTATAATTCATGATATTTAAATATACTTTCATGTCAGAAGAAAAATATATTCCAATAATATATGGCTTCTCTTATTTTTATACCTTAAATGAAACTACTACAAAATATTCATGTTTTTGGAACAAATTATTATTTTGAAAAATAAATTTATAAAAAATATTTAATTTATCCAGTATGAATATATGAATATTATTTTATATTTATCCTTCTTTATTAAACCTTCTAAAAAAATAATGAAAACTCTCATGACTATTCTTCACGTTAATACTCTTCTCATGTTGTCCAACCTAATAAATAGTTGTCATATATTGTTATTGTCTCCCACTTTATTCATGTTAGCTTCCTTATACAGGTAGAGATATATTACACCAAAAACTAAAAGATGTGTATCCAAACACACCCCAACATTAGAATC
The DNA here is from genome assembly GCA_963277665.1 of Viscum album. Lineage (NCBI taxonomy): Eukaryota > Viridiplantae > Streptophyta > Magnoliopsida > Santalales > Viscaceae > Viscum > Viscum album. Next base: position 1,671,538,140 of record OY728146.1, on the reverse strand, counting down.
ATCCTTAAAATATACTTCTTCGATAAAGGATTTATTCTTACATTGGTTGATGTGAAACCTCATTTTTAGTCCTCTGGTAAGTTTATTTTACAAAACACTTTAGTGGATATATTTTTTTAATATTTTTTGTTAAGATTGATAATTCCAAAATATTTTATCCTTCTAGATGTGAGTGGGTAACCCTTTTTCTATTTATTTTTTTAAAAAATCAATATTTTTTCAAAAGTATTCTTTAAAATATAATATTTTCTATGAGTTATTGAAATAGTAGGAATTATATCCTCATGTAAAATATTTTTTATAATAATAAACATGTATTTTATTACGTGTATACTCATACAACTATTTAGTGACATTGAAATTTCTCTCATTTTTTGTGGTGATTTCACTTGATACTTTTACATACTTATTGTAGTAGTATTTGAGACAATTTCATTACTTTTGGCTTCAACAAATACTATTTTGATAATATCACTATAATCATCCCAAATAATTATGGGGTAAGTTATATCACAAATTAGCTTCTCTTTATCATCATTTTTTAATTTTAATTCTTTAATTTCCTTGAGCAAATTGTTTCTTTTAATATAAATGTGGTTGCCTTTATCTTGATTTTTTTTCATATGTGAATTTTAATCTCTTATTATTCTTATATACCTTAAGTACATTTTATCTCTATTCCCATTTTTTACTCCTTATTTATTTATCCAATATCAATATAAAAAGAACTTTTGATTTTTATTTCATCCTATGAAAATTATTTTTCTTTTCCTTCTTATTCTAGGGGTATGAGGACCTTTTGAGAGGCCTCTATATGAGAATTGTCGTCATAAAATCTTTTTCCAACTATTACAAACACATTATTAAATAGATGTAAATTTTTTTTAGATTAACAGGGGTGAAATTTTATTCTTCTAATTTGAATGAAATTAATGTCTTTTTAGATAATACCTTATATTAGATAATGTCTTAGTATCATCATCATATTTATTTTCAGCTTTTATTTTTAAGAGACACCTAGTAGATAAATAACCAATTTTTCCTACAAAAATTTAGAAGTAATATTACTTATATACATAATTTTACAACTTTTAAATACCCTTAACATAAATAAGAGTCTAGACACAACCTTTTATACTCTCTTCTTTATAAGAATTAATTTTCTCATTTTCTATATTAAAAAACTTGAATGTTTGGAAATAATTTTATTTCTCCAAATTGACTTTTATATTTATATTAATGATTCTTCTCATTTAATAATTAATGGGAGTTTCTTGAATTTGATCAACAATTAACAAATGAAGAGAATAACATTTATGTGTTCAGATCATAACATCATACATTATAGATAACATTATCAAGAGATTCTTTTACTATAGTATAGTCTTTAAGAGTTTATCTATATCATCTGATAGTAATGAAAATCATAATAACTCAGGTAATGAATTTTATAATAACTTATAATTTATATATTCTAACAACATAAATATTTTTTTTATAAAATATAATCTTTTCTTCCTTCAAATTTTCCATTATAAATACAATGATGTTTTTCTATGATATCGTTGGAAATTATTTGTCAAGTGACTTTTGTATGCACATTCTAAGATAATGATAATAATGTAGTATACATTTACTTCTCATAAATTTAAAAAATTATTATCAAATTCATATAAGTAGATGTCACTTTTTGAATTTTAAATCTTTAATAACAAATTCAAGAATATAATGTCTAGGAGAGATATGATAGAAAACAATTCATTACATTCAATAATGAATTGAATTGTAATAAAATTTTCGAATCCCCAATAGATAGATTATGTAGTGTCGATCCAAAGTAATTTCAAGAGTGGTATACCATTGAAATACATGGATCTAATACCAATTTATTGAATCACATGGGATATGATAAATACTAATATGGGGAAAATTAGTGTTGATTATTTTTTCCTCCAAATAGAAATATCCATTTTACTTATTTAGAACTGATCTCTCTAACTCACCATGGTGCATAAATAATAATAAACAAAACAAAATTATAAATAATATTTTCAAACAGGATAGGTGACTACATACCAATTGTATAGTTTTTTTTTCCCACTCACACACTACTCCCCTTTTATTATTATGAATAATATCTAAGAAATGGTATATCCTTGAATATGTAACAAACTTGGGCACCAACCAGACCTAAACAAGAAACAAGTTATTACGTCCTATACAAGAACACTTATTGCAATAATGATAACTAGTATATGTGATTTTCACCAATGAATTGAAAAAAGTTATATTCTTCCCTAAAAATTCTTCATAAATATTAAATTATCCCTTATTCAAAATTATTCTTCTCTAAATCATAATATTCCCACCCGAAACACATTCCATAGATTTCTACTATTATATATTTAATAATATATCCTAATTAATCACCAAAAAATAAAATATAAGTAATTTTTTCAAAATTTATTTCATATAACTCATTCTAATATTCTAAAAATAGTTTCATTTGTTTTTCCACAAGGCCTAGTATTCAATCATTCTAACAATATTTTAAATTATCATGACTCATTTTTTAATTATATATAAAATCAAAATCCTCATTATCCTTAACATGAATGAAAGATATCCTACCCAAATATTTCATTGTATTGAAACACATACTGAATAGTTCATACTTCTATTATTCATCTACATGGAATAATATTGTAGTGTTACATCACTCTTTGTGGTGTAATTTATACATTAAACTCATTTCAGTATCGTAGGAACCTCTTGAAATTTCAAATTTATTCTCAAAATTTATCCCACAAATATTTATTCTTTATCTATTTGGGAATGGAATATTTAATATGACATGACTAAGATCATTTTTCAGAACTATATACATCTTTAATAAACATAATTATTATTTTCAGTTTGCGTCGTGATGTGATCTTCTTCCCCACAGTAAAAAGCTCATTATCGTCAAACTTAGTGCGTATTGCAGTTTCTCGTTATGATGTTAAACATAAGATAATTTTGAAGGAATAATCACATTATAGGTCTTAGACCTCAATTTTAAGATCAATTTTTAACAACCCAAGATTTTAGAATATATATTTTAAAAAAAATCATTTCAATGATATCTTACATTACACGCAACACGAAGAAATTGTGAACCCCAAAATAATATTATCAAAACTTATATGTTAAATTAGAAGGTATTGATATTATAAACCATATTACAAAATATATAATTTTCTTACTCATATTTAGTGTATTAATTAATTCTTTGTGAATAAGAACATGATTTCTTAGTAAATTCATTTTATTCTTAAACAATATGATTTATTCAAAATTGGTTTAATTTATTTTTTGGTTTAATATTATAATAAATTTCAGGAACATATATAAATTAAATTTTATAAAAATAATATATTTTATTAAATCATCCAATTGAAATTTTCATAGGTTTTATTTTTTGTATTTTTTTTAAAAAGATAGATTTTCTAGTTAATTGTGAAAAATTATGATTTTAATAAAACAATAATTTTCTATAAAAGTTCCTTTATGATTGGAATTTGAACTATAGTAAAATTATATAAAATTTAGTTAAAAATAATCTATTTAACTTTTTTTAATCGTCCTTAAGCATTATTTCACTATAAATACATTTTTGGGATGGAAAACACTTTTTTCAAGAAACTATTTTTAATTATGGTTTGACAATTTAATTTTAAATTCAATTCTAAAAATTATTATTTAATAATTTATAAAAACTTATTACATATATGTAATTATTTTGTAAAATTTTATTAAATATGACCCTTTTATTTTCTGAAAATATGAATAGAAAACATTGTAATTTTATTTCTACGGTAATGGGTAAATGAGGTAATTTATGTTATAATTAAAATGATAAGAACCATAAAATGGCACAAAATCATAATTTATATTATTTTATGCGTAAATAATGACATTAATAATCCCATGGTATAATTTATGATATTTTAGGGACACGTGGATATGATTATTAACATTATTGTTTTTTATTTAATAAAAAGTCAAACACGTCACCCCGTTATTTTTAATAAGTGATAAAATTTTAATATGGTGTTATATAGAGGATATGTTAGACTATAAATATTATTTTTATAGAAAAATGTTTTTTTATTAATCACGTAATTTATTTTTAATTTCTAATTAATAAATAATTAACATAAATTCTTACATAACACCGATGCGGTAATTATTTCAATAATGGAATAATCAAATAAATGATACTAAAAATATTAAAAGTAAAATAATTTGAGATATTATCAGAAATAAATGAATTATAAAGATTAAAAAAATTAGGATATAATAAAATATTTTGTTTTAATTTTAATTATTTTCTTGATGTTTTTAATGTCAAATTATTAAATAGTATCAAAAGTAAAAATAATGATATTTTATAGGATTACTATTTTATTAGAATATTTAAACATAATGAATACAATAAATAACAAACGGAGATAATATATGTGCTATAATTTCATTAATTATCATTTATAGTACATTTGGAATAATTTTTCTCTCTAATATTCTTATTATATTTTAATATTTTGAGAAACTCCAAAAGTACCCCTCTGAAAAATTATAAAAGTGAACCCCATCATTGACTTCTTTAAACCACTATGAGGAATATATATCAACAAAAAACTACCCATTAATCATAAAAATATTTATATTTATTTTATTTATGGGTTTTTCCTTCCAAAAGACTTACCCAAGGTCCCTTAAGAGAAGTTATAAATGAGATTCTTCAGTGAATAGGTAATCATCTTTACCGACTCTTTCAAGTTTAATTCTTATTTTGATTCCTCTTAATATGTTTGTTCCATTATAAATTCACATAAACAGTATCATATATATAATTATATTTTATTATTATTATAATACAACCATATTTAACCTTTTATCCATATTTGTAAAAATGAAAGCACCATTTGTGCATGCACACAACTTATCATTTCCACGTTGTGGTGTAATTCATTTTTCATCACCAGTTTACAAGGATGGATATAATGATGGGTATAATAGATATATATGGTATATTTTTCATGATATTTATTCTTAAAAGTTAATATATCATCCATTTCCCAGCCCATTCACCATTAATGGAATGACATCATCACTCGTGTGTGCATTTTGACTTCCATTTTCACGACATGAGGTGATTCATTTTATATGTTAAAAATAATGAATGGTTATAAATATGTTTTTAATTATTAAATATTATTTTCATAAAACTTTTAATGTTTATTATACAATTCATTTATATCCTATGAGAAATAACTGGGATATTCATGCAAAAAGAGCATGAGAAAACAAGGAAATTGACACCCAAAACAATGAAAATATTTAATTATTATTATGAAACAAGAGGTAAATTATATAAAGGGATAATATATAATATTATAAATATTAATATTATTCTTTAATAAATTATTTACATTATTTGAACCATTATAAATAAAGATAATGTACATTAAACTAAAGGGAATCATGAGGTGAGGGACTTCATCACAATTTTCTTTTATTGAGGCATATTTTGATGTTATGCACTTGTATTATAATATGAAGAATGTATAACAACCATTTTAAATTATATATCATGAGTTTATTTATTCTATTGATATATTTTTTTAAATGATATTTATTCATGGGTAATACAGTTCCATTGATTACCGATTGATCATGGTTTCTCATCTCACTTTTACTTATATATGACATATGTCATATTCAATGCGTAATTTCTAATGAGCGGTGTATATAATTCATATTTCATTTCTTTATGATCATATTCCAGGAAGAATACCATTTTATTGAATATAATTCTTCCTTTTATCATGGATTTTATTATTTCTTAGACAACATACCAGTTTTTACATACAGTCATTAATTTGAATGGCATTTAAATAACTATAAAAATAATATTAAAACAATATATTTTAAACATTAAGTCTATTTTGATATGATTTATTTATTATTCATTTAAATAAATCATTTCTATATAAGAGGAATGTTTCATAATTTTAGTGATGGGTCAGGGCTGAAATTATTTGTCCCCTAGATGCATTGGTAGGTCTCATGAGATAGATTAGTTGGCCAAAATAAATGGATTTTGACCCATAATGACTAAAATTTATTGTGAATGTTCTTAAAAATATAGATACCCTGATTCATCAGATCAAGTTGTTCAATATTTAGAATTACCTTCATTAATAATTTAGTAATCATTATCCATGATATTTTCACTAAGATAATATCCATGGATTCAGATTCTGCACAAGTTATTGATTAAATGGATGTTTTTTCTTATTCACATTTCCAAAATGATTATTCCTTAGTTTTCATGATAAAAAAGCTTTTTTAATTAAATTCCAGTTCTGTTCAACTATTTACCTTCCTATATTAATTATTATTCGTCTATTATTTATTCATGATAACTTATGTTGTATGCATATCCTTACTAAGCATTTAATATCACTATTATTTTGTTTCTTTTCTCCAAGATGTGAAGAATTCTTCTTTCAACATGTTCGAGAATTCATATTAATTTATTTTTTTGATATATGTTAAATTACCAATGTAATAAGGGTACCATGTGTGTATCTAGATCTCTAATTTTACTAAAATAATTAGTCCTTTAGGATGTAATTACTTATATCTAATACCAAAGTAATAAATTTACCACTATATCTAGGATACCAGAGTTAGGGTTGTTATTATGGGTATCATAGGTAGTTTAATAAAAACAATGGGAATGTAATTTTAAAAGAAACATAGCTATAATTCTATCTATGATAATTAATTGTAGTATTTGATAATTTTTATAATTAGTGATATTTTATTTTATGGATCAATACTCATGATAACTTTTTGCTCACTCGACATGTTCCATTTTTTTGTGATGGTGCCTAACATAAGAATGAAAATCAATACCCATGGTAAATGTACATATTTTCCAACTGAGAATGCCAATATATATGGAATTGGATTTGAAAAAGAACGTGGATATATTTGGTCAGCTTAATTATGTTATGATGAATAACTTTTCCCAAGTGGAGATACATGTTGTTTAAAATTATGATTCTTCTCAGCTGGTTCACCTCATGAAATTGAATCCCCCATAATTTAGTGGTATTACTAATCTTATGGGGGCTATGTAAATGATTAATTCCCTAGAAAAGATATTCTATGACTCTGGATGAAATGAAAGGGAATCTTTTATTTCGGAAATGTATTATCTAAAAGGAGAAGTTGAATGATAATGGTTAGTGATATAAATACAATGGAGTAAGAAGAAATATAACATATAGTGTGGAGAGATTTTAAACTAATATTATTTGATAAATATTTCTCTCATGACGAATGAACAAAAATGGAGTTAAATTTCCACAAAAAAAGTAAAATGACGAAGAATGTTTTTCCAAGTATGAGGCTACCATTACAGGACTATATAGGTATAAAATATATTATATATGTAATATAGAGTGAATGATTTATCATTTTGTATAATTCATTAAGACAAACCTTTAAAGGGAATTTGTTTCCCAATCTTTTTCATCATTCGATGAATGATTATTATATGCTATAAAAATAAAGAAATAATTTTTGGGATCCAATACATTCAAAGGAAATAAAGATAATAAGTGGTCGGATGAGAACCATGAAAAGGTAAACCACCAAATGATAAAAAGTTAATAAATAAATCACAATCATAAGAAAATTGTGGGAGGAAACATCTGGGGAAATATCTAAAGGGATCAAGATTGTGTTACAAGTGTAGTGATAAGGGTCATGTATCTCATTAATACAAGGGTATGAAACAAATTAATAATATTTAGTACTTAAACTACAATTAAATGGGGAATTATTCAAAATAATTTCCCAATTTCTATGTGAATCTGCCATATAATGGGAATATAGGAAAATAAATAGATTATTAAATAACTACAGCTGAGGTAGGAGTTCCTAATAATGTACCCTAAGGTACATTAATTATATCCTAAAAATTTTACAATGATTTATTTGATTCGAGATACAAGAATTATTTTATATCTTCCACGTTTTCTAAAAAAATATGATATTTTCCTTTAATCTTAAGAAGGGATTTTTCTGTCAAAAATCTGTAGGGAAGTATCCCTGCAAAAAGGATGTGTTAGGCTATTCCCATTATGTAAAATAATTGTGACCTATTTTCTGACCTTATTATTATAAATATGGCTGAATTTTATATAATCCATGGTATGGATTGTATTTTAAATTATGTTGAAAAAAAATATTTCAAATAAAAGGAAATCACAATTCATGATGAAGGATTTGAACTTGTTATATTGAGGTCAGAGTCCTCTTAATATGATTTTTAAAAGATCCTCCTCTAATATCTTTTATGAATGATATTCTTGGGGATGAAGAAGAGTAAGATAGAAAAGGTATTATCATAATTTATTATGTACCTATTTTTATAGGAATCAATTGTTGTATTTATTGAGGACTTACCTTGAAACCCACCAAAGAATGATGATTTATTTTATATTCATTTAGTACCTAAATAAAGAACAATATCAATTACTCCATATAGAATGGTAGTTATGGAATTAGTAGAGTTGAATAAAAAACTATAGGATTTGTGTGGAAATTGATTTATTCACACTAGTGTATTACTATGGGGATCCCCAATCCTTATCATTAATATGAAATATTTATCTATGAGTATGTGTGAATATTATAGTGAAATAAATATTATTATAATAACGAAAAAGTATCAATTAACTCAAATTTATGATTTATTTGACTAACTTCGCAGTGCTCAATAATTTTGGAATATTGGAATTCATTCTGGGTATCATCAATTATGAGTGAAGAAGGAAGATATTCTGAAGAAACCATTTCAAAAGAGGTATGGACATTACGAGTATACACTAATTACATTTTGACTTACTAATGAACCCTCTGTTTTATGGATATAATGAAGAGAGTAATCAAAGAATATATAGATAATATTTTTTGGTATTTATTAATAATATCATGGTGTATTCTAAAATCTATGAGGACCTTGAAAACAATTTAATGGTCATTATTTGGACTCTTATGAGGAATGAGTTGTATATAAAATTTAACTCTTGTTAATTATGGCTTTAGGAAAAAAAATCGTGGAAATATTGTCTATAAGGATTGAATCTAAGTTAATAATGCAACGAAAAATGTATTCCAAGAATGGAAAACAATAATGAACATATCTGAGGTATGTAGTTTCATTAGTTTAGAATTCTACTATCGTTATTCACTGAGAAGTTTTCATGAATGGATAATTGTTAACCAATCTCACATGTAAATGGGTTAGGTTTATATAGAAAAATAATGTGAATAATGGTTTGAATAATTGAAGAGGAGGTCAGTCAATTCTATAATTTTTACTATATGATTAGAAAATAATTGGTTTTTGATATATAGTGATTCATCAACGAAAAGACTATTTTTTACCTTATTAAAAATGATAGTGTTATTTTATATGCAACCACACAATTGAAGACTCGTGAATTTTTTTTCCAAATCATGATATTGACTTAGTAGTCGTAATATTTCCTTTGAATATGTGAGTACACTATCTCTATGATGAATGATTTTATATTTATATGGAGCACAAGAGTTTGAAATAAAAAATCTCATATAAAGAACTCAACATGAGGAAAAGATGATGGCTCACATTACATAAGTATTATGATTTCACAATAAACTACCACCTGTAGAAAGAAAATAAGGTATCAAATGCGTTAATCGTGAAAGATCCCGGAGTTATGACCCAAATGAGGATTTAAGGAGATACTTTATTCATGTATCTGGTAATTATGGATATGGTAATTATTAAATAATGTGAGACAACACTAATTTTTCAAATATTTGTGAAACCATATTTGTTGGAAAAAATAAAAATCTCTCATATATGATGATGAGAATTTTTTAAATATAATTAAATATTTGAATGATTGAAAATTTGATGGATCTTTTTATGAATATAGCATTATGAAATTTTGAAATATGTTATGTCTTCCATGAATAACTGAGCTAAAAATAAACTAATGGATGACACTCATTTATCAAATATCCCTTCACACCCTAGTAGTAATGAGATGTATGGTGATTTAAGAGAACATTGATGGTGAGATAATATAAAGCGTGAAGTGGATGAAAACTATAGAAATTATAAAGGTAAGGACTTTTTAAAATTATTTAAAGTATCACAATGTAGTCAAATGAGTTGTGCTGAAATCATGAGAAAGGTTTTGGAATTTCAACTAGGAGATCATATATTTTTGAAATTATCTCCATGGGAATGTTCTATAGTTTGTTGTATGAAAGGGAAAATAATCCCCAGTTACATCAGACATTTCAAAAATCTATAAATAATTAGAGCAGTATCTTACCACTTAGAAATTCTACCATGTCATTTCAAAGTTCATGGTGTGTTCCATATATCTTTATTAAGGAAGTACACACCGTAATCAATGAATTTACACACCTATGAAGAAATTGAACTGGAAACTGATATATCTTACTATGAAGAGCATACTGAGAGTCTTGAAACCAGAGATAAAGTTTTTTTGAATCATACAACATGACAGGTAAATGTTCTTTAGAGGAACCATAAAATTGAAGAAGAAATGTGGGAACATGAGTTTGTTATAAAGAAGAACCACCCTAATCTATTTAGAATGTAATATTCATGAAGATTTTGAGGATAAAATTTTTATAGGAGGAGAAAATGAAACACCCCAATATTTTATAGGTTTTCTCTTTTTAAATAAATTTAATCTCTTCGATAGATTATATTGCGTGCAACACCAATCCTAAACGAATAAAAAAGGATTATTATTATAACCTATACATTAAATTAGAAGGTATGAAAAGTAAAAACTACATTATGAATTATATAATTTTCTTCCACATTTTTAATTTATTAAATAATGCCTTGTGAATAAGAATAATTTTTTTTTAGAAAATTCATTTTATTCTTGAATAACATGTTTTCTTCAAAAACGGATTGCTTACATTATAAGTGTAAATTTTATAATCAATTTATGGAAAATATAAAAATAATATTTTATAAAAATAATATCATTTTTGAAATCTTCATATTGAAATTATCTTAGGGTGAATTTTTGGAATTTTATTGAAAAGATTTATTTTCTTGTTAATAGTGAAAAATATGGATTTTAATAAAATATCATTTTATTTAAAAGTACCTGGATGATTTAAATTTTATATAAATTTAAGTTATGAAATATTTAGTTATATTTAATCTAATTAACTAAATTTTGATCATCCTTTTTTCTTATTTTGATATTAGTTCATTTTCGGGATTAAGAAAAAAATTCAAGAAAACTGGTTTCCATTGTGTTTTATCGATTTAATTTAAAATTAATATATAAAAATTATTTTTTTATATTTTTGATAAATGGATTCCATTTTTAGAATTTGTGGGGAAAATTTTAGTAATTAATAACCTTTAATTTTTTTGTTAATATGAATAGTAAATTTAGTAATTGTATTACTCTTATAAAGGGTTAAAAGTGTAATTTTTGTTAAATATAAATTGAAAAGAACAATAAAATGACATAAAAACTTTCCTAAATATTATTTTGGGAGTATATATAGTACATAATTCTCTTATTTTATAATTTATTACCATTTTTCCACATGGATAAAATTATGAACTTAGTAGTATTTTATTCAATTAAACATCAAACATGTCACCCTATTGTTTTTAATAGGTGTAATATTTTTATTATAGTGTAATCCATGAGATATGTTCAACTATATTTTTTTATAAAAACAAAATATATGTATTTATCATGTAATTTATTTTATTTTTAGTGAAGAAATAATTAACTTAAATTTGTACACAATGGTGATGCAGTAATTATTTCATTAATGAAATAATCAAATAAATGATCTAAAAAAATTTAAATTTACATAATTTTAGATATTAAAAGTGTTCCAAAAAATATCTATATTATAATGACATTATTATGATATAATAAAAACATAATTTTAATTGTTTTATTTATGGTTTTAAAGTCAAGGCAGTGAATAGTGTCAAAATTAACAATAATGATATTTTATAGTATTAGTATTTTATTAAACAATATTAAAATTATAAAAATATTAAATAAATAAATAGGGGATTATATTTGTTCTAAAATGTAATTACATATGAAATTATAGGATATTTGAAATCATGTGGCTCTAAAATAGTTTTATTATATTTTAATATTTTGGGAAATTCTAAAAGTTCCCCTCGACAAAATTTTGAATGGGAACCCCTTATATCACTTATTTACACCAATATAAGGCATATATATCAACCAAAAATTCACATTTCTATTTTAAATATCATTATTTATGTTCTTGAGGTTCTGGTCCATCCAAAAGACCTATCCCATGTCCCTTTATAGAATTTATAAAGGATTCCTTTCGAAGAAGAGGGAATCATCTTTAGTGACTCTTTCAAGTTTATTTCATCTTCTCTATCAATTTCATTTGTTGATTAAATCCTATATTAATAATTCAAGTATAATCTATATAATGAGATATTATTATTATTATACCAATATATTCATTCATTTATCCATCCTATGATAAATTAGAGCCATGTATGTGCGTACATATTGCAAAGCATGTCCATGTTGCGGTGTAATTGATTTTTCATTACCAATTTACATGGATGGATATAATTATGAAAATGATGTATATATATTTGATAATTTTAAAATGGTTTTGAATTTGGTAAACTACGATATCATCCATTTCCCTACCCATTCACTATTAAGTGAATGATATCTCCACCCATGCATACGTACGGCCTACTATCTCTATGGTGGGATATGATTCATTGCCCATGTTCAAAATTTAATAATAATTCTAAAAAAATTATTTAATAATTAAATATTTTATATTTATACATGAATATAAATCTGGATATTATGGATCTATATCCTATTCAAAACAATTAGGGCATTAATGACAATACATAAATTAAAAAATAATAAAATTTACACACAAAACATTGAAATTAATGAAATATTATTAAGAAATGAGTGGTAAAATGTTATAAAGGGGTTATGTAATATATTTTAAATATTAATATTGTTCTTTAATAAATTAATAAAATTCTTTAATCCATTATAAAGGATCATAAAATAAATGCAACTAAATGGAAGTATAAGGTAAAGCACTTCATCCCAATTTTCTTTCATTCAGGTATATTTTCATGGAATGCACCTAGATTATATTATGAGTTGTAAATAATGCCCCTTTGACATGATATAACATGAATTTATTTATTCTCATGAAATATAAGGTTTTATTAAATGTTACTCTATCATGGGGAATAATACTCAATGAAATACAATATCATAAGGGACTCTCGTCTCACTTTTATTTCTGTGCCGAATTTGTCATATTAACCACCTAATTTATTTTGTGTTGTGTATATAATACCCTTTGGATTTATTTAGAATCATAAATCACTAAAAATTAAATTTTTCTTCCATATCTATCTTCCTTGTATAATGGATATAAATGTTTTATAATATGTATGACATTTTTTACATAAGGTGAATACTTTGAAAATTATTCGAATAACTAGGGAAATAATTTTTAAACAATATATTTTATGCAATATGGATATTTATTGATAATTAATGCAGATTCATGAATTATATCAATCATTTTGATATTTTATGAATGTGTTGCACTTGTAGTTACATAATTGGTTCACAATTATACCTCCCCTTGAAGCATTGGCAGGTCTCATGTGACAAATAACTTATCCAAATTAAATGGGTTTTTACACACAATGATTAAAATATATTGTAAAAGGTATTGACAGTGTAGATACCATGATATTTTATATCATGGTTTTCAATATTAATAATTTCTATTATGAATAATTCAATCATTATTTTATATGAGAATTTAAATATGATATTATATGTGGATTCAGATTATAAAAAGTTTTTTATTAAATGTAATTTTCTTGAAATTATTTATATTTACATAGTAATTATACCTTATATTTTCATGATAGAAAAATTATTTATTAAATGGAATTTATGTTCAGTTATTTAACTTTCTAGATTGATTATTTTTCATTCATTAATGATTTCTGGTATCTTGTGGTGTACGTTTGTATTTAATAAGCATTTGAGATCACCCTTATTTTTTTCTTTTCCCCAGAATATGAAGAAGGAATATTTTAATAATTTCATGAATGCATATTACATTTTTTTATGATTTATGGTTAATTACCAATGTAATAATGGTACCATGTATGTATCTAGTTCATTAATATTACAAAACTATTCTATCCTTCGTGCTGTTATTCCTTAATCTAATACCAATGTACTGATGTAACCACTAACTCCAAGCTATTAGAGCTGGGGTTGTTATAACTTTATTCCTATATAACGTTCTACTTTTGCCTCAAAAATATCATAATCAATGATATTTTACATATGGATTATCATATTATATTATCAAACAAATTATTTCAATCTAACATAGATTTAGATTCTTTATATTTAATCATATATTGAATAAATCTAATCTAATTAACCCTTTGAAAATAATGAATTTATCTACCATAAATCAGTATGTATTTGTTGCATCCTATGTCAATGTGGGATTAATTTTATGTAGTTCATTTTTTAATCAGACATATCTAAAAAATTACTATTTTATATAAATTAATATCAGGATTTGTAAACTTCAATCATATGTGTCTCAACATATTTAATATTATTCCCTAGCATCCCTTGAAAAAATAATACTCTTGCGTAGAGATTACTTGGTGAATTTAAACAAAATATGTAATTCAAACCTAATAAAATCAACAAAAATCATATCTAAACCTCTTCAAACATGTCATCACACCATCAAGACAATTTTAAAAGATAATTTTTACATTAAAAATCACTAAATAATTAAAATTTGTTAAAAACGAATACAACATTATACTCAAGTTTTATCAACATATATAATATTCTAGGGGCTACAAAAAAGTACCAAGAATGCATAAAATATATGGGAGTCCTTATCCTAGAAAAACATGAAACATTAAATTCATAAATGATATTTAATAAAGTAAAAAAAACTAAAAAATATTTATATATATAACATGTAAAATGTATATAATGTGATCCTGAGGAACAAATTAAATAGATAACACCACATAGGAAAATGCCATAAATTAGAATACATACATACATACATATATATATATATAAAATAAAATAACCTAATTATATTGTTGAATTTAGTTATATAATTAAAATTTATCTCTACAGGGTCTCCTGGTATGGACTCTATTTGTAATTGTCTCCATTGTGAACTTTTTTCAACTACTATGTAATAAACCCTCTAACTCTACTACTTCCACATCCACCAATGTAATCCATGAATTATGAAATATCTATAAAAATTGGGATGAAATCCCATGTATTGATCAGTATTAACATACCATGTTGGATGTTTTAAAAAGATAATGTAAAGATAAATTAATAAGGCAACTTATTCCCATGAGTAGTGAATAATAAAAGGTATTTTGAATGAAACAGATAATATCTACTTACAAGATAACCATGGAAAATGGAATAAATTAAATTTTCACAAATCATATTCACCATGAATCATATAACATAAAAAAATGTGATTCATAGGATCTCATAATACCCTTAATACATAAAAGTTGGCATTCTGACTATAAGCTCTAACCGCAAGGAATCCAAGTCTCGAAGCATTGTAGGCATCTCAAACGCATCTTTATGATGTTACATTAGAATTTTTATGAGTTAGGATCTTCATGTTATCTATAAAATCTAGCAAAGCTCTTAATAACTATATTGGGGTACCACACCATGGTGAGGTATATGTTATCGACTAAGGTAGAACATGACCACCGTGGAGGATTGTGCCCCAGCATATGGGGGAGTACCAACTCCACTAGTGGAAGATGCTGACCTGATATATGTGGGAGTATAGACTCCATTTATGGAGGACCCCACCCTAACATATGGGTGATTACCTAAAATAAATTTTCATTTTGGGGATCAGGCCCTGCAATGTATATGTCTCCAGGGATTTTGAAAAAACCCCAAATACATAGGATCATTCCCAAACACATGGGGGTAATTAATCCATATCTACTCAAAATATATCACCATACACCATTCATATCATGACACGTGCCTATCATGGGGTTTGAAAAACAAAATTTTTACCTATGTTAAAATGTATTAATGTATTTGACATATGTTTTCCTTAGAGAGGATCACATAAGAGTCATGTTTGGGACATTAAATTTGAGAAATAAGCTGGGTTGTTTTTAATAGGTCTGGTTTTAAAAAAAAGCGATGAAACCAAATAAAGTAATAAAGTAAAATATTAAAAAAATGATAAATAATGTGATTAACAATAGTGATAATAATTGGGTGATCAATTTGGGGTTGGTTTTTTAATTTCAATGTTATCATAGTTCTAATTTGATTAAATAATCTTCTGATATGTCAGTTTAAGTGATATTTCAAGATCAATTCCTATCACTCCCTAGGTAAATGGTGTTGGTGAGAGTAAACCGTACCAATATCTCATCTTGGTACACTCTCTCTATCATTTGAAAAAAAATGTAGCGAATACCCTCAATTGAGTTAGGAAATTCTCGATCAAGTCATGTTTACCCAAAACAATTAAAAATATTCAATACCCCTTCCATAAATACTATCAATCGTCGAGTATTTAACCACTAGACATATTCTACTCCATCAGGTATAAACCAGAACCTAGGGGAGAGAGATCATGATAATTTACCAAATCAAAAATAATATCATAATATGAAATCAAATACGGTCAAATATGATAATAAATCAGTTTATTAGAATTTGAAATGAACTTCATAGAAGAGAGAGTTTTTATTAATTAATTGTGCATACTAAAACATTAAAAAATATATAACCAAACCTTCAAAATTCAAAAATAAGATTTAACACACCAGGGTAAGGGTAATTGAGAAGAAGGTAATGTAACAATACATTACAATATTAAGAAGAGAAAAAGAATGAAAAGAAAGAAAAGAAAAATAAATCCTCCGGAATCTGTTTTCCAAAAGATGGATTCAGTTCTTCCCACATATTTCTGAATCATGTTGAGGTTACTTCTTATAAAAATTTAGGAATTATGTTTTTTATCTACACTTGGAATTTTTAGGAAATGGGCTCTGTGTGAATGAGTTATTGCCGGATTACTAGATCTAACTTTTTCTGGCCGCCAAACTCTATACAACCATCTCTATTTTGACTGATTCCAGGGAAACCTTAATGAATGTATTTCATCATGAAATTTAATTTAGATATTACCCTTTGATTCAACTATATAAAAAATATATAATCATCCCATATGATGCTCAGTGGACCGAGATATGCCTCTTTGAATGAGGTATGGCCCATTCTAACAACGAGAATAATTCATTAACTTAGTCGAATTATTTGAGCATGTTGAAATTTGAATTGGATCTTGTTTAATATGTATAATTTGTATCCAAAAAACTGATAAATCCTTAAAAAATAATCTTTTGTGGATAAAAATTGTAGGATTTATTCATGAAATAAAATGACAAAAGAAATCTCTTAAATATCTAGAATTAACCAATTTTGACATTTTAGCTCAAAAGTCACCAAAAATCAAAAAATGATACAAATAAAAATACATTGGATAATTTGTATGGATTAAATAATTTAAAAACATATGAATAATTATGAAAATATTAAATCTATAAATTTCCCCACACTTAGAACATGGACTCTTGGACAAGTAAATATAAAAATTAAATCAAAGAAAATTTAAAATAAATGTCCTTGTGATCCAACAATTTCACACAAAGAAAAAAATATTTCATTCCTCATAAACAATTATTATTTAAAGTTATCAATTTATATAATTAAATATATTTTTACTTGATTAATCCTCCCATGCACATAAATCAATAACCTCATTTTCGTATTATCTTATCACACAAATGTCAATTTTAAACAATGTTTTACTCATCCAATACTCATGAAAGGGTCACCAAAGACTTGATAATTTTCTATATCGCTACCTGATGTGATTCAAGAACATATTTTTATCATGATAAATTTTTAGGCTTGTTCTGTGGCTTTCAGTTGGTAGGATTTAGATGTTATAAAAATTAGGATGCTAAATAAGGAGAGCTTGACTGTTTTTTGTAGAAAAATTGTGGTATTCTAATTTTCACTCAACTATAAACTCCTCCTCACTCCCATTAACAAAAAAAAACCTCAATCATCATGAATAATCAGGGAAAGTACACATCATTCATTCTTTATAGTGAAAAATTTCAATCTTCCCATACAATCATTTCATTAATGCTCAAGATAGGCACAATTTTTTTCCTATATTAGAATCTATAGAAAGGAACAACTTCCCATAAATGAAGGATCCATAAAAGGCATAAATTTAAACATAATTATTTTTTAAAATATTAATAAAATCTCTTAATAATTTTATTTTCCACCCACTTTGTCAAAAAATGTTGTATCACAACATAATATAGAATCCCCCACACATTAGTTCATCTAAATTTTGCAATATCACTTCAAGAGCCAGTTGGATAGGGAAAATTGGCTTGTAATTAGGCAAACCAAATAGGTTTTTCATGAATTATAAGGTATAAAAGGATTAAATGTTTAAGGTAGGCCATTATAAAATTTATTTTTATTAAAATGGGGCTTCAATACTAAAGAAATGCCTCGATCATATAATACCCATATACCTCAAACCATCATGTTTTGATTAAAAGAAATAATATTCTAGTTAAATCAAGAATTATTGGTTCTCACAAAAACTGAGGTAAATAAAAAGAATATGAAAAAAAAATTAAAAGCCTCATAAGAATTTTATTAAAAATATAAATACAATGAGATGTGGCATGATTTTCAACAATCAAAGTACTTTTCATTAAACTACAAAATATTTTAACTTGAAACATAGTTATTTTCACCATTTATTTAATCTCAATTTATCGGAATAAATTGTTTCAAACACTTACATGGGTATCAAAATATATAATTTTAATAATTTCAGTTCAATTGTTTTAGAAACACAAAGAATTTTAAAAAGAAACTTTTTTTAGAAAAATAGTAAAAAAATTGAAATTACTATTCTACAAATGTTCTCTCCACCTCATTTAAATGATGAAGTGTCCCCAATGAGTTAAATTTTATTTAAAATATAATAATATTAGAAATTGAATCATATAAAACATAAAAGGAAAAAAGTAGAGGCACAACCAGACTTATTGGTAGTACATTATTGAGTTAAGATCCTCAGTCCTGCAAACATAAATACCTACAACCAAAAGTAGTTAGAATAACATTACAAATTTACTAAAAGAAAATTAAAATATTAGTAGAGTGGTTGAAGAAAGATAGATCATGGTTTAATCCCCCATGTGGGCCCTCATGTTTGACTACAATTAGATGGGATGTTCTAGTTGGTTATCCTTAATCAATTGTGGGGTTTATTTTCATTAATATTAACCACCAACTCTTCTTCATTCCATATTTAAATTAATATTTTTTGTTGAGGAATTCATCTATATAGTATTAAAAATGCACCCCATTAAAATGAGATGAATATTTTATGGTGGGGTTCAGATAAATAATGATCCCTCCTCTTTCTTGGATTCCACTTTCATAACTTCTACTTCCTTCTCAAACGGTTTCTCAAGGCATGCTGCAAATATGTAATAATAAAATAAAAAGAGAGAGTGTAATTCTATTTGATTTAAATTAACCCTTGAAGAATTAATATCAAATTATTCACTTTCAATGAAATAATATTGAGTCTCTTTATCCTTAGTAAATTCCACATTGGTATTCTCTTGAACTCCCTCCAAAAAGTGTCTATCATGTTTAAGGATGTCCATTTGTTCTTTATTAGTTGTGTAATATTTTTTCCTTATCCATCGAGGAAAGAGATGTGTTGAATGAATTTAAAATTTTCATGCAAGGGGATGTGATAATAATTTCATATTCAATATATTAATAATGAAAATATTTAATAAAAATATTTAATCTTTGAGTTTGTTCGGCTTCAATTGCATCTTAGGTGGAAAGAATAACTTGGAGTTCAGTAGTAGTAGATAGAGGCTTGTAGTCAGGCTCATCAAATTCTTAGATCGACTTAGAAAATAGAGGGATGACTGAGGAGGAATTGTATTTGACCTTTTACACATTATGAAAATTAGGAATGTAATGGTAGAACTCGGTTAGTTCTTGTGACATCACATCAAAAAATTTCAAGTTCATGTCTTTTCTCAAGATCACTATGAATTCTTTGAATGCCTCCAAATCATTATTTGATTTCTAAAATAACATCTCCCATTGAAATATTACCTAAATTAAATCCTACATAGACAAGGGTGAGATATTAATTGGTTATTTCATTTTTTGGTAAATTATTTCCTGAATTAAGGAAATGAACATTTCAAAACATCATGGTAAAATATTTTTTAAATGTTTTATTTAATGTGTAAAATTTTTTTAATCTGATTGTGACACTACCTCCCCAAAATGGTTCCATGTTTTGACACATAAATATATTGAGGTGTAGAAAGAAATAATTTCATAATATAAAATGTAGTAATTTGTTTATCCTAGGATATCTCAAGAGAGGATCACACCACAATCAAGTTTGTCTCTTTAAATTTGAGAAAGAAGTGGGGTTGTTTTTGAATTGGTTTGGTTTTGAAAACAATAAGATAAAACAAAAAAATAAATACAGTAAATGATTTAATAAATTTGAATAATAATGTGATTAATCATAGTGATAATAATTGGGTGATCCGGTTGGGGTTGTTTTTTAAATTTCAATGTTATCATAGTTTAAATTTAACTCAATCATCTACTACTAAGTCAGTTTGAGTGATATTTAAAATCGGCTTCCAATCACTCCATTGGTAAATGGTGATGGTGAGATTTAACATTACCAATATATCATATCTATCTATTATCCTTCCTATGTGAAAAACAGATGTAATTAATACCCTAAATTGAGTTAGGCAATTCTTAATTGGGTCTTGTTTATCCTAAATAATTATGAATATTCATTACTCATGCTTCACATACTGATGATCGCTGAGTACTTCACCACTAATCCATGTTCTATTACATCATATATATTTCTAGAATGTTAAAATATACCAAATTAATAATAACAAACTAATTTTAAATAAAATACTATTTCATAAGTTAATAAAACCATTTATTAGAATTTAAAACCAACTTCAAAAAAGTTTGTGTTTTTACTCAATTTAGTGCGTGAACTCAAACATTACAAAAGATAAAACCTAAACTTCACCAATCACTCATAATATTTACCTCACCCACCATTCTAAGGATAATTGATAAGAAGTTAAATTAATAATACAATATAATATTAATAATCACAAAATAAAAAAAAGAACATAAAATTTAATCCTCCAGAATCTCTCTTCCATATGTTGGCTTCCATTATTCCAACATATGGTCAAATAATTCTAAGTCCCCTTATTATATGATGCGAGGAAAGAATTTTTCTATATACCCATGAAATTTTATAGAAATTGGCGCTACTTTGAATGAGTTATATGTAAATTACTAGATCTTACTTTTTATCAGGACCAAATACTATTCCACTATCCCTACATTGACTGGTTCAAGGGAGACCTTAATGGAAGTATTTATTCATGAAATTTAAGATGGAGAATACCATTTGAGTCATATATAGAAACTATATGGAATCATCTTATATTATGGTCACTATCCTAATATATTTCTCTTTGACTGAGGTATGGTCCATTTTGCCGTCTATAATATGTCTTCAACTTAGTCGAATTATTTGATCATGTGGGGATTCGAATTAGATGTTGTTATTTAGAATAATTTGTATCCCGCAACATATAAATCCTTAGAAAAATTATTATCATGAACTTTATCACAATTATAGGTGGTTTTATAGAAATATAAAGGTAATAGAATACTGCTAAATTTCTAGATTAAAACAATTTTGAAATTTAACCTAAAAACGCAACAAAAACAATGAAATGATATAAATAATCACACATTGATTAAGTTATAGGTATTAATTCATTTAAACCATATAAATAATTATAAAAATATAAATCTATCAATTCCCTCACACATATCCCCTGGACTCTTTGATAAGTAAATATCGAAATAAAATCAAAGAAAATTTAAATCATATATCCAAGAGATCGATCAATTTCACAACAAGAAACTAAAGATATCATGACTCATCAAAAACAATTATTCCATGTTCTATATTTATAAAATTCAATATATTTACACTTAATTTATCCTCCCAGGAACAAAAAACACTTATCTCAGTTGCATTTTTTCTAATCACACAAATGCAAATTTTCAACAATGTGTTTCTCATCCAAAACTTGAGAAAGTGTCACCATGGGCTTGATAAATTCTTACATCACCACCCGATGTGAGTCAATGATATATTTTTATCATTTGGACTTTCTTGGTTTGTTTCTAGATTTTGGTTGGTATTATTTAGATTTTAAAAAATTGAGGCTGAATAAGTAGAGTTTGACTCTTTATGAAGAAAAATTGAAAAATTCTAATTTTCACCCAAGTATGGGCTCCACCTCACTCTTCATAAAAAACAATAACCTCAATAATCATGAATAATAATGGAAATTACAAATAATTCATCATTTGAGTAGAAAAATTTAAATCCTTCCATACATTTTTTTCTTGATGGATCAAGATAGGAACAACTTTCTTCCCCTATTAGATGCTCCCGAAAGAAACAACTTCTCATAAATGAAAGCTCTTGAAAAGGAAAAGATTTTAACATAATGATTTTTTCAATAGTGAGAACATATATTAAACATTTTCCCTCCCAAATTATCAATAAATGTGGTACCAAAACAAAATATATCTTCCCCCACACTAAAGTTAGAATGGAATATGCAATTTCACATCCAGAGCAGGTTAGAAAAGAAAAATTGGCTTGTAATGTTGCTAACCTAATAGTTTGTTCATGTATTGTAAGGGATACATGGATTATATTTTCAATGTACACTATTATAAAAACTATATGTATAAAAAGGGTTATTTAATACCAAAGAAATGCCTCAATAATTTAAAACACGTGTACATCAAACCCTGTTATTTTAACAGAAATAAATCAATTCTAGTTAAATCAATAATGATTTGGTTATCTCAAGAAGTTATGTGAATAAAAATAATATGAAAAATGATTTATAAGCTTCATAGGAATGTGATTTCAAATATAATGATAGTGATATGTGGAATGAGATTAAAAAATCAGAGTATTTTTCTTGAAATTCAAAAATATTTTAACTTTAAACAAACTCATTTACAGTATTTATTTAAGTTTAGTTTCATAGGATAAATTATATCAAAAAATGACATAGGTTTCAAAATTTATAATGATACTAATTTCAGCTCAAATTTTTTAGAATCACAAAAAAATTTAAAAATATTAATCATATTCTGAAAAATAGAAAAACAATTGAAATGTTATCTCCCTTGCACTTTAATGATGTAGTATACCCAATGAATTCAAATTTATTAAACATATAAGAATGTTTGAAATTGAATCATATAAATAAATAAATTAATAAAGAGAAGTACATCCTAACATATTGTACGTGAATTATTAAGTTCAGATCCTAAGAGTTGTACACCTGAAACCCGACATCCAAAAGTAGATAAAATAACATAAGAAATTTATTTAAAGAATGTTAAAATAGAAAAAGATTGTGAAAAGAATATTAGAAATTGGATTAATTAATTACGTGGTCCATTGGTATTGACTCTATCCAGATGGTTAGTTCTAGTTGGTTATCCCCAGTCTAATGGCGGGATGATTTTCTTTGAGATGAACCACTAACACTTTTTCTTTCCATATTTAAATTCTTCATTATTGTTGAGGAATTCATGGATATAGTATTAGAAATTCACCCCCATTAAAATGAGATACATATTTTGTGGTGGGGTTAGGATAAATAATGTGTCCTCCACTTTCATGGATTTCACTTTAATAGCTTCTTATTCATTCTCCAACAGTTTCTCAAGGAATAATTCATATATGGAATGATCCAATAAAATGTTAGAGTGTAATTCTATTTAATCAAAATTAAAGCATGAAGAATAAATATCAAATTTTTCTATTTAAAATTAATTATATTGTGTCTCTTTATCCCTATTCATAGAAACTATGGTAACATCTAGAACTATCACTGATAAGTTTTCATCAAGTTTAAGGATTTATATTAGTTGTTCATCATGTGCATATTCCTTTTATTCCTTTTCCACCATGGAAAAAGATGTTTTGGACGAATCTAAAAATTTCATGCCTGGGGCGGTGATTCTAAATTCATGTTCAATATAATCATAATTAAAAGAGATATGAAAAAGACGGTCTCCCTGAGTTGGTTCAGCTTCAATTTCTTCTTTAGTGGAAACATTCTCTAGGAGTTGAATAGTAATATATTAAGGTAGGTCATCAGGCTCCTCCAATTCTTATATCTCCATAGAATATTTAGGGATTACTAACGGTGAATCTTATTTTACCTTATGAACATTATTAAATTCAGGAATGTAATGGGATAACTTAGTTTGTTCTTGGGCCATATATTAAAAAAATTGGTTCATTTCCTCCCTCAGGCCCACTATTGATTTTTTGAATTCCTCATCCCCATTTTTTTATTTTGAAAATAACCTCACCTCTCGAAAAATTACCTAAATACTATCCTCCAAAGACACGGATTATATATTAATTTGTTTTTTCTTTTTGGGTAATAATTGCATGAGTTGAATAAGTGATAATTTGAAAACATCATGGTAAAATATTTTTTTAACTATTTTATTTAAAGTGTCAAATATTTTTAATATGATTGCGACACTACGTCCCTAGAAAAAGTACCATGTTGTGAAAAATTACATCCATTGGGTGTGAAAAAAAATTTATTCCAAAGTTAAAATGTTGTAAAGTGGTTAACCTAGGTTGTCTCTAGAGAGGAGCCCACAAAAATCACATTTGTCACATTAGATTAGAGAAATATGTGGGGTTGTTCTTGAATTGTTTTGATTTTTAAAAGAAATAGCCCAAATATATGAAAGAAATAAAGTAACATATTTAAAAAAAATTGAATAAGTATTGGATTAAAAATAGTGACAATAATGGGTCGATCACGTTTTTTTAATGGTAATGTTATCATAGTTCAAATTTAATTCAATCATCTTCTGCAATGTCGGTTTTTGTGATATTTCATGACCACTTCCTATCACTCCATTGGTAAATGGTGATGCTGATATTAATCCCTTCCAATATCATAGATCAGTCTACTATCCTTCCTATGTGAAAAATTGATGGTACGAATACACTCAATTGAGTTAGACAGTTCTTGATTAGTTATTGTTTGTCCCAAATAATTCAGAATATTCAATATCCCTTCCCCACGTACTGACGATCGTCAAGTACTTCACCACTAAGACCTATTCAATTACATTGTATATAGATGATAACCTAGGAAAGGGATATTATTAACATTTTCCTATTAAATAATTACAATATAATGTTAAATAAAATATGATTGCATAAGATAATAAAAATATTTATTAGAATTTGAAACCAACTTCACAGGAGAGAGAGAGAGAGAGTTTTAATTCAATTAACTACATGTACTCAAACATTACAAAAGTGAAAACCTAACCTTACCCAAAAACTCATAATATTTACCCTAACATGGTAAGGGTAATTTATAAGAGGGTAAAGTAATAATAAATTACAATATTAAGGGGAACAAAAATAAATAAAAGAAATAATAGAAAAAAATCCTCCAGAATATGTCTTCCATAATATGGCTTTAGTTGTTCCCACATATGGTCGAATAATTCCAAGGTTCCTTGTTATAATATGTGTGTAACTATGATGGATATCTACTCTTTATATTTCATAGAAATAGATTCCACGTTGGATGAGTAATGGCCAAATTTCTAGACAAGACTTTTTATCAAACTTTTCATGGTTAAAGGGGTGCCTTAATGAATGTTTTTCATCTTAAAATATAATGTGGAACTTCCCATTTGGGTAATTTGTAGAAAACAGCTGAAATAATATTCTTTTATTATTGGTATCTTGAGATATGCCTCATTGAATGTGGTATGGTCTATTTTTCTAACCAGAATAAATCATCATCTTAGTTGAATTATTTTTTCATATTGGAATTCGAATTTGATATTGTTATAGAAGCATAATTTGTATCCCAAAAACATATAAATACTTAATAAAATGAATCATATGAATTGGATAACAATTTTTGGAGTTATTCTTGAAATACAATGGTAAAAGAAAACTGATGAATGTCTAAAATTAACTAATTTTGTCATTTAAGCTCAAATATCAACAAAAATTATAAAATGATACAACTAAGAACAAAATGATAACTTTTTAGGGATTGAATAATTTAAAACATATGAATAATTATGAAAAATAATTACTCTATTATTACATTAGTGGATATAAGTCTTTGAACTATCCATAACACAGTGAGACAATTTTTAATGGTTAGGGGAATCATATTATTGTGATATGTATGGGAATAAACATAGAACAGACTACTCATAGATCTAAAACTATCACAATGGTGATAAATCATGAATAATATTATAAATGACCAAGTATTCAGTGTGTCCAGTGTTGTACATTACATGTAGGTTTCACAATAAATATTATTCATGTAGTGTCATAGCTCAATCCATCTAAAGTAAATATAAAAATTGTAGGCCACATGTAAACATGAAATTTATGTATAGTAGGTACATGAATTAACCTTATGTATGTTTAATTAAATATAATTTATTACTATGTAGGTTACATGGAATGTCTGGATATGTATATATAATGCGTAACTTTGTGTGTAGTGTTATATTTCTATCTAGTTAAACTATATGGTGTGTACAATAGTCCATATAGAGAGTGAGAATCACCACCATATCTTGGAATGAAGAAGAAATACATGGAGTCAAGTTGTTGTAATGTACAATGAATGTACTTATAATATATTTCATATAAATTACATAGTGTGACACACACAATGTTTATGTTAGCACACATAGTGTGTGAGACCATATTACCACTCGCAATGTTAATACAATGAAAAGAAAAACCACATAGACAATAGAACATGAAATTTGTCCCTAAGTCACATTGAATGTGATATTTATAAAACATGGTAATCTAGGATTACCTGGAATCTAATAAACTAGGTGTGTTCTCAGGAGACTACACGCCATGTATTTGGGAAAATTACATGAGGATATTTTCTTCCTCCTTGTATCTATGTCTACTACTTTTCTGATTTACATCACTTCCTTTGATCATCACATGTCCGGATGCTTTTTTTATAGTATTTCTACCATTAACTAGATCCAACATCCCTGAAAATAATATTTTACTTCATTATATTCCCAAATCCATTCATTCTTCATCTAATAAACCACACCAACAAAATTTATCTATGTAACCATGATCAAGAACCCACTAATCATATATGTATTCCCATGTCTACTTCCGACTTTATCTCATACCATATCAGTTCCATATTATGGCCACCATCTCCCATAATCACCCTCACAAGGCCAAAACATTACAGAATCCATCATTATCGATCATTAATGAGAGTGAAAAGAAAATATATATGGAATATTAATAAAGTATAATAGAAAAATATTTTAGATGCTGTTTTCTAGAGGAATTCCCAACCATATAAAGCAAGGTTATTTTTTGGGTTCACAAAATTATGTGAATACAGGACAACAATGGATTCTTTATATGATAGTAGAAAAATTTTATCAATAGTTTATGAATATATGTTTTATGATTTAATTCATAAAGAAATTTTTATCAATTAGTTATTTAATAAAATATAAATATTAAAAGTCATTTTACACCATAAAAACTATTTTTATTAAATAATCCAAGGAAAAGTTTTAAAACGGAAATTCCACACAGAAATAGAGGCATCATTAAAATGTTTTTCCCACTCTATAAAAATTATATTGAAGAATTAGTCATCCATGATTAGATGATAATCATAATTAAGTTAAATTATTATTTACATAATAAATATATAAAATCAAATAATTCAATTATTTATTATATTTTCCCCTACAAACCCTCATTCATTCATCATATTAAAATACACAAATAATCAGAGTCTCAGAATGAGGTTGGTTGGGAAAATTAAATTTTTTCATTTTACATACCTTAAGTGTTGAAATATAATTTATTTAATATTATCATTAATTTTATCATTTAAAATTAATATTTTAACCACACAAATCATGTTCATCATGAAAATATTTCATTTTGAAATAATGAGTTTTAAAATAAATCCATTTTTTTATTTCCATTAAAAATCATCATTTAAGAATAACCAAAATCAAAATTTTCATATATTTAAAATCCTTAGAAAATTTTCCTTGAAAATAATCCATGATCAGATAACCATAAAATATTCTTTAATTAATAATTTTTAAATACCTTCATTATTTATTTTATTTCTTCACCATAGAGGTTATTAGTGATTCTATGATGATAATAAGGGTATCAAATGAGAGAATATAAATAATAAGAATGAAATAATAAGAAGTCATGCCTATATAGAAATTTATTAACATTTGATTAACATGCCATGATACTTTGTTTAGAAAGTATCCTATACCTTTAAGAATTCTAATAATGAAAAACATATGGTATCACTTTTATTGGGAGAATAGAGGATGATGAATTTCTCTCAAGGCACTTCCACTAATGGATAAGGAATTTGATGAATTCACTATTCCAACTAAGTATAAGAGATAATTAGAGAGAGGGGTGAATTATCACATGGAACATAAAAATTAAATTCCCCCTCATCAAAATATAAATAAAACTCTCTAATAATTAATAGGATTATCCCTTTCAATGTGCAGAAGGCATCAAAAAAATACATGATTCTAGAATCTACATTGCCATGTCATCACCACATGGAACCTCAACTACCAAATTATGTTACAAATCGCCTCCTCGCCACTATTCACTATAAATAAAAAACAAAATTAATTTTCATTTTGATTTATTTTTAAAATTTTTTATTCTCATGGTTCTATACTTTCCATGAAAGTAGACATCTCATAGGAAAATACCCTCATTATAGACTTAACTAGGGTGTACAAAATTTTAATAATATGATTATAAGTTATTAAATGATCACTTGTGAATAAATAAAACTGTTATATTTAATATATTATTTACTCTTAGAATTATTTAATGCTAAAATAAATAAACCATATTTGAGACCACCTCTGAAAAATATCATTAATGATTTTCATAGGCATTTGTAAATATCCCAAAGAATTCAACTAGCAAGGAATTTCACCAAATTTATTGAAAGGGTAAATATCACATTTTTATTTCCAAAAAACAATCATTAAATTTTTTCTACGGTCTTCTTAAAGGGTAAATTAAAAATTTTACCCTCTTTATGAGGCCTAGCCTATGAATTTAAAAATTAACATAATCCTATCTTACGAAAAGATTCAGTCTCTACATCCTCCCAACCATTAGACATTTCCATCATAAAAAGTAAAAATTCTAGGGATGTTAATTTTATTTTATTTTAATAATTATCATAGAATAAAAACTACCATCATGAAAAATAAATCCTCCCTTAGTTGTGTGGTACCTAAGGAGATCTAGGAAACAACTACTCTAGAAAAAATCCTTCACCTCTACATAGGAATTTTCTAACTAAATCTTATCCCAGTATAGACATAGAAAAATGTGTAAGATCATGTCATGTAGCTTCAACCAATATTATATATCGATGAACTATCAAACTTTATTTTATCTACACATATATCACAAAGTGACCCACAAATCAAAAAAAAGACTTCCTTATAAAGGATCATTATCTGGGGAACCATTAGGGAGAGCATCCCCATCCCTACCTTTAAAGAGAAATGAAAAACAAATATTGCATCCATAGTTGGATGTATCCTTGTTAGGTTATAGTCACTCTATGAAAAATTGAATAGTGACTATAACAATTCATGGAATAAACTTCCTTAAATAAACGTGTATTAAACCCAAAGATACTTAGTGAATTAATACACCATAATCCAAAGTGAATTATCTTAGACATTTAGAAAATTGTATATAAAAACTCCAAAAACTACAATGAAAACTACCCAACACAAGATACATTAACCATAAACCTTAATGAAATATACTTTATTCAACATATAAAATGTTCAAATAAGTGATATTAATATGTTTCTACAAAAAAGGTCAACTACTCACTAGAGATCCTAATATCTACACTGCTCATAAAAACCCTAGATAAATCATCATAATACCTCAATTTTCAATTCATAATGTTATATCATGAACACCCCACCCGTAAGGTAATGCATCATGAGAGCAAATTATTTATACATGATATAAAACATAAAGAATTCATATATAGTTTCACACATTTATAGATTAATAGGTACCATTTTTATTGGAATATGATATACCACCTACTCTATGAAATCAAAACAATGAGGCTAACTAATCAGACCACAACAATATCCACTATACATAGAAACTCTTGATATAAAAATTAGCTACCAGTATACTATTTTGAGTCTCAGACCACCTAGATTATTATGGACACATGATTTTTCGATCAAACAGTATTCTCAAATAAGTTTAAATAAACCAATAAAAATCTAGCATTCCATCCCTTTTTTAGTTGAAATAATGGAAAAGACCACAAAAAAAGAAATTTGTTATTTTTATATTCACTATATAGTGTTAATTTATTCTGAACATCATTAGAAATTTATTGATTCCCAAAAAAATCATTTAACACTGATCATGAAGTATCATTCTCACAAGACTATATATTTTACCAACTAGATATAATCCCAGTCACTGTAACCCATTTGTTGGGAAGGTCACACTTATCCCTACAAAACTATCCAACCAACAGGCTGACCAAATATACATTTTTCCTTAAGATAATATAGGCTATCCAATAAATAAAATGAAATACTTGTATAACCTTTGAAGTGGTCTGATACAAAAACTAAATACTCAATTATGGATAACTAAGAATATCCACAAGAATAATTTTCATAGGTTTAACTACTATTACATGTAACCAATCCATTGTAGATTAAATACATGAATATGATAAGACCTACTATTTATAGGATATTATAATTAATTCTAAAAATTATATTCCTTACTTGATGGAATATTTTACAACCTCAATATACATGAATAATGTATTTCCACCATCAATAATAATCTTCCTCAATGAGGGACTGGTTGGGACCTCTATTAAAATCATTAACCCCTAAAAAATAACACTAGAGGGTGGAAATGTCCTAAGAAGAAATTTATGAAGAGAGTGCCTAAAAATATTACATGTATCATAAATCCAAGCATGATAGTTACCACATTATATAGGTTATATTCCATATTCAACCATCCAGAATCAGACCATCAACACCCTTGGTCTGATGAGAATTACCTACATTTGGTAAATGGAGATTTCTTACAGCTTCAACCATATATATTTGTTTCCACATCATCATCTCCCCAGCAACACATCCTCATATAAATTCATTAAATCTTTATACATATATCCTCCATATGTAAGAACTACAATCAATATAGTGATGTATCCATGGCACTTCTCTGGATATCCATAATAAAGAAATTTCCTATTCTGAAAGATAGATAGAACTACACCAAGAAAATAAAAAATAACAACATCATTTATTAGGTCTCTAGTATAGCAAAGATATGTAGTATATGTTAAATAAAAAAAATTAATCTCATATTGAAGACCCATATCAAACTCTTAAGCTTTAAGGACAAATATGTTATGCAGGCTCTATAATTTCTCTATCAATATTCCTAAACCAATATCAAACATCCAACATGGTATGAGAGTACCATTATGGGTTCAGATAATCATGGATCAATGATTTATTTTATAGTGAAAGAATATTCAATATGTAAGAGTAATCATTTGGATAATGAATATCCAAGCCAGATTGGTGGTATAAATATCAATTTCCAACCAATCATCAACCATTTGAGGATCCATAATCCCTCATAACCACATAAACCATTTTCTCTATAGAACATATAGAATATAACACATTCCACATAAAAATATTCCAACACACATTACATTGTTAGACTATAGATATTCTTGTTCATTCAATCACACACTACCATTAACTTTATAAAATAATCTACACTAAGAATTTATAAGTGGAATATCTTCCATCAACTAGAAGGATATATATACTTTAAATATGATATTTGATTTAATTCCTCATCAACAAACTAATAAATAGTGAGAGACTCAAACTTCAGTGTGGGTATGTCAATACCCTATCTATGAATGTGATTTGTTTGTCTATGATTTTCATTCTAAATAAGAAAGGTGGTACCCAAAGTTCATGGAGCTTATTTTTATGATCTACTATAATGATAAGATGGATCCTAGTTTTCCATTAAATGATGCATGTACCAAGATAATTATATACTATAAACAATTCCTTATATTTTTTGGATGATTAACATGTTATCAGAGTCTTGGTGAAAGGATACATTGGAAGAAAAACTTAAACTCATCTCTTTAGTCTGATAACTGAACTCCAATCTAGCATACCATAATTTCCGTAATTCCCAAACCAAACTCATAATAAAAATAAATATAAAATTACTACCAAAAAATAAAAGAATACAAATACCATTATGACACAACCCAAGCCACCACAAACCCACCTTGGTTGATGGTATGTTTAGTGTCCCACCCCTAGCCTCACTAAAATTAGACATGGGTTGGAGAGTATCACCAAGAAGGTAAAACATACGTAGGTTGTGTTATATGATGAAAATCATCAACATAAACGATTCACCATTATATAATAAAATCCAACACTAGTAGGAAGATATAATAATTAAATTGTAAATAATGTGATCATAATGAATCAATTCCATGTATAATTATATAGTAGTAAAATCAATAACGATAAATAAATATTAAAAGTGACTATAATCACTAGGTAAAATAGACTCCATATATCAAGTAACACCTCCTCTCTATAAGTTATATTGGAATAAAGTCCAAATATAAATTTCTTCGTCACAAACCACCATATACTACTGTGTAATAGCTCCAGTAACTCTACTAGATCCACATCCCCCATTGTCATCCTAGAAATATGGAACATCTATATAGATGTAACATGTCTGGGTATAAATCATTTTATATGGATGAGTATAAATATACCTTGTAGTATGACCCCAAAACAAAAGGTAAAAAAAAACCAATAATTCATCTAAACCCTAAGGACATGGAATAAAATATGGTATTTTAAAAGATCTATATATTCTCTTTTTTCCAGCCAGTCATGAGAAATGGAATAAACCAAATTTTCACATCTTTACATCACTATGAATCATATCACACAAGAAACCAGTGATATGTATTGTTTCATAAGACCCGCATTACCTGATGTGGATAATTCAACTTTAATCGACAACTAGAATGAATCTACAAAGGCTCAAAGATCTACTATAATCTTAAAGACATCAACATATTTTCATGTTATAAATTTTGTGAATCCTAGTCTTTTATACTTCCATGACACCCATTATACATATATGAATCTATAGTAGAGTTCCATTCCTCTTAGTGGACCATTACAGGTGATTCATGAAGAGTATATACTGTCTATATTCCAAAAATCTCACATAACAACTATTTTCCCACTTATGGATCTAATATTTTCAAACTACGCAAAAGGAATCATGAATTACATTTAATAAACAAGGGAATCATACTATGGTGATATATATTAGAAGATACTCATAAAGGAAAACTCATATGCCACAAAATACTATAATAAATATAAATCATGAT
The DNA here is from genome assembly GCA_963277665.1 of Viscum album. Lineage (NCBI taxonomy): Eukaryota > Viridiplantae > Streptophyta > Magnoliopsida > Santalales > Viscaceae > Viscum > Viscum album. Next base: position 1,671,504,017 of record OY728146.1, on the reverse strand, counting down.
GAATAATATAAATTCCCAAGTATATGGTGTGTCCAATGGGGTATGTAACATGTAGGGCCCTCAGAAAAGCCTGGACATGTATTTCTACTACTCAATCCATGTAAAGTCATCATACGTTTCATGCTCACCATGGGAACACTGAATGAATGGATAATAGGTACAAGACATCACCATATGTATATTGAAAAAACTCTAACATTTTATTATATTGGATTCATGGTTTTTTGGAGATGTGCATGACATTTGGAAGTTTGAATTTAGTGTTCCAATTCTATTCAGGTGACCAAAAAGGTGTATAATATCATCTACAATCCATGTGGGACTTTCCACCCAATCAAAGAATATATCTTCAGTACACATAGCCATTACATCAGTAATGAAAAGGAATGTACTTATAGTACATGGTGTGTAACATTAAATTGTCCAATATACGTGATGTGTATGTTACAAAACATGGAATATAAGCCAAGATAAACAATCAATGTGTACAAATAGAACATCAAAAACCAATAAAATAATAAAAAAAATTTGTGACCTGAGGTCACATGATTTGTGATATTTATAAAAAATGGGAACCCTGTCCACTATGAAGTCTGATGTACCAGATATGTGATACTAATACTACACATCATAGAGTCTAAAAATTCACACCAAAAAGCTTTATCCTATATGTGAAAACTTTTTCTTCATTCCTGAATTAATCTATTTCCTCATATAATCACATAGCTATCCATGTTTAATCTGTTGTTTCTACCTTTTATCGGATCCAACATCCCCTAAAATGCCTTTGTACCTCACTAGATTTCAGAATATAACTATTCATTATAGAGCCAAATTAACCACCATATCTATTGATGTGACCATGACCAGTAACCTACCAACCATCTAAGTTATTAATGGTTCACTACCTACCGTCTCCCATAACACCTCTCTTCCATATTTTGGTTTGTCCCTCCCATCGTCTACCTCGCAAGGGTGAAACATAACTCATTCCATCATTGTCAGATCATAATGAAATAGAAACAACAATAGATGTGTAACAAGATGAAAAACTAAATGTATATAATTCTTAATGGGGGTGCTTGTAGGAATACTTGACCACCCAATTTTGGGATTATATCTAGGTTCATGAAAGAAAAATAGTATTTGACAAGAATAGATTATTAATGCCCATAAGAATTGTTTCCTCAATGGTTGAGGAATATAAATTTTAACATATAATTTATTTGGAATTTATTTATTAATGAATTATTTACTAAAATTCATATAATAATAGAAATATTCACCATCAATAAAAAACAATTTTAGTGAAAAAATCCATGAAAATATTTTCAAGAAAAAATTCATGATAGTAATGGAATTTTCATCTCTATGTTCATCCCATGATAGAAATAAAATATTTAATAAACAAACTATCATGATAAGAGATGAATCATAATAATATTGTAAAAATATAATTTTCTTCAATACATGAGAAAATAATATAATTCAATTACTTATTCTGTATTTTTATAAAAAATATCATTCCTTCATTAAATAAAACCCAAAAAAAAAGTGGAATCATAGAACATGGATGTTTGGTACAGAATAAAAGTAATTTTATGTGAATCCATTAAAAGAAAAAGTACTATCAATATAGTATTGATGTTATTTATTTGATTTTTAAATATTATTTTTATCACATATAAACATGTTCGCCATGGGAAAACTTATTTAGAATTTATAATTTTACAATAAAATTATTTTTTCCTTTTATTACAACTATTTTAAAAAGAAAACAAGTAAATTTTATTTTTCATCCATTTAAAATTCTGAATAGTTTTTAATTAATAGTAAACGATGACTAAAATTTCCTAAAATATTTCGAAATTAATCATTTCTAAAACACATCATGATCTTCTATTCATTTCAACGCCATAGAATTTTTAAGGGAATTAATCAATGATGAAGAGAATCAAATCACACATTATAAACATGGAGATTAAAATAATATCATATCTTACATATTTAGTTATTTGTTTATGTTTTTTTAACATTTTGGTTCTAATTCCATCTTATAGAAAACCCAGTAGATGATAGTCCACTCTAAATTCATGTGCAGAAGAAAAATACTCAGAATAAACCCCACTCAATGACATATGGATCTTATAAGACATCTTACCCAAGTCACCCTACCAAAATGTTAAACCACTAGACGATATAGACAAGAACTAACCAATGAAATAATAGAAATAAAAAAATGACTAAGATCAATATAGATTATGTTGTTCAGGTTTGTTCCCTAACCTTGGGGGGATAATTCCTTACTACTACTCAAGGAAGAAACGATTGTAATGTGTGATAATACTTATAACCATTGTTCGCAAAGTGGATGCACCCTATATTATACAGTATAGTTGAGCCATTTTACCCATTCACCACCCCCATACAATATTTTTGGGTCACCATATTCTATATCCAATATTCACAAAAAAAACTCTTTGTAGTCAATTTATCTCACCAAATAAACTCGTAATTTTTCATTTGTTTTCCCCTTCTCATGATTTATCTAGATATTAATTCCAATGTATCTACTGGTGATCAAAATTTTAATGTTTTATCCCACAAAACCCTATAGTTTCATAGTATGTGTATACTAGTTAACTAAATCCCAACCAATGAAGCTTCATCACTCTTTTAGTAACCTTAAATAAGTCTATTAGATTGTTTCTCCTTCTATTGATCTTAATTTCCTATAATATAAAAAGAGTATAACACCCTTAAAATACCCCACATGAGATTAATATAAAAGATATTGTTCATTAATATATTTATCTAGCTTCTACAAACATCTTTATTTATTTTATTTTAAATAAATTACATGGTTCCTCAACCATAGTGACTAATCACCCATGTCTAACTGAGGTGTAGTGACACCCTAGAACATACATGGAAAGAACCCTCATCAATATTCCTGCAAGATTATGATTAACATTGATAGTTCATAGTTCTAACATTCCATCTTCCTATAAAATTCAAATTATGTGGTATGTTATCTAAATGAAATTAATTTGAGAAAGAAACATCAAATTTCTATCCAAGTTAATTTTACTCTATGAAATATTAAATAGCTTCCAAACTTTTAATTCTCTAACAAGATCTACTTGTAACCCTTTTATCCACATCATATCATTCCCTACTTCCATAAATGTTATACAATTTACTTCCATTGTCAATACTGAAACCATAAGATGAATATTAGACATCCAAATGCCTATTTTTACACTAAATATGAATGTGAAACCTCCATTTTTTCATTTTTATGAATTTATACCAAAATATTAATCTATAAACCCCTTAAAATACAATTCTATTTTAGAGAAAAGTTTTAATATTCTAAAACCGTTAGAATAAAATTTATTCTACTTCACATGATCTCAATTATCAATTATATGGTTTGATATAAATCTTTATATTCATCTAATACATATTCAATTTCTATATAAATATAAACCATGGTATATATCTACCTTCCAAAATCTGATATAACACCTCATAACATATTCAACTCATAATTACATGATTTAAAAAAAGTTTTTTGATTTTTTAAATTTCATGTATCTTTTTGGTTTATAGTTTCAAAGAATTTTTTTGACCATTACATTATTATGGGAATAATTGAAAAAACATACATTTTTTTAAAAAAATATTCATAAATTTAAACACTTGATTCATTCAAAACACTTATTCATTTTTTAATATGAGTCTACATATCATAAATATAGATATTTATATAGTTTCTACACTTCTATAGATTCTGTGAAAAACAAATAAAAATATGTGATGATAAAAAACTCATTTAAATATATAAAAATAAATAAAACATGTCATTCAAGTGAAAACCATTAAAACCCAATTTAACATTTACCTTTCTGATAATAAATAATTAAGTACAAAAAAACTCATATCCAGATGAAAAAATACAAATTTCCTCAAAGAAAACCATTGTGTACGATTAGAAATCATAAGAAAAACATGAAAGATTCCTGAAAAAATTTCATTAAAAAATCATTTCAACTTGAAATGTTCACAAAAAATCCTTTCCATTTGATATCAATTGATTTCCATAAAAACCCCATTTTTAGGAATATAGTAGGTATCTTGGAGAATCATATATGTAACCTATGTTCACTCATATTTAAACTATGTTAGAATAACTAAATACCTAGTTTTTTTATTGGAGTGACAAATCTAGTTATCTACCTTATTTTTATCCTTAGAAGTCTATTCATTACCCAGTGCATTAGAGAACTATTTCAGGTTAACCTATCTTCATGAGATATATCATTCTCATATTTCTTTACCTATAATAAAAATATTCTACTTCATTAACAAATTATTTTTTATCTTTCACCTTTTCATCAAAAACCCATTGAAAAAATAATTTGAACCCATAAAAAAATTCTATTTTTTATATAATCAATAACAGAAATATCCCTTTATTTTGAAAATAATTTAAAAAATTCCAGAAAATAATCATAATTGAATTTTATTTTTAAAATAGTAAAAACATTAAGAGTGGGTTTTATAAAAAATTAAATCAATCATTGTGTAAATTTCCACTCATTAAATATTTGTTAAAACATTCATTTTCACTTTCAATAAAGGTTAAAATTACCCAAATATTAAATTTAAAAAATTAATTTTAAAACCCCAGTGTATAAAGTAAACAATAGTTTAAATGTGTATTTAATATCCTTTAAATTATAAATAATTAGATTATTGAAACTAATTAGAGAACATAAATATGGATTATAAAGCATTAAAAACATTTAAAAACGTTTTAAAAGAAAAACCATGGTGAATTTAATTTTTTTTGAAATTATAGGATGTTCAAGACGAGAACATGAAATGTATTTTTAGACAACATTAATTTAATAAAATGTATTTTTAATATAATATATAGGTATCTTATACACCCAAAAACATTTGGTAAAAATGGTTTAAGTTTCAATTAAAGGTAATTGTGATTAGAAATCCATTTCCTCATCTCCGGACATTCCATGTATGTTCATTAACTCATATACATTGAAATTATATAATTTATTTAATTTATTAACAAAAAATTCCATTTTTATTCCACTTTAATAAACTCTTTTATTTAATTTATTACCATATATTAAAGAGTTAATAAATCTATTAATTTTATGTCGGACATTTTGAGGACGTCTGATTCATAAACCACAATACAACCTCAGTAGGTTTTCCAAGTTCAAATGGATAATTTTTCAATTACATATATAATATTAATCAAAAAATATTTATAATTTTTATAGTGGAAATATTATTTTCTAATCATCCATTAAAATTGCACAGCAAAAAATAGGATCACTTCATGGAGGCGGTATTCTACATATGTGCACGAGCGATGATATCATTTTTAAATGGGTGGAAGGGTAAGAAGATAAGTGTTATATTATATTTAAATAATCATAATTATTTAATTAATATAATATATATTTATTAAATCCATCATAAAAAAGATTCTTTTTTGGTGGAGAGGAAAAAAGAAAAGTCATCACTACAGGGAGGTGGTAGTCCACACATATGAATGAGAGATGTTTTCATTTCCATAATATAGAAAATGATATGATAAAAGGGTTGTTACATATTCATAATAACATTTTATAAAATTTATGATACCAATGTTATTAAATAATCAACATTGTAAAATATTTTAATGATGTATAAGAATAAATAAAATGAAGAAACTTGGTTAATAGCTTAACATCTTATTCAGAAAATCACATTTGGATTACAACTTAAGCCTCCTATGTTGGTATTTTGATGAGAAAAAAGGATCTATGACATGGGAAATAAATTAGGGAAATTATGTGTATGTATTATTTTTTATATAGTTCTTAAAATATATATGGAAGAGAGTATATGATATTCACCTTTATAAGTGAGGGGATGGTCACTATTGGATATATACATCGTTTTAAATTAATATAAGATCTTATTCACGGTCAAGTGGAACCAAGACCCCAAAATATAATATATATAAAATGTAATATAGTATAAATAAACTATAAAATCATATTTGGAAATCGTTTTGACCCATGTTAAACGTTATCTCATAGTTAGACACCCTTTAAACACAATTTAACATTATCCCTGATAATAAATTTTTTTCCACGATAATGTAATTATATGAAGTAAAATAAAAGGTCCATTTAGACTAAATTTGTACATTATAATTCAAAAAACATAATTCATTTTATTATATTTAAATTATAGGGGTTTCATAAATTACATATACATTTAATATAAGTTTGAAAAATGCATGAAACCTAGTTTTTGGGAAAATACTTTATTTAGGCATAAAAATAAATTCCACTTGAAATACATTAAAATGATGATTTACAAGAAATTTTTCGTTAAATAATAAAATAAATAACGGTCTTTAGAATTTTTTATAAATAAAAAAAACTAGATTTCACCTTCCAATCATGCCATTAAATGCAAATACCTAAAAATATTTTTAATATTCGTTAAAATATAACTTCTGTTCAAAAAAGTAATGATTGAGTTCCTAGATTAAAAATAAGGTTTAAAATAAATTATTTATCTAATTAGACAAATATTTCGGTGATCCAATGGTTTTATAATTTATTATTTCATTCTCACATCATAATAAAATCATAAAATGAAATTATTTGAAAAATTAGTATTTCCCCTATTCACTCAAATTTTTTTTTAAAAAAATTCAAAAAGTTCATCCAAACAATATTAAAAAATTATAATTTAAAAAATAATATCGCTTTTTTATAATAAAATATTTTATGTTGCAAGAAATTGGTAATAATATACAAAAACAAAATGCAATAAACACCATTTTTTAATAAAATGTATATATAAAAAACAAAATGACTTCGTTCTTATTAATTTCATAATAACCATAATGATATGATTGTTTATTAATTAAATTGAATATATATAATTATAAAACATACTTATTTCATTAGAATCATTTTTCAATACTGATTAAATTAATTAATTAAAATAAAATTACATTGTGATCATTAAAATAGTCTTATAAAAAATATATCATTTTTCAATACTGATTATACTAAATGTTACATATACAACTTGTTATCAAATATATTTCATAATGAAAATAAATTCCAAAATAATTCGGTGTTACATTATAAACCCTTAAATAATAATTATCCTAAAAATTTCATCTCATTCTGGATAAACATGATTTATAACATTTTAAAAAAATCAACTCTATGGAGAGGATGATAAAACCAATGATCAATAATAGAAAACCCTTAATAATATTTAAAATCTACCTTTTTTCAAGAATCACATAATAAAAAGGGACATTAAGATATAATTTTGTAAATAATTAAATGGAAATATAATGGTCAACTATAATAACAAAAAAATCAGGTTAACATAAAGGAATAACATTAGTGAAAAGTGAAAATATGAACATGGTAGAGGAAAATAATTCCCAAGGGATGATAGAGAGTGAAAGAGAAAAGGATCATGATAAATAAAATGACCACAAAACCATAAATAGATAAGGGATAAAGAATACTAAAAATTCCAAAAAATAATAGTAAAATGATGAAATTTTTATCTAAGTATCCTTTTCCTACACTTGAGGCATTATTTTACTATTAATATGGAGAACATGAGAAAATATAGTTTCTTTTTTTTCCATTCCATAATCACAATTTCAAACTTATATTATTATTTGAGTATGTTTCCCACTTCTCTCTCATCTCTTACTCTAATAAACTAATATTGATGATGAATTTCTCATGCCCAAAGCACAAAAATAAACTTAAAATAGATCACATGATCCACAAAATGGTAACAAGTTATTCCTCCTATCTTTACAAATTCATCATATAAAACTGGTTAGAAAAAGATAAGATAATATCAAATATGAATAAATCATAATTGTTCAATTTATAAAATATCATTAATAACATCTAATGTTTTACTAAATTCATTCCATAAAAAATCTTATAACTCTTAAAAAATATTCCTAACTAAATTGAATTCGAGATATTAAAATTATTTGATCACATATTCTTGTAAAATAAATTTCCAAACTGTCTCCAAACATCATGAAATAATATCAATTTCAGTTTCAAAAAAATTATAGTCTTAAATCATATATCATTGAAAAAATAATAATATTTTCCACAAAAAAAATAAATCACCATAAAGATACAATAAAATAACATATTCTCCCAAATGATAATTCACCCTTCATTAATCAGTTAAACTCCCATAATAGAGAAAAACATATTTCCATTAACCATATAATCATATAATGGTCTCAAACATTATAACCCTTTATCATAATTAACCATTTTACCTCTAAATAAACGATCATACTAAAACTAATGTGTATAAATATCTTGTAACTTATGTATTAAAAATATAAAATCATTACTCCTCAAAAAAATTCACAAACCCCCATACAAAACCCAAGTATTTTACTACCATAAATATCTCCAAAAATTACCTTAAAGATATTTAAAAAATGTCAAATAAAATCTAAAATGTGTATTTGTTCGATTTAAATTATTATCAAATTTTTACATATTATCATACAATGCTATCTAAAAAATGTAAAATATCCGTATCTAAATCATTCATCCCTTTAAAGTTACTGAAGCCTTTCCTCTGATACAAATTATAATTCCCCATAACAAATTAATTACATAATTAAAATAAAAAACCAAAATCATGGGTTGTTATCTCTAATTCATATGGAACTTTCTCTATAAACTCAATATCAAATTCTATTCCAAGAGACTTCACTTTTGAAATCTTAATGTGTCTGACGTAGGGTGTGGACACAAGATTTTCCTTTTCCATTCCAAAGTTCTCCATTATCTATAATATTTATTCTACTTGTGTTAGGTACAAAGTATGTAAACATTATTTTCTCATGATCCTTATCCCCAAAATCTACATAGTTGGAACGAGGTCCTTCCTATTGAATCTTTTAGTTAAATAATCATTTATAATAATGAACACTTCCTTCATTGAACCTAAAATTAGTATATCTTCGATATAGAGAGGTAGGATAAAAAAATATCCAATTAGTAAACTGCTTTTGATAGAAGGAATGGTCTTCATTTAAGAAAAACAAAATTGTTACTCTATGTAGTCATTGAACATGTTTTACCATCACCATGGTTCTTTCCTCAGAACAAAATAAAATATTTGTGCTTATATGAATGTCTTGGGTTATTTTGATCCTTTATCCCAATCAACTGATCCCTAAATTGTTCTTCATCTATGTCCCCTTGAATAAGTATTTTTTTTTCACATCCAACTATTCAAGAGGAAGTAATTTTGATGTAACCACACTATACACCAATAATATAGTCATGTCATAAAATATCTATAAATACTATTTACATGAAATTATCACATTTTATTTATTGAAAAACATTGATAGTTATCTTATTAATGTACGTTATTCTACCATTTTTCTCTTCTATAATCCAATAAGAACATTTTTTTGAAGAAAAATGTTCCAATAGGGTGTCATCATTATCACCCATGTTCCATACACATTGAGGGAATCTAGATTATACCACATGTTCAACTCCCATTATACAAATACCTATAAACTTCTCACCTCATAAAGTATATAAGACTTACTATCATTTATTATAAGTTCAAAATACAAACTATCAATATAAAATTTCATTTTGTGCCTTTAAAGACTCTGGTTTGGTCGTGTAAGACTTTGGAATATTACTAAGAATATTTTTGAATCCAGGAACTGAGACGGTGCATTATTATGAAGTCTAATAAGCCCAAAATTATTTTTATAAAAAATTAAATATATTTTTATTATAAGAACACAATTTTCTAAAAGAAAAGTACTATCTCACAAATGCAGTCTCTGATCAGAAATATGATACCATGGTTGAATCTGAAATGTGGATTGTACCATAAGAAGAACCTAAAGATGGTCGGTGCATAATTTTTGTATGAGAAATCTATGAACACTAATGAATTTGTAATGTGAGGTTTACACAAGGTTCAACATAAAGTTTTTCTGTACGAGATTCCTGGAAAAGGAATCTATTGGAGGTGTGTTTAATGAATTAATTAATTTCCAAATTAATTAATTAGTTTTTTTTCTATGTAATAGAAAATACTATAAGAGTTACATCTAACAAATTTCTTAAGGGTTGTCTATATAAAACCTGGTTGAATTCCAATGCTCTTCCACCCTCCTCTATATTAATATTATGACGAAACATTATATCAGATTAGATCAAGATGCACTGAACGCAACATATACAACCAAATCATTTGATAACGTGTTCTTTAACAATGATCAATCCACATTTCAGGTAATACTCATCAATTTTTTGGGTTTTCACCCTTTTTTTAAAATGATTTATAAAATCAATCATTATTCTTCAATATTCAAACTTTGAAGCCTTTTATTATGCCTATATACAGAAATTAATTTTTTATTTGTTTTCTAACCCTGATATCTCTATTCTTGGTCGACTATCCATGACTTCTGGGTTTAAATTAGTAAAAAAAATTAATTGTGCCTTCTTCCCCTTTTTTTCTTCGCACCCATCACTGTTGGATCCCTGAGGTCCAAGTTCGACTTTGCGTAGAGGTACCAAACCCGATCAGACCCCCAAATTCCTGGAGGATTGAAGAAATAATGATGGATTGATAAATAGGTGGGTTGGTGTTCGGTCAAAAAATCTGTTTGGTATTGTGGGTGTGACATTTTTTATTAGAGGTGGTTCATGATTATATCAATAATCCTTGTTTCCCTGATTGGTGCATGGCGATGATGTGCGATGTGACTAGATTTATTTCTAGCTAAGTTCATTCAATGTGTATCATGGTGGAGGATACTTAGAGTTTATGTAATCATGGTTGGACGTGGTCAATGCAGTGAGTGTAAAAAATTATTATTAATTTTAATAATAGTGATTAGTTAATGAAAAATTAAATTATGAATTTTTATAATTATTGTATTAAATAATTAAAATAATGATGGTATAAAAAGTATGGTTGGATAATAAAATTTAAATGAGATTTAAATTTTGAAATTTCTTATAATGTAATTTAAATTAGATTTAAATTTTGAGAGGTTGTATTAAAAAATGGAATGAAGATAGCATCAATATAGAGACTGGAAGGGAGACGAAACTGGATATGATTTATTCCATAAATTGTTTTTATTATTTTATTATTTTTTTAATATAATTATTATAATTTATAATTTGGAGAAAACAGGAGGCACCACTGGCGTGGGGATTTTCATCACCTTCAATGAATTTTAAAAAAAACAATAAAAATAAAATAATAAATTATTATTATTATTATTGGTTATAAAAATTTATTCTAACCATAAATTCTTTGTGAGGTATCTGATTGATGTGCCATCAGTGAAACCGTGACCCTAGAATTGAGACTGTCAATTTAGCACCAATGTGGAATACCTTTTCTGGACTCCGTCCTTAGGTCAATGAAACACCCAATAATAATAAAATTATTATTATTGTGAGATTTTCTGTCCAAAATAACTCCCTTAATCGGTGTCAGAATGAGGAAATATCTACGATGTCATGACCATGAAATTGAGGCAAACATTTTAAGTCCAATTTTGTGTATTTAATTTGGACTCGTGGCTCAAACCCAAGAAGCATCATCCATGTGTGATGTGTTGAAATGTAACTTTTTTTTACTAATTTTCAGATTGAGGCAAGTGAATAGTCTACCCATATCATTTTTTGTGAGGATTTTAATGTTGTTATCAATTTGGCTATCCGAGGCTGTATGAAGAGGCATATTAGTGAAATTTCATTTTTAACCTCATATCGATGACAAGCCTCGTGCGTGCATTGGGATTTTGGTTGAGACACATCATATAGTACCCTTACACTCTACAAATTAATTCAAGGACAGAAATCAGTGTGCTGTTAAGGATATCTCCTAAAATTAGAGTAGGACCACATCCAATGTAGGTACCTTACATGTCTGGTACACTTTTATGAATCTTTATTGTTCTGTTTCTCCATAGTTTGAACTACAATTTTGGACCACGATTATCCTATCCTTAGTGTTTTTCTATGTAAAATGTGATGGAGTCCATGATTATGACTTTCAATATATGATGTGATATTTTCATCGAAAAAACCATTTGAGGTGACCTAGATGATTGTAGTGAATAGACGTGATCACTACAGACTCTCTAGTGGAATCCTTTATCCTGGATGGGATTGGGTCCTCGATGACTATTAGAGTGAAACCCATCAGTCTAGCTTGGAATGGGTTTTCTATAGAAATATGAGTGTAACCCTCTAGTTTGGATGGGCATGGTTCCTTGATGGCTACTCAAGTTGAACCATTCATTGGGGCTGGGCTTGGAACCTTAAATTTCCAAGTGGAACCCTCCTTTTTGGTAGGACATGGACCCTCAATGACTAATAGGGTGGAACCCTCCACTTAGTCTAGGGATGAGTCCTAGACTTTCTATGTGGTACCCTCCTATGTGATAGAAAATTGGTCCACAATGACCTAGAGCAGAACCCTCCAGCCCAGCTATCCAGGGTCCTTGACCTTCAGAGTGAGATACTCATATTATACTAGGACACGGGTCCTCTACCTAGAGTTTTTGGCCCATCAAATGTGTTGTGTGATGATTATGAAATGTTATAATTGTATAGTTACTTATTGGTAGATGTGTTGGGCATCAATGGTGGACTATTGGATTTTTTTTCTAGTATTCTTCTTGGGTTGAGCTATGATATAGAGAAATACTTACTCACTCTTTTGGACTTCATTAACTATGTAAATATATATCATTCTGCTGTATCAACACCTTGGATCTAGAAACTCTCTTTCCAAGAGAGGAAAGGAAACATGGGGTATGCCACATACTTTCTGTGTATTGCTTCCCGTGGTTGAGTAAGTCCAATCTCCTACTATTGGTAGATTAGAATCAATGAGTAGTTCATTTACTCACAATGTCAATACCCTAGTGTTTAGATAAGGTTACCTTCACTATAACGCCCTGACCCCAGTAACCCAGAGTCGGAGCATTATTACATAACATTGGCCTGATCACAAGAAAGATCAAGTCTTGAAATACCGATTAGTTTAGTAGCCTTGGAATTACTAGATACATTCATAAATTTTACATTACATAATAAAATGAAAATTACAACAATATAGTCTCCATAGTCTACAATCTTATCCGCTCATACTATACCTGCAGTTCATTCATAAAATACTTCTTCACATCCTGGGATGAATAAAACATAGAAAGGGGTGAACTCAATTTCCCAGTAATGATAACAATATAGCGGAAACTTTTATAAATAAGAATAAACATTTAAGTCATTTTATAACTAAACCAAAAGCCTTTTAAAGTTGAACATCAACATAATATAGAAGAAATAAGATGAAATAATTCCATTTACTTATTCACATGGATATTTTACTAATCGAATAATCACATGCAATATCAATAACCACTTTCATAATGATGGAATGCATAATGACATACTATCATAACCACATAGCCAAGGCCTCATTCCAAGAATACAAATAAGATTCTATCAAGGCCTTGTACCAAGACACTAGTTTGTCTCATGAGACCTACCGATTCATCGAGGAGCTATAGCGGGCTCCACCCATCACATATTAAGTCCAATACATTCCTCATATGAACAGGTTTAAACATAACATAAACATTCGTATTAAAACTAGCATACGAAATGTCAATACATTCTCCATAAACCATGAATGGTATAAAAATAAAACATCCACAGTCAAACATATCACAAAACCATCAATACAATATTGAAGATTTGAATCATAATAAATAAACTTTAAATAAGCTTAAAATCCATCAATGGATGTTGACATAGTTGAAATCAAAACTATTTGGGATAAATATCTCTTTTTTGAATTCATTTAAAAGTCACATAATTATAAAATAAAACATTTACTTTGAAAATATTCTTAGAAGCTTGTAATGGAAGCTTCGAAGATTTTATAATCGCGGAAAACAGTTCCACCCACCGTATAAGTTAAAAAAAGGCATTCTTACCTTCATTCTGTCAAAAAGGTTAAAAAGGACCTTGTTTGGAAAACAAAGGAATGATTCCATTATAATCTTCTTATAAAAAGTAAAAAAAGGGTATAAATGACTTAACACATATTCTGTAAAATTTTAAGAATGTTTTGAAAAGAATTTGTAAGAAACATGGATATGGATGATAAAGAGGTCCCAGTAGATAATTATGTATGGAAAACCTTGGATAATGAAGAGATTGAGAAATAAACCCTTACCTTGTACTTTTCTTTGGTTAAGTGTAAGTTAACCTCGTGTATAATGGTGAAATAATTGTTATTAAAATATAAAATAATCATATACATTAATATGATATCATATATGATCTTCTAACATTGATTTTTTAATAATATCTTAGTATTATCATTGTTTCGGGTGTTAACTTAATCGTTTTATTTTATAAGTTTTGTTACATAAGTCGTGTTTTTCATGGATAGGTTGTATCTTATTAACATACAGAATGATATCAAGTCCCTAGATACTATTATTAATCATCAAATGAGAATTAGACTTGAATGGATATGATGGAAATGAATCTCATTGCGTTCGTGGATATGGTAGTCTGTACGTACGCACGAGCGACAATATCATTCTTTTGATATTGAAATATTATATAATTGGATGGTATATCATATATAAAGAATCATTATCATGTTATATTTATTATTTACATGAATTAAACATCATTATTGTAGAGACTCGAAGCTTAAAGTACATGGACATTACATTACTTTTTCAAAATACTTAATACATAACAAAAACAGACACACAAGGACCGTAATAGTTTAGTGTCTTTGGAAACTTGGAACTTAATCTTATAATCGTTGTGAAAGATCTTCAACATCTCCCATAAAGATATTCCCGTTTTTTTCTAACCTAAAACCATTCTCTATATCCTGGGGGAAAGAAAACATAAAAAGGGTGAGCTCAAATGCTTAGTAAGGGTAAGCATGGATAAAATAAAACATACCATATAAATTTGAACATAAAAACATGAACATAATGTTTAAACATCAAAAGCTTGAGCAATGATATAAAACATGGAAGTACATAAGGTATAGATCATAAAGAAACATTAAGAATGATAAAATAGCATGGGAATGAAACATGTAATTGTGGCAACCATTAAGCACATGATATGATTTTCCATATTAGCCAAGGCAATGCTGCCAGGACCATCATAGTGGAGAAAGTCCCTTTCTGAATCGAGTTCACTCCTCGTTCCAATCCTGTATTACTGAACCAGTTTAACTTTCCGTTCCAGCCATGTCTATCTCACGAGAAATAAAATGTTTACCCAATTCATTGGAGGGAGATATAGGTCCCACCCATCTCATAATGAAATCATTCTTACTTGTGCCACAAAATAAACTTAAAACGTTCATCATAACCCAAAGAATAAAATGGGTTTCATAAACATCATCCCATCATCTCATAATCCATATAAAACAAATGTACATTTCATCATAAGAAAAGTGAAACCATGTAAATCATAGAGACATCAAACATGAAACATAGACATTTGAAATAATGTCATCTTAGATGGAAAATGGTTTTGATAAAACATTTGAAATGAATTCTTGGGGAAATATCCTTTCTTCAAAATCAGTTTATTTTCACAAAACGTCATGCAATTTTAAATGAAAAAGATTTTTTTGAAAATAGTTATGAAATATTTTGGAGTAAGATTCATAAAAATAAGGATTTATAAAACCTTAAAAAATCCCTTCACGCCGTATAAGTTAAAAATAACATTCTTCTCGTACTTTTGTCGGATAAGTAAAAAAAGTACCTCGTATGGTAAACAAAAGAAAGATTTCTTCCATACGATGTGGTAAAAGTATGAAAACGGTAAAAATGTCATAAACATACATGGAAGGAAATTAAACATTTTATAAAAACATTTTTAGAGCATATGGACATGGATAATAAACATAACCCCCAGTAAATACTTACGAGTAAACAATCTCGGATAAGAATGAGGTTGGAATAATTATCCCTTACCTTATGTCCGAAATGCTTCGTATGTATCCGAACCTCCTGTATAATGATTTAAATAATGTCATTGACTTATTAAAGAATCATATTCATTGTTATGAAATCACATATGGTTTACATATGACTTTATATTACCCGTTCTTTTGTAAATTCCATGTTAAAGAGTGTTTTGGGTAAAATCGTTTCATTTGTTGTTCGTGTTTTGACTTGTAATTATTCATATGATTACTTAGATCATGATTACTTAATTCCAGAATATAAAAAATGATTTATATATAATATATATTTAGAATATACATATATATATAATAGATCGATAAATGGAAATAAATACACCGTTCATGGAGACGGTAGGCCGTACGTACGCATGAACGCTGTTTTCATTTCCTTATTGAGTTGAATGGAATTAAGAAGATGACATACATATATATATATATATACATAAATCCAGTAGATTTATAATGTCATATATTTCATTATTATTGGTTATATATACTTTATAATCATTCATAAATGGTTAACATGGAGAATGAATCTCATTGCGTCGTGGAGACAGTAGTCCGTACGTACGCACGAGTGATGATATCGTTCCCATAATTATTGAATTGAATTGGATAGGATGATACAATATATCATAATCAGTATGATGTTATAATAACTATATATATTTATTCTTTACACCATTATACCCATCCAAGTATGGTGGTGTTGGAAAAACAAATTACACCACGGCGTGGAGACGGTATTCCGTACGTACGCACGCGCGGTGATTTCAATTTCCATAGGATGGATAGATGGTAAAATAGGGTTTTTTCATAATTATAATAAAAAATCAGTATATTAGTGATACTTATGTTATTTCATTATAATGAAACAACTAAAGAATAATAATTTGAAGAAGAAAGAAGCATGAAAGAATCGGGAGATGAAATTACCTCTTCTTCGATACACCTCTTTGAAACCTCCTCTTAGGGCACTAAGATTGGTCTTTAAAGTAGACTAGAACCTCTAGGATGTTTCTATGGAAGTGGATAGGATAATTTGGTAGGGTTTGGACGATCTTGAAGGTTCAAATTTGTGTGAGGAGGAGACGGAGGAGGTGCCCTTTTTTAAGGGAGGAGAGGGGCACCTTTGGAATTATTAAAAATATTAATTTATAATAAATCTAACCCCACTTAAAACCCCCCAAAAATGACTAATATTCTAATATTAGATGATATAGGGTTGTAATATCATAAAATAATCAAATTTAGACATGTTTGGATCTTATTTTAAACCTTATCATTTTGATTTATCATTATTTAATCTATTTAAGTTTATTTGTGGTAATAAAATTCTAAATTTTAAATTATAACAAAGAATTACTTATTTGTTGTTAATTTTCCATAATTGTTTACTTTATAACATTATAGACCATATAAATTTAAATTTATAATTTTTAAATATTTTTGTGATTTTTAAACAATTTTATAATATGTTATTTTTATAAAATAACAATAGTGTCAATTTTGAAACTATTCATTTATTTGAATTTAAAGAAAATATATACAGAACATATGTTCAAAATAAAAGCTTTAATAGATTCATAAAATGTCATATGTATCTATAATATTAGTGGATCACATTAAATAGGTCATATAATATTTATTTTATTATTTTTAAAACCATTTATTTGGTTTATCTCTTAATAAAATAATTACTACAACATTTTTGTATAATTATTTAATATACTGATTTGTTGCAAAAAAATTTAAAATAAAATCCTATTATAAAGATAAATCTATTAAATTTCACAATAATACTTTTACGCGAATTTATCATCTTAAAATCACAATATTTAAATTGTTATATTTATTAAATTATGAAGGTGACAAGTTTGGCATCATTTAAAATAAAATAATATAAGTGTCATAATCACTTTTATAAGGATACAAACGGTTATATATTACGTCATTGGATGGTTAAGTTGTATATATACACTACCAAATGTTTTGGTCAGGTTTGTGGGCCTTTTAAAGTGTATTATTATTTCAATAAAAACTATATTACTTATTTTCCCCTTAATTAATAATTTCTGTATCATTAATGTATCACCATTAATGACAATTATATAATCCCTAAAAATTCTAAATAAATTATCATGATGTAGAAAATTTTATTAGATTTCTTTAGACTATTCATGTTCTATGTTTTATGATGTTTATCACTAAATTAAAATTATTATACTTTTAAGATTTAAGAGAGTGACATGTTGTCACTTTCTTTGGTTTTAATAATAATTAAATTATTTTCATGGTCCAAAGTCCATAAAATGAATCTAATCCAACCCTTAGGTTATATGGGTCTACATTTATCCATCCAATAGAATTTTGGCATGTGTTAGGGTGATTTTATAATTTTATATTTACCCTTAATTACCCGATTTACCTTTAACTATGGTAAATAAAATTTACCATAGTTACTATTCATAATTCCCAAAAATAAAAAGTAGTCTATTAACATAATTTGGACCCACTAATTCCAAATATGGAATCCATTTTTTCAAATTCAATACACAGAAGTAGCAGAAATGAAATTAAAATTAATCTCGTTGTCGAATGAAAACATGTTTTTGTTTAAAACATTGCAAAAGATTGAATTGATTTAACCTATAAATTCAATGTAAAACCAATGCTAATGAAATAAATTATATTAAAAGGTAAAAATATATTCTATTTATACTTTAAAACCATTCAATATTATAATTTAACCATATAAATTATTACGATGAATAAAGTTTTTTCATTAAAATATAGAGTGTTTTTACTATTCATCAAAATATGAAAGTTACCAGAATAATACGAAAAATTTATCCAAAGTAAATTTTTATTTCTTGATTCAAAAGAAGAATTTTATTTTTTCAAATTGAACTTATAAATATGTCAAAAACTAGATTTAATGTGGGTGCGCCATCAAAAGGCGGCAAAACTGCCTTTTTTGAAAAATACTTATTTTACCTGAAAAATTTATTTTGTTCTTATACCATTTTCTAGAAAATTTGTAAGATGAATAATAATGTTCTAAAATTCAAAATTTTGTTAATAATATTAATAAAGGCTAGTTCATAATAATATTATAATAATATATCGTTGTTTAGTAAAACTCGTTATTGCGTACAACACACGCTATCGAGGAAGGTTGTGATTGCGTGTAATGCAAGCCAAGTCAGGGTTGCATGTTGTGCAAGAATCCTTCATTGTTTTGTATAACAGAATCCAACCATATTTCATTTATACATTAAATATATATATATATATATATATATATAATCAATGTTGCATAGAATAACTATTATCAAAATTGTGTGTAACACGATCCAAGAATAGTGTTGTGTATACTGCAAGCTAATACGGTGTTTCATATAGTGCAAGGTAATATTGGTGTAGCATAAAACACAAGACATTAATGAAATTAAATGAATATTTTTCATAAAACTTGGAGGCGTTACATTCTACCCCCCTTAAAATGAATTTTTCCCTCGAAATTCGTCGGGGTTATAAATGGTTTACTACTCGAAAATTTGTTTAATAGAAACCCACATCGTAAAAAGGAATACCAAAACATGGATTATAAAAATAATGTATGAAATGTAACTGTTACAAAAATTAACTCATCACTGGGTTTCCATGGAGGAGAACATAGGTGAAAATATGGATATGGATGAAAAATCTAACCATCAGGTTTTGATGGAGAGTGGTAGAGAACATGGCTATGAAAAATCCAACAATCACAAAGATATAGATTTGTGATGATCTAAGGTACCATCTAATTCATCGGATATAAGGGAACTAGGACAATATATTTGGTTTTCAAGATCATTTCCCTAAAGTTGATGAATTAAAAAAAATACTTACATTATTTTGGTACAATCTCACTGTTGTTCGTGAATTGAACAATTTCCACTTCATCCCTTAAAAAATGAAGTTGAATTTGTTATTCGTGATGTGTTAGTAGACCATGTGATAGAATGATGGGTCATTCCATCTCTTTCAAACAAAAGGTTAGAAAAAGTTATAAGTCCATCTTATGGTTAGATTAATCGTATATGGTTCTAAAAATGAACTTATACTTCATATATCATACCGCTCAATAAAATAAAACTAGTTTCTACTAACCAGGGACTTCCTGTAGGCCAGTGGTAGGCGATAAAGGCCAGTTGCATTTCGGTTGTGGGTTCGATTCCCACAGCCTTGTCTGACACGATGGGCTGTCGCTTGTCCTGCAGGTTGTCCTTTTTTTTTAAAACAACATTACTATATCATCCCATCAACAATATCGAAAAAAGGTTCTATCCTTAAACAATAATAACTTATGTCCAACATAATCCATTCCAATCTTTAGTCTTATCCATAATATTGTAGTCCATTGTCATATTATAGTGAAAACGATTACCAGAGATTTCATATAAGAAGCATGTTAAAACCATCGTTGATCCCCATATATCATAAGATATCTCTTGTTGGTCACATTACAAACGTTCGAAGGCCTTAATCATGTATTCTCTTGAAAAATGAATACCCATTGAACCTTAGTGAAAACATGAATGCAGTTAAAAGTTAACACTTTCCACATACCAAAATCCTCAAAATTATATACACTCAAACCATGATATCACTTAGTCCTTATATTAATCATGAGCTCATGATTACAATCAAACATCTCATTATCTTCTTATTCCTTCATTATGAACATATCATCTTCATTACAAAAATATTTGAATAACATTTCATGGTTACTGGTACCATTCAACATATACTTTCAAATAGTTTTGGGAAAAACAATAGTGTAACAATCCTTAGATGATTCTTTATAACATAGTACCATTAACTATATAGCATAACTCTCGATAAACATATATCATTCCACTACCTTTTAAAACAATCTACTGAGCTTCAATACTTATTTCACCTCATATATCATTGGTAGTCTCCTCATCATCATCCACATAAATACTACCCATATGACCACGCTGATTCTCTTCATGAGATTTTCCATTAGGGAATTGGTTTGCATAATTCCCGTACATTCCACATTTAAAACATCTAATCATTGTTGATGTCATAGAAATACCATTATCCTTGTCCATGGTGTTAACTGATCCTTTTCCATTGCACTTACTGGCTTTGTGTCCTTCTTTTCCACACCCACAGCATCTTCCAGTTCCTTTGAAACAATCTCCCTGATGCCTCTTCACACATGATTTACATGAGGTAAATTGAAGTTTCTTTCTTCTATGATCATCATGAAACTCCATCATTCTCTTATTATCTGAGTCGGGAAACTTACCAAAGTTGAGATTATTGATCATATTATGAGATTTCTGATTAGGCATAATAACAATGTTTGGACTTCTAGATCTTGTTTCATTTGGTTTCTCATGAAGAAAATCATTCCATTGTCCGTCATATCCTCCATTATCATTAATCCTCCTGTTTCCAGCAATTTTCTAAAACCCAAAAAGAATAGTGTGAGAGGCAGAAATCATGCTAGGGAAAAAAACATAGTAAAGGGGGAGCACCCTCAATATGTAACATCTTAGGTTAAATTTTAATATCTTTACCGTAGTTCTAGGACTATATCCTATACGTATTCATATCCTTAGGTACATCCCTAGACATACCTTAGAAATATCTTTAGGGATCTCACTAACGTTTTTGCATCCTAGTTTCCAAAGGTTGACTAAACCATTCCTCTGATACCAACTGTAGAGACCCAAATCTTAACATACATGGACATTACATTACTTTTGCGGAATACTTAATACATAACAAAAACAGACACACAAGGACCGTAATAGTTTAGTGTCTTTGGAAACTTGGAACGTAATCTTCTAATCAGGGTGAAAGATCATCAACATCCCCCATAAAGATCTTCCCCTTTTTTTCTTACCTAAAACATTTCTTTATATCCTGGGGAAAAGAAAACATAAAAAGGGTGCGCTCAAATGCTCAGTAAGGGTAAGCATGGACAAAATAAAACATACCATATACATTTGAACTTAAAAACATGAACATAATGTTTAAACATCAAAAGCTTGAGCAATGACATAAAACATGGAAGTACGTAAGGCCTAGATCATAAAGAAACATTAAGAATGATAAAATAGCCTGGGAATGAAACATGTAATTTTGGAAACCATTAAGAACATGATATGATTTCCATATTATCCAAGGTATTGTTGCGAAGACCATCTTAGTGTACAAAGTCCCTTTCTGAATCGAGTTCACTCCTCATTCCAGTCCTGTATTACTGAACCGGTTTAACTTGCCATTCCAGCCATGTCTATCACATGAGATATAAAATCTTTACCCAATGCATTTGAGGGAGATATAGGTCCCACCCATCTCATAATGAAATCATTATTACTTGTTCCACAAAATACACTTAAAAAATTCATCATAACCCAAAGAATAAAATGGGTTTCATAAACATCATCCCATCATCTCATAATCCATATAAAAAAATGGATATTTCATCATAAGAAAAGTGAAACCATGTAAATCATAGAGACATAAAACATGAAACATAGACATTTGAAATAATGTCATCTTACATGTAAAATGGTTTTGATAAAACATTTGAAATGAATTCTTGGGGAAAATATCCTTTCTTCAAAATTAGTTTCTTTGCACAAAACGTCATGCAATTTTAAATGAAAGAGATTTTTTTGAAAATAGTCATGAAATATTTTAGAGTAAGCTTCATAAAAATAAAGATTTATACAACCGTAAAAATCCCTTCACTCCGTATATGTTAAAAATAACATTCTTGTCGTACTTTTGTCGGAAAAGCCAAAAAAAGTACCTCGTATGGTAAACAAAAGAAAGATTCCTTCCATACGATGTGGTAAAAGTAAGAAAATGGTAAAAATGTCTTAAAAATACATGGAACAAAAGTAAAAATTTTATAAAAACATTTTGAGAGCTTATGGACATGGATAATAAACATAATCCCCAGTAAATACTTACGAGTAAACAATCTCGGATAAGAATGAGATTGGAATAATTTTCCCTTACCTTATGTCCGATATACTTCGTATGTATCCTAACCTCATGTATAATGATTTAAATAATGACATTGACTTATTAAAGAATCATATTCATTGTTATGGTATCACATATGGTTTACTTATGACTTTATATTTCCTGTTCTTTTGTAAATTCCATGTTATAGAGTGTTTTGGGTAAAATTGTTTCCTTTATTGTCCGTGTTTTGACTTGTAATTATTCATATGATTACTTACATCATGATTACATAATTATAGAATATAAAACATGATTTATATATAATATATATTCATAATATACATATATATAATAGATCGATATATGGAAAGAAATACACCGTTCATGGAGACGGTAGGCCGTACATACGCATGAACACTGTTTTCGTTTCCTTATTGAGTTGAATGGAATTAAGTAGATGAAATACATATATATATATATACACATAAATCCAGTAGATTTATAATGTAATATATTTAATTATTATTGCTTATATATACTTTATAATCATTCTTTAATGGTTAACATGGAGATTGAATCTCATCGCGTCGTGGAGACGGTAGTCCGTACGTACGCACGAGCGATGATATCGTTCCCATAATTATTGAATTGAATTGGATAGGATGATAAAATATATAATAATCAGTATGATGTTATAATAACTGTGTATAGTTATACTTTACACCGTTATACCCATCCAAGTAAGGTGGTGTTGGAAAAACAAATTACACCACGGCGTGGAGACGGTATTCCGTACGTACGCACGCGCGGTGATTTTTTTTTCTGTAGGATGGATAGATGGTAAAATAGGGTTGTTTCATACTTATAATAACAAATAAGTATATTATTGATACTGATTTTATTACTTTATAATGAAACAACTAAATAAGAAGAAGTTGAAGAAGAAAGAATCTTGAATGAATCGGGAGAAGAAATTGCCTCTTCTTCGATACGCCTCTTTGAAACCTCCTCTTAGGGCACTAAGATTGGCCTTTAAAGTAGACCAGAACCTCTATAATGTTTATAGGGAATTGGAGAAGATAATTTTTCAGGGTTTTGCCGAGATTGAAGGCTCAAATTTGTGTGAGGAGGAGAGGGAGGAGGTTCCCTTTTATAAGGGAGGAGAGGGGCACCTTTGGAATTCTTAAAAATATTAATTTATAATAAATCTAAACCCACATTAAAACCTCCAAAAATGACTAATATTAGAATATTAGATGAGATAGGGTTTTAATCTCATAAACCAATTAAATTTAGACATGTTTGGATCTTATTTTAAACCTTATCATTTTGATTTATCCTTATTTAATCTATTTAAGTTTATTTGTGGTAATAAAATTATAAATTATAAATTATAACAAATAATTACTTATTTGTTGTGAATTTTCCATAATTGTTTACTTTATAACATTATAGACCATATAAATTTAAATTTCTAATTTTTAAATATTTTTTTTATTTTTAAACAATCTTATAATATGTTATTTTTATAAAATAACAATTGTGTCAATTTTGACACTATTCATTTATTTGAATTTAAATAAACTACATACAAGAAGATATGTTCAAACTAAAGGATTTAATATACTCATAAAAGGTCATATGTATCTATAAAATTAGTGGATTACATTAAATAGTCATATAATATTTATTTAATTATTTTTAAAACCATTTATTTGGTTTATCTCTTAATAAAATAATTACTACAACATTTTTGTATAATTATTTAATATACTGATTTGTTGCATAACAATTTAAAATAAAATCCTATGATTAAGATAAATCTATTAAATTTCACAATAATACTTTTACACGAATTTATCATCTTAAAATCACAATATTTAAATTGTTATATTTATTAAATTATGAAGGTGACAACTTTGGCATCATTTAAAATAATATAATATAAGTGTCATAATCACTTTTATAAGGATCCAAACGGTTATATATTAGTTAATTGGATGATTAAGGTGTATATATACACTACCAATATACTTTGGTCAGGTTTTTGGGCCTTTTAATGGGTATTATTATTTCAATAAAAACTATATTACTTATTTTCCACTTAATAAATAATTTATGTATCATTAATGTATCACCATTAATGAAAATTATATAATCCGTAAAAATTATAAATAAATTATCATGATGTAGATAATTTTGTTATCATTCTGTAGACTATTCATGTTCGAAGTTGTATGATGTTTATCACTAAATTAAAATTATTATACTTATAATATTTAAGAGAGTGACATGTTGTCACTTTCTTTGGTTTTAACAATAATTAAATTATTTTCATGGTCGAAAGTCGATAAAATGAATCTAATCCCACCCTTAGGTTATATGGGTATACTTTTATCCATCCAATAGAATTTTGTCATGTGTTAGGGTAATTTTATAATTTTATATTTACCCTTAATTACCAGATTTACATTTAACTATGGTAAATAAAATTTACCGTAGTTACTATTCATAATTTCCAAAAATAAAATGTTTCCTATTAACATAATTTGGACCCACTAATTCCAAATATGGAATCCATTTTTTCAAATTCAATTCACAGAAGTTGCAGAAATTAAATTAAAATTAATCCCGTTGTCGAATGAAAACTGGTTTTTGTTTAAAACATTGCAAAAGATTGAATTGATTTAACCTACGAATTCAATGTAAAATCAATGCTAATGACATAAATTATATTAAATGGTAAAAATATATTCTATTTTTACTTTAAAACCATTAAATATTATAATTTAACCATATAAATTATTATGATGAAAAAATTTGTTTTTCATTAAAATATAGCGTGTTTTTACTATTCATCAAAATATGAAAGTTACCAGAATAATACGAAAATTTTATCCAAAGTAAATTTTTATTTCTTGATTAAAAATAAGAATTTTATTTTGTAAAATTTAACTTATAAACATGTCAAAAACTAGATTTAATGTGGGTGCGCCATCAAAAGGTGGCAAAACTGCATTTTTTGATAAATACTTATTTTACCTGAAAAAATTATTTTGTTCTTATACCATGTTCTAGAAAATGTGAAAGATGAATAATAATGTTATAAAATTCAAAATTTAGTTAATACTATTAATAATTGATAGTTCATAATAATATTATAATAATATATCATTGTTTAGTAAAACCCGTTATTGCGTACAACACATGCTATCGAGGAAGGTCGCGATTGCGTGTAATGCAAGCTAAGTCAGGGTTGCGTGTAGTGCAAGAATCCTTCTTTGTTTCGTATAATAGAATTCAACCATATTCCATTTATAAATTGAATATATATATATATATACTCAATGTTCCGCAGAATAACTATTATCAAAATTGTGTGAAACACGATCCAAGAATAGTGTTGCGTATACTACAAGCTAATACGGTGTTGCGTATAGCGCAATGTAATCTTGGTGTAGCATACAACACAAGACATTAATGAAATTAAATGAATATTTTTAATAAAATCTCAGGTCTTTACAATTATTAAACCCATCCAAATAATAATTTATTGAATATCAATTACACCACGACGTGGACACGGTAAGCCGTATGTACGCACGTAGGGTGACATGTCATTCAAAGGATGGATAGAATACTGAATATGGTTGTACCATATTTATAATAACATCATAGTATATATAAGATATTGGAGTTATTATTTTATAATGGGAAAACAATGAAAGAAGAATTTGAAGAAGAAAGGAACTTAAAAGAGGGTGGTGAAAACATTACCCCTTCCTCGGGTTCTTCCTTTTGATTTGATTAAAAGGGATCATAGGTTGGATATCTGATCAAACTAAGTCCTCTAGGATGAAGTGATAGAAGTTGAGAGAGTACATGGGAAGGGGTTGGCCGAACCAAAAGGCATTGAATGTGTGAATTAGTGAGAAGGGGGGGTGCCCTTTTATAAGAGGGGTGAGGTGCACCTTCAGAAAAGCTAGAAATATTATTTTATAATAAATTCATATTCAGTTTCTAATGGCTCCAAAGTGGATTATTTAAAGTTTAAGGTGGGTATGGGTCGAAAGCCACTCAAACAATAGAGTTTATACAGGTTTGGGTCATTATATTAATCTTATCTTATAGTTTTAACACTTAGTTAATTAGTTTGACACTTACCATGTCAGTTTGTATTTTTATATTATATAGTTAATAAACTTACTATATACCACCAAGAGACCCCCAAGTTGTCCATTAATGATACAAATAACATGATATAAGTCTCTTGTCTGAACCTTAGATTTTTGGGAAATGAATATCAATTAATAATATAATATTTGTTTCAAAAACTCTTTTATGTCAATTTTGGCACTATTTGGAAAATTGACTTTTTTGAAAATCATAAAAGAATTATTACTTCAAAAAAAGTTAATTAAATAAATCCTAACATGTCATATTAACATAGAAATTTAGTTTAATTCATAAAAAGTCACAAATTAAATTTATTTTGATATTTATAATATCAATTATTTTAATATTTCATTAATTAGGTAATTACTGCATCACCATTGTGTCATAAATAAATAAAATTATTTAATGTATAAAAATGATAAATAAAATACTATTATGTAGGAAATCGTTTTCTATTTCTAATGAATATTTAAAATAGAATTTACTATATTTATAACCCTATATTAAAATTATTTTAGAAAATAAACTTTGATTTTAACTCTTTTAACTCTTCTTTGAATTAAATTATAATAAATGCCCTAATCTAATCATAGTGGACCTAAATGAAAATATTTTATTCCTAATGTAGTTTTTGGTCGAATTAAGCTTATCCAATAGAATTAATACATGTGTTAGGGTAATATTAATATCATTTTTACCCTTAATTACCCTATTTACTTTTAATTGTGGTAAAGAAAAGTAAAAAGTTACTATTCACCAAATATTATTTTCATCTCATTGAACCACATTTTACATCCTGATATTAATCTTGTCTCTAGGATTTTTGAAATTCCACTCATAGAAGCGGTAAAATTATGTTTTATGAAAAAATCAGTTTTTTAACTACCACTTAGTGGTTTCACTATTCATCAAAAAATGAAGTTTTTCAAAAAAATACCAAAAATTCACCCTAGGCTAATTTCGATATTCCGAATCTGAAAATGAAGTCCATATTGAAAAATATAATTTATAAATTTCAAAACGTGGGTATTACAATTCATAACGGCTAGTTTGATTGGTTGTGGTGTGTTAGAACTCTATGTTGCATACACCACATGTTATTGCATTATTCAAAGAGAAGCATATCGTAGAAGCTTGGGGTGTTAAATTTTCCCCTCCATCAAATTTTTTCATCCTCAATATTTCTAGAATACTACCGCATAAAAAAGACTTGGGTGGTTCTTCCTCATAAGTTCCTCGGGTTCCCACGTTACCTCTTCCATCTTATGGTTTCTCCACAAGACTTTTACCAGATGAGTCGTCCGGATTCTCAGTACTTGTCCTCTCATATCAAGAATATTGATGGGCTCTCCACAATAAGACAGACCGGGTTTTAATTCTAACTCCTCATAGGTGAGTACATGCGTTGGTTCAGGAATGTATTTCCTCAACAGAGATACGTGGAACACATCGTGAACTTTGGAGAGACTTGGCGGCATTTCTAATCAGTAAGCTACAACCCCAATTCGTTCATGAATTTCAAAAGTTCTGATGTACCTGGGACTCAATTTACCTTTCTTAACAAAACATATGACTTCCTTCCATGAAGATACCTTCAGGAAAACATGATCACCAACTTGAAATTCCAAATCATTCCTTCGATTATCGGCATAGCTCTTCTGACTACTCTGAGCTGCTTTGATATGGTTTTGGTTTACCATTACCTTTTCCATTGTTTCCTCCATCAGTTCTGGGCTTACAATTTTTTTTCACAAACGTCATCCCAACAGATTGGTGTGCGACATATCTTTCTATATAACACTTCATATGGTTCCATCTGAATACTCGAATGAAAGATATTGTTATAAGAAAAGTATACAAGAGGTAAATATTGATCCCACATACCCTGAAAGTCAAGTGCGCATGATCTCAACATGTCTTTTAAGGTTTGAATAGTCTGTTCTAATTGTCCATCTGTTTGAGGGTGGTAGGCAGTACTCAAATGAAGTTCAGTATCCAAGGCCTTCTAAAGACTCTTCCAGAATCTTGATGTAAAACGGAGATCACGATCCGTAAAAATTGATAGGGGTACTCCATGAAGTCTCACAACTTCATTAATATATAGTCTTTATAGACGTTCCAGTGTTAGATCTTCTCTTATAGCAAGAAAATGTCCTGACTTAGTAAGAAGATCAACAATAACCCATATTTCATCGTTCCTTCTAGGAGTCTTTGGTAGTCCCATGATAATGTCCATCGTGATATTATCCTATTTCCACATAGGTATGGGAAGAGATTGCAATACTCCACCAGGCTGTTTCCTTCCAGCTTTCACTTTCTTACAAACCATACATCTTAACACAAAATCAGCAATCTCCCTCTTCATATTGTCCCACCAAAAATGTTCCTTCAAATCTCTATACATTTTGGTTCTCCTAGGGTGTATAGAGAAATTGGAACTATGAGCATCTTCAAACAATTCCATTTTAAAATCAAGTTTATCAGGAACACAAAGTCTCCTCCCAAATTTCCAAATTCCATCTTCATACACAAAGTCACTCAATCTCCCATCATTCATAGCTTTAATCTTCTTTTGAAATTCATCATCATCGGTCTGAGAACTCTTTATCCTTTCTAGTAAATATGGTTTGGCAACCATTTGAAAAGGCATTGATGTTTCACCTTCGATGGTGATTCCCATAACCAACATTACTAGATCCATAAAAATAGGATCCCTTTCAATTATCATCATGTTCTAAACTCCATGATCTTTTCTGCTCAAAGCATCTGTCACCTTTTTTTGTTTTCCCCGGGTGGTAGTGTATTGTGCAATCATAATCCTTGAGTAGTTCAAGCCATCTCATTTGCCTCACGTTGAATTCTTTTTGTGAGAAAATGTACCTCAAACTCTTATGATCAGAATAAATCTCACATTTTTCACCACAGAGGTAGTGTCTCCATATCTTCAAAGAAAAGATCACAGCTTATAGCTTGAGATAATGAGTAGGATAGTTTGGTTCATGAATTTTCAATTGTCGTGATGCATAGGCAATAACCCTATCATTCTGCATAAGGACACAACCATGTCCTTTCTTCGATGCATCACTATAAATAGCGAACCCATTATTCCCCGATGATAGATTTAGTATAGGATAATTGACTAATATTCTCTTCAGCTCTTCAAAAAATTCTTCACAGTCTTTTGTCCAAACAAATTTAACCCCTTTACATGTCAGCTTCGTTAATGGGTTAGCCAATTGGGCAAAATTCTGGATGAAACATTGATAATAACCTGCCAAACTAATAAAACTGCGTACCTCAGTTATACTCGTCGGTGCTGGCCATTATTGGATTGCCTTGGTCTTATAAGGATCAATGGAAATTCCATCCTTAGAGAATATATGGCCAAGAAAAGAAATCTCCTGAAGCCAGAATTCACACTTGCTAGATTTCCCATATAATTCATGTCTTCTAAGAGTCTTCCATATAATGCGCAAGTGATTGTCATGATCTTTGTAGCTTTTGCAGTATTCAATAATATCATCAATAAATACCACTACAAAGTCATCAAGATATTCCTTGAAAACTCTGTTAATTAGATCCATAAAAATATAGGGTGAATTAGTCAATCCAAAAAAAATTACCGTAAACTCATAATGCCCATACCTTGTTCGAAATGTTGTCTTCGGAATGTCTTCCCTCTTCAAAAACAACTGATGGTATCCAGATTGAAGGTCAGTGTTTGAAAATTATTGAGCTCCATGTAGTAGGTAAAATAAATCATCAATGTGAGGTAGGGGATACTTGTTCTTTATTGTTATAGCATTTATCTCCCTATATTCGATAAATAACCTCATAGATCCATCTTTCATTTTAACAAAAAGAATAGGGTCTCCCCATGGAGAAGCACTAGGGCGAATAAATCCTTTATTACTCAATTCCTCTAGTTGTTTCTTTATTTCAACTAATTCCACAGTGGCCATTCTATAAGGGGTCATTGATATATTCCTTGGCCCATAAATTAAATCAATGGAAAACTC
Organism: Viscum album; assembly: GCA_963277665.1. Lineage (NCBI taxonomy): Eukaryota > Viridiplantae > Streptophyta > Magnoliopsida > Santalales > Viscaceae > Viscum > Viscum album. Next base: position 1,671,472,677 of record OY728146.1, on the reverse strand, counting down.
AACTTCTCATTATGGAGGATGTCCAGGTAAATCTTCTGGAAACACATCTACATATTCTTTCAGAATAGGTACATCCTCAATTTGAACATTCCTTTCCTCACCCTCAGTCATTTCAATCTCTTCCTCCCGAATAATTGAATTTATTTGAGCTACTAGGGTTGGATCTATATAATAATTAGGTGGGGAAGATTCTTCTCTAGAGATAAGGTGTTCCTTGTCATCATCATCAAGAATCATAACCTCTTTCTTCTTACAATAAATCTTTGCATCATGGTCCGAAAACCAATCCATACCGAGGATTATATCAAATTCAATCATAGGAATGAGGATGAGATCAGTGGATAAAGAAAATTTATGTGCCTTAATGGGGACTGATTCACAAAACTTTGTTACAATGATACTTCCCTTAGGAGTTTTAACTGACAACTCCCTTGTTAAATCAAATTCAAAATATCTAATTTTCTTAGAAAACTGGGAAGATATGAAACAATGTGATGCTCCATAATCAAATAATTCATTTTCTAAACATGAGGAAACCATTAAATTACCTTCCACCACGTAATTCATAGCTTCTACCTCAGTAGTAGTGATAACATAAGCTTGGCCTTGATCCCTTGGCCTTTTCAGTTGTATGTTCCCCTGACGCTTAGGAAATTAATTTGCATAATGTCCCAACTCCCGGCAATTGTAGCATTAGACATCGGTAGCTTCCTTCTTCCCCTTGCAATCACGAGCTTGGTGGACTTTTTCACCACACTTGTAACAGACTCACATTCCTTTTAAGCAAGTACCGGGGTGTTTCTTCCCACATTTACTATAGAATGGATATTCAAATTCTACCTTCTTCCCCTTACTTCCATTCCCAGATTGACCTGCGGATCTCTTCTTCTCTTTATTTTCTTTAAAGTCATAAGACTTTGAGAATTCCTTTACTGTCTTTATAGAATATGAGACAATGTTTTCGTTGTAAGACTAATGCTCGACAATGAAATGGTTTTAACCCATCAAAGAAACGATCAATCTTACTTCTTGGGTTATGTGTATAATCTCTATCATACCTTTCTAACCTTGTAAAGTTAGCCTCATACTTTGTGACATTTTCATCCTCCTATTGTCTCAGACTCAGAAATTGCCTTTCCATATCTGCACGATGGCCGTGATGAAAGTATTTTTCTAAAAACAGATCTTTAAACTCCCTCCATTCCATATTTGATACTTCATCATCTTCCTTTTTGTTTTGAATCAATGACCACCATTGATCAGCATCTCCAGTGAGGTGATAAACTTCCATGATAACTTTTTATCTTTCACTACTCCCCAGAGCCTGAAATATTTTCTCTAGGGAACTTATACATTGCTCAGCTACTAATGGATTTGTACTCCCATTGAATGTTGGTGGTTTGTTCCTCATGAATAGATCTAACATTGATCCTCCAAATTGAGGATCAGGGTCCTCCGTATGGTAAGGTTATTATTCATAACATGAGTGAGTTGTCCCGGTATGGTGATTAGTTGATCAGTACCAGTTGCATCACCAGCTCCACTATAATTATTTTGAGTAGGAGGAAAATCCCTACATGGAGTGCGTGCATTGATACGGTTTCCATTTTCTTCCACTAGGCGCCATTTCTAAATAATGGCATAAACTATATCAGTTTATGAATCAAAATACATAATTCCATACTTGTAAAAAACTTAACATAAATTACACCATTTATGGATATAATCCATAATCATTAAAATGTTTTCATTGAGGACTTATATACTAATAAACCATTCATAATGATTTGTAATAAAAATGATAGTTATCCTAAGCATATCCCCCGGGAGTGTTGTAACCAAGAGTGCAGCAAGGCCCATTGTCATGCACCAGTTCTGGTTCGAGTCTAGCTCAAAGCGGTGTTTTCGGGATTTACCCCTAGGTACATATGGTCCAGAGCCGCCTCTACCTGCTCGTATCCAAAAAGGGATGTATTTCTTGGAAAACTCACAAAATCTCTACAATACCTAAATTCTAGTAAGTTCATCTATACTAATACTCAAAGTCCATCTTAGGTCTATGTGCTCTAATCAGAGTTTATCGAAATCTAGCTTCCAAGGTTTGTAGTAAACATCCTCTGATACCAACTGTAACTCCCCTACCCCAGTTACCCAGAGTCAGTGCATTATTACTTAACATTGGCATGATCACAATAAATATCATGTCTCGAAAGACTGATTAGTTTAGTATCCTTGGAATTACTAGATACATTCATAAATTTTACATTACATCATAAAATGAAAACTGCAACAATATAGTCTCCATAGTCCACACTCTTATCCCCTCATACTATCCCTATAGGTCATTCATAAAATTCTTCTTCACATCCTGGGAAAAAGAAAACATAGAAAGGGGTGAGCACAAATGCCCAGTAAGGATAATAATATAGCAAAAACTTTCATAAATAAGAATAAACATTTAAGGCATTGTACAAATAAACCAACATCCTTTTAAACTTGAACTTCAACATAATATGGAAGAAATAAGATGAAATAATGCTATTTACTTATTCACATTGATATTATACTAATTGAATAATCACATGAAATATCAATAACCACTTTCATAATAATGGAATGCATAATTCCAGACTATCATAACCACATAGCCAAGGCCTCGCACCAAGACTATAAATAAGGTTTTGTAAAGGCCTTGTTCCAAGACAATAGTTTGTCTCATGAGACCTACCGATACATCGGGGAGCTATAGCAGGCTCCACCCGTCACTTATTAAGTCCAATTCATTCCTCATATGAACAGGTTTAAACATAACATAAACATTCTTATTAAAACTAGCATACGAAATGTTAATACTTTCTCAATAAACCATGAATGGTATAAAAATAAAACATCCGCCGTCAAACATATCACCAAACCTTCAATATAGTATGGAAGATTTTTATCATAATAAATAAACATCAAATAAGCTTAAAATCCATCAAAGGATGTTGACATAGATGAAATCAAAACTATTTGAGAGAAATATCTCTTTTTTGAAATCATTTAAAAGTCACATAATTTTAAAATAAAACTTTTACATTAAAATTATTCTTATTATATTTTAAGGGAAACTTCGAAGATTTTATAACGGTGGAAAATAGTCGCACCTACCAGATAAGTTAAAAAAAGACATTCTTACCGTAATTCTGTCGAAAAGGATAAAAATGACCTTGTTTGGAAAGCCACGGAAAGATTCCTTTATAAAATTCTTATAAAAAGTAAAACAAGGGTATAAATGACTATAACCCATATTCTTTAAAATAGTAAGAATGTTTTGAGATAGATTTTTAAGAAACATGGATGTGGATGATAAAGATGTCCTAGTAGATAATTATGTATAAACCACCTCAGATAATGAAGAGATTGTGAAATAAACCCTTACCTTGTACTTTCCCTTGGTTAAGGGTAGGTTAACCTCCTGTATAATGGTGAAATAATTGTTATTAAATTATAAAAGAATCATATAAATTAATATGATATCATATATGATCTTTAACATTGATTTGTTAATAATATCTTAGTATTATCGTTGTTTTGGGTGTTAACTTACTCGTTTTCTTTTATATGTTTTGTTACGTAAGTCGTGTTTGTCATGGATAGGTTGTATCTTATTCATATACAGAATTATATAAAGTCCTTAGATACTCTTATTTATCATCACATGAGAATTAGGCTTGATTGGATACGATGTAGAATGAATCTCATCGCGTTCGTGGAGACTTTAGTCCGTACGTACGCACGAGCAACAATATCATTCTTTTGATATTAAAATAATATATAATTGGATGGTATATCATATATAAAGAATCATTATCATGTTATATTTATTATTTAAATGAATTATATATCATTATTACACCCATCCAAATAATAATTTATTGAATAACAATTACACCACGACGTGGAGACAGGAAGCCGTACGTATGCACGTATGGTGACATGTCATTCAAAGGATGGATAGAATACTGAATATGGTTGTACCATATTTATAATAATGTCACAGTTTATATATTATACTTCAGTTATTCTTTTATAATTGAAAAAAAAAATAATGAATAAGTTGAAGAAGAAAGGAACTTGAAAGAGGGTGGTGAAAACATTACCTCTTCATCGAGTTCTTCCTTTTGATTTGATCAAAAGGGATCCATAAATTGGCTTTCTGATCAAACTAAGGCCTCTAGGTTTATGTGAGGGAAGTTGAGAGAGTATTTGGGTAGGGGTTGTCCGAGCCAATAGTCTCTGAATGTATGAATTAGTTAGAAGGGGGAGTGCCCTTTTATAAGAGGGGTGAGGGCACCATTGGAAAAGCTAGAATTATTATTTTATAATAAATTCATATTCGGTTTTTAATGGCTCCAAAGTGGATTATTTAAAGGTTAAGGTGGGGATGGGTCGAAAACCACTCAACCAATAGAATTTAGACTGGTCTAGGTCATTATATTAATCTTATCTTTTTAGTTTGAACACTTAGTTAATTCGTTTGACACTTACCATGTCACTTTGTATTTTTATATTATATAGTTAATAAACATACTATATACCTCCAAGAGACACCAAAGTGGTCCATTAATGATACACCTATCATGATATAAGTCTTTTGGTCAATCCTTAGATTTTAAGAAATTGAATATCAATTAATAATATAATATTTGATTTAAAAACTCTTTTATGTCAATTTTGACACTATTTGGAAAATTGATTTCGGTGAAAATCATAACAGAATGATTACTTCAAAAAAAGTTAATTAAATCAATTCTAAAATGTCATATTAACATATAAAATTAGTGTAATTCATAAAAAGTCTCATATTACTTTTATTTTGATATTTACAATATCAATTATTTTAATATTTCATTAAGTAGGTAATTATTACATCACCATTGTGTCATAAATAAATTAAATTATTTAATGTCTAAAAATTATAAATAAAATACCATTATGTAGGAAATCTGTTTATCTTTCTAATTACTGTTTACAATCGAATTTATATTATGTATAACCTTATATTAAAAATGTATTAGTAAATAGACTTTGATTTTTACTCTTTTAACTCTTCTTTGAATTAAATAATAATAAATGTCCTCATCTAATCCAAGTGGACCTAATTGATAATATTTTATTCCTAAAGTTGTTTTTGGTAAAATTAAGCTTATCCAATATAATTAGGCCATGTGTTAGGGTAATATTAATATCATTGTTACCCTTAATTAATCTATTTACTTTTAACCGTGGTAAATAAAAGTAAAAAGTTATTATTCACCATAAATTATTTTCATCTCATTGAACCAAATTTTACTCCGTGATATTAACCGTGTCTCTCGGATTTTCAAAATTCCACTGACAGAAGCGGTAAAATTAATTTTTATGAAAAATTCAGTTTTTTAACTACCACTTAGTGGTTTCACTATTCATCAAAAATTGAAGTTTTTCAGAAAATACCAAAAATTTACCCTAGGCTAATTTCGATATTCCGAATCCAAAAATGAAGTCCATTTTGAAAAATAAAATTTATAAATTTCAAAAAGTGGGTATTACTATTCATAATGGCTAGTTTGATTGGTTGTGGTGTGTTAGAACTCGATGTTGTGTACACCCACGCTATTGCATTATTCAAAGATAAGTGTACCGTAGAATCTTGGGGTGTAACATTCACTATATTTTTGGGTTGAGGAAAACTCTTTCATTATACATTGCGATATCTATTGTCTTTCTCTTTTATTGTATCTCTTACTTATCCCCATTCATCTTTTAGTGTGTCCTAATGAGTATGTTTATTCTCACCCCTACGTGGGATTTTCCCACATGTATCATGTCTTATGCGGACAAATGATATGTCGACCATGAATATATAAGAGCATAAGTATATTGGGTTCTTAGACCGCATATAGTGGTTATAACTTGGGATCCCAGAGTTGGGATCTCTTTTAACTCTTTAATTTTCCAGTTTTGTTAGGTTAGGACACATATATACATGGGAGTGTATTTTTTCCCTTTTATATTCAGTTTACACTAATGTAACTTTATGCTCTCAAGAGGTTCATGCATGATTAGTTATTTTATATCATTTTTTTATCTTTTATCCTTTCCCACTACAGTTAATCATTGAGTTGTATATGTGTGTGTGTGTGTAGGTACTTAGGTAAAGAACTAATCGAGTTAGTTATGCCTTCGGTGCTTATCTCCACCCTCATACCTCTAGAGGTGATCTTGGGGTAGCTGTGGCTCAAGCCCTGACTTGGGTCAGTTGTGAAAATGTCACTCCATTGTATATATTTTTAGTTTTCACAACATATGAGATTTTTTTGGTACTGAATATTATAATGTATGAAATTATAGTGCTTTATCTCCATTATTCATTAAACTCCCTGATAATTTGAACTTAGAAAGAACCATTGTTATTTTAGCCCTTTCTTCTAGTAAATTCTCATGATGTTCTTGTGTAAAAAATCCCGACATGATTGCTAGATTCTTTGAATCTTACACATCCCCTGATCATCCATGTAGCTAAATCTCATCTTTGAATGATACATTGTTCCCATAATAATTTTCATTCTAGTTTTGATGATTCAAACGTATCAATTAATTAAAGATCACATTTTTCCTTTTGAGGAATTAACAAAATTAATTATCTCAGAGTAAAAAAACTAATAATACTAGAAAATTTATTTATAGTAATGGACATATAGTCACGATTTTATAGGTTTGTGGCTATATATTTATTTATATAAAATATTAAATGAAAATCATTCCTATATCATGATTTATATCCTAATTTTAAAATAATACATGGAATTGTGTTTTTGATATTCCATAAGGATCCTCCTCTCTTGATCTCTGGCCCTCCTCTTAACCCTCGAACTATCTCACCCCCCTCCCCCGATGCATCTAATCAATGTTTCGGCTCCACTTCCCAGATGATGGTGTTTCACAACTGCCTCCCCACCTCCTCCTATAGAATGCCTTTGACATGGGTTCCCATTACACATGCAAGGTCTCCTCTCTATAACCATCCTCCCCAGAAACTACCACCCAATGTTTCAACCTTGCTGATGCCACTCCGAGACAACTGACCCACATCCTCCTTCGGCATGCCTCCAATGCAGCAACCCCTCCTCTAGAGGATCATCCTATTCCTTGGATGGTCACACCCCCAGATTACCCACCTAATATATTTTCGGTTTTGACTGAAATTTTATTGTATATCCTAATTTGATTATTTATAGAAGTGAATTTTTTGATATATTGTTAAACCAAAACTTGGTTTTGATGGAAAATGATGACTTATCGATGATGAAATAAAGTTAAAGTGCAACTGCAACACCACTAAGGTTCCATGAGAATAATATCTTTTCTTATACCAGGTTAGGAGAAACTTGGTTATGGTGATTCTTTCTTTCCAATTATATGAAGCACTAAAAATATCACTTTAATTTTTTATGATTTATTTACTTATTTATATAGATTTTTGTTGTTTTTGATCACTTCTATTTGATCTTGTTATCTAATACTAATCTTGATTTTTTCTGGAGTAAAAAAAATGGTTATTTTAGTTTCTATTCGTCATTATATGATTTTATATATTTTACATAAATCTATTCCTTGTAATATCTTATTCATCTGAGTATATTTTTTTAATCAATATGTATATATTTCATTTTATTTTAATACATTCCAGTAATGGTATTATTCATGTATTCATGATTTTATATTCTAATTAGATATTAAAACATGTGTTGAAATATTGTTTTTAGAATTTCAAAAGAAAAATTAAATGCACACCCATCCTTTAGTTATTGAATTTATACATCCCCACAACACAACCCTAGAAAACGATAAAAATAAAAATTGTTTGCATATGGTATATGATTGATTATTTTTTATTTTCATATTATCAGAATAAATAATATAAAAATAAAATTATATAAATTGGTTGCTTCATTATTTATATTTTTCTTTTGTATTGGGAGGTTATTGATAAATTATTGATATATATGAGTAAACATGAAAAGAGACATGATTTTAGAAAATAAATTTATGGAAAAAAATAAACTATATGTATTGTTGTTCAAAAGGAGTTGAGAATTTTTAAATAAGACTTCCACAAGCATGATAAATTTGAAGGGGAATCAACCCATGTCTTGAATAAGATGGTTTCCCATATAATATAGGAGTCTACAACCAATCTATCCTATGTTATATCTATTATATTTAATAGAGAATGTAAAAAACATATGGTATAACCTGTTTTGACAACCAGTATTTATGACATAAATTCTTCCCCATAAAATTATGAATGTAGACTAATAATCCCACCAATAAAAAAATTATAAAACTGAAAGAATACCACTGTAAAATAATCTAGATAAAAACTATCAAATTAAGATATACAATTTATGAGGTTTTTTTCTAATATTGTGTGATATATAGACACAAATCCTACTATCGTTGGAATAATGTGGCTTTACTAGGGAAATAAAATAAAACATGGAATGAGTAAATGAAAAATATAAAAAAAATCATCCAAACATTGACTAAAACTATCTAACTAATTTTTTTGAGTGTTTTCATAATGTATATTATAGATTTGAGAAAAAAGGTTATAAGGTTGAGGTGTGACTAACTAAACAACCTGGATAGAATCTTAATGATTATAAATGGAACAAAATTTAAAAATATATAGAGTAAGAGTTTTGAAATATTACATCTTTCAAGAATACATGTTAGAACTACAAATAAACTCATTAGGTTAAGAAATAATGCATACTAATTCGGCTAGATCAGTTGATGAAGACTAAAATATTGGTGAAAGAAGATATATTTTTAAATATTAAAGGAATTAGTAGTGGCTACTCATGAAGTAGTTGTCATTAATGAAAATATTTCTAAATATTTTTATTTTAAAGATCAATGAAAATCAAAAGAATGTTTATTTTAGAATGGGAATGGTTCAAATGATTGGATTGACATTTTACTAGCCCAGAATATTATTAGAGGATATAGATACAATAATAAGGGAAACAAATTTCTAGGGTTCCTAAGGTGGGAAAAAATGTTTCACATAAGTAATAAAATTCAAGGAAAAGAGTTGAGTCATCAATAATTTTAGGTGTTCCACAAGATATTATGTGGTTTTCCTGGAAGTGAAAAATAATGAATAGTTAGAGAAAATAGTTATCATGAATGCCTCTTAAAAATAAAAAATCCACTCTATATTCCCTGTCATTATTCATTATTTTTTCTAACATTAATCACATTGGAGGTTATGTGTAGCTTTGTAATTATTAGACAACAAATAATGTTGGATTCATGGTGTTTTTACAATAATTAAATATTTTAGTGATTGAAGCCTTTAAATGGAGTGAAAATAAAAATTGTTCTGTAAATAGATCAATGGTTGTGGGAATATTTAAAATTAGGTTGTATGGATAGCCCATGAAATCTAGTGTATGATTTATTTTGATCACACTTACAAAAATATTCATGATTATGTCACAAATTTTATAAATAAATGGTTTTTTATTAAAATACGAGACAATGGGGGAGCATTAAAAAAATTCATGAAATTTTTAATGTGTTTTTTAAAATTTTGCAGGATATAATGATTTTCATAATATAACTGTTTATGTATCCCCTAAATTGAGATTTGGATAATGGTATCAAATATTTGGTTTTTGTCGAAAACATGGAAATCATTTGTTAAATATGTATCGTATTTTATACTAATTTAGCCTATGAAGTCTTAGAGTTTACTATCCAAAAGATCATTTCTAATGAAAACCACATGGTGTCATCCCACACTCTCAAGTGCCTAGAGGAATGATTTTTAAATACAAAATAAGATAAGTGTTTTTCTCAAAATGATTAGATTAAGGAGGAAATACAAACCCCATTTTTTTCTTTTGTATTTGATTATCAATAGGGGGAGAAAGAAATAATCATAATAATTGAATTTAGAATATTCCTTCTATTCATAAATCATTAATTACTTGGATATTGAGATTCATGATGAATGTTAAAAAATACAACGGGTGCTTATTATTTTATATTGATTGAGTTTTTGTTCATATAAAAACATGTATGTTTGAACTGCATTATATTTCATTTTATATTGCATGTCCTTGAGATTCATCACAAGTATTTTAAGATGGAACATATGATATTTTGAGAGTAAAACATTGTTTTCATACCTATTTTATAATTCTTCTGTGTAATAAAATAATACATAAAGAATATTAAAAATTGTTCCATTCTAAAGGTAGGAGTTCTCTATGGTGTGAAAGAATGATGCCATGATCATAGAGATTTAAAATGATCATAAAGAGGTGGATTTAGTAGAGAAATAAATAAGGAAATAACTAAATTCCATAAAAGATTTAAATTTAAAACATAATTAAAAATTTTGAATTAGTTTTTGGTATTTAAATATTGTATGAATGTGATAAATACGTCCATGTTTTTATTGTATTTTATAAAAGAAATCCTGAATCGAAATTACATGTTTTGAATATGATTCAAGGAAGATAATATTGAACCCTTTGATGATTAAGGGGGTTTCAATTTCAAATTGAAACAAAGTATTCATGTGATTTTATGGTATGAAAATTAAAATACAATTTTGGTATTTTATAATGTGGTATTATTGAGTTTATTATGAGAGGTCATTAATACTATTTGATACTTGAGAATTTTTGAGATTTGAATATAATATTATTAAAGAGATAAAAGAAGTTAAGGATAAGATATTTTGATTACAAATGGATATGATGTGGAACTGAGTATTCATGAATGGTGATGAAGATGTTGATCACATAAGATCAATAGGATGTCTTGAGACTTGTACTACTAATAAATTTATTCATGGAGTTTATGTGAATACATATTGATCCATCTATATGTGTAGGAATACTAACATCTAGTGATATAGATGATACATGGATAATGGTTTAGGATATTCTATATTAGATATTCTCTATAAATATTTTCTGTTTCATTTGATGGACACTGGATGATATGGACGGAATATAGGTCTCTATGTTGTAAATAACTATTGATAATGTTGGAGAAACTATATTGATGGGTATAACTATCATTTAAAGGCTTATTAATTTTAACTATATCCCGTACATACAATTTCATCCAAAAAATATGAGGCAATGATAAATCATTGAATGGATTGATGACCCTAACATGTTTAAGAGGATGGGATAGAAAGAAATAACTCATAAAAATAAAAGAGATCATTAATTCAGCCATAACCCACTTTTTATCTAATCATATTTAGTAATTATGGAATGATAAATTATATTTGAAACATGTAAAAGGAGAAAATGATTCAAATAAGTCATAAGAGATTTGATATTCAGTCCACTAAGAGACTTAAACTAATACATCCTTATTTATCTTGTGTAATTAGACATCAACCCACTAATAATGTTATATATTTTATTACATTCATTAATTATTTCACTATAATGGATAAGATTTTAGTTAATTAGTATAATTACTAAGTAGTTAATATGTTCGACATACTTAACTGAGAAGTTGAGAATGAGATAAGGGAGTTTATAAAAAAATATGAACTAATAATTAAAAGTGGTTCACTATAATTTTTTTGAATCCTATCCAGGTGATTAATAATTAATATAGTTTCCTTTATACACGCAAAAGAAATATATTTTTATAGAGGAAAAATAAAATCATGGTATCGGAGGAACCATTATTGCTAAATTTAATCTCTCAAAATTATGTAGAAGAGCATCTTTTAATAAAAATGGGAATATTAAAAATAGATGGTTGTTGAGACCAGAATCATACATCGAAAAACATGAAATATGTTTCAAGAAGAATCCCATTTTGATTTATGTCAATATATTAGGTAGTATGTTCTTTATGAAGGTAAAAAATTAATAAATGGTGATTTTTATGATAAATTTAAAGAAGGGTGATTTTTTGGGTATTTTTTCAATGGAAGAGACTAAAAATCCATGAATAAAATATGACGCAATATGGTTGACTAATTTTATGTACAAATCATTAAAAATAAACCTATTTCTAGTTAGGTAAATTACCAAAATTTTTATATTTCTAATTAATACATGATACAAGATTCTGGAAAAGTGAGTGAAGAAAGATATATTATTTATGCAAGTCACTACTACAAAAATAGGGATAAAATTGATGAATATTATTAGTATATTTAATTAGAGTAGATAACCCATAACTTTAATTATATATATATATATATATGAGCACTAATAAAAGTAATCATTTATCAATGTCCTTATGAATATTGATAAAACCATACCTTTATTAGTTATTGATATTGTGATGATAAAAGTAAATATTTATCAGGGATAAATCCAAAGATAATAAAACATTTACCTTGTAAAATTTTTAATTAATGTGTTTCTATGGCCTAATCCCACTAGGACACCTACTTGGTTGGATGTGAGGACATGTTTAACACCATAATCCCACCTCAAATGGGTTATGGGTTTGAAACTAGCACCATGGTTATGAAACAAGCATATATTATAGGAATTAACCTTATTATTCATAGTAATATAAAAGAACCTCAAATTAGAAACCTAATATAATGGGAAATCCATACCAACATGAATTCAATATAATACATAACTAAAAATTCAAAAAGTGAAATACCCAATTAAAATATCATATTAAAACTGCTAAAAATCATCAAATAACTCCCCAAAAATATATGGGTTAGAAAATCATAGCCCATATACTAACTCCCTCCTATCGAGATGGAAATAAAACACACACACACACACATACATACATACATACATACATATATATATATATATATATTAGTGAGGATTCAAATTTAATTAGTAGTATCCTTCCCAACACTTCTCATGTAAATATAGAAGAATCGTGTTACAGAATCAGTGGATAGAAAATGAAACAAACATGGTACCAGAACTAGTTCAGCTAATTTTCTATCCTCACTAAAGATTTCTCACAAAATATCTCATTGAAACACAAGTAACATTGTATTGAAAAGATATAAAATTAAAATGGTACCTACATGAACATTCCCACTAAACGAAGTAACCATAATCCCAAATGTCAAATATCCATGAACTCCCCTCCCCCTATAATCCATATCAGTATATACCACATAATAATAATAAAATCAATATTTTCATAATCATAACCACATCACCATCATATCCACATTATCATGGAACAAAACTAAGAATAATTACATTCCTCACAAACCCATTATACCTTAATACATCTGGTATATATACACACAAATGTATGAATATAAGGCATTTCACCATATACATATATATACACGCTAAAATTTTGAAATTACATCCCCACATAATCTTGTCTCATAATCATATGGTGCTACAACATGAATGTTAAAAAAATATCCCTATGATATCATAACCCAAGAATATATATATACCATACCATGGAATTATAGAAAGGGTGTTACATTTACATTACATTGTGTTCCTATGTTTTGGGGAAGACCTCGTGATTTCAATTTCACTCACATTTTGTGATAGAATAAATAATAGGCATGTTTTATGATTGATTGATTAAAGGTTTCCATGTTTATAGATATCAATATTTCTTTAAAGTTTTGGTTGATTTTTTTCTAGTTTTTAGGTATGTAGGTTTCCATGTTTTCTGATATTTTTTTTATAAGAAGGTGTGAAGATTGATTGATTACAAGTATGAAGGGTTTTTAGGTATGTAGGATTGGTTTTTTAGTTATGATTTATTCAATTATTTTTTAGGTTTTATTGTTTTTTAGGTATTCAGGTTTACATATTAAATTTCTCTATGATTTTAGGTATGTAGGTTTACGATGTGAATGTTTAGGTATATAGGTTTATAGATTGAATATTTATAGGTTTCCATGTTTTTTAGTTTATAGGTATGAATGTTTCCATATTTTATGTTTTTTTGGATGGTATGATAATTGATTGATTACAGGTATGTAGGTTTTTGTGTATGTATTATCCTGGTTTCTATGTTTTCTTATTTTTAGGTATTCAGGTTTCCATTTTTCATAGTTTTTTATTTATGCCATATTTTATGGTTTTTCGGGTTAACCATGCCATTTTTTGTGCATGCCCATATTCATGGGATTTTTTTCCAGGGAATTTAATTTTATTGAAATGATTTAAAACATGGTAATGCATATACATCCATGATGGAAATCGTGGTATTAGGTATAGTGACACGTTTTAAAACTATGGGTGTAGCTATCAATTAAATTATCTATATTTAGGGTTTAAAACTATGGATATAGATCTATTTCTAGAGTTTGTTATTGTGGTTATAGTTGTCGCCATATTCCCACGCCAATAAAAGCAACGGTTCCTTAAACCATGGATATATCCTGAATTTAAGAAGTGTAAACTTTTTATCTCTAGATACAACAAAGAAACACGGTTGAGACATTGCATCAATCTATTCTCATTCTCTATAATTAACATGTAAATATTAAAATTCTATCAATACTTTAAGGTAGGTGAATCCGATATAGCATACATACTAACAGATCTCCAAAAGATTTTGTTTGGTCAGATATGATAGACATTGGATGGTAAAGTACATGAAAATATTCATATTTTTTCCTCATATACAATGCAGAACAGAACTTGAAGTCACGTACTCCCATGGAATCTAGTTTATCAAATCCAAAACATAATTATTTTCCATTGTCATTGCCATGGTATTCTCAAAATAAATTTTCTTCTCTCAGCATAATATTCAGAATTATATACTTCTAAACTCTCTATTATTGTATATCTATTGTTACTTCAACATTATAATACTCTCCTTATTTAACATATCCATGAAACTGAACAAATTTCAAACAACACATATCGATTCCTTAGAAAGTACACCAACACTATTCTTGTGGAATCATCAATGAATGTTTAGTATAAAATTGTCCATACATGAGAATGCATAGATGCATGTCCCCAATCATTTGTATGGACCAACTCCATGTTTTTATCTTCATCATCTTCCCTTACATTCAGAAATATGCCTTAAATTTATTCACAAATATATAACCCTCGTAGATTAAATATATTTTTCTTATAACCTTCAACAATCCTTCTCCAGAGAGTATTTTCATCCACATCTGACTCAAATAAAAATATGTTCATGTAATTACATCGATAAAGTTAAATCTCTAGCATGAAACTCTAATTTCAATGAACCTGTATGGTAAAGGATCTCATCCTTCACTTCTCTAATGGTGAGCACGGATCCACCAAAATTATTCCACACTTCCTTATCAAATTTTGTACATAAACATGTATCATCTAGTTACCAAATAAGAATATTATTATCTCAAATTCCTAGAAAATATTTCAGATCCATCAACACTAGTATTATTTCATTCCTTATCTGGATAAAAATATTTACATTCCTCCCTATCTTGATAGAATCATCTTATTTAAGATGAACCTTACCATAATATTGATATGTATAGTTCTTTATGATATATCTCTGGGATATACTTTGGAATGAACTTTTCTAATATATTACCCAAGACCCCAACATAAACATAGTACTTAGGAGAAATCCACTATTATATTCTATTATGGGATTCAATAATTAACTATAATTGGAATATTGTATTGAGTTCTCCCTCTGTTAATTAAAATATTTCTTTAGGTTTTCTTTTATCCAGTAATGGTTTCACATGAGAGCACCATTCAGTGAGCTACTACAAATGAGTATATTTATTAATTTCCACATTTGGTGAATTTTATGTCCAATGGTATATCCCATTTATGCTTGTAAGTATAAATTATTGAATGATACATTAATATATTTTTGATTAATCTCTTTATTCAAGATCATGTTATGGAAATTTGTGATCTTTGAGTCATCATTTCCAAAAAAATTACTCAAAACATTTATCATTTCAACCCTTCACTCTTGGAGTGAAAAGTGTAACATTAGTTTCAATACCATGTCTCCAAAGGTTACCTTCCCTAGATACAATTGACATTAAATTAATTTTTAATCCTTTATATGATCATAATTAAATCTTAAATCATACATTCATATGTTGAATAATTTGGGTTGAAAGAACACTTAGTTAACTGTTGTTGGATTATTATACATATCAGTGAGGGTATAAATGTGTTTTGATACATTATTAACTTCCTTAGTATTTTTTCATGACTTAAGAAAGTTACATTCACCACAAAATGTGTTCTATCTTGTCATGACTCTCCCATTTTTTCACTTTAATCAATTAGAGCTTAACTCCAATCAATGGAAGGTCAAGGTATTTCTAAATTCGGGAATCCTACATCTACATATTCTAAAACCTATAATATTTTTATTAAAACATCTCTACACAAAATATTACTCTCATTGGAAACAATCACCCTAGAACTTGTGAACTCCAACTACTTCTAATAAACATAATATGAAAGTTCAAGAACTGAAAACTACTATCCTCATATAAGGAAAATGGAAAAAAAATTCTACCCAAAAAATATTTGAAACACATTCTATATGGATTGATCATATAAATAAACTATGAAATTGTTCTTTGATACCGATTATTTTTTCCATGGACACCGTATAGTAAACCCACCAAAAAAACACTCCCACAGAACATCTGGAATGTAAGAAAAAAATTTAGAATGAGCCCCATTCTATGATGTATAGATATTAGAACAAAGTCATACCCTATATAACACGAAAAAATATAAAATAACTAAATGATGGAAACAATATCAAATATATGTAATTATTCAATGAAAACAAATGTATAATAATAATAAGGATTATGTGGTATATGAATGAAACCTAATGCACAATAGAATGCTATTTTACTACTACTCAAGGAAGAAAATATTACAATGATTGATCCTTATTTATAACATGATCAATAATGTGATAAATACTTATATTATATAAGAGTTCACATCCAATTCATTCAATCACCACTATCATCCAATCATCAATGGTCAACATCCACCTAAGCCAATCTTCACTAACAAACCTTTTTGTTTTCAAAGGTTACCACTAATTCAAATAGATCTATCATTATATTGTTCCCTTGCTTATAATTTCTCCAAATATGAATTATAGAGTATGTTTTTGTGGTAAAACATATAGTTTTATGTAATGATGAACACTCGGGTTTCTACAATTTCCATTTATTAGTGAACTGCCTCACAGGTGTTGTTGATTCATAGCTTATCTAGTTATCTGAAATTTGACCAACCGATTATCACTCCTAGGGATCTTAATTTACTCAACTAGAAAATAAATCTCAATCCCAAACATAAGACACCAAAATCTTTGATATTTTATGTCACCTCAACTATGAATAACACAAAGAATAAATAATGTAAGTTATTTCTTCCATTGAGAAATTAGAGGAATAACAATATCTCTCAATGAAATTCCACCAAAACAGAGGGAGGTTTATGTATTTTATTTTATATATTATGATAAGGGATAATTAGAGAAAGGGGAGAGTTATTTTCAGGAATTTAACAATTAAATTTCCCCTTGTTAAATAACGAATAAATCTCCTTCATAATTATTAAGATTCCCCAAAATTAGCAATCATGGCATGACAAAATGCGGGGTTCTAGAATATCCCTTAAAATTCCATCATCACATGGAACCTCCACAACAAGATCATGAATAATTTCAAATCCTAATCACTGTAAAATAAAATAAAATAATAATAATAATTTATTTTTATTAATTTTAAAGTGCACAAATTCGAATTCTTACTGTTTGAAGACTTTCGATGAAAATTATACATATTTTAAAAAATTAACCCTATTCGGAACACAAACATGAGGTCTAAATTTTGATTCAGGACACTTTATAGGAATTACTAAATTTTTTCAGGTGTGTGACTAAAAAAATATTTAATATATAAATTATTATCCCCACCCTACGATACTAATACTAAATAACAGAACTTTTCAACCACTTCTCAAAAAGTGTCATAAACAATTTTCAAAAAAAAACACTCAAATCCAGTTAACCATAGAAATATTTTGATTTCAAAATAAGGGGGGAAAATATTTTTAATTTAATAAATATTACATAATAAATTATTTTAACAAAATTTTAATTTCACCAAAAAATTAACCCAAGGGAAAACACCACATTCTGAGTTCTATAAAAACGTCAAAAAATTTTAAAGGTCAAACAGAAGAATAAATTTAGATTTTTAACAATGTTAAGGGGATATACTAGTGAAAAGAGAGTAACTTAAGTCTCACTTATGAATAATCTAGGTCTTTATATCCCCCCATCATTAATCATTTTTCCACAAAAATTAAATGAACTAATCCATTAATAAGATGACCATTAAACAATATCAGGTGGAATAAAACCTAACATCATTAATATTCAATATAACCATTACGACCCTATTTGAAATCATATATAAACCATAAATATGTCAACATATGGGTTCTATTAGCTGAGATTTCTAGTTTTGTTCTATGAGATGAAGAGATGGGATATTTGGTATTTTCTCATGGTTTTTATATATTTTTAGTAGCCTTACCAAATGATTTCTGTAAGTTTACACCCAAGATAAAGATAATGTTCTCAACAAAAATTATATAAAGTATACTTAAAATATATCTTCTAATATATAATATATATCATATAATGTTTAGTGATACAAATTCTCAATTATAGGTCTTTATGATTAAGGGATTCAAACACCCAAAGATGTCCCCATAGAGCTCTTATATCTTTTTCACCAAGAATTGCAATGGACCATTTCACTTGTGTATGGGTTATAGAAGGATATAAAGTGTTTATAAAGAAAAAAATAGAAAATTCCTCATATTTTTTATTTTTTGGATAATCTAATTGGTGAAAAATAGGTTCTCTAAGATTTATCTAAGATCGAGTTATCCCCAGTTTTTCATGAGGCCCTTGAGTATCCCACATATCAATTTCTAGAGTAGGTATGGCATGAAAGAATATCTAATGATGTCATTTTTCTTGATAAACATATATATTTTATTTATTAACCTGATTATTAGGGTCATCCATCCATATTTTTATTCGATTAGTTTTTTATAATATTTTTGTCTACTCAATGTTGAGGGAGTATCATTCTCTCTATCTAGATATTTCTAGAAGAACATTTGGAGACCATAAGATATATTTCAATACCTAAAAGTATTATTTTTAGAGGGGTAATTTTATATTTTTAGAGACTGTGATATTAGTGGATAGAATATACTTAGTCCTAAAGATGGTCACATATGTAGTTTCAAGGGAGTTATCCATGAAACAATTCAAGACCTATAATTTTCTAGGATTTGATGGTTACTTCATAAGGTTGATCAAGGACTTATCTCTTCTAACAATTATAACGATTAATATAATAAATGAGGTGGTGAAGTTTGAGTATCTTGATGTCAATGATGGATATTTCAATGAGTTGAAAAGGTGGTTGATGTTCAAACCGATCCAGGACATACCTAAGTAGGGTGGGAAATATACAACATATTATGATGTATTAGAAGTTGGTCCAGATGTTTTCCACAAAAAACTAACCCCACCAAATTTTCACATTGTTTACCTCGTACCAAACCACCATCTACATAGTGTAATTTAGAATCAATACTAGTGTCCTGAAACTAGGTCTCTCTTTTAATTTTAGACCCCCAAAACCCAACCAAAATCTCCAATAACCCAAAAATACAAGAATACATGAGGTTTTGGTGAAATTTAAATACATTTCATACTTCAAAATAGATGGGATATTAAGATACAGTGTTTATTATTGTTGTATTATTATTATCATACACAATTCTTATTGAATCTTTCATAATGGTTTTTATTTTTATTCATCCTATTATTAAAGATACGAATGATGTGAGGTGGTCATGGGGATATTGATTCAGGTGATGTAGGTAATGATATTGCGGATGGATATAATATGGATTGTGTGTGACATGTAGTAAATTTCTCTAATAAATATAATAATCATATAACATATTCTGAGTATACAAGTATACCTATTACGATACCCTAATAACCTCTCTTGGTTCAAGTAAATATGAATTATAATATCTTAGTGAATTATAGAATTATTACTCATATAAATGTTCATTTTAAAAGTTGTAAAATATTTTTTTGGTAGGTTTTAAGAATCATTATCTAATGCGATTATTCAGTTTCTCATCGAAATAAAAATGTTAATTTATCCTATGATAGTTTTTAATTACCATAACACTGGTCTTAATCCTCATGCCAATTAAAAGTGGGCATTCAATGATTTATTCATTAAATATATTAGTAAAGAAATTAGCACTCAAAAAAAAATTAATGAGATAGTAAAACATATCCACGGTCAAAAAAAGTAAATGAAAAACACAATTATTTAATAATAACATTAAATTACTTTTTAAAAAAGAGTTTTGCAATATTTTCATTAATATTCAATTATATAATTCTACCATCCTTTAATATTTATCAATAATTCAAATCACCAACACCATGGTTGGGTGATATTAATATCCATGAGATTGTATTCACTCTAAAGGAAATGGATGGGAAGGTATGAGAATAACTCTAGAGAAACTCTAGGATAAGAAAAACTAGATAACTCAATAAGATGATGAAATCTTGAAAACACTAAGAACCATATTTTCTTTCTCATAATGGATGAAATATTTATAAACCTATGCCTTTCTATTTATATAAATTGGTACATTCAATATTCTTGAATGAAGAACAATGATATATACATAGAACAGAAATTTACAAACTATATATTCACACATAGGGAACTAAACATTAGACAATGGTGCTGGTTGGATATTTGAAAGGATTATGTTTTGTCTTTGTATTATCACTGTGATAAGGGAAAAAATCATATATATATATATACTATTTATAAAGTAACATAGAGTTATTATAATAATTATGATTAAATTATATCCTCTGATCAAGGACTTGGTAAAGACGGATGTAGAAGTCTTAGTGGAAGGGGAATCCTCAGTCATATCCTAAATGATTTCAAAACTGTAATTACTAAAGGGAAACCAAAAATCACATGGAGAAGATTATATGATATAGATGATGGTATATGTGATGAAAAATGGAATATTTCCTAAGGTTTGTCTTGACTAGGAGAGAGTAATATGGTTCTGAATAAGTCTTTATATCGCATCTATTCCATAGTTTGAGAAATAACCAATGGATGAAACTCAATCCTATGAATTATCTATATATATCGGTAGTACCAAAATGTATAGAAAACAATAAGATCATTATTGGTTGGATAACATAAAGATGGATATTTCTGAGTATACTGTAAGATTATTTGTAAGATAACAAGTGTTGGTAGAGTGAAAACTTCCAAAGGTAGTGACTTAACCACTACATATACTTTTATAGATGTGCGACAACATCACTATAGGATTTTCTACTGGCCTTCCTAAGATATTCTTTGGAAATAATTGAATATGGGTAATAAATTATATATTAACAATGTATTCCCATTTCAATTATATATTAGAGGATTTATCCCCTAAGTTCTGTGTTCATATATATATTGAAGAAGTGTTGATACATTATGTGGAACTGCTATCAATGGTTTTAGATTATGTTCCGTGATTTACTTCTATGTTCTAGAGGAGCCTTCAAAATTAATTTAATATTGAGGTACTAATAAGCATGAAATATCATACCAACACTAATAGTTAGTCATATAGGACAATTAGAATGTTATAGTAAATGTTAAGGGATATCTCACAATATTTTCAAGGTATTTGGGATCAAAATCATCCACTTGTTTAATTCTCCAATAACAAAGAATTCAACTCAAGTATTCGAATGGCTCCAAATGAAGAACTTTATTGGAATAAGTGAAAAACTCTAACGTGTTGGATTGTTGTAGGAGAGGGAAATTTTTTGGGACCAATCCTTATAAAGGAAACAATGGAGAGTATACAAGTAATAAATAGATATATCATGGATTATAAGTGTAAATAATAGATTTATGAGAAAAAATTAATGAGGGGATTAGACATTCAATCTGGAGATCATGTTCTCCTCATATTATCACCCTAGAAATGAGTCACGAGGTTTGGAAATTAGGGGAAAGAGAGTCTATGTGAATTAGTACATTTGACAATATAGAGCATGTTGGAACAGATTGAAATTAGTTATCTCTACCTATAAATATTTTTGATTTCCATGATGTTTCCCATCTGTCCCTGTTAAGGAATTATATTTCAGAACCAATTCATATACTTGACATAAATAATGTGAAATTGTAATCAAACATTTCATATGAATAATAACCAATCAAATTTCTATATTAAGGGGAATAATATTTTCACAATATAATAACCTGACACGTGAAAGAATTATAGATAAATAAAATGTATGGAGATGAAACCAGGGACCCTTAAGAATTAATGAAAGAAAAATATTACAATTTATTTTGAGGCTAGATGCAAATTTCATGGGTGATTTTTTTAAGTCGGGTACAATCTAACATCTTGAAACTTCTTTCTATTAATAACAGAAATATTGTCTCTTAATAAATATTATATTATGTTTTACAATAGAATAACATATTAAGACTATTAAATTACATTTTACATCATGTAATAATATTGACTATAAAAACTAGGAATTGTGTAGGGATATAAAAAACTATGTATAGTGAAATCACTCAGGGGAAATCCATATGCTTGAATTCTCTCATGAAGATCATTCCTACCATGATAACTGTAAAAAGAAAAAAAGAATTTTGGATATGATAGAAATTATCATGGGATGTGTAAGACCATTTCTAGTAAAGTAAGGAATAATGAGGTTTGATATTGGTGGTGTTTATATTTATAAGTAAATATGATTGATAGGTATTATGGCTATTATAATTATTGGGAATTATTATTGTTGGTTAATATAGTCACTATGAATTATGAACATCTGTTATTTATCCCTTATAAAATGACCATTGGGATAGGTTTATAAAGTATAAGGAAGAATCTATAGCCTATACAAATAGAAGCATAACTTATGTGGTTCACTTCTAATAAATCAGGGGATAATTGAAATCTCTAGGAATTACCAATAACCAAACCCTAGTAGAACGTCAATCATTAGTACATGTGTGAGATTATATTCTGTTTAAGTTCACGCTGGTAGAGATCACCACCGTAGTAGTATTGGTTAAACCACTCCAACATACTACCACCATTGTACACCATACCCTATGGGAATATGATAATGTAATAAGGGTTGTTGAATTTATACCTTTAGATGTATTTGGTTGAACATTCTTTATAAATGAAATAGTTGTACCTCTACTCATTTTTCATTTCCAGTAATTTTATTATATATTAATTATATCAAAGATGAAATTCACTCTAATATAATAAAAATATGAAAAAATAGTTTTTTAATAAAAAGAAAAAATATTAATAATATTAAGAAAATAAATTTTTTATTATATATTTAAATTAATCATATTTGGAAAAAAAATTAATACAATGAATGTCATTTTTGGAATCAGTTCATCGATGTTTTCTTAGGGTGAATTTATGGTGGTTTTCATAATATGATAATTTTCTTGTTACAAGTGAATTATTTTTTGATATATAATAAATCATATTATGTAATCAAGAAATGAACATGAATTAAAATTTATTAACTCTTATTATTGACCAATAATGTATTTATGTAGTAACAGAATACATAATGTATTACATTCAGAAATATATATTTATCATTTTGGAACCACCATTTAGTCTTTTTAAAAAATGTTTTTATTGTAATACAAGTAACATATCAGAATTAATATATATCACTTTTAATTTGGGTTTAATAATTATTTTTCCTGTTTTAAATTATGTAATCAGGTCAGTTTAATTTTTAGGCATTTAAAAGTTACTTATGTGAAACATATGTTTCTGTGATAATGTTAATATAATTTAAAAAAGATAAAATTAAAAGGGAATTACATAAGATAACAAAAAAACAGAACATAAAATTGGTGGTTGATGTATTTCATGACCATAAACAACCTTTTATATATTTATTATAAAATAAATTCGTTGAAATTAATGTCATCCAAAGGTGGTTAGTCTCAATAAACAAATATTATTATTTTAACCCTTAAACAGCACCCTGAACAAGCATAAATACTCACCCATTCTACTTTATATCTCTTCTTCAAAGCATTTGATCATGAATACCATATCATTTCACATATTTAGAGTCTCTAAAATGTGGCTTTATGGTTATAAGGTGTCCCTCTCTAGCATTAAGAAGCTCCAAAGAAGGGTATATGTTTTTTATCTTCTCTTTTACATTAAAGAATTTTATTTTATGAAAAGCCATTTGATTCAAAATTTATTTTATTATTTGATGTTTTTGAAACCCGATTTATTATTTATATGATTCCTTTTAAATTAAAAACAACCATCTCATTTCTTCAAATTCATTTTATATTCAATTTTATATACCTTTTATGTTGAAAAAGTCATTCCTTGATTTTATTTTCTTATCTTTTTTATTGTGAATACACAACCCTAGTTTTATTCAAGGGGTATCAATAATGATGTAGTATTTTATCATTTATTGGTTAAATCCATTAATGAAACCCATGTTACCTATTAGTTGGTCAAAATTATGTTTACTTATGATCTTTGATCGACATGAAAAAAATTATGCATGACATATGAAGGGTGTGTCTTGAAAGTACTTCAATACATTACGTACATAATTATTCTCTAGAGATTACAAAAGTTTTGATACCTTGGAAGTATGTTTTGGTAATGTTCTATGACACGTTGGTTAAAAATCATGGTAAAATATTTTATGACAACATAGTGTTGAACAATGGTCATATTCTTATGAATGTCTCATATTTATATTATAACCACATTTCCATTATATGTCTCAAGTTCTTATATTGATATAATTATGTGATTTATCATGTTTTTATGATCATGTCCTAATTATATGCATCATGTTTCACCCATGATGTTTGTTAATGGTTAGTTTTCATTTTTTATCTCTTATTGTGATTTATGCCTTCCCCTTTCATTTGATAAATGTATCCATGAGTGTTGAAAACTAGACTATGTTTTCTTTTTAGTACCATTTTCTGGTTGATATTAAGGGTTTATATCTTGGTTGTTGATTATATGCCCCTAATTTTGGAGACTCGAACATGTAATAAAATATTATTTATGGTTCTTTATTATGGGATGGAAGTAAATTTGTTTCTAAAAGTGGGTTTCCTTCAATTTTAAGGTTATGGAACCTTCAACTCTACGGTGGTGGTTTATTTCTAGAAGCAATTGACCATTTAGGTGATTTGGGGGTGTAATTAACTCTTTATAGATGAATATTGATCTCTAATATCATTGTGCTGGGTTGAATATGGTAGGGTATGAAGGGTCCATATGCATCTAAATGATAAAGATTCACAGATGGTTGTCTGTAGTGGATATAGTTGGTTTTAAAAAGATATTTTCCTTTGGTTGAGCAGATGTGGGATGGGTTGGTCACAAACACCTTTCATGTCAGATTTTTTAGTTCTCTTTTTTTTGGGATTATGTTCTCTTCCTACTTCGACAGGAACTGACCATTTGGGTTAATCTTTCTTGAATGATTTAGGGGTGTGGTTATGTTATTTTATCTTTTTGTGTGTTTTCTTTGGATCATGGATCCTGGATCATGGATTTGATTCAATATATTTGTTGAGTAGCTTCCCAAGATTCACCCTAGAGGGAATTCGATTTTAATAAAGGTTTTGTTTGTTTTAGGGATACCTTTTATGTCAGAATTTATCATTAAAAATGGTGATGTTTGTTGGGGAGTCTAGTAGTGTGGGGCTATTTGGGGTATATATTTTGAGATGTTGGTGTTGTAGTTTTCTGGTTTGGTTGTTTTTTTGTATCTACAGACAATGGATAACACTACTGATCCATATAGAAACTAGCTAGTCATTAGTAGTGGTGAACATGATGTTCTAGAATATGGAAACATAGTAACACTTGACAAAATGTATCATCATTACTTTCATTTTGGATTTTTATGAAAAGATGGATTATTAATCCAATGTAAATTATGCCATGTTTTTAAATCCTATTTCAAAATGAATCTAATTACTAAATTGGAAATATTAAAATAATGAATAGTTCTATTGTTTTTTGAATAAAGAGTAATCCATTTTTTTGTTTTAAATTTTTTTATATCTATCATAATTTTTGTCATTTCATTTGAAATTATTTTTTAATGGATGTTTATTGTGGTCTTAGGGAAATCCTATTTATTTTTTTACTTACCCCTTCTTCTAAATTTTTGTGAAGATATTTTTGTTTTGGGTCATTATGATAGTTAAAAAAAGACATCATTCTTCATCAATGGTGAATCGTAGTTCCAATCTAGAGTTATGTAAAAGGACATGGAGTCTTTGAGGGATCCAGGTGCAGTGGATGCATGGTGGTTGGGAGGATCCAAATTTTCTATTTTTGTGATCGATATCCAACCCATGATCAATACGAAGATGAACTCCAATATCCATGGATTTGAATCAATGATTTAGATGAGTAAAATTAAAATTTTTGATGTGAGAAAGA
Source organism: Viscum album (assembly GCA_963277665.1). NCBI lineage: Eukaryota > Viridiplantae > Streptophyta > Magnoliopsida > Santalales > Viscaceae > Viscum > Viscum album. The sequence continues at coordinate 1,671,446,011 of OY728146.1, read as the reverse complement.
TGATCTTTCACATCATTTTTATAATTAATTTATTAACTTCTCAAGAAAATAAATAGTAGGGTTTTTGGTACTTTCTTCATTGACGATTATTGATCATCTGCAAAGAACCTTATGGATTTTCTTCAATGCGCATGTGGGATCCAAAGTAGAATCCCTCTAGATTTGTTCCACATTTGTTCTAATGGTCTCTGAACAATGCCACTCATTCTCCATGTTCTAGAGTGGTGAAGAAAATGTCTTGAGTTGATCGTTCTTGATCTCTCATTCTTCATTCTGGAAAACGTTATCTCATTCTGGAGATGGATAGATGAGAGGAGTCAAGAGAGAAAATATGTGGCTCAAGAATTCTCAATTCCCCAGGGTTTGGTAGAATAGGATTACATACCTATTAATCGACATGATGGTTTCAATCACAATATTTAATTGAAAAGTATAAATTAAATGCAATTATAACTATTAGAGAAAACTCTTCCAAATAATAATAATAATAACAAAAACTTTATTTGTGGTCCTCCAAAATGCACAAAATGGAACCATAAATGATATGTCATACCATATAATGAAAATATAATTGTTATTATTTTTACACAAATTGGATAAAAATTATTTATCAACTTCTAAATAATTAATTTATCAACAAACACAGTCAATGTCCTTCGAACCCCTTTTCCATTTATTAAAAACCAAAATAAAATATATTATCCTCTAAAGTAAATGTATTTATTTACAATTTATTTAATAATTAATTAATAAATTCTCAACAAAATAAATAATTATATTTTATTCACAATATGTTGAATAAATATTTATTAAATTTATGTGATCATTTTAACATGTATAAAAGTATTCCTCGGTCTTGAGAATTATATTTCATTAATTAAATTCAATTAGAACTTAATAGATACCATTAGAAACCCTTATTTTGTGACCCTATATGATTATTTCTCATTGGAATTAGGTGATATTACCTAAAGACCAAGATTACTATTTAGAACTATGTCAAGGAACCCAATAGAAATAACTTAAAGTCACAATGTTGACATCCACATACAAACACTCACTGTTTAATATAATCCCTTCTTTATAATATCTCGTCAAGTAGGTTTTGTGATAGTTTCATGAACCTATATGCTTGATATGTCATTATTTGACTACCTAAAATAAAATCATCATAACATCAAATCTATGGAATTTAGGGAAATGATTCTAGTTGAGTAAAAGGGCCAAGATATCGACTTCCATAAATGGAAGGGAAAACCCCATTCTTAACTTATCCATAAATTATGTAGGAATCATGACGCTCCGAACATACCCTACTTCACAAAAACATATGGCATAATTTTATTCATCAGTAAATTAAATTTCATGAGTCATGAATCATATTAATGATAATATTAACGTCCATGGACCATTACACGTGCTCACAGAAATGAATATCTAATGAAACTAAAACATGTGGAAATCTTACTAGTGGGTTATGTTCTTTTGATATCTCAAATCAGAGATTACCAACATTGAACATCATGAAGAATAAGCATCATCCTTTTATGACTAGTCACACTTAATAGTATTTATACTATGTGTCCTTTCATAGTATTTCATCCAACCACAATACTATATTTTTAATATTGTCACGGCACTTCAAGGTTATCATCATAGCGGAGAACTTTTATGACCATATCAATGAGAAAAATACTTCAGGAAATAATTACATTATAGTCATGTGGAACCACAGACAATATCTAAGGTTATTTTTTGTAACCAACATAGAAAAGATACTAACCATCAGTTTTTACCTTATGTTATGGCTTAGAACCTTTGGAACAATATTAATAACATCTTTGATTGTAGATGGTTACTCCTTGATTGAATAATTTACAAATTAAAAAATTATTTAGAGCTTGGTACCTATCTGTAAATCTAAAATATCTTCTTAAATTATTTTAGTAAGATACTCTATGTGATCTAGAATTATGAAAATTCTATTCTCCTCAACTTTTTTTCTTTCAGTCTTAATTTAGGTCAGATGTGGATTCTTATTTCCATTATGAATGCTGCCTTGATTCTGCGATATTATTGTGACTACATTGTTTGATACATTGAGATCCTTAAACATATGTAGGTTGATGGTATCTACATACATCCTAGGTGCACTTTTTTAGGTGTTCTGGAAAGCCCCACTCCCATTATTGATCAAAGTGAGTGTCAATGGTTCTTCTAAAGGCAAACTGAGTACTGCGGGTTGTGGTGCTATTTTCAGAGACTATCTTGGTCAGTGTCACAAATTCTTCTTTGGTATCTCTGGTACTCCCGCATTTATGAAAGATTAAATGATGGGTATGATCAATAATATTAAATTTTAAAATAAAAAGTGCTGAAACAAAATTTGGATTGAAATGTAATTGACCACTATTGTCCACACTATTCAGACTCGTATGGTGCATCTTTTCTGGCTTCTTACTACCCATTGGAAGAACTAGCATAATTCACTTCAAGTGACCAGCTACATTTCCAATCATGCCTTTAATGAAGCAAACACGTTTTCATATGATCTTGCTAACATGAAAGTCAACCAGGTCATAACATGGTGGGATGACCTCCCAGTTTAATATATACCCCTTTATGATAATGATTATAATAAGATATTGTACATCAGACTCGTTTAGCTTCTTTATTTCATTTTAATAAATTGAGCCTTGGTTTTTTAACGAGGAAAAACATTATTAGAAAAATGAACAACATCTAATATTTTTTATGTTAAATATTCATCTAATCGAAGTACAAACAATTGGTTTCCTAGGACACCGACTCTTACAGTCCTGTAGTCCAATGTCTATGTCTTTTATTTTTTACAAGTCTTGTACATGATACTTAGATTTTTGTATGTTTTATAAACAAATGTTTTTCTATAGTTACACTTTAATTTAAAATGGTTTTGATTTAAAAACAATATTCATCATGAAGATACATGGATTAATGTTTTACAATAGGGTAAATTGTTACCCATATTATCCTTTTTATCTCTTATTGTTTATCAACAACCTCTAGTGATTAGAGAATGCACATAAGGTTATGTAAACCCCCTATTGGATTGAGGTAGCTTGATCCATTTTGGATGATTACTGGACCGAATTTTTTAAATCCATACTAGGAACCCAGCTAAAACATCCATGGGTCCTTCTTCATTGGGAGGTAGTTAGAGTTTATAGTGGAAAAGGGCCCCTAGTTTGGGGGTCTAAGGGCCGAAGGCCCCTGACCCAAATTTTCAGGTATTGTGGAAACTCTTACTAATTTAGCATAGTATACTGATTGAAACCAATGGGGTAAGGTAGTAGTGTTAACCATTGGAATGACTATTGTTGCATTATGGACTACCTACTACCAGCCACTATATCACTTTATACATGGGGGTCATGACACCGTAATGATGTGGACATCCAATAGTCATTCACTATATCACAACAAACATTCTAATAGTTGGTGTAATATTTATTCTTCTCCATTATTATCCCATTCCAGGCTAGGGTTTTTCATGCTTGTGAACCCTGAGATTCCCTATATCTATACTCTTGAAATTATGGAAAATTTTTTCCGCCATGTGAATGTAGAGAACATTTCCCAGACAACGTAAATCTCTATGTTCAATATATTCTACTTTATCTTTTATTTTTTTCCCACTTAACTCTTTTTGGAATCATTTAACGCTTCAGTTCCCTCGACATTTAGGCAACAACCCTGACTCATGCCCTGATATATGACCTTGAGTTAGGTTGTTAAAAACCTCTAGTAGAGCAATAAAAACATCATACATTTCATTAATTGATCATGTTTCTTAAATTGATTTTATATAGAATGTATATATCAAAATATTATACAATATTTTAACGTATGGTTTATGTATTTTTTTTTTATTTTTTGAGGGAATCACTACTTGGGTAGAGGGATCATATCCAATATATAAACACATTAAATGTGAAATCCATGTTAACCTATCAGAGAACTCCTTTTTCCAGACAATTATTTCAATTAAACCCATTTAATTAACAATATATTTCTCTAATTGAGAGCTTCACTAAATCACATATTTACGTATCGAAGTTCATTGGAACCAGTTAGCCACTATTCCTTTCTCTGGATCAACTATAAGTTTTTAATAACGATAAAAACCTCGATATGCAGTAATATTTATAGTAAAACCAATAAAATATCAAAACAAGTAAACGAAATCCGCAATAAAAAATAAGAAAACTAAAAATACATTTTTAAACATGTTTGCAATATTTAGATCAAGTATGAATTATTAAACCCATGACATCTTTGGTATCAACTGATAGAACTAATACCAAATGCCTTGGTGGGATCCTTTATCTATCCAAGTGATGCTGGTAACTCCAAAGATAAAGGATGGTTTATAGTATGATAAAAACAAAGGAGAAACTCTTAGATGGGGAAAACTAGACAACTCACATGGATGAAGAAATATATTCAACTCTAATCTCCACACTTGCTTCCTCAAAGTATAATGAATATTAATAACCCTTTTCATTTATATTCATATAAATAGATGAATTCAACAGTCTATAGGGATGTTAAATTCATATAAAACGTGAGGAGGTTCAAAAAATAACCTCTAAAATTGAATTATGTCCAAAACAACCTAATGACGTGCATTAATGACCCTCTAAATTGGCAAAATCTGGAAAAAGTTGTTCTTAAATTGCCTCTTTGAATTTTATTATTTTAAAGTACATGAAATCCCATTACATAAATCCAATAACCAAATCCCATTTTTCTTGTATCATTACTTCATTTTTATGTATTAATAATATAAATAATTCATTATTTATAATTATTTAATTAATAACTATTACCAAAATATATATTTCAAATGCATAAGACACAAATATAATTTGTGTTTATTATAAGAATTGTCATTTTAATATATAAACTAATCACATTAGATAAAATAATCCCAACTAATGTTACCTTTTTTGAGACCCCAAGGGTCCTTTTATAAGTTATAAATGATCATAAATATCATTCATAATCATGATGTGATAACATTTTCTAGAAATATGTCATTACTTCACAAATTATAGAGGGGTTTTCTTTTATACAATCAACCATATGTCCATTATTTTCTTCATATTCATGATTAAGCATTATTCAAGGATAATGTCAATCCCACATAGCTTATTTCCATTTCTCAATTATTGAGGAGACTAAATATTATATAACCACATCACATGTAACTATCTGTCATGGTTATACGTTTGATCAAAACACAATTGGGTGTTAAGATATCATGATCCATTATATGGGTAGTCACATCATATCTTAGATAATCAAATCCCTCCACATGATTTGGGTCATATGAAATTACCTACTATTTAGAAAAAAATATTAGTTGGATTTAAATAAGTACCATAGTATGAAACTTCACAAATATTGAACCTATTTAAAAATCTCAAATTAAATGTTCCACAACCAATGTTCATTTGAATAACATCAGTGATACACACACACTGGTGTATATATATATATTACATTTTATGGAGTTTATTCTAAGTGGGTCAATCTGAATACAAGCTCACCTGATTATATTAGAAAAGTGATAAGTTGTATCTCTATACAAGTGATCCTGAACATATTGATCTTTTAATATCATCAGAACCCAATATAATGATCATCAATTAGGTATAACCTAGTGATACATATATTACAAGAGTTTTTTATCTTAATATCTCCCATTTTATATAAATCAAACATTAATGAATTATAAAGTATTTTCATTAATATATATTTGATGTTACAACATGTCCCTAATCCAAAATCACATGATTTACTTTCCTGAATAAACAATACTATGTAAAGCGCAATATTTTTCATGGAGGATTACTAATAGTATAGATTCATGTCACTAAAGGTTTTATGAATTAAGTATAAATATTAAAATATAGAAACCTCAGAGTGAGTTTATGAATTCATAAACATTTTAATTGACTTTTTTTATAGATATGTGAGGCTTAGGTAATGTCATTTAAAATTATAGAATGTTTATGTCAATACAAATATTACTTATTTGGAATTTTTGTTTGAAGGTTTCTATTATCAAAGATAAAATATTTGAATAGTCTCCCTTTAATATTGACAATTTTCATAAGTTTTTCATTACATAGTGGTGAAATCGGAAGCCTCTATGGAAGAAAATAGTCTAAAATAGATAATATTAAAAACCATAATGAATTCCATAATAGAAAAATACTCATATGATTAAGTGAATTGGATAATAAATTTCCTCTCCACAAATCTCAGAATATGAAAATATTGGGTTTTAATTAATCCCCCACATACATGATTTATATATGCAGAAATTATATATCTTGAAACAAAGTGTATGGAGATATCACAACAAAATAGTAAATAAAAAGGTGGAAGCACTAATAAATCCTTCTAGAAATAAGTATTTTAATAGAAATATTTATATTTCTCAGATTAAAAAGAAAAACTATATCTTAATAAAATGAATAATTTTGTTAATTTGAATAAATTAATATAGGTGATTTCCATTATTCTTTAGTTTTTTGTGGATCTATATAATCTTAAAACAATTAGAGAATATGATGATGATCAAGAGGATATATTTACCTTAAATGATTAATTTTAGTGGCCTTAAATAATATGAATTTTTAAAATATGTATGTAAAGAAGTATAATTTTTTCATTGTGATTTTATATCTTATTCATAAAAATAATAATAGTTGGTTTATGCCTTAAAAAATGAGAGTGATGATTTGAAATCTAAAAAAAGAATATAATTTAGAAAATATGGTTGAACTGAAGTATAATTTTGAAGAAGAAAATAAAAAACAATTAAGTATTAATCTCTATGGTGAAACAAATTCTTAAAAACATTGTGATGTTTTATTTTGATGTTTTGGAAGTGAGAAAAAATATATAATATTTGGTAAGACTTTAAATATATAATTATAAAATCTCTTAATTTTCGGAAATTTTGGAATATAACTATTGAAAAAGATAAGGAAAATACAAGTTGATCTTTATGAAATATATATAATTTTAATATAAAAAATATCATACACCCATGGTAAATTAGGTCATTAATAAAATAAAAACCATACAGAAATTTTGTCTTGAGTAAATAATAACGATGATGATCTAATAAAGATGATTTATTTTGTGAAAAAATAAGAAGGATTATTTTTCTCAAAAGAATACTCAAAGAAGCAGTCTATAAATAACGTTTAAAAATTTGAAAAGTATGTAAATTTTTTGGATGTTCTCAAAATTGAAAAATGGATTAAATAGGATGAAATTTCTCAAAGATATCAAGGGTCATAAATTGATATTTCTTTTTAGGAATTCTGTTTTCCCTAACTATTGTTTTTTTTGGGAATGATATTTCTATAAAACAATTTATTACTCATCTATACTGTCTATGAGTATATCAAAAATATGGAGTGAACAATATTCACAGAAGTTTCATTAAGGGTGTTAGCTAAAAAATAAGAGCCAATTTTTTTTGTAGGAATAAGATGATTGTGCTCTCTCAAAAGTTAAAATTAAATTAATGATTCATCTATACACTAATAAACATGTTGGGGTAAATGAAAAGTTTAAAATTAAGAAAATCACCAAGAATTTGACTTTGGAGAGGAATCTAAAGTTGATATCAAGATGAAAAAGTTTCTAGATAATTTTAGAAAAATTGATAAAAGAGTGTTGGTTTCAGAAATTGAAATTACCTACCTCTTTTTGGGAAGGATAAAGGATTCTTTGTCTCTCATATAAACATAATTCAAATAATTTTTGTTTGATATGTTTAGGTTTATTTGGCCCAGAACATACCCTTTAAATTTATTTTCAAAAAAAGTGAAATAGAGAAAATATTTATTGTATATATAATGGGAGACATGAATTATAATATGAGGAGTGAATAAATTACCACATAAGGTGAGATAGTTATATTTATCTGTTTAAGGATTGATATATTATTCCATGATAATGTATTAAGAAAGATATTCCGTTATTTTAATAATGATAATTAAGGTAAGTGTCTTTTAGAATTTAATGGAGGCATTGAATTCAATGTTTTCCCTTTTTTCCTATACTGAATTTTATTCCCATTGTAATAGATTTTATGATATAGAATCATTGTTTTATGTTAAGATTGTTTTCTAAATAAATTTAAAAAATAGAATAACTATTTATTGAATTATAAATGGGGGAATAATATTCATTAATCAATACTTATAAGGCTAAATAGAAATTTACTATGGTAAAAAAATTATGGTAGTATTGAAAATAAAATAAAACCAGAGATATTTTTTAAACTATTTTATAATGGTGTGTGGGATATTTTTCATCCAAATTTTAATAAAAAAAGTGCATATATACAATGTAATTATATAAAACATATGTTAAGAGAGGGTAAAATTACTAAGAATATGCACTGATTTAGACATGATTTGGATGTTTCTAGAGTACATATGAAAAACTAGGAAGAATATGGATCATTTTAAATGTGGGTTAAAACATATCATTGGATGTTCTACACTAAAGAATAAAACCATGTCCTGATGGATACGGTAGCATCATTTTATTTGTGTATGGCAGAAGAAAATAGTTGTTTCTAGTAGAAAATGAACACTACATCATGTTGGTGACCAAGGTTTTCATTGAAGTTGTTTTGAATAAGGTTTTGAAATATTTTATAATTGAGCACTACTAGAAAACATGGTAATCAATTGTTAGTCTTTCTCAAATCCTTTATTAAGAATGGAGAAAAAATAATTTAAACAAACATTTATATATATAACACAAAAATTTGTATATACATATGTGCATGAAATTAGGTATTTATATTTATTTTAATCACATTTAAGAGTATATTTATATATTATTATTAAATTTATAATATATATATATATATTATTTATAATATTCAATTTTTTTATGTGTGTGCATTTTATAACGCACACACACATAGAGGGATATCTGTATCTTATATTTATATTAAATTGAAATTTAAATTAAAATTATAATTTATATATTTTTTCTATAAATAAGTATATATAATATATAATTTTATGATTAAATTTAAAATAGTAACAATTATATATTAAAAATAAAAAATTAATTTTAAAATATAAAAATTAATTAAAAATTGAAATAAAAGAAATATAAAATTTAAAATAAAAATTTAGTTAGAAATAAAATAAAACATGAAATATTTAAATTGAAATAATTTTTTTGAAAATAAAATATATATTTTTATATAATTTTTATTTATAAATTTAAATACAATTAACTATATATTTATAAATAAAATTATATTTTAATATACTTATTTATATAAATATAATTTTTATTTATATGTAAATAGATTATAATATACATATTTATTAATATATATTATTTATTTTAATATATAAATATAATGTGTATATATCTATATATAAATAACTTGTCTATATAAATATACAGGTCATTTGAGTAAAGAACTATTTATTAATATGCCATTAAAGATACCTTCTCTTTTTTATGGAATCTTTTAAGGTTATGTACATCTCATTTGTTTCCACATTTTTCCCTAGCATGGACTTTGGTAATATGGTTTTCCTATGAAACAACTGAGGGATAATGAATTTTCAATTTCATACAAAAAATATATCAATATTAGAATAAAATATAATTTTTAAAAATAAATTTTTATAAAATTGACAATAAAAAATTTAGTTGGAATTTCAAACGTTATTGAATATATATATACGTATAATATATATAAATATATATACTATTTAGAATATATTTATAAATATTAATTCATGAGAATAATTTGTATATATATCTATAAATAAATAATTAAATACAAATGTATATTTATTTAGACAAATATACATACATACATATGTGTGTGTGTTTGTGCGTGAGTGCATGTGTGTAATGAGTATGTAGTGAATGAGGGTTATTTTTTATGTTCTTAGAATATTACGAAGTGTTTTGATGGTTCAGGGGAAGAAAGTATAAGTTATGGTGTTTTTTCTAGAATCCTCAAGTGACAATAGGTAAATTATAGTGGTGTATTCGGTCGTAGATGTGTCTTGGTAGGTATAGTATAAAAACACATATAACACTTGGTACCCCATAGTGTGGCCAAAAGGGGGATGTTTTGGGAATGAAACTCAATTCCAGGTGGGGTTTCAGCAAGTACCAGTGAGATGACCCAACTATAATATACATATTAAATACATTATTTTACATGAATATTCATTAAATATCACAATTAATCACAGTGAAAAACCTATTGTTTTTATTAGAATGTTATATAAAAATGATTTATTTTAAAATAATGTAAAAATTCATCCATATTTTCAAAACACATGATCCCCTTAAAGATATATTTTTTTATACTCTTCGTCCAAACCAAGAGAGGGAAAATATAAGTAATGGTGATCTCAGAATCTAAGAAAGTGGTACAACTTTTCAAATTTCAATCAAGGATCATAAGTGATCATAATATTCCCACATTGGTATGGGACATTATTTAAAGAATGTTAATACAATTTTATTAAATAATAACCAATGAATATGAATCAAAAACATGAATATAGGATAATAATTTTATAATAACTTGTTATATATCAAAAGAATATATAAACCTGATACAATAATAATGATTCATGAAAATATAACAAAAACTGTGGCTTAAACAAAATCATTCAACGGTATTTCTTATCTAAAGGATCACTTCCAAAACTATAATCATATTGTTGAATGGGTTTATTCCTTATTCTAATAGTCATTATAGATTATGTTCACTCCCCAGGATGATAAAAATAGTGTATTGGGTTCACTACCATGTCTCATACAAATCATCTTATTATATGTAAGGATTTACATCATTTATTTGAGGGATAAATAATTCTAGGTCCACCTATCACATAATGAAAAACTATACATATGTGTACCAAATGAACATAATCACATTCAAAAATAAATTATATGATGAATAATCATTGAGGAAGAAATCGATTTCATGAAAATTTAAAAATTGAATAAATAAACAATCAAGAGAAAATAGGTTGATGATTTTATAAAATTCATCCCAAGTGAAATATAAAAATTATTAAAGGAAATTGACAAATATTATAATTATTTTAGAATGAAGTTACAAAATTATTTAGAAAATATTAAAAATTATACATTATACTTTGATAAAAAAATTAAATAAATAATTTATAAATTAATCTGTTTTTAAAAAAATGAGAAGCTGAAAAAAAAAGTACAATATATAATCATGAAAACTTACAATGGAAGCAATGAAATAAAATTTAAGAAAATGATCAAGAACAAACAGTAATAGAGGATATATAAAATGTTTCATTTAGAAATTTTTAGATATTTAAAAACAGTTATCAATGGAATTAATTAAATATTGAAGTATATATATATATAAATACATAATAATATAATTAATGTGGACATGGAGAAGAAAAATTGTCCTCCAAAAAAGAAGAGATAATGAAAATTCCACTTACTAGTATCATTTTGGGTGAATTATGAATCAATAAGATGGGAAATTAAAAGAAGAGATTTAAACCTATAAAATAACAAGATTAGAAAAAAAATGGGGTTGTAGGTATAAAAGATATACAATTTCTTGGATGAAAAATTAGTCCTATATAATTTGGATTTTAAATTAAGATTGAAAAGAAATTAAATTTACTATTAAATTAAAAAACACACTCAATATCATTAAATATTAAGTGTAGTCATCCCAATAAATTATTTCATAGCCCTATTCACATCTATAACCATTAATAACATTAAATTATAATCATTTGTTACACATAAATTAGTTAGTCATTGTTGATTTTCATAATTGGATGTTAGTAATTTTGATTGTTTTGTACATGTTTTGAAATGACTATATCGATTATAATTAGTTCATAACAATTTAAAAATTAATAGATCACTAAATTTATAGTAATCATTTTTTGACATGAACTATTTAGTCCCATGTTAATATAATTGAACGGATGGTTAAAATTCATGATAATGGAATTCACGATGAGTAGGTCCTTAGTAATATATTAATAATAACATGTTGTTTCATAATGAGAATTCATTTTTTCAGTAATTAACAACCATAATCATTGCATAAACTTCTATTAAATATCATATATTAGTAGTATTAATTTATTGATACTAATTCATATTTTAAATTTTGATGATAGTATAACATCATTCATGATGGTGGTCGAAATGACCCAAACAAGAACATGTTATACTAATGAACATTTAAAAGTGAAGAGTTATATTATAAGAAATATAATTTTTACATAATAATAATGTTAAAAATACATAATTACAGTGATAAATGAGATTTATAATGATTTGATATCATAAATTAATTGAAAAAGGTAAAGAATAACTAGATACCTACTTTGGTGAATTCACTGCTTCTGAAAATGGGTTCCTTTATATGAAAGGATTTGGGACATATTTTTGGAAATAGAGAATAAAAAATGTTATGTAGTATTTTATAATTCTATAATTAGGTAGTTATCTGACATAAACAAAAGTAAAAAGGGTGATTTTATTATAGTTGAAGATAAGTCCATTGAAAGGTTAGTTTGTGGGAAATTTTGATGAAAATTTGAGTTATGTGATGGATAAATATGGAATCACATGTGAATTAGGTGGGTTTGGTAAGAAAATGTTGGACAAAAGTTTAATATTCACACCCACACATTACTAAGGAATTCAATATTCTTAAAATATAAAATTATATATTCAAAATTCATTCAATTCAATTTTATGTCTTTTTTATAGTCTATTAACATATTTAATTATTTACCACATTAATTATTTATTACTAATACAATTCTATAAATTATTAATTAGATTAGATGATTTAATTACAAAATTTGACTATATTTACTCTAATTTTAATTTCAAATATTTTGTATTTAACTATGAAATTATGATATAATACATATAGAGAAAACTATTTTTTAGAAAAGAATCATATTAAACATTAAATGATTTTATTATTCTTTATAACCAATTACTATTATTTACTTGAATTTTAGTTATATATATATATATATAATCTAAATATGATAATTGTAACTTTCAAATAATTTTTTTTCTTTATAAAACATATTCCTTGGACTATAAATCATTTAATTTTTACTTTGTATAATTCTTTTTCTTTTTCATGAATTATATTTATTTATTTTAAAAATAATTTCTTTATTTTTATCAATAAATTTTAATGAAATAACTATTCAAAAGGTTCATAAATTATAAAAATGGATCACTATAATAAAATATATTTTCACAACATAAATAGTATCTTCTTTTTCTATTCTAAAATTAATTATTTTATATTAAATAAATAACTAATATATTTTTTAAAATATATATTTTTCAAATTATAAATTTTTTAATATGCCAATTTGATACATGTATACCCAATAACATGTATCTAACAACCATACATCCAAAGTTCATATATCTAATGGCCATATAACAATATATTTAATTTTTTATCCCCATTTATAAACCCATATACTTCTCAAAAATTAATTCATACACTTATAATATATCAGTATCAAAATTTATATTATATTTCTATTTTCTTTAATTTTTTATATAGTTTTAACTGGAGGAATAATCTTAAAGGAATCCCAAAAGGATAAATATTTCATGTTCATGGATTTTTTATTTACTTGTGGTTTTATTCTGATTTTAATTTTCATAATGATGATTCCTATTGAATTCCCATAATATATTAAATATTATTTTAATGTACAATCTCAGTGAAATATATCATTTTTTAATTTTGGTTTCGTGTTACGTGTTACACAAGTTATTCAACGCATTGATGGAAAATAAATTTGGGGGTGTTAAATTATACCATCATAAAAAATACATAAAAATTTCATTACTCTTCCTAAAATAATGGAGGGTACATTTTTCCAATTAGATATTCAGGATCCCACATATCTTCCTCAAACTTATAATTCCTCAAAAGAACTTTAACCAGGTGAGAGCTATTATTTGAGGAGTTTTCTCTATATGATTTAAGATCTTCACACATTGTTCCTTATAAGAATATCATATTCCTAATGTACAATCAATGAGTTCAGTATATGTGGTATATTTTGTATGTACTATCTCAAAAGTGATACAAAAAACACATCATCAACTTATGATAGGCTTTGGGTAAGAAAAATTTGTTAAGCTACATTTTTATGCAATCAAGGTTCTCAAAGGGGACGATGTATCTCAGGATAAAATTTACCCATTTCACGAATCTTATAACGTACTTCCATGTTTATATTTGAAGTAATACCTTGTATCCAAATTTAAACACCACCTCTAATCAATGATTATCACCACAAAACATATAATGAATTATTTATTTCATTCAAATGTTTTAGAATAGTCTGAATCTTCGATCGTATTTCTTGAGAAATATCAGGTCCCAAAAACTACCAATTTTTGGGTTCTTCCCATTAAGTTTATATTTTAATCCTTTTCCTAAACATAGCCATACATTGCCACGTATTGATGCTGAAATGAAAACAACTATTGAATGATAACTCATCCATAAAAATATGTTGTTCCAAATATTCAATTAAATCCATTGAATATGATCTCATCACATCATATCAAGTTTGAATAAACCTTTTAGATTTTACATTTGTTTGAGGGGAAAAATGTGTTATAGCTCAACTATATATCTAATTCATCGTAAAAACTATTCCAAAAAATATAAGTGAACTTATGATCTTGTTTAGATGCAATTTGGAGTGGTAAAACATGTAGTATTACAACATCATTTATCTATAACATTGAAAATTGACCTAGTGAGAAATTATTTCGAATAGAAATAAAAAAATACAACTTTTTAAGGTAATTAGCCAAAACCCAAATATAATTAAAACCTTATAATTCATGGGAAGTGCTATGATAAATTCCTTGGAAACATTCTTCCATTTAATTATATACAGTGGTAATTATTGGGTCATATAATTTTAATTATATCATTTCAACTTAATTTGAGAGAATTCCAATCATCGTGCTATATAATCTAAAATTTACATCATTATATTTCCCTATAAAAAAGTGATCCTTCAAATCTATATAAAATTTATGATTCCATGATAGATAGATAACAATGGGTTATGAGAACTATCTAACAACTCCTTTTTCAATTCTATTATTTAGGGGACAAATATTTTTATCCTAAATCTTATAATTCCATAATTTTAATGCTTAAAAACATAAATATTTCAAACCTTCTACTGTATCTCTATACCAGAATTTTTTACATCATGAATATTCAAATGGATAAATAGTTGAGTAGTCATTTGGAAAATATATATTTTCCACCCTTCCCTTCTGATTTCTTGGCATTACCTTTTTCAATACATGAGCATTGTTTCTATTTAAATACTTATCATGTATAAGGATACTTCCATCATATAGAATCATCCACCTTGCTTTCCTTTCCAAGGTGGAAATTTATTGACTATTCATAATCCATGATCAACTCCATCCAACTCGTTTTGTGCATGTTAAATACCTTATATGTGAATATATGTTTTAAATTATTATGATCATTATATGAATCACTAATTTTACAATTGAGGTAATGAAACCAAATATTTAATACAAGTATTACAATACCATCTAAAAACCTTTTATTTTTTAATTTTTCTCAAGAAATTTTTATTTAAATAAGGCATAATATACCACCTTTTCATTTTGAAAATGAATAAAACTAAATACATTAGTTAATGTATCATTATATATAAAATAACATTATCCATTTCAAGATAATGTGATTTCTTGTTTATTATCAAACCTTGTCTCAGTCTCATTGAAATTTCAATCACATTCATCAATCGAAATATAATGTACTCCCTTTAAAGTGAACTTTAATAAAGTATTTGATAATAGGGAGATATTTATCATAATTCCCTGATAGTATTGATTAAAACTAAGAATGAAATTCATACTTGTTATAGTGTTTGGTATGGTCCATTATTTAATCACCTATATATTTTAAGGATGATAGATATACGCATGATTATGATTCTATTAACAAAATATGAATATGTTAGAATCCATAATTTACACTTAATAAATTTTTCCTAAAGTTTCACCTTTTATAAGGTCTTTAACACTTTACATAAATGATATTTATAATCTACCATTATCTTAAATTTTTTGAGAATATAATCTATAAATACTAAAAAAATTGATTAAGGTTATCTCTAAAACATTATTCATTAAATACATTAATATATTCTGAGTACTTTTTTATCTAAAAGAAAAATATATGAGTTCATAGTGTATATATCATGAGTAAAATTACATCATGGTTATATCCTATCTTTTCACCCAAAATTGATAATATCCAGATCAATGTTCTATCATTGAGAAGCATTGATACCCTCAGATTGGATCAAACCATTCACTAATATAGGGTAAAGGATACTTGTTCACAATCATGGTTTTTATGTTTAGTATAATAAATACAAATATATATTAATGATTCCATATTATTAATAATGAATATTGGTGTACACCATCATGAATGAAAAAGGTATATCAAATCGTTTTCAAGATTATCTTATAGTTCCTTCCTTAATTCCTCTAGTTCAATAGGGGTGATTCTATAAATATTCACTAATATTGGAATAATAAAAGGTATGAGTTTAATTGAAAACATATACTCATTATCTGGTTTAATACTAGAAACAAATTACGGAAAACACATCAACATACACATTCACAATCAAAATATACTTAATATTAAGTTTTAACCTAACTATTTGAGCTAACCACCCCTCATTATTATGTATCAAGATATAAAAAAGGGGATAAATTTTCATAATTGGTTCAGTTTTATCCATTAATTGATAGATGATCTTGGTTTTAATTGGGATATAAAATTTGATTTCCCTATCCCAACAATTAATATAGTCCAAATATAGAGTAAATGAATTAATGGGAAAATTCCAATTTAATTTTATAAATTGCAGAATAACCTAATTTACAAGAACAACATTACAGAAATCCTTAATTGGATAAGAGAGGTGTAATTATGATGTTCTTATAACACTAATAGGTGTATTCACTAAAAATTCAATATATAATCATTGTAGTAGTGATTTAATAATTTTAAAAATCATTCCATATATATGATGGTTTTGGTAGAACTGTAATAAAATAAGTAAAACCCTTAGTATTAGGTATTTTCTAATTTTAGGTTTTTTTAATGTTAGTGAATGTTCTGGTTAAAACATGGGATGATTTTTTATGTTTTATGATGGTTTTATAATCTTTTATGAAGGTGAAAAATTTGAGCATGGTTACTAGAAATTGTTCTAAAATATCTATGAAATCATGTATTTTGTTTTTGGCCACATGATAGGTTCATGATAGTATAATGTTTGGGAAAACCATAAGGAAAACTAACCAACCTATAATATTTTTGGGTATGGACAATTCACATGATTAGGTCATATATTTTCAAATATTTTGGACTAATCATTTAATGGTAATTTAACTTTTTGAAAATTGGTTTTAAAACCTAAAAGTACCCTAAAAAGACCCATTATTCCTTTGAGGACCCAAATTATCAATTTTTAGGGTTCCACTAGGATATTTGTGATTATATTTTATGTTTTAACTATTATTATGATGATAATTTGAGAATTTTATTGTGTAAATAATATATTATAACTATGTTCCTCCATACCATCTTGGATATTTTCATTTCATATTAAATGGAACCATATATCAGAGTTTTATACCTGTATCTATGGGATCATGTGGGTTTTCATCCATATGCTTTTGTATTTCTTATGGAAATGGAATAAATGGGTATGATATATGATATTTTTTAAGAATAATTATGCTAAATGAATCCAAGGTAGATAATTTAACCTCCTTTATATTTTCTATGGAATGTAAAGGCTTTCATTATTCTATATGATTCATCTCTATTCAACTAATAATTCCATTTCAAAACATCTATTAAAAATATATAGTAAAACCCTTTGGTTATTCACATTCTTAGTCTTGGGGATGTGGTGACACCACATGATATTGAAAATAATGGTTTTTGAAAAATGAATCTTTTGGTAAATCTATTAAGATGGATGTATATTTTTTGGAATGTATTATGTTATGTGTGTTCTTATGAATCGAGAACATAGATCAAGGACATAAGTTACCATGATGTTAAGATTATTTTAGGAAGTCGATGTTATTCATAGGTGTGTGTGTGTACATGTGAAATTTATATGCCAATATACTTCATATAAATGATTTCATAATGGATCATAAAAAAAATTGCAATGATCATAGGACCATTTTGGAGGGTATGGGTTTTCACGAGTGTATGAGTGTGATCATTGAATTGATGTGTGGTTCAACTATTTATGATATTTCTAAAAGAAAATTTTATTTTTGGGAAAACTAATTTGATCCTAAGATTTTTGGTTTAGAACCATTTTGGTAAAATCTAATTAACTGTGTATATTTGTATAAAATATTTAGAAATTCTTTTTCTAAAACTCCTATTTCATTATAAAACCCTGTTCTATCATAATTGTATTCTTATTAGAACATGGGAAAAGTCTCCTGGGGTTCCCTACCAGGTTTTTGTACTCACCCCAACATATGAAGCGTGGGGAATATTTTGACAAATTTTTTCATGATATAAGCAAGGGATAAATTTTTTAATTTACTAGTGGAGATAATTAGTAGAGTTTTTAATGGACGTTAAGAGATTGAGATTGAATTATTTTTCATGTCTTAGTGTTTAGAGAGTTTCCACCTTGGCGCCTGAGTCTATTTCCCATTTATAGTCTTAGTTATTCTAGTTGTTTTGTTTCCACTATTACTCTAACATTTTCATTTCGTTTCTTTTTAGTTGTTGGATATTATCTTATACATAATTATAAGGTTTTATATTTCATTTTTATATTTAAATATTAATCATAGTGTTTATGTATGAATTTTTTTTTGTTTTTTGTTGTAATAAATCCTCTCTTATGTTCTTGTGTTAAACCCTCGACATCTATCATTATCCTTTGGAGTGCGAGGAATGTCACCTAAGGTTAGTAACACCTCTGACCCAACCCAAGACAATGGGTTGGGTTTCGATATTATAAATGATATTAGTCTACTCAGTCATTAAGTCATGACGATATCAAATATATAGGATTTACCAAGACCTGAAATGTATAATTTAAAAAGTTATAGCTAATCTTTTTAAAATAATCTTCAAGTTACTAGGGTAGTTTGGGAACAAAAAGTGTTCTAAAATACATTTATGTTTTTTTAACTCTTTATCATGGTTTTAACTGATGAGTATTTTGTATCATGTATCAGTGAAGATAATTCCCACATGGACTGCATTTTTACATTTTTAATATATTTTGATATTGTGATATTGTGATTATCTAGCCTTGATATATCTGATTAATCATGGGATAAAAAGATTGAAAATGAAACTAATTGGAAAATATTGATATGGTTTTAGAATGAAAATTTCACTAAGGAGACTGAGAAACCTTAGAGAGGGTAAAATGGAAAATTTGGTTCAAATAGAACCATTAGTGAACCAATAATTGTTTTAGAGTATTGTGTAGGAATTTCAAGCTGTTGATAGGGGTACTTGGGAAGAGAAATTTTCTCACATGAATCACTAATCAGAGTCCCTTATGTAGAATTCACCTACATTATATGGTGATTCGAGATTTGAAAATAATAACTTTTGATTAATATGATAAATATAATATTTTAATTCCTCATAACCCCAACTTAAATTAATTTCATTCTAGAAACCTTCATTCTGGAGGAATTTGAATTATATTGGTGGGATTTAATAGTTCAAGAAAAGTTTTATCATTTGATTTCTTGGGAATAGTTAGAGGAGATATTTAATAAACAAAGTTATATACAAATCTTACCAATAGTGTAAATGAAATATTTATTCTAGCTAAAAATTTTAAATATGTCAGTTACTAAATATTCTGCACAAATCATTCATTCGGTTTTTTCAAATACGTGGGTAGCATCTAGTGAAACAATGAAGGCCCAAATATTTTTTGCAAGGAATGTGTGTAACAACTAGGCTCTAGTGACATTAGAAACTATAAATACACAATAATTAGTAGCCTAGAGTTATTGGTTACATTATTACATTAGCATTTGATACATGGAATCAAATCTGGATGAACCTAATAGTTTGTTGGCCTTAGAAAACTAGATACATAATTGAATCTAATATTATAATTGAAACATAAAATTAAAGATAGTATTTTTTTTATGAACACAATTGTTACCTTTATAATATCCCTACATAAATCATATTAAACTTATTGGAAACATGGGGGTAAGAAACATAATAAAAGGATGTTCTTTATTATTGAGTATGTTTATTTGTATAGTCATGGCTATCATAAATAACTAAGGAATAATCAATATGAAAAGTTGAATAACTAAGAAAAATTCTATTGAATATTTAACTTGAACATTAAGAATAATATTGATGGAATCAATGATAATAAAAAATTTCTATATAAATAATCACAAGATCTTGAAAACTAACCATGGATATTCTAACTAACGAAATAATTACATGAACATCAATAACTAATCTCATGATGAGGGAATGAATAATTATGGATATCATAAACATTTCTAAATGGCATCTTTCGAAGACATCATACATAAATGGGTAAGGCCTCATCCAAAATCCCAGGATAGCTTGTCTCATGAGACCTACTAATGAATCAATGAGCTATAGTGGGCCATTTACATTACTTAACAAGTCAAATTAATTCCTCATATGAATGGAGATATATATAATAAATATAAACATTCGTATCAAAAATCAATCATATTAAATGTTAATAATATATCCTATCATTAAAATTACTCATAAACCATCCAGAGTAATATAGAGAATGATAAAAAAATAGTTCATCCACAGTCAAGCTGATCATAAACAATCTAGACAAATAATAAGGATGGTATTATTGAAATATATTCTTAATGGATCGTAATAAAAACTTTTATTTTTAATGTTGACATATATATATGCAATAAAAATTCAATTAATTTTTTTAAGGAAAATATCATTTTCACATTGAAAATAACTTTTAAAAACTAAAATTATTCATAAGATTAGGAAGAAAATTTAATTTTAAAAAAATAATGGAATATTGTAAATTAATATTCAAATAAATTATTGTTAATGATGATGGAAAATTATTTTCATGATTTTTATGTTAAAAACAAATATTCCTTTCAAATTTTTAGAAAATATCAAAAAGTACCTCATTTAGAAAAATACCACAAGATTAATATTAAATAATTTTTTAAAAATTAAAAAATAGGAAAATATTAATTTTAATAATATCATAAGAAATTTAAAAAAAATTAAAACATTTTTTAGAAAACATGGGTGTGTAAAAATCGTTTTTGATCAAAAAGAAAAATAATGTTGTATTTTCATTAAATCATTTTCACAGTAATTTAAGTAAAAAAGATCATAAAATGGTAATATTACATGAAAATTTCATGGATAACCATTTTAGAATAATAAACCTTAGGTTTAAGATAGATATATCAAATAAATCCCCTTAGTGTATACTTAAACATAAACAATCCAAAAAAAATGTTGAGACTATAAAATAAACTTTCATCACTTTGGTAACTTTTAATCATAACCCCTAAGAAATAAATAAATTAAAATGAAACATTAAATACCTTAAATTCTAATATATTCGTGATATAAAATTTCAAATGGAAAATATATAAACCATACAAAATAAATAATTAGTGAATATGGTATATGGCACACATAAGTAAAAATGAGATGAGAAACCCTTACCACTTTTGGTAACATTTGCGTCATAATCACCATGAAATAAATATCACTAAATAAAAAATTAAAATACCCAAAATATAAAAAGAGTCATTATATAAAATATCAATGTGTAATTATATACATCACATTTAATAAATATGTGGTGAATATTTCATATGCCTCGTAGAAGTAAAAGTGATACGAGGAACCCTTACCTCTTGTCTGATTTCATTAATAAATGTATGAAACTCATGTATAATAAATATATATTTACTATAAATATATTAAATAAAAATAATCATATAGAATTTAATATATTGTTTTCATATAAATTTTTATCACCTGTTAGTTAACAATTATTTAATAAAAACACTATTTCTAGTGATAACAACTTCATTTTTAATGTATGTTTTGGTTTTGTAGTTTCGATACATATACATTGATCACAGTCACATTAACTATTAAATAAATAAAATATATATTAATTATATAATTATTTTTAATAGTCCAAAAAATTTAGATATAGAAATATGAGTTACACTTTTCATGGAAAATGAAGGTGGTAAGTATACATGAACGTTGTTTTCATTTTCTGATACATGGAAGGAATGAAAGTTAAATAATATTTTACCTTTAACAAATTATTGTTTTATCATATATATCACATATAATATTTAAATTCATTTTTATTTCCATCCATGTAAAAAAAAATGCACTGCTCCATGGAGGTGGTAGTCCACATGTATGCACAAAGAACATTATCGTTTTCTGATGGATATGAAGGCAAGAAGGTATATAATATATTATAAATAATAAAGTTTAAATATTTCATAAATAATATATATATATATATATATATATATATTAAATTAACAATTACATTCAACTTTGAGAGGTTGTGATAGAAAATGAATTACATCAGTTCTCGTGGTGATAATACACTGTACACACGATCAATGATTTCATTTCCCATTTCATGGAAGAGGAAATGTATATAGGTAATTAAATTAACATAATAACATATAATTATATGATATATAATTATTTTATTATTTTATCATATTTTATGGATATTTTACTAATTTAATGGAATAAATAAAATGAAGACACGTGGTTATGAATTATACATATTCTTCAGAGAATGTATTTAGGTTTTTTACTTAATTTTTTCATAGATTGGTAATATAATGAAAATAACTACATTTAATTTTCAGAAATAAACTAATAGAATTTTTTTGGAATTTTTCAAACCAAAAGTCCTTTTATGTGGAGAGAGGATAGGATAGGGGGTTCCCTTTTGTAGGTGGGGGTAACGACACACGTGAAATTTCTCAAAAGAATAAATTGTAACTACATTTTTTACATAAAAAAAGGGCCCAAAATGAATCATAATCTAACCTAATATGATATAAGGTAAAATTATGTCCATAAAATAACAATTGGACAAGTTTTTAGTAAATTTTATTCCTTTTCCTCTTTGTTTAACCCTCAGTAAACCCGTTTTAACCTTAATCAAGGTAATTAATTATAACTATTTTACTATTCATTATAAAAATTTCTTTTGAACTTATTATATAAGATTAATTACTCATATTCCAAATAAATTATAAATTTTCCAAAATTAATTCTACATTATATTTATAATTTAATTTAAAATTAATCCCATGAATGAGAGAAAAAACGGATTTCCAAAGGAAATATTTTCAAAACTGTAAAAAGTTTTTATATCAAAAATAAAACTAAAATTTATTTAAATAACATAAATTAGATTAATTATGATATAATATATCTAATTTTAATTTTAAAAAATTTTAAACAAGATTAAATTTGATAAATTCTTTAAATAAATAGAAATTTTTCAACAAAAAGTTGTATTTTTTCACTATTCGGTGAAAAATAACCTTTTCATAAAATTATTAAAAATTTCATCTAATATATTTAAGAAATTATGATTTAAAAAAATATTTGATAAAAATTATTTTATAAAATTGGAATATTTTACTTTTAAATTATTTGTAGAAAATATTATTTTACTGCTTTTTAGAATTAACAGTTTTAAGCATCTAAATTGTTTTTTTATCATCTCATAAAAGAAAAATATATAAGATGAATGATAAAAATATTATTTAATATATATATAATATAGTAGTCATTAAAATAACTCAAAAAAGTGATTAATTTAATTCACTAAGATAAAAACGAATTGTGTGCATAAATATACTTTCTCCGAAAAACATTTATTTTACATTCAAATTATTTTTATTTTTATTTCAAATCAATTGATAATCAATGAATTTATATTCTAAATATTTAAACCATATAATTTTAAAAAATTATGTCGTTCTATTCATACCCTTAAAATTATGCCTAGTTCATAATGGCCATATTTAAATAATATGTTTTGTGGGTCTTTTAGGTTAGGTTTTTCTTGTTGTATACCCTATCGAGCATAATACTATCCTTATAAAATAATAGGGTGTAACATTATCCTCAACTTTAATAAATGATATCCTCAATATTTTAACTTATTCTTGAAAATCAATGGTTTTATATTAGAAAATATATTTTTTGAAAATCCATATCATAAAAAAAGTTTAATAAAACCTGCTTTTAGTAAAAAATAAAAGGATGTTTGAAGGTCATATAGAATAAAACATAACTATGTTTCTATATTAGTAAATAATACTAGGAAGTGAAAAAAATGAAATGAACTAAAATCATAAATAATTATATATTGTGGTATATATCATCGGTCATAATAAAGTGAGTGATAAACAGAAAGTCAATAAAAATAAATAAATCCATGTTGGGTGAAAATACCATTGATTCATTAGAATTAATGGTAAATGTATAAATTTATTATTTGATGATCATTTTCCTAGATTTTATGAATTTATATACCATCAAGACAATGAATATTAAGAAATATACTTGACTAGTGTAATTTCATCAGCTAATCAATTTTCACCAAAATCTCATCTTTTTCTCCAAATAAAGAATATTTAAGATGAGTTTTTAATTACTAAATAACTAAAATTAAATTTTCATGGATCATATAATCCTAAAATTAATAACATTATATTTATACTGTATTTACAAAAACTAATATGGTTATAATAATGTTATACAATACCAAAAATGAATAAACCTCCACATTAATCACAAAAAGGTCATATTGAAACCAAAGGATTAACATTGATAATTCCATAAATAAGTAATCCTACTTCCCAATTAATCTCAAAAAACTCAACATTAAATAATATTTTAACCTCATAGATTATATCATACCCTTTATATTACACCTCCAAATATATAATTTAGGTCTTTTAAAATAATCCTCTATGTAATACATAATGGTTATATATACTTCAACCAAATAAAACATCTCGTTAAATATCATTAATCACGTCAAAATAAAAAAATTGATCCTATATTATTATTCCTAAAATAAAACTAATATTTATTCATCAAACTATTTGAGTAAAAAAATCATATTAACTATAAAATCATGTAGGCCAATGGTGGGAATTGTACCCTTGACTCTCTTTGACTATGGGGTCAAGCCATATGGCCATACCGAATGTGATGAGTTTTCACCCAGAACCCAGGTTATCCTTTTTCTATAACTATAGTTATATAATTACTATAATTTCCCAAAAAAACATCATATAAAATAACATTAAGCACCATAAAAAGTTTTAACCTCTATGGTTTTCAATAGTTCTATTTGTCTTCCAAAAAAACAAAAAATCATAATTGACTATTACTACCTTAACATTAATGATCAAATTAACCCTAAAAGAAATCAATAACATTAAACATATGTACAAAAAAATTAATTGAATTATTCCTCAAAAAAATTCAATAAAACTCATACATATCTCATGGGATAAATTTATATAATGTCTCCCAAAATAATCTTAATCATCTTAGATTTCCATTATATAAAACCTCAAATGGGGTTTATAAAACATTTAACATGTTATGAACCTTTATCTCATAAACCCATGATGGTATCTAAAACAATTATGTTAACTATATATGAAATAATATATGCTTCCAATAATTAACAGAAACCTTATATGTTTAATTATTCTATTAACCAAAATATCATTGATAAAAGTACATCTACAAAATAAATCTTGAATCTAAATACAATTATACATAAAATATTTTACATTAATGATTGATATAACATAGTTACTTACTTGGTCTAGGATTTAACCATTAAAAGAGGTCACTGACATGGATAATGTCTAAGTTCCCTATAATTATGACAAAAAATATAAATATATCTCTAGAAGAAAATTTATTTCATTCCACTGAACTTTTTATTTTCCTAGACAATTCATTAATTAATGAAATTATTGTTCATGAATTAAACATTTTACTACTTCATTGAGACATTATCCTAGATCTATCTTTCCACATTTCCGACATGAAGTAATTTGATCCTTCCTTCCTCTATGGTCTCCACCACTCGATCTTTCAATGAACTCCATTCTTATGATATTTGGAAAGTTTGATAGATGTTTATGGTATATTTATTTAATCATTTATCCTGAAAACTAATTATGAATAATCGTTCTATCTTTTACTCTTGTCATCATCCCATTTGGTAGCATATAATTACCACATTTTCTATCATATTCAATGATAACACAATTCGTTTAGGTTCTATCCATTCATTAAAATGAAAAAACATTGTGTGAAAAATAATTAACATAGTGGAAAACTATATAGCCAGTTATCGGTTCCATAAATCATGAAACCTTCTCTTCAATTTATGCCACATTAGGTTTATCCCATGACATTCATTATCATAACCTATTCAAATCATTTATGATGGTTCATATAGACAATGTGAATTAACTTAAGGATATATTCTAGGAGTGTCAAACTAGGTGGGCAGTAAGTCCTGTTGTAATGTCCCAGGTGAATATCAATAGAAACGCCAATGTCACCTCTTTGTATTTATTACCTCTAGGCACATTTGTTCCATATCCACTTCCAAATTTTATATCCAGATATGGATTTATTTCTAATAAATCCACATATTCTCTACCCTACCAAAACTTTAGGATGTTATACTATACACAGACTTGTCCAAAATGTAAATAATATGGAAATATTATCTAACCCATGTTTTCAAAAATCTAGTTCTCAAAGATTCTACTAGACTTCCTCTAATACCAACTAAATATACACTGACCCTAGTATACCAGAGTCAATGGTTACTTTATTACATCGGTACTAGATATAAGGAAGAACATCCCAAAGGAAAAACTGTTTAGTAGTCATGGAAATCTAGATACATACCCAAATCAAATATTACAATTGAAAACATAAAATTCAACATATTATTTTTATTTATAACACAATTATTCCATTCAGAATATCTCTTCATAACAACAATAATACACTTATTAAAAACATAGGGAGAGGAAACATACGAAAGGGGTGAGATCTGATGATCAGTAAGGTTATAAGTACAATTTAATATATCATGAATAAATAACAAATAATAAATATATAAAGGTAAATATCATAAACACATTTAATTAAATCATTAACTTTAACATGAATAATAATATGGATAAAAGAAAGAATTATCATGTAATTCCATATAATAAATAATTCGAGCTTCAAATTTATCCCCTGATATTATAGTTAGTATAATAATAACATGGGAATAAATAAATAACCACATAAGAAAGAAATTAATAATTCCATACATCATAACCATGCCTCAAGGCATCGTTCCAAGTCATCTTTTGTAAATGGGTATGACCTCTACCAGAAACACAGGATAATTTGTCTTATGAGACCTAAAAATGAATCAAGGGTATATAGTTTGCTTCACCCATATCTTATTATGTCTAATTAATCACTCTTATGAAAGGGTGGGGGAACATAATAAAATTAGACATTCATAATTAAAAATTAGTATGAAAAATGTTAATAATATACCCAATAATTAAACATAATTATAAACCATCCAGAGTAATATGAAGAATGGTATGAAAATAGTATATACCTAGTCAGTAAGATCATAAACCATATTAGGAAATAAAAATGATGGTATAATTTAAATATATTCCAAATATACCATAAGTAAAAATAGGTTGGTTTCATTAATTAATATAAATACTAAAAAACTTAATTAAACATATTGTTGTGGAAAATATGCTTTTCATTTTGAAAATAAATTTCAAAAACAATAAAATTATTAGAACATTAAGAAAAAATATATTTGAAAATAATCATGATAAATTTCTTAAAAAATATATTTAAATCAATTAGTTTTCATTTTGGTTGGAAATTCCATTCATGTAGAGTATTATAAAAACAAATATTCCATTCACATTTTCAGTAAAAATTCAAACATTCCATCATTTAGAAGATGATTGGAAGACTCAATTTAAATATTTTTTAATATAATAAAAGATGGGTAAGAATTTTTTTAAAAATATAATAGGTGAATATAAAAAAAATTGATAACATTGTTTTATAAAACATGGATATTGAAGAACAAGCTTTTGTGACCGAAAAGGGAGATAAATCTGACTTTATTAAAATCATTTTTCCAATCATTTTAACTACGATAGAGTGTAAAATTTTAAAATTACTTTAAACATTCAAGGATAACTATATTACAATAAAACATATTCCTTTTAATTAATTAATATCAAATAATTTCTCTGGTTAAGACTTAAGCGTAAACAATCATGAATAATCATGAGATTGTGAAATAAATCCTTACTAATTTGGTAACTTTTGAATCATAAAACCCATGATATAAGTAACATAATATTAAACATTAAATAACATGGGGATAAATATATTCCTAATATAAATTATCAAATGGGTAGTATATACACCCCCACAAAATAAATAAGTGGTGAATACATCATATGTCTCACGAGAGTAAAAGTGATGTGAGAAACCCATAGAACTTTGGAAACTTTTGAATTATAAGCACAATGAATGCAAAAAATTAAAAAAAACATTAAATAACATTAAGATATATATATTTATCAAATAAAATATAAAAGGGAAATTATATACACCACATAAAATAAATTACTAGTGAATATTGAATATGCCTCATGGAAGTAAAAGTGAGATGAGAAACCCTTACCTCATGTTTGATTTCCTTCGCATCTGTTTGAACCACATATTTAATAAATTTATATTATATATATATATATATATATTAAATAATCATAAAAATATATATAATAAATTTTACTATTTTTCTTATAACATTTTACCACCTACTTTTAACAATTCATTATTAGAAAAACAATTTCATGTTATTACCACTCACTTTTCTTATATGTTTCTGTTTTTTAGTTTATTTACTTGTAGATTGATCATGGTTAAATCATATAAATAATTGTAAACATTAAATAAATATAATTTATATTAATTATATAATTTTAAATTATATTCCAAAAAAATTTAGAGATAGAAAAATGACGTACACCATTCATAGAGAATATAGGCCAGACTTTGACAAGAATGTTGTTTTCATTTTTTGAAGGATGAAGGAAAGAAAGGTAAAGATTATTTTAACTGAAAAAATATTATTTTATCATATATATCATATATATTTATTAAATATGTCTTTATTACCATCCATTTAAAAATCAAATGAAAAACATTTCACATCACATTGTGGAGGTTGTGGTCTATACGTACACACGAGAGACAATATTATTTTATAATAGATTAGAAGGAATGAAGGTATATGTGATATTATAATTATTGATGTATAATAATTTCCTAAATATATAATATATATTAAATATATAATTATATCTATCCATGATATGCGCCAATGGAAAAAATGTACATCGGTTCGCAAGGCGGTAGTTCACTGTATACATGATAGATGATTTCGTTTCCTATTTGATGGAAGAGGAGATCGATATAGGTAATAACACTAACATAAAAACATAATATTATATGGTACTTATTGGAATAATTATTTTATCATAGTTTATGGATGTTTGACAGAGTGATAGTGAGAAATAAAATGAAGATGTATGGTTGAGAAGTATTACTCTTATTTTGAGAACAACTTTAGGTTTATATATAAATCCTTATTAGATTAGTTTTAAGATAATGAAAGACTCTATGTTATAGTGAGGGAATAAAATAATTTATTTTGTTTGTTAATGTCTAAAAATTGATTTGGAAGTCTAAATCAGATAGGAGAGGGGTGTCCTTTTATAAGTGGGGGGGGGGAGGACACACTCGGAATTTTTGAAAAGAATAAATTATAACCACTTTTTAAAATTACAAATGTCTCAAAATGTATCACTATAAAAACATAGACAATATAAGATTGAAATATATCCATAAATAAGTAATTTTATAAGTTTTTAGGTCATTTTAACCGTTATCTTCGTATTTTTACAATCGATAAAATTATTTTAACCTCAATTACTGTAATTAATTTTTAGTATTTTAACGATTCATTATGGAAAAAAATTAATTTTAAAATATTATATAATATTAATTATTATTATTGTAAAAATTAAATCCATTTTTCCAAATTTAATTAATATAAGTGGAATAATTTAATTTAAAATTACCCCACAGACTCGATAAAAAAAATTGTTTTCCAAAGAAAAATATTTCAAATGAATAAAAATTTTTAATATCAAAACACAACATAAAATTCATTCCAATAAAATAAATTGGATTAACTGTTATATATTTTAACTAATTTAAACTATAAAATAATTTTAAACAAAATATTACTTTTTATATTCATTAATTGAAAATGCGGTTTTTAACAAAAAATCTATATTTTTTACTTTTAATCCAAAAAATAATTTGTTCAAAAAAATATCAAAAATTCATTATAAGATAAGTTTTATATGATTATTTAGAAAAGAAGATTTATCATTCAAAATAATTTCTTAAAGGTTGTATATTTAATTTTAAATTATTTTCGCAAAACACAACGAAACTGTTTTTTAGAAAAAAATATTTTAATTATAGAATTGGGTTTATTATTATATGATGCATAGAAAAAACATTATATTAATGAAATACAATTTAATTGAATAAATAATATATATATATAGTTCAATAAAATCATTCACCAATAGTGATTAATTTAATTCATTAAGATAAAAACACATTTTTTGCCTAAAAATATTTTTTTTAGAAAGACATTTATTTTACATTTAAATTATTTTTATTTTTAATAATAATCAATTTATAACAAATAAATTTATTTTATTCAAGTGTAACCCACATAATTTTAATAATTTAGATATTCTTATTAATACATATTAATTTAATGGCTATGTTATAACCATCTTATTTAAATAATATATTTCATGGGGCATTTAATCTCAATGTTGTGTGTCATATACACTATCAAACATAATTATATTCTTCTAAAATCTAAAGGTGTTACAAAAGCACCCTGTATTAACATGTTTGTTTAGTGATGCCCAACATGCACTTTGAATTCCCCAGTAGACATGTGGTCTCATACATGGGGTCTACCAACATGCTAAAATAGACCATTAAACTAATGAATATCCCCACAGGCCAACTCATTTTCTTTCAAGTATTATTTTTCCTCACTCAAACATAGCTGGGGAACCTTCCTTGGAGGTCAACCATTCTGATCACTACTCTAGGAAATACCTCTTTTACTATGGTGTCTTAATCCAGAAGGATCCGAAAAATAAAGGTACACCATGTTGACATGGGTTGTAACATTTAGAATTTTAACCCCTTATCTTTTTTATGGGATACAATTACCCCCTTCATTGCACAATGTTCCTATTGTGGGTCCCACATTTCAACCCGAGATGTTCTAGTACACTTCAGTATGGGTATAACATTTAATATAAATGTAAAGAACTAGGCCATACTAATAGAAAAAAAATCATGACTTAGGTTGGTTATTGGTTATTGGATCACTTGTCCCCACCAGTTTCACCAAAGACATTTTTTCCCTACCTAGGGCCCACCCATGCTCCCAAACATATCATTAGACAAATGACTACCCCAACATTTCCACACATGTAATTTTCATTTATTTTTTGCACTCACACACACATAAGGAAAAAACCCAAGAGTTCACCCATCCTGGACAATACTCCATATCATGCCTCTTTACATGTGAATTTATAATCAATCGGGATCCCAAAAATAAAGGTGATATTGGATGAAATTGGTAGTAAAATTTACAATTTTAACTATTTATATTTATATGGTGTAAAAATATGATATGAGTTATGGTCTAATGATTTTATGTTCTGCCTTTAGGATTATACAAAATTGAGAACAAGATGTTGGTCAGAGATAGAGATCTAGTGGGAAATATATGTGAAGGGGACACTTTTTCCATCCAGGCATGGGTGGGAACTCTATTTTAAAAACTAAACAAAGAAGGGAGGGATAATGCTACGGTAAAAGGTAACCGAAGAACTATCCAAATATATTGGTATCTTATCCACTGCATCATATCAATGATCATTTATGTTTTCATCATAACTCTCTTCAAAACATAATGAAGGATTGTACGTCACAACCAAAGATGCTTCACAACTATTGAAATAAATATGATCTTAATAATTGCTAAAATATATATTTTATGTAAATGGAGGGAGATTGATCGACCAAGACAATGGACCCATATATTTGGATAGAATAGTATCAGCAAAATAGTTCAGGTACTCAAAAGCAGGTGAACCAGGATAACTCTAGAAATACATTGGTGGTACTGTTGAAACATTGATAAGGGATAAATAACAATTCCTTAGGCTTTGATCAATAGATATATAGAGCCAAATAGACTATTATGAATGAGAATCTAGGTCTCACCATGGAATAAGGTATTATTCCTTTGAACTTGACTATTACGTATGTTTTTTATACTAGTTTGTCTCATTTCGTTCTCACTTATTATATAGTGAAAAAAAATTATTTCAGGTTTAAAATATTCCTCACATCATGAGTGTTAAGAAACAACATGGGTAGTTAGAGGGAAATGGATTCAATTTTCCAACATATTCCATTACCATTGATGTGGATAGGTTTTTTTAGGACTTTATAGTTCTAGAGATGGAAATTCGTGATCTGATATTTGGACTGGATTTGTTAGTATAATTTAAATCCCACAATGACAATTATGATTGAAAATTGACTTTTACATCGATTGATGAAACCATTAATGTATTAATGGGAGATTTTACGTTAATGCGGGTTGGGAAGGACCTTTAGTAATAGTTTATGAAACCATCCACGACCATATGGCTACACTGAAAATGGGAGCTACATAAGAAATTTGGAATATTAACCTTATTGTTATAGTGTTTTGATACTCATATGTTTTTAAAAATGATTTTTTGGGGTTACCACCTCAACACAAAATCAAAATTTCTATCAATATAATCTAAAATACTAGTATTATTTCACTCCCATCATAAAAAATGGCTCTAATAGAATCGTGGAAATTAAAGGTCTAGTATAATTAATTAAAAATAAAAGGTATCATCAGACCTAGAACATCACCATGGGTTTCTCCAATTCTATCCTTAAATATTGACGATAGTTCAATCCAATTATGTGATGATTATAATAGACTAACCTATGATATGATCAAGAATCAATATTCTCTTATTCCTATTGAAAATATTTTTTATTTATTGAAGGGAGCCAAGTTTTTCTCTAACATTATTATACAATCATGATACTATCCAACTGGACTAAGAAAAGATGATATTCTAAAGACAACATTTTGGATTTGATATATTCATTATGAATTTTAGGTTATTCTCTTAGGTTTGATGAATGCACCTGAGGTTTTCATGGACATGATAAAAAATACATTCGATAAATACTTCAATTATTTTTTTGGTATTTTTTGATGATATTTTGTATTATTATACATAAAATAATGACCATGATGAGAACATAGATAATATTTTTATCACATTGTGTGATCATCGGCTTTGTGTTAAATTTTATAAGTTTGAATTTAAGATTTTATAATTTATTTTAATCAAGAAAATCATTTCTAAAGAGGGAATAACAGTTGATTCGGTGAATATGCAAGAAATATTTTCTTGGTAGCTACCAAATAATGAAATTCATATTTGATGTTTTCTGTTATTTATAAGCTATTTTCATTATTTTTAATGTTTTTTAAGTCTTTATTCTCCTATGAATACTTTGAAAAAGAATTGAATTATTTTAAAAATGGATGATAATAGGTAAATTTCATTCCATGTTCTTAAAGATTGGATCACATCAGCACCCATCCTTATATTTATAGAAATATATTAGGGTTATGTATTTATTTTGATGCATTTGGATCATGTTTGGGTTGTGTTCTCATGCTGGTAAGTCATTTCGTGGCGTAGGGATCATGTTAGTTGATAACAAATTAAAATAACTATCCAATGTATGATTTTGAATTAATAGAAGTGGTCTATGATTTGAAAACACAGTTCTAATATCTCTTTAGAGAAAATTTTACAGTCTTCCCTAATAATTAGATCTGGAAGAATATATTTTATTATTGAGATAATTACTTGAGGTAATGATTATGATATATCATCTATAGATTTTTGACATGGAATTGATGTATAAACCAAAGAAATTAAATTCAATTGAAGTTGGTTTGAGTCAAAAGTTTTATAGTGAAGTGGTTAGATAGGCTCATGAACAATGATAATTGATTTGTTTTATAACAATATGCATTCAGACTATATCGAACTAGGTGATACTACAATTTTTTTTCTTTGATCACTCTAGTTTCTATTTTAATTATTCTGGTCAAATAAACCCAATAATTAGATCCTGATTGCAATATTGCTAGGTCAAAAATAAATTGTTGGGAGGCCATGGATAGTTAGACTGAGGGTCTATAATTGATATTATTTTTTTGAAACAAAATCATGTAAACATTATCTTTCCATGATCATGTTATTTTTTACATCGCCTCTAAAAATGGGTTATTCACCAAGAAATTAATAAAATTTAAAAAATTATGAAAGATCATTTTTCTTGGACAGGTATGAAAAAAAATATTTAAAATTCAGTTCAGAAATGCCTAACTTATTAGTAGTTCAAGAAAGAGTGTTAGTACATAATATATATAATGAAATCTATTCATATACCTATTTGTAAATTAGATAATATTTTTATAGATTGTCTTATCGATCTATTGTAGATATTTCAGAAACATGATCTTATTTTGGTAATTTTGTATTGAATTACCTAATTATAACAAATTATACCAATCATAATGTCAATTATGGTAAAATATATTTCAATGTTTTATATTAAATAATTAGTAATGTTTAATATTACAATAGTTTCAATCATATCTTATAGGGATCTTCAATTCAATTTTTATTTTTGGTGCTCCTTGCAATAGGCTCTCAAAATTCAATTGTCCATGAGAAAAACATATCTTCCCAAGTTGAATTGTAACGCCCCAAACCTAGTTAGCCAGAGTCGGTGCATTATTACATAACATTGTCATGATCACAAGAAAGATCAAATCTCGAAATACCGATTGGTTTTGTAGCCTTGGAAACACTAGATATATTCATAAGTTTTACATTACATCATAAAGAGAAAAAATACTACGACGACATAATGTCTCCATAGTCCACATTATTATCCCCTCATAGTATCCCTGCAGGTCATTCATAACTTACTTCTTCACATCCTGGGAAAAATAAAACATAGAAAAGGGGTGAGCTCAAATGCCCATTAAGGATAACAATATAGCGGAACATTCAAAAATATGCATAAACATTTAAGGCAATGCATTACTAAATGAAAAGCCTTTTAAACTTGAAATTCAACATAGTATGGCAAAAGTAAAATGAAATAATTCCATTTACATATTCACATAGAGATTCTACTAATCGAATAATCAAATGAAATATCAATAACCACTTTCATAATGTCGGAATACATAATGCTAAACTTTAATTTCTTTGTCTAGGCCTCGTCCCAAGACCTAGGGGCTAACTGTAACCGGAACCCAACCCGGAGTGCCTCTAATAACCGGACACCAACCCGGAGTGCCTCTAATAACCGGACACCAACCCGGAGTTCCTCTAATAACCGAAGACCAAACTGGAGTTCCTCTAATAACCGGAGACCAAACCGGAGGGCTTACTTTTACCGGTCCCCAACCCGGAACATACTTGTCTAACACATTCATCTGAATGAAAGGTTGAAATATAACATAAACATTTGGATTACAAATAACTTATGAAATGTCAATACTCTAAACAAAAACCATGAGTGATATAAGAATAACTTATCCACAGTCAAAAATATCACAAAACCTTCAATAAAATATGGATGTTTTGTATCATAATAAATCAACTTCAAATAAGCTTAAAATCCATCAAAGGATGTTGACATAGATGAAATAAAGACTATTTTAGAAAAATATCTCTTTCTAGTTTGAAATCATTTAAGACTCTTATATTCATGAAATAAAACATTTTTTTTTAAAATATTCTTATGATCTTGTAAGGGAAGCTTCGACGATTTTATAAGGGCGGAAAATAGCCACACCTGCCGTATAAGTTAAAAAAAACATTCTTACATTAATTTTGTCGAAAAGGTTAAAAAGCACCTTGTTTGGAAAACAACGGAAATATTACTTTATAAACTTCTTATAAAAAGTCAAAAAAAGGGTATAAATGACTTTAACCCATATTCTTATAAATAGTAAAAATGTCTTGAAATAAATTTTTAAGAAACATGGATGTGGATGATAAGGAGATCCCAGTAGATTATTACGTATAAACAACCTCGGATAATGAAGAGATTGTGAAATAACCCTTACCAATTTGGTAACTTATGAAACATACAACCCATGAAAGAGGTATCATACAATGAATATGTAAATACACATAACTTAGAGTGTATTACACAAAGAATATAATTATGGGCAGTACATACACCACACAAAAGGTGATGGTGGCAATATGGCATGAATCTCACGAGAATAAGGAGTGAGATGAAAACCCCTTACCTTGTACATTTCCTTGGTTTGGGTAGGTTAACATCCTGTATAATGGTGAAATAATTGTTATTAAATTATACAAAAATCATATACATTAATATGATATCATATATGATCTTTTAATATTGATTTGATAATAATATCTTAGTATTATCGTTGTTTCGAGTGTTAACTTACTTGTTTTCTTTTATATGTTTTGTTACATAAGCCATGTTTGTAATGGATAGGTTGTATATTATTCATATCCAGAATGATATCAAGTCCTTAAACATCATTTTTAAATCATCAAATGATAATTATACTTGAATGGATACGATGGAGAATTAATCTCATCGTGTTCGTGGAGACGGTAGTCCGTACGTACGCACGAGCGACAATATCATTCTTTTGAAATAATATATAAATGGTTGTTATATAATATATACAGAATCATTAACATTTTATATTTATTATTTACATGAGTTACATATCATTATTACACCCATCCAAATAATAATATATTGAATAACAATTACACCACGTAGTGGAGACGGTAAGCCGTACGTACACACGTATGGTGACATGTTATTAAAAGGGTGGATAGAATACTGAATATGGTTGTACCATATTTATAATAACATCACAGTATATATATGATACTGGAGTAATTATTTTAGAATGGTAATAACAAAGGAAGAAGAAGTGGAAAAAGAAAGGAACTTGGAAAAGGGTGGTGAAATCATTACCTCTTATTCGGGTTCTTCCTTTTGATTTGATCAAAAGGGCTCCTTAGGTTGGCTTTATGATCAAACCAAGGAATCTATGATGTATTGGGGGAAGTTGGGAGAGTATTTGGGCAGAGTTTTGATGAACCAAAAGGTTTTGAATGTGTGAGGAAATGATAAGGAGGAGTGCCCTTTTATAAGAGGGGTGAGGGGAACCTTTGGAAAAACTAGAAATATTAGTTTATAATAAATTCATATTCGGTTTCTAATGGCTCCAAAGTTGATTATTTAAATTTTAAGGTGGGGATGGGTCGTAAAAAACTCAACCAATAGAATTTAGATAGTTTTGGGTACTTATATTAACCTTATCTTTAAGTATTAACTCTAAGTTAATTAGTTTCACTTTTACAACGTCTCTTTGTATTTTTATATAATATGGTTAATAAATTTACTATATACATCCAAGAGACCCCCAAGTGGTCCATTAATGATGAACCTATCATGATATAAGTCTCTTGGCCGAACCTTAGATTTTTAGGAATTTAATATCAATTAATAATATAATATTTGTTTTAAGAACTCTTTTATGTCAATTTTGACACTATTCAATAGTTGATTTTGTGAAACTCATAACATAATGATTAATTCGAAAAAAGTCAATTTAATCAATCCTGATATTTCATATTATCCTATAAAATTATTTTAATTCATTAAAAGTTTCATGTTATATTTATTTGGGTATTTATAATATCAATTATTTTAATTTTTCACTATTATAGTAATTAATTCATCATCATTGTGACATAAATAAATTAAATTATTTAATGTCTATAAATTATAAATAAAATATAATTATGTAGTAGATCTTTTTATCTTTCTATTTAATATTTATAATCTAAAATCCAACATACATAACCCTATGTAAAAATTTTTTTACTAAAAGATATATGCTTGTGTCATTTTTGTATTCATTTTAACTTAATTAAAATAAAGTGTCCCTATCACCTACAAGTGGCATCATGGGGTCCCAAAATCGACCCAAATATGCCTATGGTCGAACATGTATCAACCAATAAGGCTTGGACACGTTTTAGGGTAATTTAGTATTATTATAATATTATTTGTTAACCCTTATTTACCGGATTTACCCTTGACCATGGTAAATAAAATATTTACCGCAGTAATTATTCAAAATGTCTAAAAATAAAAGTTACCTATTTACACAATTTGAACATTCGGATTCCAAATATGGAATCCATTTTTCTAAATTCAAAACACAGAAGTTGCCGAAATTAATTTAAAATTAATTCCCGCTGTCAAAACAAAAAGCGTGTTTTTAAGAGATAATAACTATCAAAAGATTGACACTTGTTTATGTTCGGTTTAATTGTAAAATTATGTCCAAAGACCAACATTATATTAAATGGTAAAAATATATTCTAAATATACTTTAAAACCACTCAAATTCATAATTTATCACTATTAATTATTTTGATTAAAAAAGTTGTTTTTAATTAAAATTTAGTAATTTTCACTATTCATCAAAATATGAAAGTTATCCGAAAAGTACCAAAATTTCACCTTAGGCTAAATTCGATACTCCGAATCCAAAAACGAAGTTCATTTTGTGAGATAAAATTTCTAAAATTTTAAAAGGTAAGTATTACTATTCATAACAGCTAGTTTGATTGGTTGTGGTGTGTTAGAACTCGAAGATGCGTACAACACACGCTACTGTATTATTCAAAGAAAAGCGTACCGTGGAAGCTTGTTATGTTTCATTTTAAATTTTTTGATGTCCGCATTTAGTCAAAAAGTTTAAAATATTGTATTTAAAAAGGTTTCACTATTAAAAGTTGATAAAAGTGCAATACTTAAAATGAATCTGTTCTTGCATTATGTCTAAGAAACTCATAATATGGATTCTAAAATTATAAAGATTATATAAAGTTTAAAATTTAGTTAATACTATTCATAACCTCTTTTGAATGGCTTTTTTTTGGTATGTCATGGTGTGATTGAACTCGGTGTTGCATGTAGTGCAAGTTATTGAATTATTTTGATGAAATAACACACTATGAAATCTTGGGGTGTTATATTCTCCCCTCCCTCAATAAATTGCATCCTCGCAATTTGAAATTGTTCTTCGAAAATAAAAGGTTGAAAATAGAAAATATATTTGTGGGAAAACCCACATCGGAAATTGGGTTACTAAAATTTAGTCTTAATATGAGGAAAAAGGAAATGAAAGGGTAACCACCAAATTATGATCTCGATTAGGAGAACATTGGTGGCAATTAGAGACATATAATTGGAGGAAAAACGTAAATATTTATATGTAGTGATTGAGGTCATCAATCACAAACAAGTATAAAATTGAGGTCCTTAAACTCATCAATCTATGATGATTTGAAATACCATCGGTTTAACAAAACATAGGGTATTGGGATAACACATTTTTGACGTTTCAAAATATCTTAGTTGAAATCCCACATCAAAAAATGAATTTATGAGGCCTCTATTTAAAATAAAGAGTGGAAAGTATGAAGATTACCGAAAATAACACATACTAGGGTTCCATGTAGGAAAATATGGATATGGAAGAGAAATCTAACCATCAATTATCTGATGGAGAGTGGAAGAGAACATGGCTATGAAAAGGCCAACAATCCCAAAGCCATAAATTAGTGATGATTTAAGGTACCATCTAGGACAACATTTTTTTTCTAAGTTCCTTTTATTAATGTTGTGGAATTTATTTATGAGATTGGCTAAGATCATAAGGAGATATACTTACTTTATAATTAGAGTTTTATCCATTAATAAATTTCTACCACAAACTTATCTTTCACTCTAAAAGATAATAGAACGTAAAAAAATTTCTATTTATACTATTCGTACAGGGTTCCAAAATAAATGAATTTATAATTCATCTACCAGATCTTTTAAAAAACTACATTATTTAATCAAGGACATCTCATGGGCCAGTGGTAGGTGATACACCATTGTCACCCTTCGGTTGCGGGTTCATGTCTCGCAGCCTTGCTGGACGCGATGGGTTGCAGCCCGACCTCCGGTTTGTCCTTTTATGGCAATCCAAAATAATACAAACTAGAACTATCCAAAATACTTCTGTCCAAACTCACAGTCCAACATTTATAAGGAAGGTAAACATAATTTAGATCCTTTTTACCCCATAATATCATATGAATACCTTCATCATGTGTTCTTTTAATACACTGAAACATCCTGAATTACCATATTCCTTATTGATTACATTCATGCTCCCTTATTCCATATAGAATGCTGGATATACTTCATCAATCCAAAAATGTTTTAAACCCCAACAATGATGGAATATACAAATCATTAATCAGTTCCAAGGTAGTCAAGAATATCCAATATAATTTATCCAAAACAGTCATGTATTATTCCAAAATCACTACCTCGGTATCAGAACTATATTATGGTTTAAAATTCTCTCAACCATATATATTCCAAAAATTTATCCTTCTATTGAGTCACTTTTCTTTGTTCCACAAAATCTCAAGTCCTTAATGAAATAGTACTATATTACAATCCTTATATACTCCATAATTATTATAACAAGTACATTGTTGATACAACACTCAATTGACATAATCAACATAATAACTCTAATCATTCCTCTTCATCTGTGGTAGTATCATAACTTGATTATTATCCAATAGTATCATTTGTGGCATAGTCTGATGACTGGGACATAGGTTCGCGTAGTGTCCAAACTCCTTGCAAATAAAGCATTGTACATTTGAAACCATTTTCTTACCCTTGCAGTCACGTACTTTGTGCCCTTTTCCTCCACACTTATAACAAACTCTCATTCCTTTCAGGCAAGTTCCAGGGTGTTTCTTTCCACAGTTATCATATATGGGGAAATTGTTCTTTTCCCTCTTCCCTTTATCCATCTTTCTCTCTTCCATCCTTTTCTTCTCTTTCTTCCCTTCAAAGACATAGGACTCAGTAAACTCTTTACTTATCTTATCAACACATGATATTATTTCTTCATATGATGATAATACATGTGAGACTATTTCTCTTGTAAATTCTGGCTTAAGACCATAAAATATATTATCCTTCTTTCTCTTTGTATCATGTGCATTGCTAGAGTTCTCATTCTTTCTACTGGGAACCATTTCTAAACAATGGCATACATTAGATTAGTATATGAATAACAATACCTAATCCCAAACTTGTAAAACACATAACATAAATTAAATAGTTTATGGATATAATCCATAATCATAAAAATGTCTCTTTTGAGGAATTATATACTCATAAACCCTTCATAATGATATGTAAATAAAATGAGAGTTATCATAAGCATATCCCCCGGGAGTGTCGTAACCAAGAGTGCAGCAAGGCCCGTTGTCGTGCACCAATTCCCGTTCGAGCCTAGCTCAAAGCGGTGTTTTCGTATTTTACCCCTAGGTAAATCTGTGCCAGAGCCGCCTCTACCTGCTAGTATCCAGAGAGGGATGTATTGCTCAGAAAACTCAAAAATCTGTACAATACCAAAATTATAGGAAGTTATTCTATACTAATCCTCAAAATTCATCTTAAATCAATGTGCTCTAATCAGAGTTTATCTAAATCTAGCTTCCAAGGTTTGTACTAAACTTCTTCTGATACCAACTGTAACGCACCGACCCTAGTTACCCAGAGTCGGTGCATTATTACATAACATTGCCATGATCACAAGAAAGATCAAATCTCGAAAGACCGATTAGTCTAGTAGCCTTGGAAACACTAGGTATATTCATAAGTTTTACATTACATCATAAAGTGAAAAACTACTACGACAACATAATGTCTCCATAGTCCACACTATTATCCCCTCATAATATTCCTGCAGGTCATTCATAACTTACTTCTTCACATCTTGGGAAAAATAAAACATAGAAAAGGGGTGAGCTCAAATGTCCAGTAAGGATAACAATACAGCGGAACATTCAAAAATAAGCATAAACATTTAAGGCAATTCATTACTAAAACAAAAGCCTTTTAAACTTGAACTTCAACATAGTATAGAAAAAGTAAAATGAAATAATTCCATTTACTTATTCACATGGATATTCTACTAATCGAATAATCACATGAAATATCAATAACCAATTTCATAATGTCGGAATTCATAATGCTGAACTTTAATTTCTTTGTCTATGCCTCGTCCCAAGACCTAGGGGCTAACTGTAACCGGAACCCAACCCGGAGTGCCTCTAATAACCGGAAACTAACCCGGAGTGCCTCTAATAACCGGACACCAACCCAGAGTTCCTCTAATAACCGGAGACAAAACCGGAGTTCCTCTAATAACCGGAGACCAAACCCGAGGGCTTACTTTTACCGATCCCCAACCCGAAACATACTTGTATAACACATTCATCTGAATGAAAGGATGAAATATAACAGAAACATTCAGATTACAAATAACATATGAAATGTCAATACTCTAAATAAAAACCATGAGTGACATAATAATAACTTATCCACAATCAAAAATATCACAAAACCTTCAATAAAATATGGATGTTTTGAATCATAATAAATCAACTTCAAATAAGCTTAAAATCCATCAAAGGATGTTGACAAAGATGAAATAAAGACTAATTTAGAAAAATATATCTTTCTATTTTGAAATCATTTAAGAGTCTTATATTTATGAAATAAAACATTTTTTTTGAAAATATTCTTATTATCTTGTAAGGGAAGCTTTGACGATTTTATAATGGCAGAAAATAGCCACACCCGCCGTATAAGTTAAAAAAAACATTCTTACCTTAATTTTGTCGAATAGGTTAAAAAGCACCTTGTTTGGAAAACGACGGAAAGATTCCTTTATAAACCTCTTATAAAAATCCAAACAAGGGTATAAATGACTTTAACCCATATTATTATAAATATTAAAAATGTTTTGAAATAAATTTTTAAGAAACATGGATGTGGATGATAAAGAGATCCCAGTAGATTATTACATATAAACAACCTCGGATAATGAAGAGATTGTGAAATAAACCTTACCAATTTTGTAACTTATGAAACATACAACCCATGAAAGAGGTATCATACAATTAATATGTAAATATACATAAATTAGAGTGTATTACACAAATAATATAATTATGGGCAGTACATACACCACACAAAAGGTGATGGTGGCAATATGACATGAATCTCACGGGAATAAGGAGTGAGATGAAAACCCCTTACCTTGTACTTTTCCTTGGTTGGGGTAGGTTAACCTTCTGTATAATGGTGAAATAATTGTTGTTAAATTATACAATAATCATATAAATTAATATGATATCATATATGATCTTTTAATATTGATTTGATAATAATATCTTAGTATTATCGTTGTTTTGGGTGTTAACTTACTTGTTTTATTTTATATGTTTTGTTACGTAAGCCATGTTTGTAATGGATAGGTTGTCTATTATTCATATACAGAATGATATCAAGTCCTTCAACATCATTTTTAAATCATCAAATGATAATTATACTTGAATGGATACGATGGAGAATGAATCTCATCGCGTTCGTGGAGACGGTAGTCCGTACGTACGCACGAGCGACAATATCATTCTTTTGATATAATATATAAATGGTTGTTATATCATATATACAAAATCATTAGAATGTTATATTTATTATTTACATGAGTTATATATCATTATTATACCCATCCAAATAATAATATATTGAATAACAATTACACCACGACGTGGAGACGGTAAGCCGTACGTACGCACGTATGGTGACATGTTATTCAAATAGTGGATAGAATACTGAATATGGTTGTACCATATTTATAATAACATCACAGTATATATATGATACTGGAGTTATTATTTTAGAATGGTAATAACAAAGGAAGAAGAAGTGGAAGAAGAAAGGAACTTGGAAAAGGGTGGTTAAATCATTACCTCTTCTTCGGGTTCTTCTTTTTGATTTGATCAAAAGGGCTCCTTAGGTTGTCTTTCTGAT
This sequence comes from Viscum album, assembly GCA_963277665.1. Classification (NCBI taxonomy): domain Eukaryota; kingdom Viridiplantae; phylum Streptophyta; class Magnoliopsida; order Santalales; family Viscaceae; genus Viscum; species Viscum album. The sequence continues at coordinate 1,671,401,313 of OY728146.1, read as the reverse complement.
CAAACTAAGGCCTCTATTTTGTAGTGAGGGAATTTGGGAGAGTATTTGGGCAGAGTTTTTCCGAACCAAAAGGTTTTGAAGGTGTGAATAAATGGGAAGGAGAAGTGCCCTTTTATAAGAGGGGTGAGGGGCACCTTTGGAAAAGCTAGAAATATTAGTTTATAATAAATTAATATTCAGTTTCTAATGGCTCAAAATTTGATTATTTAAATTTTAAGGTGGGGATGGGTCGAAAAAAACTCAACCAATAGAATTTAGAGAGGTTTGGGTACTTATATTAACCTTATCTTTAAGTATTAACTCTAAGTTAATTATTTTCACATTTACATTGTCTCTTTGTATTTTTATATAATATGGTTAATAAACTTACTATATACATCCACGCGACCCCCAAGTGGTCCATTAATGATGAACCTATCATGATATAAGTATCTGGTACGAACCTTATATTTTTAGTAATTTAATATCAATTAATAATATAATATTTGTTTTATGAACTCTTTTATGTCAATTTTGACACTATTCAATAGTTGATTTTTTTGAAACTCATAAAGATTGATTACTTCGAACAAAGTCAATTAAATCAATACTAATATATCATATTATCCTAGAAAATTAGTTTAATTCATTAATAGTTTCATGTTATATTTATTTGGGTATTTATAATATCAATTATTTTAATTTTTCACTATTATTGTAATTAATGCATCATCATTGTGTCATAAATAAATTAAATTATTTAATGTCTATAAATTATAAATAAAATATAATTATGTAGGAAATCGTTTTATCTTTCTAATTAATATTTATAATCTAATATCCAACATATATAACCCTATGTAAAATTTTGTTTGCTAAAAGATATATGCTTGTGTCATTTTTGTAGTCATTTTAACTTAATTAAAATAAAGTGTCCCTATCACCTACAAGTGGCATCATGGGGTCCCAAAAACGACCCAAAGATGCCTACGGTCAAACCTGTATCAACCAATAAGGCTAGGACACGTTTTAGGGTAATTTAGTATTATTATAATATTATTTTTTAACCCTTATTTATCGGATTTACCCTTAACCATGGTAAATAAAATATTTACCGCAGTAATTATTCAAAATGTCTAAAAATAAAAGTTACCAATTTACACAATTTGAAAATCCTGATTCCAAATATGGAATCCATTTCTCTAAATTCAAAACACAGAAGTGGTAGAAATTAATTTAAAATTAATTCCAGCTGTCAAAACAAAAAGCGTGTTCTTAAGAGATAATAACTATCAAAAGATTGACACATGTTTATGTTCGGTTTTATTGTAAAATTATTTCCAATGACCAACATTATATTAAATGGTAAAACTATATTCTAAATATACTTTAAAACCACTCAAATTCATAATTTATTACTATTAATTATTTTGATTAAAAAAGTTGTTTTTAATTAAAATTTAGTAATTTTCACTATTCATCAAAATATGAAAGTTATCCGAAAAGTACCAAAATTTTACCTTAGGCTAAATTAAATACTCCGTATCCAAAAATGAAGTCCATTTTGAGAGATAAAATTTCTAAAATTTTAAAAGTTAGGTATTACTATTCATAACGGCTAGTTTGATTGGTTGTGGTGTGTTAGAACTCGAAGTTGCGTACAACACATGCTACTGTATTATTCAATGGAAAGCATGCCATGGAAGCATGGGCTGTTTCATTTTAAATTTTTTTATGTCCCCATTTAGTCAAAAAGTTTAAAATATTGTATTTAAAAAGGTTTCACTATTAAAAGTTGATAAAAGTGCAATACTGAAAATGAATCTGTTCTTGCATTATGTCTAAGAAACTCATAATATGGATTCTAAAATTATATGGATTATATAAAGTTTAAAATTTAGTTAATACTATTCATAACCTCTTTTTAATGGCTTTTTTTTGGTAAGTCATGGTGTGATTGAACTCGGTGTTGCGTGTAGTGAAAGTTATTGAATTATTTTGAAGAAATAACACACTATGAAATATTGGGGTGTTACATGTATGGGAAACATAATTTATTATTCTTATTTTAGAAGATAAACTATGTACAAGTTTTAAGACTCATATATATAATTGGATGATTATATCTCATTATTAGAGTTCTCATTCAATAAAAATTTTCCTTCCAAGATACATATGGCCTTGTTTGAGGCAATGTATTGCCTTCCTTTTCATTGTCAACTATATTGGGAGGAAACATTAGATAATTTATTAGTTAGACATGTCCTTATCCATGAGACTTCAAAAAATATACAAATGATATGGAGGTGGATGTATACAGACCATAGAAAATAGTAATCATATTAAAATCATCACATTCCCCCTTTTTCTTTCAATGTGAGTGAACTGATATTTTGGGAAGTGTTACTGATACATGGTCATTATCACTTTGGAAATCAATTGGATCAATAGTATGTTTGGTCATTTGAGATTATATAAATAATTAGATATGTTGCATAAAAGTCGGCCTTACCATCGAGATTAAATGTTTTCCATAATGTGTTGCATGTCTCTCAACTAGAGAAGTATTACTCATATCCAACTCATGTGATTAGTTGGGATCTTATTACACTTTATCTAGATGAAAATTTTATTCATGAACCAGTATTAATTTATGATATATAAGAGAATAATTTTCAAGAGAGATCTATTCCTTTTGTAAGATTATTATGGAAACATTCTAAATTCAAGAACAGTCTTGAAAATATGAGAGGTTTATATAAGGATAATGGATAATGCTATTCTAGATTTTAGAGGATGAAAATCCCAATAGTGGGATAAATGTGACACCATTATTTAAAGAATTTCCCTATTTTTTATCTTATTTAATGTTATCAAATGTTTATGTTTAGAATCAATAAGTTTCTAGATGGTTTGGGAATAATTTTGTGTAGTGAACGGTTTGAGAATGGTTTGTAGAAATCATTCTCAAGTAACAAAGAAACTTTGTGAGGTTCTTGGGGATAACTATGTAGGTTCACTATTGGAGAATTGTTTTTTAAAACCCTTTGGATAAGCCTATGAATTGTTATATTTTCATAGAGAGAGGATTCACAAGGATGGTACAAGGATTTTCAAACTCTGTGGCCAAACCTTATGAAATGAATTTATTTGTATAAAAATTAGTTTCAAAACCTAGAAAATTACAAAAAAAGACTAATTATTCTAATAATAACTTATTTTCTTGATTTTCAGAGTTCTACTAGGAGATATTTGATGATATTCGATGCATGTAATCCTATTATAACTATTCATCAAGTGTTATATCATGGAAATCAAATTGTCATACTTTTTTCTTTCTTTTCATCTTGGATCTTCTCATTTTTTCTTGAATGGAACCTTAGATCAAGGTTGTTATATCAAAATCTCTGGGAATAGATGAGTTTTGACTAGTTTTTATTAGATTTTTATAAAAATTTATTGAAGGGGTAAGATATGAAATATATATTAAGAATCATTGCGATGAACGAATATGAGGTAAGTTGTTTTTACCCCTTCTAATTTTGCATAAAATATAAAGGATTTCATGATTCTGAATGATTAAAATATAATTGAAAAATATATATTCCAAAAACTCAACTAAAAATATTCAATAATATCCAATAATATTTCTCATTATTAAATTAGGTCATATAGGTGACAGGACATGGAATTGAAATTAATGGTTTTTGAAATATGAACTATTGGTAAATCTAAGAGGTTGGATGTTGGTTTTGACATGGATTAGGTTGTGTTTATTCTTTCACATTGAAAAATTAGATCTATAATGGATGTCACCATGATCCGAGGATCATTTTTAGAAGTACGGGCTATGCATATGTATGTGTGAATACAAACATGAAATTGATATTTCATGATTATTTAAATACAATATTTATAATTGAATCAAGTCAATCTGATTATAGGAATATTTTTGTAGGTCTATGTTTGCACATATTTGTTAGTGGAATCATGGAATTGATGTATGGTTCAACCATTTCTACTACTTCTAAAAGAAAATTGGATGATGGGAAAAACTATTTTGATCTCTAGATATTAGTTTTAGAACTTCATTGGAAACTATATTTATATATTTAAATTTATATAAAATACTTGGAATTGATTTTGATACTACTCATACTTGTTTGTAAAACTCTCATAAGATTGTTATATAAAATGATTTTGGTATAATTTTCTTATAGGTAAAGACTCTTGAGGTTTCCTACTATGTTTTTAATCTCACCCATGCAAATGAAATCTAGGGAATATATAGATGTACTCTTCCCTATTACATGTAAGAGTAAAGTTTCATACTTTACTTAGGGATCACCATGATATTGGTTTTCATAGATTTTTAAAGATGAATGTCTAATTTTTGGTTACTTATAGAAGTTTAGTGTAGTGTCACTTTGGTTCCTGAGTCTATTTGTATTTTGGATTCATTGATATTCTATTTTTTTTCATTATTACATTTACATTATCTTTTTTCTCTATTGAGTTGATGGATATTATCTTATGCCTCATTATAGGGTTTCCAAAATAATTTTTTATTTGTTTTAATTATCCTTTTTTGTTATGTGTGTTTGTGTGTATGTGTTTGAGTGAAAAATATTCCCCCTTCTGTTCCTTTGTAAATGAAATGGAATTTATTTCCAAACATTAGTGTATGGGTAATGTCACATAATTTTAGTAGGATATTATATCCAGCCCTAAAAAATGGGTTGAATTATCATATTATAAAATAGTACATTTTAAGCTCATGAATAGATAAAAAGAATTCTTGTCTCTATTTGATTATGGTTCTACTAATTTACTAAAACCGAAGAGGATAGTGTGATTAATCAACAATAAATACACACCAATATTAGAGTAAAAATAAATTCAATAAATAAAACTAACCCTCAGATTTCATATACTATGACACCATTATTTTTTCTTATGACATTTCATGTTTAACCTGTAAAACATTCAATTCAGCCTAAGTGGATTAAGGTTTTACCCTTTTATTTTCCATAACTTGATAACTAAAATTAACTAAAACCCATTATAATACCAACTGATATAATACGAATATAATATACATACATAAAAAACTATTTTACATGAATATCCATTACATCTCAAAAAAAATCAAACCACATAACTTATAGGTTCATCGCCTTTAGAGATTTGATATGTAAATGAATTATTTTATAGAATTGTAAATTTTTCTCTATTTATTCCCCACACTTGACCCCATATAGACATATCATATTTTATCATCTTCTTCATGACCAGTGGAATGGAAACATAAGAAAGGATGACCTTAACACACTATAAGTTTTAAAACATGTGAGATATCAATCTAGGATTATAAGTGTTCGTAGGATTAACATGTGTGTTTGTGAACACAATCATGGTATGTAAATAAAATATAAGAAAATAAATCCCTAATTAATAATTAATAATAAATATAAATATAGTAAAATTAATTTTTAATAACTTGGAAAATAGCCTAAGAATGTTGAAATTATAGAAAATAACCATCAATTAGGAAAACATAACACAATAATTTGAAACAAACATTACAATATAATACAATTTTATATAGGAATTTTCAGTACAAATATAATATTCACATACTAAATTAGGTTCACTCATCATTCCCAAAAAAATTATGGATTTTTTTATCTCACCATTCCTATAAACATAATTTATTGGGTTTAGTCCAAAGACACATATATATCATCTAATGATAAATACATTACAAACCACTATATTGTAGAGTAGTAAAATTCTTGTCTCACTCATCAAATAATGATAAACCATACATATGGCTGAAAAAAAATGTGATCACATTCATAAATTAACCTTGTCATAAATAATCAAGGATAAATATGTGAGTTTCATAAAAATTTCCACACAAAAAATTGTAACATTGCGAGAAGAAGGTGGATGGTTTCATTATAACATTCCCACAGTGAAGTATGAAAATTATTAAAGGATATTAACATCGATGAAAAAAAATTAAAAAGAATCTTAAAAAATTATATATAAAATAATATGAAATATAATTTTTTTAAAAAATTATTAATAAAATAATTATAAATCAATGTTTTTTATAAATAATGAGAATGTGAAAAAAAATTATTGAATAATGAAAACATCAAATGGAATCATCTTAAAGAAAACTAAACAATATTGTAGGATAAAATTATTGAGTAGATAAAATAATGTAAGAGTAATAAAAAGATTCATTTAATATTTTTAACTAATTAATAATCATTATGAACATACCATAAGAAATCATATAATTATATATAAGTAAATCAACTAAATAATCTAAATGTTATGGACATAGAGAAGAAATACTTCCAACTAAAAATGGTTGATAATGAAATTTTTTGTTACAAGTATCATTTAATGTGAATTTTGAATCAATGACAGGGTAAATGGTAAAAATACATATAAATTATATAAAAAAATACAATGGAATAAAATATATGATGGTATTGAGATAAAGAATATATAATTTTTGTGATTAAAATTTAGTAATATACATCTCAATTTCAATGTGATATTGGAAATGAAACTCTTATATTTACTCTTATGTTCATTGAACAAGATGTAACCCTTGATATAAAAAACATATATATCATAATCCCTTATTTTAGAACCTTTTTCTTATATATTATACTTTTATATCATGAAATTATAACAATTTATTACGGATATTTTATTATGTAGTTATCTATTTTCATTTTCAAAAGTTAGTAATTTTGATTTTTCAATAAAAGTTTCACAATGGAGAGGTCGATAATAATTATTTAATAATAGGTTCACCATTCCTATATTATTTAAGTTATTGAAATAATTTTTCCAAAATTATATATCAAATCTTAGGTTTATTTGATAAAAAAATGGGCATGGTTCACTAGAATATAATTCACAATGGGCATGTTTCAATTCATTTTTAGATCACCATGATTTACATTATAATTAACATTCATTTTTGTTACACCCATACATAACCATAATAATTAAATAAATTAATCTCAAATATAATATATTTCAAAAATTAATATCTTTATACCCATTCATTTTAGAAATGGTAAAGATAGAATTGCATCGTTCATGTTATTGATTGAACCGACCCAAACAAGAATATGTTATACTAATAAATGAGTATTAGTATACAATTATATTAGAGTCATATAGTTATTATTGAATAATAACAATGTAAAAAAATACAAAATTATAGTGGGGAATTAAATTCATAAAAAGGTAATATGATAAGGTAATTAAAAAAAGATAAATGAAAATTATATACTTTCATTTATGAATTCTATGATTCTCAAAATAGGTTCTTTCATAATGAATTATTAATGCATGTTTATTAAAACCAGAGGCACCCTTATGTGAAATATTATTTTAGGAGAGGGAATTTGGTAAGGGATTATAGATTAAATTTAAGGTTATTCGTGGTTTTATGTGGATATTTGAGGGTTTCTTTATTAGTAAAGTTGAGGGGAATTTCCATGAAAATTTTAGTTCGGTAAAGGGTAAATCTGTAACCACATGGGAGTTAAGTTAGTTTGGTTGGAAAATATTTTTTGGAGGATCTAATCCAAAACTAAAAAAAGGAATTATAATATTTTTAAATAATAAATTAATTATTCAAAAAAAATATCCCTTACATTTTAGCCTTTTCTACCCCAATTAATTTATGTCATTATTTTCCAAGTAAATTATTTTTAACCAAAAATAAAATATCAACCCTATTACATATTTTTTAAACATTGATTCCAAAATTTGTATTAATTTCATATAATTAAAATTTAAAAAATGGTAAATTTAAAATTTAAATGAATACATAAAATATATTGAAAAAAACATTTTTTAGAAAAGTGTTCTTCAAAAAATTAATTGATTTATATCATATTTTGTACCAACTAATAATCAATCAATTAATTTTAATTAATTTTTTTATATATAATCAATATATTTTTTTGAGTTTCATAATATAAATATGAGAAAATTAATTTTCAAATAAAAATAATATTTTTAAATAAAAAATATTTCTTTGACTAAGAATCATTAAATTTTTATTCCTTATAATTCCTTATTATTTTGTGGATTCTATTTAATTATTTTACTAATAATTAATTACTATTTATAAATCCATATAATTAAAATCACTCTTTTAAAAATTCATAATTTATGAAAAAAATTCATTATATAAAATATATTTTAGACATTGAAATTATATCTTTTTATTATATTCCAAAATGATCTATTTTATATTTATTAAAAGTCAAATATGTTATCTTTATTTATATATTCACTTAGAATTATAAAATATTCAATATACGTGTTGGATACATTTATACCCAATACAAATATATCCAACAACCATATATCCAATGATCATCCATCCAAAAACTATATAATGGTAATATTTACCTTTTTACCCCTATATATAACCTAAAATTATTATTTGAAATTCAATCACATCCTTTGATTATTTATATATCAAAATTTATATTGTATTTTAAAGTAATTTCTATTTTTTTTTGTTTTATTATTTATTAGGATCTTTAACAAAAACCACAAGGGTGAATATTTCATATTTTGGTATTGTTATTTACTTATAGTTTCATTCCTATTTTAATTTTCATAATGATTTTTCATATTAATTTCTCATAATGTATTAATTTTTTTTAATTTAATAAAACATTGTATTCCTTCATTTTAGTACATTTTTTCAAGTTAAATGATTCATTGAACACATTCTGTGAATAAACGTTTATGACATTACAACCAACTATACCCAATCCTAATTATTCATGTAAAAGAAGAATGATAACTTTAGGGGCCCTATATTGTACTCCATAAGTGGTCTCCATCATCCAGGCACCAAACCATAAGGGTAGGTTTCCCAGTTCCAATATGTTCCAAATGTTTTTCCCTATCGATCCTTGGAATTTAGAAAATGTTTTTTTTCGATTTAGGATGGTCATTCATCCCCTTTATATTATTTCCCATTATTTTTTTCATCTTATCTAATTCTAGATATTTTTTCTAAGTATTTAAATTCTATTTTTCTATAGAATGGTAAAATTACTTAGCTGAAAGGGGAATTTCATATATGGGTGAAAAAATTACCCAGTGAAGGATGAAATCACATGATTACATACCATTTCAATAAATTTAAGTGAATTAGTGTTTTTTTAATTTCTATATAATAAGGATGAAATTTATTATATGTTAGTCTTTATTAAATGGGGTATTTCACTCATAATTGTGTGTTAAGAGTTAACTACACTGTGAATCATTATGTTTCAGTGAGGACACACGATTCAGAGAGGGTTTTATGGTTGTTGTGTTGGTAAGCATAAACATAATATGGTGTATGATCACGATTAGTAAGGGATTAACCTTTTTTGATTATTTTTTGTCCTCAGTATTAACTTTTTTTTATAAGGGACAATTATTTCATTGTATATGAGGTTTCCTGGGTGAATTTAACATGACTAATTTACACTTTAAAAGTTTTTTATAGTCTCTAGATAATAAGAGTGGCCTCTAGGAAGTATATTTAATGATTTTAATTTTTTTGTAACCATTCTAGGTGAGATGATTTTATGGGAATTAATTTTTTCCTTTAAGGTTACAATATACACTATAATGGGTGTCCTTTTTTGGGGAAACAAATTGGGTGCCAAATTTTGGATTTGAGATCATGTTTTTATTTTATTTAACTATGATAGTGGTGATGTTAGGGGAACAAAAAATTTATATTTTCAAAGGAATGAAAGATATGGTTATCTACCCATCGGGCTTGAATTTTTAATATTAGCAATGTTTTTAATGGATATGAGTAGTGTTTCTGATTCAGGGAAAAATTGGACACCATATTAGGTGACCATGAATATGAATGGTTTGTTGGGGACCAAAGGGGAGCCTATAATATTTAGTTAAGATTTTATCACATGTATGGGTATGATTTTAATTTGGAAACATGTTGTTATTGATATAATAATTATATGGTCGTTTTATTCATAAGTATTGGTATATTTGATAAATATGGGATGTCGTTCAAAGGTTTATGCAACTGATAGAAAAAAACTAGACACGTATAGCAGTGATGGGTATATATAGGAACATGGGATTTGTTAGAGTTCCAAGATGGATAATATGGACATGTTGGGTACTAAGATTGCATTTTCCAGTATAATCATGAGGGTAAGAATTGGGAAGTTTTTGTGATTATCCTACAGGTATAGACCCCTCTAAGAGATATTATATGTTTAATGAGACATGTTATGGATAAAAAAACTCTACATTTTAATTTTCGTATAGTGTCATGAATAAAGTCTTTTCAACCAAAAACACTATAGTAATTAACCTTAGGATTTATATTTTATACAATATTATAATAGGTCTTTTTGAGGATGAGACTAATTAATAATCTATTGATTATGTGATAGTTTTGGGTCATAGAATTTTTTAAAAAGTAGACAGGTAAATCAAATTCATGTTTCATGGTCTAAGATATCTCTTTAATTGCTATATTCATTATTTCTACAACTCTATTCTATTGAGGGGTCCTAGGAGAAGAGAAATTATGACTATAACCATTTTTTTAGAATAAAGATTCAAAGTATTGATTCTCAAAATCATGTCCATGGTCACTTCTTAGGGCCTTATTTAGATTTATGCATTTTTTTCTACATACATATCATACTTAGTAAAATTAGAATAAGATTCAATTTTGTTAGATAAAATGAAAACCCATGTTTTACTAGAAAATTAATATACTAATACATAAAAATATTTCATCCAATTTACACTTAATACTCTACATGTTCAAAGAAATCTATATGAACCAACTCAGTAGGTTGAGAATTTGAAACTTCGATCTTTGATTTTAAACAAATCTTGGGTTGTTTACCTTTTTGATAGGGGTTACAAACTATTGTTTGGGAACTCTTGTTCGGGTAGATACTTCACTAAAACATTCCTAGTAATCTTACAATGTGAGTGAATATTACAATGGCCTGGTCTCTTATACCAAATCTAATATTATTTGTGAAAAGCAGTCAAACATATATTTTTTTGAGAAATTCATGATTTAATGTCAACAAAATAAAACTTTTCATTACTTAAAGCAGTAATGTAAAGACCTTTAAATTTCAAGGAATTGTTTTTTCATAAATACTTTGGAATTTTACGAGTCTGTGTTTTTTTGACGGCACTTGATTCCGAGACCCGGTGTGCCCAGAATCAATTTCTGAAGTTTTTTTGGGAATGTTCATTAAACGTACGTGCGGGATTTTCTATATTTTGAACCGTTTCTCGGAATTGGAATATGAGGACACCGATGAACATGCAGCGGCGGTATTCACTTAAAGGGACCTTTACCGCAGTTGTGTTTTATGCGGGTTGAAAGTTAATTTTTGGGGTTTAAAAAAAGGTAAAATAAAATTGTTGTGAAAACTTTTATTTATCTTGGGTAGTTAAGTCCTAAATGGGGATGTTATTGGTAGGGCCCAAACATACATAACCTCTCATGAGAGGATATTTGTGAGGTGGGGGCCATAAGAGCCCTAACTTTTCATCTCACCATAACTCCCCCCAACTCCTTTATACCCGTATTAATTAATTTGTTAACTCCCCCTCATTTAATAAGAGGAGCCTCTCCACTTCCCTCCCATTAAGATTGCCAAAACATTTTAATTAATTAAATTGGACTCTCCAATAAATTAATTAGAGTGTTTGATTCTTGTAATTGGTGTGTGAATAAAATAATAGCATTAGCTTTTATTTTGAGAGGCATTTGTTGTGTTGGGGAAAACATGGGAAATCTCTGTAGAAAAAGAAAAGAAAAGTGTTCTCCTCCCAACGAAGAACACATTCGTCGAAGAATGTCATAATCTATCGACGAATAACGCTTCACAACTTATCCTATATTCTTCTTCCTCTGCGTCAAGGGAAAAGACACCGCTCACGAGAGGCATCACCTACGACAATGACTCCTCCTCCAACATTGGCAGGACGAAACCTTTTTTCCACGACTCCTGAGCTCCGCGATGCTTATCTTCTATGGCTCTTGACATGCTCTGCTCTTGAAACCGAGGTAGGGGTTTGTTCATTTTGAAGTGAATATTTTTGTACCTTTGTTCTTGTTGAATGGTAATGATTTTCAATGCTTGATTGTTACTGCCTAACGTGGTGGGTGTGGGCTGAACAAACATGTTCCGACGACCCTTCATTATTTCTTTATTTTTAATTCGCAAAGGGTGGTGGTGGCGAACGGAGGAGGCGGTGAGCGAAGGCGACGACCGCATGCTGGCCATGTGCGGAAGAACCGAATCACGCAACCACGGGCCACACAGCCGATGAAGAACCGGCCGGCGGAATCTGGTCAGGTTGGTGGAACTGCGGCTTCCCATGGCAGCACACTGTAGAGAATCGCGACACGCACAGGGAGGGCCGCTCCGGCGGAAGAACTGGTCGGCTTGACGGCTGGCCGAGCGGAAGGAGCCATGACGCTAATAGGTGTCGTATTGGAAGAATCGCTGCCCACAACTGTGGTCCATTCACGCCTGGAAGACTATCCTGATTTGGTTGGCCGGACAAGAGGGTAGTGCCTCTCAGTTCCACAGGTTCGAGATGTCGGGGGGCCACGCCCCCCCCCCCCCCCCCCGCATCGGCTATCCCAACTGGCCAAGCCGCAGCCAGCCGCGGACCGTGCTAGTCGGGCCAGGCCACCTGCCCCTGGCTAGGCCGAGCCCTACCAGGCCAAGCCATGCATCATCAGGTCGGGCCTACCCCTTAGCAAGGTCGGACCGGCCGATCTAGAACGGGCCAACCCGCCTGCCCACCGGGCTTGACGTGCCAGACCCGTTTCACTTAAATGTGAATAACATCACGGCCGTGCATCTGATCGACGCGTTGTCTTCGGAACTAGGACCCATACAATGAGGCAGTCCTTTTGCGATACTCTAAGTGAGTTTTGGATGCCTTTGGGATAATGGCCGGGTTGGTTCGAAACCGAATCCATCCGGGACCTCGTAGCGGAAACACTTATAACATAAGGACCGGACGTCCGATTGATGTGTCGTCAACTATGTTGGTTTCATTTTTATGAGAAGGTTATTTTGGAATAATCCACATTGGATTCAAATGAGATTGGAGTATGTTCGGGTTGTTTTTAGCATAAAAACCAACTGGCCCCTGGAACAGAAAAGCCAATAACTCACAGACCGGACGTCCGATTAACGTGTCGTATATTGCATTGAGACCCCTATGATGAGGAAGTCCATTATGATAATTCTATGTGGGACTTCGTGACAGTTGGAGTATCAGCTTGAGGCTCATGAAGTGGACCATTCTGGTGATGAGTGAAAATATTGCAGAGACTTAGTAGCTAGCTAAGACTTGATGACTGCTAATCGATCAACTCGGAGTGATTCGGATGGCCCAGTGGGGAGCGCTTGGTTGTAGTAGTAGACCCATGGCATAAGAGCGCTTGGTTGTAGCAGCAGACCCGTGGTACTCAACAGAAGGAGTACCTCTATAAGCTATGAGGGGGAGTGCTTGGTTGTAGCGGCAGACCCATGGTGGGAAGCGCTTGGTTATAGAAAAATGCCCATAGTACTCGACAGGCGGAGTACTTCAGCAGTCCAAGTTTAGTGGGAAGCGTTTTTTTGTAGCGGCTGGTCCACTATACTCGATAGAGGAGGATTTATCCAGCATCCATGGTTTCAACATCGTGAATAAAAATCCTAGTTTGAGCTGAGTCAATGAGCTTTGTGAATTCCTCAGGATTGAGATGTGTTACATGATAACTTAGGTATATGTATGGGTATATACTTAAGTAATGTGTATCTATTTAAATCATGCTTCGTGGTTTATCCTTGTTGGATTTTGTGATACCTTGAGGGTCTTGGGGTCGCTACTGAGTATCATTATACTCACCCCTACATGGGCTATGCCCGCTCCTCATTGAGTTGGATGAAGACAATGAACAACGCTGACAGAGGCCGAGTGCGCCATGAATGGACGGTACCCGGAGGTGGACCATTCGGCGTGACGGCACATAGAGTTGACCGATAGACATGGAGTGCTTAGGGAAATATCTGTAACTACCATTCAGGTAGGGTCTGAGAGGAAGATCTAGGAGCTGCTTTCACCATTCAGTTATTTTTCTTTTTCAGTTGTACTTTTATTCAGTTGTAGTTGTACGTTTTTGTTGGGCTTGTATTTCCATCCCCTTTGTACTTTCAGCAGACTTTTTATACATCTTTTCTTAGTGTTTTCTTCCGCTTGTACTCTGGTTGTTTGTGTTAACATTTTATAAAGGTATGACCTTCCCAGTTCTATGGGACGTGATAAATTGGTATTATAGGAGTCAGTTCTACTGAATAACTCTAGAATCTGATCTTTCTTTCTGTGAAGCAATAGTGTGAAGAGTACAAAGTGTGGTTTTCCGTTCAGGGATTCCTGTGTTGGCATGGAAACCGATGTATCTATACACGAAGACCCTGACTATTGATTTCCGACTTAGTGTATGAAAACACTGATTGTGTGTGGGTATCAATAGTTTTCCATTAAGTCATCTCAAACCAGGTCATCTCACCAGGTATAATCTTTTGATCGTGGAACATCTGTTTATTTTTCAGGAGGTCTTAACCTAGTCTGTCAACGCGGGTTCCGAGTGGAGACTGTGATGGTATCGCACTGAGAAGCGAGGCCATGGTGCAAGGCCACATCATAGTAGAGGCACCTAACCACTGGGCTACTATTTCCACCACCCCCAGCAGTAGAGGGTGCATGCCGTTTGAGCGCATTGCATGGGTTCCTACAACAGAGGCCTCTGAGTTTTCGAGGAGAGACTGATTTTTAGACGGCTGGGTACTGGCTGGAGGTTGTAGTTGGGTTTATTTCTTAATGTCTCACTTGTCAGCAAGTGAAGGCGGAGCACCAGGTACCAGCAGGCATGGTACATCCCTTAGAGGTCCTAGAGTGGAAGAGGGATGGAATATCAATGGATTCCGTGATGGGGCTTCCACATACATCCAAAGAACATGACTCTATATAGGTGATCGTAGACAGACTCACCAAGTCATCCCACTTCCTTCTGATCAGAGAGAAGGAATCAGTAGAGATCTTGGCATGCCTCTACATTCTAGAGATCGTACGACTTTGTGGAGTGCAATCGTCTACTGTTTCCAATCAAGATGCTCGATTCACTTCCCATATATGGAGCTCTGGAATCAGGTGGACAGGAGTGGGAATAGTTCCAAGCATGGGGGAATTTTTTCTTGGTTCTTCTAGCTTCCATGATGATGTGGTTTGTGGTTGTCATTTGACTTTGTACTTCGAGATGTAGTAATAAAAGACACTTGTCCTTGTGAAATTTTCATTCCTTCCTTTTTGTGTAGTTAATACTAATAGGTTTTGGTAAAAATTGTTGACTTCACCCTCACTTTTGAGATTCCTACTAGAGAAAACCCAGTGACCACACACTGATGCCGACAGTGTGACTCAACCCTTGGAGGCGAGAGTAAAGGTTGGATATCTTGGTAGTAGCGTCGATGCCTTACGATGTCGTCCATGACATGAATTCATACTGTTCATGTCAGGATTGACTTTATTCAGCAAAGGATGTGTTTCATCCAAGGAATGAGACTGAATATCCCTTTTCGGGAAAAGAGAAATCTTAACAGCTCTTGTAAATCGTAGGTGAAGAAGGGTGAATACGAGTTCTTACAATTGGCTTGTCTCACCCATAGTTCATCGAGAAAACAGTTTACAGTTTACACTAATCTCATTAGTCTCTGGTGTATCTTCTCTCAGATGGACCTGAACCTGAGACAACGTTGATGGATTGAGTTCCACCAGGACTATGACTTCGAGATTGTTTATACTCATGAGAAGGGGAACATAATTTCAGATTCTCTCAGTAGGAGTTCAGTCATTCGGCTGCTAGGATAGGCGACGTAGTAGTTGTCCGCGTTGTTGATATCCTTTGTGGATAGGGATGGTGCAACTTATCTGCATTCACTCCTCCAATTCTTTAATAGATTAGGTGAGGTGTCTTACCTCCTGGACCTTCCACCACAACTACACCAGTTGGATGACGTCTTCTACGTATCCCAGCTGAGGAGATACGTGCAAGACCCATCCCACATCATCGACCATGGGGAGCTAGACATCGATGACGAGGGGACATTCATGGAGGTCTCGGTGGAGAGCGAGGATTGACAGGAGCGGGTCCTATGTCGGAAGTTGATTCCTCTGGTGCGCATTTGCTGGCAGCATGGGAACCTCCAAGAGAGCACTTGGGAGTGGGAGGCTTAGATGCGTGTACAATACCCCCTTTTGATTCCCCAGTGTGTGTTGTAGCATTATGGGGATGTAAATCCCTGAGCTGGGAGTAATGTAAAGACCCAGAAATTTCAAGGAAAATGATTTCATAAATACTTTGTAATTTTACGAGACTGTGGTTTCTGATAGAACTCGATTCCGAGGCCCGGTGTGCCTGGAATCAATTTCGGAAGTTTTGTTTGAGTACGTTCAGTAAACGTATGTGTAGGTTTTTCTATCTTTTGAACCGGTTCTCGGAATTGAAATCTTAGGACACCGATTAAATCGCAGCGCCGATATTCTATTAAAGGGACCTTTACTGTAGTTGTGTTTTATGCGGGTTGAAATTTAATTTTTTGGGTTTAATAAAAAAAGTTAAATAAAATTGTTGTTAATAATTTTATTAATCTTGGGTAGTTAAATCCTACATGGGGAAGTTATTGGTGGGGACCACACCCACATAACCTCTCATGAGAGGATATTTGTGATGTGGGGCCCACATGAGCCCTAACCTTTCATCTCCACATAACTCCAATCAACTCCCTTAAACCGCCTTAAATTAATTTTTCAACTCCCCCTCATTTTATAAGAGAAGCCTCTCCACTTCCCTCCCATTATGATTTCCAACACATTTTTTTTGGGATTTATACAATATCATTTATTTTATTAAAGGGGGAAGGGGGAAGCAGAGAAGAATATTTAGGGGGCACTAAAATGATGTAAACCAAGGGAGTCCCCAATTACATAATAAGCACATCCTGAGTGGAGGGAGCTAGTTCTGGAGTACACCTATATATAAGAGTCGAAAGGCCCCTTGGAGGCGAGGAAGTCAGCTACACTATTCCCTTCGCGCCATGTGTGAGTAATAACCATCCTGCTGGTGATGAACTTCTTGCAATTACGGATCACATAAGTTATCTTCCACGGAGTGGGAGAGAAACCCTTGAGAGAGTCGCAGATAATTTTGGAATCCGATTCAACGACCGTTAAGGTGATGCCTTTAGAATGACATAGGGCAGGGCCACTGAGGATGGAATTAGCCTCCGCACCCAACGAATCACCTTGTCCATATTAAGAACTGAAAGGAAAATGTACAGATCCATTGAGATCATGGACAATACCTCCATCCCGCATGATGTCGCCACCACATGATCCGTCTGTATTGACATGTTCCACTCCTGAAACCGAGGTTGGGGTTTGTTCATTTTGAAGTGAATATTTTTGTACATTCGTTCTTGTCTAATGTGAATGATTCTCTATGGCCGATTGTTACTGCCTAACACGGAGGGCACGGGCCGAACAAACACGGACCTACGACCCTCTGTTGTTTCTTGATTTTTAATTCATAAAGGGAGGTGGTGGCAAACAGAGGCGATGGAGAGCGAAGGTGACAACCACGCGCCAGCCCAGTGCAGATGAACTGTGGCCCGCAACTGCGGGCCGCATGGACGAAGAAGAACCGGTCGGCCGAATCCGACCAGGCTGGTGGAACCGCAGTGCCCCACAGCGCCGTGCTGTGGAGAACCACGGCACGCACAGGGCGGGCCGCTCTGGCAGATGAACCAGCTGGCTCGATGGCTGGTCGGGCATAAGGGGCCACGGAACTCATAGGTTCCGCGGTGGAGGAATTGCGGCTCGCAACCGCGGGCTGCTCTCACCGGGAAGACTGACCAGCTTCGGTCGGCCGAACAGGAGGGTGGCATCGCTCAGCGCTGCTGGTTCGAGAAGTTGCCCCCCCCCCACACCGGCTCAACCAAATGGCTAAGCGGCGGCCCGCCGCGGGCTGTGCCACCTTCCAAGGGCAGGACCGTGCATCATCGGGCTGGGACGACCCCTTAGCCAGGTCTGACCCGCCGAGCCAGAACGGGCCGACCCACCAGCCCACCGGGCTTGACGGGTCGGGCCCATTTCACTTAAATGTAAATAACATCACGACCGTGCGTCCGATCAATGCGGAATCTATAGAAATAGGACCCTTACAACGAGGCGGTCCTTTTACGATACTCTAAGTGAGTTTTGGACGAATTTGGAAAAACCTCCGGGTTGGTTCGTAACCGAAACCAATCGGGACCTAGGAGCGGAAAAAATTATAACTTAAGGACCGAACGTCCAATTAACGTGTCATCAACTACATTGGTTTCCTTTTGATGAGACCGTTCTTTTGACATACACCATGTGGGATTCAGATGATATTGGAGTATGGTCGGGTTGGTTTTAGCTTAAAGTCCAACTGGGCCCCTAGAACGGAAAAACCAATAACTCACAGACCAGGCATCCGATTGACGCACCATCTATTGCGATGAGACCCCTATGATGAGGCAGTACTTTGTAATACTTTTAAGTGGGGCTTCGTGACACATGGAGTATCAACTTGAGGCTCGTGGAGTGGACCCTTCTGGTGACGAGCGAGAAGATTGTAGAGACCTAGTAGCTGGCTGAGACATGACGACTGTTGATTGATCGACACGGAGTGATTCGGATGTCCGAGTGGGGAGATCATGGTTGTAGCAGAAGACCCGGGGTGGAGGAGCTCTTGGTTGTAGCAGCAGACTTATGGTGGGAAGCGCTTTGTTGTAATAGCATGCCCACAGTACTCGACAGGTGGAGTACTTCAGTAGGCTAAGGTTAGTGGGAAGCGCATGGTTGTAGAGGTAGGCCCACTATACTCGACCGAGGAGGAGTTCTACAGCAGCTGTGGTTTCAACATCATGAATAAAAATCCTGGATTGAGCTGAGTCAATGACCTCTGTAAATTCATCATGATTAAGATGGGTTACTTGATAACATAGGTATATGTATGGGCATATACTTAAGTAATGGTTATACGTTGAAATCATGCTTTGTGGTTTATCCTTGTTGGGTTTTGTGAGACCTTGAGGGTCTTGGGGTCCCTACTGAGTATCGTTATACTCACCCCAGCATGGGCTATTCCCGCACCTCGTTGTGTTGGATGCAGACGACGAACAACGCTGACAGAGGCTGAGTGCGCCATGACTGGATGGTACCTGAAGGTGGACCATTCGGCGTGACAGCCCATAGAGCGGAATGATAGATGTGGAGTGTTGGGTAGGATATATGTACCTACCCTTCAGGTAGGAACCCGGAGGATGATCCAGGAGCTGCTTTCACCATAAATATGTTTGTCTTTTTCAGTTGTACTTTCTTTGAGTTGTAGTTGTACCTTTTTGTTGGAATTGTATATTCGGCCCCTTTTTACTTTCAGCACACTTGTTATACATCTTTTCTTATTGTTTTATTCCGTATGTACTTTGGTTTTGTTTGTTTAATATTCATAAATTCAACGCCTTCCCCGTTCTAGGGAATTGTGCCTTTAGTGCTAGTCATTAGCCCCTCGCCAATGGAAGACGGGCTTGGGGTTGTCACGATGCAGGCCCCCGGGGATGGGTCGTGACAAGTAAAAACAAAAGTACATATATAATAAAAAAATATATGCATTCTTCTCAAATTTAAGATAAAAAACATCGTCACATAATTATGAGATTCTTTGTAAATTATTCTACAGAGCATCAAAAAATAGTACTTTGGAAATTAAAAGATAATTGATGTTAGCAATTTGTCCAAGGATGATTAATTTCCCTTTAGCATTATCACCAAAGCATACACAAAAACTATCTACCAATATAAGGTTATTTAAAAATGTGTTCTCTCTTTTAATATGCTTTGAACATCCATTATCCATGTACCATATAATTTTATATTATGTCCTCAAGTAGTTTTCCTACAATACAAAATTTATACAAGAAATTATTTTTGGTAGCCAGATTCTCTTTGGTTTTGATGTGTTAGAAATTGGAAACCAAGGAGGCCATATTTTTATAATAGGTTTAATATAAACATGTTGAAATACTTTTGAAATAATGCATTTTTTTGATCCTCTAGAATTATAAGTCATACTAGAATATTCATATTTAGGTAGAAATAAGCTCTTAACTATTTTTCTTTGTCCTACTTGGTTTCATATACCTATAACATACATTGGAGAAAAGTTTTAACCTAGAATATGAGTAAGATTTTATCTTCTATTGGAATAAATTTATAAATCCTTATTTAGTTTTTAATTATACATTTTAAGTTCATTTTTATCCTCTATCAAATAGTAATTTTTCTCTTTCTCAACCGACAGAGTATATTTCACATTGGCAGATAATGCATGTTGTCACTTCAAGTTTTTTTATTTTTTTCTTAGTTCATTAAAAGTGACTTCTGTAATTTTCAAAAATTCAAAAATATATACTTGAAACATGTCATCCCCATGTTCAATCTCAAAAATATCACAATTAATCAAAATTAAAAAATTATAAATATTAGGTACCTCAGATACATAAGTCATGAAGCACATATTGGCTCTATTAGACTTTTTTAAAGGAGTACAGTCATTATCATTAGACCTACCCTCAGAGGAACTCCATTTTTCTTTCATATATTTATTAAACTTTTGGTCTTTCATTATATCCATTTTTGTATTGTAGTTTTTAATTTTCTTCCTTGACAAGCCCTTTTGTTCATTCATATTAGGTAATTTATTTATCATCCCTCATCTAATACCTTTTCCATTTACCTTTAGAATAATACCTTAAATTAATTTTTTTACTTCTGAAAAACATCTTATTCCTATAAAACATAATAAATATTCGCTATATGTGGGCCATTTCTTCATCACTATCCAGTTATGACTCACCTTCACTTGAACATTCAATTAATATATTTCCTTTTATTTTTCTTTCTATTTTGATGTTGTAACATTGAAATCTAATGACATTCATCTTGTCTCATAATCTTCCTCTTGGTCTGCATTCAATTCTTCTTCATATACCATAAATTTACCAATTATCACCTTCAATATAATATTTTTGATGTCACATGACTCTCTAGATGAAACAGATGTTCCTCTCCATCTTTCTAGAAGACATCGAAACAATCTCAAAATATGTTCTTTTTCATATATTATATTTTCTAGTGAGCTCATAGTATTCAACATTTCATTAACCGTGAGATATATATCATAAATTAAATCTTAATGATTCATCTTAAATGTATTATACTTAATATTATATGTTTTTAATCTCATTCCCTTAGCATTAGTTATTCCCTCATGAGAAATAGCTAGTGTATCCCAAATTTAGAAAACAGTTTTACGAGAAGAATTTTTGAATTCCTCATATCTTAAAGCATAATAAATGGAATTCATAGAATTAAAATTGTTATTATAATCATATTTGGTATCTTCATCCCAAATAAATCTATCATTTATAAACAATTCATATTTTTCCGCAATAGTAGTCCATATTTTAAAACACATACTCTCTATATGAATTTTATTTTAGATCCTTCACTGAGAATTATTATTTCTATTGAAAATGAGGTTTATTGGTATTAGAACCTTCATTTTTAATATTCATTTTTATATATAATTTGGAACTAATAGAAGTTTATGATCTTTAAATAATAACTAAAATCATAATAGAATAGTTTTGAAAAACATTGAAGTAAAAGCTTCTCTTCTTCTACCAAATGTTGGTCGGAGTGAGTATCTCTAGAGGATAGAAAATTGAGTACCCAATAAATATTTATGATAAAAAATATTCAAATTAAATCCAAAAAATTAAATAAAAAATCCCAATTTACCAAAATACTAGTTCGATCTATGATTTAATATTTTTTAAAATATCAAAAAAGATTGATTGGGTCTCATGTAAAAAATACAAATTATTATTCTATCATTTGAAATCAATTTTCTTAATCAAAATATCATATAAACAATAATTAAGATAAACATTCAAAGTAGTGGTTTTTCATTATGGTAAAAAAATCAGTTTTATAGTACAATGAATAAAAACAAAAAAACACACAAATCAAACTTTTTAATATAAGAGGTTCAGTGTCAAGATAAGACGTAGACCTCTCCACTTGGAAATCACCTGCTTCCAAGAATTTTTTATGAAATAAAATTTTTATCCATAACCAGGATTATGTTATAAAATAGTGTACCAACAATGCAGACTATACAAGGCCACTTGAACAGTTTTCTTGGTAGTAAAAATAAAACAGGTCACAACTGAAACTCTAGAACAACATGTGGGAAATATAATTAAAATTAGTTGAGAAGATATCTAAGAATATAATAGATTAAATTAGGAAATAGCGTGTGTATAAAAATATTATACACACACTTCTCATAATGTAAAGATAAACAAAACAAATAGAGAATGTATGAATGTAGAAAGGTTGTGATACTCTGAGTGATATGATATACATCTCATGATTCACTGAAAGTATTTTGAAATGCATCTCGAGTTGAGTTGTATAATTTTTATGAATAATAGTGTCAAAAAATATTTGTTCTTGACTTTTGGAATACCTTGAATGAATTTTGTGCTTCTCCTTGCACCAATCGAGTGAAACATGATGAAACTTGAAGGATATTTTATTTAATTCAATGTGGTTTATCTCACATCATGTATAAATGACTATATTTTCGTTCAACAATTATCACTTCTATAAGAGGGAGTCAACTTCATATTTTTAGATAATTATAATCCATAGGATCCATCACACCTTCTGCTCCTCATACATCATGTTTGTATTCCAACATTAGTTTCTATTTGTCGAGTAATGAAGGAATACTCATTAGAATAATCAACATCATTAAATTCCATAAAAAGATATGAGAAAATTTTAATTAAATATAAACATAAACATTGGAAGTGTTTCTTTTGAATAGTGACACTTCTAGTTGTGACTCCTTTGAATGGTTACACTTTTAGTAGTGTCTATGCCTTGTAGTTTCGAATTATGGAAACGACACATGATGATAGTTACTCATCCATGTACTTAGAAAATTTTTGATCTGATGGTATGACTTCCTTGATGGTGTCTCAAGGAAGCAATGAGACTTCCATGGTTATGAGATATGATTGTCGGTGCAACAAGGTTGGCATTGTGTCATTTATATAAATTCTCAAAATTATATCTTAGTGGTGAATCATTGAGGATGGTGAGTCATCCTTGGAAGTGTCTTGTTATATTAGTGAGACTTCCTTGATTGTGATTCCTTGAGAGTGGTGTTTCATACTTAGGAAAATTTCACCAATCTGTCTCAAAATAAAAAATTCTAATAAAAAACCTAAAACTCTTTAATTATCACAATAATCATTATTTTATGATCATTAAAATAAGAAGGTGAATAACATGAAATATATAATTTTTTGGTTATAGGGTGAATAATATTGAATTCATTTTATAGATAAATATTCATGGTTATAATATCCAAGTCTTAGTTAATTGGAAAAAGGAAAAAATGAAGGAAATCACTAAAAATTATCATTGTATGAAGTTTTAATGGAAGGAATAAATATTATTAATGTTACTGGATGAAGTAACGCTGAGTTAACTGAACTGATTCGATCATAAAAATGGGATCATATATAAATTTATTAACATCATTAGACAAATATGGGAAAACCATTACAAAACATTTTAATGTTAATTATTGTGATGATTTTTTTCTAGACATACAAAATCTTAAAAATTAAAATAAATTTTCATGATTGTTATCATAATATGATGATGGATTGATAATAAATGATTCCAGGATTTTTGGGATATTTAATGATGTCAAAATCTGAATATCTTTTTAAATTTAATAAAGGTAGTAAAATACGTATTTTTGTTGATGAGAATATCAAAATAATTCCCATTAATTCCCTATATCTATTGAAAAGTTCTCTCTTATATAAATCGAGTCCGAGTGCTTTAGTTAATAAGGTAAATGATTGTAAATTAAAAAATTTCTATGAAATGTTCAATGTGATCCTCTTACCAAAAGGATACTTGGTTGAATATGAAGAAATTGATGAAGGAGTTCCGAAAAATGAAGTTGTGGATGGAGAGGAACCAAATACATTAGATTGAGATAGAGTCATACAATAAATAGTGTACTAGATAGATCCAAATCAGAAAATGGTACATCAGACACATGGATTAGTAGACCTATGTGCAATGAACTAAGGGGTAACATACAGAGTATATCAAATAGAGAAGTACAGGATAGACTACTCCCCAAATTGAGATATCAGTAAGAATATTATATCAGAATTTTGATTGAATTATGTGAATATTGTGTAAAATATAATATATTGCAATACTCAAAGTTACATATGTGAGAGAGTTCATGATGGAATTTTTAAGACTAATGGTTCAGTTATAAATAAAACCGGCATTCCTATCAGGATATAAGAGTATATTATTGGGAGATATATCAATTATGGGATGTGGTATAAATATGCTTCAATTTATATATATAGTAATGTATATGGATTAAAGGTGATTACTCCCACACCACCTATACCATGTGATTGATATATAAGTGTAATAATTTGTAACTCAATAGCAGTCGAAACTTTAACAATTAGGTTTTCACACTGAGTTCAAACATTGAAAAAACCATTATGTGATGTTTAATTTGTATTATTTGTATAACATAAGGGAACAATGGTTATGGAGAGTTTATAAAAACCCATAAAGCCTAATAGATAATATATTTTTGATCCAATTATACCATGTAAGAGTTTAGCATGAATTTAATCAATTAAAGTTCATCACGCCTGATTCACCCCCTTCTCAAGGTGATTGCAAGAACTACCTAGGCATATCAACTCGTATTACAGATAGGTTCCCTCTATTTAGATCCCTAATATTTAATTCCTGGTTTCATTTAACTATTTAGTTTAGATCATATATTTTAAGACATAATAGAAATTATTTTTATATAAAATAAGAAATATGAAATAGAGCTCATGAAAATAGAATTTATCCCTAATTATAGTAACATGATGTTCTCAGCCAAAAAATTGAAGTCTTTGATGAAAAAAACATTATAATAAGTTGTAGTCATCCTCTAAAAAACATGAGAAGAATGGATCCACCACCACAAGATGTTAAATTGTATGGTACAAACTCTTGTAAATATGTTAAAATTTATCATATGAATCAATATTTTACAATAAGTGAAGAGTATTACTAAATGAAAACTATTAAAAATATTTACTCTAAAATCATAAAATATATGATAAATGTCCATATCTATGTTACTAACTATATACTTATAAATATCAAGGGAAAATAGGATGTAATCTCACAGCTAGTATTTTAGTAAAAATGTTGTCATAGTGTAAAACTCTTACTAAACATACTAATGGAATATGAGTAATGTTATTACATTCTCAATAAAATATTGTCCTTAAAAAAGAAAAAAATTATAATGTGTTATGGGAATATTGTAATAAAGAAAATTATTAAGGAAACATTCCATGTATTAAAAACTAATATTGAATTCAAGAACTCTCAGATGGAAGATAAAGCTAGTAGAATATAATAGCATGAATAGTCACTACAGGATGAGAATAAATTGCATGAAGAAAAAATCATAAGGAACACATTAAAACATCAATATAATCAATGAGTTAAATGATCAATTATAAATGTATTATGAATAAAATTTCACCTTTATATAATAGTATTTCTAAATTATTATTTTTTTGAGAAATATTTTTTTACCAAAGTTGTAAAATAAAATATATGTTCACTAAAGGATACTCAAAAGTTTATCATTTATTTTAATAATGCTAAACATGAGATCAAGGAAAAAATTGTAAAAGAACATGGTCATTCCATGAAAGATATGGAAAATTCATATGATGGAAAGATACAAAATTTAAAGGTTTATTATAAAGATAATGTATTTTGTTTTGATAATTTGAAGAACACTTTAAGTTTAATGTACCATGAGTAGGCATTAATATTGGAAAATATAGAAGCTACTCAAGATGAATATTCACATGAATTTGATAAAATAATCTCTAACAAAAATTCTATGTAAATTATTGATTAAATAATGAATAAATATAATAGAAATAATAATATGAAATCATCATAATTACTTTCCTCTAATATGAGAAAGAAAAATATAAAATTGTGTTCTAATGAATATGCTCGTAATTAAACTCTTATTTATAGTACATGTTATAGTTCTGCACAAACGTTTGTAAAAAAAGGTCAAAATATAACCTCGTATATGAAGGTCGAAGTTAGAAAAGAAACAAGAAGGTTTTCCCCCAAATATTTCAAGAAGAAAAAGTAAATATCCTAGAGATATATATTTTGAATAAAATATCCACTAAACAAAATTCAACACAATGAAGGTTTTAATGGTTTATATTCTCCTTTTTGTGCTATGGAATGTTCATATACATAGATATTGACTATTGGAAAATAATTGAAAGGTATTAAGAAATTGAGGACCAATATTAAGGGATAAAAAATTGATACACAAGTGAAACCTTTATAAGTATAACCAACTGTCACAGAAGACAAAAAATATTATGATATCTATAAGGATTTAATATCTAAAAATTTCTTATGGAAGTTCTTAAAGATGTAGCCATGGTGGGTGATGGTATAATTATACCATGAAAAACATAAAAAATACTAATAAAAGGAGGGAAAAAAGGTTAAGGAAAGTGAAATGATGATAGACTATAATTTTACTATGTGTTGTAAACAAATGGATGCAAAGAAAAAGTTTTCACTCAAGAAAAGCATTTGGAATGATTCCATGTATAAGAAAATATTCTACTTTTCACGATGAAAATCCCACTTGATGGGAAATTGTAATATTACCATTCATGTTAAATTTAATAGAATAAATCTCAAGAAATGAATCCATTAATTATGATAAAACATAAGATAATTAGAATGGTGGAATACATTTCTGATAAAGAAGTTTAATTACACAAGAAGTTACCTTTAAAAAGTAAATTACTAGAAAATTATATATTGAATGGAAGAAGTATCTTGTCCTGCCAAACATATGAATGTTTCATGAAAATGTTACCAGGACTACAGGATTATGTAGATAAAGTTATATAAGCTTTGAAAAGATGTAATGGTTTTTTAATGAAATATCAACATGAAAAGAAATTTTAATATATTCTAATGGTTTGTATTATTTCATGGATATAATAGTTTGAGGATGAAAAATTGTTAGAATCAAAAGAATTTTAGAAAAATTAATGTTCTTTTATAGATTAATTTAATATGAATCTCATGCCATCCAATAATATTACTGCTCGGAAATATAAGGGTGGTGGAATGAAAAACAATGATGTTAAAAAGAAGAGTGTTTCAGGGTTGAAATAAATTTCCCAAACCTATTTCTATATCAATTGAGAAAATATAATTTCTACCTTATTCCATTTAATGTTTCCTAAAGTCTACACTAAATTTAAAATTTACGGTGATGTCATTCTGGGGGATCTCTGAAGTAAAGTAAAAGTTGGTGATTCATGATACATAATAAACTGTAAAATTAGAGACAAATTCCTGAAAACCAATGTTTATAAAACCATATGATAAAGTAGTAATAATGTAAATATTTAATATCTTAGATAATTAAGCTTTATATGATGATGATGAAGTTATAGATACAAAAAAATTGGATAATAAAAGGTTTCTATCATCATTGAGGTATGTTCTCTATACATCTATCCTTATATAAAAATTTAAAGTATAAATGTTTAAAATAATATTCATTTATTGATGATATTGTAATAATTTCCTTTTAAATGTGGATAAACCTACAGATTTTATGATATGACACATTTGATAAATTTGTTAACATAGATACAAGAAAGTAAGTTGAATGAAAATATAATAAGCATTTATCTAACATAAGATTTTGTAAAAGTTAGCATCACTTGGTAATTTATATAGATAACTTTATTATCTGAGTTAATCAATATTGTATTCTACGCTAATATTAGAACAAGTAGACTTAGAGTTGGTTGTTTTAGGAATTATTTATTTAATAAAAGTGATGTTATCCTTTTCTCATGTATTTTAAGGCTTACATTTTTTCAATATAAAACTAGAATAGAATATGAAAAGGTGTAAGTAAACATCTTCCATAACCTCAAGATGTCATTACATGGGGATTCAAATTCAATCAATTTAGGGGAAGAGAATTTTTTACCTAACATAAAATTCTTATGATGAAGGATATATTGAATTTGTTGTTAATATAGAAGAAAAAAATGTTATTGACTTTAAAGATAATTCAGTATTGATAAAAATCCAATGGAAGATATTGTAACTACTATAAAATGATGATGATGTAATATTGTATTTGTTTTCAATAGTTTATAGTAAATTTAATAATGAATTTAGAGGAAAAGGTTTCTACAGATGTTCTGAAATAATTAAAATATAATAAATTATTTTTGAAGGGAAAATGAGTGGGAGAATACATTATCTGAATAAATTATCAAGACAATATGATGATAAAAATATAATAGAATGTTGTAAGATATAGAATAATATTATAAGTAGTTTAAATTTATTCTAAAGTAAGTAAAACCAAAGGTAAAACCATTTGAAGAATAATAATAAAGTAATACTGGATAATAAAAAAGGAACAAATCACTGGATATTTTATAAATTCCATGTGATTCATTTTTTAGGAGTGTAAGGAATGTTCTCTTAAAAAAAAGAGAGTCACTAACATATATATGTAAAATGAATGAATTTTTTTCTATAAAAATTATAATTTCTATCTATAGTACAAAGTAATAATTATAAATAGTCTGTGATGATCCTCAATATTTCTAACACTAGGATTACTAAAAGTTTCTCACAGTTCAAGTTGATTATTTTTAGAAAAAGAATGACTGTAAAAAATTTGAATTTATAGGAATTTCAACTGATAAAGTGATGAAGTTGAAAATTTAACAAAATTTTATGTTATAAAGTTTTAGGTGTATCTATATAGACCTAAATATATGATGTGGCAAAATTATAGAAAATTATTGGAGAGATATGTATGAACATTATTGGAACAAGTCCATTGGACAGGGGTTGATCTCATAGAAACCTTGTAACTCTATTAGAAGAGGAAATATCTAATGTTTAAAGGAGGAATATATACAAAGTCTTATTGGGTAGAGAAGTGTGAAGGATACCAGAATGAGTCAATCAAATAAATAATTTTGTATATGATTTTTGGTAAGTCCATATGGCCAGAAAAACGTTTTATGACAAATAAATCCTTTAATCTAAAAGTATATATGAATTTGAATCCTATAATATAGTTTTTTACAAATATAATCTTATATGTGACAACTATATAGATATTATAATGTATGTTCGATGAAATTTTTTGAAGAACATCGAGATTGGATCAACAAATAGAGATGATCATATGGAGTAGATATTGCATATATACAGAACAAACATTCATGAATCCATCAGATGAATAATATTTATATCACCAGATGGATAAATATAAAGGCATTGAATGGAGAACAACTAGGTCATAGTGATAATAAATGGGAATCCACTAGACAAAAAATTCTTTGTGTTTGTAATCTCTACCAATGAGTTCAATGCACCAATTATACTGAATTAAGGGGATCCAAATAAAGTACCACTGGATAAAGTGTTACAGGAAGGGTGAATTATAATGAAGAGTAATTGATAGAGAAATCCTGATATTACCAAACCAAGTTGATCATAAAAATATAATCAGATAGAAATTTACAAAGATCACCAAACAGAAATATGAAGAGGTTTACAAAAAAATTGTAAAGTCCATCATCATGATGATGTTGAGATTGACATACTAAAACTGAACAATCATGAAATAAATTTTAGGATTGTCATTGAGATATGAGTAAGGTTCGATGATAGAAAACATCAATATTTACAGGATCCTTGATGAAGTCAAAATAATTATATCTTTGTAAAGATGTTAAATGTGATAAATTTAATAGTTGAGTTGGTGGGAAGTAAAAAAAAATCCTGCATGTTCCACACATCTATTACTGTATGAATACTTATATAATGAGGATAATGACAATTGAATTCCTGAAAGAATTTTTTTGAATGAAGATATTAATATTAGAAGACAAACATGATAAACCAACCAAGAAGATAATTGGTCGAAGTATGATAACTGCATAGATAATTTTCAGATAAAGAAGTTTTAGATAGAGAGTTACCAAAAATATGTGCATCGGACTTTGGAATACCACATATATTGTATCATATAGAGCCATATTAGATAGAGATGCATCAAACAAAGGATTTGTTGGAATGAGGTGCAATGGATTTAGGGGTACCATACACATTATACATAAGGGATAATTACCATATAGACCAGTCCCGTAATGTGAGTTCTCTGTAAGAACATTTTACTATAAGGTGGATAGGCTGATGTGAATGTTGATTTCAACAAATGATCTTGATGCATTGGATGTTCCATTTGTGAGGGTGTTCAGGAATAACTTTTGAATATTGGTCGTTCCAATATAAATAACACTAACATATTTATCATGAATAGGTGGATCTTTTGGAAATATATATCAACTTTATGACATAGTATAAATATCCATCATTTGTGTTATATAGTGATGTTTTCAGTTAAGGGTAATTCATATCGTTCCACATTTTCTTTGTGATTGATATATGAGTGGAATAATTTGTAACTCAATGGGAGTGAACAAGATAAGGAGTAGGTTCTCACACTAAGGTTAAAACATGTAAAAAAAATTATGTATTATTTACTTTATATTATCTACATAGGATAACAAAAAAATATTGAGGGAGAGTTTTAATGGTATATATGTCATATCCAATAACAAATATTCAATCAAATTTAAGCAGGAAATAGTTTAATTTTGATTTTAATTGTACAATTTGGTCACCCCCGATTCACTCATCCCTCTTAGGGTGACCTCATGATCCGACTGGGATTCTCAACATCACTTCCTGAGATAACAAAACCATGATTGTTTAAATAAAATTTTATTTTGTGTCCAAACATTAGTGTTTAAGGTAATTGTGTTTTAAATTATTGATATATATTATTTCATTTTAAAATCCCCCTGTTTTCAATAAAACCAGTTTTATTTAGGATTTTATTTAAATTTAATATGTGTATCCCATAGTTACTTTAATTTTTTAATTAATTTAAAACAAAACAATCAGATTTTTATTAACCAAACCTCTATATAAATGACAATTTCATGAAAAATGTGAACTTATTAGTGAAAGTATGTGTAATAATAGTGTGTATCATCATTCAATGCTTCTTTTAGAGGAGATTAAAATGTTTAAAAGTTTATTCTTAATTCTAAAAAGTGAATTTTCAGCTATAATTGATATAAATATTTTTTTAAAAATCAATGTGGAAAAATTACACATAGAATATGATTAAATAAATATAAAATCAAAAATGTTTATCGATTTCAAAATATATATTATCATTGTAATGGAGGGATAGAAGTGACAACCACTATTAGGAACTCAAAACAATTCATGTTTCCTCCAAACATCAATTGTAGATAGATTTGAAATATCCAAAACCGAAAAAAATACGAGAATCCAGTTCAGTGGATATTATAATTTTTATAAAGAAATTGATTGAGTGTAATTTAATTAGTAGTTTCATGATGATTAGAGTTAATTTTGTGCTTTGATCTATTAGGGAGAGACTCATTCTTTAGTGTTAATTATATTTGAGCATTTTTTCTTCCAAAAGAGACAACCCCATTGTTATTCATTAAAAAAAATTGAAATCTAAAATCTATTACCCCTTAAATTCTAAACAACCTTGGAAGTGTCCCCATGTTAATCATTATTATTTGACTCACATCGAGTCAAGATTAAAAAATTTCTCAATCATATGGTGACCCTTTAATGTGATTGGAAAATAAAAGCATCATTGAAGTTTTACATTTATGTGATGGGTGAAAATTCAAGTAAGGTAAGTTTTTTATGTTCATGGGAGGTGAAATAAAGTGTTAATTAATTGAATATTTTTAATGGAGAACGTAAAATAATAGTTTTTTCATGAGGAATGATAATTTTTTATTAATTTTTTTAATTGGTGGACCTCATGGGTATGTGATTTTCAGTTTTCATTAATATAGTTTTAATGTTTAATTACCTATGATTTTAGTTGTTAATTGTGGATGAATTGGTAGAGATGATATTTTCACCACTTTTCCTATGAATTTAAATGATTTAAACCTTAAAATATTTACTATTCGAGTTTAAATGTATCATTTTTGGGTTTCGGTGAGTTTAAGATATTCTTATTAAAATTGCATAATTCAGTATTTTTAATAGTTTTTTATCACTATGGTATATCTAAGATACCTTTTAAATAATAGTTTCAATTGTAAAAAAATTCTTATATGACATGTTCATTGGGATTAAATTTCTTCAACAAGTCCAGGAGATAATTCAAATTATGCTACACCCAAATAATTTATGTAAATTGGAAACTTTTTTTAATATATTTTTTATTGAACCTAAATAAATAAGTCATTAATTGTGATACATGTCTTTAAATGATGTAATTCTAGTTGGAAATGAAATATGCCATAGACGTATGTGTTAAAAATATATTTAATTTAATAAATTTATCAGTAATATAGCTAATGAACACATTAAAATAGAGGTAATTGAATAATCTCTTCATCTAGAATATGTTATCTATAGTAATAAAATCACATATAAAATACACACTTCCAAATAATCTATGATTTTGAGGTAGAATAAAAAATATAGATTTGGAAAAGTTTCTATAAGGAAATTTTATGATATTTGACAACTTAAATTTCCAGCAATACATAAACCATTGAAGAACTGATTCTGGAGGGAATATTTTCCATACCACTTCATTATAAAAATATGTCCCTGTTTCTATTTCTTGGGATCTACCACTACATGAAGAAATTAGAATGATTTTATCTTTATTTATTATTTATTATTTTCTTTTTATAATATCATTCTATGTTAGATAATTTTAATAAGTGTTTTCTCATTTATCTTTCTCATTTTATTTATCTCTCTTTTCTCTCTCATTTCATTTTTTGTTCAATTTTTCACTATAATCTCTTCTACTCATGATCATGAGTATTTAACCGATATAATATCTTAGTGTTGTAAAATATTAATCTACCCCAAGTCATTTTTGAATTTATGTTTAATATTTAGTACTTACTTATATTTAGGTCGAGGAGGATCGTAGTGGATAACGTGCATGAGAGTCTCTACTTTCCACCTCAGGTATAGCTTCTTCTTTCTATTTCATTCTCCCCTGACTGAGGAGGTGGATCAAATTTTTCATTTAAATAATTGGATCAATTTTATATTCAAAATATTTGAAAAAGTGGATTTTCACACATATGATGTAGTGATTTAATTATGTATGAAATCAATAATGAGACAATGATGGTTCACTCAGAATGATTTCTGAGAAGAATCTACTTACCATGTAAATATTATTTATGTCTACATTCATTATGTCTTCATAACATGGACATGTTTAAATTATATATTTTTCATTCATAATAAAAATCCAAAAATTTCATTTCATTTATAAGAAAATAATTAAGTTAATTTAAAATAGATTTTTATTAACCACATAAACTGATCAAGTGAGACAACCCTGGTTAGCCATTGTGTTTTACTATGAAATATAAATAGTTTCTTTAACCACATAATATTATTGATTCACGTCAAAAAATTGCACCATTTATAGGGAACCAAGTGTTCATTCACTCCCTATCTCTTTTAATTTGGAGAATATTTTATTTCATTTAAAAAAATCTAAAAAAACCTATTTTTATAATGTATTAAAATTGAAATTATTATACATGGACTGACTACACTTATGTTCCATAAGAATAAAAATTTTATAATGATGAATAATCTAACTACAGGTAATTATAGATGACATATAGAATCTTTGGAGTGGGATAGAATGACTCTATGAACACATACATGCATCTGTGGGGAAAAATGGAACTAAAACTAGAATCATCATAAGTAATTGATGATTTATCCTACTCATTTTTCAACATAGATAACCTAGGTTGGAATATAAGGAATTAAAATAACATTCATTTGAACTTTATTGTACATTTCTTGAAGAGGTACCTAAAGAATAAATTCCATCTGATGTATAAATTGTGTATCATGATCATTTGGATGATTATTCTCCAAATCGTATAGAATAAGATAAGTTATATGGTTCTCCAATATATGATAATGAAAAATAAACAACTATATACCTCCCTTTTACTATGTAAGATATCATTGAACATTCCCCTAATGAGATGAATTTTATGGTTGTTCTTACATAAGATATCAATTACCAAGATGACATACAAGAAGTGGAATATTTTTATATTCAATATATATGTTTTAATATTATTCAAAATGAATTGTTTTATGACATATCATTTTTGGAAATTTATAACACAATATAAATATAATAGGACATGGACATTCATGTTAAATAAGAGCCAATAAAATTAGTAGTAGAAGAATAAGATCTTAAGGTTCACATGATGAAGTAACTACCAACTAAATAATATATCAAATACCTAATGGTGGAGGACACCATGAAAGTAAATAAGGTTCACAATTTTTTACTTTAACCACTCCCCTTACATCAGTTTCTTTAATTCATTTTTATGGATGAGTTATTTTTCTTCCTATTTGGAGGGTCTCTATTTTTTTGTTTACTCATGAAATTCAGGAAATATCACTTATGGTGAATTACATCTAATAATCCTCTTCCACAATAGAATTAGAAATAAATTTTGGGAACTTCTTAAGGAGGGTAAATAAAAATCTATAACTAACAAATGGGTCTGAATCAGTTTTTACCCCTTTTTATTTCACCATTATCTTTATATTCTGTTATTTTTCTTTCAATATATTTCGTAATTTGTTTAGGTATTCTTTTATGTTTAAAGTGGAAGTAACTAGAGGATTAACTCAAACCTACCATTAATGTACAAATATAGTTATTTTTATAATTTTCTTTATTTTATTTTCTACCAAAATTATATTATAAATGGAAATCTATCTTGATATGATTTGAACTAAAATGAGGGTAATAAATGGAATAAGTGTGGTAGAGGGTACATTTTTAGTTAAGGACTTTCAAGATTATGGTACTTTTTTTAAAAATTTCTATGTTTATATTTCTGAAATTTTATTAGGTTTTTGAAACTTGTGTGCTAAAATGATTATCTTTTCTATTAATAAAACACATTATAATGAGTGATCCAATTTATCCCATGAAACAAAACATAAATGAATATTGAATATTATTTTTCTTCATGCATAAAAACGTCAATTTCCTAAAAATACCATTGAATTCTCAATTCCACGAAAAAACTCAATATCTAAATTTTAAAATCACCATTATAAAAGTCTTATGACACCTTTTTACATATTCTTCATATTCACTATACATCCTGAGGGAACTAAATAGTTATTTTTTTACTAGAATTTGATTTATTTCTATCAAAACATTAGGTTTTTTGGAAATTGTATTATAAATAAACATGGAATATTATTTTATTTTCAAATACCCATTTTTATGTGAATAAATTATATTTTTTTCTTAATATACATTTAATCAATTTATCCCTTACTTTCCACAAACAACATATTAGTTAACCACATTTCAAGTTACTTTTCCATATTTAACCCCCTCTTGAAGTGAACATTACATGGTCTAATTAGATTTAATTGTGAGAGGATGTTGTATTATTTTTTGTTAGATGATTTGGATCTTATTTGGGAGGAGAATAAAATGGTGAAAAGTTTCTTCTGATGATAAAAATGGAATATTCTACTGTAGTGTTTAGCAGATTTTTTAAGAAAAAAATGATGAAAAACATTTACTGAGTTGAAGGAGCTAGAAATATTAAATAAAAATATAGTTTTTGAAAATATAAATATATATTATCATTTTAATTATAGTATATAAGTCACACAAACTTTTTTTAATATATAATAATCCCTCATATCATTAAAACATCAATTCTGTAAAACGTTGAAATTTAAAAAACAAAAGTAAATAAAGGAAGGATGTTGAGTGGATTTTATTTTTTTGAAAAACTAATTAATAATTTAAACATTAATTAATGTTTTCATGATGATCGAATACAATTGGGTGTTATAGGGGAGATAAGAGTATACCCATTTTTTGACTGTTTTTTAGATTAATGAATTTTTTTCAAAAAGAGCCAACGGTCCTTATTCTGCCTTATATTTTTGACATCTAAAACTACCAAACCATAACCTATGAACTACTCTAGAAAATAAAGCTAAATAAGTAAAATTACTTGAATCACATAGGGTGTATATTAAAGTGTTTATCAAGCCTATGGTGACCCTTTCTATGTTTCTTTTAACAAATATTAGTTCATATTTCATATGTGTGATATGAGTGAAAATTTATATGAGGTCAGTATTTTTTGTAAATGAGAGGATAAAATAAAATGGTAATGAATTTAATGTATTTAATTAAAAACGTAAAATAATGGTTTTTTGGGATGAAAGGTAATTATTTTTTCATAGTTCAAAATGTGTGGATCTCAAGGGAATTTTATTTTTCATGGTTCAAAATGTGTGGATCTCAAAGGAATGTGATTTTAATATACTTTGATATAATTTTTATCTTTAATTTACTATGAATACAATTATTTAGTGTGAGGGTATTTTTTATATAATATTTTCATCAGATTCCATTTAATTTATTTGATTTAAACACTGTGAATATTTTAATTTGAGCTTAATTATATAATGTTTTTATTTTGTGGAATTTTTAACATTATTGTTAAACTTGTTTAACATTGGTTTTTTAAGAGTTCTTATCAGTTTGGTATTTTAGTCATTCATTATTCTATACTGGTAAAAATTGAAAAAAAATTATCACCTGACATGCGTATTGGGGTTGAATTTCTTCAGTTGGACCAAGATATAATTTTAATCATATGAGGCCCAAATAATTTATGCAAATGGGATTCTTTTTTTATGGATATATTTGGGAAACCCAAAATAAATAATTTATAACTCATGTAAAATGATACATATTCATTTATTTTTGTTTGTAATGAAATAACACTCATATTCATGTCGTTAACTATTTTTTGTCTGAATGTGATCTTTAATGTATCTGATGCACACATAATAGTAGAGGAAACATAATGATATCTTCATCCATTTTTTTTATCTTTCGTAATAATATCATAACATTAGAAAAAATATCAAAAAAATATTGTATTTTGAGGGATAATTAAAAAATAATAGTGGAAAAAGTTTAAAGAATACTATTTTATTATATTCATCCATTTACTATGAAAAAAATTTTAAATACTTTAGGGAGTGATTCTTGTTTTTTTTGACGGATTTCATTCTTGCACACATTTTGAGTTAATGCATACCTACATTATAAAGTAATGATATAATTGGTTCTTTTACAGCAACATATTCAAAAACACATTGTTAAAGAGGATGGGAGTTAGGAATCACAACACCCTTTTTAGGGGGATTATTGCCTACTCAATGAATCTATTATATATTTAATACATATTCATGAATCCTTCTCAAATCCCAGTGCAGAACTAGTTACCCATGATTCAGGGATCTGATCCAGATCATGCATTCTTTATGACTGTTTATATGCATTATAGGTTCCCTATATTTATCTTATTAATTCATGATGCTTTGGTATAAAATTGACTAATTTGGATCTTTAGTGTTTAATGATGTCATAGGTTATGGTTTCTGTTTTGGAGTTGGGAGTGAAACATAGAAAGGTATCCAAAATTTCCAAATAAAATAGTAATAAAAATCCATGTAGCTTGATTATATGACCATGGATCATGCCTAAAAAGGAGTCCTAGAATGGTGATTATTTAGTTATGCTAATGGGATGTTCATTACAGATCTATAAACCCATGTGAGTTATGCTCAATGTGATGAAGAAGAGGAATTAGATGACTAGTCCCCTTGAATGAGAGAATACTGTTATATTTTTAACAGGGGTTTATTCACTTTAGATATCCTTAGAATATTCTTTTTTTTGTTGAAGGAGAGGTAAAAGGAAATAAATTTTGGCTTTCACATGAGACTCCCTGAGATACCTGACCTAGTAGGTGGATTAGGTGATGTTTTGTTTTGGTAATTGCACATTTGTGGTGGTCCACATATAGGGAGAAAGAAGAATATATTAACTCAATAGTAATTATAGGTTTTTCTAGATCAGACACCTATGTGGATGCTCATATATTATAACAAAGTGGAATATATTAGCTCTAGGTATTTTAAAGAATGGTTGGGTCTTACACCCAGTAGGATGGTCATGTATTTGACTCTTATAAGAGTATCTCAACTTGAGGTTAATAATGATAAACATGATAAGTTTCTCTAATAAATGTTAATTGATGGTTTTCTTAGGGCTTACATATAATATTATTTTTGTGTATTGGAAACCATGAAGATTATCAGGACTCAATGGTAATTTATGTTTTGATTGGTGATTACACCTTGGATTATGCCCATGTATCTGGAACTGATAGAAGTACCTCGAATCATGAAGAATAAATATGAAAAGTTGGAGTATATCAATTTAATAAAAAATTATGGTTTGGATAGGTATTACAACTATTAGGATGGCTGTTTATTTGAAACTTCAAGTAGTATCTTAAATATATGGTAAATGAAGGGTTGGTCATCGATTAAAACTACGAGGATTCCCATGTTCCTAGAACTATGACATGTATCTAAAATCATGGTGAATAATTATATCCATGTGTATTATCACAACTCAATGGTAATTGATGGTTTGGATGGGATTTCAAACTAGTTGTATTCTTGTGTATCTGAAACCAGAAGACTGTATTTACTTATGGTAAATAATGATAACCATGTTGAGTATCTAAAATCAATATTAATTGAATGTTTGGTGGGGTATTACACCTTATAATAATTCCATGTATTTGGAAGAAAGTGGAGTATCTCGAATCAATTTGAGAAAAAGGATAATCCTGATGGGAATATTGACTCAATAGAAATAGAAGGTTTAGTTGGGGCCTAAACCAAGAAAGATGCATATGTATTTAGAACCAAGTAGAGTATCTTTTTTTAAGGTGAATAATTATAACAATTTTGACTGTTTAGACTCAATTGTAGTCAATGTTTTATTTGGGTTTTATACATAGTAGGATTTCCATGTATGATTTTCCCCTACTATTAAAATGATGAGGAGGGGAGATTGTTAAGATTATGAATTAAACCTTGTGGTAGGACCAAAACAAGAGGATTATCTTGACTCTATGTGTATATGAAATAAATATTTTCTTAGGTATGATACTTGGTTAAGTATTTTATTATGCCATGTGAAGGATAGAGAAGATGCTTAGTCTTATAATGGACTAGAAAAGGGGCATAACCCAAGTGGGTGATAGCAAAGGAGCATAACCCTAGTGAGGGACAATGAATATTCTTAGCCTTATTGAGGTATATAAAGGGTTTATATCCTTAGTTAAGTATATAATTAATATGTTTTTCCTAATTATAGGGGAATTGGGTGATCATACCATGTGGGATACCTTACGTGGGGGTCTCCCATGTGAGGGCCCACTCAAGTAGTGGGCCACCCATGAAGTGGGATGTATATGTAGTGGGTTTCTCAAGTAGCAGGTCTCTCAAATAGTGGGTTATCCTAGTCATGGTCCTCCTAATTATTTGTTTTCCAATTAAGCTGATAACAAAGGTAATGGTTCACCCATGTGGGTTGGACATCACTCAAATATGAAGGACCTTAGTAACCCAAGTGTTTCGCACAAATCAATGTTTAGGAAACAGGTTCGACCTAGTGAGGGATCAACCAAGTGGTTCTGACTAGGTAGGGTGAAACGGGGACCTCATCATACTAGTTGTATATACATGATGGTCAACCAAGTAAATAAGACTATGTTGGGTGAACAATTATAGAGAGAAGATATTTCAACTTGTTTCATCCTTCAGGAGTTCATCCATCCATTAAAAATTCAAAGGTGGGGTATATTTAAAGACTATCTGAACAACCTGGTCACATGATTTTGTTGAGACACATATGTGATATGGGAAAGCGTGCTGGGTGAGTGACCTATGTGAGATTGGCAATCAACATTCATGGGATATCAATTTCCAATATAAAAAATTCTTGAATTTCAACAACCATAACTTTTGATTTGTAAGTCTATTTGGGATCCTTGAGTAGTAAAATATAAGCATGTAGAGAAATCTAATCCCCTTGATATATTTTATACACCATATAAAGATGTTTTATAATACAAATAAAATCCTAGAAATACCTGAAAAATCAGTTTTAATGTTGTGACACCTTTTCTTGAGAAAGTTGATAAATCCACCGCCTACTTGTGGAGAGAGATTCTAACAACCATGTCACCAGATTGGGAAAAATTTCATGGGAATATCAATACATCAATGTGTGAGAATTCATACATCACATGTAAATCCAATATTATTTTTCTTTTTACATGTATATACATTTCTACTCAAAAATAAACATGTGATATCTAAGTGAGGACAGTATCAAGGGTGATGTGGAAAAATGCACAACATGAATTATTCAAATCCATCATGGAAGGAAAAATTTTACGACTAATAATTATAAATGGTTTTCTCTAGTTTCATTTCAATGGATCAAACTCTATATAGAAAAATCAAATAAAATTTATATTAATTTGATTTATTTATTTTTCATTCATTCTAAAATTTGAATATAGATATTTTTAATCCTAGTTATTTAATGTAGTATGCACTATTTATTCATATCTCCATTCTCTCTTTTCATCTATGTCAATTTCATTCTTAATTTTGAAACCTTAAGTTTAATATGAAAAGTATACAACCCTATAAATCCTTGAAGAGAGTATTCTAGGGTTTGAAATCAGGTTTTTTTAAAATTTATTTTTAAAATTTTATACATAAAGTTAGACTAAGGAGGATTATAGTGGGTTTGGTGCTTCAATGTTTTTTCATACCACTTGAGGATTAACATATTGTTTCTATAATATTGTCTATATATCATTGAGGTTGACTTATAGCGGTCTTAGATATCATTGTGTTCACTATATGTTCACAATATCAGGAAAATAGGATGTTGACACATGTGATATAGTATGTTCATTAAGTATGAAATTAATAATGAGATAATGATGTTTTTTTCTAACTTAT
The DNA here is from genome assembly GCA_963277665.1 of Viscum album. NCBI lineage: Eukaryota > Viridiplantae > Streptophyta > Magnoliopsida > Santalales > Viscaceae > Viscum > Viscum album. The sequence goes on along the minus strand of OY728146.1, from coordinate 1,671,359,832 downwards.
TTCCTTATAAAATCACCTGTCGTTTTAACATCATTAAATTTCTATTCATTCTCTCTACATCACATATGCATGTTTAATGTTTTGTGTATTATTCACAAAATATACCAGATTTAATTTCATTTATAAGTACATAATTATTTGAATTTGGAATTGTGGTTCATTAAATATAAATTCTCTTCATGTGAGATGACCATAGTTAGAAAATATGTTTCGCCAAAAAATATAAATAGATTCATTTTTTGAACCCCATGATAGGTGGATATCAAAATTGGGGTCCTTTCATAGGATCCTAGTGGTCTTTATCTCATTATTTATATTCATTTTTTGAATATTTTTTTATTAAAAAAATTAAAAAAATATTTCTATAATGTATTGAAATTTTAATTATTATGAATTTACTAATTACTCTTAGGGTATATAAGAATAATAAGTTCATAATGATGATGAATCCCATCAGTAATTAAATTTATTGGTTTTATAGAACTTTGAGAGAAAAATAAAATGGCTAACTGAATAAATCGTTGCATCCTAGGGGAAGAAACTAGAACAAATAAAACCCATAATGTGTTATGGAAGAAGTAACCCCACTAAAATTTTATGTTGAATGACATAGTTAATAATTTATGTAATTAAAATATGATTCATCTAAAATTTCTCAGAAAATTATTTAAGAAGTTACTAAAGAAGAAATTGTACTTATGAATATGTGGGAAGTCATGATTATTTGAATGATTATTGGAAAAAATTGGTAGAAAATTAAAAGTTAGGGGATTATCCCATCTCTTAAAGTGAAATAACATCTCATCCCCACCTATATTTACTTTAGGAAAATATAACTAAGATGTACCTACTAAGACTATGTTTCCAGCCGCCCTTTTTGAAGAGATCAATTTCTAATATGACTTACTTGAAGAAGATGATTTTTATTTTTATTCTTCATGCTTTAATATTATTCTCTATGAATTGTTTCCTGAAATCACCTTTTCTAAAGATTAAATCATATCATACATGGATAAGTACATATATATTCAAGTTAATAAAGAATCTATACAAGTAGCCTCATAATAATAAGATCTTTATTATTTCATGGTGAGGAAAATACCTCATCAACACTAAACTAGATACCTATTGGAGGAAGACACCATGAATGTAAATAGGATGTACACCTTCTTACTTCACCCACTCTACTAATATCTCTTTTTTTAATTCATTCTTATTATGAGTTATTTTTATTTTCTTTTGGTGTATCGATGATTTTTTCTACCCATTGAATCTGAAAAAATTCACATATAGTGGTGCATATTAAAGAAAACCTATCTATCATCATATTAAGGATAAAAATATGGAACTTACCGACTAATTGATGTGAAAACCTAGAACCAATTTTTCAATATAAACCAATATGTATCCCTTTTCTTTCTTCTTTCTCTTTATTTTCATTTATTATTCTTTTAATTTTTTTCTTAGGTTTTTTCCGTATTTCATTTAGGATTAAAGTGATAGTAGTTAAGAAGTCATCCAAAAGATTCCAAATAATGATAAATCAATTTTTTTATCCCCTATTATTTATCTTATTTGAATTCTGTAACACCCTAATATTATAAGATATATATTTCCCTTTAAATATTAATGTACTCGATACCATTCTTTTCATGCAACATCGAACCAAAATGAATCAAAGATTGTTATGTAACAATTTAATTTTTTTCATTTAGTTGGTGGGTATATATATAGCTAACTGAATTATAAAATATATCATGAAATAAAAATAAATTACTTTTCTATACTTATTCATTGATAAAATTCAACATATCATAAAAATAAAAATATATTCATTTAATGAATAAAAATATATTTTCTTGAAAATTTATTTATCATGATGTTTTTTATATTATGTTTCTATTATGGAAAAATGGATTTTATTTTTAATATATATAATAAAATAAGCTGAAATCTATCCAATAATAATTATTAGGAAAGTAATAATTTTTTTATTTACAAAAAGCATATTGCTTAAAATTTATTTTATGCATTTGGGCACTTATATTAATATTTTTGTATCACTTTTAGAAATTGAATCATATTAAATTATTTGAATATTTTTAATCAGTATTATAAAATTAGGTGATGGGGTTAATTTTAATTTTAGGCATAAACTTATGTAAACCAGATAAATATTATTTAGCATTGAAAAATAGAAATTTTTCAATAAAATATAATTTTCCAAATTTTGTGTGTCATTTAATTAGGAGGATATATTTTAAATTTATAATCTAATATTATATTTTTAAAATTTCAAAATAAATATAAGAATATTTTAATTAATAATTAATTATAAATAAGGTTAATAACACTTAATTATTTGAATAATTGTTTTTTACAAATATAGTGTTTCGACACAATATGTATCAATTTAAAAGTTAATTTTATTATATTTTGAAATTTATTTATATTAAATGGATTTTAACTTCATATTTACCATTTAAAAATTTCTTAATAAGGTTCATCTTATAATTTTAATAATAAAATTGTTATCGTGATTTATATTTAATCGAGATTAATATGTGTCAAAATGGCTAATCTAATGTAGCTCTAATTTTCCTAATTTTATTTGACACATAAACCATATATAATAACTTTATTATGTTGGAAACTCATAGCTACATGTCTCTGAAACATTTACCAACACAACACACATAACTCTCATGAAATTACATTCTTAACCCTTATGTAACATTCTATTCGAATGATTTGTCCCTCCTTTTCACCTATAAATGCAGCTCACTTACATCCATTTAAGAACATACCACTAGTTCAAAAATAACATGAAAATATATCCAATTTAATTCTCATATATACCATTTACACGTTTTTTGGTTTCATCCTCAATATTGTTCCTATAGTACTTTATTTCCAAAGGATTGATTAATATAAGATCAATATTCTCAACGTAAGTATTACTTACCCTTTAACTCGTTTTATTAATCCTTCTCACCCACCATCCTAAAAAACAATTATAACCATATTTATATAATTAAATAATTATAAATATGATATTTAATTTTTATTAAATTGATATTCTAATCATTATATATTCCTCTACCATTCAATTGATAAAAATGAAAATATTGATCATGCACATGTGTGGACTACTGCCTCCATGAATGAAATGTTTTGTTTTCAATCGCCATCATTCAAGGATGGTTATATAAATTTTTTTAGTGAATTTATAAGTTATTTATTTCATGATTTATATTATTTAAATATAAATTTCTCATTCCCTAAATAATATTACAAATTATCAATCATCTAAAAATAACTACATAAAAAACATACTAGGATGGAATCTATATATTTATAATTTATAAATTATTTTTAATTTAAATTATTCTTAATTCTATTAAAAATTATTACTAATAACTTTAATGAAATTTAATAAATTTTATTATACTTTTTTTTGATAATGATATGATAACAAAATAATCTCTTCCATGCCATACTCACACATGGATAATACCATGTTCATGTTGGGATTATTCAACCACCTACATGAAAATTATATAAATTTTGGTCAATGAGAGAACTGCAAACATAATATTGGCTATTAATGACTAAATAATTATTAATTTTATTCTGGAATTATAATATAAACATTTAACATGCTAATTTAGACAACATCATTCGTTTGTTATAAATTCCCAAAACAGGATCATCAATGACTCTAAAATCATGAATCACAAATAAACTCTTTATGAAATGTAAATTTAAAATTATACATAATTATTAAAATTCAATTATATTAAATTTTATGATCCATGAATGATAAATTTGGGATAATAATGAAGAACAACCCCACTATTATGAAACTAGTTCAAACAATCAAGATTTATCACACCCAATATTGAATATAGAATATAACTAAATTATATATATATATATATAAAGAATAATTATAAATAAATTTTATAAAATGTTATATATATATTAATAAGGTACTATAATATGTGACTAATATAGTTTTTTATGAAGAATTTTTAAGCACTATACTGGAAAGTCTGGAATTAAGGTAAAGGGTTCATTGTCTGAAATTTAATTTTTTGAGAAATTTTTCATATTTTAAACCCCGTTATCTCTAATATAGATTGATTAATTTAAAATTATTATATTTCAACATATTCATATAATATATGGTGTTTTCAGATCCATATCTTGTTCTCTCTTCAAATGGTTTTTTTCAAAAGATGAAATGAGTTGTTGGTATCAAAAATCCATTCATTGTGTTGTAATTATTCTTATTGTACTTATTTCTTCTCATATTGGATTCATAAAACATAATATTTTATTTCATGGCTTATTTTTCCTCCCTATATATAATTCATTTTTAATTCAAATATTTTACGTTGATAAAATTATTTCCCAAAAAAGAATATCATTGTTGAAAATAATTCTCATCGTCTTTAACGATGGTTTCCCCTAATTGTTCATATTTACCATTCCAATGAATGCTCGCATTTATATTTTGAAACCTAATTTTGTATAATCTAAGTTTAAGTAAAAATTTCCATTATCTATTTTTAAAAGGTAGTTTTTCTAATCTTTTTATATTGTGATATTTCAATGATTATATTTTAAAATAATTAAATTTTTTCTCTTTCATTACTGTTACTTTTATATTCCACTCAAAATATCATTAGGAAAATCATTAGGTATTTTGTAGTATCCATTTTTTAATGTAATGTTTCTAAAATTAATTGTTTTTAAAAGTTTCGAATTCATCTTTTTTACTATAACTTTGGAATTTGACCCTTAAATTCAAGTATTTATGATTAGGTTAAAAAATGTTTTATAAAATCTATTTTAATTTTTTTCTTCTATGTGGACAAATTGTTTCACCATTTTAATAAATATTTTCAATTAATATTACATCCATGTTTTAAACTAGATTTAAAAATAATACAAATTTATAATGACTGTAAAATTATAATGTTCATTTTCTCGTATTTTTCAAAATGATTTACCCAATTACCTTGAAAGGGTATTTTAAGTCATTTTGATCATCCTATATTTGTTCCTATGATTTTTTATTATGATACCATCCACCTTTTTTATTTCTATAGATTATGATAATATTTTTTATTATCATGTAACACATTTCATAGTGTGTTAATTATACAGTTATGGAATTATTATTATCTCTTTACATTGAACACATAATGTTATACATATGAAGGGTGCACCCTGATAGTGATCCAATGAAAAGAATAAAGATTTAATCTCTAGATATTTAATGTAAATGAAAACATGGAATAATTCCATGGTAATGTTTTATGATACCAATGTAATAAAACATTGTAATATGAAGGGTGTGCCCTGATAGAACTCTAATTAACCGGGTAAAGAATTAATCTCTAGAGACTAAATGTTCATGATACCATTAAATCACTCCTTGGTAATGATTTATGATACCTTATTGAATATCCTTGGTAAACGACTTTAAGTGAATTTAGTGGTAAAATTCAGTGATATTCTTCTTAATTTATCATGTATATATTTTATCCACATTTTCAAGTCAATATTAATGTAATTTTTTTCATATTATTCAATTTATTATTATGTTCTTGTTTTTATTTTATTACTTAATTATTATCCATGATATTCTTTTATTTCCTTTAATATCATATAATGATCATCAAAGCTCGCCCAATTCATATGTTTCCATTTCCCTATGTTTATGAATAAAATTAACAAGTTTGATCTGTTTAAAAGTGTATCAAATGTGAAGAATATGTGTTAGATGTTGAATACTTGTTATTTATTAAGAAGTCACTTATACAATGGGAAAACATTCAATTAGTTGGTAGACATGAGATTAGTTAGTTACTATTTTTTCTAACTCTCTAAAATAGTAAATATAAATTGTATTTTGCATTTATGTATTTAAATATTTTCTAACAGTTGTGTAATTGATAGGGTTATGTTATGGGGTCTCACAGTTTTTCTTGGAGTAGGGTATAGATAAATTTATAGGTTTTATGTTATTTAAGGATGATTTAAGGGTTTATTAGTTATTTATGATCAAAATTTAAAAGGTTTTGATAACCCATTAGGTTAGTTTATGTAAAATTGAATATTTTATGAATTAAAATAAAAAAACATTAAGGAAAAACCAAGAAATAGGTCTAAAATAACATCCTGATGTTTGGTAATGCTGAGATTGTGTGGATCTCTAGTAGTTATGTCCATGTATGGATACTTAAAAGTGGATGTTGTTAGGGAATATAAGAACCATGGGGTAATCATCCGTGTTTTTCAAGACCTGGGTGCCACTAAATGGTGCCATGAGTCGGTGGTCTACATGACCTCAAGTGTTTATCCTCATATGCTATAGGATTTCAACTAGTAGTGGGGGCTTAGGATTTGTTCTTGGGGATATAATTACATCAAATCGGAGTAGAGATAATGGATTTTGATATATAAAAAAATGGATTGCAATAGTGGAAGCATAATAATAATGAATAACTCAGTGGAACTAGATATAAAAAACCCAATAAATAGATAATAATACAGAAAATATGGAAACTAAATAATATAAAAAAATTATAATGTCATGTCATGTCTATATAAATCTATAAAATAGGTATACATTGCATCATGAAATACATGCTATGAATAGAATTAAAAAGAATCCAAAAACAATCCAGCATCCTGAGAATTGTCTCCATTATCTACTACCAAATTCCAATCTTAAAGCAAGAAAGATACTCATCTGGAAAAAGTGTGATTCTTATCCTTATCCACACCTTCATACAAATAATTTTTCCTAGTAAAAATGGTGGATTAGATAGTGTGTGAGATAAATATCAGTCAGATACCACCAATGATGTCTATAAAATTGAACATATGAATATAAACTAATAATGTTCTGGTATATATAAAGGTAAATATAGTACATAAAAAACCAATACCTAAATCATCCTTTCCTAGTGTTTGAACATGTATCATTTAATTATTTATGTTCATGTTTATGTTAAGTTTCAACCATACTTTATATGATAGATATAATGCAAGAGGATCCACTGTGTAACCAAGGAATCCTATAATTATGATAATAATGATTGATAATCCACATTAAAACAATTTTCTCCTTGACCTCGTGGTTTAATCCAACTCAGAAATAATAAATATTCTGGTAATAAGGGGTAATAGTGTAATCAAAGGGGTGTGCCCAAGGAATTCCACAGTAAATGGTTCTAACTGAGTCCAAGGATCTCACACAAGGAAAAAAATATCTAATAAGGAATGAACCAAATGGAGTGAATCTATGGACCTCCATCTCCCAATACATCAAGCTAGATCCAGGGACCGGGCCCATTGATGTGAATCCATACTGGTCATCCACTAGTATACAAGGCCCATGTTCCAAGGTGGACATCTCCTTTAGAAACTGTCTCCTTAAATTGGAATGGAATCATTTGAGTTATTAAGGAATAACCTTGGGAATCCAAGTATATCACAATTATGAAAACTCCTATGAAGATAAGAAGATCCATCATAAATAGTCACCTTATATGTAATTCATTATTCATTTTAGGACATTTAATACTCATGAAATTTATTAGTACAATAGTTTCATTATATTTCTTTTCATATTAGGTGAGAAGGATAAAAATGACATTCAAACAATTAAATTAATTATAAGAGGATGGGCCATGTTTTATCTACAAATGAAAAAATCTCAAATAACAATTATTTAGGTTCATCCATTACCATTTTTATAACATGAAATGGATATATAATTAATTAAACTAATTACAATTCAGCTCCATAATTATTTATTAGGTTCATTTCATTCCTTTCATTAAAGAATTACATGGGGTATTAAGGACATGAAACCAATTCTATTGTTTTATAGAAATAATTTTACATGTGATATATATAAATATACTTTAAAATTATTGTTCATTAATTAATTTAAAAAACATATCTAATCATGGTCAAGCCCAAGCACAACTAAACCATGACCCTGATAGACATACATGGGTCACTAGGTAATAAATAAAGAAACAGCCTACATGGGGTTGAAAATATTGAAGAAATAAACATCAATAATTTGATGAAAATTTATATAAAGGGACCTATTATATGAAAATAATGATTATTATAAATCCATATGATTTTTATGACACACCACCCAGTGAAACCAATGTATGGACATTGAAGAAAATTTTTACAAGATAATATTTAAGGAAAAATTCATAGACCACCTAGCTTATTCCTATGGTACTCTATTCATCTAGTATGATCCATTATTTTTTACTAGATTTAATTAAAATTTAATAATGGATCAACCATCTACAAATAATACTTATGAGTCGGCATCGAAATATAGTGGTTGAGGTAAATAAAAACAATGAAATGCATAACATGAATAGAGTTCTTACTAAAGTGCATTAAACTAGATAAATGGATATTGAATCAGAGTCAGGATGGTAGAGATATATAAGTACTTAGATTAGTATTCTTTGTTTATCTTCAACATAGGATAAGGGGTTACCCAATATAGGGAATACTAAATGAAGAGGGTTTTTTAGTTTTACGTGCACTTGGAAAAATTGTATTTTTTCCAAAATCTATAGGGGTCGAATTGTTTGTCTGTGTTTTTTGCCAAATCATGTTTCAACCATGACCACCTCAATAAATCAAGTGTTAACTCACACAGTATGAGAACCCATGTGCTAATCTTTCCTTTTGGATCTATGAATTACTGTAGATATTCTGCATGGTTTTTTGGTCTTGGGCACATGGTTAGATAATGTTTTGACCTTATTTTCCCTCTAAAACATCCCAAATAGTAAATAGAAACTGTACCATATGGGATTCATGGTTCTTACTAACCGTGCTTCCAAATTATATCTTCCACTAGACTAGGTTTTGAGTTCGGAATAATACTCGGACCCCCCCCCCCCCCCCCGAAGCTTTTGTGATCCCCTTAAGTATCCATAATAGGTCCAAGAAAAGAAATTAGACTAAAGTTTAAAGGATCCATACATCATTGGAAAACTGAGTTCTAATAGTCTTCCCACCTTAAAGGAACATGTCCCTGATATAGCATTATAATAGTGGATTAACAATGTCATAGAACAACTCCAGCCACTAATAACTTATGTTGACATCCCACTCATAGTTTCTGTCATGTTCATGGTTGGGCTACCATATCTCCCATTATAATGGTACATACCAGCCTTATATATCCTTTTTTATTCGATAAATGATATGTATATGATTCTACATAAACAAATAATAATCCCATAACTCAGCCTCCTTGGGATTAAAAGTATAAGATGAGTCGACATGGTAATGGCGAGGTTATGAAACATGGAATATTCTATGCATGTTATGATACCTATGAGGTAGTAGAAACTGATAAGATATTTTTATGACTCTATCTAAGATCTTATATGTACTAAAAAAGAGAGGTGACATATTATATTTCCTCTTTATTCATATGTTTCTATGTCTATGTGATACCAACAAGTTAAAATGATCCATTACCTCAAACTACCAAGGTTGTTGATGGTGACCAACGTAAAATTATATTCTATACTGAGCCATAAACATCATCTTCCTAGTAAATTATACCTACTCTAATGTCTCTTTCATGAGATGAGGATCAAGTATCACTACTTCTATTACATTTAACTATCTTAGGAGTGAAAGATATTGCCTACCGTACAAGGCCTCATATAAAGCCATTTAAATTATCTCATGAAGGATATTATTATAGCTTAATTCTAATAGAGGGATATTCTTATCCCAATAAATTCTAAAATAAATGATCCATGCTTTGAGTGTGTACTATAACACTTGTATCATCTATTCTAATTGGAAATCTATATTAGGGTGAAAGGATATTATCAAAACCACATGTGTGCCTATAGCCCTCTATGACCCCTGATAGACACTTGATATGAAATGATCATCCCTATGTGAAATAGTAGCATGTGGGACCTCCTGTTGTCATATGACCTCATGGACACACATTCTTCCCAACTCATCAACAGAACCCAAATAAGAAGGATGTGGGATCATATTGTCAATTGATCCATGAATACCCAAACCACATCACTACATCAAGGTGTCCCTGATAAGCTATCTATAAAATCCCTCAACAAATCCTCCCATTACTATTTCAAGATATGAAACAATTGTAACAGGAAATTAGGCCAAAGGTGTTTCACCTTCAACTTCTGACTAGTGGAACACCTAGTGATAAAACCTTCTATCTGAAATTTTATCCTAGGCCACTAATATAGATGACACTTATTCTAATTCATATTAGATATTTTTAGATGAAATTCACATTGAGAAGTGTGGGACAATCGAATAAATTCTTCTCATGTATCAATGGTAACCTATATATTCCCATGTATAAACATGATGTTGTCTCTATCAATAGACTAATCTGCAGGTAGGTCCTCACCAGAAATACTCTCCTAGAGAACCAACCCATTAGGATTTAAAAACTACCTACTCCTCACCCTATCAAGGAGAGAATAGGTAAATAAAAATGAACCATGTAAATGATGGTTCTGAATATATTGAAAATCTAGTTTCATCTTATAAAAAAGGTCCATCAATTCCTCTTTATCAATAACTTCTTTTACGGCCTATGCCTAAGTCATCTGGAAAAGAATATCAACAATTGTTTTTCCATTTTCAAGTGTAAATGAAAGATCAAAAACTGAATGAATGAATATATTTTACCTATATTCACTATTTGAGACTCATCCCATGCTGTATAAAGATATATTTGAAGCTATTTCTGTCCGTATAATCTACAAATATCTCACCCATAAGATTGTGTATCTATAAATGTAAGGAATAAAAAAAATTCACGTTTGAGGTCAAGAATTGGGTAGTTATTATAATGAGGTCTCAATAGGAGAAACTCATATTCAATGAATATATTCTCTTGTATAAAAACAACTCTCGTAACAATGCCTAATGCATTGCTAAATACTATATAGTCTATTCTTGGATTTTTCATAATCAGAATCTATGCTAAAGTAATCTTTCCTTTGATCTCTTGAAAGTATTATCACACAATTCATACCATAATAACTGCATAAACTTATTTGTAAGAACCTTTAAGAGGTAAAATAATGTGTGATAAGTTTTATATAAAAGGAATGTAATATCTAGTCATCCCCAAGAAATGCCATATATCATGAACATTGTTGGGAAAATCCCCGGAAACCACAATACTCACCTACTCTAGGTCAGCTAATAATTTTTATTCATAGATAATATGACCTAGGAAGTGAAATTTTCCAATCTATTAGTGAACTTATAAATCATTACATATATATAATTTTCTCGCAATGTATTCTAAATAATCTAAAGATATTTGACAAGGTCTCTTCAAGTTTGAGAATACACCAAGATGTCATCAACAAAAACCCTGAAAAATGAATACAGATTGGGGTGGAAAAAAAATTCATTAAATCCATAAAAACAATAAGTGTGTTCAAATGACCAAACAACATAATAAGATACTCATATAAACCATAAGAAATTTAGATAGAAGAACATGGTATATTTAAAGGCCTGACTAACACCTATTGGAAACCCGATATAAGGTTGATCTTCTAGGAAAAGATAAATCTTAAAATATGGTCAAGGAGATCATCTATCTGAGGCAATAGATACCTTTTCCTAACCATAAGGATTTTCAACTATCGATAATCCAAACATAGCCTAGTGGTCATTCCCTCCTTCTTAGAAAAAAGCATGAGTGTACCCAAAGATGAAGTGAAAGGACAAATAAAACCCTTATATTCTATATCCTCTAACTATTTATTGAGATACTAGAGCCTAGTATATTCTATTATATATATATGAATCGATATTATAGATACTATTGGAATAAGCACAATTATAAACTCAACGTCACTCTCAGAATGTAACTAGAAAATCATTGGGAAAACATCCTAGAAATGATATATTACTAGAGAAAGTTAAATATGTTGAATGAAATAATCCCGCATAAAAGACTATAAATTTGGTTGGATACTCCACCTAGACTGAGATTCTTTGGTTCAGCTCTACTATCCTTAACATTCCACTCATGTAACACCTTGAAAATTCAAAAATATTAACTTTTATTTGATAGCATGTTTGTAATGCAACACAAATCATAAAAAGGAATACAACAACTAAATAAATTATATTATATATTATATTTGGAATAAATATAAAATATTATATATCTTATAGTTCACAAAATACATAGTAACCATACATCACACATAATAATGGCGTTCTTCAATAAAATGTGTTACACGCATAACTGAGTTTTACTGAAAAACAATATATTATTAAAACATTATTATTTAATATAATATGTCATTAAATAATCATTAAATTAGTATTTATAAATATTATTAAATAACTTATGAAAATTTATGGTTTATAAAAATTCATAAGGGACCAATTAATTAGAAAATAATTTAAAAACAAATTGAATATAAAATAAATGTTGTTATGCTCAAAAAAGTGTTTTATACAAATAAATTAAATTAATTACTTTTATTGTGTGATATTAATGATATATATATTATATGGAATAAAATATTTTTTTATAATAATCCAATTTATTTTACCAGCATAATATAAGAATAAATCCAGTTTTACGCTTAAAAAAATATTTTTACAAAATGGAAATATTCCACCTTTTAATGGTGAACCTATTTTCAAATTGAATTTTAAAACTTATAAATTTTAAATGTAAAAATTAAATTCATTTTTAAAAACATAATTTCAAAATTATCTTTTGTGTAATTTTGATATTTTTCTGTGAACATTCATATTTTTATGAATAGTGAAAACACTATATTTTAATTGAAGACATATTTTTCATCTAATTTATTCATATATTTAAAAAATATATTATTGAAATAAAATTAGAAAAATTATATATAAATAAATCCAATTTAGGTTATTTAAATCAATTTCAAATTTAAATTAGGTAAGAGAATATTTCAATCTTTTGAACATTTTTATTTTAAAAACCTGCTTAGTCATACTATCTGCGAGATTAAATTTAAATTAATTTCTATAACATATGTGATTGGAATATAGAAAAATGGATTCAAAATTTTCAGTCATAATATATTATAATTTATAATAAAATTAAATTATTTTATGAAAAAAATATTACTGAATGTTATTGAAATTAATTACCAGAATTAATAAAAAAATTAGCTTATTAGAAAATATATATTAACCATAAGGGCCAAAATAAACTATTAACTTTTCCAAAAGACATTTTGTGGATATTTTCAACACTATACTCCCATTTATATTATTTGGTACTTTATTGGATCCTCATTAAAAGGATAAAACATGATTGGAATTCCCTCCTTCCAATGTTTACAAGAATAGTACACCTCCACTATTGGAGGAAACACATCCCTCCCACTAATTAACACATCTAAATCCATTTGGATTTCATGAAATCAGACAATATAATATACCAACATACCTCCCATAAAACTAAAAGTATCAATTGTGGTATAATTCAAACTGAAGAAGTATTTATTTATAAATCAAAAAGAGTTACCCGAATAAGAGTTAACATTCTTCAATAATCACTTTTCTTTCATTTGATTCTCCACCTATTCAATTATATTTATATAATTTTTATATAAAAACCTCAGTATGTTAAATATAATTATATTTTTTATTATATTTTTTTATTATATTTTTTCAACATACACTTTAACACACATCTATCAAATTTGGATACACAATCATCTTCTGTGTGTATGGTAGACTATCACCTTAAGAACCTTTGTAGTTTGTTCTTCCATTAACACCTTCCATAGATAAAAATAATGATGAATTTATAATTTATATATGAAATATATGATATTTATTATGTATTTATTCTTTATTAATTATTATATAATATATACCTTCATGTGTTCAATTTTTTGGGATATGATATCACTGTTTGTGGACGTGTAGACTACCACCTTCTCAATGTAGTTGATTTGTTCACACTATACCTAGAATGTATAAAGGATGATTTTAAATAAAAATATGTGGTATATATGAAATAAATATTTTACTATAATAATATATATATATATCACTTAATTTTTATATAAATCAAAGAAATGGAAGTAGTGTTCAGGTGTACAAACAACACATCGTCTCTATGAATGATTTATTAAATTTCCTATCTAAAAATATTATAGATTATTCTAAATAAATATATAATTAATATATATTATAATTAATTAATGTTTTATAGTATGAAGATGATCAAATCTTGATCTATTTAATAAGAATAAAAATAATAATTCAATACATATTCAAGAAACTGGGCAATTAACACCCTAAATATTGAAAATAATGATAGATTGTTAACAAATAGGTAATAATATATTATAAGAAGTTGATATTTGATACTATAAATATGATTTTTGTTTTTATATAATTTAAAATAATACATAAAACTATTATACATTAGGTTAAAGTATTCTCATCGAAATAGAAATGTATGGTAAGAGATGTTCATCTCACTTTTTACATTTGTAAGATAAATTTCATATTCACCACTTAATTATTTTTATGGTGTATTTACTGCCAATTTTTTATTTAATATAATGACTCACTCATTAATCATGTTATTTTAAGTTTCAATATGAATTATCTCACCCGAGGTATTTTTAGATGAATGTTTCCAAGTGGTAAAAGTTATCCTTACAATCTCACTTCCTTGTGTGATTATTTACTTTCTATAGAAAAATTACATTCTTATGATAATTTTATTATTAAAAATTATATAGATATATATATATATCAAATACCCATATAATTTTGTGATGGTTATTATTTTTTCTTAAATCGTATTCCATTTTTACATATGGTGTTTACTTTGAATGTTATTTGATTACCTAGTGACATTTTAATAAATCTGTATCATTTATTCAATGTGGATATTTGATGATAGAGAACATTTTTTATTAATTAAATTAATTATTATATATATAAGGAATACTTTTCAATAGTAGGAAATTGTTTGAGGAACATTTAATGTAATCCCCTTGAGGCATCGATAGTCTCATGAGACGAATCATTTAGCCAAATCATATGGATTTCTACATGATATGCCAACCCGTCTTTTGAATGGTCTTGACTGTAAGGTTACCATTTAACGAGGAAACATGGAATCCAATAATTAAGAATTTACACTATTGAGAATTCAATTATTATTATTATCCATGATATTTTTTCTTTTACATTATATATGGATTCATTTTTTTCTCAATTTATTGATAAATGTCATGTGTTTAAATTATAAAATGTGCCATATTAATTATGACTTAGTGAGATATTTATATGGATTGAGTTCTCAGTTATTTACCATTACATGATGATTATTATTTTTGATTCATTATATCTTCCTCTATACTTACCCTTACTGATAATTTAATCTCACAATTATTTTGATTTCTTTCATTAGGTTATGAAGAAAATATCATTCAATGAGTTTTCAAGGAGGAAGTGAATTATCTATTGTTATGTATTATGTTTAATTTTCTACTTTCCAATGTAAAATTGGTATCATGTCTGAAATTTGGTTTTCCAAAACTACTAAACTTTCATTTATTCTGGATTCTATTCCTTGTAATCTTGATAATGTAATAAAGTAATTCACTTACTTCTATCTTCTATGGATGGTATCTAGCGTTGGTATAAAAGAAATATATTTAGAAAACATGAAAACTATATTTATCAAAACATATATTAGGGATCATAACCCTAAGATAGATGTTGAGAATTAGTATTGAGGAAATATGTATTAATTAACTTACGGTTTATGGATACCAACACTGGATTATGAGATTATGGTTGATCATATGTCTTATGTATTCAACATCTCCTTTAGGTTTTATCTGATGCAAGTCTACATAGATTAAGGATAGTTTAGAATAAATTTAGGGCCATAAAACTTAATAGGTTATTACATTTTTAGGGTAAAATTTATTGGAGGAATAAAGACTTTACATTATAGAGATATGGGATTAAAGTTATTGATAAACATCAGTGTCATTATTATCATTAATGAAGTTGTAATAATAGTCTAGTTAGATTATTATTATTTAAAAATATGTTATATTTAAAACCATAACAAAAAGGTTTTTAAATGATTATATTTCAATAACATCCATCATATTTATTTTTGAAATTATATTAGTATGGTTTTAGAAATGGAAAACATATATGTTGGGTCACAACCCATCAAATCTGAAAAGGTGGTGGGGCATGAACCGATGAATGAAGGATAGGAAGGGTTCCATGCCTTAAACTAGCATAAATAATGTCCTAGGTAACTGAAAATTTCTTCTTTTTTTATCTTCAGGTATACCATTTTATGGTTGAGCAGTAACCAGGTGATACACAAGTTTTTTAAATTTACATATAAAACAATTTCCATCATCACTTACTCAATTCACATACTATCATGTCACAAACCATCATGTCACATCTTGATCCATGAGTTATTCACTTACATCATCTCCACATTATCAAACCTATGTACACTATAAGATTAAGGTGTTTGATGGGGGTACATTCTTGGGGTTCCTCAGATAACATCTACTCATTGGTAATCTCCACTCACTTGAACTTCTCTTATAAGAGATTCTATTCCAATATCACAGGTTGAACCTACACTTGGGATTGGTCAAGTGTAAACCCCCATGATGATACCTATATTTCTTATTCTGACAGATTAGATTCAAACAATACAAATCTACTAGTTTATTACATCAACTCTTCTTCTTGTAGAAATTTTACTTTATCAAAATTTTACTAATAAACACTAATTATATCTTTAAAATTATTATCAAGAGTATATAATTTCAAGTGGTCATATTAAAAAAATTATAATAGAATGAAGATCAAAACTGGTGGTCACATTTCTATTTATATTTACTTCATTAAAAAAATATGTTTTTCGGTGAATAAAATAATATAACATGCATTTTCAGGAAAAAAATAGCATTCAAAAAAATTTCGGTTGTTACATTTTTCCTCAATTTAAAAATTTCATCCTAAAACTTTCATGTCATTATCAAAGTTTAGAAAAGTTGTGGGTATTTTTTTTCACTGTTTCCTATTATTCCCATTTCACTTCTTCATATTTATGGCTCCTCCACAACACTTTGAAGAGGTGGGTAGACTTTTTGCAAAGAAACTTGTCTTTATGGTCCATGATCTCCACCAGTTTCTCCTCGTATAAGAGTTCATGTTCTACATGTGCCACATTTTTATTCAATACATGTGAAGGGTAAGGTATCCACTTCACCAAAAGAGATACCTGAAAAACATCATGAACATGTTATAGGATTGGTGGAATTGATACTGATAGGAGATTGTACCTATGCGAGCAAGGATTTTATAAGTGCCACTATACTTGGGGCTATGCTAAGGTTTCTTTCTAAACAACATGACTCTCTTCTAGGGTGAAATTCAAAAGAACACTTTGTTGCCAACATAAAACTCCAATTCCATTCGACAGATACCAGTATATATTTCTGCCAACTCTGAGTAGAATTTATGTGTTGTTGGATGGAATGAACATTTTCTATCACTCCTTGCACAATATGAATTCCAAGAAACATTATCTAACCTATTTCATCTCAATAAGTAAGACTTCTACATCACTTACCATGTAGTGCTTTATAGGGTTCCATTTGAATAAGAAAATGTAATCTGTTGTTGTATGATAACTCAACTAGTGGGATATGTTTATCCCATCCACCTATAAATTTCCTTGATCATGTTCTTAGTATGACCTCAAGTGTTTGGAAAGTCCTTTTAGACAATCCATCAGTTTGGGGGTGATAGTTCATACTGAAATTCTATTCGACACTCAGAACATGTTGAATACTTCTCCATAATTTTTATGTAAAGCATAGATCATGATCAAATACGATAGAGAGTGGTACCCCATTAAAACATACCACTTCCATCACATGTATCTTGGAAATTTGGTCAAGAGACAAATGTTCCATATTTTAAATGAAATGGAAACTCTTAGCGTGATAGTACACTATTACCCATATTGCATTGTTTCATTTTGATGTTCTCTGGAGACTAGTGACAATGTCCATAGTGATATTTTCCCACATCCATGTTGTTATGGGTAGTGGTTGTCATACCAATTTAAGAAATTATTTCCCTACCATAAATTTTTGACACACCATGCACTATTTAGTGTATTCATAAATATACCTTTTCATGTTATCCCACCAATAGTGAACATGATGGTACATATACATTTTGGTGCTTCTAATATGTGTAGAGAATGTAGAGATATAAGCTTCATCCATCATTTCTTTCTTTATTATTGGAATAGATGGAACAGATTGTCTCGTATGAAATTTTAGTATAACTTCTTGATAAATATTTAACATAAAAAACTTCTCATCATTCACAACCTCTATCTTCATTTTCATCAAAGGATCATCTCTTTGATATTTCTTTATCTTCTCTATGTAATGATGGTGGATAAATCATTTGGGATAGGGTTTTTGATACCCCTTACCTTACAATTCCCATGTCCATTTTTACTAGTTATTTGGATCTCCATAAATCATTATCATAGACAGTATAATGGGGTCATTACTACTTAATAAATCAATAATTTCTTCTTCTATTCAAGATATAATGAATTGATCAATCATAGTCTTTAAGTAGTTCCAACCATATTTTCTGTTTCATGTTTGAATCCATTCATGTGAAAATATACTTATAACTTTTTTGGTATTTGTATATATCAAATTTCTCCTCATAAAGTCAGTTCCTCTAAATATTCAGATAAAAAACAACAACAAACTACTCCATGCCATGCGTAAGATAATTATTTTCCTGAGGCTTAAATTTTTTAGATTAATAATAAATTACATTTTCATTTTTCGTGAGGATGGACCCTATCCCTTTCAGACATGCTTCACAAAAAATGTGAATCCTTCTCCGATAGAGGGTAGTGTTAACACAGGTGCAGTAACCAATATCTTATATAGATCTTAGAAACATCCTTCACACTTCTTTTTTCAAAATAACATAACCCCTTTTTGAGTTATCTTGGTTAGTGGATTTGAAGATTGTGAATTTATTTTAAAAAAAATCTAATAATATCATACTAAAATATAGAAATTATGAATCTTAGATAATATTATAGGATGAGGACACTACTCTACAGCCTTTTTCTTGGAAGGGTCAACTAGGATTCTTTAATTTTTTAGAATTTTCCCAAAGAAAGAAAATTATTATAAACAAAAATAACATTTACTAAACTTTTTAAATAGCCTCTCCTTCGACGGAGTTTTAATATAACCCTTAGATGATCCTCATGCTCCTCATGACTTTTGAAATATATTAGAATATCATCAATAAAAACTACCAAAAAATTATCAAGGTAGTCCTTACGTAATCAATTCATCATTTCTATAAATATAGTAGTATAATTAGTAAATCTGGTAGGAATAAAAATACACAATGTTCCTATTTTGATCAAAATATGGTTTTTTAAATATCTTATTTCCTCTCCCTCCATTTATGATACCCAAATCAAAGATCAATCATGGAAAATAGTTTATCCCCATGTAGCTGGTCAAATAAATTCTAAATCCATTGAAGAGGGTACTTGTTCTTTACTATGATGTTGTTAGTTTCTCTATAATCAATTCATATCCATATTGATCACTCCTTATTCTTCACAAAGAGAATAAGTGCTCCCCTAGAAGACACACTTGTTCAGATAAACCCATTCTCCGAAATATCATGGATTTGTTTCTTTAATTCCTACAGCTTCAAATTTTTCATCTTATATGGGGTCTTAGATATCATCTTGGATATAGGAATGAGTTCAATGGAGAACTCTACATATATTTCTAGGGGAGGTAAATGTAACTCTTCATGAAATACCTCAATGTATTCTTGAATTGAGGGGAAATTTTTTATTCTTATTCTTTTATTTTATTATTTATAATCACATTTCATCTCTATAAATAAGGAAACATGATGTGCTTCTCGACAAAGATTAGGTTAAGATATATCTCAATTGAAATAAACTAAAGGATTTCCATTCAAGAAAACTAATATTTCATTGCTTTTTTAGTTTCTATTAGAATTGTTCTTTGAGATCTAGTCCATCTATGGTATAATATTGAATTCCATAATCAGAATTAATACTATATTTATGATGATATTGTGCTTGGAAAATTGAATACTATAGTTTATATACAATATTTATTCTTGGATAATCCCTCTAATATTATTGATAGATAAATCATCTTCTAGTAGTTCAAAAATTGATTCTATATTCTTTGAAAACATTGTGGAAATAATGGAATGTGTTGAACTAGAAAAAAAATGCAATTTCTAAATATGGGAGAAAATGATAGTACCATCCACAAAATAATTTGGATCTTCAACATTAGCTTATGTTATAAAAAATCATTACCTTTATCCCCTATCCTATACTAAGTTTAATGGCGATTCCACTCCATTAACATTAGATTTAGATAGTTTTTGGATAAGTTCCCAAGATATCCACACTAGAAGCACATGAATTCAGGTATGGTGTGCACCATAATCCCTATTTTGTTAGTGTTGATAAGTTTAGGTTTTACCTAAATATGAAAATTTTGATCAATATGGACATATCTTTCACACAAGTAACATTTCATAATTCTGAGAAAACAATTCCTAGAATGTTTTATCCCACATTTGTTACATTTGTAAAGGTTCCCTTGATTTCCTCCTCTTTCATAATAAAATTTATTCTATAATCTTATAACTATTTATATATTGTTTTCTTTCAATTTTCCAGACTACTATATCCACCCCTTCATTGTACTTCAAATTGTCTCCTCATAACATTCATAGTCTTGATTGGATAGATTCTTCTATAGATGAGGTCTTAGTCACTAAAGAATCTATCAACTTTTCCATTAGGATTAATTTAAAATCTAGTGGTGTAGTGAGAAAGCCTTGTAATGTTCATCTTATAGCATCCCAGAGATACATTTTCCTTATACTTCAACTCGAAGAATTCCATCTCCATTTTAGTTCACATCAATCAGGAGAAAATGTTTTTTGAAAATGGTTCCCCTAGAATATTCCCACTTAATAGGTTCAATATCCCTTCTTAGATTTGTTTTTTTAATCAATGTACACCACATAACAGCTTCCCTCTCTATGTGGTACACAACCAGGGTTACTATCTTGTTCCAAACAATGGAGTACAGATCTTTTCTCTAGAGCTTTATCTATTTTTCAGTAATCAATGAGTCAGTAGATCAACCAAAAGAAATGGTCATTGAAATAAAAATGACTCAAAGGAAAGTTTTTTCCATTAAAGAGAATCTAGTCTCTAATCTTCATTCATGTTATTTCTCATAACTCAAATCAGTTGATTCATTATTTCCATGAAGATTTCCTTTTCGGATTCCATTAGAGGGGCATATGTTCTTGGTCTATTATGCTCAGCATTTACACAGCTCCTCCAATTTCCCAATATTTTCTAAAAGATGAAAAAATAGTATAAAAAATAAATTTTCATTATATAAAAATTCAAGAATAATTTTAGGTCATAAAACATAACTATGTTATTCATTAAAAACAATTACATTCTCTACAAATCCTTCACAATGGTTCATAAAAATTAAATGATTATCTAAGAATATCCCCTGGGAGTGTCAAATTGAGTCTATAGTAAGGCCTCTAGTCATTTCCCATGTTCCGCCGAGTCAGTCCCAACGCACCTTGTCAGATATTTACAACTATGTCCATTTCTTCCAGAACCACATCCACTATTTCATATCTATTATGTAATTTCTTTACTCAAAAACCACTCATTTAATATTTTACCAAAATACCTGGATGTTAAACTCTTCTCTATGGTTATTAATAAAGTGTTAAAATTATAATTTCTACAAATAACTAAACCAAAATTTGATACCAGATATGACATCCTTCTTTTTTATTATATAAACTTTTCATTACATTTTACGAAAATAGAGGATCTTTTAATGTTTAGTTTCATGGAAAAAATGTAGAGAAAACATAAAAACATAAAAAATTATTCTATTCCACTTGAATTGTTTCATAATAGGTTAATAAAATTTAAAATTATAGAATCTCATATCCTAGGGACATACATCAATGGAAAGGCTGAGCATAAGGCCCAGTAAGGTAGGTGAAACAATTTACATGTGATCTTGAAGAAAAATCAACAAGAATATAATGACTATTATTATGGAATTCAAAAGAGAACATGAGGAATATCCTAAATAAAATAACATTAATAATAAATTTTAAATGGGTATAAAACATTTATTTTAAAATTCATAATCATGTCACCAAGTTTTGTCATCGAGGTGTCCTAAATATTTTCAAGGTTATTCACCAAGATATCATAAAACATGTAATCTATAGAGAATAAATTATTTACCAAAATCATTGCAGTGCATTCAAGGAGAACCATTTAAATGTATTAATTAAAATGAGCCACATATATCATAATAAAAAAATACATAAATAACCTTTGTAGAATAAGAGAAATGGGTTCCATATATAAATCATGTTGTTTTATAGAAAACTTCTTAAAGACAAGATCGTTATGTCATTATTAGCACATGAAAAAAGGAACCATGTTTCTTGTATGGTAATAACACATTAAAATTTATAATTTTGAAATCTAGGTTAATAACAACATAAAATAAATAGTTTTTGTTATTCAAAAAAGAAAATAAGATAATTTCTTGAAACAAATAGAGATATTTTTTGAAGAAATTTCAGTAGCCTAACGAGTATGAAGTAGGGTTTTAGAAAACGAAAATAAGGGATTGAACAAGGGAATCCTATTAATAAAGGAATCTTAATAATTTGAAGTTATATAATAAAATTAAAATAAAAAAATATATTTTTTAATTTTAAAGACGAACTTTATAAAAAGGGAACTTGAATGGAAAATAGAAGTGGAAATTTCTGTTTCCTTGAAGAGTAACTCCTAAAACATGAACATTTGTACCATTGGGGCTTGAGGAAAACCTGTTATGTCTAATTGGAAGGTATAAATATCCTAAATTCAAGTTGTATGAATTGGTAATGATAGATAATGGAGAAATGGGTCTATATTTATAGAAAAAGGGAAGGATTTTGTTTAATTTCTTTGGACACCTAGGTTCCGGTAAATGAAAATCCATGGAATTTTACCATGCTATTTTTAAATTATATTGGAAACTTGGGAAACCTTTTATCTTAGATTAATCCACAAGATTCAAAAATAATTTTATATTTCTTATTTTGGAATGGGAAAATAAATTTTTCACAAAATAATATTTTTATGTGTTCAACATCCATTTTAGAATTTGAAAAGTGAATTATATTTTTTAAAATTGGTTAAAATATATTATAAAAATTGATATTAATTAAATAACAAGTTCTGAGACGTGGATTAGTGTTAAAATATTATTACATCACTAAGATATAATTATTATGTCACTAAATGTACAAAAAAACAAAAAATTGTATTTTTTTTCTATTCACTAAAAAAAATTTCTCTTAAATTTACCCTAAACTAATTTTTACATGATGATTTAAAAAATTATGGTAATTCTATCATAATAATTTTTTATGTATGAAAACTTTAACTTTTATATAGTAACAACCTTATTTATTAAAAATAATAGCAGATAGAAAATGCCCAGTAAAATTTTCAACACTTGAAATAAAATTATTATTTAAATTTAAGTAATAGTGTTTTAAATAATAATATTTCATTAAAATTAATAATATTTAAATTATATTATTTTATTATAATAATTATCTATTTTTTATAAATTATAATATTTTTTTGAAAAACTAATTTAAGAAATTCCATCTCAATTTTAATAAGAAAAATTATTCTTAAAACTGGAATAATGGAATAAAAGTATTATTTATAAAATGGAATTAAAAACTATGATTGGGACATATGACACAATATTAAACCTGTGTACGCCCTAAGAGTAAGGTGTGTGATGCAGGTAATTTCATGGAGTGCCACAACTAACATCGATATAGTGGTAGTCTTTACTAAATTGAACTTCTCTGGTAGTTGATTTAATTCAAAATACACTTTTTGAAGCTCAGATTTGGCTTGGTCAATTGTGAATCCCTGTAATGATTCCTCCCTCCTATGTTTCGAAAGATGGGATTAAAATGGATAAAATCTACTGGTAGAGTCCATTGATTATTATTTTTGTAAAATTTTCTATTTTGAAAATTTTACATACAAAACTAATTATAATATTAAAATTAATATACATAGTATATAATTTACAACATTCATACTAGAAAATGTTCATAATTTACTAACGAACATGTAACGGTCGAAACGTGGTTGTCACACCTCACATTATATTCACTTCATAAAGAAAACATGGCTTTGTTGTGGAAAAAATAATATTAAACACATTTTTAGAAAACAAGTATCATTTAAAAAATTTCGGGTTTTTACATCTCATACACCATCATGGGAAACCCTAGGTCAAGAGGGAAGGAGGAAAAACAGCGCATACAAGCCATAAGTTAGGTTTTGATCATTTTTTTATTTTTCTTAGTTAAATAAGTTGATAAGTAAATATTAATAATCAATTAGTATTGTTTATTTTTTGTTTATATATTAATGTATTAACCATTTTAGTCTTGGTAAATAATTAGATAAAGACATAA
Source organism: Viscum album (assembly GCA_963277665.1). Taxonomy (NCBI): domain Eukaryota; kingdom Viridiplantae; phylum Streptophyta; class Magnoliopsida; order Santalales; family Viscaceae; genus Viscum; species Viscum album. Next base: position 1,671,335,034 of record OY728146.1, on the reverse strand, counting down.
TAAACTTGTTTTATGGGTCTTATAATCTGTAAAAACTAAATTTTAGAGCTTCATAAATAAAAAAAATCTATTTTAGGACATCAATTTTCGCACATGTTCTGAAAGAGGGGATATTTGTGACTTTTTCTTCATTTGTAATTTTATCTTTTGTGTTGTATTTCTACATTAGAACATTTCCTCTTTTCTTGTCCAGTACCTTTACTTTTATTTATTAAAATTTTGAGCCATGGATCTTTACTTGGCTAAGCCGTTCAAGTAAAAAAACATTGAAAGTGGTAAACCTCTAGAGACTTTATGGTATATTTAATAACTTAATTAAATTTGATATATTTTATAGCTTTCAAGGCCCACAATACTAAGTTTTCTTGTGCATCATGGAACAATACTTTTATTCAATGTCTTGTGTAACATGTAATACCAGGTTTTATAAAACAACAATAAATTATTAAAAATATATTATTTAATATAATAAGACATAACCTAACCATTAAATTATAATGTATGCATTTTACTATCTAACATAAGGAAATATATGGTTTATAAAATTTTATTGTTTACCAATTAATTTAAAATAAATGTTAAACCAATTGAATATAGAAGAATTGTTTGTATGATCACAAACATTTTTTATCATAATAAACTGAATTAATATCTATTATTGAATGATATTAATGATATATATATACATAAATATTTGTAATAAATAATTTTTTTTATATTCATCCAATAAATTTGGCATGCATAGGATAAGAATAAATCTAGTTTTACGCTTATGAATTGTATTTTTATGAAAAGGAAATTCTGTCACTTTTTAAGGGAGAACCTATTTCAAAACTGCATTTTGACACTTTTATGAATTTTATATTTCATTATTTACTTAATTTTTGAAATGGTAACACCAAAATTATCTTAGGTTGAGGTTTTAGTATTATTTGTGAAGTTTTATTTTTTGATTAAGAGTAAAAAATACAGAATTTTAATTGAAAGTTTCCTTTTCATCTATTTTTTATGATAAATAATATTTTCAATTAGGTTTTATGTAAACTTATATTAATTATACATAAATTAATCCATTTAGGTAATTAGAATCAATTTCACATTGAAATTATATATAAAAATATTTCAAACTTTTGATTATTTTCACTATAAAACCAACATTGTCGTCCCGTCTGTGGGATTAATTTTAAATTTTTCTATAATAATTGTAAGATTTGAATTTAGAAAAATGGATTCCATATTTGGGATGATAATAATTTATAATTTCTAATAATATTAAATTTGTTTTTAAATAAAATATTAGTGGAAGTGATGAAAATTAATTACAGCGATTATGAGAAAAACTAACTTAACATTGCAGTAAACCTTAAAAATAAGTTCCAAAATGAACTAGAAATGTGTAAAAAATAAAATTTATTGATGTATTTTGAAAATATCTTCCCTTTTATAATTTTTTTTCATTATTGGATCCACTTTAAATGAAAAAACAAATTGGTGGTATTCACTCTTTCAAAAATATACAATAATTCCACTCCTCCCCTATAATAAGATACTCACCCTGCCACTTATTCACAGCTCTTAAGACCTCTCTCTATCTAGAAAACTAGTGAAATAAGTTCAAAAAATCCCCAAATTCATCATATAAGCCTGAATTTTGGAATAAATCTAAGCAAAGATGTCTTTTGGTATAAACAAAAAACAGATACCCAAATTAGAGGTAATGTACTTTAGCAATCACTTATGTTTCATTTAGTTATAGAATTATTAATTTTTTATATAATTATTATATAATAAAATAATCATCTTAAATATATTTATATTTCGTAATTATAATATTTCAACCTAAACTTTTACACACATCCATCAAAGTGGGATACACAATCATCATTCGTGTGTATGACGGACTACCGCCTCACGAAAATATGTCATTCTTTATCCATTACCACCTTTAATGGTTGGAAATAATGATTTATTTAAAGTTTATATATGTTATATATTATATTTATAATATATTTATGCTTATTTAATTCTTATATAACACATACCATCATGTTTTCCAATTTGTGGGGATACGATAACATCGTTTGTGGATGTGTGGATTGTCGCCTTTTCAAAACAATATGATTAATTCACGATATATGTATATTAAATTAAAGATGGTTTTTAAAAAAAGTGTGCAATATATGAAATAGATATGATACTATAATGATAATATAAAAATATATAAATCACCTAATTTTTAAATATGACTAAGAAATGAAAGTAGCGTGCATATGCACGTATGACTTAGTGTCTCCTTTAACGATGCCTTTAATATCCTATCTAAAAATATTATGGATTATTATAAATACATATATAATTAATATATATTATAATTACATCATTTTCTGAATTCTGGATATGATTAATCATGACTAATGTGCAAAAAATAATAACAACTCAAAACATACTCGAAAACAAGGCAATTAACACCTAAAATAGTGAAAATAGTGACAGATTATTAACAAATTGAAAAAAATATATTATAAAAAATTAATATATGATATTATAAATATTATTGTGGTTATTTTATAAGTTAAAAAAATTCTTAAATCTATTATACCTGAGGATAAAGGACATTCACCCAGATAGAAATGCAAGGTATGGGTTTTCATCCCACTTGTATACATCTGCGTCAAAAAGGTCATGTTCACCACTTACTTATTTTGTGTGGTGTATGTACATAAACATTTTCATTTAATATCATTATTAACTCAAAAATAATGATTTTTTAATTTTCACTTGGAATTATAGTATCTAATGGTTTTTTAAGTGAAAGTTACCTTGGGGTAAAAGTTATCTTTATAATCCCACTTTCTTTTATGATTGTTAAATTTATCATTAGAAATTCAATTCATTATGATCATTTTATTATTATAAATTAATTTAATATGAAATATCCATATTATTTTTTTATAGATAATTTTATTTCCTACACCACATTCCATTTTTAAATACATTTTTTACTTTAAAAATTATTTTATTATCTGAGGTCATTTTGAGAAATCTATATCATTTATTCAATACCAATATTTGATGATAAGGTAGTTCTTTTATTAATTAAATCCATTATTTGACATATAAGGGAATACTTGGACATGTACGACGTCGGTTTGGTATCCTTTTATGTATGTTCCTTGATGCATCGGTAATCTCATGAAAATAATCGGTTGGCCAAATAATATGGGTTTCTAACTGATATGATAAAACATCTTGTGAAAGGTCTTGATGGTTAAGGTGCCATGTACCAAGGAAAATGTAATCAAATAATTAAACATTTCCTTCATTGAGAATTCATTTATTATTATTAGCCATGATCTTTTTTCCTTGACATTGTCCATGGATTCATTTCATTCTCATTTGTTTTATTAAATGAGAAGTATGTCAGTTATCAATCATGCCATATTGATTATGCCTTAATGAGATATTTATATGGAATATGTGTTTATTTAGATACCTTTCCATAATTATTATTATAATTAGTTTATTGTTTATTCCGCTCTATATACTAGTACTGAGCATTTTGTACCACCCTTATTTCGTTTCCTTTCCCCATGTTATAATGAAAAGACCTTGGAATGAGTTTTTAGGGAGTCATTTTATTATATTATATTATTTATTATGTTTGATTTTATATTTCCCAAAATAAAATGGGTGTCATTTATGCATTCTGATTTCAAAAACAGTTGATTGTTCGGTCCTTGAAGATATTAGACCTTATAATCATGTCCATGTAACAAAGTAAGGCACTAACTCTAGGATTCTATGATTGGGGTGATATAAATCACGCATGTAAATATAACTATTGTCCCCTAGTGATGTGAATGATACCTCATGGTTATAGCTTTCCATATATGCATGATATGAAACCAGTAATTCCATCTTAAAAATGACATTAAATCTTGTCATCTCGAGGATGAAGAGGTCTCAAAATAAGGTATAACTACATATGTCACGAACTAGCCCAGGTCGACCCTGAACCAATCACCCGAGCCAGCCTGTGACATGGCACGAGGGTCATTCTTGATCCACATGGCCTGGAAATTAGTGTCGGCCATCAAAACTAAACAAGTGGGAATGATTTAGCCCATAAATGAAAGACAAATAACTAAACAAAAACATAATAGTTGAAAAAAAAACTAGGAACAATGGGAAAAATAAAGTTGTACATACCTCCATGTGACCCTATGGGTCACCACCAACCTCAAACCAACATCACTCTATGGAAACTAAATCCAAGCAAGGTGTTGTAACCAAGGCTAAAATAAGGTAAAACTATAGGCGTGAGTATTAAAACTCAGTAACCATGCCAAAACAATCTATTTACATATGTATTTACATTAAATAAAAGATCCATCAATTTCATGCTTTAAATACAATATATAAAAGCAAGAATTTCTACATGTTACTCTAAAGCAATGTACGAGACATTTCCATTATTCAATTCTCAAACCCAAAACAAATATTTTAGTGAAATTTTAATGTTTTCAAAGGTAAATTGTTGTTTGTATTTTCATATTTTTACAAAGATGATGAAACACTTTCATTTGAAAACCATTTTTAGAAACCTAACCCAATCCAGTTTACCAATTTCCAAGGAAAATAATATAAAAAAATATACAAAAGAAATCACACAACAAAGGAAATATAAGTATACACATAATCATCTGAATCACTACTTCATGTAACAAAATTTGAGTAGACAGAGATAAAACCAAGAGACTGAGAATAAAATAGAAGAAACTAATACATGAGACCTCATCCTCATTGACATGTCACACACAATGAAATCAAAACTCCGAAAATTCTCGGCCATCCTTTCTTAGGAAGGCCGAGAGAAAATCCCATAGCAATAAACCCAATATATCCACCTACTATGGGCCACTGGTCAATACCATAACCTACCGGTGCAACAATAATTCTCAGAATATTCTCTCAATATGCCAGGTTCTCATGTCTCCAGTATTTAAAAATGGGGTGATCCAACTGATTCCATCCGAGCATCCAATCACAAATATATATAATAATATTGCACAACAGGTCTCACCCTGAGTCATCCCAAGGAAAATGTCCCTCTCCTATCTACCATTGATCACAGGGATGTCCTACATAGTGGACCCCCATAACATATAACTCAACCAAAGCAAAGGGACCACATCTGAGTCATGTTTTCTTGAGATAACTTGTTTTACAAAAGTGTCAACCGGGACTCACATGATTTTTTTCATGCCAAACCATTTCTTTAGAATCATATTCACACCCCATTTAAAACCATAAAATACACATCGAAACCAATTTGAAAAACCCAAACCAGATTTGTAAATCTAAAACATCTTCACAAAGATCAAAGGGTCATTTTATCTGGAAATTAATGTGAAAACACAATGAAACCATTTCATCCAACCCACTACAAGAAATAAACCACACCAATTCAAGAAATACAATTTACCAAAAGTTGTATATCAATAATTAATATTAGAACAAGGTGAAAAATAAAAGAATTAAAGTATTCTTAAATTTAAAGTAAAATACATTTGGAGACCTACCTCGAAGTAGGAAGCGGAACAATCCAAGGCACTTCAACTCTTGAAGCTTCTGACAAAAGATACTCCCACTAGCACACACAAAAATTCTCATACAAATATATATATATACCCTTAATCCATTGAAAATATTCCCCATGCCATGATAGAATATGTTCAAGTAAGATATATATATATATATACATACATATGTACCTATGTATTTGTGTGTCCGCACAACTAAGAATCCACTCAATCTCTAATTAATTAACCTAGAGAAACCACCATCATTTAAAAAAAGCAACCATATAGGAAAACATTTTTTCAAGGAAACACCAATTTAAATAATCACCTTCCTTTTATGACACACCCATGTGTGCACCTAGTGCACCCATGGTTTTTTCAACATATAGTGGAACACTAATCATTATAAGATACACAAGTACCATTTTTTAATACATTTAAAATTATTTAGTCAATTCATGAAACCCCTTTGTAAAAACCCACTATCAATGCATTCACATATCAAGTGACTTTGAAAACACAATTAGCACATTTTTAATAGTCTAAAAACCATTCCACGAATTACCCTAATGAAGCACACATGAAATATAACATCCCTCCATTTTAATTCATAACATTTCAATGCATTTTTGTATACAGAGGATCATTAAAGTCTAGTATCTTGTAAATCATGAACAATAAAACGTGAAAACAACATAAAAATTATTCTAATCCACTTTTAAGGATTTATAATAAGTTAATCCTAGGTACAATAAATGCATCTCATAACCTGGAGACATACATTCAATGGAAAGGGTGAGAAAAAGGCCTAGTAAGGGTAAACATGTGAATCAGTTTACTTGTGATATCAATAAAAACTTGAATAAAACATAAAGACAAGGGAGATGAAAGAATAGGCATATGATAATGAAAATTACTTGAAACATAACTTAAATATGTGGAATCTAAATTTCATTTATACATTCAAGAACATATCACCAAGGTCCATCTGCAAGGTGTAATAAAAACTACTAAGGTTATTCACTAAGGTATCGTGAAACTTTTCATATCTAAAGATTAATTCTTTACCCAATGCATTGGAGTGATATCAGGGTGCACCCTTAATATTTCTTTAATTTCATGTGAGCCACATAGAACATAATAAAAAAATTTATATATTACTCAAATAGAATCAATGAAATGGGTTTCATGTCAAAATCGTGATGTTTAAAAAGAGCTTAAAAATAAGATCATTATGTCATTTATAACCCATGGAAAGGGAGTGAGGGTTATATGTATGTAAATTCTAGAATAAAATATATCATTTTTATATATTTATGAACACCCATAGAAACTAAATAATTCTGGGAATTCACATAAATAAACAATAGAATTTCTTGAGAGAAAGAGAAAAAATTTCAGATGAAAGTTTTACAGCATAACGACTATATAACAAAGTCTTAGAAAATATTGAAAAGAGAAGAGAAAAGGGTGACCCACTCATTAATAATTAATAATACATTATGGGTAATTTATATGATCATGGTATGGATAATTTATTGAAATAACACAAGAAAATTAAACCTAAAAGAAATGGAATATGTGATTTCTTTTATAAGAAATTTTGCAGCCTAACGGCGTCACATAAAAATTCAGAAAACAAATTGTTGAGAGAAAGAAAGGGTATCTAAACAATTAGACATGAAAAGGAAAGTATTGAGAACATATTTGACCATACCATCAACATAAAGATATGGAAATTAGAAGAAAATACATAAAGTGAGTCATGACTTAAAAGAGGAGGGTGAAAGGATCTCTTACCATGAAGAGTAACATCGGATGCTTGAAGGTCGAGACCTTGGGAGGATATAGGTCACCTTGATAAAACTTATTTGGGAGGTAATGAGACTGGAACTTCATTGAGGAGGATTTTGGAATGAAATGGATGATTAAATTACTTGGTATTTATATGCTAAGTGAGGGAACATAACATTAATTTCTAAGGGACACCTTATCGGTGGTATTGGAAAAACCATGGGATTTCCCATGGTATTTTCCCATGGTATTGGAGAATTGGGACACATCATACCTTATATAACTATTCATAATTCGACCAGAATGATTACATAATTATTAAATCTTTAATGATGTCATCAAACACCCAAAACTAAAAACCGTATTTTCACTATTCACAAAAATTCAAATTTTTTAGAAAAATACCCAAAAATCACTTTAACCAAATATCAATGCCTTGAATTATAAAATGATCTCCATTTTAAAAATATAATTTTTCTAAATATTTTTAATTTATTTTTTAAATAAAAAAACACTATTCACCCAAAAAAACTAATACGTAACCAATAATTTTTGGAAAAGTTATTTACCTTTTTTATTGAATCCCATTACTTAATCAAGGTGCCTAAATTTTGTTAATACTTTATTATGTGAGGTTACATAATCCATTTGTTAACATTACTAATAATAAGTGTAAAATAACTATTCATAATTTATTATTCCCCAAAAATTATGTTGATCTTATTATACTATAAATTTCTTACTGAACACAACTATAGATGGCCATTTTTTGAAAATCATTAGACATTATTAATTGTTTATGGTTTACATAAATATTTTAAAATATCATTATTTCAAAAATCATCAATAATATACATCCTATATTTATTGAGAAATTTGAAAATTCACTAACTTCACCATAAAAAGAAATCAAAATTTTTATTTATATCAAAGGATTATATAAGAAAACTAAGGTATCGTTACACAACCCATTATAACACCAGTATAGGAACTATGTGTAAGGTGTGCTATGTTGATAGAATCATGAGGCAGATCGGCCAACATTACTTGAGTGGTGATTTCTATCATCTTGAACTTCTCCTGAAGGTGATTCCGTTCCAGCTTCACATGATGAAGTTCGTCGTGGGTTTGGTCCAGAGAAAAGCCCAAGGGTGCTACCTCCTTCCCAAGTTCCGTCAGATGGGCTTCAAATGGCCCGAGCCTACTATATGAGGCCATCAAATCTTCTTTCTATATTAATTAACCAAGATCACTTTTATTTAAAAAAATTGTAATGTTAAGAGTTTAGCTTCCAATTTTTATATAACTATCGAAAACCAACAGTCTCATTTAATTATACTCACTTCATTAATTAAATATTATAGTTTTGTAGAGAATAAAATAAAATAACACACAAAATTCAGGAAACAAAAATTAATAAAATTTCTGGTTCATTACATGAAAACATATCCATATCATTTAAAAAAATTATTTTCATCATATACTCATGTGAAAACACTTCCAAAAAATATTTTCCACAACAAAAAACAAATAATTTCACTGTTCAAATCCAAAAAACATTTAACGAAACCCAATTGGTAAAAACATACATAGACATAATAAAAAAATCAACCTCAAAAGTTATTTTATCTCATTATATTAACATGAAAATACTATAACTGGGATAAATATGAGTAAACACAAGGTGTGTAACACGTTTTTAAAATAGTTGAAGACATCTAAGAACCAATGGTTGGCACCAGAAAAATATAGGATGGAAACACATACCTCGATGGCGTGTGCTTGTGTTGAAACTCCTGGAAGAGAATAAATAAGCCTCTATGAACAAACTGAACCAAAACATAATCTTATCATCTAGGGGTTGGAAAATGTGAAGAAAACGTCAAAATATGGAAGAAAAGAAAACACCTGAGGGAGTCTTTGCAACTGCAAGCCACCAGGGAAGAGGTCCAGGGAGAGTCGGGTGGTCGGAACGCAGGAGGGGCGATGGAGTTCAGTTGGATGAAAGAAGGGGTCGCCGCGTGAGGGGACACCGATGAAGGGCGGTGCGGTAGGAGTCTGGCGTTTCGCGATGGGGAAGAGGGGCCAAGGTATATGAATGCGGTGAGTGGGAATCAGCCAGGAGTGTGAGGAAAAGTCGGTGGAGTCAGGGGGTGTGACGACATGCAGGGGGAACCGAGGTGCGCGTAGGCGGACGAATGGGAAGGGGGGTCTCGCAGGGAAATGTGAAAGGGGTGGATTTAGGGTTAGTTAAAAATTAATTTTATGTTATAACTACAACAAAAACAAACACAATAATAATAATAATAATAAAACAACCAAAATAATGATATTATTATTATTAAAACTATAATATTATTATTATTTTATGCTTAAACATTATTTTATCAAACTCTATTTTATTAAATTTTTATTTTACTTAATTTCATTTCTCTTGAACATTATATTATTTATTTACATATTTTGGATATTGGAAAATCACACGGCTCGCGTACCATCAGGTGTGTGGTTGACCAGGCTGCACTTGAACCATGCCACCTGGCACTAACCACCCACAAAGACAATCATCATGTTGTTGCACAATTTTATATGTCGCGTGCAAGTTGTGTGTCAAAACCGGTCAAGGTGTGTCAATTCTCCCCACCACAGACATATTCTACACCAAGAATGTCACCAAGTCAAAAGATATCCTATGCTTGAGTGTATGCCTGAACATATCAAACTGGAAAATAAAGAACCTTAGGTTGACGATTCACTACACAAGTCACACTTGAATGATCCTGAATAAACCATGGCATAAAACGTGGGGAGAACACGAGAGGGTTCTCCCCACCACAAGGACTTGACTAACATGGAAACTTCAAAACCCAAAAAACACCACAAAAACTTAAACGGGAAACCTACTATAGAGCAACCCAGAATACTCGGGTCCCAAAAACCATCTTGACCTCTCTACATTATCCAAACAACACCCTTTCCACAACTAGGAACTAGGGAACCCCCAACTTGAACCTACCGACTTCTCCACTTGAGTTGAGCGGGACCACTGAGACTTAAATGGAATTCCACTACAAGGAAACTCAGCATATCGGGGCACAAAAACAAAGAAATTCCTATAACAACACCGTAGGGACTACGAATTTCTCAAACCGATTAAAACCTCCCAACACATCTAACTCCCTTTGTATGGGTGAAACAATGATTCTACTAAAACATAGAACTATCATCACAAGAAAAAAACCCAAAAACTCACATCTACAAACAATCACTAATGAAATGAAGACCAACCCACAGGAGTCCAAATACCCTTTTAAGAAAAATAAACAATTCTATAGGACACATTTAGAAGAACACAACTACTACGATCATGAAAGAATATGTTCATCGCACTATTACCGCAAAAGATGAACTTAAAACAGCGAGAGAACAAGGGCAAGGAAATCATGAATATATCTATTCCAAGATGAATGATAAAGAACTAAGTGAAGGTATCACATGACTCTGATGCCCTTATTGTGTGAGAGCTTCACCCCAAGACCTGAGTCTGGGGATCTAATGGTTGAAGCATCTTATGCCTCACATTCAGACATGAACATCCCTCAATCATAACTCCTTCAAAAGACACATATTTCAGAACCATTTTCAGTGAACCAAATGGTCACAAAATAGCCGAACATCAGAGGGATGAGAAATTACGTCTTAGGATGCTCAAAAAATCAAAACTGATGGAAAATTATAAAGTAGTCTGATGAACCAAAAGTCGACACTAACAAAAGGGATTTCTTTAACGGTAGGTTAATCTCTTACACCCCGCTCGCAAAATGGGGAACCCTTGTGAATGATTAAAGGTTCTGGATTTTCAAAGCACTGGAGCTCCATATGTCGACTACATAAAGTGTCCAACACAGGCCTTCACCTACCACTAGACTTGTTAATCACGGACGTGCTCTTACCTTTTTTCTCATTCACCTCCTCAGGTGTGATCAATTGGATGAAGATGGACTTTAACACCTCCGAAATCATCACAACTCCAAGTATGATGAGGCATCAACCCCCATTGGTCCATGGTTGGACCATCCAACAAACCCAAGACAATATAGACTCTATCAATCTCAGAATTTTCCAACCACCTGAAGACATGCTCTAATCCCCCTAAAACTACTTCACTACCTCTAACAAACCCCGAATTCCTCAAAAGACAACCAAAACTCATTAGAAACCAGAATTGGGCATGACTCGTTAAAAAAAATTAAGGACATTTATATTAGGCATATTTGGAACAATAAGAAAAACAAAATCGGAACTGGAATCAAGCCAGAACTCAATCAAAAGAAACACCTAGAGCTGAGACAACCAGCCCAGAATCCCGAACAAGAACAAACACAACCAAAATCAACACCACAAGCCAAAGGTAGTAGACTCATAAAACAAACATATATAAACACAAGAAAAATACACTTTTCAAAATACCAAAAACCCACTTTTCATGAAACAGCGAGTCCTGAAATCATATTTTTTTCATTCAAGTCTATTTTAGAAAAATCAATCCAAGCCTTAAATTCCATAACCCCACCCATGGAATCCTATAAGCCGCCGCATATTCCTTCATCTCATTCAACTAAAATCACCCGTATATATGTGTCAATTTGTTCTTCACGTATCTACCCACACATATTCAGACGATTCTAAGTAATACCAAGGGTCAAACCTCCCATTTCCTTACCAAATATAGATATATTCTATCTTTTCCAAATTGAAACACTTCCTCTTTAAAAACTTGCTTCTCCAATTTCAAAACTACTAGAATGAAATCTCTTTTTTACCAGTTTTAAAACCATTAGAGAAAGAACTCTTTCAATTAAAAACCACCTTCACATAAAAAACACTATAAAACCAAACAAAATCATGGCAAATCACAACCAACAACAGACAACCAGAATGAAGAACTAGTGCTTATGCCCAACCCAGTGACATGGTCGTGAGCCACGCCCCAAGTAAGACATAACACCAGTGGAACTTGAACATGTAACCTAGGCTCCACATGGGTCACTACTCCATGTGGGGTCACAGTGTGACACTGATTTACATCTATTGTTGTCCCTCAATCCAAAACAGTTTCAAAGGACCCAAAACCTGGACTACCCCTGGTAGCTCATGTTTTTTCACGAGCGGTGGGGTTCAGGCACTGACCCTCAACCTACCTCCAAAGCCCTGATAGTCCTAATCTCCATCTACCAGAAAACTCAAATAACAAGAACCTCCTTTGATACCATTTTCTCACAAACCAACCCAGGTCTACCCTAAATCGGTCACCCGAGTCGCCCCGCGACATGGCCCGAGGGGTGTTCCCGATCCCCATGGGCTGGTAACTATTGTCGGAAATCAAAACCAGACAAGTGGGAATGATTTGGCCCACAAATGAAAGACAAATAACTAAACAAAAAATTAATAGTGAAAAAAAAACTAGGAACAATGAGAAAAATGAAGTCGTACATACCTCAAAGTGACCCTTTGGGTCACCACCTACCTCAAACCAATGTCGCATTATGGAAACTAAATCCAAGGAAGGTGTAGAAACCAAGGATAAAAAACAAAGGTAAAACTATATGCGTGACTACTAAAACACAGTAGGCATGCCCAAAAAATCTATTCCCAAATGTATTTCCATTAAATAAAAGATCCATCAATTTCAGGTTTGAAATACAATATATAAAAGTAAGGCTTTCGATATGTTACTCAAAATCAAATTATGAGTCATTGACCTTATTCATTTCTCAAACCCCAAATCAAAAATTTAGTGAGACATCATCATTTTAAAAGGGAAATTGGTGTTTATATTTTCAAATTTATACAAAGAGGATTAAACAATTTCATTTGAAAACCATTTTTAGAAACCTAACCCAAACCAGTTTACCAGTTTCTAAGGAAAACAATATACAAAAACGAACAAAAGAAATCACACAACAAGGGCAATGTAGTTATACACATAAGAATCAAAATCACTACTGCATTCAAGAAAATCTGAGTAGACTTTGGTGAACCTAGTTAATCGAGAATAATCAAGAAGACACTAATACATGATACCTCGTCCTTGTTGACATGTCACACATGATAAAATCTAAACGCTCAAAAATCATGGCCATCCTTTATCAGGAAGGCCGAGGGAAAATACCATAGAAATAAACCAAATATATCCACCTATTATGGGCCACTGGCCAGTACCATAACCTACTAGTGCAGCAATCATTCTCAGAATATTCTCTCAATATTCCAGGTTACCATGTCTCAAGTATTTAAAAAGGGGGTGATCAAACTGATTCAAGCCGAGCATCCAATCACGAATATATATAATAATATTTAATGACAGGTCTCACCCTGAGTCACCCCAAGTAATATGTCCCTCTCCTTTCTACCATTGATCAAAGGGAAGTCCTACACAGTGGACCCCTATAACATATAACTCAACCAAAGAAAAGTTACCACATCCGAGGAGAGTTTCCTTGGGATAACTAGCATTACAAAAGTGCCAACCGGGCCTCACATGATTTTTTCATGCCAACCCATTTCTTAAGGATCACACACACACCACTTTGAAAACCATAAATACACTTCAAAACCCATTTAAGAAACCCAAACCATAATTTTAAATCGAAAACATGTTCACAAAGGTCAAAGGTTAATTTCATCGGTTAATTAATGTGAAAACATGATCAAACCATTTATTGAAACCCACTACAACAAATAAACCACTCCAATTCAAGGGAGAAAATTTACCAACATTTCTATATAAATAATTAATATTAGAACTAGGTGAAAAAAGAAAGAAATAAATTATTCTTAAATTTAAAGTAAAATGCATAGGGAGACCAAACTTGACGAAGGAAGCGGACCAAGCTGAGACACTTCAGCTCTTGAAGCCTCCGATGAAAGACACTCACACTAGCACACACATACATTCTCGTACATATATATATATACCCTTAATCCATTGAACATATTCCCCGCACCATGAGGGAATATGTGCAATTAAGATATTTATATATATACATATACACATACATGCCTATTTATGTGGGTGTGCACACCACCATGAAGCCACTCTAGCTCTAATTAATTAACCTATAGAAACCAACATCATTTAAATAAAGGAACTATTTTGGAAAACATGTTTTCAATAAAACACAAATTTAATGTTTCACCTTCAATTGATGACACCCCCATGTGTGCACCTAGTGTACCCATGGGTATGTCATCATCTAGTGGCACACCAAACATTACAAGACACACAAGAACCATTTTTCAAATACATTTACCAATAATTAGTCAATTCATGAAAACCATTTTTAAAAACCAACTATTAGTTCATTTACATCTCATGTGCCTTTGAGAACACAATTCTTACATTTTTCATAGTCTTAAAAACACTTCCAAGAATTACCCTAATGAAGCACACATGAAAACATGACCATATCGTTAAAAAAAATTATTTTTCACCATATAATCATATCAAAACACTTCCAAAAAATATATTGTACAACATAAAACATCTAATTTCACTACTAAAATCCTATGAACATTTATCCAAACACAACTTGTAAAAACAAACTTAGACATAATAAAAAAATAACCTCAAAAGTTATTTTAGAAAATTCTATTAACATGAAAATACCATAACTGAGCTAACTACGAGTATAAAAAAGCTTCAAAACACATTTGTAAATTGGTTTAAGACATTTAAGAACCAATTATTAGCACCGGAAATAAAGGGGATAGAAATTCTTACCTCAAATCCATGTGTTTGTGGTGAAACTCTTGGAGGAGATTGAATAAGCCTCTACAAACAAACCGCAAACCCTAGATCTAAGGGAAACTGAACCGAACATTAATCCAATCATCTAGGGTTCGGCCAATGTGAAGAAAACTAAAAAAAAGATCGAAGAAAAGAAAACACTTGAGAGTGTCCTTGCCGCTGCAAGCCACTGGGGATGAGGATCGGCGAGAGTCGGGTGGTCAGAACACAGGAGGGGTGTTGGATTTCGGTCGGACGAATGAAGGGGTCTTCGTGTGAGGGGGCACTGGTGAAGGGCAGTGCGGAAGGAGTCTGGCAGTCCATGGTGGGGGCGAGGGGCCAAGGTAGAGGGAGGCGGTGATAGGGCATCGATTAGCATGGTGAGGCGAGGTCGGTGGAGTCGGGGGGTGTGACGACATGCAGGGGGAACCAGGGTGCGCGCTGGTGGATGAAGGGGAAGGGGGTGCTCGCGCAGGGAAAGGGGAAAAGGGGGGTATTTATGGTTAGTTAAAAAATCATTTTATGTTATAATAATAATAATAATAATAAAATAATAATAATAATAATAACGAAAATAATGATATTGTTATTATTAAAAAGATAATAATATTATTATTTTATGATCACACATTATTTTATCAAACTCTATTTTATTAAATTTTTATTTTACTTCATTTCATTTCACTTAACCTTTAATTAATTAATTTACTTATTTCAGATGTTGGGAAATCGCATGGATCACGTGCCATCATGTGCGCAGTCAATCAGGCTACAGTCAAACCATGCCACCCACCACTAACCAATAACAATGTCAATGAGTGTGTTTTCGTAGAGTTTTATAAGTCACGCGTCAAACCCGGTCAGGGTTTGACAACATACCTCAATATAAAGCCCCTACATTAGAATATTCCATATGAACACACTCCAAAATGGTGTGTCTAGGATCATAAAACCATAGTAGTACAACTATTATAGTCTAGTACTTTCCATGGTTGATAAAGTGATAATACAGTAAAAGTCACCTATATCAATTAAAGTAGATATAGTAGTAGAGGCTACTAAAATAGTACCTAGTATTGTTGACAGTCCTATACTCTAATCCTTGGGTATCAATTCTAAATCATGCAACCAACCTAATCCATGGACGTCCATACAACTGGATAAC
Organism: Viscum album; assembly: GCA_963277665.1. Lineage (NCBI taxonomy): Eukaryota > Viridiplantae > Streptophyta > Magnoliopsida > Santalales > Viscaceae > Viscum > Viscum album. The sequence goes on along the minus strand of OY728146.1, from coordinate 1,671,318,704 downwards.
ATTTAGTAGGTCCAATCTATTATCCTTGATATTTAGAATTCTAGATACCATGACCATGGAAACCTCCTCAACCACTCCTGTTGGTCCTACTCTAACTCCCATCCTGATGTGGTGCACCTGATCTTTCTCATTAAGGTGGAACTAGTGTGGATTCTATTCCATTGGATGTAGGTGGAATGCTATAGCAGAATCTATAAAGATGTACCATATGTACACACGCATGACGCTCAATAGGGTCTCTATCACAATGAGGTTTCAGATGCCCCTTATTTCCATTATAATGGCATATAATACATCTACCAGTGTGAATACTCTGGACACCACTACTCTATCGAGGAACATTAAGGATACAATTCCTAATACTATAAGAACTACCACCCTACCCCATCAGAAAATAATATTTCCCTATACCATCAACTTCACTTAGGTTTCTTCCAATGACAAGTGCCTATCAAAAAAAGTAGGTAGGTGGAATACATTGACCTACAAATGGATGGCATACCTGAGACCATCCTTGAACTTTCTTTCTCATGATACCTCATCATTGAATATAGGTGGTAAAATGAATTGTAATTGAGTGAAACACAATGATTAGACAATAAATAACATACAACGTTTATCTAGGTTCATGAACTCTTTAGACTTGTCAGTTTTTAGTGTATGAGAGAAAACATAACCATAGAAGTCAATCTGGAAGTCCACCCAAACCATTCAAAGATAATAATAATCATAAGTAATCACATACCCCCAGTTCATGGTGGAATCATAGAGCATTTAGGTGGAAATATTGACCCTCCTCACTAGAGGAGTCTCAAAATACTCCATGATAGAAAGAGTGGCCTCCTTCCGAGACTCATCAGGATGAGGACCACCATCCCCTAAAAATATGGGATGATGCTGCTCTAGGAACTCACGAGGAAGATTAGACATAGTAGGTATACATCATAGAGCACGCTGTAGAGACATCACTAGACATTGAAAATTGTCACAAATATGAGCATCAGTTCCCAGTTTAGTTATAATAATTGGTCCCTCATGTGAAACTATTCGAGTGAACAATGGTGGATCAGGGTCCACCACCTTCGAAGTGTGGTCATCATCACCCTCCAGGTGCATGATTAGACGACATCATGGTAGAATATAACTAAACTTTTTATCCAAATGGCTTAAAACAGATTTTTAGAAGACAAAAAAACACATGGAAGTATATTTTAAGGTAAAGTGATCACTATCCAAGGGATACTACCCCAAATACCTCCTTAGAAGGCCAGGGTATTGGTAAGTGTTTGTGTTTTAATTTGTAAGGGTCCCAATAGGTGAAGGGTAAATTACACATTACCACTTCATTTAATTTCAACCATTTCATTTTATAAATCATGATTTACATTCAAAGTGGTATTTTACTATATACATATAACAAGGTTTGATTAAATGGATTGTCATACCCAGCTAATAAAGGCCCATACACATTATAACTAAAAGCAAAACCCATTTAATGTTATTTAGATAACTTAAATTTGGTATCATAATATAATGGGTAATATAAAATAAATTAACATAATAAAATAAATTTTCCAATCCATGAGGTCCCATACACCTTATTAATAGAAACTGGTTGTCACTCAATTATTGCAAAATCCCATCTCATGTAACCTATGGTACATAGATTACATGGGTGGAATCCATATATTTATGTTTCCACCATCAAAATATATAATAAAACACTATTTACAATTATTTTGACACTTTAAATAACCAATTCACATACCCTGTAGATGATAATAGAAACATCAGAATGTGTAACAACCATGGCTCACTGAACAATCACATTAAACCCAGGCAATGAAAGCGATGAAAAGTATCTATATGGAATGGAATATATAAGGAATGTGACTTATTTGTTCCTATAATGATGCATATAAAAATTGTATTCTGTGTTCAAATCCATGAATAAATATATGTAAATCATATGAAATACCACAATTCATGTGCATCACCCAATAGTGAAATGGAATCAGTAGTATTAACAAATATACAAAACAAAATTTTCCAATTCTCATGAAACATGGTATTTTCCATGAATGTGGGTTAGATAATGCTTGGCATGGCTCATAACCATGTTCCAACATGGTCCAAATCACCAATTTGTATTCTCAAACAATAAGACAAAATAAAAAAAAAGAAGGCACTGAAACCACTTTGTGACATCCTAACCCAGGATCAACAGAAAGGTTCCTTGAGCTAGTGGACTAGATTTCCTCTAGCATGCCTCCCCATATGCTAGAATATTTTAACTAATAGTTATGTACTGGGGTGTTTCTATGTTGAGATTATCCCTCATATCATAGAATAACACAACACATATAGATAAATAATCCATTTGGATAACAATAGAAATAGCATAAAAATAATGAATATATTAGTGGGATAATATAAAAACAACCAAAAAACACATAAGAATACTCAAAATATGGAAACTGAATAATAAGAAAAATGATAATGTCATGTCATGTCTATGAAAAACTGTAAAATAGGTATATATATGGTAGTAGGTAATACATGCTATACAATGAATAAAAAAGAACCCAAAAACTATCCATCATCCCGAGCATTGGATTGGTCATCTTCTACCAAAATCCCATCCTAAATAAATAATGAAAGTATGTTTTCCAAATCGAGATGCTTCCAATTATCCACACCTTCATACATATAATCATCCCAGTTACTAATGATGTCCTAAATGTCATGTGAGATAAATCTCTTTAGTCCACCACCAATGGCGTCTATACAATCAAGTCTATGAATATAAAATAATATTGTGTAGGTGTATATATGGGTAATGATAGTAAATTAATGTAGAAAACCCATACTTGATTCAGCGTCATATGGTGTCTGAACATGAATCATTTAATTATTTATGTTTTGTTTTATACTAAGTGTCAACCGTACAGTATATTCTAGATATAATATAAGAGGATCCAAGTTGTAACCATGTAATCTTGTAATGATGATTATAATGATTGAGGATCCAAGTTGAAACTAAGGAATATATGACCTCGGGGGTTGATCCAACTCATTAATAACAATATATCTAGAAATTAAGGGTTTGAGTGTAATATATTGGGCAATCCAAATGAATTCCACTGTAAAACATTCAAACTGAGTCGAAGGATATCATCCAAGGTAGACGAGGGCTAATCAATACTAGGACTAATGGGGTGAATCCATGGTACTTCATGTCTGAATGCATCAAGATGGACCCGTAGAGTGTATCCAAGGAACTAGTGAGATATTGAATAAGTCCTCTATAATCCTTTCATGCATCCATTAGTAGATAAGGTCCATATTTCAAGGTTGTTATCTGCCTTTGAAACCGCCTCCTAGAATCAGAATGGAAACTTATGGGTTCTCAAGGTATTCCCTCGAGAATCCAAGTCTAGATCAAGTCTAAACCCTCCCATAAAAATAAAAATTTCAATATTCAATAGGATACTTATACAAAAATTATTTATTTTATTTAGACCATTTAATACTCAGGAAATTTATTAATCTAGTAGGTTCATTCCATTTACTTTTAGACTAGGTGACAAGGATAAAAAGGAAAAAAATAAATTCAATTAATTATACGAGGAAGGGATAAGTTATAGTTATTCATGAACACATTCCAATTAATAAATTTTTAGGTTCATCCATTGCCTTTAAAAAATGGTTAATAGGTTAGATAATGCATTAAACCAATTATAATTTAGTTATATAATGATTTATTAGGTTTATTCCATTTATTTCATTAAATAATGACAAGGGGTTTTAAGTAAATGTTAGCAATGCCATTCAATTATAAAAAAATGGACCATGTGATTTATATAATTATACTTTCTAATTATAGATCATTATTAAATTTAAAAAACATTCATTGTCATGTTTTAGTCGATTTTCACCAAAATGGTGCCATAGATAGACCTGCATTTGTAATCAAGGCATTAATAAAGAAACCCCGAACATGGGGTTCTCATTGTTGAGTTCATGACCTCCCATGATATCATAAACATGTATATAACGGCCTCTAGAATATGAGCCCAAAAATTACAATAAAGTCATATAAATTTTAAAAAACACCACCTGGTGAAACTAGCAAGAACACATCGAAAAAATTTTATAAATGATGATAATTTTAGGGAAAATACATATAACACAAATGTTATTCCTATAATACTCCCCACATCTAGTATTGTCCCTTATTTTAGCTTAGATAAGATGAAAATTTAATATTAGATCAACTCCCTAAAAATAGTTTATATGATCCTGCATCAATATAGTGTCTCTGAAGGAAATACAAAAGACAATAGGTAAAAGATTAATAGAGAAATTAACAATGCACATCTAACAAGATTAAAGAATATAAAATCATATTTTGGATGGTAGAGATATAGCAGAACATAACATAGGAATCTTTGGAGCTCTTCAACATAGGGGGAGGGTTTAGCCGTTGGATGAATTAATAAATAAAGTGAGGTGTTCATGTTTTAAGGCCATAAAGGAATAAAATTCCATTTACCCAAAAACAAGGGGGTCTCATGTTTTCCAAACAATGCACCTACCATGTGCAAAAAACTACCTCAGTAGAGAACCTGCATGTTTTGAGAAACCACGTGCCTAATGTGCCATTTTAATCTGTTGAAAACTGTATAAATTTTATATGGGCATGATACCTTGGGAACATGGTTATTAAATGTTGTGCACCCTTATTTTTCTTATAAAATTCCCCTATATAGTTAGGTGAAACCATGTAGGATGGAATGCACTCTTTCTACTAACTATGCAATGTAATGTTTTCTTCCACTGGACAGTTTTCTGAGCTATAAACAATCCCCGAACACCATTGAAACTTATTTTAAGCCATTAAGAATCTACAATAGTTCCTAAATAAGATATTATATTGAAATTTAAAGGATTCATACATCATATAAAAACAGGTTTCATTAAACCACCAAAAGGATTGTTTAGAACTAACCCAATATTTACTCTGATACAGGATAATTGGGCATAAGAATGCACACCTAGATAGACACTACTAGAGGATATGCTTCGGTTAATCACATTATTTTTATAATCCATTTGGAAGGATTCCTTATATAAAAGAAGTAGGTTAAGAAATATGAGAGAACCATACTTCAATAAACCTAGATGGAAATAAGAGTGATTTAGGTTGAACTGAAATCAAATTTTCTAATTTCAAAGTGTAAGATATTTTGTGTAATTATCATACAATAACTTATTATAGTATTAGTTGCCCATCACTCACATTAACTCCATTAGGTTTTTGTAATGAGTAAATCCCATAATAATATGGTTAAAATTGTATTCCATGGAAAATGGGGATATTTTCCCAATGATAAACATACCAAGAAATGAATTTATGTGAGAAATATTAATATCATATCGAGATAAATATTACATACCATGGTTAAACTGTAATTTTTTCTTTAAAATATGTTTATTTTAAAAATATTATCAATTTTTTAATTATTTGGATCTATTTTAAATTAATACTCTAATATAATTTTTTTTACATATTTGTAAATAAATTTAAAAATATTTAATTTAAAATTAATGTCAAATTAAAGTAATGAACTCATTGACTAAAATGAATTTTTTTTTTCAAAACCCATTTCTCAACACATTATATATTTTCATTTAAAAGTTAATTTTATCATATTTATCAATTGAACGTGATTAAATGGATTCCAAATTCATATTTATCTGGTTAATATTTGGTAATAAGGGCCTTCTTATATTTTTACTAACAAAATAAATACCATGATTATTATTTTATTAAGATTAATAAGAGTTTGAAAGGGTAATCTAATGTTTCTCAAATTTTACTAAATCAATTTTACACTTTGGACATTATAAAATACTATTGTTATTTTCTAAATTAATACATAAATTTATCACCTCTATTTTCTGAAACAATCACTTTGATATTATGAAATTACATTCTTACCCCCTTACATAACATTATTTTCCAATGATTTGTCCCTTTTATTACCTATAAAAGGAGCTCAATTACACCCATTTCAAGCCATAATCCTACTTAAACATTCCCATTTAATGATACAAAATTTAACTATTTTATAACCCCTATAAATTTTTTCATCCACTACACTTAAAAAATACCCTCAAGTTCTATATTTCTAAAGGATACTTCAAGAAAATATCAAAATTCTCAACATAACTATTACTTACCATTTAGCATCAGTTATTTATCCTTCTCATCCTTCCTCATCCAAACCCACTATAACAATATCTATATAATTAAATATTTTTAAATAATATTATAAATTTTTTTATATTTATTTTACAACCATTATCTATTCCTCTCTCAAATAATAAATAATGTCACTTGTGTTCTTGTGCAGACTAACGCCCCCAAGAATGACACGTTTTTTATCACCTCATTTCAAAGATTGTTTTAGAAGTGGGTTTAATGATTAGATATAAAATTTATGTAATGATTTATATTGAATAATTATATATTATAAATTATATAATTAATATTATCAATAAGTGATCATTATAAAACTAACTTCCTAAAACGAACATACCACGATGAAAAGAGATTTATTTACAAGTATCAACTAATTTTTAATTTTAAAGATTCATTCAAATAATTGATATTTCCATTCATAACCTTAATAACATCTAAATAATTTATTTATAAATTTATTAAATAATTTTATATGAAAAAAATCTCTTCCAAATCCACACATTCACACAGATTGTACCATGTTCTTATTGGGCCAGTTTAACCACCTACAAGAAAACTGATATAAATTTATATGCAAGAATGATTTGGAAACCTAATATTGTATGTTAATAAGTAAATAGTAATTTTTTTTATTTAATGATAATATAAAAATTAAACTCATAAATAAAAACAACAACATTCATTCTTTATAAAATACCAAGAAAAGATCGTCACCAACGTTATCATCATAGATAAGCACTAAAATACTTATGTAATGAAATTATAAAATTATAAATGATTATAAAAAATCAATTAAATTAACTTTTATGATCTGGGGATTGTATAATTATGGGTAATAATTAATAAAAACACCATTATTACAAAAAAATAGTTCAAAATGATCCCGATTAATCAAACTATATATTGAAAATAGATAATAACTAACTAATATAAATGTATTTAATAATTTTTAATGATTTTGTATTAATGTTAATATATATTAATAATTTTCTAATAACGGTTATTAAGAAATTTAATTTTCTATATTTGATATCACAACACATTAGTAGAAATCCAAAAATTAAGGTAAGGGGTACATTGTCTCAAATTTAATTTCTTGTGATATTTCTATTTTGTTGAACTTGTTATATATAATATACAGTGATTAATTCCTAAGGAATTTATTTTAATTCTGTTCTAAAATTCATGTAGTTTGAATAGCTATATAATATTCTATCTTCAAATAGATTTTGATTTAAAAGTTAAAAGGGTTTTTGTTAACTCAACAACCTTCATTGATTTATAATTCTTATTGTTGAAATTCTTTCATAAAATATGGGTTTATTACATCATCAAATTTTATTTCATGGTATTTTATTATTCTCTCGAGGGATAATTTCTTCTTAATTCGAATATTTTACATTGATAAAATTATTTCCCAAAAAGTATATCATTTTTGAGAATAATTCTCAACCTCTATAAATATGGCTTCGCCTACTTTTATATATTTCAATTTTTAACCAATTTTTTACTTTATATTTGAAAAAAATTATCATGTGAACTTAAAATTTCCCATATATTTTTAAAATATATATTTATTACTCTTTTTAGGATGTAGGATTTCAACAAAGATATTTTAAAATAATAAAATTGTTTTCCTTCATCAATTATTTGTGTTATATTCCATTATAAATTCACTTATAATAATATTTAATTATTTTCAATGATCCATTATTAAAGGTTAATTTTTAAAAAAGTAATTTTTTTCAATAAAATATCCCTTCACCATATTTAAAATAATTTCAAAGGGACATGAAATTTTTTCTATTTATGATATTGTTAAAAATGTTTTCTAAGATATATTTTTATATTTTTCATCCTTATGAACATATACCTTCCCCATAATGATCATTTCATTAAATTAATCGCAATTTCTATGTTTTAAAATAGTATTAGACATTAACATAACACAAAATTATTTGAAAATAAAAATGTGTATTTCATTTTATTTTTCAAATTGATGTACCGAATGATATTGAAAGGTTATTCTCTATCTATATTGATATAAATTGTTAATTATTATGATTTTATTATAATATATAATCCACCTAATTCTTGTATATGTATTATGCTCAGGTTTTTTGTTATCATGTAAATAATTTAAATCTTGGGATAATTATACTATGATTGAATTATGTTTGATTTCATTATATGGAACTCATAATGTTATAAATATGATTGATTCACCTTGAAAACACTCCAATAAATATGTTAAATAGTTAGTCTCTAGATATTATATTCTCATGATACCAATACATTGTGCTTTGGTGATGTTTTTTGACTCCATGGTAAATATCCTCAGTAATATGAATGGTGTTCTATGATAGTCCTATAATATATTGTGTAAAAATTATTCTATAAACATGACATGTTCATGATACCTTGGAATAATTCCATGGTGATTTCTTATGATACCTTTCTAAAATAATTCAATAATTTGATTTTAAGACACATTAATGATAAAAATTGGGGAAATTCATAGAAATGCTTCCTATTTATGTTGTATCCACATTTCTAAGTTATGATTTATCTTCTTATTTTCATGTTTTCCCTTTAGTTATTATTTTAATTTTATTATGTCATGCCCCATGTCATACCCATGATATGTTATAATTTTATTATTTATCCCTTATTGTGCATCTAACCTCAACCATTTCTAATGTTTCAATTTCCCTAGGTTATGAAGAAATGTAATAAAAATTATGCCTTTATAAAAGTATCTTTTGTGAATAATTTTTGTTATATAGTGAATAATTTTAATGGATTAAGGAATTTCTTATATAATAGAAAATATGTTTTTAGTTGAAAAAGACATGGGTTTTGTTAGTTAATTTTTCCACAACTCTCTAAAACCCAAAACCTAAAAGGTTTTGTTAATTTATATAATAAAATATTATTTTTGGGATATTTAATTGAGATAATAATTTTTTGGGGAGTCATACTTCCCAATTTAAATTTTCAATGAAAATATTTATCGGTCAGATTTGAACTAAAAATAGGGTAGTTATTATAATAAGTGTGGGGGATGGAACCATTTTTATGGATTTTAATATTTATATTCCATTATTTTAAAACAATTTGTTCTTTTTATGCAATCCTATATTTTTTAATCCTATGTTCTCATTTGATTATCTTTTCAATTTTTGAAACACATTTCAAGGAGTGAACTAATGTATCCTTCAAATCAATCATAAATGAATACTGAAAATAATTTTGTTTCAAGTTCGAAAATATTCTTATTTCATGAAAAGACCACTAAATTTTGAATTTCGTGCTACAAATAACTATCAAGATTTAATAAGCACATTTATATGAGGATAATAACCTTTTTGTAATATTTTTTACATTCACCTTACTTCGTGAGAGAACTAAACCATGCTTGTTTAACCAAAATTTTATTTTATTTTTATTAAATGTTCAAGGTGTGCGGTACTTTTTTAAATGATCAAGGTATATTATTTTATTTAAAAGAACTATTTTTCATAAGAATATTTTTTATTTAGTTATACATTTAAATATTATCATTTCATTTTTTAGCTTCCATGAACAACCATTTATCTACAACATTACAAACTAATATTTACCATTCAACCTACCATAGAAGTGAAAATTACATGATCAATTAGAACATTAGTTAATGGGGATGTGGTTTTTTTCGTTCTGTATCATTTAGTGATTCTTGGGGTGGAGAATAAAATTATAAAACGTTAATTTTGAAGCTTATAAATTAAATTGTAGGAACGCTAGATTTTAGAACGGGTCAAAATCCCGACCCTATTTGAATTTTTGACTTGTCCCTGAGAAAACTGGAGTAATTGGGTTGTTTTTGGAAATTTCCAGACTACACACCGTGTACTATAGAGTAAACTACATGTATGGTTTGGGAGAGTATTGGTCATGTTTCGATGAGTACATGTCGGGTGATGACATTGTAGGAATTTCTTACTACACGATGTGTAGTTATCGACATGTCATGTACCCATGAACTGGTGGAGGCCATTAATGGCGTGTAGGCCTGTTGGTCGGGTAGAATCTTTTAACTAATTACACATCGTGTCCTCCTTGGACATGTAGTGTAGTCTAGCCATGTCTGAGGGATATACATGGCATGTGGGTAAGTCGGCGAGGAAGATAAGAAAAATAAGTACACACTGTGTACCACTAGGTACACGTTGTGTACTCATGTCGGCAGGTTCTGGAAAGTAAGTTGGCAAACTATCAGCCGTCTTATGAATAGTAAAATGATACATGACATGTATTCCTAAAGTATACACCATGTAGTTTCTTTTGTTCCGCTAAAATGGCCAATGGACTCGTATTGAGGAATAGGGAATAGGGGTCACCGGGTTTCGTGAACCAAGCCATCGGGACATCAAATTCTCATCGTTCATTCGTCCGAGACCCAATTCAAACATTAGTTGATCCATTGGAGCCACCATGCTAAGGCCTTGATTCCTCTTTGTAAGAACCCAGATATTCGTTTCAGGTATGTCTTTTCTTTTTCTGGAGTTTTTGAGAAAAAATGAAGTTTCTTGATATTTCTGAAGTACCTGCCGTGTACTTTCTGAGTACACGCCGTGTACTCCTTTCCCGCTCGAAGCCGTGTTATGGCCGTATCCGGGCCACACACACAGTGTGTAGGGATGACGTGGAGACCAATTTTGGCGGAGTACGGAAAGACCTAGTACACTTCGATTACTCTAAAAACTACACACCATGTACTTTTTTTCATTAAACGGCCCAGGGTCGCGCCTAATCAAGGAAAACGTCTTCTTCTCCATCTTCTTCATCCGAGAGTGCTTTGAATCTGCGGATCTTCAACGAGCCATATTTCCTCCATCCGTTCTCCAATTAGAGTACTGTCGATTGCATTAGAATCGTAGTGGTGCGTTCTCCCTTATTCTTAAGCCTTGTTTTCCAATTCCTCCCCTTTCTCATGATATCATGGATTGAGAGTTTTTGGCATTTTCTCGTCTCTTTGACGTTTTAAGGAGAATCAGTGGTCGTGGTTCATGTATATCGATCTCCTAGCACCAAGGTAGGTGGATTGTGCCTTTCTGTAGAAATTATTTGAGTATTTTGTGCAAATTCTACTAATACCCTTAAACAGGGTATTGCATGTTTCCTGTTTTTCCCCTGTTGTTTGCCTTTTTTTCTTGATTGCTTATGTAGAGGTAATTGCTTGTGAATTTTGATAATTTATACTGTGTTCTTGTGATTTTCTTTGAATGTTTTTATTAATATGATTTTTTCCTGTTTCCATGCCTATTTGTAGGATAGTGGGGCTGTTATACTGTTATGTTGTTGTGCCTTAGAATGATAGCCAAGTTATTCATGAGGTTTACTTGGGATGATACAGGCGTGCTAAACATGTTTATTTTCACACAGGACTGTGAGAACCTAGTGTAGTAGACCATAGGGGGAATGGACGTGAGGGCCTCTCCAGAGTGTCTTTAATACGATGCGAGACTAGAGAGGGAATTGACGATAAGTGCGTCCTTAGAGAGTCTGTAGTTCATCGATGTGGGCCACAGGGGGAATGAGATGTTGAGTGCTTCCCCATAGTGCCTTTAGTATGATACGAGACTATAGGGGGAATTGACGATGAGTGCTTCCTCAGAAAGTCTACTCTTAGTTGAACCAGAGGGGTGAGACTGAGTGTGCCTCCTAGAGGGTTTCTAGTACTTGTAGGTTGAACCATAGGGGTTAGGCTGCGAGAGCTACCTAGAGGGTTACCTATTTTTTACTTTTTCTTGGATGTTTACTTGTGTACTTCATATGCTATAACTGTGGACTATTGCTGTTGTGTGATTTTCTGTTTACTGTTTCCTGCACTTTTACATGCCTTGTATTCGTTGACTATTAGGCACATATCTTTGGTTGATTGCATACTGTGATTGTATCTCACACCCTATTTGGGCCATGATTTTGGGCCCAATCAGACTTTTTTGTTGCAGGTATAGATAAGGGAATGCGCACTTCGACTTCCGGTACTTGATTTATTGGAGCTAGAGAGAAAGGGACCGAGAAAAGGCTTGCGATGCTACCAGAGTATCTATTTTTTTAGTACTTTGTTTTTATTTTTATTTCAGCATGTTGTGGTGTTTTCTGCATTCCTTAGATACTTGTACCAGTTGCATCATTATCATCATTACTATATATTCATTTCTTCTACTGTTGGTTTAAGTTGTTGCTGATTGTTTACTGCTTCTGCTATTTACTGTTAATTTCTTTTCTTTGTATACCTTACCAAATAAGGGAATAGTTTCCCCAATAACCCACCAAGGCCCTCACTGCTAGTTGGCAGCCTCTGGCATTTGGGGAAATGCGCTTGAGGTTATGTGGAGAACCGGGCACAGGGCACCTCTGGGTGGCTTCCGAAACCGGGACGTTACAAAGTGGTATCAGAGGTGTTCTTTTATCTTGATTTACTATTTAGAACCTTTATCTAGGGATAAGACGAATTAGGTACTTGGTGTTAAGCTGTGCCCTAGAGTAGCTAACCCCTGTACATGGAAAATCCATACTACTTTGTTATTGTAGTTTTCTGGATTTGAGAATTATGGTTGATATAATTTCACCTAGAGTGATTCAGATGTCCTTTGTTGTTGTTGTTTTTTTCTATTGTGGTTCTATTTCTTTCACAACCTGATGAGATGAGTGTATTCCATCTCATGCATCATATATACACTTGTTAAACATCACCTGCCATGCATTCTTTCCATGCCATATTGGGTGCACTAGTGATTTCATGTTGTTATGATAGACTTTTGTAGATTTTTCATGATGTTGTGATAGATGATTTGATATAATCTCTGCTACTTGATAAGGGACTTTTTTTTATTGTACGTTGCTTGAATAAACACCAAATTTTGTTTCTTGAGGTGTTATGGGCCCTCTTGAATCGGAAATTGGTGGACCATTAACCTGTTTTTCATTGTATATGACTATATAGGATGCCAAACATTGCTTTTTAGGTAGTATGGGCCCTCATAGATCAGAATTTGGCACCATCATGCCTTTTTTTCAGTGTTTTCTGGGCTTCGATGCAGTTTCAGAGCTACTACCCAGAAAAACCCAGAATACACGGCATATACATTATATATAAACGTTGTGTAGTTTTAAACCGTTTCTTTGACTATGTGAGCAGAAACACAGGTTGTAAAAATCTCTAGGAACACTCTGTGTACTATAGGTACACGCCGTGTAGTAGTGAGTGTATAACCACCTGTGTAAATAACAACCCGGGCCGGGGTAGATCGAGTATAACACACCGTGTTGGACAGCAACACACCATGTAGTCTTGTTCCAGATACCTGTCCGTGTCACGAACAACACAGGTCGATGTTATCTTCTTCCATACATGTCGTGTTTGTCTGGGAAACGTTGTGTAAGGGTCATCCGTGTAATTGATCGTGTCGCCAACAACATGGGTCGGGGAAAAGTCTTCAAGTAGACACCGTGTTTGTTCGGAACACACCGTGTAGTCCCAGCCATGTACCCGGCCGTGTAGCCAACAACACGGGTCATTGAAACCTTTTCTACTACACGCCGTTTCCACCAGGCACACGCTGTGTAGTCTCAGTTTAAGAAGACCGTGTGAGTTAGTCGTGCAAGGGAACACGGGCAGACAAACAGAGTTAAGTACATGCTGTGTAGATTTTATGCATGCCATGTAGTCTTGTTTTGTACATCATGTGTGTTTCCTTCATTTATTTTCTTTTTGTACTCCTTGGTTCTATATCCTTGTTTTTCCTAATCTAATGTATGTTTTTATCTTTCAGATATATGCCTCCAAGAAGTCCTCAGGTTTTACATCAGTTGTCAGGAAGTGATCAGACGCCGGATATGGCTCATCAGGGACTTCCTGCCAATCCTCTAGTCGCGCCAGCCTTTGCACCATCTGTCATACCAATTGTAGTTGCTAATGCACAGTTCTGGGACGGGTTTATGAGGATGATGCATCCCTTTCAGGGAGCAATTCCTCTTTCCAAGTCCATGGCCGACTTGATGCGGGTTTTCCAGCAGCAGCATCCTCCCACTTTCTCGGGGGAAGGAGGACCTCAGGCTGTAGAGTCATGATTGGAAGCCATGTTGACCATCTTTGAGAATCTTTAGATTCCTCCAGAGAGTCGGTTTAATCTCTATACCTATATACTATGAGACTCTCTCAATAGGTGGTGGGATGTGATCTCACAGGCGGGTCATCAGCAGGTTATGGCTTGGGAGGAGTTTCAGCGCGTCTTTTATGACTACTTTTACCCGAAGACCCTGACGGCCGACCGATCCTAGGAGTTCATGAGCATAGAATAGGGTACTCTTTCTGTTATAGAGTACTCCCTCGTTTCACCGAGCTCCAGCATTTCACACCCCTCCGGGGTGGGAATGGGATGTTCTTAGCGATGAAGTTTGAGGACGGTCTCATGTAGGAGATCCGCTCGCAGGTGAATCTCTTCAAGTTGACTTCCATCACTTCCATCGCCAACCAGGAACTGATTGCAGAGTGCAATCTGAGAGTCTTCGGAGCTGCAAGCCAGGGCGGTTCTACTTCTAGAGCTGGTATTCCTCCAGATGACAGTAGGAAGCACCTTAGGGAGTCTATGCGCGGTGATCCGAGGAAGCGTGATGCATCGTCAGACAGCCAGGTGATATGCTACCAGTGTGGATGGTCAGGGCACACGAGGCCGCAGTGCCAGAGAGACCTCGTGGCGTGCCGATCTTGTGGCAAGATGAGTCACCTTAAGCATTTCTACCAGGTTTTCTCACCAGCAGTTGGTGATGGGAGTTCTTCTATGACTCCTCGTTAAGGAGTAACACCACTAGTTTCACACCAGTCGGGGAACTGGAGTTCTTCTGTCCATTTGGGCTGAGGTGGAGGCTGAGGTCGTGGTGGTCAGCCACCAGTCTTTCAGCGTCAGCAGGGTGGATCAGCTTAGAGCAGTCAGGTAGGCTCGCAGGGCCACAGTGTAGTCCAGTCTTTCATCGTGGAATAGACACATCAAGAGCAGGATCCTAGACCTTCTACCATTCGAGGCATGATTTTAGTAGCCTTAGTTTTATCTTCAACTCTTTTCAATACTGGTGCTATGCATATCTTTATCTAAGTTGCTATCGTGGAGATCCTTGGGATCTGTATCATTTCTAATAATGACTCATTGACACTAGACACACCTTTGGGGACAAGAACATCTAGTGTAGGTCAGTGTAGATAGTTCCCTCTTAAGGTTGCAGGGTATCGTTTCATATGGGACCTCTACATCCCAGATATGATAGGCTATGATGTCATTCTCAGGATGGACCGGTTAGTTCATGTCCAGACATTCGTCGACTTTTATCATCGTAGGGTGAGTTTTATCTCACTAGAGGGTGAGTCCTTTCTTCATAGAGGCGAATTGGATGGTCGGGCGAGTCGAGCAGGACATGAGCATCATGGGCTTGGAATGGTGACAGCCTAGATTTCTATTCTTTATCTGGATGATCAGGGGACTTCACAGTTGGACTTTACTCCAGTGGTGGATCATTTGAGAGATGTAGTTCTAGAGGACTTTTCAAGTTTTCCTCCGGAGCATGAGGTAGACTTCTCGATTGAGCTCGTTTCAGGAGCGGCACCAGTGTCCATTCCTCCATATAGGATGGTTACACCTAAGTTGCAGGAGCTCACGAAGTAGTTGGAGGAGATGTAGGAATAGGGTTTCATCATACCCAGTACTTCTCCTTGGGGTTCGCAGATCCTGTTTGCAAAGAAGGCAGACGGTACCCTTAGGCTCTATGTGTATTATCGAAAGATGAACCAGTTGACGGTCAAGAACCAATATCCCTTGCCTAGGATTGATGACCTTTTCGATCAGCTTCAAGGAGACCGGGTGTTTTCGAAGATTTATTTGAGGTCCGGTTATCATCAGTTGTGCGTTAGACCATCAGATATACCCCTGACAGCCTTCAAGAGCAAGTATGGTCTCTACGAGTATACGGTTATGCCTTTTGGTCTCACGAATGCACCAGCAGTTTTCATGGCACTAATTAATCGAGTGTTCCAACCTTACTTGGATTCCTTCGTCATGGTCTTCGTGGAAAATATCTTGGTGTACTCTCACACTCGAAACGACCATTTTAACCATCTTGAGATCGTTCAGAGTACACTGAGAGAGCATCGGATTTATGCTAAACTATCTAAGTGCCACTTTTGGATGGATCAGATTCACTTCTTGGGTCATGTCATCTCAGATGCAGGAGTATCTGTGGACCCAGAGAAGGTGTGAGCTGTTTTGTCCTGGGAGCATCTGAAGAATGTTTTTCATGTGCGGAGTTTCTTAGGGTTGGCTGGATACTACATACGCTTCATTCGGGACATCTCATGCCTATAAGCACCTTTGACAGGTCTGACCAAGAAGAGGGCGATGTTCTTATGGTCAGATTCTTGTGTGTTAACCTTTCAAGAGCGGAAGGGAAGGTTGACATCAGCACCTATACTAGTCTTGCCAGAGTCATACAAGAGATATACTATTTATTGTGATACTTTATGTATCGGGCTAGGTGATGTGCTTATGCAGGGAGATGTATTTGTTTCTTATGGGTCTCAGTAGTTGAGTCCACATGAAAGGAACTACCCGACGCACGATATAGTGTTTGTAGCTATTTTCCATGCCTTACACTATTGGAGACATTACCTTCTGAGAGAGAACTTTTTGGTTTTTACTGACCAAAAGAGTCTAAAATAAATTTTCACTCAATGTGATCTGAATCTGAGACAGCCTAGGTGGGTCGAATATCTTCAGACTTTTGATTTCGAGTTTTTTTATATGCCTAGAAAGGGAAATGCAGTGGCAGATGAGTTGATCAGGAGAAATCAGATTCATGTAGTTCAGGAGGCCTGAAGTGAGTGCCAGCTTATGGCTCTGTTCTCTGAGATGCATCTGGAGGTGCACAATAGTTATGGATAGACCTTTATTTCTTCGGTAGCTGTTACCTCTACACTTATTGATCAGGTACAGATGAGGCATCTATCAGGCTCATCAAGCTTAGTCCTGCGGGAGAGTGTGTCATGAGAGGACCCTCTTCCTGGATGGACAGTGGACGAGGATGAGATCTTGTGTTTCTAGGGATGCGTATGGGTGCCAGTAGACATACACGAGAAACTGATGTGGGATTTTCATTCCTCAGTTTGGAAAGTTTATCCTGGCATCACCAAGATGTATCGGGATCTACACCGCCAGTACGGGTGGCCATGTATGAAGAAATACGTGGTTGGTTTTTTCATAAGATGTTCTACTTGTCAGCAGGTGAAGGCAGAGCATCAGCGACCAGCAAGGCTTTTACAGCAGTTACCCATTCCTGAGTGGAAGTGGAATGATGTTGCAATGGACTTCATGACCGGATTTCCGAGGTCGTCTTGGGGGAATGATGCTATTTGGGTTGTCTTCGACAGACTCACGATGGTCGCACACTTCTTATCAATCAAGGAGACCTTCAGTGTTGATGATCTGGGACGGTTGTACATCCGAGAGATTGTACGTCTGCATGGTTCCCACAATCCATTGTTTCAGAAAGAGACGTGCGCTCTACTTATCGGTTCTAGTAGGGACTTTAGAAGGATTTGGGTACAAAGGTACTTTTGAGTACAACATACCATCCCCAGACTGATGGTCAGTCTGAGCGTACGATCCAGGTGCTTGAGGATATGATCCAAGCATGCATTCTAGACTTCGGAGGTTCCTATGAGAAGCATATTCCTCTTGTTGAATTCTCCTACAACAACATCTTTGAGGAGACTATTCTGATGGCACCATAAGAGGCTCTGTACGGTAGGCCATGCCTATCACCCTTATGCTGGCTGGAGGCAAGAGAGGCAGGATTGCTGGGACCTCGTCTTATTCAGGAGACCTCTGAGTAGATATAGTTGATTCAGAAAATGATGGCTACATCACAGTGTCGGTAGAAGTCTTATGCTGATCAGCAGAGAAGACCTGTAGAGTTTGATGTCAGGGATCAGGTTTTCCTGCATGTCTCACCGATATTGGGACACAAGAGGATTCGAGGATAGGGTAAGCTTTCACCACGGTACGTCGGGCCATTTGCGGTTTTGGAGAGAGTTGGTCAGGTTGCCTATCGGTTTCAGCTACCTTAGAGGTACCGGTCCATGCACGACGTCTTCCACATCTCTCAGCTCTGACATTACTTTTCAGACCCGTCTCATGTCTTTCAGCCCGAGGAGGTTGAGATCGAAGCGGATGTGTCGTTTGAGGAGAATCCTATCCGGATTGTCAATCACAGTATGAAGGATCTCCATGGGCGGTATGTTCATTTATTATGGGTAATTTGGCAGAATGGGAGAGTACAGGACGAGACCTGGGAGAGGGAGGCCTATGTACAATCGCAGTAGCCAGAGCTATTTGGGGTTTCTTCTTCTACGCCTTTCTAGGGAAATTCGGGGACAAATTTCTTTGAGGGGAAGTTTGTATGAACCCGAATATTTGTTTCAGGTATGTCTTTTCTTTTTCTGGAGTTTTTGAGAAAAAATAAATTTTCTTGAAATTTCTGAAGTACATGTCATGTACATTCTAAGTACACGTCGTGTACTCCTTTCTCGCTCGAAGCAGTGTTCTGGCCGTATCCGGGCTACACACACTGTGTGTAGAAATGACTTGGAGGCTGATTTTGTCGGAGTATGGAAATACCTAGTACACGCCATGTACTCTAAAAAGTACACACCGTGTACTTTCTTTTTTTCATTAAACGGACCGGGTTCGCACCTAATCGAGGAAAACGTCTTCTTATCCTTCTTCTTCGTCCGAAATCAATGCGAATCTGTGGATCTTCGACGAGCCACCATTCCTCCATCTATTCTTCGATTCGAGCAGTTTTGATTGTGTTGGAATTGCAGCGGTGAGTTCTCCCTTCTGCTTGAGCATTGTTTTCCAATTCCTCCCCTTTCTCATGATCTCGTGGGTTGAGTGTTTTGGGAATTTTCTCATATCTTCGACATTCTAAAGAGAATTTGTCGTCATGGATCACGTATATCGATCTCCTAGTAAAAAGGTAGGTGGTTTGTGCCTTTCTATAGAAATTCATTGAGTATTTTGTGCACATTATAACAGTTCCCTTAAACGGGGTTTTGCGTGTTTCCTGTTTTTCCCCTTTTGTTTTCCTTCTTTGCTTGATTGCTTAAGTAGAGGTAATTTCTTGTGAATTTGGATAATTTATACTATGTTCCTATGATTTTCCATGCATTTTTTTCTTATTAGGCTTTTTTCCAGTTGTCATGCCTAGTTTTAGGATAGTGGGATTGTTATACTGTTATGTTGTCGTGCCTTATAATGATAGGCAAGTACATCTTGAGGTTTACATGGGATGATAAGCGCGTTCTGAACATGTTTATTTTCACAAAGAATTGTGAGAACCTAGTGTAGTATACCATAGGGAGAATGGACGTAAAGGCTTGTCCAGAGTTTCTTTAATACGATGCAAGACCATAGGGGTAATTGACGATGAGTGCTTCCTCAGAGAGTCTGTAGTTCCTCGAAACATGCCACATGGGGAATGAGACATTGATTGCTTCCCCAGAGAGTCTTCAGTACGATACGAGACTATAGGGGGAATTGACGGTGAGTGCTTCCTCATAAATTCTACTCTTAGCTGAACCAGATGGGTGAGACTGAGTGTGCCTCCTAGAGGGTTTCTAGTACTTGTAGGTTGAACCATATGGGTTAGGCTGTGAGATATAACCATAAGGTTACCTGTTTTCTACTTGTTTTTGGATGTTTACTTGTGTACTTCATATGCTAGAACTGTGGATTGTAGCTGCTGTGTGATTTTCTGTTTACTATTTCCTGCACTTTTACATGCCTTGTATTCATTGACTATTAGGCACAAATCTTTGGGTGATTTCCTACTGGGATTGTATCTCACACTCTGTTTGGTCCATGCTTTTGGGCCCAATTAGACTTTTTTGTTGCAGGTCTAGATAAGGGAAAGCGCCCTTCGACTTCTGGTACATGATTGGTTGGAGCTGGAGAGCAAGGGACCAAGCATAGGCTTACGATGCTACAGGAGTTGCTGTTATTTTAGAACTTTATTTTTATTTTTATTTCATCATGTTGTGGTGTTTGTTGTGTTCCTTAGATACTTCTACCTACTGCATCATTATCATGATTACTATATATTCATTTCTTCTGCTGTTGGTTTCAGTTGTTGCTTATTGTTTACTACTTCTTCTATTTACTATTAATTTCTTTTCTTTTTATACCTTACCAAATGAGGGAATAGTTTCCCCAATAACTCAACAAGGCCCTCACTGCTAGTCGGAAGCCTCTGGCATTTGGGGAAATGTGCTTGAGGTCATGTGGCGAACATGGCATGGGGCACCTCTGGGTGGCTTCCAGAACCAGGATGTTACACTCTTGTGTCGTTTTTCTTGATTTTTGTTCTAGAATGAGTAATTGGGGTAGGATATGTTTTGATTCTTATATAGATATACTGATTTTTAGAACTTATTGGTCTATGTTATCAGAGGAGTAGCATCGTACGAGTCTCGGGTTGGTGGTGCATACCTTTTTTGTGTTTTCGTGGTCATTTTGGTGGTGTGGCCTTCTGCGCGTTTTTGGGTATTTTTAGTGGGACCTACTTTTATCTGATATTTCATATTAAATTTTTCATTAGACCCGTGGGATGCCTTTGGGAATGCCCATTACTGGTTTTATTTGGGTGGTGTCGGGCGAGGGGTCATTTCTCAATTGTGGAATTTTGGTCGGGGGAAGCCAAAATGGTTAGGATTGGGCTATGATGTTTAATCTGATAAGTTTAGTCTATTGATCCTGATATGAATTGTTAGAGGCTCTCAAGACCTCAGTGCTGATATGGGATAACACCTTGATAGTGTAATTCAACTGTTTCATTGTCTTTCATGTTTAAAGTTTTCCATTGTGATGATATATGTGGTGTGTGATATTGCATATGTTGGAGCTATTGGGTTGTACAAGGCATGGCCTGGGTATTGCTGAGTAATGTGGATCAGGGGTTGGGCTTAGATAGGTTACGTTGGATGGTTTTGACCATGAGATTGGTCATCATGGATGTTGACCTCAGGTAGTGTGATTTTCAGGTTGGGCATGGCCCGGGTCACTAGGATGGTGAGACCATCATACTTGAGCGGCATGGTTGTAGGGACATGAGCTATAAGAGGTGTTGTGGCTTGGGTACTATTTTGGTGATTACCGCCCACCTAAAAAATTTGAGTAGTGTGCACATAGAGAGACTATCTGATGAGGAGGTTTTGACCACTCATGTGGGTAAAGACCCATGTTAGTTGAGGTTTAGGTACTATTGGTTAGGGGATGCTTGTCATAGGAAGACATATGGGAGGTGAGGAAACTTCAGAGGATAACATTGAGGGTATCGGGTTAGGGGAAGAGGATCGTTGTTTTTTAAGGGAAGATATCGATGTCTCTTCGGATACTTTATTATGAGGGTAGACATTGTTATCCCTCCATATACTTTATTCTGAGGGCAGACATCGTTGTTCCTTCGTCTACTTATTATGAGGGCAGATATCGTTGTCCCTCCAGTTACTAATTGACGGACGGCATCACTGTTCCTATGGGTTACTATTTCTCGAGAGTGCCTTTAGGACGTCGGTACTTGAGACATGCGGTGTCAAGGGGCACATGGTGCTGGGTTACATGGAAGAGATTCCGGTGTTAGCCGAAGCAAGTGACACTCTATGGTGGATGCGGATCACTAGTTGGAGTTTGTGTTTATTTATGTGTCATACTATTTACTGATTACCTTATAAATTCATTCCTACTTAAACACATATATTAGGTATGAACCATTGGGTGGTACCCAACTAAGATTCGTCTCACACCCTGCACAGGCCCTTCGGGATGTCTGCAAATATTATGGATTTAGGTGCAAGAAAGATGCTAGCATCAGGAGATGGGCTACATTAGCAGTTGCATGGAGATGGTATGGACCTTGAGGTCCTTCCTAGCAGTATTTTACTATGTTTTGTGTACATTCCTATATCAGCATGCTTTTTTGCAGCTACAGTTGGATAGGCATTGGCGCCATTTTATATTTAGATATTTATGACCTGCTTTGGATGCATCTTCTGTTGTTCAGTAGTAGTTACACGTGATTAGAATCCTATTTTTATTATTTCCTCTTCTATTTTTTATATTTATTTCTTCCGCTATTTGTTGATATTTAATGTGCTTCCGCTCTGCAGATCTAGTTCGAGTCTACTGAGTCATTTATTCCACTGCATATTTATTATTATACATGGACCCATACCATAATTATTATCCTCTGAAATGGTATAGCATCCCCACTATACCTATAAGACCCTCGCTTCTAGTAGGAAACCATTCACGTTCATGGAGGTGTGCTTAATGTAGTAGCACCCGACCAGTTTAGCAATGTTCGGGTGGTTGTTTCGGTCCGGCTCGTCACAAATTGGTATCATAGGGGTTCTTTCTAGGGATTTAGTAGTAGTGGTTTT
The DNA here is from genome assembly GCA_963277665.1 of Viscum album. NCBI lineage: Eukaryota > Viridiplantae > Streptophyta > Magnoliopsida > Santalales > Viscaceae > Viscum > Viscum album. The sequence continues at coordinate 1,671,295,902 of OY728146.1, read as the reverse complement.
TTGGATACTAATGAGATTGAGACTTCTCTTTTATTTTTGGCTGGTTTTACTATTTGGGATATGGTAGATTGGAGATAGGTTGTTACTGGGACTGGGTTTTTATCTTGTGCTTGGGTTCTTGCAGCCCCTTCTACGAGGGATGGACCAAGTTTCCATTGGTAGGAATTGCTGTTTTGCTTATGCTCATATTACAGTTTTCATTATTTCCACCTTGGTGTCTCACATGGTGTGTGATGTTATTGATTGTGATATGTGACCCTTGACCCTGTGTGGTAAGGGGTAATTGGACCTTGGCCTGGTATGGAAAGGTTTGTTTTCTTGGCTATTGATAAGAACATTTTAGGGTATTTCAATTTCATAACTGCATGTATTCTTTGTGAAGTGATAATGACATGTGCATGATATCAAATTGCGTTGTTTTTTATTCTTGAAATGTGAATAGGTGAAATTCCCGATAGAATTTCTTGTTTTTTGAAATGTGTATTCTATGCTTTGTATTTTTGTACAATTTCATGTGTCGGGGTATTTGGGTTTGGTTCTGGTACGAGTAGACATGTACTATCGGTTGAGTTGATTTTGATCATAAGGATTGGGCGACTAGGCCATCGGTTTGAGGCAACGTTCATTGTCAGGATGGGCATGGCCTGAGTTACTTTTGATACATGGATCTGTTAAGTGCCGGTAAAGAGGCCACGAGGCCGGGAAGCAATGGGTAATGGTTATGGTGGGGGAGAGTAAGGGTAGTAGTTACGCACTGCCATTTACTACATTCCTTATCTGCATTATATATGTATAAATTGTTATGTATGTTGGTTTTATGACCATTTATGGTATTCAGCGGGTTCCTCTCAGACGTCTCGATGGAGTGTCAGGCGGATGATGACACAATGCCTCAGGAGCAGGATCAGGTTCAAGATCCGGTGTAGGCAGGGCAGGAGCTGCATGTACAGGCTCATGGACTGGATCAGGTTCAGGATCCAGTGCAAGCAGGACAACAGGTGGCTTAGGTAGCGTTTGGACCATGGATTCGAATAGTAGTTCCGATCTAGCCAGGTGTGTGTCTTGCAGGTGATCGACAGAGTCGCGTAGGGTATAGAGCCATCTATGGAATATTTGACATGGGTGTTCTAGTCGATGCACCCGCCACTTTTTCAGGGTGAGGTTAGTCCACAGGAGGCTTGGATCTTGATATAGAGAATGTAGTTGATCATCGAGCAGCTCGAGATGCCTCTAGGGTGGAGGGTCATGCTGGAGACATACGTGCTACGAGGACCAACAAAGCGTTGGTGGGATGTGCAGGTTCAGGATCGCAGGCACGAGGGACTAGTATGGAAGGACTTTGAAGATATTTTCTTTGAGAAATTTTTCCCAGAGACACTGATAGTAGAGAGAACTCAACAGTTCTTGACTCTTAAGCAGGGAGACATGTCCATCATGGACTATGCATCTACTTTCACTGAGTTGTCTCGCTTTGTACTGAGTATGGTAAGTGATGACGCGGCTAGGGTGAGAAGCTTTGAGGAGGTCTTATGACATGCCATTCAGATCTAGATGAATAGCTTCAAGGCTTTGTTCTTTTTCATAGGTGGTTAATCAGGAACTCATAGTGGAGGACAACCGGAGGGATAAGCCTCAGGTTGGTCAGACGACGACTTCAGGTGAGGGTTCATACAGTAGGAAGAAAGGATGGGATGAGTTCCAATATGACAGTCAGGTCAGGGACTCAACTAGACCACCTCGTAGCAGTTCTTCAGTGGTTTTCATTCATTGTGGATAGCCAGGACAGTTTCAGACTCAGTATGATAGGCCTCCAAAGGAGTGTCGGGCATGTGGACAGGTTAGGCACCTTGAAAGGTTTTGCAGATAGCCTTCTCAGATAGTTAGAATGTAGGGACTAGGATAGATGATGACATCTGGATTTGGTTCAGGTTTGGTACCAGGAAAGGGTAGCGGAGGATCAGCTGCATGTGGAGGACATGATAGAGACTGCGGGATCCAGCTGAGGGTTCAGTGGCCAGTGGCTAGAGCAGCACTGTATTGAGGTCAGGCATCAGGTAGATGTACTTCAAGACAGGTGTATGCCATTAAGCTTCCAGAGGCCGAGCAGGCTGGTGATATGATGACTGTTAGTGGTACACCACAGGTGTGGCCAAGAATTCAATGTTTCCTTTTTGGCATGACCTATAGAGGCTTGTCCGTTTTCAGTGCATGTGATGCACAAGATCTATGTGGACTGACTAGATTCTAGTTAGTGGGAATGGGAAACATATCAGGTGTCTGATATAATTATATATATGTATGAGATGTGTAGCATCAGGGAATCGAGGATGTGGGTTACTTGAGGTGTCGTGGGCATCAGGGCATCGAGGATGCGGGTTACTTGATGTTCCTTGGGCATCAGGGCAATGATGATGCAGGGTACTTGAGGTACTAGGCACAAGGTTAGTTTTTTAGCATCCATGTGATGAAAGCCCTCATGGAGGTGGACACCTATGTGGTGCAGGATACGTTGGGTGTTAGGAATGACATAAGATCACCAATGAGGCACAAGGGTGACGATGCATCACGAAAGGACTATGCATCCAGAAAACAGGTTAGTGAACCTTTGTTTATTTTGAGTTTTGTCATGTTGAGATTGAGTTATGCAATTTATAAGGTGGGTACCCCCTTGAAGAATTTAGCCAAAAACATTGAGACCGGGGAAGTTCGGGTTACTTCGATTAGGGTGGTATGTTCGGTTCTGTCTCCGGTTTTCATTTGATAGCTCAGGGATGAGCTATATTACAGTTGGGAGATTGTAAGAACCCATGTTTTTAGAATGGGTCAAAATCCAGACCCTCTTTGAATTTTTGACATGTCCCTGAGAAAACTGAAGAAATTGGGTAGTTTTGAGAAATTTCCAGACTACACATTGTGCACTATAGATTACATTCCATTTATGGGTTGGGAGAGCACCGACTATGTGCCAACGAGTACATGTCATGTGATGACAATATAGAAATGTCTTACTACATGGCACGTAGTTATCAACACACCATGTACCCGTGACTGTGTAGATGCCATACATGGCGTGTAGGCTTTTTGGTTGGGTAGAATCATTTAACAAAGTACATTTCGAGTCCTCCTTGGACACAACGTGTAGTCTTGCTATGTATGAGCAATATACATGGCGTGTGGGTAAGTCGACAAGGAAGAGAAGAAAAACTAAGTACACATCGTGCAATCATGTTGGCAGGTTCTGGAATTTAATTCAGAAAAATATCATCTGTCTTATGAACATTAAAATGATACACGACGTGTAGTCCTAATGCACATGCCCTGAAATTTTTTTTTCACTAAAAAGGGTAGTAGCCCCGTATTGTGGCATAGGTCATAGTGGTTGTTGGGTTTTACAAACCAATCCTCTGAGACTTCAATTCCATGTCGTTCCTTCACCCAACACCAAATTCGAACACTGGTTGATCCATTGGAACCCCATCGGTAAGTCCTTGATTCCTCTTAAACAGTTTTTATGGATTTCTTTTCTAGAAAACGTTTTTGGGGTTTGAGCGGTTTGCATTATTTTTGTAGATATACCACGTTTTAGACCTAATTGGAGGTTTTTATCAGAGGAGTATCATCATATGAGTCTCGGGTAGGTGTTCTATGCCTTTTTTGTGTTTTTGTGGTCATTATGGAGGCATGGCCTTCGGTTTGTTTTCAGTTATTTTGAGTAGGACCTCGTTTTATCTAAGATTGCATATTAAATTTTTCATTAGGCCCATGGGATGACTTTGGGTATGAGCTTTACCTATTATTATTGAGCGGGGTCAGGCGAGGGGTCATTTCCCAATTGGGGCATTTTGGCCGGGGGAAGCCAAAATGGTTATGATTGAACTGTGATGTTTTATCTGATATGTTTAGTTTATTAAGCCTAATATGAATTTTTATAGGCTCTAAAAACCTCATTGCTGTTATGGGACAACTCCTTTATATTGTATTTAAACTGTTTCATTGTTGTTCCTTTTTAATGTTTTCCATTGTGATTATATATGTGATGTGTGATACTACATATGTAGGAAGCTTTGGGTTGTGCTAGGCATGGCATGGGTATTGTTGAGTTATGTTGATCACAGGTTGGGCTTGTCCAGGGTTACGTTGGATGGTTCTTACCACGGGATTGGGAATCATGGACGTCCACTTGAGGAAGTGCGACTGTCAGGTTGGGCATAGCCCGGGTTAATGGGAGAGCGAGACCATCAGACTTAAGTGGCATGGTCGTAGGGACATGAGGAGTCAGAGGTGTTGTGTCTTGGGTACTATTTTGGTAATTACCGCTCACCCAGAAACATTGAGTAGTGTTCACATATAGAGACTCTATGATGATGTAGTTTTGACCACTCATGTGGGTAGAGGCCCCAGCTAGTTGTGGTTTAGGTACTATTGGTTTGGAGGTTCTTGTCATAGGAATCTGCATGGGAGGTGAGCAGCCTTCACGGGATAGCATTGACGCTATCGGGTTGGGGTGGAGGATCACCGTTATTTGATGGTAGATATCGTTGTCCCTCTAGAAAGATTATTTTGAAGTCTGAAAACTCTATCCCTCCAGATACTTCATTTTGAGGGAAGACATTGTTCTCCCTCTAGCTACTTATTTTGTGGGCAGGCATCATTCTCCCTCCGGTTACTTATTGAGGACATGCATTGCTATTCATACAGCTTACTATTTCTCAGGCATTACTTCAGGACGTCGGTACATGGGACATGCAGTGTCAAGGGGCACATGGTTCCTGGTTACGTGACCGAGATTCTGGCGTTGGCCAAAGCAGGTGACACTCCATGGTGGATGATGAGCACCAATGTTGTTTGTGTTTATTTTTGCATCGTATTGTTTACTATTTACCTTATAAATTCATGTCTTCTTAAAAACTTATATTAGGTACGCACTGTTGGTTGGTATCCTACTTTGATTCATCTCACACCCTGGACAGGCCCTTCGGGACACGTGCAGACTTTATGGATTTACGTGCAGGAAAGAGGCCAGCTTCAGGTTCTGTGCTTCATTAGCTGTTGCATGAAGATGGTATGGACCTTGAGGTCCTTCCTTGCTAGAGATTTCTATGGTTTTCATAATTTCATATATTAGCCTTCTTGTTTGCAGCTACAGTTGGATATCCATTGGCGCCCTGTTATACTTAGATAAGTTTGACCTGCATTGGATGCATGTTTTGTTGTTCAGTAGTAGTTACTAGTGATCAACATGTTGTTGTGTTTATTTCCACTATTGTTGTTTATATTTATGGCTTCTGCTATTTATTGATATTGAATGTTCTTTCACTCTGCAATTCTGGTTCGAGTCTTCTTAGTCATTTATTCCACTACATCTTTTTTATTATACTCGGACCAGTACCATTATTACTATCCTCCGAGAGGGTATAGCCACCCCACTATACCTATAATACCCTCGATGCTAGTCGAAAGCCTTTGGCATTCGAGGAGGTGTGCCTAAGGTAGTATAACCCGACACGTTTATCACTGTTTGAGTGGTTGTTCAGGTCCGGGTCGATACATAAATCTCCTAGTGCTGTTTATGATTAATTTTTTTATATAAAATTTTGACAAAATTCTGATGAGATGAATATTTTGGAAAAATAAAATTTTAAAAAATGTTTCTTAATCTAAAAATAAATACTATAATTTTAATGATGGTTTATAAGTCACAACCACTAATTTAAAATCAAAAGAATATATCACATTTTTCATACATAAATTCGGGACACATTTTAAATATCAAAAACAAAAGAAAATCTATGTTGGTAGTTGAGCAGATAATATGTTATTTCTAAAATATTTAATTTTGTGCACTTTATTTTAAGTTTTCATGATTATTAGAGATAATTAGGTGATGGGGGTGGTTTTGGGACCCATTGTTGAGTGTAAATTAGATTCATTCATTTTTTTTCTTTTAAAAGACCCAACCCTATTAATTTTACATTATAATTTTTAACATAAAAAACCTGCAAACAATTAACCCTTATATAATCCTACAAAAGCGCTCCTGATAAGAATATGTACTTATCTCAACTCATGATTATAATTAGTAATTTACTATGCTTATGGAGACTGTTTCATGTGTTTGGATTAGAAAAACTTAGTTGTAAATTCATATTTGTGTGATGAGTGAAAATTCATGTTATGTAAGGGTTTTTTATGAGAGGAGAAATGAAGTAGGAATTAATTGATTTTAGAAATTGAAAAAAACTTATTTTTAGGTTCCATAATAATTTTTTTTTTCATGGTTTTAAATTGGTGGATATCATTAGTATGTGATTTTAAATTTCCATTAATATAATTTTCATGTTAACTTTTATAGGATTACAAGGGTTATGTTTGGGAAAATTGATTGAATTATATAACGACCCATAATTTACACTCATTGATATAAAATAAAAGTTGAAGAATATTCATTAAAAATATAATAAATCAATGATAGGGCCATATAGGTATAGTGTCTTTAGAAACTAGGAACTATAAATAACTAGTTCATAAGGCATCTACATTCCCTCCGACTTATTTCAACATAACTAGACCCCTTTTTTAAATATATCTCTTAATACCCTTCATCATGATATGGGGAAAAGAAACATATGAAAGGGTGAGCTCAGATGATCAGTAAAGATAAATAAGGGTTAATCCAAGCATATCATAATCATATTAAAAAAACATAACATTTGAAAATATTATCCTGTATATGAAAGATCGTGATATCAGGCCATGGGATAAATAATGAAAGTTCATAAGAATCAATAAACATAATACCAAAAGACATAACATAAGACATGAATTTTTGTGGGATACACATAATCATAGAAAATCATTTCATATTAGTAAAGGCTCATTTCCAATACCATCATAGAAAACAACATCAATTACTGAAACGAGTTCACTCCTCAATACATCCCTATATTATAGAATCGAGATCATTTTTGGTTCTAACCATGACTATTTCATAAGATATAATTCTTTTTCTAATGAATTGTAGGGATATATTGGTTACATATATTGTATAATTAAATCATTCATACATGTTCCACAATAATATAAATCATTCATCATAAACTAAGGAATAAAATGGGTTTCTTTAAACTCCATTCCATCACAACATAATCCATGTAAAATAAATGGGTTTCATGAATATCATTCAATAAAAAACATAGTAAAATCATTTTAAAAATAATGATATTATACTTGAAACATAACCCTATTTAATAATTCCTTCTTTGAAGGAAATTAATTTTGATATAACACTAGAAATTAATTCTTGAGGAAAAAATATCCTTTCCTCTTCAAAAACATTTTTTATGAAAAAGATAGAAAATTTTAAAAGAAAATAATTTATTTTAAAATAATCATGATTTTTTATAGTTATATTCATTAAAATAAAGAGTTATAAAAACATATAAAAAATTTGATTCTGTATAAGTTTAAAAAAAACATTCTTCTTATACTTTAGCCAAAAAAGTTAAAATGTAACTCGTATTGAATAATGAAAATATATTCCTTTCATACCATTTAATAAAAATTCACCATTCTGTAAAAATGAAATTAAAAGATTTTCTAATAATGGAAATAATATTCTATATTTAATAAATAGGGATGTGGATTATAATTATACCCTAGTAAATACTTACATATAAACAATCTCTATTAATAACGAGATGGTGAAATTATCTATTACATTAGGTACGATTTCATTTGTAAGTATTCAAAACTCTTATAAATTGATTTAAATAATTTCATTGACTTAGTATAGAACCATATTCATTTTTATGATATCATATATTTCTTTTATCATTTTTAATAACATTTATTTGATATCTCTATTAATAAAACAATTACAACATCAATTTAGTGTAATTATTAAATATATTTTATTTTGAATAAAAATTAAAAATAAAATTATATGAATAAGATAAATATAATATGCTTCATAATAATATTTTTAGTAGAATATATCTTATATAAAATTGAATATTTAAAATGTTATACTTGTTAAATTATGAATGTGACAACTTTAACGTCACTTTAAATATGATAATATAAGGGTCATAATCTCTTCGATAAGGCTCAAAATGGTAACTAAATTGAAATCTAGATGTTGATAGAAGATATATACTCGACCAATAATATTTAGTCAATATTTTGGCTTTTTTTATTGTAATTAATATCTTAATAAATTATTTTTTACTAATTTCTCATCAATTAATTAATTTTTACATCATCAATGTATATGTCTTTAAGGTAATTATTTTTTCCCTAAAATTAACAAATAGATTACAATGATAAAGAAAAAAAATTATATTTAAAATTTGTATTTTTAATATAATTTATCTTTTGTATTACCTTGTATAAAATATAATTTAGTTATTAAAATTTTAGTGAGACAAATTTAATTTTTCATTAAATACAATAAAATAAATGTCCTAATCACATCTAAGTGCGATTAAAAGACATAATTTCATCTCAAGGATGATTTTGGTCGAAGAAAAATCATAAAATAATATTATTTCAAATGTTAGGGTAATTTTATAATAGTATTATTACCCTTAATTACATGATCTACCCTTTTACCATATTAATAAAATGTAATGAATTTACTATTTATAATTCCAAAAAATAAAATAAATATATTTACATAAATTGAACTTAATGACTCTAAATATGGAATAAATTTTATAAAATTCAAAATATATAATTTTTAGTAACTAATTTAATATTAATCCCATGGTCAGAAAGAGAGAACATGTTTTTAATGTTAAAACATTGCTAAAATTGAAATGATTTTGCCTATAAATTCAATATAAAATCAATGATAATGAAATAAATTATATTTAATAATAAAATTATATTAATATTCATAGTTTCAAACCATTAATATATTATTATTTAACCATATAAATTATTTTTATGAAAAAGTTTTTTTAATAAAAAATTTCGTGCATTTTTACTATCACTCAGAATTTGAAAGTTATCAGAAAAATATAAAAACATATTCAAAAGTATATATTTATATCTTGATTCCAAATAAAAATTTTATTTTATCATGTAAAAATTATTAATGTGGAAAAATATTAATTTAAACGGGGTTCTTTATTAGAAGTAGAAAAATTATACTTTTGAAAAATATAGGTTTTTATACATCAAATATGGTTTATTCATACCCTATGACAAAAATATCTATTGGATGAATATAAAATATATTTATAAAGTATATAAAATATATATTTCATTAATTTCATTTATTTATTTAATTTTATTTATTTAATTTACTAATAGTAATTCACTGAAATTATTAATAAAAAATATAAATATATATGTTGGGGGAAAATCCCTCAAGGATATAATGAAAAATTTTGGGGTTAGATGTGTTCGTTGAAAAAGAAAGTTTCCATGGTTAGTTTTCATGTTCCAAAGAAGTTTTTGAGAATCCATGTTGACAAAATACCATGTCAAAGGAATGGATGGTCTGGAGGTGATACAAAAGGACAGATACCATCATTTCCCAGTGTTTTCCAAATTTTTAGGATCCAAAATTTGGAATTTGGTTAGCATTATAAAAAGAAAAATTCCTTGAATATCCGTTAAACATATGGAAAAGTCATGAGTTTCGTGAAATGAGATTTTTTATGTGGATTTCTTATAGACTGGAAAAATTTTGAAAGTGAGTTATGCGATTAAGAAGAGCTTCACGAACAGCGGAGGTGAAGATCATTGTAGTGAAGCTTTGAGGTGGCGGTGCAAAGGAATTGATGGAACAAACTGCTATTATGATGATATTTTTAAATACAGAAAATAACCATGGTACTTTTTGAAATAGAGTGAATTTCCCTGGAAATTTTGGTGCATTGGGATTTGAGGTGGTGTAGCGCTGACTAGGCGTGGAAGGTTCGATGGTTGGTGGAATCACCTATAAATATACCTCGACCCCCTCAAGAGAAATATAGAGTTTTTCCATGAAAATTTTGTAGCTCTCAAATTGAAAAGGTGGTTCTATGAGGAAGTGTGATTCAAGAAAGATAGGAGCTTTGTGGTGGCTAATCTAGCTCTGTGAAAGACGTGTGTTCTGCATTGGCTTAGTGAGTTTCAAGAAGGATGTCACTTTGCGATAGCTAGAGCACTGTGAGGACCTAATCTATGATAAGTGTTTCTCTTTGCTAAATTTTGAGCTCTGAAAAGTATTGTGATCTGTGAATCAGTTAGCTCTATGATGTTCTATTCTATTTGAAGAGGTAGAGTCTTCATGAAGGCTTATTTGAGCTTCCCGAAATTGGGTGTCTCACAAAGTATGGTGCTTTGTGAAGGTATTTCCAATTGTTGTTTCCCAGTGATCAGTGGAAAAGGGGTATTCATCTATAAATGAAATATGGAATTCAACATAGCATCTACATATAGTGAAGTATTCACTCATTAGATAAAATTAAGGGATATACAAGTCCATAAACTATTAGTGGATCCTTTCCAAATAAGTGAGAAAAGGAATAGGAAGATGGTGATCATTTCTTTCTGTAGTGATCTAGTGAGAGAGGAATAGGGAGTGGTCATTGGTAAAGGAGTGAGATAACCCTAAAAATTATTAAGGTCATGAGCCAGGGCCTAAAAGTGATATAGCTCAAACATTATTCCAAGTGAGGTTTAGTGGATTTGGTACAGTGGCACATCACCATTGTATGCTTCTTATATGTATCCTAGTGAGGGTGAACTAAGTAAAATTCAATGTATATATATTCTTGCTTCCTTTATTTTCCTCCAAATCATCCTCATCATATAAATAAGAGAAGGATTGACCATAAAAAACAGACAAGTGAAAAAAAGTGACCCTTGTGATAAATGGGTCAAGATCAATTGGGACATGAAGAATTTAGAAAAGAATATGCATACCCAGATTCACCCCCCCCCCTTCAGGGTATATAGGCCCATATTGGACCTAACAGTATAAATAGTTGGTATTGAATGAATTAACCCTTCATTTTCATAGGTTAGTAATATTTATTCCCACTAACCTAACTACTGAGTTAAAATAGTCATTTTATCCTAAGGGAATCTTGCAGTTCATTTAAACTCACAATTGTGGGCAACGAAAACTACCGAAAAATTCAAATTATTTAGAGAAAATATTTCATAAAAACATCTGGTTGTTACAAGATAAAATTTTCATCACTTTTTATTTTAATTTCATTGATTTAAACCCTGATATTTTTAAATTTGACTTAAATATATAATTTTTGGATTTTTGGTGAATTATATCCATTATTGTAAAAATTTTATAATTATGGATTATCAATTTTATTTATTACATTGGTATTTAAAGAAAACCTTTTTCTATATCAGTTAAAATTAAAAAAATTATTATAAAATGTGTATGGGATTAAATTTCTTCAAATAGACCAAGATTTCATTCAAAGCATATGGAAAACAATAAATTTAGGTAAATTAGAAAAAACATATCTAGATATATTTGGAAAACCCTTAGTTAATTTGGAATAAATCTAGATTTAGGACTCTAAATGTATTTTTTTTGTTATAAATAAAAGGTAACTAAAATTTAGTAATGAAAATTAACATTCAAAAATATTAGATCATTAAGGCAACTGTTTCACAAGTCAAAGTGGAAACCACTAAATAGTGTCTTTTGACTTAAATATTTCCTTTAGTAATAAAATGATAACCTCATATACACATGTGTAAAGAATCAAATATTTTGAGGGATAACGAAAAAAAGAGTGGAAAAATTAGGAATATTATTTGAGGATATAAATCCATTTATTATGCCAAAAATATACAACATTAACAAAGAATTGTTCTATACGAAATCTTTTCCCCACCTCTTCATTATAAATTTGCATCTTCATTTCATTTAAAGGGTATGAGTCACTAATAAAAAAATTAAAAAAATAAAATGAATTATTTTCTTTCTTTTGATTTTATTCTCTATTTTGAACTTAAATAATTTTAATAACAGTTCTATCATCTATCTTTCATTATTTATTTACAACACTATTCATCCTCACTTTCTCTCCCCCATTTCATTCATCACATTGAACTCTTATGATCATGATCATAAGTAGATAAACTGAAGAATATTCTATGGTTGTAATACAATTTTCTTAACCAATATATCATTTATTTATTTTTTTTAATATTTCATATTTACTTAAAGTTATTTTGTGGGGGATCTTAATGGATAAGGAACATTCATGTCTCCACATTCTACTTGAGGTTTAGCCTCTATTTTTTGTAATATTCTCCATCAATTATGGAGGTGTATTTATAGTTTTTTAGTGAGAATTGGGTGCAATATATTTTCAAAACCATGTAAAAATAAGATCTTTCATATATATAATGGAGTGTGTTTATTAATAAAGTATTAAATTAATAATCAGATAATGAAGGTTCTTTATGAATTATTTTTTGGGAGAATCTTCTTTATTTATAAATTTATTATCTTTTCATAATATCTATATGATTAAATTATAGTTTCCCATATATAAAAAAACATATAATTTAATTCCTTTCATAAGTATATAATTTGGTGAATTTGTATGAGTGGGTGTTTGACTATAAGAAATCCTTAATTGGTATGACCCTAGGCAACAACTATTCTATACTAGGAAATATAAATAATTATATTTTCCACACCCCATGATAGGTTTGCATCATTGTGGATCCATAATTTGATAGTGGTGAAACCAAATCAACCCTACCCAAAAAGTATTATAAAACTATTACCCCCTCCTCCTCCAAGGATGTTAGTGTTATAGAATTTGGGATTGAATTTAGAGGAATATTCTCTATAGTTTCTCCTTCTTCATGTTCTATCCCATTAATTAGAAGAACATTTTGTAAAAGATGATACAGAATCTGTTGGGATCACCATCTATCTTTGATGGTAGAGGAAGCATAATAGGTAATGAAAATAAACAAATTACACTGAGAAGGAAAATATTGAGGTGGATTATGATTTTTACCTCGAGGTAAATTCAAGGGGTGATAAATCCCATCACTCTAAGAAATAATTAAAATATATGTTTCCCATTGAACACTTCACTTAACTAAATATCATTGGTGTTTCTATCATGAATAACCAAGTGTTAGATGCTTATGCATAAGAACATCATGAGGTAAAATCCATCTAAAATGTGGTATGTATGGATATCCATGGAGATGGTGGGTATACCTAGAATCTGAAGGAGCTATAGAATTTTTTGGTTCCTTAAAAAACATGTCTACTACCTCCTTAGAGAATAATGGATTAATAGAAATTTAATGGTGTGGCTATATCTATCAACCACCTTCCACATGAGAAAGTTGGACCTCCTTCCATCAAATAATGGATTTCTCGGTATGAATTTGAGTTTTAGGAGAAGAATTTACTCAATGTTGAACTACTCTAATAAAATATTCTAGATGAATATCATTTCCAGTAAGAGTAAAATATATTTTCTCTATGAAATATCTAATAGAGAAAAGTGACTCAAATTATAAAATTATATTATTTACTTCTTATTATCCCGTGGTCCATAATGGTAATTTATATAAATATGGTATCTGAAGATCCCCATAAATTTATTCTCCTTGGAAAAACATTCATTATATCAAGAAAACATTCCTAGTATGGATAAAATTGATATTTCTAATCAATGTAGGATATTTGATCATATATGTCTTCGTCCATGGATACCACTACACAATCATCAAAGGATACATAATTTCTAGAACTCATTGAATTCATTGAGTCTCTTACAACTCTAATAGAGATATGAAGTGGAAAAAAAGCACTAGTAAAGTAAAAGGGAAATTCATACCCAAATTAGGTATATGTTACTCATCCTCTACACAACTTTAGGAATACCACCTTCTCCATATTAATCAACATAGGTAAACAAGTGTTGATCTCACACACTTTATGTCATGATGTGGACCTATTATGTTATAATAACAATATTAAATGTCTAAGATGTTTAAATTTATAAATTTTTTCATTTACAATACTTTCTTCTCGTTTATAGGTGTTTGGAGGTAGGTTTTTACATACAAAGGGTTTACAAATTGAAGGATATAGATTAATATGAGGCTTTGCCTTATAGTGGTTGTACAAATGAAAATTTAACGATAGTTTAACCAATCAAAAAAATCAATTGAGTGACAACAGGTCTATAGGAAGCTATAGACCACACCTTCCTAATGGTGGTGTTGGAAAAACCGAGATGGTTCTACTCAGCAAACTGGTCCACCAAAGGCCAGTCACTACCTACATGGTTAAGCCTATTTTGAGGTCATTAAATGATCCCTAAGGAATTTTAATTTCACTCAGTTTTGAACCATTTTAATACAACATTCCAAACCAAACCCTCTATTATTAATTATAAACCTCCAATTTTGACTATAGATCCCACTTAATCAGCTTTCCTTGGTTCTTAATGCTTGGATATATTAGGTGATGCTAGAATGTTGATTTTTCTCTATATATACACTAAATACCACTTATTTATTAATATATGTTCTTGGATCTTGGATGGATATATAGTTTATATGAATATAAAATTATATTTTCATTCATTATTCATTTATTAGTTGTCGATCTAACATTTTTAAGCTATATCTTGATCAGATTGATATTTACCACTTATTACAGATGTCTTACAGGTTTGTTTACATGTTTTTATCATTAAACCTCTTCCATATAGAGGAGTAATGATAAAATATATTCCATTGATGATCCTTTGGTTAATTTTTGGTTGATTTTACATTTCATTGATATCCCATTGATTATAGATTGATTCCTCATAAATGATAAACTTTTTAGGGTAAGTTTACATAGATAAATAATCTTGAGACTCTATTCTTATTAAATATAAAATTGGATCTATTTTTGTGATATATTGATGTTGTAATGATGTATGTTGGATAAAAATGAAGTTCTATTATAAAATTTATGAGGAATTCATGATCTGTTCATAAATTAGCAGATCTAATTAATTGGAGACTTCTCCTTCGACATACCTTGAAACTAGTTATGTTGATAGAATATGTGAGGTATGTAATTCTAGAACCATATTTGTTGATATTTAATCTTTTTAGGTCTCTTTTATAAAATTTTTCTCTTTTTAACCAAACCCAAGATAGGAATCCTTGATGTGTGAGCTAGTTTTCCATTGTCATGCAATATGTTTTGGTCTATAATCCATTGATGATATTTGGAGTGTTTTGTCAATTATATTTAGGTATGATGTTTCTTGTCATTTTATGAACTTATATACTCTTATATCATTGATTTTATAGTATGATTTCATAGCTTGTTGACCATGCATGGTGGTTATTTCTTGAGGGTGTGTGTGTGTCTCGTGAAACCCTAGTGTGATGGTTGATTCCATTATTATTTCTCATATATCTTGTTACTTTGTTTGATTTTAATAAAAAGTTCATATATGTGGCTACAATATGGTCCTAATGATGTGTTATGCTTCTTCTTATTATGATCTTTCCTATTTTGTGTATTTATCATGCCATATGGGTGTTTTTTTGTATTAATAATAGAAGGGAATCCATGGCATGGAAACCAATTATAAGGGGGGTGTATGACATGCGTTGATGTTGATAGTGGACCCATTCCTAGGGTAGGAAAAAATAAACCATTGTGGCCCAAGATGAAACAAGATGATTTTTTAATACCAAATAACGTGCTATAACTCGATTCCTTGAGGATACTAAGTATATCTACACTATAAGGCCTTTTGGTGTGACCTGAGAGTTGATACCTTGATGATACTAAGTAACAAGTTCACTAACCATGTGGAAAGTTATTTATCACTTCTAACATTGTTATGTATACCTTTATACCATGGAGTCAAAGCATGTAAGCTTGGGGATCATGGTGTATTGGTTATCACAAGGACGATAAATGTAAGATTGTTAATTATTTCATTTTCGTTTATTGTTATAATAGAATACACAAATTATACATGTGCACACATTTTAAAGAATAATTTTTTGTGTTCAACTCGGTTTTAATACTTTCACCTTGAATAGGAATCCATAAGTTCATGCATACTTCATGTATATGGATTCAGAAAATGGTTAGGGGGTTGTGGTAGATAACAAAGTAGTAGAGCATGGGGCAGGTGTCTGGACCAAGACATATTGTGAAGGAATCCCAAAGTGTTTTATTCATTTATTATATTTTACATTATACTCTAGTTTGTATTTCTACACTAGGAGACCTATTCATTATATTTTATAAAAAGTGTTCCATATGATATTACATTATGATGTTATATCTTCTAACTTTTTTCTAAGAGTTTTTTTTATTTTATTTTTATTTTATTTATATATTAGTGTATGAATATAAAACTAAGGGTATGGTATCTCCATTTAATTCATTTGTAACCATGCTTCTAGATGGAAACATTTTTCTTTGGTATAGTCATCTATGAGGTATTGTGTCTCTCTATCTCCTAACCAATGGTTCTGGTCGAGGACTTTCAAAATGGTATAAGGGCCTGATTTTATTCTTTTATTTTGACTAAACTAGGATGTGGTAGAAAAGAGATAGGTAGTGTGGGACTCTGGTAGGAGAGTTTCCAAGTGCCTAACTATTTCATATGTTATGGTCCACTAAGTTACCATTGATGAGTTTTTTTTTTATAGTTGTATTTGATTTTGGTGTTTTCATGAATCATGAATAGGCATGTAGGATCACATTCCATATATATACATGTTGTCTATTCTATAATATTTAATTAATTTAAAACCAGAATTATTGAAGTCTATTTAGAATTTACCAGTATTCATTGATTGGGTGATATAAATGTATTATTTTCTGATGCGATATATATTTTTTATAATTAATTATATAAAATTGAGTATGATGTTATGTTTTTTAATATATATTATTATGACTTATTTGAAGGAATATTGAATCTTGGATAGTTCTAGGAGGGACTTACCATGGGTTATAGATATTATCCTATCATAAATTTTCTATGATCTCATTGAATAATTAGGATCAATTCTATAAGATTCGAACATTTTAATATTTCTTTCACATTTCAGAAAGATGTCAACTCAGAGGAGACTTATGGGACTACCTGCGGGCGTGGGATGGGATGCTCCATTTAAGGAGGATTACCTCATTACACCTCTTTCTATGTTGGATTCTCTTTTATTGAATGATCAAGAACATTATCTAGTGATATAGTTAATAGGACTACCTTATTTAGGATTCCATACCCTTATTTTTACCTAAGGTAGATGGGAACTGAGATCCATAGTCGACTACACTAGAGACTTCCAGCTATAATAACCAATAGCCTTTCAAGGAACCATTGGAATGTATGATGTAGAGGACTGGATAGACATCATCAATTGTGTCATTGACCTCAATGAGACACCTAAGGAAAGGAATGTGGAGTTGGAAATGTTCATGCTACAGGGACCCACAAGGAGATGGTGAGTCATGATGGGATAAGATGCCATACATTAGGGTCTCACCTAAGAGGAATTTAAGAACCCATTTTGGGTAATTATTCTCTAATATGCTGAAGACGAACCATTCCATTTAATTATTAGATCTTTAGTAGGGATCCATGACCATATCAACATACTTTTATCATTTTATTGAGCTACATCTTATTTCTCCCCTCTTGGTTGAAAACGAGGAATAAAAGGTTACAAAGTTTGAGATCTCCCATCACTCATATATCACAAAATATGTTCAAAATTTATACCTTATGATATTATCAGATATTATATGAAATACCTTGATCAAAAATAAGGGCTTAGAATAGGATTAAATAGTTGGTCTTCTTCCACCCTTCAATACTCAGGTGGGTGGACCTTCTACTAGTATGATGAGTGTCACTTCAATTAATAGAAGTAGGAAGATTGGGGGACATGTAGTAGGGTAGAGGAAAACCATCAGAGAAAATTATGGATTCATTATCCCCCGAAAGAGGAGCTTCACAATGCATCAACCATGGGTAGGTCATGAATTATTGAAAGTTCTGCACATCACCACAGAGTAAGTGTCAGTAGTGTGAAATGATGGGTCATCTACTTTGGTTTTTATCCACATATTTGAGACCAAGGTTCTAAAGGGTAAAAGATGAGAATTTTATTTAAACTAGCTAGTTCTCTATGTAATTAAATAGTATTATTAGATGAAAATATGTCATATCAGTCATGTACCTTAAGGAAATTATATCAGAGCTAAGTCGGAAAAGTATATGTAGCAGATCTAACTCTAGTGGATGGTGGAAAAAACTATTTAATGTTCTATGTATGGTCTTGATCAATATTAATCCATCTATTACTTTATTTTATATTGATTCATCCCATTCCATTATATCTTCCGAATATTATTTTGGACTTGAATTACCGATCAATTTATCTTCTGAGTTTCTTTTTCTTGATATAATGTTAGACCTAAAAGTGAACCGTATTTAGTAATGAATATAGTGTCCTATAGTCATTTATTTTTATAGAAATATAAGAGATTTAATGATTTTGGAGGTGAAGATCTTTGACATGAATCTCATCCTAGACAGGTTAACCTTATTTTGATCCCACATTGATTTCTATTAGAGATGGGTATCATTTAAATCACCCAAGAAAGGGAAGTTCATGATGAATAATGAGTAAGGGTTGGGAGAAGTTAGATTAGATATATAAATTATACATCTTTGTAGAATAATAGTTTAGATTATAGGGTGTTCTCTTTTAGTTAGATCATTGGTATTCCCCTCATATTTTCCTCCAGCATTATATCTCTACCCATAAATCATTCTTGAATAACATCATTTGTCTTTCTCCTAATAGATGGGTTGAGTTTGAGAAAGAAATCATGCGAGGTTATTATCACATTTGTATACCCCTTATAATATGGTACTATTTGAGTTGAAATATATCAATTTAAAATTGAAGAAATTCAAATAGACGGCCTTTATTATGCGGAGTACTTCACTATGGGGTGCACATGTTATGTTTACCTAGAAGGTAAACGGTATTCTATGACTCTATGTAGATTGTCAGATGGTAAATTTAGTAACCATTAATAATAGGTATCTTATTCCTAGGATTGATGAACTATTTTATGTTGGAACCATGGTCTTCTATGCATGAATTGTAGTATGGTTTGTGTTTGCTGACAATCCTCAGTGGAAGTTCAGAATGTGAACCAGCAAAGTGATCCTACAGTTCAAGCAGACAATAGTATTGAAGGTGATGTCGTTTCCCAGTGTTTTCCAAATTTTTGGGGCATAAAATCGACAAATGGAGAAAATGTTTTTAGTAAAGAGATTTGAATTCCATGTACTTAAAGGAGAGGAAACTTGTGCGCCATATGTATTTCGTGAACAGAACATCAAAATATGGCAAAGGAAAGTAGGTCACACAAGTATTTGTTGGGTCACGCAAGTGAGTTGCGCGATAGAGGCTAGGGCGGTTGGAGCTACGCGCTGGGACTTGCGTTCCATGAGGACACTTGCGCACCACTGTGTAGGGGGTCTGGTTTTCCTATAAATAGAGGACCACCCTCCCTCATTTGGGATGAAGTTCAAGACTTTGAGATTTTTTGAGCTCTCACCGTGCAAGTGGTTGAGTTGCGCAAATGATTGTTCGGTCGCGCAAGTAGAGGCTGCACGCTGGTAGTTGGTTGTGCGACCAAGGTGGTTTGGGAGATAAAGTCGCAGTGTCGCGCATGTTTGGAGTTGAAGGAGGTAGTGTCACGAAAGTGGGTTGGTGTCACCTGTGCGCCGAATTTGTACCGCTCAAGTGACATGCGCGCCGGGATTGAAACATGTGCGTTAGGCTTAGAGAAGCGCACCAGGGTTGTTAAAGTACATCTGTCCTTTTGAAGCTGTGTGAAAGGTAGAAGATTGCCTGATACCCTCAGTGCAAAGTGAGATTCGTCTACTGGTGAGAGTTGTACATCAACATATCATCTACATACAATAGAGGATGCATTCCTATGGAATTATGAAGAGACCTTCACGTCTATAAACTGAGTGTGACTTCACCAAGGGAAGTGAGCTAGGGGGAGTCAATGGGAGTGACCTGAGGGAAGCAGTGAGCTATCCCTGAATCATTGTAAAGGAAGTGATCTTGGGACAGTGTGACTGTTCTTGAACCGTTGTAATCCACAACTAGTGAAGATTAGTGAAATTTGGTACGACCGACAACCTGTCGACATATGCTCCTTGGACGTAGCCCTTAGTGGTGAACCAAGTAAAAAATTTTGTGTCTTCTCTATGCATGTGAATGTTTTATTTCTGATCATATTCATCATACAGGGTCAAAAAGTTCCTACCAGTGTGGGAATAAGATCTATCACTTTAAAAGAAAAGGTTGTCACCCTGATTCACCCCTCCCCTCTCAGGGTGTTCCGGTGTCCTTAATTTTAGTAGTTAATGGATCCAAGTGGTTCCCAACATCGATCTCTAGTTCGGATATTACCTTATTCATGTGAGAGAGAAGGACACCTCGAAGACAGTGTTTAGGAGGGCATATGGGATGTATGAGTACATGGTGATTCCCTTTGGACTAACAAATTTTTCATTAGTGTTCAAGGATATCATGAAAAATATCTTCCACCTATATCCTGACACATTCATCATGGTTTTCCTTGAATATATCCTCATTTACTCACTGAAAAAAAATATCAATATAGACATTTTAAGATAGTCTTGACTATAATTCAGGAACATTAATTTTATGAAAATATATTAAAGTTTAAATTTTGGTTTTAGGATCAAGGTTTGTGGTTTTAGAGACTTTTATATCATTTAACCTAGATAAAGTGGAGGCGGTGTTGTCTTGGACATGTCCCGAGAATGTGTTTGAGGTTTGGATTTCTCTAGGGTTTTTATGGTATTATGGATGTATTACCCATCACATAACCCATTAATTAACATAAATAAATGAATTAATAAAGAAGGGGGTGGGTTTATAATGGTAATACTAGTGTGACGAATCTTTTCATGATCTAAAGAGTTGGTTTAATATGGCTATAGTGTTGATTCTTCCTAATTTAGGGATTGGATAAGTTGTAAACTATGATGACTCTTGTGTATGTTTTTGAGTAATATTAAGGTAAAGGTACTGATTTTTATTTTTTGATTCACATCAATTGTGACCCTATATGTGGTACTATCCTACCCATTTCATAGAACTAGTAGTTATATACCACACTTTATAGTGTTATAAGCACTATTTATTTGTTTATATATTTTTTTCTAGATAGACCACATGATTCTCTACTATATTTTCACAAAATGCGACATTAATTTTAAGAAAAAGGTCTGGGTAAATTATATTCATATAGTCAGATTTTAGATGGACTATGAACTAGGTAAATGTAATATCATTACATATGATCTCAGACATATGAAACATGTATATCTGAATCTAATTAAATGGACTTTAGAGGAATAATGACACCTGATAAGCTAGTTGGATGATTGGAGGATGGATAATTTTGAGGACTAGGATTTGATGACATGTTACCTATTATTAGTCATATATTCGTTGCTATAATAATTGAATAATGGTTAGTAATCTAACATATTGTGTGATATGATGTGGGAATACCTGCTTAGAGGTGACCCAATACATAGTGGTCATTGCATGGCGGTGGTGTGATCCTACTACATGGGAGATTTATAGTCCCTAATTCTATTAGGGAAGAGATGATGATATATTTCGATAAATCTAAGTTTGTGATGAATACTAGAGTGAAAAATAATTACCATGAATTAAGGTGGAGGTTCTGGATTCCATGGATGAAGAGTGACATTACATGTTTGGTTTCATAATGCCTTACATACCAAAGTATAAACACCAAGAACCAGCATCCTGGTGGTTTACTCCCGTCACATCCTATGCCTATGTGTAATTTTAAGGATTTCACAATTTACTATCTAATGGGGTAACATAGGACTTCAATGAGTCATGAAATTGTTTTGGTGATTTTCAATTAGCTAACAAAATATTATCATTTATTACTGATACTTGAGACTAACTTATTAGATGAGTTAGAAAATTTGTTTGTCCATGAGAAAGTACTATTACATTGAGTTCCCTTGTGAATTGTATCTAACAGAGATTCACATTTTACATCTCATTTTTCGAATTTCTTGTGGTAGGCCTTATGGAATTATCTATGATTGAGAACAACATAACATCCACCAACAGATGGAGAGTCGGAGTGAGTGATTGCTATATTGGATTATAGGCTTTGAGCCTATGTATTGGACATTGGAGGATCAGAGGATAACAATATAACCTTGTTTTAGTCACATAAAACCATAGATACCATGATTCAATTCAGATGGAAACCTGTGAGGCTCTTTATGTTAGGTCATGTAGTTCACCACTTCTTTATCACAAGTCACATGAGCCAGTAGTTTTGGGGCCTAATATGGTATTGGAGATCTCTATGAGAGTGAATATTATTTAGAATAGGTTTATCGTAGATCAGATCAAGAAGAAGTCCCATTCCAACCACAATAGGAAACTATTGGATTTTTTATAGGCAACCTTCTCTTTCTTATAGTGACATGGATGTTAGTCCACCATTATTTTATAAAGCAAGGGAATCTAGTGTCACGCTATGTTGGACCCTTTTATATAACTGATTTGATTGAAGAGCTTCCATACCATCAAGATATTCATTAACAATTCCAATGTATGAACAATGTGTTTCATTTTTCTCAACTCTGGAGTTACATGTCTAATCCTATGCATGTCATTTATGATGAGGATGCTGAGTTAGAGCCTAGCACATATTATGTGGAATGACAAGTGCTGATTATATTCTGAAGTGAGAAATTACTATATGGGAAGATTATAACACTTTTATTGATTCTATGGTTTCATGGATGGATCCAAGATGAGACTTATGAGTTAGAGGTAGGTGTTCAGTCTTAATGGCTAGTTTTGTTTGAGTCGAGATATTAAGGTAACTTCTCCACGAATTGAAGTCATTATAGGGTGATAATTGTGAAATCAAAAATAAATTTTATGTATGATATGTTTAAATTCATAAAATTAATTTTTTTATTTTGGCCAATCTCTATTATAGGGTGTAGATATTGGTTTTTATGTAAACAAGGTCCAGAAATTAAATGCCTCAAGATGAGGGGAGTATTGGCCTTTTTTAACATTAAAGAAACCATTGAATCACCCAGTGTAACACACCATACATTTAGTGGGGTTACACTAGGTTTTCAGGAAGCTTAATTCCCAACCATCTAGTCATTGGTTCTTCTAGAATGTAGGGGGTTCTTCCTATATCACGTGCATTCCATAGGCTAGTCACTAGCCCAATAATGGTACCACCAATGGACCAATGAATCCCATCATCTTGACGATTCATATTTTTTAGTGTTCATTAAATATTCCCCCTATAATTTTAATTTCTCACAATTTTTTACTAATGGGAAATAATCCCTCAAGTTAGAATTGTGGTGTTTTTTAGTTGATCGTGTTTTTGAGATAGCGAGTTTCAATGGTAAGTTATAGATTTATAGAGATATTACTGAAAATCTATATTGACCATGATCTAATATAATGTAATGGATGATCTAGAGGTAGTACAAAAAGTTTCTATACAAGATGGTGTAGTTTCCTAATGTTTCCCAAATTTTTGGTGTCCAAAATCAGCAGGATCGAAAACAATTTTTTTAAAAAAATAATTATTTTTGTGTAAAAGGAAAATTTTGGGAACAATAGTGATGGTGAATTTAAAAATTTCATACAAGTCATGATTCTACATAATAAACTCATAATATTTATAAGTAAAGAAATACATGATACATTTTGATGTGTGTGAATGATGATTTTTCATTAAAAAATAAGTGTTGCATGTGTTCATCAAATAAAGATGATGTTTGAGAGATAAAGAATTTTTTGTTGCAAATTCAATGTCAAATAGAGGGATTCCATGCTTATTGAAATCCTATATGTGTTGAGGAAATCATGTAAGGTTTTTTCACACAAGTTCATCTAGGCCTATAAATTTGATGCTACACCCCTCATTCGAGTACCTCAAACATTAGAGAAAATTAGGGCTCTAAATCAGGTAAGTGGGGTGTGGAAAAGTATTTATGTGAAAATTTAGTTATTTTCAAAATATATAAGTTTAATTCAAGAAGATATGTGTGAAGTTACAAATTAAATATTTTTTGTGCATGATAAGGGACTTGAGTCTGCATTACCAATGGATTTACGCACATAGCATAAAAGGTTTGAGAAATTTCAAATTCCACAAAAAAGATAAATTTGATGAATAATGTGATAAGGTTTCTCACAATATAACCCTGATTTGTGAGAAATAAAATGTTCTAAATAGAATTTATTTCCCAGTAAATCTATGGTAAAGTGGTATTTATCTTGTGGATGAAAGTGGAACGTAATGATACACCAAATGAGGTGCGAGAAATATTGATTCAGGAAATAGAAGGTGGATCTTCTAAATAAGAATTGAGAACACATCATTTGATAT
Source organism: Viscum album (assembly GCA_963277665.1). Taxonomy (NCBI): domain Eukaryota; kingdom Viridiplantae; phylum Streptophyta; class Magnoliopsida; order Santalales; family Viscaceae; genus Viscum; species Viscum album. The sequence continues at coordinate 1,671,271,367 of OY728146.1, read as the reverse complement.
ATAATTGAGATTTCATATTATTATTGGATTTAAACTAAAAAATAGTGTGATTCCTCTCCAACATTTGTAAAAGAATTTCACTTTAGTGGATTTGGTACATAGGCACGTTGTTTTGTATGCTTCTTAGACGTAGCCCAGTGTAAGTGGACCAAGTAACATTGATGTGTCTCTTGAATGATTTTATTTCTTTCCATATATTTATATTGTAAAGAGAATGGATATAATTTTTTCAAAAATAAAACAAGATACAAAGAAGAAGTTATTTTAATCTTTCACACCCTAAATCAACACCCCCTCTGGGTGTTTAACCTATTTGGGATAACATGAACCTTATTTATTACCAAATTCCAACCCAACCACAATAATTTGAATTTGAGACCTCCCCTCTTTACTCTAGAGATATCTCATTCACCCTTCCTTGGTTATTTATGGTTGGATCAATCTGGTGATGCTATAATGCTGGGTTTTTTCTAGGTATACACCAAATTGTTCTTATTTGAGATATCCGCAGGGTTCTATGATGGATATATGGTATGTATGAATATATAATGATGAATTTTCCATTAATATATCGATGGAATATCTATCATTTCGATGGTGTCTGTTGATTGAATCAAGATATACCACCGATTAAAAACATCTTACATGTATGTGTTTTTGGATAATCATCCTAGAACTCTTATAAATGGAATATTGATTAAAAAAATAATATATTAATTGTATATCGGTATATTGTTGGTGTATTTTATGTTTCCGTGGAATTCATTTGATTGTTGATTTATTCCTCATAAATGGTGTAAATTTAGAGGTAAGTTTCTACAGATCGATAATGTTGAGACTATCTTCTTAATGAATCTCATATTCGATCACTTTTCAATTGATGGTTTGAAGGTGGATTTTTATTCATTATCTAGAACCATGGTCTTATTCTAAAATTTAAATAGAATTCATGATATGCTCTTGAATTGATAAAAGATCAAATTAATTGAAGACCCCTCCTTTGAAATAACATGAATCTAGTTATGTGGGCAGACTCTATGGCATATGTGATTATAAAATCACTACTATAGATTTGTAATATCGTCATGTTAATTTTATAAAACTATTATTTGATGAACCATAACCCCGAAAATGAATCTTTAACATGAAATCTAGTTCTATGTGGCTGTGCATCAGGGTTGAGGCTTCAATCCTTTGATATAATTTGGAGTGATTTGTTAATGACCTTGAGGTTGGAAGTTCATAAACATTTGAGGCCCTTGTATACTCATGATTCATTGATTTTATATTGTGACTGTATATCTTGTTGATAATTCTTATTTGTGATTTCTTTTTGGTCCATTTTTAACCCATTAGACCTATGTGTGATGCATGATTCCATGATTATTTCTTGTGTAGTTAATTATGATGATTGATGTTGATCATAAGTTGTTAAATGTTTCTACTATATGCTCCAAATGATGTTCAATGATTTTTATTATTACGATCTTCCCTTTTGTGTATTTACTATTCCTTGGAGGTATTGTTTTGGTATGTGTAATAGTTTGAAAGTTGTGGTATGACTACCCCTTAGAGGGGGTGTGTGCACGACATGCAACGGGGATGATGGTAGACTGGTACACATGGTAAGATCAAGGAAACTTATTGCATGCCCTAAAACTCAATGTCTTGAGGATACTGAGTAACAAGATGGAATATAATTTCATGGAGAAAATGAGTACGAGTTCACTATTCATCCTTTTGGACTGACTCAAGTATTTATGTCTCTATGATACCAAGGAACATATTCACTAGTTGTATGGATAGTTATTTATGAATTTAGACATCATTATGACCATCATTCTAACACTGATCCAAAGTAAATATGGTTAGGCCTCATGGTGTCTTGGTTAGAACATGAGCGCTCAATGTATGATTATTTATGATTTCATGGGAATTTTTTTATCATATAAAACACCTATTATACCCATTCACAGCTGTTAAATAAAAATTAGTGGTATCTTGCTAAGTTTTATTACTCACTCCCTTCATGAGAACATCAATACCCATAAATACTTCATGTATATGGATCCAGAAAAGGGAAAGGGGCTCACATAAGATAAATGAGTTTGGGATCATAGATATGGTAGTGGGAATGGGATAGACTTTGGAGGAATTTCAAAGAGTTTTATTTATTTGTCTACTTTAACTTTATACTCTAGTTTGGACTTATACAAAAGGATCCTAGTTTATTTAATTTTATGATGTGTCTTTCAACTGACATTACATTATAATTCATTATCTTCCACATTGAATCTTTGATTTGTTTTATATTTTAATGATTTTTTATTTATATTTTTGTGAATGGCTATGATACTGATGGTATATACTTCCCATTGATAATGTATGTACCCTAAATGCTAGTTGGAATCCTATTACATATCGGGAGGTACACATGAGGTCTTGTGGATCCTTAGCACGAACCATGTGTTTAGGTTTGGGGTGTTATGCCCATTATGGGGAAATTGGATCAACAATAAGAAAAAAATATTAGATTAATCATCCAAACGCTAGAGCGCCCAATTTTTTCCGGTATATCAATTTTCTGGTAAGGTCATTTTGTAACTAAGAAGGTCTATGTCTTAAATTTATTTATCATTTTAGTTTTATTCAAAATAAAAATATTATCCCTAACCACTAAAACTAATAATAATAATAATAATAAAATTATTGGTTAAAAAATTTCTTCATTAGATAGAAAGGTATAAGTTTCTCCCTAGACATGCATCTTCTAAAGGATATGTTTTTGGAGATATTCATAGATAATATACATAATGAAATGGGTACACTATTGATCCACTTGAAGTACCCATGTGGGTTATAGGAGTTCTCTGTAGCTCCATCGTTTTTGGAGGATGTGATCTAATATTCTAAGGCTAAATCTCAACCTAAACCAATTTTTTAAGGGAAGAATACTAATAGAGTCTACCCCATACATGTAATCATCATGTTATCACTAATACTTCATCAAGTATCCATACCCACATAGTATCAAGTGGATCCTCTCAGTGAATGATAGTAAAAACAATGTAACCCTTAATTGGGTGGTAAGAGAGATCATCCTCACATTAGGATTAAATATTTTAATAAAAAATGTTCTTTAAAAATAGATTAGGATGTATGAAACTTCATTAAAAATATAAAAATCATCATTATCAAACCATCAAATGTCATGAAACACAATGAAATTGTTTAAAAAAATTCTTTCATTACTACCCATTCCATTAGGTGTTGGATCACAAGATCTATAATTTATTTATCTATAAACAAGTCATCTAAAATTTATATACCAGTGAGTAGGTAAAGTTGTGTAAACCATTAGTTAATGTAACAATTTTCACCCCTACCCACCAGAAGAGGTAGGAGAATTATAGAAAAATGTAAATAGATTTTTGAAATATAATCAAATACTGGAAGACAAAGAATTTGGCTAGTTAGATGCATGATTACATTTGGGTATAAATGAATAGTCACTTGTAAACCCATACCTTTAAATGAATTTTTAGATGGAATATCCATCACTATAATCATCCAAGAGTCGGGATGATAATCATTAGCTAAATTGGGAATAACATAAAGAGTCATTATTAGTACTAAAGCTGATCTAGACCCTCGCAGACTTCCATACACCATCACTAGGGGGCGGGAATCACCCCAAAAAATGGAAGCTTCATCAGATAAAGAACAAAAATAAGGGATATTATGATTAATCCCCATGGAATACACCTTTTCTGATAAACAAGGCACATATAAACCTGATCTCCCTATCCATAATATAGGGTATGTTCATTGAGGATGTGGAGGCCAAGTAAGATGAAGTCTTGGTGGACCCAATCAATGAATTAGAGTTTATTATAAAGTTGTACATGAAGATAAAAATCAAATATATGAACTTCAATGATCCCAATCTGAACACAAATATGTTCTCAAATCATCAAGTTAACATTCAGATACAATCTATTGGGAGGATGTACTAGTATGCATACAATTATCTAGTCAAAATTAAAATATGGGATGAAATGCTTGACCCAACCCACAAATGAAAATAATTTCCTTATATGTCAGTCACGAATGAAAGTCTTCAATATAAGTGTCCTTAATATGTAAGAATTTAGATTAGTAAAAAACTCAACCTTGTGAGACCAGACCCTTGTTCTATAAATATGATACATTTAAGAAACTAGATGTTGTTTTGGTCAAGATATCTATTTAAATTCCTACACCTATCAAAGGAACATAGGTAGGCACTCATTAATTCCCTTATAAGCTCTCTATAGTTCATCATTGAAATTACTATAGCCAAGGTATATTGTTCATAGAACAGTTCTATTGAATGTCATATATTATATTTCCTTAATAGAAAAGGATCAAAAATCTACCATACATAGGCACATTAGAACCTTTTTTATATATATAGTAGGCTGAATGATATTGATGATTGTAAATAACTAGTTGATTACAATTTGGGATCATTCTCATACCGACATGGACCCTCCAATGCTTGGGTTACAGTGAATCTTACTTGACCCATTCCAACATAACTATCCTAGGGTATAATTAAAGTGAGAAGAAGAAACATAAGAGGATAAAACATACTTCATGGATTGGATATCTTATTTTTGAATCTTAATTCTTGATGGTCAATCAAGAAAAAACGTTCAATGATTTTCTGGGGAGGTCATGGCTCTATATACACAAGGTGGTTTCATCTCCATACCATCAGTACCTAAAATACACTATAAAATATAAACTTTAGAGTAATATAATGTGATAATGTCCCACTTTGAGTGATATAAAATTTAGTACATTGATTCATGATTACAAAAGGGATGTAGTGGTTTCTAGATAAAAACATTCAGATTATTACTTTCAATGGCCTAGAAATGTAGCCAATAATCAATGAAGCAAACTCGATGATGACTATGTGTTTCCAATAAACTGGTTACTATAAAAATTATACAAATTTGAAATAATAAGGTCATTCCAGTTCTATTGGGTGATAAATCAAATAATAATATCACTTTTCATTCAAATATTAGGCTGGAGAATGTAACCATAAATAAAAAAACACCATGGAATAAAAATTATGATTCATAATCCATCTATATCAACTTAACTCCCTAGAATCTTTACTAACTTGTTGTTCTGACTGTTTTTTGGTCGATAAAACTAAGACTCACTAAATAATATGATTTTAATCCTAGGAGAAGAATAAGACTATGGGTTTTAGGAATATTCACTATTATTCTCATCATGTTGGTTTTATAAAATGGTCTGAATAAGTCAAATAATGGTTTTTTATGGATATAATGAAAATTATTTTATATCTTTTTTGGGATCTAAATAATCCCAGATATCACATTCTAAATCTCAAAAATAGCTTCAATATTCTGATTCTAAAAATATCAAATAATTAGAAGAAGAATAATAATAATAATAATATCTTATGGATGCCACTAAAGAATTTGAGGATGGTTTATTAAACACCACATGAACTTTAATATGTGAATATGTGTATACAAACAGGTATCCTGAATGTTGTATTTTACCCATAATACCATGTTATAAGTCAAATATAAGAAGATCATCAAATCTAACTTCATCTATGATGTTCAATAACCAAAATGGATTACAAATATTGTCCCTTCCAAAAAAATAATGAGAATATATAGGTTTGAGTCAAATTCAAAGATCTCAACCAGAATTTTCCAAAGAATAATTTACCAATATCAATCATAGATATACTGATTTATACTATGACTATAATTTATATCCTCTTCTTTATTAATGGGTATTCAATATATAATAAAATCTTGACGGTTGTCGATGATAAGAATGAAAATTCCTTCGAAGAACCACAAGGGGCATATTACATATGATTAATTCCCAATTCTTGAAATAATGTCAGTTTCATATATCAAAATTCCGTTAAACATATATTTAATTTTTTTCTAGTTACACTATGAAATGCTATGTATATGATTTGGTGTTTGAGCCCCAATAATGTTGTGGTCATGTTTCCAATCTTGAAATAGTTCTCCAAAAAATAATACAGTGAGGCTTAAAGATGTATCCCTTGAAATATTCTTTTAGGGTAACATTAAGAAAATTTCATGGATTCTTGGAATGACACTTTGATATCATGGTCGATACAATGATTACTAATATGATACTTGATATGAATCTTCCTAAAAATATTGAGGATCTATGGTTACTCCAAGGATGTCTCACTTAGATTAGATGTTTCCAAACCAACCTATCAAGAAAAATGATTACTCTTAATAAGGTTGATAAAGAATGGATTCCCCTTTCAATGGAAAAATATTTTAATAAGGATCTTAATAGTATCAAATAATATCGTCTATTCCATCCAGTTATAAAGCCTCTAGTATAGGGCTATCCTCTCATCCATTATGTTGTTACCCTAGAGTGATCACTGGGGGAACTCTTTACTCATAAAAATAATGCATGAAGGGAAATAGTATCTATTAAATTTTTATAAATATGATCTATACTAATAAAAAATAATTTGATTCCCATAAAATATATTTTCATTCTTATTTTAGGTGGATAAAATAATACTTCATCTATGGTATTATGAGTTTCATCTTTTTTATCCTATTATTCTGCTCATGTGAATTCTCATTCAACCAATTTTAACTGAACATATAGCATAGTGGGTAGTTATTTTGAAATAGTTTTACATATAATTCATGTATTTTATGATAGTTAAAGGGTAGATACTGGTATATTTCCTCAAAAAACACAGTACACTAGAAAGTGTACTGATGAATGTAGATCTTTATGATGAATAGGTTTTTTCTACATCCATGAAACTTCATAAATATGGGATATTTAATTTGATAGTTCATCTATATTCTCTTCATGATGGGGAATAAAAAAATCTCAACTAGATTAGCATGGGGATTTTATTCATCTCCCCTACAAAGAATGATCTTCCGTATTCGTTCCTCTAATGATAAGGTTCCACAAACAATTAAGTGGAATATCAAGACCTCATCAAAATATTAGAGTCAGATTTATAGATATTGGTGGCCTAATTGAAAATTAATGGTGATTCATAATTGGTAATCAAGTATATTAAAATATAATATTCCATTATGAAGGAATAATTTACGCCATTTTTTAATTAAGTAAGAGGTTTGATAGTTGAATTTTCCTCAGATGAAAAATTGTCTTACATCCTTCATTAATATAATGCCCAAGCCAATGCATTGGCTAATAAAGCCACACACTGACTGAATCCATACTAGGAGGAAATATTCATTCTCATTCCACATCATAAGTTGGTTTATCCATTTATCAATAATTAAATGAATAGTATCAATGAAATCAATACCACCAATGATCAAGGCTTACCATCATCCTTGTCTGTTGATGCCATAATTGGATGGATTCCACTCATAATAAACTACCACCAAAATGGAATTATGTAATATTATTTAGAAAATAAATATCATATCTAATGATTGAAATAAACATAATCCTTTATAAAGAATAAAATTCACTAAAATCCCCCATAAATAGGGATTTTATTATATTATCCTTAGTTTCATTGAAGAAATAGAAACAATTATTATTATATTTTAAATCCATGTCAGTGTTTTTGGTGATAATTAATCAATATCCATGAACAACCATCATATTAGAAAAATTGGATACATCTAAAAATAAATGATTCAATAAATGATGGATTTCTCAATGAAATTATATGATTATCATATACATGTTAACATAATTCATCATCCCCAAAAGTTTATACACATCGTAAAATACACTCAACCATTTGTAGTATGGGTAATTGAGGTCATAGATCCATATTCAAATACAACAAAAAAGTAGTTCAAGTACATCCTTATATCAATTTATTTCTTCTCTATTTTTTATGAGGAAATATACCTCTAGTAATTAAGAAAAAACTATTTCATTAATTTCATGAAGTCTAATATTATCACCAGATGTGGTGTGCCTAACTAGATATTGATAGATAAAGACACCAATTTTCGAGGTTCTTAGTTAAAATGTTTGTATCAAAAATACAATAACTACTATAACCATTTATATTATTAATATGAAGTAAAAAATAGATAGATATAGGATTTTAAAAACTATATTTAACATTCTTTAAAAATATGGTGGGAAAGGATAAGAAATATTGACTAGATAAAATCTTTCCTGATTTGAGGAATTTTCAAACCAAATCCCATACCACGCACAAAATAACCTCATATTCTATTGTATATATAACATAGGTAGTCTTTTATAATGAGTTTTCACTTCCCTTTATCCTCCTCACCATCATTAATAAATTTCTCAGAGGTGAACAGATCTTGATGTGAATTGATGAGCTAGAATGACCCAATGAGAGAAGGTTGTTCACAATGAACAAAATTATATCTATAAAAACTATGTCGCACATGAATTCAACAATTAATTTCACCTCCACCCATTAAACAAGGGACAACTGGTTCTAATTATTAGAACATACATGATACCTAAGAAGAATCCACCAAACCTAGAACCAAAATGGGAAGGACCTTAGACTATAAAAAATGTCTACTCTACTGGATCATACTCCCTTATTAAAATGGGTGAAGACTTTATAATTACAAAAAAAATGTAAGGTTCCATAATATGTAATTTATATAGTTCATTTTGGGATTAAATTTTTTGTCTCGTGATGTAAAACTATACAAAAAAGTCATTTTCTATTACTATAGAATGAAAAGAATAAAATACAAACTATTTTAAATTAGAAAATAGATAATTTTTTGTTATATACATGATATTAAAAAATATATCACCTCATGTCCATCCTTTAAGAATTTAAAATTCTTAGGTCGGTACATTATGTGAGACCTAGATTTTTTACATATTAATCAAATATATCTAAGAACCCTATGTATATATTTTTTTTATCAATAAAACTTTTCTCAAAAAGAAAACAATACATTCCCCATTTTGAATAATTCATTCCTAATATTTGTCTCATTCAAATTGGATATGATGATGGCTGTGAATATTTTTAGAGTAATTGTTATTCCTTATCTTATCATATTAAACTACACTACATATGGTTTAACCTACAGGATCATAATATTCTATGAGCTTATATCCCATATTAACCAAATCAAAATTCCCATCCACTATGAAATATATTGATATATATATATGATTCATTGGGTATTTAGTGGATATATATTTTCTATCCAAACATAATTTCATGGTTCACCTAACCCATAAATAGAAATTTTTTCATTTTTGAAGAGCTGCATGTGTCTTGATTCCTACTAACATAGGATATATAGTGACACCTTTCTTTCCTATCCTTTACCCTACTAAAAATAACATTTCTAAAATTTATCCTAATATATTGATAATTCCATTACCCATTCACATAAACTATTCATCCATCTCTCCCACTAGAACATTCATGCTTTTCTCTCCTCCACTCCTACGCATAAGTCAAATATATAAAGTGATATTATATAATAAAGAAATATGTGTGTATTTATTCCTATTATTATAGGATATGTAGTGATTCTTAGATATCCCATATGAGTCTCATATACAAGTTCGACCAATTCTCAACTCCCCCTGGTGTATTATACACTTATTTATGTTGATTATTTCGTTATTGGATTCTATTTTGAAGTGGTGTGTCTTTTACAAACACTATGTGCGTCTTGATTCATATTAGAAAAAGATATGTAGTTATGCTCGAATCCACTATCCGAGACCAACAATGAATATACATCAAATTCATTCCCTATTTATCCAAGTTTTAAGGAAATCTCAATTCATTTTGAGTTTGCGACAAGGTCCCATACACTAGGACCTTTCATGAAATATGTGTTTCTTTATTATTATTACTTTAGGATTTTTAGTGACACTTGAATCTTTTATATTAGGTTTAAATAAAAGTTACAACTAAACTCCAAAATTTATCATGATGTTAAATCTCCCCAAAAAAAATTTAGGTCTTCCTTCACAAGTTTAGTATTGAAATGAACCCATCAGAAATTTAAAAATATTCCAATCTTGATCAATTCTCCAATTATAAAGGTCTTTGTTTTATGTCCCAAAACAACATGGAACCTGAGTCATTATCATATAATTTTAAAATTTACAATATATGGTTCATCCTATATGAGATTAAAATATTTATAGTGGTTAATCCCATATGACTTTCCTTCCCTAGATGAGATCTAGATCCATGTGATGGTGTTTGGAATGTGGTTTCTATATATATACCTTTGCTAGGGTAAAATTAAACCATTTTAGAGGCAATACCATATCTCATATCCTTGTTACAATCCATAAATATTCTACCATTTTAAATCTCATGCCAATATAAAAATACCCATTCCCTATATATAATCTAAGTATATGTCAGAGATATCTTTAATAATAACTATCTTATGGTTGGAAAATCATTTTAGGATACATATTGAGGAATAAACCATATATATTGGAACAACCATTAATTTCACCACTACAAAAACCCTCTTAGTGTGGTCTTTACAAATTAAAATAAGGTATTTCTACATTAAAATCAATATTGGGACCACATGTATTTTATAAGAACAATTTATAGCATGATTCCTATTATTTTAGGATACATAGTGCTATCAAAACCATATATTTTTAACCCAACCATAATTCACCAACTACCTTTTTTCCAATAACATATCAAAATAGACTAACCATGATTAGTTTGGGATGGGATTTTCCATATCATTCATTGAATATTCCTATGACACAAACCTTGCATTATGGATCATGTTTTTGAATATTCATAAATAATCAATGACTATAGGTAATGATAATATTCACCATTAAAGGAAACCTCTACTTGATAATGATATTTTTGGTGCTATATTTATCACTAGAAATCAAGAAGAATATTCCATCCAAAAGAGAATCTCTTCTAGTCTCTGTACACCCTAACAACATTTCTACATAACCATTCATTCAAATATATTCCAATGATCATCCATTTCCATACTAGTTCCACATAATCATCCTAATTAAAACACATTAGGTCACAAGTTTCATCATTATTGTCATTCATTATTAAAATGTTTTAGGGAACCATTAGCTCTTGAACCCATATATGGGTTGTTATATTTACCCCTTAATGTTAGAATATGTACCATAAAATTAAAATACATGAATCCTCACTATATATGGTCTATAGTTTCATTGGTATCTACATTAAAATTGGATTTTTCATTACCCTCAACAAGCATATTGTTTCCCCTAAATTCCAAGAATCATTTCCTTAAACAATATTCTTATTTTTTGAGATGGTTTATACTAGAATGGGGATCTTCAATTCATGTCTGGTTTTCCTATTCTTTTTATATGTATTATCCCACTATTTTGATTAATTTGTATGACTTAGAACCCTAAACATATTGGGCCAAAAATTGTTAACATAAATTCCATCATTTAGTTGTCCAAATTGCAAAACCCTTAAATTGAATATGAAAAAAGACATGAAGACTCCACACCTTGAAAATCTATAAAGGATTTCCTATGAAAAATTATAGTATTTACTCACTAAGTATCACATTTAATAACTTATGAAAAAGTTATAGTGAAAATATAATAAGGTGAATAGATTTTGGGGACCACTATTTTTTCCTTTAAAAATTATGTTTGTTGTTGTAGGATGCATTGGACTCGAAAAACGTTAGAGAATACCTTATTCCTTTATTCTTACATGATTTTTTTAGAAATTCCATGTCATATCTTCATTCATTGATAATTTATTCCATACACTATGGCACAACTATTAAAACAGTTGTACCATTAATGATTTTTCCCCCATAATCATACTCATTTACTCATATGTTTTAATATTTGTAAATCTTATATTGTATCTAGTAATGATCAAGTTCAACTCCACGGTACACCACTACTCTAAAATAATATTGGTTCCTCCATATTCAGAACATCCAATAAAGATTCATATTCTATTATAATGATAAGTTCCTCAAATTTATTTATTCCTTGGAAAAATTATAGTGGAACCCATCATTAAAATGTGGTTAGAAATCATCCTTTCATACTATCTTCTTCACATTCCATCATGAATCAAATGTCTCATGTTATTATTTATATATTCCATAACCTAGATGTTCATGAATACTTAAATAACCTCAATGTTATACATCAATTCATTATATACTTTTTCAAAAAAAGGATATGAAATACTATTATTAAATATTTCTTGATCCTCATCATGTCACCTAAAACTGAATGTTACAATGGTATGCACAACATAACCTTAAACTGCATGCATATTCATCTTATATGGTCTCTATAACAGCATTTGGATCTTTTCATCCAAGTTAGGTCTGTATTTTATCTTTCTAAATTGATAATGTCAACATTATATTCAATATTGTTTCACCGTAAACATTAGTAACCAATGGATAGAGCATTATAATCATAAACGGTAGGGTGTTACCCTCATGGTTATATTTGTTCAGAGTATTAGGATCTTTATTCATGTAGGGTTTTTCTCCCACTTTCTTTTAGGTTGAATACCACTAAATGTAGTCCATGATTTATGACCTCATATCCTAGAAATAGTTTTTCAATTTTGTAAACCATGAATTCCACCCCTCAAAGGTCCAAGTTATTAAACCATAAACTGCCTATGGTAAGATACATGGTAATTTTCTAGTTTAAAATTCATAAAAGGAATTATGGGTAAAATTTGAGTCTTTGTTTTCTATTCATTCACATTACATAGACTTGGAAAAATTTGATCATTTTTTTATGAAATAAAAAACATAAAACATATCAAATCATTAAACCACAATGGGTGGAATAAGAAAAAGTAGAGCTCCAACCATCAAAGACTCCACCATTAGATGTTTAGGAAAAAGTGAGGGGTATATATAAAAAACAATCATTAACAAAAATGGTCCACCATATAACACTTAAAAAGGTAAACCTATGATCACAAGTTTTCTTATCCTAAAAAATAGACAATCACTCTATTACTCACATATTGATTCATATAATCAGTGCGAAATTCACAAAAATGATATTTTTTTGTTACTAGATTCATCTTGATAATGGAAATTATCATTCTATGATTCCACTTCATAACACCCATCATGAATATCCACTCAAATATTATATCAAAATCGACTAACATTATTATACAATGAAGGTATATATGCCACCATATTCATCCTCCTTATACCCATTAGGGACCACATATCTGGGAGGAAACAACATTTCATATACATTTGAGCTAAGTATGTCTTATGTTGACAATGAATGTTCTGCGGTATTCATCATTGATTTATCTCACTATGAGTATATTATTGAGAAGGAAAAAATATTACCATCCTTCCTCTCAAAAACCAACAACAAGTTTTTGTGATGGTGTATATATATATTATAATATTTGACTTGAATATATCCCCTCGATGGTATATATTATAGAGACAAGTGTCTGTATCATGTTATATTTTTTAATCATTTATTTATAGATTCTAATTGATATTATTCATCTTCATAAATGTCTATGTGAATTCAATTATCATTGATATTACTTCCTATGAGTTTGACATATTAAAATGGGTCAATGGTAGAGATAATACCCAAATAATTAACAACAATTCAAGGAAAAATAATTAATTTCATTTAGTAGAGGAAGAGATGAGAAACATTATTTTGATGTCCCTATCACCATTTACAAGGGGGAAATTGAATAAAAATTCTTACACAATGTGTGATTTATAGATTTATGATGTCAGGTCAATTTTTGGTCATATTAATTCACATCCATACACAGTTCACCTAAAATTGTGATTTCCATCTATGTATTAGAAGGTAGTACATTTTCCCTTACCAAAAATCCTTTCCTTATCTCCCACCATCCCTAACTAATTATTGATCATACTCCTCTACTTTATCAGTGGTGGAAAAATACAAGTAGAGATGTTCTAACTCTTTAATAAATTTTCCCAATTATCCATGGATCGATCCTACCACTCCAGTACTTCCCACTCATATTGGGAGGAATAATTAAGTATAGAGAATAAAATATTGAAAAATTAATCCATGTATTATGAAATTATAATGTGGGATTACAGTGAAGTTTTTTACTCTTAATTAGCGGTAACCTACTTCAACCAAACATGGATTATAGGGAAATCGTACCTGCTAAATCCTAGAGTGATAAACATGTGTTTGAGGGGATGTAGCTGGACACTGAGCTCACCAAGTGGAGTCTCACAAATTAGATTTTAGTTCTTCCTCCTTACCTGTTATCACGCCTTCTATTTTAATAACCCCCTTGAGGATGAATCATAGATTATACTAGTGAATTATAATGTCCTCTCATATGGAACTCTCTCACATGAAGAAATTTGGTGAATTACTGGATCTCAAGAGCACATCTCTACTTTCTAGTGGTTTTCGACTAGCATTGGGGATATACGAAACATATTAGGGAGACTATACCACATATTATAGAGTTTAAATATAGTGGAAATAAAAAAAATACCAAAGTAAGTGAAATAGTGGAAATAAAACATCATAAAACTAAAAGATAAAGGATGGACCATTTAAACCAAATAATAATGAACCACGTAATGTCAGTCAGTAATGTATTTAAATTTCCAACTGAATGTAATAAAGATAAAAGAAAAAGGTAACACAAATAAACTCAAAATAACCATGACCCGAACCCCATGTTGGTTCTATATCTAATCCCCAAACTATTAACAATAAAAAATCAATAAAAGGGCATTTTATCTTGTCCAAAACTGAATCCATGTAATATTCTTATGTACCAAATAACATCCCAAATAGGGTGTGAGTAAAACGTATTAGTTCAACACCATTGTGTCTAAAAAATTAATTCTGATAAAATTTTATTATAATTAAGAGTTAAATAAGAGTATTAATTAATAGATTAACATTATACAACAATCAACCTACTTTAGCACCATGCTAAAATATCTCTCAGGATATAGAACAACCATTCCAACCATAACCACAAGTCCAGGTAATAATCACATATTTTGTTCAATACTTATAATAATTAAAATATAACTAGGCTAATCCATTTATATATGAATTTCAGAATAATCAGAAAATACATTAATATAATCATTTTAGTATAATCGGTAAAAGATATTTATATAATCATTATAATATCACTATGAAAATACCTTTATATAAGTATTTACAAATCACTGGACAAATCACTTTATATGACAATTTCAGCAACATTGGGAAAATCCCATTATATAAGCATTTCAGTATCACTAGGAAAATCCTTTTATCAAGTTATTTCAACATCACTGAAAAAATGTCTTTATATAATTATTTCAACATCACCAGGAAAATCCCTTTATATAATAACTATGACATCATCAAGAAAATCCATTTATATAAGTATTTCAACATCACCAGGAATAGTCCTTTATATAAGCATTTCAAAATAAATAGGAAATCGCTTTATATAATCATTTCAGTATAAATCAAAACACAAGTCAAAAAATAATAAGTACTACAACGTTACATAATAAATCGTAATGGAAAATTTATTCAATTACTATTTTATTTCAATTACACATTCATTCAATAATCACATAATCTATTTTATAAGGTGAATATATTAAAATTAATCACTTGAGGTCCCATGTCTGGCTAAGTCATAATTTAACCCATTATCTGGTTCATCATTATTCTATGGTAGGCTCACCTTATGGGTAACTGTAGGTTGGACTCCAAAACTATTGGATACAAAGGGATCCGAGGGTATTCCAAAAACATGAGTATCATCACCCATTATTTCATTTTTTTAATGTTCATGTTATTCCAAAAAAAAACACACAATATTTTATATACTTAAATAAATCAAAATACACTAAACGGTTTTTGATAGACCTCCTACCATTATCTGATGATCAAATAAATGTTTCAAACATATAACTCTAATAATAACAGAGGCAATTGTTATAAAAAAACCTAGATCACACAACATCATGATCAAAACACAAATCAACCACGGTCAATAGGTTCCACATATACAATTGATAAAATGTTGAATATAGGGGAAAACGAAAGAAAAGGGGCTTATTAGAGATTAAATGCTTGATTAGGACATCCAAATAGAAATAAATCACTCCAAAATTGCATTGAGTGACCCTAGGGTATGTGAGAGAGAGATTCTCACTTAATGAAATAAAATCATACGAAATTCATAGTTTAACATCCTTGAGCCTAATAATTTCATTTTGTGAAACCATTTTATGATGTGAATTATTTGATTTATGAGATACGTTGAAAAAAAATCTCCCTAATTTTAAATAACTCTGATAGACACTTTATAATGTTGTCACAAACCAACATGAAGTTCCATCCAACCCAAAACATGACCTGGTCCATGGCTTGTCACAGACAGGTATGATTCAACCCAATTAAGAGAGTCCATTCCAAAACATTATAAAACAAATCAACATTCATATTTTATTAAATAAATGATAGAAACATTATAAGGGAAAACATTTTAAAATAAATACATGATTTTCTTCTGAAATAACCAACAAAGTGAACTGTATTCCAATGGTAGGTACGATATCAAAAAAGATAACTATTTCATGGATAATTCATATAGGCACTAGCTAAAATGGGACACTATTAACCTCATATCATGGTGAAACATGTTATATAATCACAAACAAGAATGTTATCTTACACGAGCCACTAGGAAGGAATACCTAAAGGGCCTTGTGTTGTTTAATCATCATCATAATTTAGTTACTGTTGTAATATTCAATCCTTCTAGATGGATCCAGGACAAGACACTTGAAAGTATACAAGAATTCTAGTCCTAGTCTGCCTACCTGGATATCCAGGTTTAGCTTTGTGCTCAATTTTTCATTTCACAAGTCCCAAAGATCACTACCTTTACATACAAAAATTCTAATCAATATAAAAAAACTTGAAAACCCTATTTTTTCCCCAATGAAGAAAATTTTCAAATCCGAACGCACAACAAAACTGTTTCCAAACTTGTTTCTCACTACTTTCATCATCTAATAAACCATTTTTACAATTTATAAAACGGATTCAAGAAGTAAAACAAATGAATGCACTTAAAAATGACCAATTACAGTTATTAAACCCAATTTCAATCCAAAAATATCGTAAAACCTTTGAAAAACACATTTCACACTATATACACAATGTATAGAACCCAACCAAAGAGTAAAGAAAGCATATCAAAATCACCAAATAATGTTTTAGTAGGGAATCACCTACCTCAAGTGTTGAAACTTCCAGAAATCAATGCTAATCCATAACTACACCTCCAAGGGATACTATAAAGTCATGATTAAACACGAAATATCAAGATTGAACCCATATGAACAAGACCCAACACTAAATATGTCACCCTACTCACCATAGATAATAAACCCAAAAAGAAGAATAATAGAAACCCTAGAAAAGGAGAAGAAATCAAGAAAATAGAGACTTATATGGTGTTCTGTGAAGATTTACCCCCAAAATCACCACCAAAGAGGATATCCCATGGAGAAAAAAGGAGTGTTAGAGGTTCCTAGGAATGAATGTCTTTAGTGTGGATGAATATTTATGATTTGGGATTAAATTCCAAGTGGACACAACTAATATTTTAAAATATTTAATGACCTGGACATGTTTCATGGATTTCTTCCATGTTTTTCAAAACCATGTAGAAACTATGTACCCCTTACTATCTAAGAAGAACATTATGAAAATTTATCCCACACTGTTTACAAACATGGTTCTAACCATGATATTAACCCCTACCACAAAATACCACTTTTCCACATGGTTAACTGGGAAAGGGTTTACCATTTTCCATACTATGAAGAAATTGTTCACCACATTATGTTTAACCAAATATTCTCGTTTTCCCCCCAAAACACAAATTAATCCAAAAGGAAAAAAATCTAGGCTAAACATAAATAAAAAATACCTCAAAATGAAATCACTAGTGTGAAAATTCTCCCTACCATGATAAATTTCTTCCCACAAAGGTCAACTAAAATATTTATTAGAGAATAAAAACAGGTACTCTTAATCAACCCTTGAATTCCACTCCAAAGAATCATTCTCATCGTTTCCATGATTTTAAAGAACTCGAACTAGTTTAATAGACTTCACATAGATCACTTTCTCTTGGGAATATGCAATCTTCACTATCCACTAAAACACTAACAAAACTAGTTCCATCTCTAACTCTTCTGAATTCAATACATGATATGGATTCAAGTTATTTTTCTTCAACTTGGTGACATGAAACATGTCATGAATTGATGTCAACTATGATGGTATGGATAAAATGTATTCCTCCTTACCAACCCACTTGGTGATCTCTGAAGTTCTGGCATTACATGACATTAGCTTACATTAATTGCCTAAATGATGATGACCTTATAAAGGTTCCACTTTCAGGAACACACATCTACCAATAGAAATTTTAAGATCATGGTATCTATAAGTATCATAAGATTTGTGGCGAATCTAAGCTATCAACAACCACTGCCAGAACAATTAGATCTTCTTAGATGTCCCTTTCTCTAAGATCGAATCCAACAACGAGGTTTCACCTACCCCATACCAACATTAATTAGACCAACATGGATGAACATAGGGTTACTCAAAATGAGCCATTTGAATTGAGGATTTTAAACTGTTATTATATGTAAACTCGGCCAATCCCAAATGGTTATCCTATGAACTACTAAAATCCAACACACATTTCTAGAGTATTTCATCCAAAATTTTGATTTTCTTCTCTATATGACAATATATTTGAGGATGGTATGTCATTATCAACTTAACATATGATCCCAATTCCTTCTTAAGACCTTCCCCAAACTAGAAGGTAAAATGGGGGTCCTTGTAAGAGACAATTGCAGACAACACTCCATGAATCCTCAAAACCAACAAGACATATATCTAGCCTTACTCGTCAACCTTTTCTAAATCTTTTATTAGAATGAATTGGGAAGATCTTACCAAATGGAAAATCACTACCTAAAAGGAATTACTTCTCTGAGGTATAAGAGGTGATCGAATAGTGAAGTCCATGGAGATATCATCCCACTTCCATGTAGGAATAGGTAGTGGATGATGCAAATAACAGGGTATTTGGTAATCTGACTTAACATTATGAAATGTATAACATCCCGTATGAAGTCATATATATCTTACCTAATACCTGGACAGCCAAATTGTCGATACACATCATAATACATCTTGGAATCACAAGGATAATTAGCCCACAGAGACTTGTTATAATTCTACATTACAACCTTTCCCAATGATAATGGCACTCCAAAGAGACCCTTAAAAGATTAAACTCTTTAAGGATGCATCAACTAATTACAAGGTGTCTCCACACCAGAAATAAACTTCATGGACTGCTAACACAACCCCTCATTAGGCATCTATTTCTGAATAAACTCCAGAAGAGAAGGTTTCAGCTTCACACTAGCCAAGAACACACCACCACTTTACTCTGTTGTCTCCAGGTGTATCTGAACAAAAACACCCATCAACATTCACTAATCACTTGATGTATTCAATTATTCAACTGCAAATTTAATGCCCAAAGCATCTTCCACAAAGCTATCTTTGTCTAGGGTATACATGATATGAAAATTTAATCCCTAGAGATACTCAACCCAACGACACTGCCTCAAGTTTAATTTTTTTGGAGATAATGTAATATAAAATTTTATGATCTGAATAAACTAAAAAATTCTCCCAAAAAAATTATGACACTGCATTTTTTTGGGCTTGCATCACTACTTAAAACTTCAGGTCATGGTTTAGGCAGATCATTTCATGAAGCTAGAGTTAGAGATATCCATACTCCATGACATGGTTATTCTGAATAAGAATACACTCATGACCCATACTTGAGGAATCATAATAAACCACATTTCCCTTCCCATATTCTGTAATGATCAATGTAACAGAGGCAGTCAATCACCGCTTAAGCTTCTTAAAGGACTCTTTTCACTATATGATTCATTTGAACTTTACCCCTTTTGGGTGAGCTCCATCATGGATGAAGCAAGCCAAGAGAAGTCCTAAATAAAAATCACATAATACCAGGCTAGTTATATAATTATTTTGATCTCAAAAACATTCTTTAGTTATTCC
Source organism: Viscum album (assembly GCA_963277665.1). NCBI lineage: Eukaryota > Viridiplantae > Streptophyta > Magnoliopsida > Santalales > Viscaceae > Viscum > Viscum album. The sequence goes on along the minus strand of OY728146.1, from coordinate 1,671,251,105 downwards.
CCTGACATTACAACACTGATCCTCTTAGGGTCCACCTAAACTGTAACGACCCAAAGTTTCATTAATGTAAATCCCACTTAATTTAATTAAATGTATCTTTATGTTTATATAAAATGTCAACTTATTTGGATTTATGTAAAGAATTTTGACCATTGCTAACATAGCTTTTGAACAGTGATCACATGATTACTATAAATATAGGGGTTTAACAAATCCAATTTACTCAGACAAAAGAAGTGACGACCTCGTCCAGTAGAATTGCTCTGTACGAAGCCCATTTGTCGGAGCTCAGAAAAGAGGTGGCGTCCTTGGGCATCACTCTTGACCAAGCCCAAGATGGATTCCTCATGTTAAGCTCGAACGGGACCATCTACAAGAGATGTGGAAGTTGATAGAAATTACCACTCGAGCAATGTTATCCAAGCCACCCCCAGAGTCTGTCACCATCGCACACCTTACCCTTGGTTCTTGTGCAACTGTTTTAAGGGGTTATGTAACAAATATCTAGTACTATGTTCATGTATATTATTTTTTGTATATAATAATTAATATACCTTCTTGTCTTTTTTGATACATTATAAATATATTCAAAGTAAAAATAGTGTTTTTAGTTATTATTTAATTAAGAATTCGATTTTTTAAAATTAAGGGATTTTAGAATTAACTAATTTTGTAATAAAATATTGTTATGTTTATTAAATTACTTTTTATTAAATATAAATTATCTTATAATTTTATGAATGAAATTATAATTTTTATTAAGGTTTGAAAGCCATTTCTGTCAAAACCCGTGAATTTTCGATAAATATCGGTTTTTATTTTAAAAGTGAAAATTAACCTATTTAGTAAATTAGTTAAATAAAATAAATGTTATTTCTGGAATCAGGATGTCAAAATTATCCAATGGTGAATTTTTCATAATTTTATGAGACAGTCAAATTTTTGGGTAAAAATTAAATACCGTTTAAATATATAATGTGTTTTATGACATCATAATGTCCCAATAGTTATGTAATAAAATACGATAAGCACTATGTTCGGCCAATATATGTTTTACCATTAAAATAATGTTATTTCGGGTTTGTTTGACTTACTTTTAAAAGCATTAATGGACCCCTCAAGACTTATTAAACACCTTGTCTTTTTAAATTAATTTCCATGGGAGTGTGACTCACCTCCACATAAGCAACCCTATTATTTCAAGAAGTTCTGACTTTGGCCTTATAAAATATTGTTTTATCTTCCCTTTTCCAAAAACCATGATCAAAAAACATGGGATGGTTTGTGTTTTGGATTAATTTAATGTAAGGGACCCAAACCTAAATAATAAAGGATTCCCACACCTTTCCTATATAGACCCACCCAAGATCCAACTTCATCCTCACTCAAAGCCTTTGGAGTTCTTCCAAACTCTGCCCTACTCTCTCTAGAGTCCTCCCAAGGTTCCCTAAGCTTCTAAGAAGCCTCTCTCAAGCCTTTTTAAGTACACATACAAGTAAGGGTTTTTTTCTTCCTTTTACTTTTTTGTCCAATTTTCTTAATATTGTTATGCCCTTTTAATTTCAATTATAAATACTGGGGTATGGTTTTTCACCTCCCCCATACTGTCCTATTATTGTTTGAATGATGGGAGACCCCTTTCTCTCTCATTAAATGCCTTCCATGTACACCTTTTACTATGCCGAAATTCCAAAAGGAACTTCTCTCTCTTCATTTACATTCAAGAAATAATTTTGTATCATGAATCTAAATTCCATTAAAATTGTTGGTACATGTATCTATATGACCCCCTTTACTGTCCATTTCATGTAAATATGATGAGACACCCCTTTCACTCTCATCAACCATTTTTATGAATTCTTATATCACGCTGTTACACTGCCGAAATTGCACCAATTTTCTAAGCCAATGTCATTGTGTAGTAAATACCATGCCCATTTCTCCATCAAGTGTATTAACCTTCATGTAAATTTACTTATTATTTATAAAGTTTCATTCCACATTCCTTTGTCGTGGAATAAATGACTATGTTTTTTGAATCCATGTTTTATGATCTATGCGGCACACTTATGCATGAAATGAAATGTTTAGGAAGGGTGTGCCCTTATAGCACTCCCATGCATTAGGTAAATTATAGTATCATGAGACGTCATGTGCAATGAGGGTTGACTCATTATAATTCAATTGCAACTAGGACTTACTTGTGCTTTATGTGCAATGAGGATTTATTCATGCTCCATGTGCAATGAGCCATGGATCATGCTAATTCCATGTTAAGTGTTGTTGCCACATTTCCATGTTATGATTATCATGATTTATAATGACTTTATGTTCATGTTTCTCTTGTGCACTGTTGATATGCCTAATGTCTAACATGTATTTTACTCCTCATTTTATTCCATGTGTATTTCCTTACTGATCTTTATAGCTCACCCTTTTTTTATGCGTGTCCTCAGGTTATCCCATGCAATGCTAAGTACGAGGGAATGTAGTGGTCATGTAAAGGGTGTTTTCAATAAAGATGTTGTATTTCATGTTTTAAGTTTTCATTTAATGATCCTAATCCCCAAAGACACTAAACATCTCGATCTTCTTTCTTGTATCAAGTGATTTTTTATGTAATAAATCATGTTTATGTTTGTAATAAAAGCAGGGTTTGTCATAGTTGGTATCAAAGGATAGGTTTAGTTATTTTTGGGATTAGGATTAGAAAACCCTATTAAATCCTTAGAGACAAGACTAAGTATAATAAATACATCCCTATGTTTTGGTAAGTATTGATTAAGTGGTTTATCAAACTAATACATCTCTGTCTGGATACGAGTAGGTAGAGACAGCTCTAGCACAGATGTATCCTAGGGGTAAAACATAAAAACATCGCTTTGAGCTACAATCGAACAGGAATTGGTGCACAACAACGGGCCTTGCTGAACTCTTGGTTACGAAACTCCTGGGGGATATGTTTTGATAAATTCACAAGCTTAGTATGAACCCTTATTAAGGGAATAAAAAAAGTCCCCTAAGAATATATGTTAGAATGTAGATCATGAAAATCCTAGATTGAAGCCTATAGACTCCTGAGTTATGGAAATAAAAGTTTATTTATAAGTCATCAACTTTGGTCTTTGGATTTACCTTTATGTGTTACCCCTAACTTTCCTTTTATTCCATCCAATGTCTGGCAATAGGAGGACATAGGCTAACAACCGTTGTGAATATCAGTGTGATGACTGTACTAATGAGATGCCCAATCCAATGGGAGCATGAATTGGGATCTTTGTCATGCTTCTCTCTCAGCTAACTCAAGCTTTGAATAGAAACACGGGTCAAGAGGAACTTTCAAACCCCCCCCCCCCCCGAAGAAAGTACAAGTTTCTATCGAGAGCTTCATGAGAAAAAGGCCTCCTACATTTAGTGGATCATCTGATCCCACAATCACTGAACAATGGATCAACTCCGTTGAAAATAACTTCTCCATCCTTCAATTTTCTGAACAAGAGAAGGTTCTCCTGGTGGATTATCATATGGAGGGTGAATCTAATCAATGGCGGATGTTGATAAAAAATATGAAGCCTGAGGAGGAGATCGAGGCATTGGAATGGAAGGATTTCCGGAATATGTTGTTTGATAAATATTTTCCGTGCACCCTCCAGCTTAAGATGGAAAGGGACTTACTTTCCCTCAAGAAAAAAGACGAAGAATCTATTGGAGCATACGAGGAAAACATTACAAGGCTTGCATAATACGCTTATGGCTTCGTCGTTACCCCTAATGGGAGGTTGACCGCTTCTTTGGTGGGATGAATCCTAGCCTATAGAAAGAATTAGCGATCTGTGACTTCGACAGGTATGAAGAAAATTTTCTGATGTGCCCTCAAGGTCGAAATGGAGATCAGGGGATCACAGGGGTATCAAGGAGATAAGAAGCATAAGGTAAACTTCAATGCTGGTGGTCTTATGGATAAATCCAATGGTTCTAAGAAGATCCAGCACCCCTCTTTCCAAAAGTGGGGAAAAAGGCATCCTGGTAATTGCCTTAATGGGACGAGGAAATTCTTCAGGTGTGGAAGAGAAGGGAACCTGGCTGTTAACTGCCGGCAAGAAAGACTTGCGGCTGCGACAGAGGAGAGGAATGCTCCATTCGAACCTCAATGCATTGTTCAATGCTACAAATGCAACGAACCAGGGCATTATGCAAATCAGTGCTCTAATCCAAGGGTTTTCGGAGGCAACCATCAACCTCCAAGGCTGCAAGGAAGAGCTTTTTCCATCACTTCTGCCAAAGTGAACCTCGACAACAAAGTGGTGAAATGTACGCTAGTTATTCATTCAATAATAGAGAACATACTTTATGATTCAGATTCTATGAATTCTTTTATATCTCAAAAGTTTAGAAGAAGAATCACAGCACCACCACAAATCATGGAAGTGAAGATGTCGGTGAGTACGGAAAATGGGGGAAATCATTGCATCCCATGAGTATAAGTCCGTTCATATTATAATCTTTGGGTTGAATTTCCCAGAAAACCTCTTCATACTCCCTCTGGTGTAATTTGATTCAATTCTTGACATGGATTGGCTTTCCTTATATAGAGCCAACATAAATTGTTGGGAGATGGAAATCACAATCCATATGGAGAATCGACCCCCAATTCTTTACAAGTGTAAAGAGGAAGATGAATCTTCTTGTGCTCCATCATCTCAAGAATGGATATTTCTGCCCTATGAACATGCGTATCTGGCTCAGATGATTGAGTCCAAGGAATAAACCATCCCTGAAGAAATTCAAATTGTGACGGAATTCGCGGAAGTGTTTCCTGAGGAACTACCTGGTCTCCCTCCTAGATGAGATGTTGAATTCTCAATTGAACTTATACCCAGGGATTTACTAATATCCAAGACTCCATATAGAATTTCTATTGTAGATCTTGAAGAGCTGAAGACTCAACTACAGAAGAATCTAGATAAAGGGTTTATACGCCCAAGTGCTTCACCATGGGGTTCACCAGTCCTCTTCGTCAAGAAGAAGGATGGGTCAATGCCTCTTTGCATCGATTATTGTGAACTTAAAAAAATCACAATAAAGAACAAGTATCCTCTCCCTTGAATTGATGACTTATTCGATCAGCTGATTGGAGCAAAATACCTCTCCAAGGTGGACTTGTGGTCGGTATATTATCAAGTATGGGTGAAGAAGGAGGATATCCCCAAGACTGCCTTTCGCACAAGATACGGGCACTATGAATTCATAGTAATGACTTTCGGACTAAATAATGCTCTATAAATATTCATGTACATAATGAATAGAGTATTTAGAGATTACCTCGACAAATTTTTGGTAGTCTTTATAGATGATATTCTAATATAATCCAAAACCAAGGAGGATCAGGAGGAGCATTTAAGAACTGTACTAGAGACTTTGCGCAAGGAGAAGCTCTATGAAATGTACAGAAAGTGTGAGTTCTTATTAAAGGATGTCTCATTCTTGGGTTATATCATCACAAGAAATGGGATATCTATGGATCCCTCCAAAATAGATGCAATTAAGGGATGGTCGAGGCCAACATCGATAACCAATATTCGTAGCTTCTTGGGGTTAGGTGGATATTATCGATGATTTGTGAGGAATTTCTCATGATTTTCCAACCCTCTTACCAAGATAAATCAGAAGGGAGTAATGTTTTCTTATAGTGATGAATGCGAAGAAAGCTTCAAGGAGTTGAAAAGGAGGCTTATCACTACACCCGTTCTCACTTTACCGACAAGTGGGGATCTTTTTGTGGAATTTAGTGATTCTTAAAACAAGGGCTTAGGCTGTGTGATGATGAAGAATGATAAAGTGATATCCTATGCCTCAATGAAGTTGAAAATCCATGAGCGAAACTATCCAACACATGATTTGGAGTTGGCGGATGTGATCTTTGCCTTGAAAATCTGGAAGAATTATCTATATGGAGAGAAATGTGAGATATATACTGACCACAAGAGTCTTAAATATATATTCACATAGAAAGAGCATAATATGCGCTAGAGAAGATGGATAGAGCTCGTCAAGGATTATGACTGTTCAATACATTACCACCCTGGGAAAGCGAACAAGGTGGCAGATGCCCTAAGTAGAAAGGACCCAGTGATTCTATCAATGATGAGAATTGAGAAGGATCCAATCGTCTTAGACTTGATGAATATGGACATGAGAATCATAAATAAGGGAAAGTCATCAATCCTTTCACAAATTATTTCTCAACCATCTCTTTTGGAAAGGTTAAAGGATTCTCAAAAGGATGATGTGGGAATTCAAGAAAAAGTGGAAGCTATCGAAAAAGGGAAATCCTCGGAGTTTACTGTTAATGAAGAAGGAATTGTGCGGTTTGGGAAAAGACTATGTGTTCCATTAAGTTCGGAGATAGGGAAGGAACTTTTGGATGACGCACATAGTTTGAATTTATCTATTCACCTAGGGAGAAAAAAGATGTATCGAGATCTCCGAGAAAACTTTTTGTGGGATAATATGAAGAAGGAGATCACTGAATATACATCAAAGTTCCTGGTGTGTCATCAAGTGAAGGCAAAGTGGTGTAAGTCTAAGTGGATGATGCAACCATTGCCCATACTAGAATAGAAATGGGAGAACATCACCATGGACTTTGTCACCAGACTTCCAAGGACATCCAAAGGCAACAATGCAATCTAGGTTGTTGTGGATCGTCTTACAAAGACTGCACACTTCATTTTTATTAGGGAGGATTTATCATTAGATCAACTGGCATGGATATATATCAAGGAAGTGGTAAGGTTGCATGGAGTAACACTATCTATTGTGTCTGACCAAGATCCAAGATAGACCTCTATGTTTTGGAAAAGTCTTCAACTTGCTCTAAATACTAAACCGAACTTCAGTATGGCCTATCATCCTCAAAACTAATGGCCAATCTGAGAGGACTATCCAAACACTTGAGGACATGTTGAGAAAATTCTCAATTGACTTTAAAGGAGGATAGAATCAACATCTTCCTCTGGTTGAGTCCTATTATAATAATAGTTTCCACTAAAGCATCCAAATGGCACCATATGAATCCATGTATGGGAAAAGGTGCATAACACTAACATGTTGGGATGAGGTTGGTAAACGTATGCTGCTTGGACTAGAAATGGTTGAAGAAATGGGGGAGAAGGTGAAAACCATTCAGCAGCATATCAAGGCAGCCCAGAGTCTAAAAAAGAGTTATGCAGATAACCGTTGACGAGACCTTTAGTTTAAAGTTGGAGACATGGTTTTTCTATGCATATCTCCAAGGAATATGGTCATGGGGTTTGGAAAGAAAGGGAAGTTAAGTCCAAGGTACATCAGCCCCTTCGATATTCTTGATCGTGTCGGGGTTGTGGGCTATCGACTAGCACTTCCACCTACCATGGCCAAAGTGCATGGTGTCTCTGATGTATCCCTCTTAAGGATGTACATACCGGGCCCTTCACATGTACTCTCTTCTGAGGTGGTGCAATTAGAAGATGATCTTTCTTATGAGGAGCAACTAGTGAAGATCTTAGATCGTAGATAAAAATTTCTACGAAATAAGACAATGCCCCTCATCAAGGTGTTGTGGAGAAACCACAAGTTTGAAGAAACGACATGGGAATCAGAGGAAAAGATGAAGCTGAGTTACCCACATCTGTTTTAGTGTGGGAAAAGTAAAATTTCGAGGGAGAAATTTCTTAAGGGGGAATATTGTAACTATCCAATGTTTCATTAATGGAAATCCCACTTGATTTAATTAAATGCCTCTTTGTGATTATATAGAATGTCAACTCCTTTGGTTTTATGTTAAGAATTTTGACCGTTTCTAATATAGAAGTTGAATAGAGATCACATGATTAGTATAAATATAAGGGTTTAACAAATCCAATTTACTCAGAAAAAAGAAGTGATGGCCTCGTCCAGTAGAATTGCTTCGTACGGAGCCCATTTGTCAGAGCTCGTAAAAGAGGTGGCTTCCTTGGGCTTCGATCTTGACCATGCCCAAGCTGATCTTCATCATGTTAAGCTCGAACAGGACCGTCTACGGGAAATGTGGAAGTTGATAGAAATTACCACTCGAGCGATGTTATCCGAGCCACCCCAAGAGTCGGTCACCATCGCACACCTTAACCTTAGGTCTTATGTGTCTGTTTTAAGGGGTTATGTGACAAATCTCTAGAACTACGTTCATATATATTATTTTTGTATATAATAATGAATATACATTCTTGTCTTTTTTGATACATTGTAAATAGTTTTAAAGTACAAATAGTGTTTTTAGTTATTATTTAATTAAGAATTATATTTATTAAAATTAAGGGATTTTTGAATTAAATAATATTTTAATAAAATATTATTATTATTATTAAATTAATTTTTATTAAATATAAATGATCTTATAATTTTATGAATGCAATTATAATTTTTATTATTATTTGAAATCCATATCTGTCAAAAACCGTGAATTTTCGATAAATATCGGTTTTTATTTTAAAAGTAAAAATTAACATATTTATAAAATTATTTAGATAAAATAAATGTTATTTCTAGAATCAGGACATCGAAATTATCCAACGGGAAATTTTTCATAATTTTCTGAGACAGTCAAATTTTTGGGTAAAAATTAAATACTGTTTAAATATATAATGTGTTTTATGCCATCATAATGACCCAATAGTGATGTGATAAAATACTATAAGATTTATGTTCGGCCAATATATGTTTTACCATTAAAATAATTTGTTTTTTGGTTTTTTTTACTTACTTTTCAATGCATTAATGGACCCCTCAAGACTTATTAAACACCTTGTCTTTTTAAATTAATTTCCATGGGACTGTGACTCACCTCCACATAAGAAACCGTATTATATTAAGAAGTTAGGACTTTGGACTTATAAAATATTTTTTTCTTCTTCCCTTTGCTAAAATCCATGGGAATGAACCATGGGATGGTTTCTGGTTTGGATTAATTTAATGTAAGGGGACCCAAACCTAAATAATAAAGAATCCCCTCACCTTTCTTATATAAACCCACCCAAGCACCCACTTCCTCCTCACTCAAAGCCTTTGTAGTTCGTCCAAACTCTTCCCTACTCTCTCTAGAATCCCCCCAAGGTTCCCCAAGCTCCCAATAATCCTCTCTCAAGCCTCTATCATGCCTTTGGAAGCACACTTCCAAGTAAGGGTTTTTTTCTTCCTTTCACTTTTTTGTCCAATTTTCTTAATATTGTTATACCCTTTTAATTTCAATTATAAATGCTGGGGTATGGTTTCACACCTCCCCCATACTACCCTCTTATTTTTTTAATGAGGGGATACCCCTTTCACTCACATTAAATTCCTCTCATGTACACCCGTTACTATGCCGAAATTCCGAAAGGAACTTCTCTCTCCTCATTTACATTCAAGCAATACTTTTGTATCATGAATCTAAATTCCATTAAAATTGTTGGGACACGTATCTATATGACCCCCTTACTGTCCATTTCATTTATATATGATGAGACACACCTTTCTCTCTCATCAACCATTTTTATGAATTCTTATATCACGTCATTACGCTGCCGAAATTGCACCGATTTTCTAACCCAATGTCATTATGTAGTGAATACCATGCCCATTTCTCCATAAAGTGTATTCACCTGAATTTATATTTACTTATTAATTATAAATTTTCATTCCTCATTCCTTTTTTGTGTAATAAATGATTATTATTTTTTGAATCCATGTTTTATGATCCATGTGCCACACTTATGCATGAAATGAAATGTTTAAGAAGGGTGTGCCCTTATAGCGCTCCAATGCATTGGGTAAAGTATAGTATCATGATACATCATGTGGAATGAGTGTTGAATAATGCTAATTCAAGTTCATAGAGGGTTTACTCATGCATTATGTGCAATGAGGATTTAATCCTGCTCCATGTGCAATGATCCTTGGCTCATGCTAATTCCATGTTAAGTATTGTTGCCACATTTCCATGTTATGATTATCATGCTTTATCATGCCTTTATGTTCATGTTTCTCTTGTGCTCTATTGATATTCCTAATGTCTAACATGTATTGTACTCCTCATGTTATTCCATTTGTATTTTCTTACTAGGCTTTATAGCTCACCCTTTTCTTATGCATGTCCTCAAGTTATCCAATGCAATGCTAAGTACAAGGGAATGTAGTGGTCATGTAAAGAAATTTTTCAATAAAGATGTTGTATTTAATTTTTTAAGTTTTTATGTAATAATCCTAATCCCCAATGACACTTTACCTCTCGATCTTCTTTATTGTATCAAGTGAAGTTTTATGTAATAAATCATGTTTAAGTTTGAAATAAAAGTAGGGTTGTTATATAAACCCCTTGTTTTGAGATCACATTACCTAGAAAATTCAATATCCTAATCTAGAAGTTTCATTTTGAGAACTTTTCATAGAGATTATGTTCTGAAACAATGACCAACATGATTCTAAAATTCTTCCCATGATCATCCTAAGTCCTAGAATAGACCAGGATTTCATCCACAAATACCATGAAAAATTAATCATGATAATGGTGGAACACCCTTTTCATAAGTACTATGAAGACCACAGGAGCATTTTTATCCCAAAAGGCAAGAATAAATACTCAAAATGTCTATATCTTCTTCTAAATATTGTTTTTAGAAGATCCGCATCTTTCACTTTGACGTGGTGGTAACCAAAACATAGATCAATTTTAGAGAACCTCCTTTACCCTTTTAGATGGTCAAACATGTAATCAATTCAGTTTAAAGGATATATTTTTATTTACCATTACCTTATTAATCATCGGATAATTGATGCATAATTGGAGATATCCATCAGCCTTCATCTCAAATTGAATTGGGCGACCCAAGGGGAGACACTTTTGAAAATAAATGTTTTGTATTATAAATCATTCATTTTTACATTTATTTCCCTCAAATAATTGGGAGAAATATACTATGAGGGAAGAGATATCGACTTTGTTCCCCATTCCAAATCGATAGAAAACTCCACATACTGCTCTGAAGGAAAACATGAGAAATCCATTGAAAAAACATCTTGGAACTCATCCATCATAAGAGGTAATCAAACCTCAGGAGAACCACCAACATCCTATAAAGAAAGTCATAATTACTATAGAATTACATTACCCAATTCTTGGAGTGGAGTTCAAGCACGTTGTGGCTGAGGATCTCATTCTCTATAAAAAATGTTTACTTTCATCGGGTGCCCAAAAACTCACCCACCGCATATAATAATAGATATGTTCCTAAAATTGCACCATCTAGTTCATTATGAGGATTTCATTAAATATGTCCATCTTTGGAATAAACAAAATCCCATTATAGCTCATCCCCTAATAGGGTGACTGCACATGATGTACAGCAGATTCCATTCTCTTTCTTTTTTGTATGTAGTGTTACCAACTCTATCACATACAACATATGTTGAGTTGGAAAAATAAAAAGATTCTAAATATGGGTAGTGATAAATGAAACAAAATAAACAAGATCAAACAAAATATAAAATATATAATATGAAATCCAAATTTTACCTCGAACTATCATAGTCCCAACATCTACTTCTGTTGGTGCTTGGTCTACAACATGAAAATTCCCTACCACATTTTATCCATATTAATGACTGTTATCATGTGGTTAGGACTTGAAATGGATCTTTCCAAAATATTATCCAGATCTAACACCGTAACTATGAAACTAAGAACCTTCTGACCTGGATGGTTCAGACTAGGCTGACATCCCCCTAAAGTCCAAAAATCTTGCAAAAAATTTGATAGGGGTGTGCCACTTTGAAAAAGTGTTGTAAGTGTCTCATAGCTCCACATCGGTGACAAGGTTTGGCTGAGGATATGAATACAAGTCATATGTTCCCTACCTTCCCACATTAATGGAACGTGATTAACTCAGTATCAAAATCCACATATGAAAATATTCGGGAAGGATGGAATGAACTATCAACCACCTTCTTTCCTAGATCATCCAACTTCCTATTATTTTATGAAAAAATGCCACTCCCCACTACTATCACAACCCCAAAGGAACAAAACCTACCCTTCTTATCAATCTCCACCATAAAATCATGTTCAACCACCTCATCATAGGTTTTTAGAATAAAAAGAAATATAAGAAAATAAATCACTAGCCACAACCCCTATTCGAACATTCGAACCTTTATCTTCGCGTTGGAAATGATTTATGTTGCTTAACGAACCATCTCTATTAAGTGGTTTGCATACTCCATAAATTATATGACTCCATAGATACGATCCATTAAATCTAGGGATCTGGAATAGGAAAAAACCTTAGGACAGTCCCGCTCATTGAAAATGATCTTTCAATATTTTGAACTCATCTTCTTGTTCTTCCCAGTTTGGACCACTGAGTCCCACCACCTCCGACTAGTACCTTATAGTAAGATCAAATCACATTTCACCCTGACCGCCTTAATATTTTCAACTAAATAAAACATAAACTATATCTTCTCAAGTTAATCCTCTAATTCAAGTGGTTTAGTGCTGCCTTAGAAAGAAGAGGGATTGTTCTTAAGAAACTCCCAAGATTTTTTCCTTCATAGGAACTAGTTCTGTTTCTCTAACCGGAACAAGACTAGAACCCTCTCCCTATTCCAATGCTTGGATACCCTTAAACACAACATACACTAGTATCTAATAAATTTTTTAGGGATAACTCTCTCTGAACTCTTCCCATAGATTCACAAGAATTATTTGAGCGCTATTTTTATAGAATAAGAAAGAAACACATTAAAACCCATCAATACTAACATTCTGAAAATTTTTACTAATAAAAAATATAAATTACAGCATAAAATAAAAACACTCCCAAATATGTCATAATAACAACCCTAAATGAACAAACCAATTCACTCCAACTAGTTTCCATATACAGTTTGCAGCTAGTACATCTCGCATACATGAGAAGTCAAAACAAGATCCCAACATCCCATGGTGACTTGGGTCCCATCATGAGGTGTGCAGGCCACACACCCTACTCGTAACTAGAACATAAATTCTTGACATCTATATCTATATATTATCTAGAATCATCCCAAATAACTTGACCCAAAAATATCATAACCTCCTTTGATAACAATTTTTCAGGAACCAAGTCAGAATTCCATCTAACCTGATAATCAACCCGGTCTGTGGCATGGATTTGAAAGGAATTATCGATCCCTATAAGAAATAAACTAGTATCTAGGTATCAAAATTACAATATAAGAATAATTTTACCCATTATTGTATAGATAAACAAGTAAAAAAAATAATCATCACAATCATATATAGACAAATCTATACAAGGGATAACAATTTCCAAATTCAGGGTTTTACAACTTTAGGAAAAAATAGAAGAGCTTGATAACAAGGGGACAAAAAAGACTAAACAAAAATATCCAAAAAAAAGAGCAGTCTCTTCCTCAATCCACCACCACCAACCCCTACATGAATAGGTTACTAGAACCCCAAACCACCATCATAATACACTCATCCTTTACTCGAGTAAACCATAAACATGATTGTATACAACAATGGTGTATACAGGGTGTGATCAAAAGACAAGTAGGATTCCACCCAAAAAAAATTCATTCTAAAAAATTATAAGAAAAATTAACAAGAATTTTTAATTTAAGACAATCTATAAACATTTTAATATAAAATAGTTTTAAATAAAGACATGATTTTCTTTTTAAATACTAGTAAATTACATTGTATGCAGATGGTCAATATGATATCTCAAAATAACACTAATTCATAGGAAAGACATATTGGAAGAAGCTAAAATGAGACACTAGGATCCTCATATCTTATTTAAACATGTTATAGAAACCGTAACCAACAATTTTATCATGAATGAGACACTAGGAGGGAACATACTATGGACCTAGTGGTCTCCAATCATCATCATCATCATTTAGTTTGTGTTATAATAGTAAATCCTATTTTATGAATCAAGGACAATCCACTTTCAAGTTAAATAGAATACTAGTCCTAGTCCACCAACATAGATACATAGGTTTCCATTCATGATCAATTTTTCTTTTCTCAAATCACAGAGAACACTATATTTACATACACACATTCCAATCAAAAATAAAACATGATAAATCACTATTTTTACATTCAAACACATTTTCAAATCTAAACGCACACCAAAAACATTTCAAACCATTTTTTTCACTACTTTTCCACATTTATTTATTATGTTTAACAAATTATAAAACTCCATCAAGATTCATAATAAGGGAACACATATAAAAACAACCAATTTCCTATATAAGAACCGCGTTAAATCCATAAACATCTTAAAAACATTCAGAAACTCATTTTTCAACTCATACAAAATGAATAGAACTCAACCAAGGAGAAAGGAAAGCATATCAAAATCACCAAATAATTTGTGAGCATGGAACTAAAAATCTATAGTGAAGAAATTTATGGAAATCAGTGCTAAACCATAACTACATCACCAAGAGATCATATAAAGGAAATATTTAAGAACAACAAGATTGAACCCTAAAGAACAATATAAAACCCTAAATAGGTAACCCAAACTACTGTAGATATGAAACCCCCAAAAAAGGAAGTGGATATACCCTATAAAAGAAGAATAAATCAATAAAAGAGGGACTTAATTGGAGTTAATTGAATATTTCCCCACAAAATCACCACAAAAAAAAGGTCTATAGGAGAAAGGAGGAGGTTTAGAAGTTCTTAGGGATAGAAATTCTAAGTGGGGAAGAAGATGGGTGATTTGGGGATAAATCATGAGACGAAACGACTAGTATTTTAATAATTTTAATGACCTAGACAAGTCTCATGGTTTTCCCATAAGGTTTTTCAAACCGTACGGAAACTATGAATCCCTTACTCTCCAAGAAGAAAATGATATACAATTATGAAATATGTTTTACAAACTGTTCATTAACCATCTAATTATACACTACCCAAAACACCACTTATTTTTAGGAATATAAGTGTTTTTTTAATTAAGGTATTCTAAAGCCATCTAGACCCCTGGAAAACCTTTTCAATTCCATTGAAAATATTATACCTAGAATACCTTAATTAAAAAAACACTTATATTCCTAATATATAGATCATTTTCCCTAATAAATTCTCTTTATCCCAAAAAGTGATTCAACCACCTGGTTTAAGGAATAATGAAACCCAAACTAAAAGAGTCCCATCCAAAAATCAAAGGGGGTTGTACCTAGAAAAAAATAGGATCTTACTACCTCCCCACCATATATCAGCTTATCTATGTGTTTCTCCAAGAATCACTCTGGAGTATAGGTGAATAATTATGGAAATTGTGATCTCATATCAGATTCCCTCACCCATGTCTTATCTTGAATATTCTCATGCTACCATTATACTCAAAAAATTGGTACGGTCTTTCCATGAAGATAATTTTCACTATGATACACAATCATCATCATATCCTCCTAAAAGAATACATCTACACCATAATCAATGTCCTCAACATATATAACATTTTAAGGGTCTAGATGATATCTCCAATGTTATAACATAAGAAACATTTTTTTCTGGTCATTATGGAACTGTGGAAGGGATAATCTACATTTTACTAGACTAATCCTTTTCACTATCTATAATGTCCTTAAAATACAGGTGATCGCTTTACTTGGTTCTTGATACAGTGTTTCCTTAATCAAGTAAACACCTGAAGGAAAACACAATGACCAAACTAAAACTATAGAGGTTACCTCTACAAGTTAGTGTAATATTTCTTCTTTATTTTCATGATCACAAACTTCCTTTTAATCAAATTAAGCTTTTTATATTTCTATTTTATGATACTACGTCTAATAAGTACCGAATCACCTACCTCTATGCAAACAAATTTAACAACATGACCAACCATAAAAAGCCTCAAAAGGTTTTATTGGATTGATTCCTATAATATATTATAGTATACCAGCTTTATGAGTTCCATAATATACTCCCATGAACAAAAAATCAAAAACTCAATATCATAACATATCTTCTTGAATCTAAACAGTTCATTTAGATTTGTGGTCCATTTGATGATAGTAGGACAAAATCAGAATAACCTATATTCCTAGATACTTTTAAATACCCTCCTAAATTGATATGTGAAATGAGAATTTGTATAAAAAATCTTCTCCTTGGAACACCATGAAACCAAAATATCTTATTAAGGTAGTGACTACCTAGATCATTAATAGTGAAGGTTTCATTGATTGGAAATAAGTGTGATACCTTCTTCAATCAATCTATGATCACCCATACTACATCATTTTTTTGTGGTGTCTTGGGTAATGTTGTCACAAAATCCATCATGACATTATCCTATTTACACTATGGAATGGGAAAAGTCTCCAATATCCACACATGCCTCTGATGCTCAAATTTCACCAGCTGACAGGTGAAAAATCTCTATAAGAATCCTGATACCTCTTTCTTTATTCTTGACCACTAGTATAACTAATGGATATTGTGATACATATTTTTCATAACTATATGTACCAACTATCTATAATAATTAAAATATCACACCAACACCTTACCCAAGTCCATAGGAACCCATACTTGGCAATAGAAAAGAAGAACATTTCCAAAGCTAAGACACCATCCTAATGGTGGATCCCCGCCATATATATAGTCCCTCAAAGAGAAGTGCTCCAAATCAAAAAACTGGTCAGTCTTGGTCTAGTTTAAAATCATAGGTATAACAAATGTGGATGTAATATATACTCATCTCTAGGACTTTCAACATCTGCATTCATTTATCTAAAGAGTACTATCATCTACCAATCATCATAAGAATCCCTCAATTACTCTATCTAGATTTTATGATTCATGGAATTAGAAATTATATTTCCCTTTCATGGTGTATAAGATAGCTCGATATTGAAAGACTATAGATAATCAATCCACCTACTCTACTGAAGGTTCAGGACTTGTTGAGAAATTTTTTACTTGAGGTTCTTGTGGTCTGTGTACACCACAAAACTCTCAACCATTAGATAATTATCTACATAATATTAGAGAACAAACCACCACAACTAAATCAATATCATGTTTATGATAATTCCTCTCATATGTTCATGGAATCCTAGATCCATAATCAACCACTCAGTCCTCCTACATCAATAATTCTACGATTTACACTCTAAATGAATCAATTTACATGGTATATTACATATCCAACATAAGTAAACTGAGGACAGGTGATAAGGTCACACTTCCCTTTAGCTCTTGAAAATATCCCTTTCAAGAATATGATAAAGGAAACTTCACACCATTCATGGTTAGATTGGACATCAGTGCTAGCATACAGTAGAAGTCCTACATGATGAACTAATAGTAACCTAATAAAACCATAAAAATATGACTCTCTATGACATTTATAACTCACTCCCATGATTCAATGGATTCAAAATTCTCTAGGCCCACTAACACTCTAGCCTCTGAGATAACATGGACCAAAAAGTTCACATTGTCAATCAAGAATTTACATTTGGTTAGTTTGGAATAAAGTCGATTCTATCTAAATGTACTCTAGGTGATGTCATGATGTTGGGTGTGATCATCTTCTAACTGGGATTACACTTAGATATGGTCATAAAAAACCACCAAAAATATGTCTAAAAAAGGATGAATATTTTATTTATCATCTCCATTAATATTACTGGGGTGGTTTTTAGACCAAATGTCATCACCACAAACTCATACTACCAATAGGGGAGATTCGACCCACCTGAAGAAAAGATCTGATTTCATCCTGCTAAAATAGCCTAAATAATGCATGGAAACTCTCTTAGAACCCCTTTTTATGAGAGATTGATTCATCACATCAAAAAATATTCTGTTGAAAAAAATCACATGTGACCAAATATCATAGAGAATCTTATCTTTGGAATGCCTCATGTTGGAAATCTAATCAACTACTAAATATTGTACAAAGCCTGATAAGTTAGTGAAAAATTCTGGGAATTCCATCACTGATATACTCCATTATTCCATGTTCATGAAATAATGAGAATTATCATCCAACAATATCTTATGATATAAGTGGATAAAAAACCTCACCTCAAATTCCTTCAAGGATAACTCATCTTGCTTCCCATCTTGATCTATAGTATCTCACAAATGACTTGCTGGTCCATGAAGCATGAATGTAGCAAGATTCACCCGCATATAAGATGGTTACTCATGTTGTTTAATCATCTTATAAACCATATCAATCTTGAATTATAATTCATATGGGATTCCTTCCTAGTGAACATAGGTGGATGCAGCAGTTGAAACTCTCTCGTCAACTCCTACATCGAAGGAATAGTTAGAAAATCACCCCTTTTAGTGAATTGTTTGAACCTCAATAAGTTATCATGAATAAGAACATCAATATTATTCTTATTAGATACAAAAATATCTAGTTAAACTGAATTATCACTAAAACATAAATCACTTTAGTGGAGGTCTTTTAGCAGCGGTTTATTAAACAGATGCTCAACCTTTTTTACATAGTGTTTAGTGGCGTTTTATTAAAAACAACCGCTAAACCCCCTATTTATTTTTAAAGAAGCAACACTCCCCCCCCAACACGACCCCAACCCCCCTTCTCCCCCAACCCTAATTACTCCATCTTCTCCCCCAACCCAAACCCTAGGGCTCCCCACTCGTGCCGCTGGTGACCTCGCTACCCATAAGTGATCCCCACCACCCATCAGCGTGCCTCGTCACCCGTCACCACCAACCCATTGATGCCCTAGCTCGCCTCCCAGGTATGGTTTCAAAATATCCAATTATACATGAAAATAATTTCAAAATTCTTTTAACAATTTAATATCATACTCATCACCAGCACTCATCCAACAAGACATGTGTGTTGATTCAATAAAAGAATAATTAGGATTGTGAATTGGATTTAACCCATGATTTTAATTTAATATTTGATGTTTTAGTATATTATCATATTTATAAAGTATAAAGTTTTTGTATATTTTAGTCATTTTTCCTCCCACTATAATTTACTTTTGAAATTAAATCCAACCCCTCACATTAACAATTATTTAATAGGAGTAAGTGGATGTTTGTGTGTGCTATTCCACAATATAGAGATAAATTTCATTTTATATTTTTTTATATTTTCTATAATAATTTTTTGATCTATGATTGTATGAAATGATCAACAATTGAAAACACATTTATCTTTTTAGAGAAATAATTTCTAACTTAGAGAGGGTTTTGTTTGGATTGACACCCAAAAAGAACATGGAAAACCACCCCAATAATGCTTGAGATTCCTTATATGGGCACCCAATATGATAAAGGAAGTGGTAAAATTTCACATCAATGAGTGGTAAAAATAATTCTCAAATTTGTGTCATGATAGGCATCCCTATGGAGACTATGCACTTAACTGAAATGGTCATGGACTATGTTGAGCGAGAATTCCAAATAATTGGTGGTGGATTGTCAATCGAAATAATTTAAAAGTGATATGATTTATGTTTCTTAGAAGCAGTCTCATTCACTAGATGGTTTTACCACTTTTAGTGGAGCTAACTTCCGATTTTTCAACTTAGATCAGGTGATATATAATCATAATTGAGTATCTATTACACATTCAAACATTTTCACTTTTCCACCCTATAATATTTATTTTAACTCTTAATAAATTGCACTTGTAATTTTATCCAATCCCATTGGAGATGACTTGGTACATACAAGTATTCTACTGCATAGAATATTTGGAGAGTTTATTCCAACCCAATAAATGATACATGTATTATATAAGGAAATTATAAAACACATTCTCTATTCTATTAAAAATAATTTTAAGTGGAATTATAATGGTAATTAGTAAACATAAAACATTCATGTATCATAGGATATATGATAATGAAAAGGTATATAATCATACACATTTTAGTGTTTTATGATAATAAACGGTCACTATAAACACAATAGAATCCCTCATGAACTGGTAAAATTGTTTATAACCTGATATAAAAATTAGAACATAAAAATCATATAATATTCTAAATCATGGGATGCAAAAATAATCATGGATGACTAATATAGTAGTTGATGACCTTAAAATATATTGCGAAATGTAGTTTGGACTTGTCGATTTTGACAAGAATGTTATGGAACCCCATGTGATTGTTTGCAAGGTGGGGTGGGGATTCAAGGTTCGTCAAAATTTAATTTTTCATTATTTTAATGATTTAAACCTCACCAGTCATCAAATTTTATTCTTGTGTGAGCCATATCATGATTATTCTAGCACTTTTTTATCATTGACATTGAATTTAAAAAAAGGGACCTTAATGCAAATAAAAACATAAGGTCTTATTTAGTTGTTTCACATGCACTAGGTTTCATCTAAATGGAACACAGATAATGAAGTTCCAATATAAAAAAATTCCCAATAAAATAATTTTTCTATTAGATATAAATATTTTATTTTTGGCCACTACATTCCAAGGAACACTTCCTTTATAATTATTTGGTTTCTGATCAATGGTCACCCAAGTGAAATGCCCTTTCTTTTATTCAGCGCGTGAGATGGGTGGTATGTCGGGGTACATGCGTGCGAACAGGATTGCAGTGCCGGGATTTGGCTTGTAGCAGATCCCTTTCATCGTGCTGGTGATAATTTTCTCTTTTTTGTTTTTTTTGTTTGTCGCTGTTGGCTTGGGGTACATCTATGTTTATGTGTTGGCACGATTTTCTTTTTCGCGATCTAGATGAGCTTTTGTGGTGGATTGGGTGACTTGTTCTTGGATCTGGGTTGGTGCTGCTCCAAGGGATGAAGATTTGGTTCGGCCTTTTACAGATTGATGTTATGTTTTGGGATTTTGTGAATGGTGTTTGGCTATGAGCATTGTGGTGATCGTGTGATGGAGAAGCAGTGAAGTTTGGTTGATGTGTGATTGGATCTAATGATTTTTTGGTTCCTGTTTGATTTTGAATTGTTGGTTTCTCTGAGTTCGGATGGATGGAGGATGATGGAAGTGGTTTGATGCCTTTGGTGATGTTTTTATATTTTTTTGACAATGTAAATGGGTCCTTCCCATGGGCATTGGATCTACATGATGCGATGGAGATGTGGGGTGGACTATGAATCTAGAAGCATGCCTTGTGGAAGAGGATTTTAAATCTGAATTTCTAGTTTGATGTTTTAGGGGGGATTTTGGAGGATATTTGGGATGTTTGAAATTTGGTATTTTGATGTTCGAAATTTCGCTCTTGTATTGTGAGGTTCCCACTTACCCTTAAATTGGTTTATTCAGAAAATGAAAAAAAGGGATTTGAGGAAGATAAATTTTTGTATTTATTTAATCTCAGGCTTTATGTGGTGTAAATCTCGATGTTTTTGTGAACTTCTTCTTCAAGGCTATATGATATCATCTTCTTGATGATAAAGTCAATTAATTTAAGACAACATAATGAAAACAGTAACAATATAAAACTCCATATAAAGAGTAATTATATCTATATAATTAACCTATTATGCTCTATTTTAGTCATAATCAACTAGATTAATTATTGTAACTCTATAAACAATAAAACTTTATCCTCAAACACCTCATTATAGAACATTAAAGTTGGTTTAATCTTACATATTTATTTTCAATCTTGATTTTGGTGTTATGTTCTTCCATTTATAGATTCCCATTATGGAGTGGATTCATGTGGTTTCATTAATGGTCATCTATGTTCAAGATCTTAATTTACCTACCAATTGTAAAAGATTTTATAGCATGCCTTTTTTCATTATTTTTTCTAAGAAGTACTTTTTATCCTCTGATGGAAGGTCAGATAGAGAGAATGATCCAAATCCTAATGGATGTATTGAAGATATCTATTCATGATTTTATAGGTTCTTAGGTGAATCATTTCCATTTGGTTGAGTTTTACTACGATAATAACTATTGATTAACCATAGGTAAAACTCCATTTAAAGAATTGTATGAGTGTTCATACATATCTCTATTGTGTTGGAATGAGGTTAGAGAGTTAATTAATCCTAGACCAAATTTGGTTAAGAGAATGTTAAATAAGGTGCAGTTTTTCTATGAGCTAATAAAATATGCTCAAGACCAACATGTGATGGACCCGAGTATAGAGTTGTTTAAGTGAGGTTGGTTTGAACCAGTGAATAGTAATTCATTTCCCTTTTTATGATTTCTTGAAAAATAAACCTAATTTACCTATTAGAGTGAGAAAACTCACTACTTAACTCACACACACTATGGAAAAAAATAGAAAAAGACACTTGATATATAAGTTTCACCACCCAAATTGATAATTTAACCCTTGGAAAAATCCAGAATCACCTAAGACTGTATGACTCACTAGAATCACAAGGATGGATTCAATGAGAATGGTATATAATTAACTTGTATTATAACATTAACAACAATATCATCACCCAAAATATCTCATTATTGTCTTCACTACAATGGCGAGACAGTCCACACTAGGACAAATAGAAACAATGAAGACAACCCTACCTCTATATTTCAAATAATACATGGATTTTTCACATCCTTGTTATTTCACATATACCTACCCACCAATGGGTCAGCTATACATTTTATACTAACCTATCTACCTAAATAAATTTCTACTTTTAGGTATGATTTTGTTTCCATTTCATATTCCTATCGTCTATTCAATTATTATATGGTTTATCAAGCCCTTACCTTAGTGATATCAAATTTATGACATCATTAGTTTTTCCATCTAGTTTGGTGGAGCACGACATACAAAAAACTACAAGGATGGGATCCTTGTTCCCATCTTCCTTTTTTGGATCCTTTTAATTTTCATGATTTTGTTTTCAAGTGGGTGATTTACCATATGTATTTATATAGGAAAACCTTATATAACATATTTATATATATTTTCAACTAGTATATATGAATCTCTTTCTATATTTAGTAATAGATATGTGTTTTAATTTTTTTTAATATTGTGTAGGAACATTGTGATATACATGGATAAAAGCTAGATCACATTACTGAGGAACACACCTCAGTATGTTAAGTGTTTGAAGATGTTTTTAAAATTTTCAATTTCTAATTGATCCGTTGAAGGGAGAATAAGATTTACATGTCCTAAATGTAAATATAGAAGATGTTTGAAGAGAGATGAAGTTTATGATGATTTAATACTGAGGCAATTCCTTGATCAATATCTATGTTGGATTTGGCAAGGAGAATCGAACATTACAGAAAGGTTGAGAACTGATTTTAATCCACAGATTGAGCTCCAAACATCATCGACAATGGAAAATGAAATGAAAAAACTCATAAATAATTCATTCGGCACTGGAAGACACCACTATCAACATCAAAACAAAACAGAACAACTAGATGAGGGTGTTACAAATTACAAAGATACAAGTGATGTTAACCAAACCAGATCAAGATTGTAACAAACCATTGGATTCTCCTCTTGATTCTGTGGATACAAATGTAGGAGAAAATCTCACTGAGGAAAATATGTTTCATGATTTAGTTGACGATGGATATCTATATTTTTAATGGTGATGTTTGAAATATTCAAAGCTTTATTTTCTGATGAAGTTGAACCATATCAAATGTCTATGTGGAATTACAAATAAGCCAATGTCCATGACATTAGAATTATTTCGTGATGAATTTCTTGAAGAAAAAATCCTTCAGTATTTTTGTGAAATTAAAAAATTGGTTAACAGGATTGGTCTGAATTATATAAAAATACACGTCTGTCCCAATGATTATATGCTTTATTGGCGAGAGGATTCAAGTAAATAGAATTGGAAAAAAATATTCTTCTTTGAGAAGCCAGTTAATGGGTGATGTTGGAAGTTTGAATCATAATACATTCATGAAGATGAATAAAGAGAACACACCTTCAATGGTTTTGTGTTACATTCTTTTAAAGGTTCGATTGAAAATATTATTCATGTCATCGAAAACTGTCAAACACATGATGTGGCATTCTGTAGATATTAACAATGATGAGTTAATGATACATCCACGAGATTCATAATCATGGAATAGATTTGATTCATTACATCCGGATTTCTCATATGATCCTAGGAATGTTCGATTGGGATTGGTTGTCAATGGATTCAACCCTTTTGGGACTTTGAGTACCAGTTATAGAATTTGGCAGTTGTTTTGATCCCTTACAATCTGCCTTTGTGGATGTGTATGCAACAAACATGTTTTATCATTTCGATTATTATTCCTCGAAAACAAATGTCTAGAAATGATTTTGATGTATACTTGCAGCCATTGATTGAATAATTACAGGAGTTATGTAGAAAAGGTGTTGAGACATTTGATTCTTCTTCTAAAAAAATGTTTAAAATTCATGCTTCTTCAATGCGGACTATTAGTGACTTCCCTGGTCTTGGGAATTTATCTGGTTAGAACATTTACATGTGTTTCGATTGCCTTTTTTGTAACATTGATTTTGATCCCAAATGGCTACCTCATAGTAGAAAATGGTTCTCCTTGTACCATCGATGATTTCTCGATGCAACTCATAGATTTTGGCTGAACAGATCAAAATTTAACAGTTTCATTGATCGTAGACAACCTCCAAAGTTGTTAACTGGTTCAGAAATATTGAAACAACTTGAAAATGTTGAAACAGAATTTGGGAAGGTTCATCATTTGAATGATAATGGGAAATGGTTTCTAAATGCATCATCAAATGAAATCAAAATGCAACAATGGAAGAAAAACATATATTTTTGAAACATCCATATTGGGAATTTAATTTTTTGTGACATAATCTTGATGTGATTCATATTGAGAAGAATTTCGGTGATGGTTTGATTTTCACATTACTTAATGAGCATGGATAGTTGAAGTATCATCTCAATTTTCTTAAATATTTACCATTACTGAACATAAACCACGATCTCTGTCCAGGTGAGGATGAAAAGTTTTCTCGGGTAATTTTTGCAATGAAAAATATGGATAAAGATACATTCCATAGATTTTTAAATAATGTGAAGGTATCTGATGGGTATTCAAGTAAAATATCGAGGTGTTTTGACTTGAATAATGGTAAGTTACATCGATTGAAAAGTCACGATTCAAATATTTTGTTACAATTGTTAATACAATTGGCATTACTTACGTTATTACCTGAAAAACATACTATTATTTTACTCCAATTTTGAAAAAAAATTAGACAACTATGTGAGAAATCTCAACATCCATTTCAGCTTGACAACCTCTAGGAGAGTTTTGTATTGACCCTTTGTGCAATGGAGATGATCTTTCCTCCGTTATTTATTAATATCATGATGCATTTAACTGTGCATTTGGTTGAGGAAGCTAAATTAGGAGGCCCCATTCAATATTGATGGATGTATCCAATTATGAGGTACATTATTTATATGTTTTTTAGTTAATTAAAAAAAATTGGCACTTAATTAAATGAATAATTATGTTTATTTTATTTCACAGAAAACATGGGCATTTAAAATCATACGTGATAAATAAAGCTCAACCAGAAGGCTATATTACTGAAGGATATTTGCCCGAGGAGTGTCTTACCTTATGTTCTAGATACTTGGATGATATTGAGACAAGATTTAATCGAGTTGGACATGTTTTTTACACATCTACTCAATCTAAAATACTTTAGAAATCAAAAATATTTCCTACTACTAGCCGATCAATTGGGAGAACCTCAAAAGTGACACTGACAGAAATAGAATTATTACAGGCTCATAGATATGTGATGCTGAATAGTGAAATTGCAGATCCATTTATTGAAGAGTTGAGGATACAAATCAAGAGACTAATGAGATGCCGAACATGAAATGAGAATGATATAACGATTGCTATAAATAAAGATCTTGTATTATGGTTTGTACGACGTGTAAGTTCATAAATATTGCAATTAATACGAATATTTGTTTGAAACATATATTTTGTAAATATAATAATGTATTTTTCATTTTTTAGATCATGAATACTGATAATCGAGCAAATTTGATAGAAGAGTTTTTATATTGATCGAGGTTCTCTACAACAAGTATGAAAGTTTGACGCTTACAACGTGAATGGATTTCGATTTTTGTACAGTCAATTGAGAAAGGGGTTTGAGAACATAGAATTGTGTTATATTTACATTTTCTGAAGTAGGATACTATGGAAATCTGACCCATATTATTGAATTAAACTACCATGGTCATTTTTCAGTTCTTTTATTCAAATGCAATTGGGTCGATATTATCAGGGGTGTTAAAAGACATTCCTTGCAATTTACTTCTGTGAACTTCTCTCATTTGATGGATATTTTTTATCATGAACTGCATGATCCATATATCTTATCGTCACTAGAAAAAATGGTATATTATGTAAATGATGTTATGGATGAATGGTGGTGTGTAGTTACTCAAGTAATACAAAGAGATTTGTATGATATGGGTGATGAAGTAGAAGATTTGACCTCTGAAATTGAATATCATCAAAAACAAAAAGAAGAATTATTTGTCCATCATGATATTGAAAATATTATTCTACAAAGGATGAATGAAGTGGATGAAGTAATGGACCAGGAAACTGACTTTATTGATGAAGAAAATGATTGTATGTACAGTTATTTACTAATTCAGCAACCACTTATTCACTTGTGCCGTCATTCATCATCATTGTTTGGTATATATTGTTTGTCAGTAATGGGCATATATTATAATTTTTAAATTTTATATGAATATATTTTGAAATAAATGTTCTGAACATAATTTTATTTGATTAAATGATAGGAATGCCAAGGAGGAAGTGATACACTGTTTTATCCACTACTGCAACAGATGATGATCCATATGTCTCCCTCCCTACGTCATCTGAGCCACCAGCTTCCTAACCCCATGCACCATCTCCCCCTACACCATATCTCACACACTCTATGAGCATCCCTTTATAAGTTGAGTCGTCGACTCCCCCTTCAGTAGCATTAGCAGTGGTGCGGCAACGCACCGCTTCGAGTTCATCATGGGCATACTAGAGGGTCACTATTATAGGTACAAATTTTAATATAAATTAATTTATTGCACTTTTTTAGACTAATTATTTGTTTATTAAAGATGAAAAAAAAGAAATTGTGGAGAAAAATATAAAAAGTGCATGTTTGTGGAATATGAATGGAGAGAGGATACTTTTCCCATTTGATTCATATGGGGCCCCTACGAATGACACCGCGGGATTACTTGGCCAAATTCTAGGACAAATGGAAGCAGAGCCCATTTCCCTTTCTATTTCTTATGCTGATTAGATAAATATGCAACGAAGTTGGAAAAATTGCGTTTTTTATTCCCAAATAAAGGAAATTTTAATACATTATGGTGTAATTTAATGGCATGTTATTAATATGTTCAAAATGAATTTCTGTGTACAGATGTTTTTCCACTTTACAGTTGCTGATGTGATAGCACAAAAGTGGACGTTGAAAAATCATGGTAAGAAATGAAAAGACTTAAAATGGATATTGTGGAGAGATGTCAACGATACTTCTTTGACCTTCCAAAAAATGTATGAGAAGCTACCCAATGGGGTACCCAAAGATCAGTGGAATGTTTTTTTTGAAAGACATCGTGATGAGAAGAAGATGGTATTTAAATATATATTATTATATTAACCTCATTTTACATTTATACATGTATATGAAGAGGAGATGATATTGAATACATTACTTTTAAAATGCATTTTATTTATTTCAGTATCTCCCAAGAAAGAATGCATCAAGCCGGGCTAAGCAAGTCATCCCTCACACTACTGGATAAAAAATCTTTTCTAGAAGATGATCGACTCTGGTAATCTTTTCATTAGTTTAAATATTTATAAGACAATATTATCTATTTAATATATTAAATTGTTGATTTATTATTTTTTAATGCAGTCATATTGTTTAGGGCTCGAAGCATCCCGAACGGAAGTGTGGATGGCTGTTCACAAAAACAATTAATGAAAGTTTTGTTAATCATCCTGCCAAAGAAGATGGGGTATGAACTGATTTTTTCATTATAATAACTTATTATCAGTTTTAACTATGTTAATATATATTGATCTTTGATTTATAGGTAAAAATTAATGAATTATGGGATTTCAATCTTGGGCAGTCATACTCAGTCTCCCATGATGACCCGGTTGCTAAAGTCCTTGGGAAGGAGCATCCTGGTAGATTTCACTATATGGGGTTGGGACCCATACCATCTGAGGTCTTTGGTAGGCCATTGGGGATTGTAACTACATCTACTCTAGTTTGTAGTCAGTCTATACCCATAGATTCTTAGAGAGATATTGTTTCCCTATAAAACATAGTTCAAAACCAGGGGGTCCAATATCCTTTTTGTAGAAAGAATTGACAGATATACGTCAGTAGATGAGAAGATATCCCCCCGGTGGTATTTCATCGACTAGTGGTGATCTGGTATATCACAAAAATTAAAAATAATTTAGTTTTCAAACTTTTATTTGTTCTTGGATTAAATATAAATATGCAACACTATTTAATTTTCAATATAACATTCTTATAGGTGGTAGTAGGAAGTGGAGATGGAGGTGGAGGGGGTGATGATATCTTTTCATCATTAGATAGTGATTATTAGTATTGTTGATATGTAGAAAAATATTGACAGTTGGTATGTATATTTATCATGTGTGGCACATAGTTACCTCCAAACAATTTGAGGACCTAACATTTTCTTGATTTCTCATGTTTCCTTTTATGTATATTATTGATTTATGATGTTTCCTTTTATGTCTTCATTTCTCGAGTGTGGTATGCCCCATATATATCGACTCTTTATTATGATGATTCAATTTTTTTGATTCATTTTTCCTAAATTAATTTTTCATTATAATAACATATCATACATTTTCTGTCCCAATGCATTTACCACCACATTTACATTTCTAAGAAGTACTTCTTAGTTATGCTCTTGTATAAATCCCTAGAGATGAGAATGCGTGTCTCACTAACTTGTTTAAGATAGATCACCCTTTAGTGTGAAATAATCCTAGTATCCAAAATTTCAAGAAAAATAGTTGGAATCCAAAGATACTGATACGAGATTAGGGGAAATTTTTCTATACTATCTGAAATGGGGTTTTCCCACCATTTCTAAAGTGGCCTCTAAGAACAGTCAGTCAGTGTGAATGAAAGTGTCCATTATCTCCGTAGGCATGACATGTAGATGGGAAACTCCCAGTAGATCCTATAGAACCCCATTCCCTAGAAAAATGATAAATAGACTACATAGTCAATTACTCACCTTTCATAACATCAACTACCCTATCACAAATAATTTATTATAAGCATCCATATTCCTTGCTAGAATATATCAACCCCCTTCATGAGACACTCTTCCCTTTTAAGGAATGTTCCTGATCACTTCTATTATATTCCTCACATCAAAATAACTAGGATTCATAATGGGAGTTACAAATATATTAAGATCCATATTCTATTCCTTCTAAGGAAACCACATTAAATAATCCTTTTCCAAAGAAATCACTTATGTAAAACAAATGTGATACTTAAACATGATCCATCACTATTAAAAAATTAGAAACCCTTATCCATGGGAGAGATGATTTTACAGTTTTTCTATCTTTAGTGTCAAGTATAATAATTCCA
This sequence comes from Viscum album, assembly GCA_963277665.1. NCBI lineage: Eukaryota > Viridiplantae > Streptophyta > Magnoliopsida > Santalales > Viscaceae > Viscum > Viscum album. The sequence continues at coordinate 1,671,221,401 of OY728146.1, read as the reverse complement.
CATGGAATAACCCAAGAGTGATATGATTTTACCTAATTCCTATTTTATGTTTCATTTATTATAATTCCACATGGAACACCAACATAAATTAATCCCAATAAAATATTACAACATCATTATTCCCATAATAAACATTCTACCACAAACATACTACACCTCAAAAATTTTGAGTAACTAAGGAATAAATAAATAACCACCCAATCATGTATGTAGCAATATACTTATAATAATATTGATGAATAGACCATGGAATAACTCAGACATCCCTAACTAGTCTAAGGAGCCTATGTGATCATGTAATCGGGAACATGACCTATATCCCAATAGATTGAGAGACGATATGAAACAACACATGGGATGTTCAGTGTGCCATCAAGTCAAAATTATATTCAGGGAATGTGGTGAGTAAATCAAAATACTTATATAGTAACATTTTTCTGATACACTGTTCTCAACACCTAATGTAAAGAATTGTGATATCTCCTTACTCAACAATCTCATACCATCATACCACAACATCTATAAATGCATATATTAAATATAACTAGCAATGAGAATTACCTCAATTCCATCTCTTCTATCTACACCATATATATAATAAAGGCATAATCATTGGTGTCCTAATATATAAGGAATAACCACTTATTCATGTCTTTATCCGTGTTCAAATCCCATTAAAAATATTACTGTTCGTATGGAGTATTTTATAATGAATAAATCAAGAGCATGACATTACAATTACTTGGGGTCATTCTATTTAAAACTATTTGATTTATTTTACGAAAGGAAACCCATCATTAATTATCCATTTCACATTATAATTTACATTTTACTGATTCAATTCATTAAAGCATGGGAAACCCATAAATAATCTCAATGGAGTCACATAGAGGTTACATGTTAATCTAATAAATTTTACAATTTGGAAATTCCAACTATAAGTGGTCCAAACACCTAAGGTATTCCTTGGGTTCTATCAAATAATCATATATAAAGGTATATTACATTCTTGAACAATTCCAGAAGATATGTTGGATTACCAACATTTGAAAAAACTCATACTATCCCATTTCACCTAGATCACTCAATGGATGAACATATAAGTTTCACACAACATGTGAACATCCACTCAAAGATCAAAAAATACATATGAGTCTGAAATGGTCAATTTTAAATACAAAAATTCACTACTAAAATTTATAGGATACTATAATTATGCCATATGATATGTTTATTTTCTTTCCTTTACACACTGAAAGATGCATTTGGTTGTGCTTAGTTGGGAATCTATTTTCATATTGATTGTAGTATGTATTCTGTTGGTGTTTTGGTATTATTGAAATGGGTTTTTTCTGGGCACTGGTATAGGTGATCCAAAAACTTGTTCTTTTTTTTCTAAATCTACTCTTTAGTGGCGGTTTTAACTGCCGCTAAATGTCGATATTTTCTCTATTAGAAGTGGTTTTAACGTCCTCTACCGTCTTAAATTTACTGGCGGTATTAACCACCACTATAGTGGACCATCTTTTGCGCATTTTCAGAGAAGTTATATTGTTTTTCATAGAGGTTTTTCCCAGCAGGGCATTTCTTTTTATAGCGACGGTTTTAACCACTACTATGAAAAGTATTCCCCTGCCCGGAAAAACCACATAAAAAAACAAGATAACTGCCATAAAAATGCGCCAAATATGACACTTCCCATAAGCCACCACTAAACCGCTTTAACCGCTGTAAATAGTTTCCCGACACGCAATTTAGCGGCAGATTTCAGAAACTGCCACTGAAACATATGGCAGCGGTTTAAACCGCCACTATAGAAAAAAACCGCCGTGGAATTTCAATTTTAATGTAGTGTATGAGAGTTATTATTACCACTCTCCTGATGAACATTTTAAATATTACGAGGAACCATTTTCTTTAAAAGAAAAACACACTACTTAAAACATTGAATAATAACAATGCCAACCTCAAAAGGTAAAAATATTAGAGAACCATTGTCTCATAATCTCTCTAAACATGTATTAACAATTAAATTAGTATATCATAATTATTTTTTCATTTTCATTTATTATATATAACAGGTCTTTTGCTTCACAGTTCATACAGTAAAACGGATCACATGAAATAAATATATCCCTATCATGAAAAATGATTTTCAAGAAATATACCTATGTTCCTATCATGATTCATGCATTAATATCTAACACTATACCAAACCATGAGTATAAATATCAAGAAACAATAACATCACACAACATGTGAATCACTCGAAGTGAAAAAAAAATCATACCATAACAAGACAATAACATGAACAACATTCCCATCCTTGGGAACGTGGATTTTCCCCCATACACATGTAAACTTATCCCATGCCCAAGCTAATTAACGAGTCCCAAAACATCCTAGTCAACTTTCTACCTTTCCTATAAAATAAATAATTTGGAAAAAAATTAATTGTCTTTTGATCCCACTTTGTAACGTTTTCTGATTTCGTACTCTCTCTCATAGCCAAATATAGTTGATTTCTGGACCTCATGCACACCTCCATGTATGATAGATACTACTGAATATAAATAAGGGTTTAGATAATATCATGGGGTGGAGATGACCCCTATAATTGAGTTTCAAAATAGCAAAAATAAAAAAAAATATTAGATTAATGGACATAGTGGAAATAAAACATCAAATAGATAGAAGATAAAACATGTACCAAGTAAACCAAATTAAAATTAACCATGTAATGTCATGATAGAATGTACCTCAATTTTAAATTAGAAGTAAAATATATAAAAGACCAATCTAACACTAATAAACTCAAAACACCCCAGTCTCTAATGCCATGTAGGTCCTATACCGACCCTCAAACACATCACTAATAAATAATAAAAAACAATGTCCTTTTCCCTTATCCAAACCTTCATCCATATAATTTACTCAGGTATCAAATAATAGCCTAAATTGGGTGTGAGTAAAACATATGATTTCAACACCACCATGTATAAAAAAATGAGTCTAATCATAAGGTAATGTAATAAATACATAAAAATAGTATTAATTAATCAATTAATATGATACAAAACCAATATGCTTTGGCACCAAGACAAAATATAAATGAGCATGTAGAAAAATAAAGACCACTATAAAAACAAGTCCATGGAATAATCATACAACTAATTCAATACCTATAAGCACTACAACATAACAAGGCCAAATCCATTATATATGAAGTTCATCATTACTAGGAAAATACCTTTATATAATCAGTTCATCATAAACTAGTAAAACCCTTTATATAAAATTTTAAGCATTTTAGGGTAATCCAATTTTTATAATAATTGCATCATCTAAGAGAAATGACCTTTATATAATAATTTTAGCATCTCCAAGAAAATCCATTTATATAAGAATGTCAGCATTATTGGACAAATCCCTTTATATTAGAATTTCAGAATCACCAGGAAAAGTTCTTTATATAATAATTTCTTAAAAATCTCATTATATAATTATTTAATAATAAATAACAAGACAAATCATAACAGAAATAAATATCATAACAGAACATCATTTTCTACAATGGTCAATTTAGCCAATTACTAATTTCATTTCAATTACCTATTAATTAAAGAATCATGTAAGTCATTTTCCAAGGTGAATCTATCACAAGAAATAAACTGAGGTCTCATGGAATGATAAATCCTAATTTAATCCCTCAGTGAGTTCATTAATATTCTTGGGCAGGCTCACCCTATGGGTAGACGCAAGTCAGGTCACAACACTATCTGATCCAAATGGATCTAGGGCTTATCCAAACACATTATTATCACCCCCCATTATTTTTATGGCTAATGCGCACATTATGCTAATGAAATAACATAATATTTCACATACTTGCACAAATTTAATAAAATAAGAATGGTTTTTATAGACCACCTCCCTCTATCAGGAGATCAAAGAAACAATTCCCACTAGTAATTCCAATGAGATGGAAGGTGATGGAGATCACAAGTTGAACCTAGATAACAGAACATTAAGGTCAAAACCCGAATCATCCACCCCCATTGGTTCCACATCTACAATGTAAAACAAGTAGAATATAGAAGTAAAAAAATGTGAAGCGACTCACTTGAGATAAATAATGGACCAAGATATCTGGAAAATAAGAAATCTCTCGAATATCACCTATAGTTTCCCTAAGTCTTTATGTAGATATATTTACTATTAATTAAATAAAATCATAGGAAATACAAGGTTTAAAACCACTGATCACAAGAAATTCATGACATTAAACCCTTTCATGATGTGAATTTAGTAATATATGAGATACACCAAAATACACATTTCCCCAACTTAAAATAATAATGATAGATTCATTCATGGTGTGATAATGACTGCTTGTGTGTAAATTTTAATGCACTAAACTAGTTCACAGATTGATCCTAGAAACATGTTCGCATCATGTAAACTATTCAAGATGTGAAAGTTTCCACTAGAGATAATTTATAAAAACTTCTATGGGAAAATCCCAAACCACTTCAAAAACCTTCCAACCAAGGAAAACCCCCATAATTCCTTTAACACAATTATAACCATGTTAAATTGATTTAAAAAACATACATTCCTAAACATTTGGTCATTCTCCCCAAAAAAAGGTCTACATCCCCAAAAGGGAATCAACCACCAAGGTTTAATGATGAAGGAAACCCCAACTAAAAGAGGCTAAACAAAAACTCAATGAGGGATATACCTAGAAAAAGACAATACCTTATAGACTAGTATATAATCTGGGATGAAATCACTAATATATTATCTATTATTGATGTACCCTAATGAGTTGGAACCAACCCAGTTTATAACTCTACAATTTCTACCAATTCTAATGATAGAGAAATGACATCTTGGGTTAATATGTCTTATAGTAGGATAGTTTAAATCGAAATCCAAAATATTTTTTGTTTAAAAAAGGTCAAATTAGGTAATAAGAGGCGTGTCTACTCACCTTCTCCTACTAGGGATTTGTTTTCCTCAGTCATTGCCAACTCATCAGACGACACAATAAGAGGATCTTCCTATGGTAGTGCATCATCGATTGGATCCAAAGGATCATAAGTTCATTATTATATTTAAACATCCTAAACATATCTATGGAGGATTTAATATGAATACTTTCATTATTCAACATTAAAAAAATGTGGTAAAATATCAAGATAACATAACTCCCCGCAGAGTTGTGGAGAAAGTATCTACTCTCGATACAAGTTGGTCGACTACACTATTGAAATAAATTAGTTATTACACTCTCAAATTAGATGGTATATTGCTTTATGTATCCAAACTGAGGCTTCTATATAGCCTCTCTTGGTCTTCACCCATTATTTCATCTATAGATTTCCCACTAGGAAGGGTTGGGGAAACATGATCTTGATTAGTTGACACCCATACACCGATGAATCTCATACCAATACCTAGAAAAGATAATGAATAAATATAATGTTATTATGAACCTCAAAATAAGAGTATGTGATGGTAACATTTACATACTGATTTTAGTAAAAGATAGATTATTAGTGATCTTACCCATCATTTCGAACCAATTTTCTAGGATGAAAATTCCTTGGGAGGAAGCACTAGGTGAATAACTAAAAAAATTCTATGGGATTATTTTTCACTATTATTATGGGGTCCACTGAGTTTGGGGATCCTTCTTTTTCAACCCTAACAATCGAGTAAGTTCTTAGAGAAAACATTGTACCTCCAACGATATACTTCATAGATAATATTGATGATTGTTCCCCTTCTAGCTCCTATAAATATTTCTAAATAAGGTAATAATTTCATTATTAAAAAAACTAACATGATAAAATGGGAGAATATCATAACTATTATTAAGAAGATATGTGATCACTGTCAGCATCCCCACTACCTCAATCAACAACAGTAGCTAAGATACTTAGTCTGAGTGAAAATCTATTTTTTTAATTGAATAAATTAAAAATTCTAGGTCTTTGAGGTAATTTATCTCATAATGAGAGTGATACTCATAGGAAAGGATTATAGATAACCATATTTTGATAATCCATATAAAATAAATATCCACAATCTAGAGTGAATATTTGGTTTCCTTAGTAAATGGAGTTATCATCCATGATTTCCACTATATATAGGCCTTTGGATTCTAAGAATCAGTAAAGACCATAGTAATGAAAACCAAAGCACTCATTAAAGGGGTAATATTCAGATTCCTCGCCCATTTAATGGGTATTTGAGACCCCGGTGGATTTCTTGATGCAAATATTTTACTATGCCTTGTATCCTTTGCCTTTTTTTTCTTTCTCTTCTGTAAATTTAGTCACTTGTGGACCCTCGAATAGGGGTACTGGGTCAGCCATTATCACATCATGATATCACTAAATACTAAAATTGGTATATTCGATCATGATCTCTATAATGGAATCTTCCAGTGGAAGATTGAATTCAATACCTATCACTTCCAAAGTCTACATAAATTGGAACTATAATTAAACAATAGGATTTCACTCAGATCATATGATCTGAGGAGTCATAGATAACTTCTTCGGTATGTATCTAAACCACCACCCAAATTTTCAAGGAACATATCCCTCAAATATTATATCCCCATCAATTATGTCTATTAGTAAACCATATATTAATGATGTCAGATTGATGAATTCATTTAGGATTCTATTTATTTCATAATTAATGGTGGTAGTTGGGGAATCATACTATGAAAAGATAAACTGGTTTTTCTAATCTAACATTATATCCAAGTATCATTCATTTTTGGAGTGTGACCTAAGTCTAATGATTATTTAGTGGTAGGAACTAAATCAACCACTTTGGATTTATATGGAATTAATGAATTCATACCCCCCCATGCGCTACAACACAACCCCACAACATTGATAATATATGGGAAAACTAGAATGGGTTTTTCCTTTGATTGATGTGCCTAAGATATTAGTAAAACATGTCTAATATTGGCCCCAATAATATAATATACTTTACACTGGAATGTTATGCTACCATAATGAATATACTTACCCTCAAATTGGTGTGTAACTCACTAAATTTTAAGAGGTACCCATTGATATATATTTCTATAAAATATTATTGGTAGACTGACAGACCGATTTAGGGGAGACCTCCCGACCCCAATCATCATATAGACTCTCCTCCAATGTCATTCATTAGGTTTTGGGATGCCCGTGGTTATTTTGAGATGATAAGTTTCTAAGCATCCATATTTATGTCTCATGTCCATTAAACATAATTAAAAAATCCACCTAAACTCTATAAAATGTTGATTCACGGGTAGAGGTCATCACCCATAACAACAAAACCCAACCGTAGTAGATCACTTTTGAACAGGTGGGGGTGGGGTGCTTGGGTGGATCCCCTCTATATTATTCCATTCATAGGATGGATGAATGAATTCATCATACATGCCACCCTTGAATGGATATCTGCTAATCATTTACATATCCTAAAAGTTTCATACAACATATTTTTTCCCAAATAGAAGGTATTTAGGGCCAGAATCTATATTCTAATCAGGAAAAGGATGATATGTCTATTACAATGGAAAAGGTACTTTGAAACCCATGTATCTTCTTACAATCCACTTTCTATAAGATCTTTTAAGAACTCTATGTTTCTCTATCAAACGTAGAATGGTAAACCCCAATCCACACTAAAAGATCCTCTAGAATATAGATACCAATGTAATGACCAACCTAGACTTAGATCTACCATAAATTTATTCAATATGGACCCATAATTATGCAACACTATGTAACGGCTCGGACCCTCCTGGTCCAGTTCCATTCCAAAACACGGTTCCATCAAACGGTCCCACCAAAACAATGGCACCGGTCATGGTGTCACACCGAAATGGTGGCATCGTGATGGTGACATTATGATTGCGGTACTATGATGGTGGTAGTGTGTGGGTGACACTGTGACGATGGCACCGTGTCCTCACCGAGAGGTCTTCGTTCTTTTTCGAGTTTCTGACTTTTTCCGCTCCCACAATGTATCTTTTGATGTAAAAATGATTTAATAACCCCCCCTTCAAATCCATTTAAAGCCCATAAATAATATCTAAAATCCCCCAACAGCCGGGTGACCATAAAATTACTAAAACATGTGGCCTTTCCTCGGTGTCATACACTTTCCCCATACATTCAGCTTTTCCCCTATTGCATTATTTAAGGGAAACCATTTAAATACATAGCTATTAAGGCCACCTCTTGGATGAGAATTATTAAATTACAATTTATTCTATCGTGCATAACTGCCCAACCACGTGGAAAACCACGATCCGACTTAAAAGACGTTCAAAATTCTATACCCCGTAACAACGGGATCTCATCTTTATATCATGATTGAATTTCATCTTTCTTCTTCTTGGTCAGTCTCTTTTTTCCTTCCTTGTATGTTTGGAGTCCTCCCCCTTCCCGAGGCAAGTGGTGTTCCTGTTATGGAGCTTCCCTACTCATCCTTGGAGTACCCGGAGTTCCTCTACTAAAATTCGTGTATCCCTAGTTCTTGGCGCGCAGAGTTAAAACATCGACTCTTGATCAATCCAAGTATGGTTTTCCTTCATCTCTCTTTACTATGTATCATGTGGAGTGGGTATGCTATTGTTTCTGTGGGAATGGATGAAGCCAAAGCTTAATGAAGATAATAAATCGACCTTTAAACAATGAAGGGGGTGTTCTCAGTTTCTACTATACTCTTTCTCCTTGATTATGTGCTGTGAATTGTACGGGATTATGTCAGTTGATAATCATGGTCATTGGGGGTCTTTTTGTGCGCACTAAAAAACCTATGTTTTTTTAGATATTCATGTGATTTAATGAATTTAACATGTAAATTGGTTAATCACGTAAACTCGACCGATTAAATGAATTCCTAGTGAACAACAATCCTTGTGTGATCACCCTGGTTAACGAAACAGAAAGAAGAAAATTATTGAATGATTTAATTGAGTCTGGAAACTTCCTTGCTGTGTCTTGGTGAAATTTTTGTTTGTTCTGCCTGATGGTTATGGTGTGATATGGATGGGAAAGGGATCCTATGTTGTTGTATGGTTGTTGGTTGTGGATCTGAGGCCGTGTGGGGCTGTATCTTGAGTCTTGGTTTGATTATAGTACTTTGAGGGATCTCACAAATCCCTTTATTGTAACTTTACAAGAGGAACATGTGTGAATGTATAAGTGTCATTTGGTTGTTTTTCCTTTCACACAGCTTGTGGTTGTGCCTGTTAGTTTCCCAGTAGTTCAGAATTTACTTAAATAGAATAACTTGAACACAAAACCAAGAATGGGTTCAATGGGGAATTGGTTCTAGGAATGAGTTTTGACATGGTTGTGGGTGGTGTGCCTTTTTATGAATGAATAGTAACGAGGGTGTTTGTGCTTAGGTTTGTTTTGGAACCCCTAGGTTGGGATGAGTTCTTGTTACCTATACATATAATTTTAGTTCTTATGTTGCTTATTCGTGCCACACTGATGTTGAGCATTGTGCCAAACACCCCCATTTCATGGGGGGTGTTTTTTCAAACACTCCTATGAGTGGCTGGTTATTAGCTCCTTTTCTGCTCCATTTCCCGAATATTCCAAGACTCATCAGGCAGGCTATGATTGCCTGAGGTCCATTATAGACAAAGATTCTTTGGGTAGGGTTGTTTTGGTGGTTGTCTCAGGTGTGTGTGGGAAGGTTATCTCCCTAGTATTTTCTAGATAAGGCCCAAGTGTCTTCGTGCATGGCAGTGGTTGTTCTGGACTAGGTGTTTTCGGGCATGGTTACGTGTGGTTTATATAGCTCAGCTGTTTATGGGAGAGATTTGTGGTGATGGCCCAGGTGTGTGTGGGTAGGTGTATGGCAGTGGGACTGTAGTGAGAATGTCGAAAGTGGTTTGATGCATTAGATGTCTTCAATAACCAGTGGGAATGTGGCGTGGGGTACCCAAACGTCAATGTGTTATTACTATTTTATTACTTGAATTGTGTTATTTGGAGAGTGTTCCTTGGTAAGGCTTGGGTGGGTAGATTCCATTGCTCGGTGTTGTTGGTAATTACTATCTTATCTCCTGATACTATTAACTACAAAAAGCAAAATTCCTTCCATCTTATGTGTGATCCTATACCCTTGGTGCTAGTTTCCACTCCAGGACCTATTGATGGTGGGTCTCTGGGGTCATTATCTCTCTTTAAACTTGAAGAAGGAAGGGTCTGGCAATCTGTTGTCCCTTCTCTCATCTTGGAGAAGGTGGGTCGTGACAGAATGGTATCAGAGGAAGGAGGTTGAGAGATAGGATGGAGTTTATAGTTAGGCACAGTGAGGATTACATGGGATAGTATGGAAACAATTTTAGTCAATCTTGGTGTGTGAAATAGGCCAGGGAAGACAGACTAGGACACGGGATTTTAGGGACCCCCATGATCCAAAGCAAGGACTCTGAGCCTAAAGAATGGCCAAGTGAGGCTACACTGATTACAGGGTGGAGACCCTAGGAAAGTTTCATGCATCATAATAACTTGTTTTCTTGTGTTTAATGGGTATTTTGGGGATTTAAAATGAATAATATGACTATGAAAATATAAAAGAAATCTTCTACACTACTCGGTCCTAGGCATTCCTCATTTACCTTGCAACTGTGGAACCCGGACGGTGACCAAGGGTAGTACAAAAGATCGAGGCCTAGGAGGTTGATTTGGATGATTTATAGTGGGTTGACTGAGAGGAGGAGGACGATCAGTGGTAGAGGACGCTTCGTGCCTTTCAGTGGAAGAACCTCAGGATGTACGGGGGAAGCATCTCTGACGTGGTGACAGAGAGCTAACTAAGAATGCTGATGATAGATTTCAGCTTGATTTGAGCTCTGGCGGAGTACTGGGTTCCTCTAGCTATAAGCCAGATACGCGGAGCAGCACGTTAGTGGTGGAAGCTTTATCTTGGAGTGCAGAGGGAGACTGAGGTGATGTGGACTGACTTCAATAGGGAGTTCCGGGAAGAATTCTTCTCTTCCACGATGAAGGATGAGAAGAGGCAGGAACCAATCTCCCTCCAATAGGGGGTATGTCCGTGAGGGAGTTGGGGATCAAGTTTAAGGATCTCCTTCACTTCGCTCCAGACTTCTTTCCGGATGAGAAGTCTCTGGGGAAACGTTTAGAGGAGGCACTCTGACCTTTCCTTCTGTATGTGGTTATGCCCTTCACCCTACCGACGTACTTGGAGGTCCAGAAGAAGGCTGAAGTGGTGGCAAGGATGCATATGCTAGGAGGTGTATCGCGAGAGGGAATCCAGTTGGGCTCGTCGAAGGGGAAGGTCGTCTACAGCAGGCCTCCAGCATTCTGGCCCTCTAGGTTTCTCCCAATAGGAAGTAGGCCTCAACAGTTCTTGTTCTGATCTCCTCGTCCTCACCCTTTCCTTTCAGGCCTAGGACCGAGATGCTTCATCTGTGGCGGCTTTGGGCACCTTTAGAACTAGTTCCCAAACCGGGTGTAGTACTGTCGGAGTGGGTCGGTGCAGAACCCACCTCAGCAGTGGTAGGGACTGCGAGCTCCATCTCCTCTGATGGTAGACATCGCAGGAGGAAGCCAACCTCAGGGTGCTCCTTAGGGACCTCAACCAGGGCATAGAGGGGGATGCGGGTAACAGCCGAGGGGTAGGGGAGGTGGGCGTGGGAAGTTACATTCCACAGACGAAGCAGTGTCAGCAGGGCCAGAAGTCGTTTGAGGTATGATCAACTTATTTAGTAATCTTGCTTATGGCTTGTTCAATACAGGAGATTCACACATCTATGTTGTGCCCAATTTGGCCCATGCTCTGGGTCTAGACGCTGAGAGACTTCCAGTTCCCCTGGTGTTGAGTAAACCCGTCGGGGTTAGACCGACTTTTTCTATATTCTCTGAGGGTGTAGACTGATGATAGGGCCACATCAGTAAATTAGGGATCTTCTACTGTTACAGATACATCCATACGATGTCATCCTAGGCCTTAAATGGATTTTCTTTTTCTGTGCCATTATTGACTGCTTCCGAGGAATGATAGTGTTTTCAGACTTTGGAGGCCGATGTGTGACTTTCATCGGCGAGCGGGGTTACTAGGGAGGTAACCAGCGAGTGCCCCCCCCCCCCCTTTCCTTGTTAGTTGAACTGTCAGTGGTGTCAGAAGATACAGAGATGGTGGAAGTCTCGGGGATCGTCAATGAGTTCATGGATGTCTTCCCTGAAAAGGTGGCGACTCTACCCCCTCAATGTGATGTTGAGTACGAGATAGACTTGCAACCTAGTGCACATCCGATTTCGATGGATCCCTACCGGATGGCGCCTTCTGAGTTGCGGGAGTTGCAGATTCAAATTGACGATCCGGTGAAGAAGGGTTTTGTTCGACCAAGTGCGTCACCATGGGGTGCTCAGGTGTTATTCTTGAAGAAGGCAGATGGTGTTCTCAGACTATTCATAGACAACTGGAGACTAAACCAGGTAACGGTCAAGAATCGTTACCCCCTCTCGAGAATAGATGACCTCTTCATCCAGTTAAGAGGGGAAGGATGGTTCTCTAAAATTGACATGTGGTCAGGATATCACCACATGAGGGTGAAGGAGGATGAAATCTAGAAGACTACCTTCAGGTGCAGATATGGGCACTTTGAGTTTGTGGTCATGTCGTTGCGTTACGAACTCTCCTGCTGTGTTCATGGGGCTCATGAACTCCATTTTCCAAGAATACCTAGACCGGTTCATAGTCGTGTTTATTGAAGGCATCCTGATCTATTCAAGATCAGAAGAGGATCATGCTGAGCATCTATGAATAGTTTTAGAGGTCCTCTGATAGCACCAACTCTATGGGAAATTGTCCAAGTTCATGTTCTTGATGCGATAAGTGCACTTCCATGGACACATGGTGTCTGAGAAGGGAATAGTGGTGGACCCATTGACGGTCGAGGTGGTTGTTTCTTGGGAAACATCCATGAATGTGGCAGAAGTTCATAGTTTCCTAGGTTTGGATGGTTACTACCAGAGGATCGTTCCAAACTTCTCCTGAGTTGTAGCACCTTTGATAGCTTCGACCAAGAAGGACTAGGCCTTCGTGTGGAATGGAAAATGCGAGGCACCATTCAGCTATCTGAAGGGGAAGTTGGTTAGTGCCCCAGTGTTGAGGTTTCTCAGAAAAAGGGGTAGAGTATGAGGTGTTCTGTGATGCTTCAGGAAAAGGCCTCAGGTGTGTGCTGATGCAACAACAAGGGGTTATCTTTTATGGGTCTGGGTAGTTACGTCCCAATGAGCGTAACTATACCACCATTGATCTGGTGCTTGTGGTGGTCATGTTCACACTAATTTTGTTGTGGAATTACCTTGTTGGTGAGCTCTTCGTGGTCTTCACGGATCAAAAGAGCTAGAATTATATCTTCTCCCAGTGGGACCTGAATTTTTTGTAATGAAGGTGAATGGATTTCTTCTAAGACTACAATATCGAAATCTCTTGCACCTCAGGAAAGGGGAATGTGGTGGCCTATGCCTTGAGTAGGAAGTCGCAAAATGATGCATTTCGAGGGTTGAAAGATTCTTTGAAGGCTATTGAGGATTGTAAATGCTACACCTGGAGGCAAGGATGGATGGTGGTAGAGGTTTCCTGTTTCAGATAATAGTGCATACCTCTCTGTCACGGCAGGTAGAGGAGTCTCAGTGGGGAGACTCAGAGACTGAAGTAATGTGTGATTGGGTTAACCAAGGTGATGCTCCGAAAGGTTGGTTAGAGGACAGAAATAATTGAATGTTGTTTCATGGAAAGTTGTTCAGCCCCTTGGTAATGTGCGAGAGAGTTCTTGGTGAGTTCCACAACTCACCCCTAGCAGTGCACCCAGGAGTCTCAAAGATGTACCGGAGTTTGAGGGGTCAGTTTTGGTGGCCCGGGGTAAAGTGGGTAGTATTAGAGTTTGTAGAAAAGTTCCTTGTGTGTTAGTAGGTGAAAGTCTAACACCGCATCCCAGGAGGTATGTTATAACCTTTATATTTCCCTGAGTAGAAGTGGGATGAACTCTCAATGGATTTCGTCACAGGACTATTCAGATTCCAAGGGGGATAGAATGTTATCTGGGTAGTGGTGGACTGACTGATGAAATCAGCTCACTTCTTGGCGATCAAGGAGTCGGGTATAGTGGATTCCCTAGCACATAGGTACATAGATGAGGTGGTGCAGTTACAAGGGGTTCTGGGGTCCTTAGTCTCCGATCTGGATACCCGGTTTACCTCACAGGTTTGGAAGGGGCTGCAACATTCTTTTGGAACCCAACTATTCCTCAGCATTGCTCTCCACCCCTAGAAGGATGGGAAAACAGAACGCACCATCCAGATGATGGAGTATATGCTACGATCATGTTTGTTGGTCTTTGGGGGATCGTGGGTAAGAAACTTTCCTCTAGTGGAGTTTTCCTAAAACAACAACCATCACTCTACCATTTTCATGGCACCGTTCGAAGCTTTGTACGGGAGACAGTGTCGCTCACCGGTGTGCTGGACAGAGGTCCGGGAGGCAGGTGTTCTTAGACCAGTGGTGGTGCAGAGCACGACATAGAAGGTTCAGCTTATACGGGAGAGGATGAAGGCATCTCAGGACTGGAAAAAGTCATATGCCAATAATAGGAGGAGACCCATGGAGTTCGAGGTTTGGGACCATGTGTTCTTGAAGGTCTCCCCTCGGAATGGGCAATGGAGGATCGGCAGGGAGGAGTAAGCTTTCTCCCAGGTTTGTCGGACAGTTTGAAGTGCTGCAGTAGGTTGGTGAAGTGGCTTATCAGCTAGCGCTACCACCGCCGCAATAGATACTGCACAACGTCTTCCATGTGGCTCAGCTCCAATGCAATCCACACAGCGATTCACACATCCTCGACTGGGGAAAGATGGATACTGAGGCTGACATAACGTTTATATAAAGACCTGTGAGGATCGAGGAATTTGAGAAGAAGGTGCTCCATGGATGAAACATCCCTTTGGTTCGTGTATTATAGAGGCATGGTGGGCTCGAAGAGAGTACCTGGGAGCGGGAGGCACAGATGCGCGCCCAGTACCCAAAGTTTTTTTGTGTTCTCTTCTATTTTATTTTTTTATATACTTGTTCGCGACAAAGCATTTTTAACTTGTTTACTTTGGAATGTGTTGTTTCCTTGTTCTCTGAGTGTGTGTGAAGAGTCCAAACTGTGGGAAGGGGGAACCTGATCCCAAATAAAGACGCATTAAAAGGGATGTGATTAAACCCAAGTGGGTGAGTCAGTGCTGCCCAAAGCAGATATTATCTTAGAATGAAAGAAGAAAAATCCCTAATCCATATGACTGGATGGTTTTACCCTTGAATGTTTGTGTTCATACTTGGGGGAAAAGGAGTGGTAGTGTATCCATAATCGTTCAAAATATGGATGAGGTTTACTCCTAAGAGGTATATTTCGAGGTTGTTGTTCGGACCCCTCCCCCTATTTTATCCTAGTATAGTATTGATTCTCGAGGACGAGAATAGTTTGAGAGGTATCTAAAGTAACGGCCCGGACCCTCCTGGTTCAGTGCCTTGCCAATACACGGTTCCATCAAATGGTCCAACCAAAATGGTAGCACCAGTCATGGTATCACACTGAAACAGTGGCACCGTGAGGGTGACAACTTGATGGTGGAACTGTGAGGGTGACACCGTCTGGGCAACACCGTGATGGTGGCACCGTGTCCTCACCGAGCGGTCTTCATTCTTTTTCCAGTTTCAGACCTTTTGTGCTCCCACAATGTATCTTTTGACATATAAATTATTTAATACCCCCCCTTCAAATCCATTTAAATCCCATAAATAAGATCTAAAATCCCCTAAGATCCGGGTGACCCTTAACTTACCAAAACGTGTGGTTTTTCCTCAGTTTCACACTCTTTCCCCATACTTTCAGTTCTTCACCTGTTGTGTGATTTATGAAAAACTGTTTAAAGGCATAGCTGTTATGGCCTCCTCTCTTATGAGAATTATTAAAATAAAATTTATTCCATCGTGCATAACCGCCCAAACGAGTGGAAAACCACAATCCAAATTTAAAGCCGTTAAAAATTATATACCTCGTAACAATGGGATCTCATCTTTATATTATGTTAGAATTTATTCCTTCTTTTTTTCTAGTCTCCTTTTTCCTTCCTTGTAAATTTGGAGTCCACCCCCTTCCCGAGGAAAGTGGTGCGCCTATGCTAGAGCTTCCATACTCATCCTTGAAGTCCCTGGAGTTCCTCCCATACAAGTCTTGTATCCCCAGTTCATGGCGCGTAGAGTTAAAATGTCGATCCTTGATCAATCAAAGTAGGGTTTTTTCTTTCGTATCTCTTAACTGTGTATCATGTAGGGTGGGTAATATATTTTTTCTGTGGGGATGGATGAAAACAAACATTAATGAAGATAATAAAGGGACCTTTAAATAATTAAGGTGGTGTGCTTGGTTTCTACTATACTCTTTATCCTTGATTTTGTTTTGTGAATTATATGGGATTATGTCTGTTGAAAATCATGGTCATTGGGGGTCTTTTATTGCGCACTAACAAACCTCTATTTTTCTGGATATTCATGTGATTTATTTATTGTAACATGAAAATTGGTTAATCATGTAAACTTGACCGATTAAATTGATGCCCAGTGAACAACAATCCTTGTGTGATTACCCTGGTTAACCAAACAGAAAGAAGAAACTTAATGAATGATGTACTTGAGTCTGGAATCTTCCTTGCTCTGTCTAGGTGGTATGTTTTTATGTTTTTCTTGATGATTATGGGGTGATATGGATGGGGATGGGATTATCTATTGTTGTATGGTTGTTGGTTGTAGATCTGAGGTCATGTGGGGCTATATCGTGAGGCTTGGTTTGGTTCCAATACATTGATGGATCTCACAGATCCCTTTATTGTAACTTTACAAGAGGACCAGGTGTGAATGCTTAAGTGTCGTTTGGTTGTTTTCCCTTTCCATAGCCTGTGGTTATTCTTGTTAGTTTCCAAGTAGTGAAGAATTTACTTAAATAGAATCACTTGAACATAAAACTAAGAATGGGTTCATTGGGGAATTGGTTCTAGTAATGAGTTTTCACATGGTTGTGGGTGGTGTTCCTTTTTTATGAATGAATAGTAATTAGGTTGTTTGTGTTGATGTTGGTTTTGGAACCCCTAGGTTGGTATGAGTGCTTGTTACCTATAAAAATAATTGTAGTTCTTATGTTTATTATACACACCCTACCCTTGTTGAGCACTGTGTCGAACACCCCCATTTCATGGGGGAGGGTGTTTCTTCCAACACTCTTATGAGTGGCTGGTTATTAGCTTCTTTTCTGCTCCCTTTCCTGAATAGCCCAAGACTCATTGGGCAGGCTGTGATGGCCTGAGGTACATTATAGCCCAATATTCTTCAGCCAGGGTAGTTGTGGTGGTTGACCCAGGTGTGTGGGGGCAGGTTGTCTCCCAAGTATCTTCGGGATGAGGCCCAGGTGTCTTCGTGTGTGGCAGTCGTTGTTCTGGACTAGGTGTTTACGGGCATGGTTACATGTGTTTTATATAGCCCAAGTGTTTGTGGGTGGGATTTTTGGTGATGGTTGAGGTGTGTGAAGGCGGGGTATGGAAGTGGGAATATAGTAAGAATGGCGGGAGAGGTTCGATGTGTAGGATTTCTTCAATAACCACTAGGAAAGTGGCGCATGGTACCCAAACGTTGATGAGTTATTACTATTCTGTTACTTGACTAGCATTATTTGGAGATTTTTCCTTGGTGAGTCTTGGGTGGGAAGTTTTCTTTTCATGGTGTTGTTGGGAATTACTATCTTATCTCCTGATCCTATCAAATAAAAAAGGGTAATTCCTTCCAACTTATGTTTGATTCTATACCCTTGGTGCTAGTCACCACTCTGGGACCTATTGAAGGCGGGTCTCATGGGTCATTATCTCTACTTCAACTGGAAGAAGGAAGGGTCTGGAAATGTATTGTCCCTTCTCTCATCTTGGTGAAGGTGGGTCGTGACACTCTAAATCCAATATGCACTGTAATTCTTTCAAACAAAATGGTGTATATCCTAAAACATAACCCTTTATTTTGATTTACATTTTTATGAAACAAACAATCAGTAAAATATTATCACTGACAAATTCATGATTTTGTTTTATTTAACTGACCCATTGAATCCCAAGTTGTGGTGTTGAGATAGTTGTGTCACTTTTCATCTTGAACCCTTATTTATGGAACTATCTGATAGAAGGAAGTCATAGAAACTAGATCTCATGATCTCTAAAATAAACTAATGTTTTGTCCAATCATGCTAGTGTTAGTCGTCCTCAGTGATGCCGATCATCTACATTCTTCTCATATTAATGTATCAAGAACATTGTTCTATAGTCATTTTATTTAAATATATATATAATACAAGATTTTGTAATGACTAAATAGATTAAAAATTTTGAAAATGAAAAGGTAAAAAATCTCATCTAGAACCTACTCAGACATATTAAGTTATATGTGGGAATATTGAGTCTATAAATTGAGTTTTTTGGTGGCCATATAGTCATTCACAAGAAAGAGTTTTCAAATAAAGTATTCATGAATAAGAACCCATTGGGGAAGAATGTGTTAGTTTATAAGGATTCATCTATGAATGGTTAAATACAAGTTGTCTTCTATGATTTTCCTTCCATGAAAATTCATACATGTGCACTAAAAAATGAGAAATCGTCCATGAAAAAGGTTTATTGGTTGATTGATAAAATCAAAATAGGGCCCCAATTTGGATTATAGAGTGGTGCCCTATACGGGCCACTTAAATTAAATATGGATTATCTTAGTTCCTTATGATTAGATAATCTTCATGTTGATTGGGACCAATTATAATGGGTGTATTTTTAGAGGAATTAACAATCAAATATGGCATCCTAAGGGATATTGAAGAAAAAAATGACAATGAACACATTTATGAGAAAATATTTATTAGCAAGAAAAGAACATATTTGTTCAATAATACATCATTCATGGAGAATAGTTCTTGAATGATAAGTAGTTTATATATATATTTCAACTAATTAATAGTGAATGGGAGCCTAAAAATGTGTAAATATTTAACAGTCTCCAAGAATTTTTGGCCCCAAGGTATATCCCATTACGCGGTCGCATGATTACTTCATAAATCACTGTTATTTAGGATTGGGTGGAGGAAATATCTTATAAACTCAGATTATTTTCATAGTTTCCATAAACTTCATGGATTCCATATTGGCACCACTCACAGTCACCTAGGGCACTATTAGACCACCTATTTCAATATTCTAATTATCAGACATGGCATATAAATACAAAAAACATGTTTTCAAAATAGAAAACATTTTCCTATTTGGAGAGAACATTCCACCTTTGAGAAAGGATTTTTATGGTGATTAAATTGATATCGAAGAAATCTATAATGTGAATATCGATCTAAACCCCTAAAAATAAAATAAATATGATACACCTCTCGATCCTCTTTTGTGAGTGTCACTACTACTATCCTACTTTGTAAAATTCATGACGATAAGCCTCATTTATGAAATCCTTGGACCTAAGAATCCCTTGTGGGGAATTGAATATGAGTAATCATTATGAGTCCTCAACAACATGGATTATTCAAGAGATATCATCTACAAGGAACCCTTTTAAAGGCCCCAACTATGTGTCTCATTCATGAAGGTTCCACACAAACATTGTTTATGGTGGTTCATCCACATAGAATCCTTAGTGATTTACAATGACTTTAATACCTATGTGAGCTATACCATTTTGGTGTAGCACTTTGACCCTATGAAAAATGGGTTCTTTATAATGTGTCCATCTCCCTCTTTTAAGTGGTCCATGACTATGATGACTCCACCCCAAGGATCATAACATCATAAAGAAGAAACATTATGGTTAATTTGACATATCTTGTGTAATTTCTCTCCCTTCAGTCATTTACCTCGGTTATATCAATCGAAATGTCATTCTTAGCGTTATTTCACCAAGATCAGAACCATAAAAGGTTATTTATTCAATTATTACCCCTAAAACACGGAACTTACACGATAATATATTGTAAAATTAAATTTAAACCTATACGATACTGAATTACCTTGATAAAAGGAATCTCAAGTTTTCATTCCATATCGAAACGTCCCTCATGGTGGTCACATGAATGTACTCTGTTAATAATGAGGGGTTTTTCATGAGGATTCTTTTGAAACCTCTCCTAACCCATGATAACCAACATGGTTTACCTATATCTAGTATACATCCTACCTTAATTCCTAATACACCCCTTGATTCCACTCACAGGTCTATAAATTTTACAAGGGACACCTGTTAGGTGTATTACCAAAAAAATAACCTTCACCTTAGTCATCTACCTGTTCAACCATCTTTAAGAAGAATACATATATTCCACAAATGTATCCTTCCTTCTCAACAGCAGTTCCTATGTCTCTAACTACGTGTAAACTCTAACTCATTCCTCATAGGGAATATTCTCCTCTAGTCCAATCATCCTTCATTGTCCAACCATTTATTTTGGGGAAGAAGACACAGAACTGGACCGCATACTAATTTTAAAACATAATAATTACCTCATTAATGGTCTCATCAGTATTATTTATCTGTTAGAAACACCCTTACATGCATCTCAAACAAAGCCCCAACTCATCATAATGTGGCCATATCCTTCTAGAATACAATTTTTAGTGGGACTTCACCCATGTGATCAATCACACACTATCCTATATAATTACAATAAAATTGGGTAATACATTAAATTACATTCATATTTAAGTCCCATAGTGACCATTTTTGGTATCCTTCGACCAAGTATTCCTAAATATATGAAATTAAATTATATATCATACTTCCTCATTGTATGTTGTTAAACTTCTTGAATTGGTCCTACTACATGACCATAAACTTTGAGAAAAAATACATAATATTTGATACCTATTAACCAAGATAAATAGGATTCCTATTTGATGTTCAATACCAACACCACATAGTTCATGGATGTGTGACCTTAAAAGGTACTTTTTTAGGTCCAAGATGCACGACTTTATAAGTAACATTACTTGGTCATGGATGTATGACCAATAAATGCATCATGATTGTCCTTGTCACATTATCCTATAATGTATTATGTGTATAATTAAGTAGAACCTAACTTAATGGTTTCTAATTACCATTCTGGGGATACAGAGGAATTCCATCTAATGGGTATGATCCCAACTCAATAACAATTACCGCCTCCATGGATATCAATCAAATTTAGAATATCTGACTATGTTGATTTTCAAAATAACACAATAACTAAGTAAAAGAAATATATATAAAATTTTATACATATTTATGGCGAAATTAATTTATATACACATATGGAGAACATATGATATATTAAAATCTTCATATCAATGCATGGTTTCGATTAAATCACTAACACAAAGGTAACCAATCCTTTACTAGAATTTGGGAAGGTTTAATTAATATGAATTAAATAATTAATAGAGTATAATAATATGAAATAATTCAAATCCAAAAGGGGTATATAATATTGATCTCACATTCTATCAACCAATGAAAAACCCAAGTATCACTGCTAATGTCTCAATGATCACCAACCATTGGAATTAATGATTTTTTAAAACTAAAAAATGGACACAATGAATATCAGTAAAATAATGGACGATATGAGATAATTTAATCATGATGGATGAATTCAGAATTTAATTTATTATGACATATCCAATTCTCAGTATACATCATAAAAAATCACTATTTCCCCTAGTTCGAGATATACAAATATTCCATCTTTGGAAATAGCATGACCAAAGAACATGATTTCCAGAATCCATAATGAAAATTTTGATTGTTTGTGGTACAGATAATGGTCTCATAAATTCTTCAAGACAATACAAGGATATCAAAAATTCTCTTCCCAAAATTTTGAATAAACTCGGAAAATAGTTTCCAATACTATAAAAATGAGTCTAATAATAGATAAACGATCATGTTTTTCAATTCCATAAAAAAACTTGAGAAATTTTTATTTCAAAAGAAATTAACAAAAAATCAAAATGACCATACATTATCTGAAAATAAATATTCATAAATTCTTTTATACTTAATAAAATATGATAAAAACCAAAGTAATGATTAATCTTGTGAAAAGAACTTTTCTCCAACTAGTTTATTAAAGAGATTTTTTATTATGGGTATAGGATTATGATTCCTTATTATTACATGATTTATATATTGATAGTATACAAATTTATTTATTCTTCCATAATATTTCTTCACAAAGAGGTTTGAAGGACCACATGGATATTTTTTTGGTCTTATAAATCCATTTTACTCACGATCTTCCAATTAAATATTAAAATTACCCAAATTAAAATCAACTTTATGGGAATGTTTTAATGATAATAATGAATGGTCTACTTTTCATTATAAAAAAAGTGGGTTTTTTGAATAAATTTAAAAAATGAGAACCATATTAAACTAGTCATCAATAAAAAATATATAGGTAAACAATATTTATTTATTTATAACTATTTATTTAATAATAATTTCCAATTAGTTCTAGGATAATATAGAATATAGTGTGGTGTGATACCCAATTTCTGCCTACTTAGAGATTGATAGAATAATGCATTAGACTTACGAATTTATGAATAAATCACAGAAAAACTAAAAACAAATCCATAACATCCTCTAGTAACCTAATATTATAGTATAATTTTGGAATTGAATTATATTTATGGGTTACTTATTTAGTTTGGATAATCCAACCTCCTTGTTAATTTCAATTATTGTACCCATGATCAATTAGTGATCTTTAGTAATATTTTATAATGATTGTGACACAAGCAGCAGAAGGTACTAGACTAGATAACAACAACACCTCAGGTAAACCTCTAAGTCCCTACATGTGATTATAAATTCTAGGGGTTGAATAAAATGTTTTTGGGATATGGTTTTAACTTATAAAACTATAATAACATAAAGAATATTAAATTGGGAATATGGAATTTCTTCAAGTCACTAAAATCTCATTTATTTGATGTATGAACTATAGTAAATACCTTAAGTCATGAAAATGTAGTGGTACTGGAAACCATGAGCATATCGATGAGTTTTCCAAAAGTTCAAAAACATATAATGGTTGAGAAGACTTATCCTTGGTCGAATTGAACAGTCATGTGACTATGATGGTTGAGGTATGGACGGCTAATAATGATAGGTGAAGTCCATGGATAGTTAACCATGGTTTTCAAGGGTTGGTGCAAATGGTTTTACCAAAATATTACCTCAATAAAAGACAGGTGGGGAAAGATGTTGGCATGTATTATGATTATATGATATTTTGATTGTTTGAAGATTAATCACTATATAATTAGATAAAGTTATATATTACCTTGTACATATATAAATATATGAGTTTTTATTGTTCTCTAGTAGATATAGGATGAAACAATGAGACACGTAATCTTGTGTTTCCATATTATTTTCCTATTGGTCTTTCATCACCTAGAGATAATTTGTGTGAATAGTGTGTTTTCTAGAAGTTTTTATTATGGTGCATTGGGTTATATAATTTTTATTCTCTAATATAAGGTCTTAAGTAATGGTATATAAAATTTCACAAAAATATACTCCAGGTGGATATAGTATTCTAGAGAACTCAAGTTCATGAATCAGAAGATTGTCTCATATTTTCTTAAGGGTTCCCAAAAAGTGGTATCAAAGCATGGTTAGGCACACTAAAAAACTAAGGTATCTTTATCAATTTCCTTAGAATAATATTTATTTTAATTAAGTTTATAGTCATTTGAATATTCTAAAATTTAAGAAGTATAGGTTAGGATTAGTTAGTATAATGAAAAAGACTATGGATTCTAGTGAATGAAAATAAAACACTATCTCATCCCAAGGGATCTAAAACATCATTTGAGTATAGAAACCCTAACAAGATATATAATGTTAATGGGAAAATAATGATATAATATAATTAGTATTAGTGAATATGGTTCTTGAAAGAATCATTTACTTTAATATAATAGAAAAAAATACTACAAAAATGTGATGGTAGCTATGGAAGACGTGAATGAAAATACACCTGCCTTAAACATAGTTTTTATAATGATGTATTTGATTAGATTGGTGTTATTATAAGTAAATTCAGTTGAATATCTTCCAAATAATTTTAATATGATCCAAAGTAAATTTAAATAGAGAATGTTACCTTCCATGATGATGTTTAGGTTAAACTAATTCTTACTTCTTTATAAGAATATTGGGATGACTTGGTTACTATGTTAAGTAATTCCTATGGAAGGATTGATTTAATATTAAACAGCATCTATAATTTGATCATTAATGAGGATCCTTATAGAATAACAAACCATGTACCTTCTGGTAATGCATTGAATAATAACTAAAAGGAAATCTCACCTCATTAAAAGAATAATTAATAAATGAAAGAAACATTTAGGTGGAAGATTCAAGGAAAGTTCACTGGTCCATAAAATACCAAACCGAATTTTGGTATGTAAGTTCATATTTAAATGAATAATAAGAACCAAAGGGAAGGAATCCGAAGGAAATAACATAGAAGTTCATATTTCATCTATTCAATAGATTGAGGCAACAATATTTTTTTCATAGTTCAAAATTTAGTGGTGTCATGGGTAGCCATCTCTGATGCATGCTTCTACTCAATGAATGATCTTAAGTTTATGGGGAACTATGCATTGAGATATCTTTGGGTAGTTCATATAGAAGAGGGAGAATCATTATATATTTTCAAAAAGGGAGTTGTAAGCATTTAGATATAGAATTAGAGTATTATTTAAATGACATGAATGAGACACATAACAGGTATTCGAATAAAAATCATTTTCATGGGGATGTTATATAATGAACTATGTAGTTAAACTTTAAATAATGGAGTATAGAAAGTGAATGAGGGATCGATGGACAATGAAAGAGGATTAAAATATGGAACACTTTACCTAATTAGAAATTCAGTTGGAAATGTAATGGTTGAAATTTCAGCTTCTAAAAATCTAGAGGTCCAACATTGCAGACTTGGTCGACACAGTAAGAAGTGCATGTAGGTTCTTCCAGGAAATGGAATTTCAAGGCTCGATAACATAACTATTGAAATTTTTTCTATATTCATGCTTTAAAAGAAAAATCCAATTTTATTCAACTAAAACGTATAGAAGCCCAAAGACCAATTGTTGGAGATAGTTTATATAGATATCTGGGGACCTTACTCTGTACAATGAAATAGAGGATCATATGAATTTGTCACATTATATAACATACCATCTCGATTTTCCACAGAAACTGAGGTCTGGGATAGTTATCCTCTATCCTTAAGTGCATCTCCCCGTACACCAAAGCATAATAACTAGAAGAAAACTCAGGTGGTTTTAAGGAGACTATACCCTCAAGTAGTGGTAATAATAGTTTATATTATATATGTATTAATTAATTTATATTTATATCATAGTGGAATAAGGACCAAAACAACAAAAGAATCATATAAAACCCAGTGAATGCATAACAAACAGCATCATTGATAATAATCCCAAAGAATAATACCATTTGTTGATGATAAATCATGTCATAGTTGGTCATACAAAAAATAATTCATTATGGTCTCCCATGGCTGACCATATCAATACATATATATAAGTGAAAAAGGAGGTCTATCCTAATAAAGAGGAACTATTAGGACCACTAAAATATATCCCATTAAAAAGGTATATCTAAAATCACTATGGTCCTATTCCCGAGCGTAGTCCCTGATTTAGTATCAAAACCATAAAGCCTACATGCATCCCAATGGCCGTGAGTACAGTGTGAGCTGAAATCAGTAGGCCACCACAAATATGATTCTGTCTTAGATCCATAATTTCTACAATGTATGAATATATAAATAAACATGAGCATCACACATATAAAAACAATAGGTAAACAACTCATCTTTTTGTCAACAACCATATGTGATGACCTTATTAGCTTCGTCCAACGTCAAAATATCACTAAATACATGCCCCCAAATATAAATTTGGCATAAAATAAATTTCTACAAATATATATTTTCAGCGGAGAGGACCCATGTATTAATGACTTGGCATCCCTAAATTAATATCATACTAGGTGGACCATCAGTTTATACCAATAAATATTCCACTAGAAAATCATTCTATCCAACACCTAAGGTGTCACCAATCAAGTATCTGACGTCCATGCAACACACCCATCAATATGTCCTGAGTCCCTTGGACCTCTACATAGAAAGTTACTATCACCTCAACGACCCGACATCCCAAGGCACAATTATATCCTTCCTCCAATATATAATAAATACCCATCAGCTCAATATTGACATCCCAATGTACAATGAGATCCATCCTCCCATAATACCATCCCATGGCCTCAAATATATTAAAAATCATTAACCCCCAACTAATGGTCACAACACCATATCTCAATGGTACATCACCATCATATTTGGATTTCTTTGGTGAACACCTCCAACATTTCTAATGGTCAAAACCATTTTAATAACACAATATATTGTAAATTTTTTTGAATTAATTTAATTTGTTTGATATTTTCACTCCACACAACATCGACTTGCCTTGCATTACACACAATAATTAGTTTATGCGAAACAAAACATCACTATTATAATTATTTAAATGAGATAGTAATAAACTATATGTAAAAATTTTAATATGAATGGTAATAACTATCATTAAAATATTAGTTATAATGAAAAGTATTTTTTTTGGTACGGTCTTCTAATGTTTAAAACTATTATTTTCTCATATGAACTTCTTTTCATGTCTTTATATGTTAAAAAATAAAATTAGTTTTAGAAACTACTATTAATTTAATTTTATAAAATAAACATCATATTTTAATTTGTAATGTCAAAATTAAAAAAGGTATAATGTTTAGTATTTTTCAGAGAAGTTTCATTTTTGTGATGAATAGTGAAAAATGCAGCATTGTAGATGAAAACTGCCTTTTTAGTTTGAATAATTATTATACATTTAATTTATTTCATGTCATAATGGATCAATAATATATATATTAACCCATTTTAGTTCATTGGGATGATTTTTATAATGAAATTATATTTAAAAACATATTGAACTTTTGAACATCTCTTTTACCAGCCTTCTCGTCACATCTGTAGGATTAGTGTTAAACTTAATTTCGATTCATTTGTGAATTGAATTGGAAAAAAAATTAAATTCATGGTTGTAATAAGAATAAAATTTTAGTTCTCATAGGATCAACTTAATATTTGGAGAATTCTAACTTTAGTATTTTTTTATTTACCTCGGTTAAGGGAAAATATGATAATTAAAGCTAAAAATAATATTATCATATAATAAAATTACCCAAAAACATGTCCAAATTTCATTATATAAGTCGGTTTCATCTAAAACCAACATTTAAAATAAATTATAACCTTCTCAATCCACTTTTCTATAAATATGATATTTATTTTATTTTATTTAAATATTAGTGAAAAGTGTCATAATGAAAATTTTAATACGTAAATTTTTTTAATATATGATCATATCAAAGATAAATTAGATTATAAAAATAACTTTGAAAGATAAAATGTTTATATACATCATTATAATTTAATTATAATTTTCAGTGATAAACTGATTATCTTAAAATTTGACATAATGATGATGTAGTGATTGTTTAATTAATAAAAGGATCACATAAATGATGTTAAAAATATTAATATATAAAAAATTTAATTAATTAGGGTGACAAACGAATTTAATAGGTGACTATAACATGTTAGGAGTGTATTTAATTATTTTTTTAGAAATTATCTAGATTTTCTTATTTTATATAAAGACAAAGTTGGGAATAGTGTCAAAATTGACAATAATGATGTTTTATAAAATAATATTTTATTAAATTAATTAAAAACATAAAAATCATTAAAAAAATCAAATAGATTATGATAAGGACTAAAAAGTAAAAAATTATCCATTTATTTAAAATTTTATATCATACAAGTAATAATTTATAACCCCTTAATATTTTAAATGGTTGTAAGACAATTAAAATTAAAGTAGAATAATTAAGGTTAAATCAAAATGGTGATGTTTAAAATACAACCAAAACTTGTAAAAATTTATTAGATGAAGAGGACTCGACCTTTATCACCTTATGATCTATTTTTAATTTTTTAATAGACACTTTTCAATGAAAATAAAGTAAATATTATTTAAATCAATGATAGTTACAAAGTATGACTCTCTGATATCTAATATCTTTAATGTGCTCACATAGAGAGAAAAATCAATATATGAACGAATATAAATGTTTATTTTGATATAAATAAAATTAGGTTCAATATATAAATTTATTTTGAATTTTTAGAAGTTATATATTTACCTTAAAATCTTATTCAATGCTAAAACAGTATTTATTTAATTAAAAGAAAAATAGAATAATTGATTTTAATAATATTAATTTTGATATATTTTGGATTAGTTAAGGCGTCCAAATATTTTCATAGATCTATAAAGTATATTATAGATTTTTAAAATCATTAAATTCTAATTACAACCTTTTCTACGTGTATATGATGTCAAAATAAATGAATAGTATTAAATTTGGTAATAATGATATCTTATTGAATTAATTTGTTATTAAATTATTTAAAATTAAAAAATGTAAAATAATCACAAGGGGATCTAATACAGTTTAACATGTCCTCTAATTCTCATTCATGGATCATTTTATTGTATTTAGATCTTGGATAATCTTACTATATTTTAATATTTTGGGGATTTCCAAAAGTTTCCCTCACCACAATTATAAAAGGGCACATCTTCCCTCACTTACACTATTAAATTTGATCCTTAAAGATTTTATATACCCTGTTAATTTCCCTTATCAACTTATATTGTAAAAATATAGGGGTTCTAGTATTCTAAAAAGATAAACTCTAGTGCCATTATGAGGGGATCTAGAGGGAGATCGTTAGAGAAGAGATAATCTCCTCTACCGATTCCTTCAAAATTATTTCTTATTATGCATACTATTAATGAGTTTTTCCCCATATAATGTAATAAATATAGTATCAATTATATTATGAGAATTTATTGTGGTTATGGAACTAGAATATTCCACCTTATATACATCCTCTGAAAAATGAAATCACCAAGTGTGTGTATATACAGCTTACCATCTCCACATCATGTTGTAATTAATTTTTCATCACCACTTTACTTGGATAGATATAATTATGGATAAAATAAGCATATATGATTAGTATAAAATGATATTGATAATATAATAACATATAAACCATCCATTTATATACCATTTCACATGTAAGGGAATGGT
Organism: Viscum album; assembly: GCA_963277665.1. Classification (NCBI taxonomy): domain Eukaryota; kingdom Viridiplantae; phylum Streptophyta; class Magnoliopsida; order Santalales; family Viscaceae; genus Viscum; species Viscum album. The sequence goes on along the minus strand of OY728146.1, from coordinate 1,671,191,938 downwards.
ATCGTCGCCCGTGCATTCGTGTGACCTACCGTCTCCACAAAGAGATGTGATTCATTATCCATGATCAATATTAAATAATTATTGTATAAATGTATATAATTAATAATATTATATAATTATTTATATTATACAATTATATTCTATGTGAAATAACCGGATCTTTTATGACAAAACAAGCATAAGAAAATGAATCAGTTAACAACCAAAAAAGTCTAATAATGAAATATAATTAAACAATGTTAATAAGATCATATATAATATAATAAATATAAATTTGGTTATGGATTAAGTTAATAACATTATTTAATCCATTACATAGGATTTTTTGATACATACAAAGGATCACAACCCTAAGGTAATGGAACATCAACTCACTTTTTATATGTGATATTTATACAATATTCATCAAACATTTCTTTTATGTGGTGTACATACTTCCCATGAATATTTTTTATGAAACTAATAGTATAATTTATGGGTATTAAAATATGAATTTTATTTTCTTTATTTCACATGGATTTATGGTTCAAATGTTATCAAATGAGTAATGAATTTTTTTCTCAAATTTCCATCTTTTATACACATGGTATGTTATGCACCTATGTTCTATTAAAAGGTGTATATAATAACATTGGACATTTTATATCAATAATATCCTTATATTAGTGATATTTTATGATTATATTAACATTATTATTTTAGGAGGATTATGATTCAATCTCTTCAAAGTTGTACGGGACACTTTCAAATGTTAAAAGATTATTTTCCTCAAGAAATGTTTTTAAAAAATATCTTAAGATCATTTTCGAGGTATATTATTTAAAAGAAATGTTTTATATTTTAATGTTTTTTTTGAAATATTAATTTATAGTTTTCAAATATATTTTAAAACAAAAATGTTTTAATAAAATATTCTATTTAAAAAACATTAATTTTAAGGAAAATTCAGGTTCCATGTGATCATTCAAAACCCTTCCCCATCTAAGATGACATACTTTATTATTGTTCAAGAGTAAAATTTATATTATTTCTCCAAATGGTTTATGTTTTTATTGAATGATTTTTAGAAACCTATTTCTTTTCATGGTTTATGCTTTTGATGTAATTATTATGACACAGATATCTTTTCCACAGGTTAGGATGTGATTACATGTTTTTGTTACCCGTATCATTTCAGGGGTTATGATATGACTGTTTAAGATTTTGTGGCACATGTAAATATGATTTAATTTTATGGTTGGTGGAACTTATATCACCCTTGAATTCATTGGGTAAGTATGGATAACTCATGAGGTATCTATGTTATGTGTGAACCTGGTTTCAGGTTTACAATTCAGTGTGTGGACATGGTTTTCAAATCCATAATTTTATGCATGGACCTAATTTTCATGTCCATAGGTTTATGCAAGGGCTTGATATCATGTACATAATTTAATGAGTTAACTTTTTTCAATTTATACAAGTTCACAATATTACATGTTTATGTGGATTGTATGATTTCATTCTTATGTTATTGTTATGATTCCATGGATTATGTTCTTTATATCATTACGAATCATCCCATACAAACTCATATTTATTATTCCATGACATTTGAATATGATATTATGATATTAAAGGTATGATTTAAATGTTATTATAATGTTTTTATACCATTATTTTTTTGTTATTTTTACATATCTTTCATTTTTACCCTTACTAAAAATATGATGTCGCCATTTTTTATGTTTATTTTCCCCTAGATATGAAAAAATATAATAAGTATGATATGTTATAAAGGGGTTTAGTTATGAATAAATAGTTTAGATAATAAATAGATATGTTATGAATGAGTTTTTTATGTTTCCAACATTCCAAAATAACAGAACTAATACTATCATTGGGCATCTATTTTTGTAATCCTTTATGTATTCCGTAAAATTGAAGTAATGTTCAATTGCATCAGGCTTGGGTCACTATAGTTGGTATTAGAGAAAAAGTTTAGTTAACCTTTGGAAACTAGGATGATAATACTTATTGAGATACTTATTTAAATTTCTAAGGATATTTATAGGGATTTCTCAAAGGAAAACACTATGGTGTAATAGATGTAAAAGTAAGTGTCATGATTTAGGTATCCTATAAGCACTTTTTCCTGATTATGTGTTTTTATGTTTTGATAATTGTTGCCCACAATATTCTTTCTGGTCTTATTCAATAGTTAGACACTATAAGATACAAATTTAAAATTAAATGATTCATATGTATAAATTATGATAATTATGAAAATCGATTTCTTAAATAGAAATCCCATGAAGAGAATCAAGAAGGTGGTATGATTATTTCAAAAAATACTGAGGATAAAGAGACTTCAAATGATATGTGAAATGTATGGTATTTTATTACTGTATTATTTATATTAATCAAAAGAATCACGATAATATTGATGTTATGGAACCTTACAAAATGATTAATAATTCATATGTGTGGAATGATTAAGATGATGAATCTTGAGTAATGGTTTAAGAATAAAGTTGGATGATTGAAGTAATTAAATAATGGTATTCAATAATAATGTTTTAGAATGTCACTTATGGTATTATGGAATAGAAAAAAATCTTATTATTAGTCAAAATTAGTTTATACTTGTTTTTTAAGGTAATATTATGAATGGTACTGGTAACCATGAAAAGTGATTAAGCTAATAAGGTGATATTTTTGGAAAACACTTGATATAGAAAGGATAACCCTTAATATGTGAATGATTTTGATATAATGATATTTGGATAAACATATGTTCGATATGAATAAGTAAATTGGATGGTAATAATTTCCTTTGAATAGATTAAAGATTTTTTGAAAATTGGTTTATGATATCATGGATGAAGTTTACATCTTTTTGTACATAAGTAATATATTCAATAAACTTTGGAATAAGGAAACATGCATGTTTTAAATAATGATATATATTAATTCAGTTTATATCCATGATTCAAGAGAATACATTATTAATGTATTCTCATGATTTTAATTTGACATCCAAGAACTACCTAATGATATATGATAGATAAATTTGAAGCTAATTTAGTGCACCTCTTTATAATGTTTTTGATTTTTAGCTTTTGGAATGATTGTAGGCTTATGAATTTATGGATATTTTAATTTAAACTTTAGATAAGTTTTTGATATTAAAGTATTATCCCATCATAGGTGGATTTATACATATTTTATGACTTGTGCTTACCTTTTTTTTGATGATATATGGAATGAAAAATCGTTCTTCTCATGATCTATGAACGCTTCAGGAATGAAAAAATAGAATTCATTTATTAGAATATGAGATAAAGTGGAAATGGATCTAGGAACAAAAAATGGAGAATTTATTCTAAAATAAAGTATAAATATATTCTCTGGAAAATTCTTCAAAATTAGAAAAAAAATAATGATGTAAAATACCATCACATTATCATCATTATTGATGATATCAATGAATTAATTCACATTTATTTAGTTTATGGTTTTTTGATTGTTAACTTTCTCTAGATCTCCCAATTTTTTTGATCAGTGGTCATTATCAATATATATGATTATTTATTCTTTTTATATATTCCCAAATATTCACTTATATTCTTCTATGTGGAATCCATGTTATGATTTACTTTGGGTAACTGTTATTTTTCTAACTTTCCTTTTTAAAATGAAGTTTTAGTATTTGTTTTTACGATGTGGGATTATAAGAAAGTAACTTTCAAGTATTAAAACTCTGATAACCCAGAATATTTTTAAGGTAGAAATTCATTTTCAGGGGGATATAATCTAACACCCCAATATTTTGTGATTTTTTTCACATTAATTTATCCTTTTTGATATTTTCACTACACAAAACACTGATTTGGATTGTGTTACAAGTAACACTTAGTTTCTGCAAAATAAAACATCTATATTATAATTATTTAAATGATATTGTTATAAAAAATCCCCAAAACATGTAAAATGAATAGTAATAAATAATTTTTAAAAATTAGTTATAATAAAAAATATAAATTTTGGTATAGTCTTTATATGTTTAAAACTAATATTTTCCAAAAATAACTACTTCTCATGTACATCAATGAAAAATAATTAGACAGTATTATAAATTTAATTTAATAAAATAAACAACATTTTTTAATTTGGAATGTAAAATTTTACTAATAGTTAATTTTTAGTATTTTTCTGAGCAGTTTAATTTTTTTAAGAATAATGAAAAATACTACATTGTAGATAAAAAATACCTATTTGGATGAAATACATATTATACTTGAAATTTTTTTTAAAGAATAAATATATTAATAATAAATATATTAATCAAATTTAGGTCATTTAAATCGTTTTTCTAATGAAATTAGATGTAAAAACTTACTGAAATTTTGAAAGTTTCTTTTACCCTCCTTCTCACCACATCTACAGGATTAGTGTTGAACTTAATTTAGTTTCTTCAATGAATTAAATTTGAAAAAATGGACATAATTTTTTTTAATTATAAGGACATTTTATGTTTAATTTAATTTAGTTAATTTATGGTTAATATTAACTTAGTATATTTCTTTATACCTCCATTAAAGGTAAATTGGATAAATAATGGTTAAATAATATTATAATGTTATAAAATTACCCTAACGGTTATCTTAATTTCATTTTTATGTTGTTTTTGACCAAAATAAACCATATAACGAAATTATAACCATTTTAATCTACTTTGGTGTGGATATGAAATTTATTATATATTGTTTAAAGATAATTTAAAAATGTCATACTCATTATTTTAATAAGTAATTTTAAATATAGAGTTAAAAAAGAAGAAAAATTAATCTATAAAGAGTAATTATAAATATAAAATGTTTATATACATCATGATAATTTATTTATGTTTTTTAGTGATAAAATAATTAACATAAAATGTGACACAGTGATGATAGAGTGATTTTTTTAATTAATAAGATGAACAAATTAATGATATTAAAAATATTAAAATCAATATAATTTGAATTAATTATGGTTCATGACGAAATTTATTGGTGACTATGAAATTTTAAGAGTTTATTAAATGGTTTGGATAAATATTTTCTTGCAGTTTCGATTGTATATAATGAAAAAGATGTGAATAATGTCAAATTAACAGTAATGATATTTTATAAAATTAACTAAAAATATTAAAAATATTTAAAAAATACCAAGAAATTATGGTAAGGACAAAAATTTCAGAATTTATCTACTTATGGGAAATTTAAAACATGTATAATAATTTTTAACCTCATTATATTTAAAATATTATTACCAAAATTAAAATTGCAATAGAATAATTGATGGTAAATCAAAACGGTAAGGTTAAAATAAGACCAAAACATGTCCAAAAATTATTGGATGAAGGTGATTAGACCTTTAACCATTTATGATTGATTTTGATTTTACTAATAGACAATTTCCCATTTAAATAAATTATATATCCTTTAAATTAAAACTAGTGACAAAGCCTCACTCTCTTATATTTAATATCTTTTATGTGTTCAAAAAGGGGATAAATCAATATATAAACTAATATAAATGTATATTTTGATATAAATGACTTTTGTTTCTTTATATAAATTTATTTTATAATTTTTTTAAGTTATATACTTACTTTAAAAACTTATTCAATACTAAAACAATATTTACTTTTTTAACAGCAAAATAGAATAATTGATTTTAATAACATTAATTTTGATATAATCTTGATTAGTTAATGTGTATAAAGATTTTAATAGATATATAATAAATATTATAGATTTTATTAAATAATTATATTGGAATTAACACATTGTCTATATGAATTTTAATTCAAATTAATAGAATTGTAATAAATATCATAATAATGATATATTATTGAATTATTATGTTATTAAATTATTTTAAAAATGAAAAAAAAGTTAAATAGTAACAAGGGTAGGATATGGTCTAAAATTACTTATAATGTTAATTTATAGGTCGACTTTTTTATGAATTTATATCTATAATAATCTTATTATATTTCAATATTTTTTGGATTTGCAAAAGTGCCCCTCACCTCAATTATAAAAGGGTACCTCTTCCCTCACTTCTTCACTTCACCTTGAGACATAAATATCACCCATCCCAAACCCATTTCCCTTAATAATGTCCTTAGTCAAATTATAGAGGTTCTTTTGTTCTCAAAAGACTAATCTTGTGCCTTCAAGAAGAGATGTAGATGGAGCTCGTCAAAGATGAGGTAATCTCCTCTACCAATTCTTTCAAAATTATTTCTTCATCTACTTTATCTTCATTAGTTTTTCACATCATAAATTAATCATTATAGTGTCACGTATATTAATATATGTTATTATTATTATATAACATCCATATTTCCACATATATCCATCCTATGAAAAGTAAAATCACCATGCGTGTGTCCGTACAACTTACCGTCTCCACCCAGTGGTGTAATATGTCTTCCATCAACACTTTACATGTATGGATATAATGATAGAAAAAATTACTATATATTATGATTATAACATGATATTTATTATAGAATATAATATACACCGTCCATTTCAATGTCATTTCACAATTAATGGAATGATATTGTCGCTCGTGCATATGTACGACCTACTGACTCCCTGACGCGATGCAATTCATTCTCCATGATCATAATTAAATAATGATTAAATTAATGTATATAATGAGAAATATTATATAATTATATATATTATAGAACTATATTCTATGTGAAATAATGAAGACTTATATGACAAAACTTGTGTAAGAAAATGAAGAAACTAACACCTGAAAAAAAGCATAATAATGAAATATTATTGAACATGTGTTTATATGATCAGATATGATATCATATATATAAATATGTTTCTAGATTAGTCAATAACATAATTTAATCCATTATATAATTGTTTTTGATACATACGTAGGAACCCATTCCAAAGTTAAGGTAATATCATCTCAATTTTTATTTCCATGAGATACATGCCTTATTTATCACTCATTTATTTTGCATTGTGTTCATAATTCCCATGAATGTATTCTATGAATTTTATAATTTAATATAGTGTTATTAAAATATCCATTTTATGTTCTCTATTTCATGGGGTTTTATTGTTCAAAATTTACCAAATGAGTAAGGTAGTTTTGTCACATTTTTTTATTAGAGACACATGTTTTGTTATTTACCTGTATTATTTTAAAATGTGTATATACTTAAATTTTACATGATATATCATAAATATCCTTATTTTAGTGATATTTTACGTTTTTTTAATGTTATTTTCTCATGGTATTATTATTCAATTACTTTAAAGTGGTGTGGGACCCTTTGAAATGTTTGAAGATTATTTTCCCCAAGAAAAGTTTTTTAAATTTCTCTTAAACTCATTTTCAAGGAAAAGTATTTTAAATAATGGTTATACGTTTTAAAGTGTTTTTTAAATCTTACATTATAATTTTTTATAGCTATTTTGAATGAAAAAGGTTTTCACAAATGTTTTATGTTTTAAAAAGTGATTTTGAAAAAAATTCATGTTCCAATTGATAATTCAAAATCATTCCCCATATAAGATGAGATACTTTGATATTATTAAATAGTACCACTCAAATTATTTCTATAAATGGTTTATGTTTTGATGGAAGGATGTTTAAAAAACATGTGTATTTTCATGGTCTATTCTTTTGATGAAATGATTATGAATCTGGTATCTCTTCAATAAGTTAAGATAAAATTACATTTTTATGATACCCATTTCATTTCATGGGTTATGATATGATTGTTTATGATCTTTTGGAATATCTATGTATTATTTAATTATAATATGGGTGAGACATATATCTCCCTATAATGACTTTGTAAAATATGGATAACTCATGAGTTATATATGTTATGCATGATCCTACTTTTATGTACACAATTCTATATGTGGACCTTGTTTTCATGTCCATATTTTAATGTGTGGACCTAGTTTTCATGTCCATATGTTACTTAAATGGCCTGATTTCATGTCCATAATTTAATGAGTAAACCTGCTACTATTTATACATTTTCAAAAAGTTCCATGTTATTGTCTATGCCCCAATTTCATTCTTATGTTAATGATCTTATTTCATGGATTATGTTGTTTATTTTCTTATGAAACATGTCTTATGAAATGACAATATTTATTCCATGACTCAAGCATTTGATCTTAATATTTTTAGTGTATTGTCTTAAAATTTTATTCCCATGTTTTCATACCATTATGTTCTAGTTATGAATATATATCTTTCATGTTTACCCTTACTGAGCATTTGAGATCTCCCTTTCTCATGTTTGTTTTCCCAAGGATGTGAAGAAAGGTAATAATTCTGATATATCAAAAATGGGTCAAGATATGAAGAAATAAGTGGGAGAATAATCAAATGTGTTATGAACCAGTTTTTTGTGTTTCCAAATTTATAAAAGCACTAATATAATATGGTCTTTTAGCATATGTTTTTATATTGCTTTCAGTATTCTTAAAAATTTACTTGATGTCTAAGTACATTTAGCTTGGGTTGTTATAACTATCCCATATGATATAATATCTATAGAGGAATCCACCACTAATGAGAGGTCAAAAATATATTAAATGAGTGATATATGTGTGCACATGGCTTCAATGGTGTGTCAGACAACATCGTTGAGTGTAAATCACAAAAGAATACCTAAGCCACATAATCTGACATCACATTCCCCTATGACCACATCACTCAAATCTCAATTATCAACACAATATCATGTCCCTAGAAAATTTCCTCATCCAGACAACCTCATCACCTCAACCCCAGTGAACCATGTGTCCTCAATCTTGTGATTATCACCACCCCATGTATCTCAGGTTGATCCCATAGCCTGGAGATCATGTTGACTTTGACCGAATGATCAACATCACTTAAAGTAACCCAAGCCAGACCCAACACATTTCCATGGAACCATATAAATCATAATACAAATTAATTAATTTATAACAATCAGTTGTCCTAACCCACCCAGTTGGTCAAGTTCCCCTTACCTAGTTTTCAATAAACAATCATAGGGTAAGGCATTCCCAATAGAATCCCCTTATATATATTTAAAATTTAAAATCAACAATTTAATTATTAGTGGCCTCACTCGGCCACACACCGAATTAATATTTAAGAAATCACCCATAAAAACTATAAAATTAAATATTTTTCTAGGAACCACCTACATTATACTCATATCTACTCAGTCAACTGATATTAGCCTATAACTTGATCTCAGATGAGATAATCATAGATTTATAAAAATGTCAATAAAATTGGGAAAAAGATATCTTGGAATTTATCATTCAATATGATGATATAAAAGAGTAAATGAATCAAGAATATAAAAGTATTTACTAATATGATTCCATTTCCATCAATGATATTCAATTTAGAGCTCCGATAATAGATGAAGTATAAAACCAAGAGGATAAGAAGAAATAGAGGAGATCCCCTTACTATGCACATTTAAGGGGGGAGAAGGGGGAATAAAAACCTAAAAATGGGGTAGGTTTAGGTTCATAATGTTATACTTTTAAATGACCCACATAGTTTGGCCACACAATTTGGATAATTGTGCTCCAAACTTGGAGTGATCATTGACCAAGAACCACACACCACAACGATAGGTGCCGGTTTTGACATACTATGCACAACCCATACAGATCCCTCAAATAGCCTGAAGGCCTTCATGTTTTATTGATTTTCATAATCCACCATTCAAGGGGGGAACTAAAACCCTTACAAGGCCCGTAGGTATAACTATTACATGGCCCGTAGGCTTTAGAAGAATTCATTTCCCGTAGGTTCCAAACATTATATACAACCCAGACTAACCACTTGGAACTACTCCTCCCCATCTTCTTCATGGTGTCCCCTTGTATGACACACGATTTGATTAAACCATGAACATCTATCTTCACTTTCCCAATAACTAATTTTTTAGGGATTTACATTCCTGAAACTCATCCAAAACTACAAGGAACTTTTTGGACCACAAAATCCTTCTAAAAACAGAGAATTGGTTCAATCAAACTCTTAGAATTAGGTTACAAAGATCTAGAGAAGAGCTTTCCATCTCACCAAAATAAAAAATAAATTGGTTGAAGAATTTATACCCCCTCAAAAACAAGGGACATTATAATGTACCTACCTTATAATAGATCATACCCAAGCTATCAAGATTTAATTAGAGATTTTTCTAGATATACCTGTATCATTTACATCATCCTGGTCTACCCAAGTTATTAGTCACATACAATTACATTTTTTCACACCACATCTTAAGAATTACCTACTTGGTTGATTCCCAAACCAATGTATAATATCTAATGGATCTATAAAAAATATTTGGATGTACATGTACTCCCATGAAATACCATAATTCTTTACCTCATTATTTGCTCAATTTATTCATGTGTCTTACCCAACACCCATCAAGTCCTGCATCCCATCAAATACTCAAAAATACCCATGTCATATAAGACACTAATCAAGTCCCACATCTTATCAGATTCACATAGATCATTCATCACATATAATTCTCAAATAAAATAATTTTAAACATATATATATATATATATATATATATGTATTCATTACTGTCATAGTCATGATTTCTACATGCGTCATATGAGGAATTCATCGCATCAAATTTAAATAATAAGTTTTGGTACCTACACATCTCTTATATATATATATGGCACACATCATAACCGATGAAAACATACTAACCAACACCTGGTTAGTCCAGAAAAACACATGTTCAAGATGTACACTAAAATTGGTCATGCCAACAAAAAAGGTAATTGTAGGATTAATAATCAAATATATCTACTGACCGCTCATCGTCTTACTCTAAAGCTAACAGATCAATAGCATGAACCTGGCCTGAATCCCAACTAATCGAGACCTAGCCTCCCTATGGATGTGCACCATATACTGACCACTGACCATAATAATGGGTCTCTCTATCTATTAAAAGACCTCCATGTGCAGCTAAATCCTATCTTCCATCTCAAGGTACTTCTCCCGGTCCTACCTCAGATCCCCCAGTCTGACCTGGTCCCGAGATCCTAGAAGTCCAAGAAATCTTCCTAGAGAACCTCTCTAGGTTCCACAAATGACCGTATTCTTCGAAATCCAATAGAGTCCTCTCACAATGAGTATTAACATGCCCCAGATTCCTGAAATGGAATCACCCCATCAAAGAACCACCACACGGTGGGTTACCCAAGTCTCTGGCCTGGCCTCCCTATAAAGACTTCGCATAGTCCTGCTTCATCTTCCCAATGCATAACCCATAAGCTCAGCTAACATCGTCATTAGATCAAATAAGACAAGTATATCATGTTTTCCTTAGTTATAAGATCCTGATTCACCACCTCATATAATGATTTTATCCTGAAGATATTCATCTGAACCCTAATAGAGTGTTTTAATCCATCCTCAAAATTCCATACCCTAGTGATGTCATCACTAACCATAGTTGGTGGAAATCAAGAAAGTTCTATGAAATTGGACACATAATATATAACATATGTGTCTCTTTACTATAGGTTCATGAACTCAAAGGCTATATATTCCCTTATCATATATGGGAAAAGGTTATTAAAGAACATGACCTTTCAATCCTTCTAATATTTTCTCTTATGTATGCATGCCTAAACATATATAGCCCACTAGTGCTTTGACAGTCTTATGAGCATAGCCATATTCAAACTCCAACCTGGTGGTGTCTCAAGCTAATAAAAATTAATCTACACCAAGTCAATATAATTATATATTATCTATAGTCCATCATAACCCTAAAATAGAGGTGGATACTGATATTGTAACTCATGTGTCAAATACGACATTGATAGATCAGCTCCCTGAGCACCCCCGGTCAATGCCATGTATGACACAAAACAAGATCACCCAAATAGTCTCTTCTAACCATGGAACAAAATCTTCCATATCCTTTTGATGAAATGCCTACCTAATAGCCTCTACCTATGGATCATGATCAACTGGACACTTAGTGGCCTCATCCCAACCCTTAGGGCCCTCATCCCATGCATTCTCATGCGGCAAAACATCTCTACACTCCTAACGCTCCACCAAAATTCACATATGTTCCATCATGAAAAATAAAAAATAACATGTTTAAAAATCCATAAATATATATATATATATATCACAGATAGGGAATTTTGTACCAAACAGCGCATCTCACCACCCTTACATTGCCCTAACCCACATTGTTACGTGACATCTAACCTTATATCCCCTTACATAACCATATTATAGTCAGTTATCATATATAAACATGATGCATGGCTCATTTCCTACCAATAACAATCTCACACATCATATATCACATATCATCAATGTAGGGCAACTGAGTACAATTACATTAAAAGGTTACACAAGAAAAAATTACTTATCTGCTTTGTTGACACATTATACAACTCACCCCCATTTATCATACATACCTACTAAGATTATATTTATTCTCATATATAATATATACTCAGAGAATAATATACTGGTTTCATCATAAACCATATACCTAGGTTAGTTGATTTAAATACCACCAATAAGGATAAGAAGGAAAAAAATTAGTTTCTTTTTTGACACTTTAAATTACCCAACCCCTCTTAGAAAATTCCACGTTCACAATGTCGATCACAAGAAATCACACACATCATATGACTCTAAGTGCCTATCATGATGCTTGAACAATCTTCCCTTTACATACTAGACCAAACTTAAAAATACACATAATAGATTAACATCTCACACAAGTGTTCACTCAACGTGGTAATCAAATAAACTATAATATCACACAACAAAATATAAATTTTTCACCTCTGAAAACATGGTCTATTCCCCGTGCATGAGACTATAGGCACCCAAACGAGATCCCTTTACACATTTTCGACTACATCCTAGCCTCTAGTCTACCATAGCCAAAATAATAAGACCAAAAAGAGAAATATACTACGTTTGATACCATTTTCAATGTTCTAACCCAGTTCTCCAATTAAACTATGATTTAGGAATGTTGAACCCTAGGCCTTAGTTGCACCTCTGAGTATGCAAAATGCTACTAAGTAACAGCTAGGGTATCATTAAGTGATAGATGGAAGAATAAACCCTAAGTTGGTTATCAAAATAATGATCCATATATATATATATTAATGTGAGAGATGTAAAGCAATAAAAATAGAAGAATATAACAAGATTAGTGAAATCATAATAAACATTAGCACTATTAATAAGTCAAAAACATAATACCAATTTTATAATATAAAAAGGTACGTCTAGGTAATATAAGAAATAAATAAGCAAGTCCAAAAATGGCTGACCATTTCAGTACATATATATATTCCCAAAATAAGGTCTATCCGGAATAAGAGGAACCTCTAGGTCCATTTTGATCTGTCCCATACAAAAGGTAAATCTAAAATCACTAAGTTCCAGCTCCTGAGCCTGATCAACTGTACGACCTTAAAACCATAATGTCTTCATATGTGTCGAAGGTCCTATGTAGGGAATGATTACAAACTCATTTTGACACTACCAATGTGTAAAAATATTACATTCATAATTTATACAGTGTATTGATAAACAAATAATGAATAACAAATCACATATAATAATAATAAATAACCCACTCCACTTGTTCTCTATAACAACAAGTGAGTGTTATACCTACTTCATCCAACAATAGGATATCTTTGAATATGTTCCCCCAAATATATATTTGGAATACAATATATTTTTGAAAAAATATATCTTTAGTTTCGAGGACCTATTTATTAATTCCCAAGCATCCCATCATGAATATCATCCTTGGTGAACCCTCACGTTCCACCCAAAAAAATACCACTAGAACCTCATGCCATATGACACCTCATGTGACACCAATCAAGTACCCAAAATCCAAAAAACACACCCATCAATAATTCCTAGGTCCCTCAGACCACCACTTAGAAAGACATTGTTAGCTTAATAGCCTGACATTCTGAGGTACATTGATATCTTTTCGCCAATATATAATAAATTCCCATTGGATCAAAATATCAATTTCTCAATGCATGGTGAGATATATCCTCCCATAATCATGGTCCATGGCCTCATATATAATGGTGATCCTCATCCCCTAACTGGTGGTCTCAACCCCATCTCCCGATGGTCCTTCACCATAAAACAAGGATTTCTATGGTAAGAACCTCCATTATATCTTATGGTCAACACTATCCCCTAAACTAATATATCTATAGAGGCCTCCATCAATAACGAGTGGTCAAGCCAACCGCAAATGTTTCTTATATTTGTGTGCAGGACTCCAATGGAATATAGGCCAACAACGATGGTTTGAAATCATCAAGAAATTCAAAAGACATATCATTAACCACCACATGCACCTATGACCAAGTCACTCAAATCCTAATTTTCAACATCATCTCAATTCCCGGGTCCATGTCCTTATCCCAAAAACCTCATCAAATCAACCATTTAAAAAAATTATCATATCCTGGTTATAATCATTACACCATATATCTCGACACGAAACCTCATACAAATTACCATTCCACCTCAGTTATGGTGATCTACATCCCCACAAGTAACTCGGCCCACACCCAAAATTTTCCCATGGAACCATATAAATCAAATTACAATTTAATTAATTTAAAAAAAACAATCCTTACCCACCTAGATTTCACAAATCACCTAACCCAAATTAGCATAAATAATCCTAGGCTAGGGGATTCCCATTGACATCAAATAATATATATTTACAATTTAAAATCAACAATCTAATTATTAGGGGTATCACTTGGTCACTCACCCCAAGAATATTTATGAATACATCAATAACACCCATAAAATTAAAGATAAATCTAGTCACAACCTATCTTATTCTCAAATGCACTCACTCATATAACATTAGCCTCTAACTAGACCCAAGATGATAGAAAAGGAGATTTAGATAAATGAATTGAAAATTTGGAAAAGGAGATCCCACAAATTTAACATTCCATTAAAAAAATATATAAGTTGAAATGAATCAAGATGATTAATGACCCTATCGATATGATTATAATGAACTTGAAATCATTCAATTTGGAGACCAGTTAATTGAAGAATTCCAAATCCTATTCGAGGGGGAGAAATTTAGGAGAGCCCCTATTGTTCATGTTAAAATAAGGAGAAAGAAAAACCTAAACATTAGGAATGTTAAATTTTTTCATTTCACATTTTTAAATGACCAACTTGGTTTTCTAGTATGCTTTGGCTAGACGGGCACTAACTGTGTAGTGCTAAATTCCCAAGAACCACACATTTCATGACTAGAAATACAGTTCGAAAAACCATGCATAGCCCATGAAGATCCCCTCAATAATAAAGATGAATAGAGTAACATGTTTGGGAACCCCAAACTAATTGGTTTTAAAAACCATGTCTATTAAGAAATATGGCCACACGGTTTCCCATTACAGGCCACATGGTTTGATCAATTTTTTCCTCCATCTATACTTTCCCATAACTAATTTTTCTAGTCCTAGCATGCTAAAAACTAATCTAAAACCTCGATGAAACTTTTTTTCATTAAAAACCTTCTAAAAAACGAATTGGGTCAATAAGACTCTCAAAATTATGTTTTGAAGATCAAGATAATAGTTCTTCTCCTCGCCAAAATAAAAAATTTAACGGTTTAAGGAATTTTAACCTGCTCAAAAACTTGGGACACTACACATTCATTAAAAACAACATATGGAATGTATGAGTTTGTTTTATTAAAAATAAACCTGATAATTTCAATACTTTTATATAGTGTAAATCCATGGTGGATTTATAAATTATGAAAAAAATGAAATTTCTCCGATATGAAAATAGTAGAGAGTATAAAGATAATAATTTTAATATTTTATTCTATAAGTAGGGGATCAAAATTGAGAGAACAATTTCATGAGAAATAAAAAAATCATGTTATAGATAGGATAATAAAAAATGAAATAATAATTATAGATTCATGCATGTGTACTCTTGTATATTCAAGGCCATATGGATGAAAACAATTAATATAGAAGAATACATGGACAACATGATCCAACCTATGCAGTTGGACAAATTTCAAGAGTTAGGATCCATTAATTTATTGAAAGTACCTCACCTAAAAATATGTATTTTCATTGCATATGATTTTATTAACAAAAATTATAGAGATAGGTTATCATAATATTCCCATCAATTTTTTCTTATAAGATTTGGAAATAAAGAATTTTTCTACCAACTATGAAATTATGATCAATATAAGATCATCTAATGTCAAGATGTAATAAATAATTAAAAGATAATTTAAAGAATGATAAGCATGTGATTGAATTATATTTTGATTAAAAGATGTCAACTTCTAGAGTAAAATTCACACTAGTAGGAATTGGTAGAATTTTCCAAATATCAAGGATACAAGATATTTTCATGATGTCATCAGAAATTAAACTAGTGGAAGATACGCTAGAATGCCCAAGGTTTACTAAGGATCAAGGGAAATAAATAGATTTTGAGAAATTGGTAGCAAGAATACCAGAAACTGAAATATTAAAGAGAGTGGAGACTTCATTTAAAAGATATTCTTTAGTTAGACGACTCTTCCAATTGTATAGGTTAAATTAAAACATCTTACATCTAACGGATAATAGAGAACTTGAACGTACAAAATAGGAAGCAACAACTAGTGAATTAATGTTTTGGTAGTTAACCATAGAAGAATATATGAATTCCATAAATTTTAATGAAACTTGAGAGCTTATTGAACTACCGTAATGGAAATAAGAACTTATGTAAAAATGTGTCTACCATTTTAAATATGAAGGTAAGATAACTGCAAGATACATGACATAGTAAGTTGTGAAAAGAGTCTAATATAATGAAGGAAATAATTTCTTAAAAATATTTTCACTCATGGTTAATTATATTACTATCTGAATAGTATTTATATTTCTTGTTTCGGATGATTTACACCTCGAGCGTATAGATATGAGGACTATATTTCTTCCTAGAGATATATATAATGATATCTACTTGAAGCATCCCACAAATTTTAACATCCATAGAATGAAGGTCCATTTTTTAAATTGATCCAATGCCTATACGACTAGAAATAGTAACCACTATGGAAGAAAGATAAGATTTATACACTCATGGATGAAGAACATTTCTTGGGATACTATTTAATCATTGTTGTTATTGAATAATGCTGAATGAAGGGACTTATGTTTTAATTATACTCTCTAGGGATTACATGTTGTTGGTGGATCTATAAATTAAAAAGATTCAAATGAAAAAGATTAAATTTTCCTAAATATTTTTAATGAGCTATCATTGACATGTCTATGAAATCATGTGAATGAGGATAAAAAAGGGATTGAAAATAAGGTGCTCTAGTTTTAACCAAGAAATAGTACACCTAGAAGATCATCCATTTTTTTGGATGATTAGATGTAAATCTATCCAAATCTATCTTGTCAGAAACATCACATTATCTAAGTAATATGAAACTTTAATGGAATGTGGACTTTGTAAAATAGAGAATGTATGGTATTCTTTAGATTCTATAATTTTGATGTATGTGATGATATGTAGGTGACCAAACAAAATATTTATAGTGGGAGAGTAGGTCAGTTCATGTATAATCTTTTAAAGGATCATTATGAATATATGAAGTGGATCATATGATACTTGAATGGATTGAAAGATACAAAATTATACATTATAGAATGTATTCCTCGATAAAGTTCTACTGATGGATATTTTTATGGTGATTATAAAACTCAAAAATGCATAATGTGTTTTTGTTTTCCTTTTACAGAATGACGATAAGTTGGATGTCTCAGCTATATCCAGGGTTTACTTTTCCTTTGATGAAAGTAGAATATGCAGCAGCTATAAAATCTGAAACCCCTTTTTTGTTAATGTTCTTATTGAAATATCATAGAAGATTATTTTAAGGAGGAATGTTACTCGGTGATATTCATAGTTCTATCCACCTTGAAAATAATTATGTATTTACTGAAAAAATTATACAAATTTATATTAAATTCTGTTTTATCTAGAATCTTAATCAATACAACTTGTTAGAGCTATGTAATATCATAGGGGAGAAAACAATGGTAGATATATTCACAAAGGTGTTATTACAAGAGAATATGAGCTAGGACTATTCTTTTGTGGGAACCAATTGAAAAAAGGGGAAAAATAACACTGCATGGATATGGGAGGCAGATGCGGTTTTGAAAACGTATTTGAGGAGGTAAAAGAGTTTCCTTAAATAAATGTTTAGATATTATATTTTTAGGAATTTTATGTTTCTTTATGTCAATGAAAGTTCATTTATTGGAAGCAGAATCTCTGGTAAATCACTTCGGGCATGTCAGGAGGGCAGTAGTAGTAACCTTAAGAATATAAATGAGTTCTAAAAAAGTTATAAAACTTTTTAAGGTTGAGAAGGTAGGTATTTGGTTGTGATGAATAGTAAATATAGTATGATTGTTAAGGTGGTGTTGGATACTAAGGAGATGTGAATTCAACATATGGTTGACTATGATTATCATAGGTTGGAATAACTAGTTTTACTATCTGACTACCTTTATAAAAGAGAAGTGGGACAAAATTTTGATGTTTATTATTACTATATGGTATTAAAATTTTATAAAGAGTAATCAAATACAAATTAGAAAATATGATTTTATTCCTTATACTTCCAAAAAAAAATTTGTTTGCATGGTTCTCTCATGGATATAAAATGAAAGTCTAAACCACGTAATATTGTGTGTGCATTAAATTTTTAGTTTATATTTCATTACATATATTTAAAGTTTATTAATGTTGTGAATATTAGAATTGGTGATTGGGGTGAAACAATATTCATAATTATGGTTCTCTAAGACAATGTGGGAAGTACCAGTATCTGAAATTCTTCAGAGTTTCACTTCCTAATGATATAAATTTCTAGAGAACATTGGTTCAACAATCTTGGTAACTGTATTAGGATTTATTCAACATTACCTATATATTCACACCAAAATTTTGGCATGAAAACATTATACAAAGAATATAAATCACACTTAACCCTATCCATCCAGGTTACCTTTAACATTACAAAAATTTTATGTATAAAAACTATATATAATGAGATTCTATGAAATGATATCCCAAGATCATATTTATACACCTTTAAAAAGGAAAATGTTAAAAATATGAGTGTATATACAAATTATTTAATCCAAACACTCGCTATGAAAAAAAATGTGGGTCCCATCAATGAGTTACTCCAAATAGGTTTCCATAGAAAACCTATATATCTTATCTCGATACATCCATAAAATTCTCCAAATGACTCCACCCAATCTCTATATTCTATATACTATGAATTATCATGATCTATTTATTTCCCTTTACCTCGATCATGTAAAAAATAATTTCTATACAATCTATAAGTGTGTGTGCAGTGCATGAATGCTATAATACCTAGCAGGGAATCAACACCATGTCTCTTATTCACCTATCATAAACAAAAGTATACGGGAAAACTCTGAAATACTAATGAAATTAATAAAAATAGTTAATACAAAAAATAGAAGTTTTTTTATGTGTAAAAGTCAAAAACATGTAACTCCTAATATAGGGAGGGTCCAAACTGATGTTACCTGATTTTAACCTACGCTTGGATTCTAAGATGAACACATATAACGGCGTCAATGTGTTATAACCATCCCATCAAGAGGAGATGTAATCATACATATCATGTTAGGGTAATCTTATTTCCTATATATTTGAGAATAGGGGATGTTTTATGCTTAGTTAGGGAATTGGAAGCCCAAATCATACCATCAATCTATTCATGAACAATAAGCGTACTTGAACCTTTTATTATCAATATAATATACACATTTAAAATATAGTTTACACTGATGGTGAACCAAGGAAAAATAATACTAACTATCAAAAATCAATTCATACCTAGGAAACATTTTCAACATGTTAGATATTATATTGAATCTAAAAAATATAGTATCAAGGTATAACATTTACACAAACTATAAATTCCTTTCAGTAAATATAATAACCATATCAATTTAAAAATATTAATTAAGTAAGATAATTTACATTAAAAAATAGTTAGGGTTTTAAAAGGTTATAAGAACTAGATAAATTAATAAAAACAATCTGACATCATCATAAAATATTTTATGAATGAATTTATTATCTAAAAAACGTTTTATGTTGTTTAAATTTATTAGAACCATACCATTTGCAGACCAACTATTTACAAGTATGAGAGGAAGAAGGAATTTATCAACATGAAAAAATGTAAATGGTTCCTTTTAGGTCCTGATGAAGAAGATATACCACCACTATTTTAATTGGACCAAACTAATGAAGGATTATTTAGATATTTACATAGCTACCATTGAAAAGGGTGAATCTGAAAATAAAAATGAAAATCATTCCTCTGATTCACCTAGAATAAAATCTCAATGAATTGGGAAGGATGGAAAACTGAAAAAAAAATTGATTCCACAAGACCTAGATTATGAAAAATGAGATTAATCTCACTAAAATGTTTTAACACAAAAGAGGATAATATTATAAGGAAAACCAAAGTAAACCGAGTCGATGACAAGATCCTACATTTAAGATTTATATATTAATCATTTCAGATGCAATGAATGATAGGTGAAGCACACTAAAAGGTTTTATAAACAACAAATGAGGGGTAAATCCAATGATGGATGAGTATAGGGGTATAATTTTTTATGTGAAATGAAAATTTCCCCCCACCACACTAAAAGAAACACCTAAAATTCCACCAATATAACAATCTAAGTTCACTGATTACCCAATAATAATGGTAGTGGGTTTTTATCCATTGGAATGAAATTGGATATCAATTATTTGTCCAATGGTTAAAACATGTTATCCCAACACCTGAGTATCACCCCATCCTTATTCCTCCAACCTCAAAACTCCAATTACTATTTCTAAAAACTAAATACGACAAAAAATTATAGATAAAAGACTAAAATTATGAGATGCTACTAAACCATGGAGCATAGGGTCTTTAAATCCTTCTAAATATAAATTTTCTCATCCATGATAAACATTAACTAGCTTCCTGATGGAATATGTTTGTCCCCTGCATCCTCATTTCAGCTTCTCATGCTCGTGATTCATATTTTAGCTTGTCATGTTAACACCTAACCTAAATTAGTGGTATCAAATTAACTCAAATAACATTATTACTCTAATATATGATAAAAATTAGATTCCCACATAAGATAAATCAGTTTCTATAACAATATAATCCTATTATATCATGGAGTGGGTGGTATGGGATATTATAAATATTATAGTGATCATATATTGGTTGGAGGTGGAGAAAGAAACTCCATCATAATTGGTAGTTGATACCTCTCCCATCAGGATGCATTTTTCAGATGAGGACTAGCCCATATCCTATGAAAAACAATATCAATAAAGAAGTGGCCTGAAAAGGGGACAATATCCTCAAATATGTGGGATTCGATTCTATGTCTTTTATTATAGGTCACAAAAATTAGACATGAATATCATGATATATTTTCATGAATACAAGGTGTTAAAACCATATTTTAGAATGAAATTATTTCATTACCTATAATCTCATACATATAGGCACTATAAGTATTCCATGGACGTATTGAAATCAGATTATTATGAAAACCAACCATCAAGGATCCTGTCTCCATCGAGTGTCTCTTGAATAATGATACAATCATGACAAGATATTTGAAAACCCATGATGTGACCCTCAATTGAATATCTAGACTGATATATTATAAATATATTGCATTATAATATTCCATTGCATCAAAGATGAGTTTTTTCATTGATGAAATAAAACTCAATACTTATTTTTCCTCATGAAACCTTTGAGGGTGAATTTTATTATTGAGAGAATCAAAAACACATTTCCATTACAAAGAATTTGATGGATATAAAAATAAAATTATTGATGATCTTTTATGTAGTATAAACACATTAAATCCAGTTATTATTACTAAAAGATATATTTAAGTATATTATGTTTGGAGAATACCATAATTCACCCACTTAATAGAGAGTGACTATAATATTTTAAATCATAAAATATAGTGGATAACTCTAAACCGTGGGTAGGTTAATTAAATTATTTAGGAACAAACTATATAGAACCATATTCCACTAACCATTGATCCAACATAAGAACACAACTATGAAAAACTAAAGAAGAATCATAATATACCTAAACCCCTTCACCTAGATGGGGTAATATTATATATTTATATGGGATAAGTATTCCCTTTATCCCTTGAACTTATTATTAATATTGGTTGATCAATATAAAATTTGAACTCTTTTTTGTTAATGTTTTCATTATATTGATCGTATTTGATAAATTCTAAATAAAATGATGATAATATCTCATAATGCCCTGAAAACTTATTAACAAAAACATATTTAAGGGACCTTCCAAGACACAAAAAATAATTCATTTCTTAGATCTATTAAGATACTAGCATTTGAAACCATGTTTCTATGAAACATTACCTCTTAGATCATAAAAAATTTGTTGAATTTCTTAATATTTATCTAGTGTTCCAATAACATCTATAAAAAAATATGTTGACTATATTAGTCTTGAGGTTTTTAATAAACCATGATATTGACCAAAAAGACTATAACTAAAGGGCCTAATAATGTAAAAAATATAGGGTTCATTAATTTTAAAAACATATGTGGAAATTAGTTAATCTAGAAGAAATTACCATATATTAAAAAATAACATACAAACTATTAAAATCCAACATCAGAGTTTCTTTAGGTCTTACTCATTGATGATGATATACTATTAATGGTTTGATCATGGAAACTACTATTCACCTTTTAACTAATCGAATAGATCATCAAAACATGGAAAAGGGAAATAATTCTTAATAATTTCCAAATTTTATTTTTGATTATTTATACAAGGAATTATAATTTTTTCACGTTTTTTTATAAAAAATATAATAGAATATCAAGGAGAAGTGCTTGGTATAATACACCCTTTTACCTCATGATCCATGAACTGGTTTCTAAATATGTTCAAATAAATTAAGGTACTACTTGATAAATGAATTTATATTGGTTTAATTTAAATAAAAATATAAATATTGAACTATACTTCATTCTTAGTAGGATATCTTGAGAATTCCTTGGGGAAAATTTCATGAAAACTATTCACTATATGAGATAAAACTAAGTGCTCTTTATATTTAACTTCTCCAAGAGTGAGACCTGACATACCATTGGTGAATACCCTCATTTACATTATTATGACCTTTTATATAGGCCTAAAACATATACTATATAATTATAGTATATTAAGTATCTTCAAATGAAAAGAAAGATACCCTCCTGTTATAAATATTGATATAGGCTTGAAATTGGGTAGACAAGTCCATTACTAGAATATCATCCAATAATTTTATATTATTAACCATTTGATCAAAGATATTATGATAATTAGATTCAAAAAAAATACAAGAACATATTTTTCTACTCTTTATTTTTTCCCAAAGGTGTATCAAGACTCATAAATATAGATGGTGTTTCCACTTTTCATTCAAGAAGTTATGTAGACCACTCAAAGATAAAATAATGTGAATCACATGTATTAAATAAGGGAAATTATAACATATTTGAAACTAAAATATTACTATTATAGTTAGAGGGAATATTTTAATAATCAATTGAATATTTATTTGAAGAATACATCCTTATTGATCCATTATTCTTACACTGAGATAGTAATTTCCTACTCTGATGAATACAGAGGTGCTAGAAGACTAGGGGAAAAATGAAGTAAATATGAAAATTTAGTAGTTTCTTCCTTGATGTTCATAAATACCTCTCTAAGATCAATGAAACCATTATCCTTTACCTGATATAACGTATCAATGAAAAAAAAACATAAATAATAATTCTAGAAATTTATTCTATGTAGTGGTGTAGTATTTATTATCCATAATAAAAAAATCCCACCACTAAAGATCTACAAATTTGTAAGATCAAATAAATTTATATATATATATATATCATAGAATGGTTTATAGCTACCCTTTTACCTTTATTTTGGTATACCTTGGGTGGGTTTTTTAGATTTTTTTGGGTAAAAATTGGGAATTTTGGAGGAAAAGGGGTCAATGTACAGTTTGCGCATAATTTTCTCAAAGAGTGCACTTACCCCCAGCAAATAATGAAACCATAAATAGAGGTGGATGACATGGTTCACACAAAATTTTTAAAACTATTTTACCTATTATTAGTCACTATGTGTCCCCTTAGAGGACGTGCAAGGTTAGGTGCACTCTTAGAGAAAACTGTGTGTCATGTATATGAAACCTTTCACATGGAAAAATAAACCCCCAAAAATTAATTAAAAATTTTCTGAACCCCATTCTTATATCCCTATTCACCATATCTTGACCCTAATACAATTTCTAAAAATTTTGATGCTCCAGTATGCATTCATAGGGCTCTTGAACTTTATTCATAGAAAATCAGAGACCTGATTGACATATATTCACCTCCCCTAGTATGTTTTTTTCTTCCTAGTTAGTCTTCTCTCTTCCCCATCCCTAATTTTGAATAAAGAGGAATAATTTATCCCTAGTTTCCATGGTTTTGGATATAAAATTTAATTATTTTTTAATCTTTTTTCTAGGATTTTCTTCTAGATCTCTTTCTTCATTGTGGATTAAATAATTATTCTTCAATTAAAGGAATTTTCATTTGATGAATTCTCAACAATGATCATGAGGTATGTGGTATAAATTTCAAATCCCATATTCATGATTTAATTGCATGTATGGATATGTGAAATTGAAATTTACAAGATTGGAAAATTGCATCCATGATTCAATTGATTAAGTCAAGTTTCCATGTGATAATGAATATGTTTAATCAGGGGGAAATAAAATTTGGTTGAATTGTGATCATAAAATTGATGAGTTAATGGGATTTTGTAATTGGTTAATTAATAGAATATTTAATAGGTTGATAATGGTAATTGAGAAATTTTTGGCATAACTATTAAGGGTTAATGGGTTATGTGAAAAAATAATGATAGATCGTTTAATAATTAATTGTTCATATTATTCCTTGTGATTAAAGTGATGACATATGATTGAACTAAAAATTGAAATTTTATATCATAATGTGAATTTTTTATTAGAGGGTTAATTATAATTAACCATGTTATATGTTGTATGCATGAGATATGTGGTTGATTGAAATATGGGATGTGGGACACAAACTGATGCTCTAAAACTCCAGGGGGTGGTAGACATGATATTCTAGAAGTAATTTCATGCATATGAATATGATTTTATTGGATACGGACTAATTCTCCAAATACCCATAGGGTGTGGGGTACAGACTGATGCTTCAAAGAGCCATAGTATGCTAGACAATATGTTTTACACCCATGAGGATGTCACTGGACTATGCTTCCAAATGGTCACGATATGAATTTAATTGAAATGATAAATGATAAAAATGGTATTGTGATATTTGATATCCCTTGGGGATAGTTCAGAACGTAAAATGGGATGAATAATGTATTGATATCATGGGTGTGATCATGAACACAGTGAATTATATAGTTAAATTAAAGAATAATAAAATGTGATAAGTATTTACTTTATGTATTTTGTATTATTCTTTATTAAATATCATACAATTTTATTGAAGTAATATGGTTTTAAACATCTTTGGTGGTGGCCTACTGAGTTTTAATCAAACCAAACTTTGGCTTCCTAATCATTACCCTAATAGACTTCATGTTTGCAGGAAAGGATATGGGTAAGATCCCTATGTTAGATAGATGAGTCTAGATAGAGGATGAATGAAGGAACATGACTTAGTGTTGGGAACTTTTTAAGAGTGTTTGTGTGTCATTATTTGTGGTTTTCCTTTGACCCTTGGTATGTATTTTGTGTTTCATGTCTACTATTTTGGTTTTTATGTTGTATTATGTTTTTGGTCATCATGTGATACTATGTTTGTCTTGTTATTGGTTATATCATTTGGATATTTTTTATTTACTTACTTTGTTGTGATACTTTTATAAATAGGTTTCATTCTCCCCATGATAATTATTAGACACTCACTACTAGTCAACATCCTTTTGCACACGGGGATGTGTGATTAAGGTAATGTGATCGACCGACTGAGGGCACCAATGTGTGGTACCAAATTCCAAATGTTACAACGTGGTATAAATGAATAGTTTTGTTTTCTTTTCATTTGTCCAAATATTTTTGGGAAGGTAGATATGATATTATGATGAGTTGGGCCTTTGTTAAGATCTTGTGCATGGGAGTAGCTAACCCATGTGTGGGGGTAAAAGCCAATTACCCAAGGTGATATTGAATGTATTAATATTTTCTATTATAGTTGTATTATATTTCACCATGAGTTATGCACTTATTGTGGAATGTGAATATTATTTTTTATATTTTCTAGGATTCGACTCATGTCCAAGTATGTCATGAGATTTGAGTATTAATTCATTATTCTATGTATGCAAGAATTATTGTGACATGCATAATTTTTAGTAACGTAAAGAAAAGTACATTTTTTATGTTCTTGACATTGAAATGTGTTTGCTTTCAGGTTTAATTGAATAGAAAATGGTGCCTAAACTAGAATTTTGTGTTTTAAAAAAGATGCAAGATGTGAGTAATTGGGTTTCTAATAAGATCCTCAAGTTGAGAAAGTGTGTTACCCTATGTGAACCATGAACTAGATGTAGGATGGTTTAAGGTGGTGATAGAACCTTTGTGTTGACCATGTGGTAGGATATAATGGGTAAGTTAATAAGAATTTATATGAAAAACTCTCATTTAAACTGGTAAATGTTGTGTAATATGTCATAATACGTGAGTTTAGTAATGTAGAGATATTACACCATTAAGATTCTTGTTGAGAGGAAAATATATGGTTATGGAAGGAGATGATCCACTAGTAGTGGAACCTATGGAACCAATATTTCTTGGTGAGGAATATGGAGAGTATTTACATTAAAAAATTTCTTGATTAATGTAGTTTAAGGAAGTAGAACCAAGGTAGGTTTTGAAGACTATGTATGACTTGAAATGGGAGTTTTAGTTGCATCCCCCTCTAACATTCATTGGGTAGAGAGGACCTGAGGGAGATGAGTTCTAGATTTAACCCACTCAAAAAATAATTTACCACTTAGAGACTCACATTAAGAGAAGTTTCAAAATGAAATCATTTATGTTGGGAGAATTAGTGAAGCAATGATTGTACATACAGATGTGGAATGGACAACTGGAAAACCTGGAATGAAAGGACTTCCAATAGATGTTATTAAAGAACTTTTATATAGATACATTGAGACAGGAGATGGTAGATGAGTTTATGAGAATATCCTAGGAAGGTTTGTCCTCAATGAACTAAGTTTGTTTCATTACTGAATTACAGTGATTTGATCCAGCACTGGAAGGGTACAAGATAGATAAGACAAGATGTTTCAAGGATATGATTAAATTTGAGATTAAGTCTCATGTTAACATCTTTATATTAAAGAATATTGATGAGGTAGTGGATTAGGATCCCATATATGAGGGGAACTTGAAGGAGGATTCTCGTGGAGGATAGGTGGTTTTTTCTAGAATATCATGAGGTACTTATTCTGAGAGTAGGAAGCATCACTATGATAACGTTTATTTGAGTGGTGAAAGATAGAGTGGACATGGGAAGGATCAATCACTTAAGATCATACCTATGTGCTCTACCACTAATACATTAGGCTGGATAAATTTCATAGGCATTTTCTCTGACCACTGTTAGAGGCCAATATTTTTGTAAGATGCATAGGTTCTATAAGAACCCATATAAAATGGGTTGTGATGGAGCAGCTATGTAAAACCACACCACATAAATGGTTTTTTTCTGAACTATATCATTCTATAATTTGGAGTTCTTCTAGACATGGTGGTTAAGGAAGTGGATGAGGTTCTTCTAGGAAATATTACTCATATCAGTAGAGTGGTGTATCTCAGGGGGCATAGACTATATCCTAGGGAAGATGGGAAGGATTGTAGCATACAGTTCATCCTATACATGTTGATAGATTGGTTGGACCATCCATGGTAAGAGGTACTATTCTTGTACATTATATTCTTTCTAGTGACTTATTTGATACTAGTTCCTTTCATTATTTTATGTCTATATAATTTTTGAATGGGATGAGTTTAGAACTGTACTTTCTGAGTGGGGTTATGAAAATCAATACACCATTCAGGGTACAATCGAGAGAACCCTTTTTGTGCAAAGGTTTTTCTCTCGTGTTTGGGGAATATCATTTCCTTTAAGTTGTTTAACTTCCTTATACGATACGCTTAGAATTAATTATGGGTATGAAATAGTTAGTGGAATACCAAGCCTACATAGATTGTTAATGTATTATAGTGAATTTTACATTTTCTAAGGGTGACAATTTTATTCACCATGGAGAGTGGGATATCCAAGTAGACTGTGAAGGGACAATTAATCATCACGTGGGGGAGATAACTGGAAAGTTTTGTATTATATTTATGGATTATGGGGGTGTAAAACATTATGTATTTCCACCCATAGTGTACAGGTTCCAGTTTGTGTTTCTTAACGGTTTTTAGGGATTCCACCTAAGAGAGATGTGGTGTTTATGATAGCACACATTCCTAAGGCTAATCTAGTTTCCATTCCATAAAAATGAATGGAAAAAATAGCTTCAACATATCAATAATAAACTATATGGGTTAATGGATAATGGTTTTATCTATCTGAGTATGTCTCTTGGGGTTCTCAAATATTTTTTACATAGAAGGATTATAGGACCTTGCATTTGTGTGTTGATTTCCAGATGTAGAATAGTATAACAGTGAGGAAATGGTATCCTCTTCAATGAATCAATGGTGTTTATGAATATTTTAGGGTATCTTGTGTGTTCCTTAAGATTGACTTGAGATCATGATATCTTCTGTTTAATGTTTGACCTTCTGATATACCAATGACTACTTTCTGAAGCAGGTATAGCCTATATTAGTTTTTGTGATGACATTTAGGTTGAATAATGCATTATTAGTGTTTATGGACTTCATAAAAAATTTCGTCCACCCACAACTAGATCAATCTATGGTAGTTTTTGTTATTGAAATCTTGGTGTAATCCATGACTCATGATGATCATGCCCAACATTTTGACATCATCTTTAGTATGCTGAGAGAGCATCTACTAAAATCAATTCTATCTATGTTCCATCTCTGGATTGATATGATATATTTCTTAGGTCACATCATCTCGGAAGAGGGTGTGTTAGTGTACCCATAGATGGTTCAGGGAGCAGTTTCATGGGATCATCTTAATAATGTCATTAATATCCAATGTTTTCGTGGATTAGTGAGTTATTATCATAGGTTCATCTAGGAATTTTTTTGATTGAGAACAGATATTTTGATATTTAATAAGAAGGGATTTAATTTTTAATGGTCTGTATCTTGTGATAATGCTTTCCAAGATTAGAAAAAGTGGTTGACTATCTCTTTGATCTTGATCCTACACAATCAAGGGGAGTATTATATGATGTTTTTCAATGGTTCAAGAGTTGTTCATAGAGTAATTTTGATGAAGGGTGATTGAATTTTGGTGTATGGGTCTCGATAGTTGAGGCCACCTAAATGGAAATACCCAATGCATGACCTCGAGTTAGCTATAGTGGTTTATTCGTTGAAGTGTTAGAGAAATTATTTATTGGGAAAATGTTTACTTTGTATACTGATCACAAGATCCTAAATTATATATTTTAAACATGATATTTGAATATCTATTAGTGGATACTGGTTGAGTATATGTAGTCACTTGACATTGATCTAGAATATATTCCCAATAATGGAACAATTTTACTGACGCTCTGTGTAGGAAAACTCAAACTTTGGCAATTTAGGAGTCTAATTATAAGTGGAAGATAATGACTTTATTAGTTGTGATGAATTTTATGGTTCAGGAGGGCTATGAGAAGATGAATATTATATCTATAGTAGTTGATTCTACACTTTTGAATCAGATTATAGATTGGAAGCATGAGGATCTAGAGTGTTTTCCTTGAGGGAAATCCTTAAAGGTGGGGAGTCACATTATTACAGAGCCATTGATATGTATGAAATCATATATGCCACAAATATTGTTGTTATGACTATATATATATGAGAGGGGATGCTGTTCGAATTTAATGCCTCAGAGTTGGTGGTTTATCTAGGTTTGACCAAAATGTATCGTGACCTACATTGATAGTATTATTAGATGATAATGAAAAAGGAAATAGTAGGGTTTGTGAAATGATGAAACACCATTCAAAAAGAGAAGGTCGAACATTAATCACCTTGGAACTTATTTCAGCCATTGACTATTCCATAATAGAAGTGGAATGATGTTACTATAGAGTGTTTTTTAGGTATTGGTAACATTTTACTATATTCTTGTGGAAGGGATTGTAGAAGGCACTTGGCGCATAGGTTTTACTGAGAATAGTATTCCACCAACAGACATATGGGTAGTTGGTGAAAATAATACATGTTCTTGAGGATTTTCTTCGAGCATGTGTCCTGGACTTTGGTGGGCCTTGTGAGAAGCAGATAGAATTGGTGGAGTTATCCTATAATAACAGTTATCAAGAAAATATACATATGGTTTAATATGATGATCTTTATGGTAAGCCATCTAGATCAACTCTATGTTGGATGGAGGTAGGTGAGTCAAAGAATTTGGGATCGAGTCCTGTGTAGAAGACATTAGAGACGGTTCAAATAGTTTTGAAATGCATGGATATAGATCAAAGTAGATATAATTCATATTACGATTGATGTTGATGACCCCTATACTTTACAGTGGGTGAAAATGTGTTCCTTTTAGAGTCACCAAGATTGATTCACCATAGGATTCAGAGGTAGGGAAAGTTGGGGCTTATGTTATTTAGAACTTTTTTGGATTTGGAGAGAATAAATCTAGTGTTGTATCGATTGGATCTTCTATAGTTTTATAGTTATATGAATTCTATTTTTATTTGGTCACATCATTAAAAATATCACCCTGACTTTATCATATGATCAATATGGATGATGTTGATCTTGAGACATATGCTTCCTTTGAGGAGAATCTGATAAAAGTTGTGAATCATAGTAAGAATGTTTTATCGGTAAAGAACATGACGGTATTTCATTTAATGTGGATACATGGGCATTTATAGGGAGAATCTTGGGAGAGATAAGTAGATATGTGATTTTGTGGCTTGATGCTTTCAACTTGGATTCCTATAGTTGTTTGGGAGTGTAGCTCAATGATGAGCTGTTATAAGGGGGATTTTTTAATATTATAACATTTTCTAAAGATGTATTAGGCTTCTTTTAAAGTAAATTATTCCACTTATTTCTGTGTACCATGGGTGGGTTTTTGTTTGGGGTTTTCATGGGTGAAAATTAAGAAGTTTAGAGGAACAAGGGGAACTGCATGGTTGGTAAACAATTTCCCCAAATTTTATCTACCCCCATCAAATCATGAAACCCCATACATAGGTGGATAACACAGTTCATCCAAAAATTATCTCTCATATTAGTAAATAAGAAAACCCTAATAGAAGGTGAACAGTTAGGCACACAATTAGGGAAAACTATGTTCCCTGTATATGAAACCATTCATTCCGAAAAAACAAAGCCCTAAAAAATAATTAAAATTTTTCCAAACCATTATATTATATCCCTAAACACACCAAAAAGATCCTAAACCAATTACTCTAAATAAGTAACATCCTAGATGAATTACTAGGGCTCTCAAACTCTATAAATTTAAAATCAAATACCAGATTGATGAATATGTCCCTCTCCTGGTATGTGTTTTTCCTTCCGATTAGTTTTCTCTCTCTCGCACATCCCTCTTTTTAGATAAATATTAATGTTTTATCTACCAATGAATAAAGTTTGAATCTATTATTTTATTCCTTTTTTTATTTTTTATCTTTTTTTATGATTTGATTATAGATCTTGTTTTTTGTCGAGGACTTGATCATTCCTTTCCAATTTAGAGAATTTTCATTGGCTGAATGCTCGACAATGATTTTGAGGTAGGTAGTCTAAATTGGAAATACCATACTATTGATTAAATTATGTGTATTTATTTGTGAAATTTAAATTTCCATGACTTGGAAGTTGATTTGGATATTGAATTGATTATTTCAAATTGTCATGTGATAATAAATTAGGTTAAACATGGGGAAATTGAAATTGGTCAAATTGTGATCACTAAATTGATGGATTAATGTGATTTTAGGATTTTTTTATTGACAGAATATTGAATTGGTTAATAATGGGAATTGATATATTTCTTCCTTAATTGTGAAGGGTTAACTGGTTATGTGAATAGATGTTGATAGATTATTTAATGTTGATTTTTTCATATTATTCCATGTGATTAAAGTGAAGAATTATGATTGAATCAATAATAGAAATGGTATATAATGATGTGAATTGTTGATTATAGGGCTAATAATGATCATCCTTTTTAAATATGATATGAGTGAAATTTGTGATGGATTGAGAAATGTTAGGTAAAAATCCCTCAAGGTATCATTAGATAATTTTTGAGGTTATTGTGTTTGTTGATAAAGTGGGTCTCTGTGTTGTGTTTGTTGACAAAGAAAACCATGATGAAAATATTTATTTAAAAATGGGATTTGAAGGTGGAATATTGAGTTCAAGGGATGTTTTTAATGATCCATGATTTATTCAGGAATTTCTAAAAAGGAATGGTTGATCTGGTGGCGCTTCAAAAAGAGCAGATACAAGGTGGCGCCATTTTCTAGTCTTTGGAAAAAATTTGGACCTCAAAATAGACAAATGGAGAAAAGTTTTTTTGGTAAAGGGGCTTGTGCACTGATGTCTTAGAGGCTTGGAAACATGCACTCCATATGTTTTTCAAGATCAGAATATCAAAATATGAAAATATAAAAAGGGGAACTCATGTTTAGGGTTTGGTCGCGCAAGTGACTAGCACGACAGAGACTAGGGCGGCTGGACTTGCACGCCAAGAGGAGACTTGCACACCAGGGTCAGGGTATCCAAATGCATATAAATAGAGGTTTACCACTCTTCATTCAGCAGATATTTCATCACTTATAGAAAATCAGAGCTCTCGTCGCACAGGTGGTGTGGTCGCACCAGTATGTAGATATTCAGAAGTTCAGCGCCAGTTGATAGTTGCGTGCCCTAAGTGGTTTAGGAGATAAAGGGTGTGAGTCTCCAAAGATTAGAGTCGATGAAGGGGGTATCGCACGGGTATTTTGGTAACACGTGTGTGCTAGGCTTTGAAGAATTGCGATAGTTGAGAGTTGTTCGGAAAAATTGGTTTGGGCGTAAAAGGGTGTGAGTCATGCAAGTTTGGAGTCGAAGAAATATGGGTCACGCAAGTGGTTGAAGTGAACTTGCGCGCCATATTGAACATGCATGCCGGAACTTGTGCGCGGGATTTGAGAAGCACGCAAGGTATGGTTGAAGTATGCCAGTCATTTTGGGGATGCGTGAAAGCTGGAAGATTGCCTGATACCTTCGGTGAAAAGTGAGATTCATCTATGGGTGAAAGTTGGACTTCAACAGTGCATCTACATACAATAGAGGATGTATTCATTACAGATAATGAAGAGACCTACATGTCTATAAACTGTGAGTTGGTCATTTCTAGAGCAGTAAGCAAAGGAAGAGGAAGAAGGTGATCCTCTCCACCAGTAGTGAGACAGAGAGAGAGAAACAGGGATTGACCCTTGGGAAAGCAGGGAGCTGACCCAAAAAATTATAAAGGCAGTGATCATTGGAATAGAAGTGAGTTATCCCAAACTTTGTAAAAAGCAGTGTGCTTTTAGTGGATTTGGTACATTGGCACATTGTCGGTGTATTCTCCTTGGACGTAGCCCAGTGAGGGTGAACCAAGTAAAAATTGTTGTGTCATGTGCATGATTTAGTTTTTGTTTATACTATGCTACAGGAAATAGATAGAAGAGAGTATTGCTAAACAATGAGACAAGATCAATAGGGGAAGTTGTTTTAATCATTCATACCCTGATCCACCCCCCCCCCCCCTCTCAGGGTTTCTAACCTAGTTGACCTAACAAGAAATGTGGTCTAGGACATAGACCATAGACCGTGGATCCAAATACCCATGGTCTTCTATCCATGGCGTTCTAGACCCAAATTCATGCATGTGATTATTATTGTATGGGATAGAGACTAATTCTCCAAATACCCATGGGTTATGGGACATAAAATGATGCTCCAAACACCCATGGGTTTCTAGACACGATGTTATATGCCTGTGATATTGGCATTGGACTATGGTTCCAAATGGCCATGATATGAACTCAATTGAAATGAATAATGATAATAATGGTATTGTGATATGTGATATCCATTGGTGATAGTACATAATTAGGAAAGGGATGAATTAGGTATTGATACAATGGATTTCATCGTGAAATGGGGGAATTATGTGGTTAAATTAATGAATAGTGAAATTTGATAAGTGTTTACATTATGCATTGTACTTTATTCTTTATATAGTTGCATACACCAGTACTAATTGGATATTATTTTAGACGATGTTGGTATTGGACTAATAATTTTTAGTCACACCATACACAAGATACATAATCAGTACTGGAATTGAGTTCTTGTTTACAACACATGACAATGGAAATAGACAAATGTTTTATGGATGATTCAGGATAAAGCATGCACGAGGGAACTAGACATGGTGTTGGGACCTACTTGGGAGTGTCGGTGTGTCTTTATTTTAGTTTTTAATTTTACACATGATAGGTATATGGCAAGAATTATCTTCAGTTTTGGCATGTATATTGTATTCATGCTTCGGTCATCATGTGATAATTGTTTTATCTTGTTCCTGGTTATACCATTTGGCTTCTTCATTTTTTACTTACACTTTTTTGCTACTTCGATAAAGAGGATATAATCTCCACGAGATCGATATTAGATCCTCACTTTTAGTTAGCAGCATTTGGTATATAGGGAGGGGTACCTGAGGTCATGTGATTTACAGGATGGGGGCACCATTGTCTGGCACCTGAGTCGGGATGTTACACCATTCGATAATAAAAAATTAAAACCAAACATGGTATTGATAAGGAGTCTCAATGCGCACGAATGGTGATTTGAAGATACATGACCATTTATAGGATTCCAAAATAGATATATCACTCTTATAGGATATAGTTTTATGTAGTTAAAATTGCATCATTAATATTTGTTTTCATGGGATTCTTCAAATGAGTTACTTGACTAGAATCCTAGAGTAGATAAGTAATACCTTGAAAAACATAAGGATGCAAAATAGGTCACATTAGTTGTTTATTCTCATTTACCCCATCATCTATGGAAAGAGTTGATTATCTAGGTGGAACACTCTATAATTATGTAGATTAATACATTAAAATATACCCCCAATAATTGACAACACGAGACTCATAACTACTCTATAAAATTTAGTTTCAACCACATCTTAACCCTAACATTGTTATCATTCAAGATATTTCATAATTTAAATTTTTATTTAAGACATTTAAATCAACCTTTTAAAGATATAAAATGGAATTTATAACCAAAATTAATAATAAAAATAATTTCTAATTTATTTGACACAAAATTATTTTCATATTAACTTATTCATTATTAAGAAATAAATTAGAAACCATTATTTATTTATTATTGATGTTTTTATTAATATAAACCATTAATTAACTATAAAAATAAAATATATAATAAAACATAACAAATATTAAAATATTAATTGATAAACTACTTTTTAATACCTTTTGATACCTATGCATGATGAATGAGATTCATGAATGTAGAACTAACACATAGAAGAAATAAAAATAGATCTCAAACTACCTATAATAACTCAATCATCCACCATAATTATTCTAACCAAACATATTTAATGATTACTTCCTGGCTGTCAATAGTCCTCCATCTTGTTAAGTATCAAATCTCATACCTAATAGGGAATAGTGATCATTGATGTTTTTTAACAATTATGACTCATACACCTAAAAATAACAATTTTGGCCACCAAAACACCTCATTCACACCTTAAGATCACCAATGGTTAGTGTAAACACCAAGGGATTGATATTACATATATAGAATATGATGTCCCCTATATTAAATATAAATGTTTATCATTCTATATTAGGCATAATCTGTACAATCTTAGGTTAAAAAAATATATAACCTATCAACCAGTGGAAGTACATGGACTATAGAATATTTATAGAAATACGGTAACAATAACAACATGAATAAATCATTATAAATCATCCATAAAACTCTTGAAAACAAATAAAAATATAATAAGAACTAAAAAATACATTCAACACTTTCATGTGATCCCTACATGAACTAGGTAGATAATATCTAATGTTCTATATATAAAATATACTTTAAAAAATATATTTAAAACCCATGTTTTACAGTTTTGGATGAGCCATCAATAGATCTAAACATATCCTATGAGACTCTTGACACTATGGATTAAAAACGCATATTCTCTTGTTCCTTGAATCTCACTAGATCAAATATAAAAGGATCTATGTGAACCCCATTTAAGACAAGTTTAGGGTGTGATTACAACATGTCAAGTAGATAATCAACACCCCACCCATACCTACCTGCCATAAACTCATGTTTATATAGTAACAGTTGATGTTTAGAAGGTAAGAAAAGAAAAATAGTTAAAAATTCATTCCATAGACATTAGACCCAAATATAAATAATAATAAATAACCCCCAATATAGGGAGGTTCAATACGTGGATAACCTACATCTATCCTATCCTATTATCTGAGAAATAAGAATGAAATATGCTAGGGAATTAAACCAATCCAAGTGGGTAGTAGGGTTATTTATATTATGTAAGGTAAATCTTACCACCCACCCCTTTAGGAATAGGGGAAAGGGAAAAAATTACGTAACTATGATACTAGATTAATTTATATACCTTTTAATCAACATCAAAATTACATTCTTATACTTTACATAACAACTATATCCATTCTATCAAGCTAAAAAATAGCTAATGAATATTATAACATGTAAATTCAAAAAATATAAACAAAAAATCCATATTTTAATATGTTATAACCAATAAAATATCATATCATGATAAAATAGATCTTCAAAACATGTGTAAAATATAAAAAAATGTTTATCATAAAAATAAAAAACGTTTATTAACATAAATAGCACACATGGAATTATAATAAAACAAAAAAACAATAATAAAACCATTAAGTAAAACCATATATTCTAATATAAAATGTATAAATTAGTATTACCAAAACTATGTTTAACTTTTTTAAAATAATTTATAAAAAACGTTGTTATTATAAAACACTTTGTTTCAATTAATTTATCTCAACCCCATTGAAATTCTAGACCAAATCATTAAGAGTATGAGAGGAAAAATGGGTAATCCTATCTAAATTAGTGTAGAACTATCCATCCAGGACCAAAGGAAGAATAAATTCCACCATTATAATGATTTAACTCACATAATATATTAAAAATTATGTACTTACCCACTTACAATAAATAAGATATAGTTTATAAAGATATTAAAATTCAATATTTTTCCCTTACCTTGAATTAACTCTCACAATAGTTATATAGAAATAAATATAATGTATTCAATGAGTTTCAAAATACCTAGATTTGAATATTGGGATATTGATCATTCTTCCACGATATCATAAGTGAAATATAGATATTTGGGGATCACAAACCCATACATTTTCAATGATGACCTCTTATGATCTATTGTATGTGAATTACAAAATAAATAATGTTATATTAACTTGATTAGGAAGGAAGAAGAAATATAGAACCATAGAGGTCATCAAATACTCAAATGGATTAAAATCCCACATTAAGAGGTTTTATAAATTATATTATTAAGGGAAAATGCAAATTTTACCACAAATTGTATTTTGTAAGCCCACTAGGTAAAATTGTATAACTGGTGATATTCCAACACCTTGCCCTAATTCCTCCTTCTATTCTTCTATCAATTCCTCTATAAATAAAAATAATCCCCCAAAAGGAATTAAATAACCAAATTTAAAGCATCCAACTAAACTAGAAAGGTGAGTTTCATTGAATTGTATCCCCATTATAGGGTATGTTCTAGAACTCCTATGATATATAGAGAAAACTTCTTTCTATATTGGCTAAAGTTGTTGAGGTTCTGGTTTATGGAAGCCTAGTTGGAACATGATGACCTTACTTTAGAGTTTTTTTAAAAATTTATTAATTGATAAATTAATACCTATAGTCACATGTGTTTTAGGGATTTATGTTAAGGGGTTGTCAATGGGGTCTTGCTATGTTTTTTACTCACACCCTACATAAGAATCGTGGTGGGTTTTTAGTCTTCCTTATCCAAGAATCATATTTGGGGAAGACCATTATGATGGATGGTTGATATTGAATGGATTTATGGGGAGAAGGATATCGTTTTTGAGATTTATTTTGAGACCCATTTTCTAGTTGTGATGATATTTTTTGGTTCCTTTTATTTCTTGTATATATGATCAACTAGTTGTGCCGATCTATTTTCTTTCTATAGATATGTGAGCATGATTGGGGTTATCATTTTTTTGTTTAATTGTGAATATTTTTATGGTTAGATATTATTTCTAATATAATATTTTTACTGATTGGAATATGTTTTGATGTCTTTTTTTATTCAATTGGAAAACTATCATGGGTATAGTGTCCCCTCTATAGTGATTTCACCCTCACCACTAGTCAATAACCTATGGTATATAGGGAGGTGCAGTTGCGGCCATGTGACACTCGGACATGGACTGAGAATCCCAAGATGAGGGCATTATAATATATATACATCTACATATAGATTTACATGTACATTTACAAGTAAATATACATGTACATATACATGTACATGTACATGTACATATACATGTACATATACATACACATTACATATATATACAAGCAAACATATATATATGTATATATGTTTATATATATATATATTTGTGTGTGTGGATAAACTAACTAGGTTGAGTGGTTACTGGACTACTATTTGGATAATTCAACAGTGTTTCAACCCCCATCTTCCTCCCAAAGTCTCATTTTTGGGCATCTATAAAATCATTCTCACAATTAATTGTTTTAATATAGATCAGGGATATATTTATCTATGTTTCTTCCGTTAGGTAATGAAATCCTATCAGCTTTTCATAAACCCTAATTATGAAAGTTGTTTTCATCTTTCACTAAGCCCTTTTACAATATATAGGAATCTCCTAATTTTTTTATAGAAATGTTTTTATTATGCATGGGGAATCACACCAACAATCACCAAAATATACAACATTTGAATACTTGAATGGTGAAAACAAAATCAGAACGTTATTAACCTAAACATAACCAACAACCGTTAGTGTACTAGAACAAAGGATGAAAATGATTTGCTCCAAATCACAACATTGAGTCAAACCTCTCACACACTCAATAAAAACTAACAAAAAACATTCAAGAGGTATAAAACCAATGTAAATAAAAAAATGAGTTATGTTGTACATATATTGAGTCTTATATCTATGGCAGAGCACTACTCTATTTTCATTATTTCAGAAGTTATAAGAATTAATATCACATTATAATAAAAATAAATTAGACCACTAATTTCATGTAATTGCTCAATTGTGTTATCACACATATGCTAGAGGTCGTACTAACTTATATTAGATCTCAGTTTTCACTGATTTAGTCAACTTCTTGTATTCATGGAAGTCCCTCCATTGAGTGTGGAGAATATTAATTTCTTATAACAACTCCATTATTAACCATTATCTTATAGAAAATAGTGAAATCCACTCATCTATACTATCTTATGGATACTATGTTCCATAATTTGACAAAAAAATGCATCAATGAGTGAGCCATACATATCATTACAAAAATAAAAAAGGTATGTCTATTTCATACATACGTTCACATATTTTGCATCACTAACTAGTACCCGACACTTCTGGTAATATTAAACTTCATAATATTTCAATCAGTTGTAATCTTCCTCTATCATTGACTAAATAGCTAAGATAGCTTCTAAATATTATCCTTCTAATCATCTAATATGAACATGAATCAGAATTCATATTTCAAATAATCATTAACATGAATAATGATCTTATGAATCCATTTCAACATCCAAATCTTAAGAAAAAAATAAATCCGCCATAACATCTATATAACACAGAATCCATATAGCCTTCCACTTTCCTTAGTTCTAGTGAGAGACAAATTTTTCTCAAAATTTTCTAAACTAATACCTTGGTGAAAATTTTGGTAGGATTCTTTAATCATATTATCTTTTATATCCCTAAATCCTTATCCTATAATATATTATAGATGAAATGGTATTTCAGGTCAGTGTGTTTAATCTAATCATGATATGCCAGTTTCTTTTTCCAAATGAATCATAAAGGACCCTCGAACACCATGAGAGGGGAAGGGTGAATCAGGGTGTCGACTTTTTATTTTTAAATTTGTGGATCATGTTCCCACATTTGTAGAAACATATTAAATCTGTCATTCAAATGATATAGAAGATATGACATAGCACTTTCACATGGTTCACAACATAGTTTTATGTCCAAGGATC
Organism: Viscum album; assembly: GCA_963277665.1. Lineage (NCBI taxonomy): Eukaryota > Viridiplantae > Streptophyta > Magnoliopsida > Santalales > Viscaceae > Viscum > Viscum album. The sequence continues at coordinate 1,671,151,021 of OY728146.1, read as the reverse complement.
ATACGCCGACAGTGTGTCGGTCATACCTAAATCCACTATTATTCTTTAATTGTGGAGTATAAGATTTTTCTCACAATCAATATGTTCCAGGAACACTGCCCTTACAAAATTCTAGGGATGGATCACCACTTCCCCCAAAAAATTCATAAACTCCCCTTATCTCATTACTTTGAGAGAATAATAACTTGTTTTTATCGACTTGATGGTCGCTTCAATAGATTGGCATTGAAGTCTTTTTCTCTATCCAGCACGAGACACTGAATGCATCAAATATGTGAGTAGATTCTCACTAAAATACCTAACCACTAAATAATAATACTCAAAACATCTATTTTCAAAGCCCCTTTTCCAAAATCAACCCTTCATAGAGCACACCACCTTGCAGAGCACAACCCTTCGTGGAGATCTCTGGCTCATAGAGCACTTCCCTTCCTGGAGCTCACTGCCTCTTAGAGTAAACTACATCATGAAGCTCATTGATCCAACATAGAACACCCCATCTTCATGAATATCACATGACTTAGAAGCATTGGAATCATTAAATAATTTAAAAGTAACTTCTTTAATCTCAAGTACACATAAAACAATCTTCTTCACGAAGCACCCCTAACTTTGCGATGTCAGAGCGATCCCATATTTATATCTTCAAATCAACTAGAATAAAGAATTATGGAAACTTATTTATAGGAATGGTTGAACATGGATCTCTTATTCTTTAGGTTGGAAATCTGGATCGGCCAAAAAAACCTTCATGGTGCATGTATCCCTTCTCAATGCTCATCATAACCGCAGATCTCTCCATAAAAACTCTTCGCACCACCGCAAATCACCACCTCAAAGAACCATTCTCAAAGCAAGTCCCATAATCACAAGACACACCATCAAAATCATCAATTCTTCACAAAACACACTTCATGAATCCCAAATCTAAGACACTCATTCCTTTTCCATATTTTTTGAGGCCTTAAAAACTCTTTTCATAATTCTTTCCATTTCCAAAATATTGGACCCCAAAAATTTGGCAAACACTGGGAAACGACGTCATCTCAAAACAACTTACATCTTGACCTGTATAATCCCTTTCATTTCAATATCCCTGATCATCTATGAGGGTATTGACAACCAACACAATCCATGCTCCTTTTCCATCAAAAAATATCCTTGGTTCCAAACATCTCCCTCTTTTTGTTTGTTGGAAATATCTAGAGAAAATGAACAGAGCACCAACCATTGTCTACACCTATAATGCTAAAATCAACTCAATCAACACTCTAATTCTAAGTGAGTAATGCTTGATGTAAAAAAATAGTATGTAAGACATTATTGGGAAAAAATCCATCAAGGTGTCCTCTCGGTGTGTTTTTCTTGTAGTTGTGTTTGTTGAATAACCGGATGACTGCAAATTATTATGGTTGGTGTTTTCTGAAGATATGTCTTTAAGGTGGCATAGTTTCCCAGTTTATGTCAAATTCTTCGGCCTCAAAATCGTGAGTTTGGTGTTGGAAAAATGAAAAAAAAATCGGAAGAGTGAATTGTGTGAAGAACATTGAATAAAATCAGAAAAGGGTGAGAACCGCTACCAAAATTCATAGATCGTGTACCATGTTTCGGGATTGGTATGTGGAGCAGCAGAAACGGAACATGAGTGTAGTTCGTGAAACCAAAAATGTTTTGTGGTAGAAGGTGGAGCATGTTTTGGATGTATTGTCGACCGCAGAGGATAATGAAAGCATTGAAGCAATGGTGGTATGTGGACTATATATAAAAAATGGTTCGCTGAAGGCATGTGGTTTGCGGCGGATAGATGATCAGTATACAGTGAAGGCTAGATTGAAGATTTGGTAAATCTTAAATTATCAGATTTTTCTGGTATCTTTGAATATATAAGAATCTCTAATCCCACCAATTACTATGAAGATCAAATATCATTAGAACATCTTTTTGATCCATGATTTCGGAAAAGTCCGAAGGTGGTTCATGAGGGATAAACCATCGAAGGATAAAGTGGTTCGCACAGAATAAATTCCACTAAAGGATTTAAGCAAAAAGTTGTATCCACTTAAGAACCATGATGTAGAGGAGGAATCTCATATATGCAAGATAGTGAATTCCAAAAGTGGTAGATAGAGGGAGAGCTTCGATATGCAGAAGCAAAGGTGGTCCAAAAACAGAGAACAGTTCATAGTCACAGGGTGATTTGTGGTGGAGGTTCCTGGAATCGGTATGCGGTGGAGGTACGCGATCATTAAGTCAAAGGTGTTATGTAAATAAAGGGTGGTTCATGTTGGAGAAATAATTACGTAGAGTAGGTGACCGCGTACCAACCCCGTACACATTACGCGAAGGAGAAAGTTCATTCAAGGTTAGCACAAGGGAGCATGAAAAGGCTTCAATTCAGATTGCGAAAGTAATTTTCCAGTACCTAACAATACTTGGGAAGGCAGACTTCATCTATAGGTTAAAAATGGAATTCAACAGAGCATCTACCTATAGTTGAGGAAGCATGAATTCATGGAAATTAATGGATCTAAAATTCTATAAACTATGTTTGACCTACATGTCCAAAAACTATGAGTATATTCCATTCCAAGAGTAATGAGTGTAGAAAGAGAAAGATAGTGACCTTTTCAACCAGTAGTGAGCCTGAGAAAGAGGCATAGGGAGTGAACCTTGGGAATTCAATGAGTATACCCTAAACCATGTAAAGGTAGTGAGCCTGGGTATAGATGATCTAACCCAAATATTTTACCCATTATTGGTAGTGAGCCTTTGTGAATTTGGTATGTTTCCACATTGTTGTTTTATTCTCCTTAGATGTTTCTTATTGAGGGTGAACCTAGTAAAAATCCTGGTGTCCTATGCAAGATTTCATATCTGTTCGTATATTTTTATAGAAGTAAGAGATAATTGAGTTTTGTCTAACAACAAAACAATATCTAAACAAGAGAAATTTTTATTCTTCCGTACCCTGATTCACCCTCCTCCCCCCCTCTCAGGGTATTCGACCTAGTGGACCTAACAGACATGAATCGTATTCTTGTGTGTTTGAAGGAATTCTCATACTATCATACATAGAATTTCATTTCTCCCTTTACATTCTCCATTTAGAGCACATAATATTTCCATATTTAATTTACCAATTTATCCCCCATTTCCAATAAACCCAAATAACATTATTAGAACAATGTAGATATTATAATATAATACCCTTGGATCGTATCTCCCCCATAAACCCTCATCACTTCCACAAACCTATTAACACAATTAAAACAATTTAGAGGGGTAGGGGGAACATGTACATTCCTCATGAACTAGGTGGTGGATGAACACTGAGGTTGAACTGATGTTTCTCAAACACAATCACTAATAGTGGATTGGTCATAATGTCAGCCACTTGCTCATCGGTTCTCACATAGTCCATTCTTGATCACACCTTGTTCTACCTTTTCCTTGATGAAGTGAAATCTAATTTCAATATGTTTTGTACGATAATTCTGAAAAAGATTCTTCTTCATATCAATTACACTCTCGTAATCAAGTAAATAACCATTTCTTGTTTCACCTCATCACCCATGTCAATCAGTTGTTGCTTCATCCAAAGTAACCAAGTGTTTGCCTTGGTAGCGGAGATATATTCAGATTCAGCAGTACTAAGTGATTTACTTTCTTATTTCCATCTCAACCATTACACGTATTTCTTCCCAACATATAATTCCCTAACACTGGTGGACTTTCTATCCATTACATATCCAACCCAGTCAGCATAAAAAAATACTAATAGTTCACCATATCTTGCTATAGTAAAGTATATCCCATAATTATGACTACATTGAATATACCTCATGATTCCTTTCACAGCCTCCATATGTTCCTCCTTTGGATTACTCTGAAAGAAGTCCACTAATCATGTTTCAAAGATAATATCTGGTTGTGTCTCTTCTAGGTGCAATAGGATTCCTATGATTCTATTATACATTTTGGGATCCAAAGATGGCCCATCCTCGTGTTTTTCGAGTTTTGTTCTAACTACAATCAGATTCACCATTGGTTTTTAATCTTGTATATTGAATTTGTACAGTATCTCTCTCACATAAGTTTCTTGAGAATATAACGTATAATCCTTCTTCTAAATCACCTAAAACCTGAAAAATTATGTTAGTTCTCCAATCATAGACCATTCAAATTCTGTTTTCATGTGACTATAAAATTCATCCACTGATCCTTTCCTACTTCTACTAAAAATAATATAATTCGTGTATACAATACCATGATCTGATACTTTTGAGAATTCTTCACATAGAGATTGTGATCCACTCCTCTTTTAGACTCAATCATTCTCGGATAAGATTCCAACTGAGAGTACCATTCCTAAGGGGCTTCTTTCAGGCCAAAGAGAGGTTTCATTAATTTTCAATCCTCTAATTCATCATTTCCAAGAAATAACCCCACAGGTTGTTTGATGTAGAATTCTTCTTCCAGAACTCTGTATAAGAATGTGGTTTTGATGTCTATTTGAGATATTTTATAACCTCTTTGGATTTCCATGGAAAGATATAACCTGATTGACTTTGGTCTTTCTACTGGAGTAAATGTCTCTTCAACATCAACACCTTCAATTTGTAAGTATCTTTTACAGACCAAGCATGCCTTTTTTATGGACACATTTCCATGCTTGTTAAATTTTTTCTTGATGATTCACATTATACCAATGACATTGTGACATTTGGGTCACCTAACAAGATCCCAGGTATCATTATTTTAGATATGATCTAAATCTTCATTCATGGACTTCACCCATGATCCATCCTTTATAGGTTCATCAAATGAGGATGGTTTCACAACTGAAAGAAATAAAGATTGTGAATTATTCCACATTCTCCTTGTTTGTGTGGGTGCAGTCCAATACCCAATAATGTTGGATTGATAAATTTATTCTCTTTAATTCCTCATTTTAGATTCAATTGAATTCTCTCCTGCTATGGTTTCCTATTTATATTATTCTTCTAAGTCAACATCTTGATGTGACTCCTGAGAGTTTTGTACATTTTTCTCTATTTCTGTTTTTAGATTATCCCCATTTTCACCTTCTTTTTTATCTTCTATCACATTAGCATATAAATTCCTCTAAGCATTTGAGTTTTTCTCTTCAATGATCTTAACATTTCTTCTTTCCACAATCCATTCCAAGTGCTTGTTGAAATACATTTAGGCTTTTCTATTCATTGAGTATCCTGTTAAAATTCCCTCATCTACATTGTCACGATACTTCCCTTGATTTCGTTCTTTTTTTCTGATGAAAAATTTACTTCCAAAAACACAACAAAAATTCAAAGAGGGCTTCCTTCCATGCCACAATTCACATGGTGTATTCGTCTCACACATATAAATCCCTCTTCAATTTTAAATATAAATTTTATCTTGAACTACCACTTTCTATTAATGTTGAGGAATACGAATCTCATCAGATTAGTTATTACCATATTGTACACTTATCAATTTTTTCACTCAACAACTCCATTTTATAATGGAGTTCTAACACCAGCTACCTCATGCTGTATCTCATGATTCTCCAGGTAATTTTCAAATTCATTGGATGTGTATTACCCTTCATTTTTAGATCATTGCACATTGATTATTTGTCAAGTATCATTCTTAGTGATTCAACGATATGTTTTCATGCAGTGAATCACTTGTCGTTTCATGTGTATAACCATTACACATGCCATTCTACTATAATCATATATGAAAAAGACTAAGTACCATTCCTCATGGGTTCCATAAAAATTTATCAGTGAACATACCTATGTATAAATGAGATCAAGAAGATTAGATTCCCTTCTCTTCTTTTGATGATATGAATTGCAGACCAGCTTCCCCCAAATGCAATCATCATAAGAATTTCACATTCACAATTCATGTTAGGAATATATATGACAATATTCAGTTTTTACATCTTCCCCATGTCTTTTTGATTTATGTGACCCAATCTCTAATGCCATAGGATATTTTTCTCTTTAACATTCATGTGGAAAATGTTTTCTTTACTATCAACCAAATATAGGTTTCCTTCTGGTATAAATCCTTTCATAATAAAATTTCCTATTATTCCCTTGATAGTGTACCCCTTCTTATTAAAATTCACTATAAGTCCTAAGTCACAAAGTTGACTCACGCTAAGGATATTATGATATAGGACATCCACATAAAGGACTTTAGTTCTCTTTAGATCCCTATTAGATAGTACAGTACTTCCACTGCCTTTGATTTTCATAGATCCATCATTACCAAACCATATTGTTCCATCAAACCTCCTCTTAACATTCATTAATATGATTTTATTACCTATCATATTAGATGAAAAACTGCTATCAATATTCATAGTGATAATTATTTTGTAGATTTTAGGTCTACCTATTCAATGTTGGATTTCTATATTTTCTTTTTTTCTATCTATGAGAAATTTGATTGAGTGTAGGACATTGATTCCATTTCAATTATCTCTTCTATTTACAAGGGTTCTTCATAGTCAAAATCATCTTCTAGAGGAGCAAGCTAGTTTAAAATAGAAACACTATCTTGTTGAAGAGCTTTGAATTGTATCGAAATTTATTATCAGGTGACCATGTAAATATTATGCCTTCAAAAAATGGCTTTATGGACAAAGTTAAAAAAAACAATATTTATAGAAATTTTTTCTTCTGTATGTAGTAGGATATGAGTTTATTGTCCTCCGTTGAACTCCTAGATCTCCCCTATTCAGATTGCTCCTTAACTCTTTTCAATATGACATAGTATGACCCGGATATTCATATAACTAACACTTAATGAGAGGAAATGTATTCTCACTTTAGTTTTTCCTCATGCCTTCTTCCTTGGGAATTTTTTTTGACTTCCTATCATTCCTAGAATCTCGAGGATAGTCTTCTATTATCCTTTTAGTTTTATTTATGGTTCTCTTTTTTAGTGGTTCTATTGATTTTTAAACATTATTAGCTTTTATCTTTTCTTTATTCTTACGCACATTATTCTCAGCATTTGATGTTTCAGTATCAAAATTGATTCCATTGTTCACCATGAATTTGGGTCTTTGATCACTAAAAATCTTTTCAAATTCATCATACCCTCATTTTTTATCTCTCCATCTACTCAGCATCCGAGAACCTACTAACTTTTATATTCTTCTTTTCTTCTGTTACACTTGACTCACTTTTGAGAACACTCATAAGAGTAACAACTTCTTCATCGAGTCACCCAATAGTTTTGGACTTCTCCTCCAGTCTATAGGTAAGTTCATTGATGAAATTTTCCTATTCATCAATTCTGATCTTTATTTCCCTGAAATTATTATCCCTTTAAAGGAATGATGATTTTACATTCACTAGTTCTTCGAGCTGTTCAATCTCATCTTCAAGCAGATCAACATATTCGGATTATTTTTCCACCATTTCTTCCCACTTATGGAATCTCTTACACTTCTTCCCATACATACCAAAATATTCACTAATTTGTATCTTGGGATCATAATTAATTTTCAACTGGTTATCTCTAGCTTTATTTGTTAATGGTTTTAACTTTTCAATAGTATCAATCATGGAAGCATGACTTCAAATTTTAAATTCTAGATCTTCTTCTTCTTACAATTCATTATTATCATATTCCTCTTCACAAAAAAATACTTATTATGTACTTTTTTTCAAGATTTCATGTCTCCCTTTTTTAAAAACCTTTTCTGAGGCTTCACAATGTGTTCATCTTCACTTTCTTCATCTTCAAACATTCTTGAGCAGTAAGAGTCAATGTTCTCAACTTTTCCACAACGAAAGAAAACTAGAGGTAAAATCCTTTTAAATTTTCTTTTCCCTTATGAAATGTCTTGGAAAGAAGATAAAGAATGTATTTTTCCTCATCATATTAACCACTACTATCTTTTGAAATTTTCAGTTTTTCCATGGATTTGAACTCCATTTCCTTGCTCACTTGAGTCATAGCATCTTCTTTCCAGACTCTCATTTAATATGACACCAGGATTCATAGAAGATAATCTAGAGAAAGTTTGGAAATATCTCTTTCCTTAAGGGATGACACCATTCCATTGTATAGGGGTGGAATTCTTCTCAAAATATTCTTTATGATATTGATATATTTGATTCTTTTGCCTAGACCTAGAATTTCTCCAACATCATCAGTAATTCTATTGAAGAAGGATTCTGCATTCTCATCAAGATGCATATTCAGATCATTAAACCTATTTTGGAGGACATTTATTTTCACCACCTTTCACTTTTACATCTCCTTAATAAATATTTTTATGTTTATCCCCCACGGATTTTGCTGAGGTGAAACTCATTAACTTTAGATTTATGTAATCATAAAGGGTTTCGGGGAGAGAATTCTGAGCTTTATCATCTACATCAAGAATTTTCCTATCTCCATCAGTCATAGACAATCTGGTTGGATCAGTAACTTGTATTCCTTGCGCTGTAGAAAATAGGACTTCCATTACAAGAGATCTTAGATGAGATCTCATTCTATTCATAAAAATCAGAAAATGAATACCATCAAAGAGGGGGACGCCCCTAACATTAGTTGAATTCTCCATGATGGTAAAAGAAAGATCAAATATTAGCCACCTTCACTTCGATACCACTTGAATGACCCTTGAACACCCCAAGAGCGGAGAGGTGAATTAGGTTGTCAACTTTTTCTTTTTAATGTTTTGGATCTTGTTCCCATATTTTTTTGGAACCAATTAAATATGTTAGTCAAATGAATGGAAGGAGATGGCATAGAACTTTTACTTGGTTTACAGCAAATGTCTAGGTCCAAGTATCATATTCCAAAAGTGTGTTGGTCATACCTAATTCCACTAATCTCCATCAGTTGAGGTGTATCGGATTTTTTCCACAATCACTCAATTCAAGGTACTCTATCCTTACAAAACTTCAAGGATGGATCACTGATTCCCTAGGAACAATTATGTAAACTCCCCATATCTCACTTATATGAGATAAGTATAACTCAGTTTATCGACATGAAGGTTGCTTCAATAGATTAGCATTGAAGTCATTTTCTTTCTCCATAACGAGACACTGCTTGCATTAAAGACTTCTAAAGACGCTCAAGGAAATCCCTTACCACTCAACACTGATACTCAAAACATCCCTATTCAATTACCCTTTTCAAATCACATCCCTTAAAAGAGAACACCACCTCGTATAGAAAAACCCTTTGTGGATCTCTCTACCTCGTAGAGCACATCCCTTCACGGAGCTCACTATATCGCATAAAACCATACATCAAGAAGCTCACTATGACAATGTGGAACACCCCATATTTATGAATATCATTTTACATAGAATCATTGGAATCATTCATGACATTAAAATTATATTCATAAAGCTCAAGCTCACACAAAACAATCTACTTCGTGTAGCACCCCTTGCTTCTTGATGTCAAAGAGATCCCTAATTTCTCCCTACAAATCGTGTAGAATAAAGAGGGGCGGCTTCTTATTTATAGGCATGGTCGAATGTGGAGCTCCACTTCTTCAGTTAATAAATCCAAATCAACAAAAAATGTCTTCGCGGTGAATCTCTCCCTTTATAGTGCTCATCATAACCGTATATCACTCCGTCAAAACCCTTTGCAACACCACAAAGCACCACTGCCAAGCACCATTTGCAAATAAAGTCTTATAATTATAGAGCGCACTATCACAATATTCATGTCTTCGTGAAATAGAATTCATGAATCCCATCTCCACAATACTCATAAATTATAAATATTTTCTTGAGGCCTTCAAAGAAAAATACTTTTCAAAATGCTTTCCATTTCTGAAATTTTGGACCCCAAAAATTTGGAAAACACTGGGAAACAACATCACCTTCACAACAAATTATGACTTGAACTATATGATCCCTTTCCTTGTTATCTCCCTCTTCATCCATGAGAGTATTGGCAACAAACACAAACCATTATCCTTTTCCCACAAAGAACAACCTTGATTCCCACAAATCAAACTCTGACTCTCCCAGTATAGAAATCCACATTTATGGATTATTTCGATCTCTTCCAACAAACACATTAACCAAATCAGTTATTTCATAACTTCCATTTAAGGTACATATTTTTATTATGTTGTTGATAGTATTACCACCAGTAATATCCTAGGTATCCGACTAAATTATCATCCGTTAAATGTGAAAAAATAACCATTTATACCATTCTTACTATCTAAATATCTTTAAAATTTGTCATCTATATACCCCTATAATAGATTATCATTCCCAAAACATAAGGTTTTATCATACAATCCTTTGAGATACCGAATAATATAATTCTCAAACTCTTAGTGTTCTTTCTATTCATTTGACATGAAATGGCTAACAGTTCCCATTGTATGAAAATTTTAGAGAGTATATTATATGTAAAATATTAGGATTCTAAAAATAATTCAAATAAATCATTCTTCGGATATTCTACGACATATTCCATTTTTATAAAACAATCCTTAGAAATTTTTATTTTACTTATCAATAGAGTTGAGACTAGATTATATCCAATCATTATAAACTATCAAATTATCTATAGAATGTAATTCCTCTAACAGAACACCAAACTCCCATATTACTTTTCTCTCTCAATTATCACTCCTAATATTTTATTTCCTCCCATGAAATATTTCATCTCCAATATTTTGGAAAATTTATTTTTTATATTTGAAATATGCATATTTTTTAGTCCTATAAACATTATGTCATCCAAATACAAGAGTAAAATGAAAAATATTTCATCTTCAAATAATTTATAGAAGAAATGGTGATCTGAGTTTATCCACATTAAACATTTCTCATGCATTAGAAGTCAAACGTATGGTTCCATTGTCCTGGTTAAAATTTTAATCCATATTGGAATCTCTTAATATTACACACCATGTCCTTATTTAGAATATCCTTGAAACCAAATAGTTACATCATGTAAATTTATACCACTAAATAACCATGAATTATTTTTTTTACTTTAAAATTCTCTAATTGATGGCATTCAACGGAAACCTTTTGCAAAAAAAAACTGGATAGTATTGTGAAAAAATACCAATGAATATATTTTATTGAATTTAATATATTATTTACTCTAAAATAATCCAATGTATAATCTATCCTTATACCTTATTATTCTATTATATTCTTCATTCAAATGGAAGTCCCATTAATTATCATGTGGTTTCATCCCATCGGGTTTTTATATTTTTTTTATTCACACCATCTATAATTTTAATGATCAAAAACACTCTTTAAAGTATTTTATGATTTAATTTAAGATATTGAAAGTATTTGATTTCACGTGTAGATACTAATTATTTGAATATCACAATGATATCATGTTTGGATTTTGAATGAAACTTAAATAATCCTTAAAGAATTATTTTTTGACCTTCTAACTATTTGAGTGAAATTATTTGATATTTTGAAGTAAATTAAGTAATCTAATAAGGAATTGAAGTGTTTTGACCCCACTGGGTAGCATCGACTAGCTGGTTCATAGCCACAACTCATCAAGTGGTAAAGGTAGTAGACTCCACTCAAAAAAATCCCATAGACTATTCCATGAAAATAGATAGAATAAACTCTTGAAAAAAGGTGCATCAGCCATCTAGTGAGTTCTATAGATTCTTAGAGAGTAGAAACAACCAAACCGGCTACTCGGTGGAGTCTACAAGGTATTTTATGGTGTTCGGATAACAACTCCAAGATAGTATTTAATTATGGTAAAAGAAGAATAATTTTGGTCTTCTATAGCCTCGTTACCCCAAGATAATTCCAGAATGTTTCTTATGATTATTTAGGATGAAAATAGAAGTCTTAGTGTCCTTGATAACTCACCTTCACTACAATTTTCAAACAATAATGTATTATGAGAAACAATTTTATCCCAAGTGGTCTAAGTTTTTATGTTCTTTCTCATACATTCAAGAGTGTAATATTATTTTAATATTATTCTCACTACACCATAAATATCATTATATCCTATTGTTTATTCTTATTGTATTTGTAGTATCATGAACCTACAAAATGTCATTTATTCTATCAATTCTCTAGTTTTTCCTATTTCTTCTATTTAAGTGCTCACTAAGTTTTAATGTGAGGGACTCTAGGTTTTTGTCTTAACTTATAAAACATAAGGTACTATTTATATTTGAGGTTTCTAGCCACAACTATTCAAAATATAGGCTTGACTGTATTCTAATTTCTTAATATTATATTTAAAAATTAAGGGAGATTTTGTATCTTGGTTACCATTAATGGGAAGGGAATAATACATTTAATCGTTAATAAATTTATGTGAGAGTGGTAGGGGATAGTATTAATATATTTAAAAATTTATATAAAAAATTATGTGCTTAATTTGAATCCATACTTTTATTTAAAAATTAGATTCATTGAATTAATTTATCAATCATTAGTCCATCATTACACTTAATAATTTAATTTTATAATCACTCTTTTAATATGTTTATAAATTTATAATATTTTATAATTATTCAATATTTCATTCTTTTTATTCTTGTATAAATTACTCATAAGAATCATAAAAAGGTTTTAATTGTTTTTAAACATTAAAAATAAGGTTTGTTGCATTAAGTGTCATGAGAAAACCATGGTCGACCATGAACCACTCACCCACGCCAATCTACAACATGGCTTGGAGGGTATTCCCAATCCCCACAGGATGGGGACTATTTCCATTCATCAACAATGTGATAAAGGAATAATTTATCCCAATAAAAATAAATAAATAAAATAGTATAAATATTACAAATAAGACCACATATATAAATAATAAAATTTTAAAATGCTTTAAAATACAACAAAACTATATAATAAGATCCAAAAAGGTACTTGAAAACCTAAAATCGCTACGTGACTTGATGTATCACCCTTTAATACCATGAAAAACCATTTCCCATGGGGATCAATACTAAGTTGTGACCTGTACCAAACTTTAAAAACAAGAGAAAACTATAGGCATGAGTATTAAAACACATTATGTATGACCGAACACATATATTCCCAATTCACATCCGTTAAAATAAAAGAAATATCATCATAATGTTTGAAATTCAATATTAAAATTAATATTCTCATGAATTTTCTATTTTTACCATAAATCATTGTTCATTTCATTTTTCCATTCCAAAAACAATGTTCATTCCTATTAAATAAACATTAACATTTTCTAGTGGAGAGTGATTCTTTCATTGGATAATGGAACAAGATATTATACAACACTTTTACTTTAAATTTATTTCATAAGCCTTTGGGATCCAACTCAACAATTTCTAAGAAAGACACCACACATGAGAGCACTACAATATTGACATAATAAGGGCATTGGAAATAAACACACAAGAGTAACCAAGTATCTCAATCATCCATCTTAAGTAACTAGGTTTAAATAGACATAGGAGGAACTAAATAGATAATGAATAATTCATAATATACTATACTGGTGACCCATCTTGAAGGAATTCTTTAACTAATGACAACATAAAACCCAAATACGTGATCATACCCAACATGGCCTGACTGAGGCGCCCAATCCCATTACAATTATAACAAAATATCCCCCTGTTATGGGCCACTAGCTAGTGTAAAATATAACTAGTGAAAAAAACATTCTCAAAATATTCAATGGTTATTCTAGGTTTTCCACGTCAACTTATATATAGTTTTATCCCATTGATTCCAATTGAGCATCAAATCACATACACATATATTATAGTTAAAATAATAGGCATTACATGAATCACCCCAAGGATCCATCTCTCGCCTTAAAACACATATATCAAAAAGGATTCCATACTGAGGATCGTTCAATATTTACATGTAAATGGGTCATGAGAATTCCATATTGAGGACATCCCACCAATTCACATAAACAAGGAATGATAATAATCCAAGGTAATTTTTCATAATATACATTTTCACCATTTTGAGAAAAGTCTCAGATGGCCCTCAAGCATATTTCACATAATCGTCATCCTTTAAAGAACCAAATTCATTTCCTCATAGAGGGAAAACAGACTTTTATATTTCATAACCACTTGTAAAAATAATCCATAAAAATACTCACATTTCATTTTAAGCCAACACCATTATTATCAAAATGTAAAATTAGCCACTAACCATAAACACATGAAAACCCCACATTTTAAACTCAAATACATATTACATTTAAATCCAAAAACACTTTTAAAACCCATTTAAGGATCCCAAATCATTATTCCGCGTATCAAAAATATATTCACAAGGCTAAACCATTCTTTAGATATCACAAAAAACATGAAAAATCCAATTGGTCGTCTAATTGAACTCTTAGTGTATAGTATTTAACAAAAAATTGCTATTTATCACACAACAAGGTATAATTAACCACTATTAACACAAAAATATTAATCTAAAGACCAAAAAAAATTATTTAGTATACAAAGTATTGGTGAACATAAAGAAAGTAATGAATCTTAAATTAAAAATTAATGAGAAAACGGAAATCTACTAAGAACCAAAAGCGCTTCAATAACACACACTAGAATCAACCCTTCCTGGGTTCTAAGAGCCAAGATCTACAAAGTGAAACCATAAACAAAAAAACAACATAAATCAAGGGGAACATGAACCCTATGTCCGATAGAACAAAGGATGAGAAGATCCTAAGATTAAATTAATGAAAGAGGAAGAGTGTGAATAGAGGAGGGGAAATACCTAGAAGATCTGCCCCAAATCATTGGATAAAATCTAGATCTAAAAAATGGGAGAAGGGTAGAAAATTGTAGAAGAAGGGGAGAGACCTTTTAGGGTTTCATGAATAAAAGGGTTGATATGTGAGGCATTTTGAGTTCAAAATACTCAGTGGGAATACTTGGATTTTTACAAAATTTTAGATCTGAGAAACTTGAATGGTTTACCAAACCGTGCGATAACCATTCTATAGCTCATTACCAAGACGGTATCTACTAAATAGTTTGAAATTTCATGTTCAAACCATGTGGTGTCTTCTATCTAAATCTAACACCTACTACACGGTTACCTGGGTTTGGTGACAGGGTTTTCCAAATTGTGCACCAACCGTGTACGGGCTACTACCTTGACTAAAAACCCATCCTTTATCTAAGAAAATATGAATTAATTAAGGAATATACACATGGTAAAATTAAACAAATATACACATCAAAATTTACCCCCATCACACTTGAAAGTAGATATTGAAATCATGATCCCAAAATAATCAAAAATGAAAATGAAAATGAAAAACCGAGTGTAGCAATTCTGCCCACCATTAACAGTTTATATCCCCGGAAATCTCCAAAAGTTCTCAGTTGATTGATGAGAGAATAAGGAAATAATTTCCATATAATCCAACCTTATCAAACCAAAAACGTCACAATATATGAAAATATAATTTAGTCATTTTCTGAAAAAAAAAATAACAAACTGGAAAAACATTCCAAAAATTGATGGTAATACTCAACATACAACTTTCAAAATAATGCTTCAAATAGAACCATTGGGCACACTCCAAAAACTCAACCTTCACCCAAAATGAAAGAGAACCTGAAACTAGATAACATTAAAGGACACTATTTTCCTCCAAACAAACACTAGAATCCTAAATAGGGGAGGCATGAATGGAATCCTTACCATTAGAATGAAACTAAAAAATATTTATCACATAAGAAATTTCAATGAGACCCACTGTGTTTCTACCAACCATTAAAAACCAAAAAGAATAAATAAACATAGGATCCTTAATACACAAACCAAAAACCCCACCATAAGGGGAGAGGAGGGGGAGGGGCCCAATTAAAGGGGCAACGATCCAAATGACAACTAACCCATGACTGGTCACCATAGGATAGCCACAAACAACATCCACACCCGATTGAAACGGGTCATCCACACAAGGAAAAATCATAGGAAACTTTCATCTGAAAAGGAACATTCACAATAATTGCATCAGGGATAAGTCCACCATAATATTTGTAATAAGAAGAAATTTACGGTGATAGAGTTCCCATAATAGGAACATACAAAATGCCATGCCCCAATGGGGGAGGCACAAGATTATCCGAACTACCCATATACCTAGGATTCATGACGATATTATATCTTTATTCCATGGCCTTTTTCTGGATCCCTTGTAAGAACCCAGACCTTCTTTTCAGATACATTTTCCCTTTTTCTGTAGTTTTTGAGAAAAGAGGAGTTTTTGGAAATTTTTGAAGTACATGTCATGTACTTTATGAGTACACGTCGTGTACTTTGTTGCCGTGTGCTGGCCGTGTAAGGGCCACACACATAGTCATGTGGGGTGACATGGAGGCTGCCTAATGCGGGGTATAGAAACAGTAAGTACACTCCGTGTACTCCAAAAGTACATGTTGTGTATTTTATTTCTTTTTCATTAAATGGACCGGGGTCACGTCTAATCACCAGAACACGCTTCTTCTCCAGATTCTTCAATCGATAGAATCATGTACGTCCTCGAACCACCTCCGAGCCCCTGAGCCTCCGTCCATTCACCGAATTAACTGATGTCAGCTGCATTTATACTGGAGTAGTAAGATTTTCCTTCTCCTAGAGCTTCATTTTCCAATTCCTACTCTTTTGCAAGTTATCTTGGGTTGAACGTTTTGTGCATTTTCGTAGATCTACGATGTTCTAAGGAGATTCAAGCCCCATGGTTCATGTATATTGATCTTCTAGCATCAGGGTAGGTCATTTGTACCTTTCCGTTAAATGTCTTGGAGTTTTATGTGTAATTTCCTCCAATACCCTTGAACGAGGTATTGGTGTTTATTGGTATTCCCCTTTTGTTTTCCTGCCTTTCTTGTGTACTTGTGTAGAGGTAATTTGGTTATTTATGAGGATAATTTCTGTTCTTGGATGTTTTTCACATGCCTTGTTCTATTTACAACCTTTTGGTCTTATTCAGCCTTTGGTCGATATACCTGTTTTTTGTGCCTTGTGACTGTAGGATGGATTGTTGTTCCCTGACATTTTTGTTATGTTGTAGACTGGTTATCCAAGTAGCTCTGTAGGTTTACTTTGGCCTTATATCATTATTATGCATTGACTGGCATAGGGCTGTGAGAACCCGGTGATATATACTATAAGGGGATAGACTGAGTGAGCTTCCTCGGAGAGTGTTGGACATTATAGACTATAGGGGATAGACCGAGTGAGCTTCCCAGAGAGTCTTGAGCTCTATAGACTATACGAGGGTAGACCGAGTGAGATTCCTCAGAGAGTCCTTGTTTTGTTTGAATTTCCTTAAACCATTCCAGACTATAGGAGGAATTGACCGAGTGAGATTCCTTAGAGAGTCTTTAGAACACAGGGCTATAAGGGTAATTGACCTTGTGATCTTCCTCAGAAAGTCCCTCACTACCTTAGGCTATAAGAGGAATTGACTGAGCGTGCTTCCTCAGAGAGTCTTATAATATCGTATGACCAATCCAGAGGGGTTAGGATGAGTGTACTGCCCAGAGGGATGTTGGGACTTCTTGGATAGAACCATAGGGGATGGTTGTGAGTACTTCCCAGAGAGATTCCTATTTGTGTTTTTCTATTTGCTTCTCTACTACTTATTGATCTGTGGATTGATATTGTTGTGTATCATCATGTTAACTACTTACTGTTTACTTCTTACTATACCATTACCTTCCATACACTCACTTACTATTAGGCACAGATCTTCGGGTGGTTGACTACTGAGATTTAGTCTCACACCATGTTTGGGTAATTCTTTTGGTCCCAAACAGATTATATTGTTCCAGGTATAGACAAGGTAACTGCCCTTTGACTTTAGGTACTTGACTTGCATTGAAGTAGGAGAGCATGGGACCATACCAAGGCTTGAGATACTGAGGAGTTTCTTATCTATTTTATTGTGTACTTTGGCTTAGTATTTTATTCAAAATTGTGACTTGTTTGGCTGCTTTCCTAGACATATGTATCATGCATCATTCCATATATGTGTGTGTGCTCCAGCTGTTTATTTTTCAGTTTTCCACTATTTGATGTTGTTGGATATTTTCTCCTTCCGCAATTATATGTGTTGTTTACCTCCGTTTTGTACTCTTCCAATGGGGGAATGGTTTCCCCACTATCACACCCAAGGCCCTCGCTGCTTTTCGGCAACCTCTGGCATTTGGGGAAATGTGCATGAGGCCATGTGACCAACCAGGTATGGGGCCCCTCTAGGTGGCTTCCAGAACCGGGGCATTTTAAAGTGGTATCAGAGGGATTCATTTCGCTTGACTTACTATTTGGAGCCTACATCCAAGGATAGGATGGAATAGGTTCTTGGTAATAAGTTGTGCTCAGGAGTAGCTCACCCATGTATAGGGAAAATCCAATCTACCTCATTATTGTAATTTCTTGAGGTTTTCCAATTTTTACATTTGATTTGATTTCACATAGAGTGATTCACTTGCATTGTGATGTTACAGTTATTGTTATTGCGGTTCTCTTTCAGTTCCAACCCGATGAGATGAGGGTATTCCATCTCATGCATCATATAGGCACTTCTTAGAAAGCACATTCCATACATTCTTTCCATGTCATCTAGGATTCATTATCGATTGCATGCTGTTGTGATAGACGTTGTGTAGATTATGCATGCTGTTATGATACATGCTTTGATAAAATCTCTAATGTTTGATAGAGATTTTTTTTGTATAGTAGTTTGCTTAAATAGATTCCAAACATTGGTTCTTGAGGTGTTATGGGCCCTCATGGACTGGAATTTGGTGGATCATTTCATGTTTTCCTTGTTATAACTTGTACAAGATTTCAAGCTTTGATTCGCGGGCAGTATGGGCCCTCTTGGATCAGAATTTGACACCTTAATTCTTGTTTTCTGTGTTTTCTGGGCCTCAGAGCAGTTTCTAAGCTACTGCCCAGAAAAACATAGATTACACAGCATTTACATTATGAATACACACTATGTAGTTTTTAAACTGTGTCACTGACTGTGTGGGCAGAAGCCCGGGGTTGTGAGAAACCTTCAGGAACACGTCGTGTATGGTAGGTACACACCGTGTTGTAGTAACTGTGTGACTACCCATGTGGATAATGACATATATGGATGATACTTTGAATCTACACGTTGTGTCCTGTTATCACATGTCGTTCCATGTAACTTAAGTACCTGGCCATGTCACGAACAACACGGGTTGGGGGAACCTTCAAGTACACGTCGTGTTCTCAGGGAGCACACCGTGAAGAGTGAACCATGTAGCCGGCCGTGTAACTGACCACACAGGTTGTCGAGACCTTGTCTAGTATACACTGTATCCTTCGTGAACACGCCATGTAGTCTAGGATTAAGAGGACCGTGTGGGTTAGCCATGTAAGGAGACTTGGGAAGGGGAATAGAGTTCAAGTACACACCGTGTGTGGGGACAACACGAGGTGTGGTTCGGGCGTTACATGACCAGTTGTGGCAGAAGTACACGCCCATGTGAATGGATTAAAAGAACACACCGTGCAGTTTTTATACACAGCGTGTAGTCATGTTTTGTAAAACTTGAATGTTTCCTTCTCCAGTTCCCCTCTTGTACTATTGTGTTCACAGTCTTTGATAATCTTGATCTAAGGTGTTCTTTTGACCATTCGGAGCTATTCCACCGAGATTCCCTCCAGTTGTACGTCAGCTACCAGACGGTGATCAGACACCAGATATGTCCGATCAGGGACCTCCTGCAGATCCTCATGTTGTGCCAGCCTTGGAACCAGCAGTTATACCAGTTGTAGGCACCACTGCATGGTTTAGGGAATATTTTCATACAATGATGCAGACCTTCCAAGGTGCGCCGCCTCCTGCCCCGCCGATGGCAGAGTTGACACGGTCTAGTAGCATCATCCTCCTACATTCTCAGGGGATGGAGGACCTCAGGCTATAGAGTCATGTCTAGAGGTCACACTGAATATTTTTGATCATCTGGATATACCTCCAGAGAAGAGGTTTAAGCTTGCTACTTATATGCTCTGAGACTCCACCAAGAGGTGGTGGGAGGTGATCTCACAGTCAGTAAGCCAGCAGAGTATGACTTGGGATGATTTTTGGCGCATGTTCTACTATTACTTCTACCCAAAGACCTTGAGGGACGATCGATCCCAGGAACTTATGATTATGGAGCAGGTTACTCTTTCGGTTATGGAGTACGTGTCTCGATTTACTGAGTTATAGAATTTCATGCCTATTCCCTAAGGTGATGAGTTGTTCCTTGCGCGGAAGTTTGAGGATGGTCTGAGGCACAACATCCACTTGCAGATGATCATCTTCAAGTTGACTTTGATATAATCTATCATCAACCAGGCACTGGTCATAGAGTAAAATTTGAGGGATTCTCGAGCAGTGATCCAGGGTAGTTTGACATCCAGAGATAGTGTTCCTACTACTGATAGTAGGAAGCGCCGCATGGAGCTTTCTCGAGGAGATCAGAGTAGGTGGGATGCACCTTCAGGTAGCCACGTTGTGTGTTACCAGTGCGGGAAGAGCAATAATACGAGGACACTATTTCAAAGAGACACAATGGAGTGCTGATCTTGTGGTAGGATGGATCATCTCAAGCATTTCTGTTATTTTTTCACTCCAGTATCTAGAGACAAGGGTTTTTCTATGACTCCATGTTTGGGAGAATCAACACCAGTTTCTCACCTTTCTGGGAACTAGAGTTCTTCCGACTGTTCAATGCGAGGTGGAGGTCATGGCCAGGGCGGTCAGTCACCGGTCTATCAGCGACATCAGGGCGGATCAGCTCAGAGCGGTCAGGTAGGGTCATAGGGCCGTGGAGCATGCCGGACTTTTACGATGGAGCAGACCCAGCAGGAGTCGGATCCCGGACCTTCCACAGTTCTAGGTACGATCTTAGTAGCCTCAGTTTTATCTTCAACTCTTTTAGATACTGGTTCTATGCATAGCTTTATCTCTGTTGATGTTGTGGAGAGCCTTGTGCTCTGCATCTTTTCCACTACTGATACTTTGACTCCAGAAAAACCATTAAGGACTAGAGAGGTTAGCGTACGTCAGTGAAGAGATTACCCTGTTGAGGTTGCATGGTATCACTTCTTATGGGACCTCTATGTCCTAGAGATGACAAGATATGCTGTCATTCTCGGAATGTACTGGTTAGTTCCCTTCCTGGCAGTCGTTGATTGCTATCCCCGCAGGGTGAGTTTTGTATCACCAGAGGGTGGATCCTTTCTTCATAGAGGCGAGTGGGATGTCCAGGCAAGTCGACTTGGACTCGAGCATCATGGGATAGTAGGAGTTACAGCCCATATTTCTAGTCTTTATCTGGATGACCTGGGGACGTAATAGTAAGACTCTCCTCTAGTGGTGGACTGTTTCAGAGATGTCTTTCCAAAGGAATTTTCAGGTTTTCCTCTTGAGCGTGCGGTAGAATTCTCGATTGAGCTCGTGCTAGGAGTGGCACCGGTGTCCATTCCTACTTATTGGATGGATACACTTGAGTTCCATGAGCTCAAGAAGAAGTTGGAGGACTTGAAGGCAAAGGGTTTCATCCAACCAAGTACTTCTCCTTGGGGTTCGCCTATCCTATTTTTGAAGAAGGAGGACAACACCCTTAGGCTTTTTGTGGATTATCGGCATCTAAACTAGTTGATAATGAATAAATGATATCCCTTTCCGAGGATCGATGATTTCTTTGATCAGCTTAGAGGAGCTTGAGTGTTCTTGAAGATTGAATTGAGATACGGTTATCATAAGTTTCATGTTAGACCATATGATGTACCTCTAACATCATTCTGGAGTAGTTATGGTCTATATGAGTATATGGTTATGCCGTTCGGTCTCACGAACGCGCCTACAGTTTTCATGGCACTGATGAACAGATTGTTCCATCCATACTTAGATTCCTTCGTGATGGTTTTTGTGGAAGAAATCTTGGTGTACTCTCACACTCGACACGACCATGATAACCATCTTGATATCTTCTTGAGTACACTGAAGGAGCATCAGTTATATGCTAATATTTCTAAATGCCACTTTTGGATGGATCCGATTCACTTCTTTGGTCATGTTATCTTAGAGACGAGAGTATCAATAGACACAGAGAAAGTGAGGGTAGTAGTTTCTTAAGAGCAGCTGAAGAACATCTTTGAGGTATGGAGTTTCCTATGACTGGATGGATACTATAGACATTTCATACATGACTTTTCACGCTTACCAGCACCACTGACAAGTCTGACCAAGATGGGTAAGAAGTTCTTATGGTCAGATTCGTGTGAGTCAGCCTTTCAGGAGCTGAAAGGGAGGTTGACTTCCGCACTAATAATAGTCTTTCCAGAGCAAGGCAAGAGATATATTGTTTACTACGATGCTTTAGGTATCGGGATGGGAGAAGTGCTTATGTATGGAGATGGAGTCGTTGCTTATGGGTCTCGGCAGTTAAGGCCACATGAGAGGAATTACCCGACCCACGATCTGTTCTCGGTACCTGTTGTTCAAGCCCTACACTGTTGGAGACATTATCTTCTGGGAGAGAATTTCGTGTTGTTTACCAACCACAAGAGTCTCAAGTACAACTTTACTCAGCGTGATCTGAATTTGAGACAATGCAGGCGGGTCGAGTATCTTCAGTCCTTTGACATTCAGCTTGCCTATACACCTGGGAAGGGAAACCACAGTGGCTAACGTGTTGAGAAGAAGAACTCAGATACAGGCAGTTTGGAAGGCCAGTAGTGAGTGGAAGCTTATGGCTATGTTCTCTGAGATGTATTTGGAGGTGCACGACAGATAGGGTAAGACTTTTCTATCTTTTGTAGCTATTACCTCTACTCTTCTTGATGGGGTACGAATGAGACAACTATCAGACTATGAAGGTATAATCTTGTGGGAGAGTGGGTCAGGAGGGGACCCTCTTCCTGTATGTACAATATCCGATGATGAGATCTTGTGTTTCCAAGGACACGTATGGGTGCCAGTACACATACGCGTGGAGATGATGCAGAACATTCATTCCTTAGTTTGGGAAGTTCATCCTGGCATCACCAAGATGTATCGTGATTTACACCTTCAGTATTGGTGGCCATGTATGAAGAGAGATGTTTCTAGTTTTGTCATGAGATGTTCTACTTGTCAGCATGTGAAGGAAGAACATTAGAGACCAGTAGAACTTTTGCAGCAGTTACCCATTCCAGAGGGTAAGTGGAACGATGACACGATGGACTTCTTGACTGGTTTGTTGAGGTCACCATGAAGGAATGATGATGTTTGGGTCATCATCAACAGGCTTATGAAGGTTTATCACTTCTTTCAAATCAAGGAGACCATCAGTGTTGATGAGCTAGGATGGTTTTACATCCAAGAGATTGTATGCCTAAATGGAGTTCCACACTCCATTGTTTCAGACAGGGATGCACGTTTTACTTCTCGGTTCTGGAAGGGGCTATAGAAGACTTTGGGTACACAGGTACTTTTGAGTACAACATACCATCCCCAGACAGATGGCCAGTCTGAGCATAGGTGCTTGAGGATATGCTCTGAGCATGTATTTTGGACATTGGTGGTTCTTGGGAGAAGCATATACCTCTTAGCCCATGCCGATCACCTTTATGCTGGCTGGAGGTAGGAGACGCAGCTTTGCTGGGACCTCATCTTGTTCAGGAGACCTCAGAGAAGATATAGTTGTTTTATAAGAGTATGGATATGGCACAGTCTCGACAAAAGTCTTGTGCTGATCAGCAGAGATGACCTCTGGAATTTGAGGTTGGGGATCAGGTTTTCCTACGTGTCACACCGAGTTTAGGACATAAGAGGATTTAGAGACAGGTTAAGCTTTCACCATGGTACGTCGGGCCTTTTGAGGTGTTAGAGAGAGTTGGGATGGTTGCCTATCGGTTGCAGTTACCTCAGAGGTACTGGGCTATGCACGACGTCTTTCACATTTATCATCTCCAACGTTACTTTTTAGACCTGTCTCATGTCTTTCAACCTGAGGAGGTTGAGCTTGAAGCAGATGCATTGTTTGAGGAGCATCTTATCCGGATTGTCTATCGTAGTGCGAAGGTTCTCTGTGGACAGTATTTTCCTCTGGTATGGGTTCTATGGCAGCACATGCGAGTACAGGATGAGGCTTCGGAGAAGGGGGCCGATGTACGATCATAGTGGATGGAGCTGTTCAGGGTTTCTTCTTCTATGACTCACTCAGGAAATTCGGGGACTAATTTCTTTAATGGGGGAAGTTTGTAAGAACCTGAACCTTCTTTTTAGTTATGTTTTTCCTTTTTCTAGATTTTTCTAAGATAATAGGAGTTTTTGGAAAAAAAATTACTACACGCCGTTTACTTTATGAGTACACGCCGTGTACTTTGTTGCCGCGTGAGGCCATGTGTTGGCTGTGTAAGGTCCACACACATGTTAATTTTCGGTGACATGGAGGCTGCCTAAAGCGGAGTACATAAATATTTAGTACGCACCATGTACTCCAAAATAACACGTCATGTACTTTCTTTTTTTCATTAAACGAACAGGGGTCGCGTCTAATCGCCAGAAAACGCTTCTTCTCCAGCTTCTTTGACCAAGAGCATCACGTACGACCATCAACCTCCTAGGATCCCCCGATCCACTTTCTGTTCTCCAAATTGACCACCATCAATTTCTTTGGGACCACAAAATTATGTTCTTCCTTCTCCTAGAGCTGTGTTTTCCAATTCCTCCTCTTTTACAGGTTATCATGGGTTGAACGTTTTGTGTGTTTTCTTAGTTCTATGATGTTCAAAAGAGATTCATTCCTCGTGGTTCAATTATATCGATCTCCTAGAATCAAGGTAGGTGTTTTGTTCCTTTCCGTTCAAAGTCTTTGAGTTTTATGTGAAATTTCTACCAATACCCTTGAATGGGGTATTGTGGTTTACTATTCTACCCCTATTATTTTCGTTCCTTGATTTTATTCTTTTGTAGAGGTAATTGGCTATGTATGAGGATAATTTCTATGATTGGATGGTTTTCCCAAGAATTTTTCTATTAATGACCTTTTGGTCTTGTTCATCCTTTCTCCATTATACATGTTTTTTATGCCTTATGAATGTAGGATGGAGTGTTGTTCCTTTACATGCTTGTTATGCTATAGACTAGTTATCCAAGTAGCTCTATAGGTTTACTTTGTACTTATAGAATTATTTTTCACTAACTGGCATGAGGCCGTGAGAACCTGGTGCTATAGACTATAAGGGGATAGAATGAGTGAGCTTCCTCGGAGAGTCTTAAACATTATAGACTATAGGGGATAGACCAAGTGAGCTTCCTAGAGAGTCTTGGATATTATAGACTATATGAGGATAGACCAAGTGAGCTTCCTTAGATATTATTGAGCTTTATAGACTATACAAGGTTAGATCGAGTGATCTTACTTGGAGAGTCCTTATTTTGTTTGAATTTTCTTTAACCATTCCAGACTATAGGAGGAAATGACCGAGTGAGCTTTCTCAGAGAGTCTATGATCGACCTGAGGCTATTAGAGGAATTGACAGAGTGATCTTCCTCAGATAGTCTCTATACCTTGAGGCTATAAGGGGAATTTACTACATGGTCTTCCTCAGAGATTCCATGACTACCTTATGCTATAAGTGGAATTGAGTGAGCGTGCTTCCTCAGAGAGTCTTATAATTTTGTATGACCAAACAAGTGGGGTTAGGCTCTGTGTACTGCCCAGAGGGAAGTTGGTACTTCTTGGATAGGACCATAGGGGATGGATGTGAGTACTTCCTAGAGGAATCCCTATTTGTGGTTAGCTGTTTGCTTCACTGCTTCATGTTGATCTGTGGATTGTTACTGTTGTGTATCATCCTGTTTGCTGCTTACCGTTTACTGCTTACTGTGCTATTACCTGCCATATACTCACTGACTGTTAGGCATACATCTTCGGGTGGTTTCATACTGGGGTTTATCTCACACCCTATTTGGGTCCTGCGTTTGGGCCCAAACAGATTATATTGTTGCAGGTATAGGGAAGGGCAAGCTCCCTTCGACTTCAAGTACTTGACTTGCATTTCAGCATGAGAGCATGGGACCAAGCTGAGGCTTGCGATGTTGAGTATTTTCTTATATGTTTACTTTTGTAATTTGTCTTAGTATTGTATTCAGCATTGTGACTTATTTGGATGATTTCCTAGACATATGTATCATGCATCATTTCATATATATGTGTGTGCTCCAGCTGTTTATTGTTCAGTTTTTTGCTATTTATTGTTGTTGGATATTTTCTACTTCTGTTATTGTATGTGTTTTTTACCTCCACTGTGTACTTTTCCAATGAAGGCATATTTTCCCCACTATCACACCCAAGGCCCTCACTGTTAGTCGGTGTCCTCTGGCATTTGGGGAAATGCGCTTGAGGCCATGTGACTAACCGGGTACAGGGCGCCTCTGGGTGGCTTCCGGAACTGGGGCATTCCATCCCTGATGTTTGAAGCATCTCCAATGTCACAGTCAGGGGCTGTAAATCCCAAACCAAAACTCCTTTTTTTGTTCTAGAAGTAGCCACACAAAACCCCAGGTAAAAATATAAGATCATGACACACCATGAAACTCACTTTCTCAAAAAATAAAATTTCACCCCAATGGGGACTTGGATTATGCACAAACCGAATACACCACCACTTAGAAAAAAATAATTTTTAGGATTTCTAAAAATTGACACACACATTCATTAATATATAAGTTCTCGATATATCCACAGCATCCCCCTTACATTACAACAAAAGGAATACAACCAACCACAAATTCCATAACAAAAAGAGTCTCCATAATAGGAAGGCACTTTAAATAGAACCCAAACATATCTCTACTCTACAAAATAAGATGGGTTATCATTAAAAGAGGTGTATTTATCTTTCAAAACATAGGAACAAAATACTGAGGTTGATCAACTAAAAGAATTTCTATTGGAGAATCACCCATGTATGTGACACTAATATTATCTAATTTTTTGGGGGGTGAACACTATGTGATAATAAAACCAATATCTCTATAAATATTTTCTAATGAACCAAAATTTATATATAATGAACACCATAAATAAGGTAAAATGGATCAAAGATTCCCCAAATATTTTCTAGAGGCCTTATAAAACACTACTTAATGCCCCAACCATCAACAAGATTTCAACTCAAGATGCAATATTAAGATCACTTATAAATTATGAAAAAACACACCAAATAAACCAAAACTTATAAAAAATAGAATAACAATCCACACAACCATTTCAAACAAAAATAGCACAATTTGTAACTTAAAAACAATTTTTAAAAAAAACATGGTGGGTTGTCACAGTCACCAATGGTTTTATATAGAGTATAACCCACATTCACAGTTATATACTAGTCTTGAAACACATCAACTCATGATATATCGGTAACTCAGGAATGATTCCAATCTCAGGACCTCTCCACTAACATCATCATATAACCACTATCCACACATATCCATGTGTGTGAACACCCATGGAATACACCAATGGTCAATACTAAACATTCTATATTTTTTAAAACATATCATTCAAATTAATCTGAAAATTTTGGAAACCATTCAAATTGTCACCTACCACTAGGTCAAAAACCATTTTATAATCCATGGTTAAATCTATTTCATTACGTTATAAAATAAAATCTCATGAATTTTCATCCAAAAATTCAATTTATTTCATTATAAAAAATTTCCAGTAGCTCAACGAATCTCATTTCATGTAAATAATTTGATTAATGACACACTCCTTTTCATTTAAACAAATTTCCAAGACAAACATCTGATTTCAAACATTTATTTTTCCTAGACACTAAGTTTTTTTATATTAATCCATTATCATTGAATAATTTACATTTTATCGTAAGGGGTTGGATTATAAAAATACATCTTTCTAATGTCTTCCAGAAGGCTAATTCTGATAATATTATTTCCCAATTTTGAAAAATTCAACCATTACAAATAAAACCCCATTTTAACAATATCAATACAAGTTTTTTTTAAATAGTTTTCACAATCAAAGAGGATCCAGACAATTCACAGGGGGAGACTAGTAACAATGGGTGACTTGGTCATATCATTGGCGGCCATATTCCAAATGCACCACCATCATAGAGAGTCTTATATGGCCATGTCCCCTACTCCACATATCATTCCAGGACCTATGAGCTCATAGAGACCACTATCCCAAGTCCCAATATGTATCACAAACACCAAAAAATCTACAAGAACCAAAGGAAACCAACAAAATTAGACTTTCCATTGAAACATAAGGATTAGAATGAGAAAGGGAGTATGACCCCTTCTCAGTCCTATCCCTTGATTACTGAAAGAAATACTCTATCTACCTTGATATTCCCAAGTTACAAATGGTTCTTTGAAAAGAAAGTTCCTATAAAGAGCTTCTTTCCTCTGATTCCATTTTTTCATGAACCAACCCGGGTCGACCCCAAACTGGTCACAAGACCTGATTTTTGACATGGCCCAAAGGGAGTTCCCAATACCCATAGGCTAGAAACTAGTGCTTAGAATCAATAGAGAGACAATGGAATGATTTATCCCAATGAAAATTAAAAACAAATTTTTATAAAGACAAAAAGGGAAGCATGCATGTATAAATAATCAACTTCTACATATCTATAAAATAAAAAACAAGACTATAAAATCTTAACTGAAACATAAAAACCCAACATCTCTATTTGACCCCTAGGGTCACTGTGGAATAATAAGAACAACTATCTCCCATAGAAATCAAGACCAAGATGATACCTACACCACAAGCTACAAATAAGAGAAAACTATAGGTGTGAGTATAAAAAATAGTAGGTATGCTTGGACATATCTATTCCCAATTTAATTCATTTAAAATAAAAGAAACATCAATCTCGTATTTGAAATAAAATATACAAAGTAATATTTTTCCTGAAAATTTTATTTTTAAAATTAATCATCGTCCATTTCCATTTTTTCCATTCAAAATACTAGGTTCACTAACATTAATGAATCATTAACATTTTCAAGGGGAAAGCGATGCATTCATTTCAAAATGGCACAAGAGAGTATAAATTTTCTTTATTAAAACATATTCCCATAATCCTTTAGGATAGAACTCATCACATTCCAAGAAAGACACCCCACATGAGATCACTAAAATAATCACATAATATGGTCAATTGATATAAACAGACAATAGTAACCAAGTATCTCAATCATCCATCGTAAGAAACTATATGCCAACCGACAAAGGAGGGACCAGAGAGCTCATGAATAATTCAAAACATACTATACATGTGACTCATCATGATGTAATGCCTCACCTGATGAATTCATAATGAAAAAATGCTCAATTTCCCACAACCAGTCCTGACCGAGGGGCCCAATCCCATAACAATAATAAAAACCCCCTATTATCGGCCACTAGAAGGTTCGTAATCTAACTAGTGCAGTAATCATTATCCAAAAAATCAATCGCTATGATAGGTTCTCCATGACACCACATATATATGGAAAGATAATATATTCCAACTGATTATCAAATCACATACACATATATAATATTTAACACTACACGCATCACCCAAATCACCCCAAGTATCCCTCTCTTTCCTTAAAACTAAAATATCACAAATGATTCCTTATAGAGGATCTACCATTACATACAAGTAAATGGTTCATAATGATTCTATAGTGAGAACATCCAACCCATTAACCTAAAAATGGAAAGATAATCTTCCAAGGATATTTTTCATAATAAACATTATCACAAAAGTCCCAAATGGACCTTAAGAAAATTTCATGCAACCAACATCCTTTAAAGAACAAAATATATATCCTAAAAGACATAAAAACACCCTTTTTATTTAATAGAAACTTGGAAAAAAATTACATACAATACTCACATTTCATTTTTAATCCAAAATAATTCTTTTCAAAATTTCAAATGGGCCACTAACCATCAACACAAGCCAATCCACATTTGAAAGCCAAATACACATTCCATTTTAATATAAACCCACATTGATAATCCAATTATCAAATCCAAATAATCATTTGACAAATTAAAAATATATTAACAAGGCCAAAAATATCTTTATATATAACAAAACACATGAAAAATCCAATTGGTTATTTAATTGAACACTTATTTTTCAATATTTAACAAAACAATTATATTTTTCACACAATAAGATATAAATCAAAACTGTTCACACCAAAAATTAATCTAAAGATCACACAAAGATATCTACCATATAGGGGAGTTTTAAAAATCAAGAAACCAATGAATATTAAATTAAAAAGTCAAGAGTAAAGGTAAACCTACCTCGAGCCACAAGCACTTCAACAACACAGACCCAAAAAACCCTTCCACGATTTCAAGAGCCATGATATACCAAGAGGAACCTTAAAAACCCAAAACCACCCCCACATAAATAATGGTAAACATGAAATATATGTTCTAAATACCATAATATGAGAATAACCGAAGATTATATGAAAGAAAGAGGGAGAGGGAGAGGGATAAGCGAGGAGGGAAAATACCTTAAGATCTACCCAAAAACCATGAAGGAAAAATAGATCCACACCATTATAGAAGGGTAGAGGCTTGGAGAACAAGGGGAGATCCCCCTTAGGGTCACAAAAACCCGAGGGTAGAGAGGATAGGCATTGTGGATTATCAATTCTGGGAGTGCATACTTAGAATTTCAAAAATAAAAGATCTGGGTAACTCACATGGTTTGGCTGAACACTTTACCAAACCATGCTCTAACCATGTGGAATTTACATCCCAAGAGGGGATAGACCACATGACTATCCATCATAGTTTGACACATCATATGAAAATTGTGTTGTAGCTTCTATCCGATCCAACACTTGTTGTAAAGTTACCTAGATTTGGCCGCACAGTTTTCCAAACCATCCACCAACCATGAGTAGGATACTGCAAAGCCCCAAACCCCATATTTTCTAAATGAAATCCTGAATGAACTGAGGAATATCTATAGGGTTAAAACTAAAATAAGATACACATCAAAATTTAATCCCTGTCACACCTAAAACAAAATATAGAGACTAAGATCCCAAACAACCCAAAATAGAAGATGAAAATTAAAAACAAGGTGTGGCATTAAGACATTAATTTCATCCTTTTTAAGGGAAATTCACCCCTTCCTTTTAAACCCAATTTTACCCATATTTAGTATCAGATAATTCTTAACTATTTTTTCTCTATTAAATATTTTTCAACCCTTTCGAAATGTTTTTTCCCAAAATCTTCAACTATTTTTTCAGTAAATGTTATCTTTTTAAATGGATTTTATAAAAAAATCATGGTGCGCTTAAAAGAAACTATATGGGTCATGCTCTATTTTTTATGGTTCAAATTATAGATATTGGAAAACAAACATGTCCACATTTCTTATATCTATTTTTTATTATGTATGTATGATAGTAATGTATGGTTATACTCTTAATTCTAAAAAATAAGAAAATTGGACTCCTAATGATATTTCTAATTTGGAATTAGATTGTAATGAAATGAATTCATTTCATTGTTTTTTAGAACAGAATAGATTTTAACAAATTTATTAATGAAATGTCACTCATGAAATATGGAATATATTATAACTAACTCAAAAAGGAACCCAGAAATTTAATGATAATAGATTAAATATATTTTAAAAAGACATTGAGTGTCTTTATACATATCTTAATGAATATATTACTAAAAAGTTTACTTTATTAGATGAGATTTCTAATTGTAAAAAGGGTACTAGTTATTCTCTTCCTATATAGAAAATAGTGGAGAAAATTCATTGGGTTTTACAAAAAAATTGAGAACACAAATTCACCATGATCCAAGATGATAAAGACATAATGAATATAATAATTGAGGGACTCATAAGATATCTTATGATATATGATATTACTATGAGAAGACAACATGTGAATGAGGAAAATGATATAAAAAAACTATAAAGATAATTTATGTCCTTGAAATCAATGATGAAATATCTGGAATAGAAATCAAGATTTCTTATCTTGAAAATAGGATGAACAAGTACATGAAAAATAATATATATTCTCATTGTTTTAAAAAGGAATAATTTTTAAAAAGAAAATTACAAAAATATATTTTTTTATAAGAAATTTTGGGATCATATTTACGAATGAAAATGTAAAATTTATAGACATGGTATACCAAAAATAATTTATCTCTAATCCCATTAATCTATTGAGAAAAAAATATTATCAACAAGTCTAGATTAAAAATTAATTATTTGCTAACTTAAGTGGACCCAAGATATGGGATCCAAAAACACTAGTCTGATAATATTTTTTAGGATAAGGGTCTCACGAGAGGAACCTAAAAGGGTAAATTATATATACAGAGATGGTGATCGAGACACATGTTTGGTGATCCTTTTGAATTTAAATATATTAAATAATTTAATCACGGTATTGTAACATTTAGAGATAATTCAAAAGATAATATGACTAATATAGGTAAGATTGGTTTATCCTACTCTAATTTAATTAATTATGTTTTACTTCTAATTTATTGAATAATAATTTAATATGTTTTAGTCAATCAAGTGATAGTGACTGTAAAATTATTTTGAAAATATTTTCGTAAAGTTTTAAATTCTAAAGGAAAACTTTTATTCCCTTCATATCATTTTAAAAATGATTATATAATATATTTAAACTATATTGTAAGTAAAAATATCAAGTTTTTAAGTGACCAATATAATTAATCTCATATTTGGAATTGATACTTATGTCATTGTAACATCTAATCATTTTTAGAGATAAACTATAACTAACTAGTACGAGATTTACTAAAATTTCATTCAAATATAACATAGTTATTAAAACATAACAACAACGAAATAAAAAAAATATTATTTCAAATAAAAAAAATTCATCTACTAACTCCTTATAACTTATCCCCCTTGACCTTTTTGGACCCACACATGTTTTTCATACACCTTTGTAATTATCAATGATTATACTCGATTTACATGGGTTTTTTCTTTGATCATGAAAATGAGTCATGTAATGTATTTACCAAATTATTAATGAAACGTGAAAATGAAAAAGGTTAAACATGTTTTCACTTATAAGTGACTATGGTAGGGAATTTGATAACGAATTTCTTGGATTATTTTTTTTTTGTTTCAAGGATATCATCATTTGTTCTCCGATCTTCGAAAAACATAATAAAATGGGTTTTTTTTGAAAGTAGAAATTGGGCCCTTCATCATATGTCTAAAAATATATGAAATAATTTTAATCCTACTCAATACTTATGGATTGATGTTGTTAATATTTTTTTCTTTTTTGCCTAACCATATTCTCATAAGACCCATCTTTTGAAAACCCCCTAATGATCTTTAGAAATGATAATTTCCAAAAGTAGTATTATTTAATGTAAGAACTCGGTTTTTGCTATAAAAGACTTTGGAATATTTTTTATGTTATTCAGAGCAGCGGCTTCAGACGGCGTGCGATCTCGAGCCCCAGTGTGGCCGGAATTAAATTTCCAGTGTGTTCACACTGGGAACGCCAAATAAATAAGATAACTATTAAACGGTGTTCCAGATTATAAATCTGAGTGTAGATATGGGTCCAAAATGGGGTGCTTACCTTAGGAACGACATAAAGCATGTCGGCGCGGGAAGTTTGGACCCCTCGCCCATTAACGGAACGTTAAACAGATAATTAAAATAATTAATTTATTATTTTAATGGATAAACTCTTTTATATCTTAAACGGTGGCTCAAATTGGAAAAACGAGGGCATCGTTGAGTCCAGAGCATGCCGTTTACCCTAGGAGGGGTGTAACTTTAACAGGCATGAGCCTTCTGTGAAAAATGTCACCAGGTGATTTTCGTAATTTGGCAACCTCAGGCGTTGAGTTTATTAACATTCAAACAGAAGCTCGAAATCAAATTTTGAGACCGCCATTGTGCTCGAGAGGTGGTGTTTTCCCTAGGGAAGGCTTAACCTCGACCTCGCTGAGGGTTCGGGTATGGGGACAACAGGCAGGGAGTTTAAGTTTTTTATATTTAAAAACTCCCCCCATCTCTGTTAGTTTACCACCTGGCGCAAACTATGCCAACGGAGGAGGAACCCCTCTCCTCTCTTCCATCCCTCTGGCAAGGTGGAGACGGCTCTGGAGGATCGTCGGTGAAGCGTCGGGCAACGCCCATCGAGGTAGGAGGTTACATTTTGTGTTTTTGATTCCGCATTTACCTTTAACTCAATTTCATGCATCGAATTGCTGTCGAATGGTCGAGCGAAGGCCATTTTTGGTTAGATCTCGATCTGAGGTTTTCAATGCACCTTCAGGATCGAAAATCCGAGTCCCGGGGCGTCCTTGGTGGCCCTAGGGAAGTTTACGGCTTTTTTTCTATGGTTTTCCGGTGGTCCAGCGCGGCTGTCCGGCGAGCGGGCGCGGCGGCGCGGAAGGGGTCCAAGCGGAGGCTGCATTTTGGAAGCAGCGCGGCGTGGGTGTTCGGCAGTCGGGTGAGGCGGCGACTCCAGGTGGCGAGGCCGAGCCACCGGAGAGCGACAACCTTAGGGTCGCGGCGCGCGACCACTGTGCGGGGACAAAGACCCACGTCTAGCGGGTCTTCACGCGGCACACCGACCGGCCCCACGACGATCGGTCTACCGTGGACCATGGGTTAGCGCTGGGCCGCGTGACTATGCCGTGGGACAGGGCGGGCCGGCCCAGGCCTATCCAGCCCAAGGGGATCCGTCACCTATTCAGACACCCGTAATTTTCATTACAGGTGTCTGTTTTGTGTGTCGTTCGTGGCAGTGTACTCTAGGCATCGAGGCATACTTTTTGAGAAGGTCTTGGGAATTTTTAATTCCCAAAATGAGGGGCCTCTGAGGCGTGTCACACCTTTAAGTAGTCGGCGTTTTTTCTGGGGTTTTGTTTTGGGAGGCGCAGACACATCTGATGTCCGTTTTGAGCACCGTCAGTGGTGTTGGGACCCTGGTACCGAGGCGATGTTTTCCAAAGGACTTTCAGGTGTTGAAACCGGATTTGAGGTGTGGGCCCCACATCCCATCTTTCGAGCTGCGTGTGGGGCTTTACAACTTTTTCATCGGACGTCCGTTCGGGGCGTGCGAGCAGTCGATTCTTAGTGTTTTTCCGAGGGCATTGCATTAGCGCAATCTACCCTCTTTAATAGCGCATGGTGGTGCGGGCCCCATGAGGGAAATTTTGGGAGTTGGCAGTAATTTCTAGCTTTATCACCGGGTGTCCCTTTTGGACACGTGAATAGTCTATCTTGTGTACTTTTTCGATAGGATCGCAACGGTGAGATACGTTCGTTGTGATTTGGGACCGGGGTGCGGGTCCCATGTAGAACTGCTCGTGTGTGGTACGATGAACTGCATCTTTTCTTTGGATATCTGGTGCACTCATGTGAGAAGTCCTTTTGACGTGTCTTCATGAGGGGATCACAATGGTGCAGTGCGCCTGACTGTTTTCGGGGCCAAGGCTCAGGACCACGGGACGCCGTTCGGGCGTAAAGCGTTGTCAGATGAATTTTATGTCGGATATCCATTGGAGGTGAGTAGATAGTCTATCTCGCATCTTTTTCCATGAGGATTACAATGGAACGAACCATATGGATGCGAGGATCCTCATTCGAGACCTCATTTAAATTTGAGAATATGAAGGGTGATCTGGTGGCAGTTCTTCTTGCTGTGTTCAGAAGAAAACCCTTGGCATGTAATCGCGTGCACTCTCGTGTGAGTGAAGTAAATGTTTGAAGAGTTGTAGTTATTTGTGCCTAGGCCAATGAGGTGGCATCTTAGAGTTGTTACGTTTTCTCCCTTCGCATTGACGTTGGGTGTCGTGTGCATGATATCCTTTGGGATAGAGATGTGGTATACTCTAGGAGAATATGGTAATGTCTAGAGTTACATGTGGTTGTTTGTACCTGGGAACATTTGTGAACTTGTTTGGAGTTGACTTGAGGCCACACGTCATGTGGGCCCCATGGGTGTGTCGTGATCTGCTTAGCGTACCCTTGACCTCTCGCGACATAGAATGTCCCTCTGTTCTCATTTTTTGACCATCCATGTTAAGTTTCCCCCTGGTTCTTTTCTCGTTTGATTGACCATCCGTGTTGAGTTTCCCCTGGTTCTATTCTCATTTGTTTGACCAGCAAGATTGAGGGGTTTTCCACTAGTTCTGTTCTTGATGGTTTGTGCAGTAAATTTTCTTCATGTTCCCTGGTAGAGTTATTGTGGATTCGGTGTGACCAACACATTATGCGGGTACCAATCCTCTACTCAAGAGGTTGCTTCCAGTAGGTCTGTCCAGGAGGTTGTTTCTAGCAGGGCTGTCCATGAGGTTGTTTCGTGCAGGGATGGCCAGGAGGTTATTTCCAGTAGGGGTGGACAGTTGTTCCATCCAGCAAGGATGGCCAATGCGGTACCATCTAGCAGGTATGACCAGTGGGTTGCCATCCCGTAGGGATGGCAAGTATAGCAGTGTTCACCAAGTAGTACCATCCAGCAGGGATGTCCAGAGCGGTTTTGGGTTTACGTATAGCGGGGCTGGGAAGTGGTCCTCGATGTCAGGTTTACCTCCAGATGGGCTTGGAAGTGGTCCCTGATGACGGTTCTGATCCTCCCTCCAGTGGAGTAACATTTTACGGGACTGGGCATTGGGACTCATCAACGACTTTAGACGGTTATCCCTCCATTGGATTACCCTTTTCAGGACTAGATAGTGTGGCACCCATTGACTTTTTATGTGTCTCCCTCTAGTGGGAACCCGTCGACGTCCAGGGATTACCCTCCAGTGGGGCTGGCAGGGGGTTTCCTGTCGACTATGAGGAGACCTCGCGACTGTGGGGCAGTGACGAGGTGTGGTTTAACGTTTCCCCAGAACTCTCAAGTACGAGAGGCACTTTCTCCACCAAGACGCACCCTTGCAACGCGACCTAAAACCATACGGGTGAGTCAGTGTCGCTCAAAGTGGATAGTGTCAAGGTATGGTGATTTGAGCCCCTTGACTTGCAGTTCAGGGTAGACGTGCGAGATATTGGGCATCAATGGTGTTTACTGCTGGGACTGTTGGCTACTCAATTTATTGGGATGAGCTATGGGACGGAGATCCCCTTATGATCTTGTTCGGGCTTCTTGACAGAGCATATATATATGTATACCTTGTTCCTGTACCCACTTCTTGGGTTTTCGATAATCTATTTCCAGGAGAGGTGAAGACGCGCAGGGTATGCCACGTGCTTTCCGTGTCTAGCTTCTTGTGGGTAGACGAGTCTACTCTCCTGCTATAGGTAGCGAACACTCGACGAGAAGTTCATCTTCTCACAGTTTCCAACTCCATGTGTCTGGATGAGTCTACCTACTTTCTCATGTTGGGTTGAGCTGGACTCTCTATTGTTAATCTACTGCACTTCTTGTTGTACCCTCTACTGCACTCTCGGTTGTACTCCTTTACATTTCACTGTTCGATCTACTGCTCACCCTCCGGTACCTACTTTGTTACTCCCTCGAGCCTTCGAGGTATCCTACTGAGTATTTTTATACTCACCCCTTCTTGTGCTTTACCCGCACTTGGGGTGCCCTTACAGATGATAGACAAGTTTTTCGTGACATCAGAGGAGATTTGGAGTTTCGGAGCATGGACCACGTACAGTGTTCGTAGACTGGTTCCAGGTGTGGGACTCTCCCAGCTATTTTACTTTTGTTTACCTGTTACTGGGTTGTGGCACTTTTCTGGTTGGGTGCGTGTTTTGCCCTTTTTTCTTTTCAGTTTACCTTCAACTATTACTTTGTACTATTTAGAGTTCGATGCAATTTTGTGGTTGTTTATAACAGTTGAACTTTAATTTTCTTGTCTTTTCTTTTACTCTGCACTTCTGCATTGAGTGGGCTATGTGTGTGTGTACAGGTACTTAGGAAAATGCATCCTCAAGTTGTTCTGCCTTCGGCACTGGTCGCCAGCCCTAGGCCTATGAAGGCGGGCTTGGGGTAGTTGCGTCTCGAGCCCGGGTAGGGTCGGGTCATGAAAAAGTGGTATCCGAGGTGTTTTGTTCCTTGGGGAATTGTTCGGACATCCCTAAAAAGGATTGGTTGGGATTTAGGGAAACCTGGTTAACGTGTCTCGAGAGCGGCTCTCAGGCGAGGGAGTCCAGTGATGGTGTGGTGGCCGATGTATCCATTCACCAGGACCCTGATAACCCTCTTGTCGACTTGGCATGCTGAGGCACGTGTTGCAAGGAAAATTGGTTGTGCATCACATAGGATTGAGTATTTGACTTTCCTTCTTGAGTCATCTCCCAATTGATGATACTGTTATATACTTATATGCTCATCTGATCACGAAACTCCTTGATAATATTTAGGATGTCTCTGCGAAGATAGATAGCCAGGATACCATCTTTGGTTTGTGATGATGACCCTGTGAGCTACAAGGCCTCAGTCTAGGACCAATCATGGGAGTCCCTTTATTTGGGTGGGCCGGTAGCAGCACCCCCACCTGTTGAGCAACAGACAACTTCAACAGAGCAGACTGAGCTTACGCGCAGGTTGAGCGTGCACCGTGATTTTTAGTGGCAGAGACCACTGATTTTCGGTGATGAGCCAGACCCTCGGGTGTCAGAGGTTTGGATGGAGATAGTGGTTCGCCTTCCCAGGCTTGTGGAGACACTGTAAGATCTTATGGTGTCTTTGGCCGCCAACCTTTTCTACAGAGCATCTTGGCGTTGTTGGAGTCTGGTGACTCAGTTTCATGATGAGTCATCACTTTCGTGGGGTGACATTCAGTTGTTGTTTCATGAGGAGTTTTACCCCTCCTTCTTATGCTCCGTTCGGATTCAGGGGCTCCTGCAGTTTCAGCAGGGAGAGATGACGGTGGCCAAGTACGAGGCTAGTTTCGAAAACCGTGCACGCTTTTACCCGGACTTGGTCCATGACGGCAACTTCCGAGTGTGGGAGTTTTAGCAGGGTCTCCGCCAAGAGATTTGGGCTATCATAGTACCCTTGGTCATTACCACTTATGTAGGGGTGCTAGATCAGGCGCTGGTGAAAGAGAGATTCATGTCTTGTTCTACACTTGGTGGTGGCCATAGGCACGATAAAGCCGAGACTTCTGTCACAGCTAGAGAGCATCAGAAAGAAGAACCTCGACGCAGGTGGCTTTCTGACAACCAGACTCATGGGTGTGGTCGTACACCACAGTGGAACCAGAGGGCCCCAGTACAGCCCGGAGAGAGTCAGTTCTATGCTTGCGATGGGCGAGGTCCCCCTGGCGCGGGACTGCCCGACCAGGCGCAGTGAAAATATCGGGCAGGCAGAAGGTGCACCACTGCGACAGAGGCAGCGCATTGATTGGAGTAGCGCCCAGAGAGGTGGTGATAGCAGAATAGAGGGAGGAGCTAGTACTGGGGGACGGCTTTACGAGGGATTCCCATCCTCACTAGGTGGTCCATGTCAGGCTCCGGGAGCTGACAGTTGGGACCACAGACAGCTGCGAGCTTTGGATGTCTACGATCCCACAGATCATGAGGTGATAAAAGGTACGCTCTACATCTCTTCCACTTTTTGTTGTATAATTGTTAGACTCTGCGTGTGAAATTATTTTTCTCCCCACTCCTTGTTTGAGTTGTAACCCGGGTGGTGCGGGGCGTCAGTGTAACCCTGTGTTGGTAAGGTAAAAACGTGTGGGACCTTTTTCTTTAGTCGATAGTGTTGACTCCTTCACTCTCTGAGCCTGTAAGTGAGTCTGGGTCATAGGACATCGACTATGAAACCTTGCGTGACTAGATATCCTTGTGTGTTTCACCATATGGATATTCTGGAAGAGGGAATCACTGGGCCTTGTTCCAAGTGTGGGTGGTGATTCCAGTCGCGACATGCGACATAGAGGTTCGATCGGGTAGGTAAGCTACCCCCAAGAGCCTTCAGGCCGTTTGAGACCGTGAAAAGGGATGGTGAGGTTCCCTTCCACCATGCCCTAACCCCAAAGTCTGGAGTGGGTGCATGATGTCTCCTGCATGGCTTACCTGAGGAGATGTGTGCGTACTCTTATGCACGTCATCGGCAAGGGAAGACCTCGCATGAACAGATGAAATCCTTGGTTCTTGTGCAGTTACGCATGACTGTGCAAGAGTTCTTCTGGGTATGGGAGAGCTAGGTGTCGGCTCAGTACCCTGAGTTTTCCCCTGGTTTTGCTTTTCGGGGATGAAACACTTTAAGGAGGGAATTATTTATGATCCCTGTTTTTGCTATCAAAGTCTTTTGAATATTCTTTATGTTATTCCAGAGCATCACCTTCAGACAGCATGCGATTCTGATCCCCAGTGTGGTCGGAATTAAATTTCCAGTGCGTTCATACTGGGAATGACAAATAAATTGGATAACTCCAAAATGGTGTTCCAGATCAAAAATCTGATTGTACGGGTGGGTCCGGAAGGGGGTGTTTACCCTAGGAATGACATAAAGCATATCGGTGCGGGACGTTTGTACCCCTCGCCCGTTAACGGAACGTTAAACAGATAATTAAAATAATTATTTTATTTTTTTAATGGTTAAAATCAAGTCTATCTTAAAAGGTTTCTCGGATTGGAAAACCGAGGGAACCTTTGAGTCCAGAGCGTACTGTTTACCCTAGGTGGGGTGTAACTTTCACGGGCGTGGGCCTTTTGTGAAAAATGATGCCAGGGGCGTTATCGTAATTTGGTGGCCTTAGGAGTTCAGTATAATAACATTCAAACGGAAGCTCATAATCAAATTTTTAGACCGTCGTTGTGCTCGAGAGGTGGTGTTATCCCTAGGGGAGGCTTAACCTTGACCCTGCTGAGGTTTCTGGTATGGGGCCAACGGGCAGGGAGTTTATGTGTTTTCTATTTAAACACTTCTCTCCCCATCTCTGTTTGTTTTCCACCTGGAACAAACTCTCCCAATGGTGGAGTAACCTCTCTCCTCTCTTCCATACCTCCAGCAAGGTGGATACGGCTCCGACGGATCGTCGGTGAAGCGTCGGGAAATGACCATCGAGGTAGGAGGATACGTTTTGCATTTTTGATTCTGCATTTACCTTTGAACTCAATTTCCTTCATTGAATTGATGTCAAATGGTTGGGAGAAGGCCATTTTTTGTTATATCTAAATATGAGGTTTCCAACTCCCCTTTCGGATCGAAAATCCGAGTCTCGGGGCATCCTTGGTGGCCCCTGGAAGTTTCCAGCATTTTCCTTAGTTTTCTGGCAGTCCAGCGCTGCGGTCCAGCGAGCGGGCACGGCGGCGCAGCGGGGGTCCATGCAGAGGCTTCATTTCGGTAGCAGGGCGGCATGGGTGTTAAGAAGCCAGGTGAGGCGGTGGCTCTAGGCGGTGAGGCTGAGCCTCCAGGGCGCGACGAACTCGGGGTCCCGACATGCGACCCCCGCACGGGGACAAAGACTGGTGTCTCGCGGGGCTTCACGTGGAAGGATGACCGGCCCCATGAGGGCCGGTCTACGGTGGACTGAGGGTCATCATCGGGCCTTGAGACTGAGATGCGGGGCTGCGCTATGAGCCAGGCCAGCCGGCGCGGGCTGACCCACGCCGGGCGGACCGGCCGGCCCAGGCCTGTCCAGCCCAAGGGGATTCATCCCCTCTTTAGATGCCCGTAATTTTTATTACGGGTGTTCGTTTTGTGTGTCATCTGCGGAAGTGTACTCCAGGCATCGAGGTGGACTTTTTGAGATGGTCTCGGGAATTTTTAATTCCTGAAACGAGGGGCCTCAGAGGCGCGTCACACCTTTAAGTACTTGGCGTCTTTCTGGGGGGTTTTTTTTGGGCAGCGCAGACACATCCGATGTCTGTTTTGAGCGTCGTCAGCAGCGTTGGGACCCTAGTGCTGAGGAAAAGTTTTCCAAAGGGTTTTCAGGCATTGAAACCGGAGTTGAGGTGTGGGCCCCACATCCCGTCTTTTGAGTTCCATGCAGTGCATTACAACTTTTTCATCGGATGTTTGTTCGAGGCATGCAAGCAGTCGATTCTGAGTAATTTTTCGAGGGCATTGCATTGGCGTAATTTGCCCACTTTAATTCCACACAGTGGTGCGGGGCCCACGAGGGACTTTTTGGTAGTTGACGGTGATTTCCAGCTTCATCACTAGGTGTCCATTTTGGAAAAGTGAATAGTCCATGTTGTGTACTTTTTTAAGAGGATCAAAATAGTGTGATCTGTTTGTTGTTCTTCGGGACAGGGGTGCGGGTCCCATGTAGAACCGCTCGTGTGCGGTACGGTGAAATGAATCTTTTCTCCGAAT
This sequence comes from Viscum album, assembly GCA_963277665.1. Taxonomy (NCBI): domain Eukaryota; kingdom Viridiplantae; phylum Streptophyta; class Magnoliopsida; order Santalales; family Viscaceae; genus Viscum; species Viscum album. The sequence goes on along the minus strand of OY728146.1, from coordinate 1,671,108,667 downwards.
ATCAATTGTACTCAAGTGAGTAGTCCTTTTGACATGGTTTCCCAAGTGGGTCACAATGATGCAATGCACCTGACTGTTTTTAGGGCTGAGGCTCGGGAACATGGGACACCGTTCGGGTTTAAAGCGGTGTCAGATTACTTTTACATAGGATATTTGTTGGAGGTGAGTAGATAGTCTATCACAAATTTTTTTCTGCGAGATTTACAATGGTATGAACTGTTTTGATGTGAGGAGCCTCAATCGAGACCTCATTTAAATGTGGAAATATGAAGGGTGCTCCAGTGGCAGTTCTTCTTACTATGTTCGGATGCGAACCCTTCGTGTGTGATCGCGTGCACTCTCGTGTGAGTGAAGTAAATGTTTGAGGAGATGTAGTTGGCTGTGCCTGGGCCGATGAGGTGGCAATTTGGAGTTGTTATGTTTTTGCCCTTTGCATTGAAGTTGGGTGTCGTGTGCATGATAGACTTTGGGCTATAGATGTGGTATACTCTGTGTGTATACGGAAATTTCTAGAGGTACATGTGGTTGTTTGTACCTGAGAATTTTTGTGTGATTGGTTGGATTTGAATTGGGGTCACACGTCGTGTGGGTCCCATCTGCATGTCGTGTTCTTCTTTGCGTACCCTTGTCCTCTCATGTCATAGAGGGTCCCTCTGTTCTCATTTGTTTGACCAGCTGGATTGAGATTCCCCCTGGTTCTGTTCTCGTTTGATTGGCCAGTCGGTTCGAGTTACCCTTGGTTCTGTTCTCGTTTGCTTGACCACCTGGGTTGAGTTTCCCCTCGTTCTGTTCTCGTTTGATTGACCATCCGGGTTGAGTTTCCCCCTGGTTCTGTTCTAGATTGTTTGAATAGCAGGGTTGAGTGGTTTTCCCATGGTTCTATTCTCAATAGTTTGGCCAACGGAGTTTCTTCGTGTTCCCTGCTAGAGTTCTTGTGGATTCAGTGTGACCAACACATTACACGAGCACCGATCCTCTACCTAGGAGGTTGTTTCTAGCAGGGCTGGCCAAGATCTTGTTTCCAGCCAGGCGGGCCAGGAGGTTGTTTCCAGCAGGGCTGGCCATGAGATTGTTTCTAGCAGGGGTGGCCAGTTATACCATCCAGTAGGGATGGCCAGTGTGGTACCATCCAGCAGGGATGGACAGTGGGATACCATCTAGTAGGGATGGCTAGTACAGTAGTGTTCACCGAACAGTACCATCCAGTAGGTATGGCCAGAGCGGTTTCAGGTTTTCCTCCAGCGGGGCTGGGAAGTGGTCCCTGATGTCAGGTTTACCTTCAGCTAGGCTAGGAAGTGGTCCCCGAGGATGGTTCTGAGCCTCCCTCCAGTGGAGTACCCTTTTACGGGACTGGACATTTGGACTCATCGACGACTTTATCTGGGTCTCCCTCCAGTGGATTACCCTTTTTGGGACTGGGCAGTGTAAAGCCCGTCGACTTTTTCTGGGTCTCCCTCTAGTGGGAACCCGTCGACTTCCAGGGATTACCCACTACTGGGGTTAGGCAAGTGGTCACCAGTCGACTTTAAGGAGACCTCTCGACTACGGGGCCGTGATGAGGTGTGGTTTGACGTTTCCCCATAACTCTCAAGTACGAGGGGTGCTTTCCCCACCAAGACGCTCCCTTGCAACGTGACCTAAAATCGTGTGGGTGAGTCAATGCCACCCAAAGCGGATAGTGTCAAGGTGCGGTGATTTGAGCCCCTTGACTTGATGTTTGGGAAAGACGTGCGGGATTCTTGGCATCAATGGTGTTTACTTCTGGGAAAGTTGGCTACTCACTTTCTTGGGCTGAGCTACGTGACGGAGATCCCCTTACGACCTTGTTCGGGCTTCTTGAAAAATCATATATATATATATATATATGTATACCTTGTTCCAATACCCACTTCATGGTTTTTGGTTACTCTCCTTCCAAGAAAGTTGAAGACACGCGTGGTATGCCACGTGCTTTCCGTGTCTAGCTTCTCATGGTTAGAAGAGTCTACTCTCCTGCTATAGGTACTGAATACTCGATGATAATTTCATCATTTCACCATTTCCAGCTCCTTGTGTCTAGAGGAGTCTACCTCTTTTCTCTTGTTGGGTTGAGCTGGACTCTCTACAGTTACTCTACTTCACTCCTTGTTGTACCCCCTACTGCACTATAGATTGTACTCCTTTACATTTTTCTGTTTGATGTATTGCTCACCCTTAGGTACCTTTTTTGTTGCTCCCTTGAGCCTTCAGGGTATCCTACTGTGTATTTTTATACTCACCCCTTCTTGGGATTTTCCCGCACATTGTGTTCCCTTGCAGACGACACACAGGTTGGTCGTGACATCAGAGGATCTTAGGACTTCGGGAGCTTGAACCACGTATGGTGGTCGTAGTTGGCTTCCATGTGTGGGACTATCCCAGCTGTTTTACTTTTTTTTACCTGTTGCTGGGTTGTGGCACTTTTCTGGTTGGGCAGTTCTTTTTCCCTTTATCCTTTTTAGTTTACCTTCAGCTTTTACTTTTTACTGTTTAGAGGTCGATGCACTTTTGTGGTTGTTTATAAAAGTTGCACTTTACTTTTCTTGTCTTTTATTTTACTCTTCACTTATCTATTGAGTGGGTTGCATGTGTGTGTACAGGTACATAGGAAAAGGCCTCCCCGAGTTGTTGTGCCTTCGGCATTGGTCGCCATCCCCTGGCCTACAGAGGCGGGCTTGTGGTAGTTGCGGCTCGAGCACTGGGGGGGGGGGGGGGGGTTGGTCGTGACATTTAATGTTTGGGGTTGTAAATTATTTATTCATAATACCAAGGATGGTAAGGGAATTTTTAACCCCAAATTCAATAAATGTGTCTTTATAGGGTACTCAAACTCAATTAATGACTACCGAGTTTTTAATAAAAGGATAAATATCATAAAGTATTCAATTCATATGAAAATTGGTTGAGAATATTCTTAAACCATATACTAAAATTGATAAAGATGATTTTAACCAAACTATTTCATCCTTACCTAAAATTAAATATTCTAATGTAATTTAATATGTTCTAAAACCACTTAAAATTTATTACCCAAGTCCTAGGTTCAATCTAAAGACTACCCCCTTGAAAATATTATTGATTAATTGCAATATATAAATCATACTATATGGTTATTATCAAATTATGTTGAATATTGAGGTTTTATATCTCCCCTTTAACATCAATCCCTTGATGATTATATGTTTTATTTGAATTGGATACATCCCATGTAAGTGGAGTTGAACTAATTTCAAAGGAGAAATATTTAGTCTCTCTTAGAATGATATGATAAACATCTAATTATGGAACCAAGGGAGTTTTTCAAAAAAAACATGACTATTATGGAAATATCATCTATAAAGAGGTTAAACTTTTTTCCAAAGGATATATTCAAGAATAATACATTGGTTGGGGTAAAACATTTTAACCTATCTATAAATAAAATCCATTATAATACTATTTCCATTCACCACACATTTTAATTTTAAAATTTTTCAAATGATTCATTAATTGTTCAAATCTATGTTGATGATGATTGATTAACCACTAAATGAGGATAATATTAATTTTTAATATATATATATATATATATAATATTCATGTGATATATTATTCATAAACACTATTTTAGTTCATTTTACACTTTGAACATCATTTAACATTATGATTGCAAGTCCTCAAAATACACTATTACATGGTACCTTTTTGAACACCAAATAAAATACCCAATGGTAATTATTTTATATTAATATTTAATTTTCGGGATTCTAATTACATTTGGAACAATTCATAATTTTGTAGTACTTGAAGATTCACATTGTAATACAACCAAAATGATATTTCATTTCAACACATTATGGAAATAGTAAACTGAACAATAGCCCAATATAGATATTGTAGCGGACAGGATCCAAGCCCAATGATTCTCAAAATTAATCTTAAGATAGATGAAATAATTTTAAATATTTAATACAATAGATCATGAGATAATTAGTATGTTTCAATGGATTTCTAGATTTTCCAAGGTAGAGATAGATTTCTTGGCCAGGTTCTGTGGCCCCAGAAAATAGCCCACCATTTCAATAATAGCTTACAAAGCAAAATTACATATAGGTAGAAGTTTTATAGGAGGTTAGGAGATATCCAGGAATCCATTTTAATTTTCTATGGTACACTCTATTTCAGGTATCTAGAGGGTAATTTCATCACTTCTGTTTGGTGGATGCAAGTTGGCTTCCACTTCGGGTCAAGAGTGGAAAAGTCTAAGTTCCACAAGCTTTCCACCTCCCTAAGACTACCTTTCTCATGTGAGATGACTTTCACTATTAGAGGCTCGACCCAAGTCTCCAAAAATGGTTATTTAAAGCAGTGTTGTTGTAATATTTAGGGATATTTGGTGTTTTTTTATTGTAATGTTATGTTGCGATTTTTTTGTCTCAAGTTTTCCATTCACATGTAAGTTGTTCTAATTCATCTTATATTCTTAATAAAAGTTCTTCTCATACCATTATTCTATTATTATTAATATCACATTGATACCATTAGCTCATGGTGTGAATTTATTCACACCAATCATTGTGAAATTATCACACATTGGTGGAGGGATCGTTATTTCATTGTTTTTTACTTCTTCAATTCTTCCCTCATGATTCTACTACCTACTTCCATTGAACCCATAGAATCAATTGAGGGCTAAACCGCTTATGGGTTGATAAAAGAGAGTAGAAATGGGTTGTATTGGATGTTATTTCTCATTCCATTAATACCTACTAACTTCTTTTAATTGAGATTTTTTTCAATATCTTTAAAATTCTTCGTCATTTATTAATTTTAAAGCATCACACTTCAAGTTATAACACGAACGTTTAACTTGGAGTTCTCAAAACATAAATCCTCAAAGTGTATTGGTGATTAGTAATAGATTGTGTTGGTTTAAACTAGAAAGTGATGATTTTTGTTTTTATCTTATTAAATTAACCCATATCAAATATAATAAATGAAATATTTGAAAAAGGAATATATCCAATCCAACCCAAGTGATAACATTGGATAAACTCTTTATTTTAAATTAAATTGACACAAGTCTTTTAGTTTTCTATTAAAAATATGTAAAATAAACCCATTTTTTCCACTTCATATACAAAAAAATCCATATTATGTACATTTCTCTAGGAAACTTATTAGGTCTCTAAGGATTCGACAACCGAATATTAACTACAAGTGACCGCTTAACCTTAAAAAAGGGTCAATCTGGGCGAGAAATTTTTTTGTCTCTATTACAGGGGAACCAAGTAATTTATAATAACACTCATTCTATTCTCCCCCCATTTATTCTATTCTCACCCAAATTATCTAATCGGTTACCTTTCTTGTTTTTGTTTTCTTTTGTCACATGATGCCTACACCCATGACAAATCAAACTGTCTAGTTATGGTGGATAATACTATAGTTGGGGAGTCAAGTACACCAAGGGACTCTATCCATTAGTTCCTAATCTTTCTAATACTCTAGATTTAAGAAAAAGAACCCATTTTAATGGAAGTTCTTCAATGAAACCAACTCATAATCCCAGGTGGGAAACAAAATGTAAATCCTAATGAGGCAGCCCCAAATGTGGGGAATACATTCGGTCAAACCATGAATGACTACCTCACTCCTATATAGACCAATGCCCCCTAATGCATTAGACACATTTACCTAGGATATTCCAACTACATCTCTAAACCCAATGTCTTAATAACCTTCTCATATTCCATGGAATAGAGTCTGATATGCCATGCCTTCATGTTAAGGAGTTCAGTGACATTATAGAAACCATGTGTCCTCCACATCAACTAGAACTAGCTAAGATGAGGATCATTACATTTTATTTAAAATATTTAACTAAAAAATGGACAAACAATTATATAACATCATCTATCAACTCTTGGGACCAATTACAAATAGAATTATAAAAAAATATTTTCCCACAACAAAACAATTGCACTTAAAAACAGAATCCAAAAAAAATTAAAATGATGGAGAGTCATTCTATGATACATGGGAGAGGTTCAAAGACACCCGAAACATGTTTCCAGACCATGGTTTTTCTATTCCTGAATAAGTGATAATTTTTAATGAAGGGTTGGTTATGGGTAAAAATAAAATCATTGACAAGATGTGTAGTGGGACCTTTAAAAAAATCCCCAAATGATGCTTACGAGTATCTCGAAAGCCTTGACGAAAGAAACCAAACATGGGGAATATCAATTTATTCTGAAAACCCACAAATAACTACTGGAATGCATACATGTGGAGAAGAGGAAAGACTTAGGTCTATGCTCACATCACTCACTAGGATGGTTTAGGACATATAACTAATAAATATACATAAAATTTAAACCAAACCCTATTTCCACAACTTGGGACAAACATGACCACAAAATAGACAAATTCCCAACCATTCCATCCATCAAGGATGTTATTCTTAGAGGATCACCTGATGAAGTCAATTACCTAAACTACCAAAATACACAATACCAAAACACTTTCAATTCTATGTTTGATGACTAACCAGGATTTTGTTGGAAAGATAACCAACAACCCATCCAACAACATAGTCAGTCACAAGGATCAAACCCCTACCATTCACAAAATATTCAAAACCATAACCAGTTCCAACCACAACGAGTCCATACCAAGTCCTGCCTATCCAATAAGGACAACTAATCCACCATCACAGGCAATAACCAATCCAACAATTAAAGTATCTTCTTAGGATATATCAACCACCATTATCCCCTACCCAATATATCCCTCTACCAATAATTGAAGAATTGTGTAAAAAATTTGAGAAAATGAACTTAAAATTCTCATTAATTATACATGAACTACAAATCCGGAAAATCAAGAAGGCACTCATGCCTACTCAGGCGATACCATCCTCAACTTTATGGGGAGAGTCAAGTTGCACTCAAACAACTCATAAATAACTAAAGGTTGTGATTGTTTTAAGAAGTGGAAAATAAATTTAGAAACCTTAAAAATAATTAGAAAACCATATTATGCTTCAAACTCTAATGAAAATTAAAATGAACCACATGATCAAACTGAAAAAACTGATAACAAAGTGAAAGAAATAACTATTTAACAAATAATCCCACAACATGCACCATTTCCTCAAGGAATGAGGGGAAAACATTACTGAATTGAGTGAAACATTGAGGGAAATAATTTCACAATTCAATTTGACCATTCTAATACTTGATTACATTCAAACCATTCCTGCATACTCAAAATATTCTATGATCCTTTGCACATTTAGTAAAAAATTCTCACATAAGAACCAAATCATTATGGTAGTAAATTTTTGCACAAAAATTCAAGGAACCCCTCCAGCAAAGATGAAATAGATAGAATTTCCTTACATAAATGTTTAACTAGGAGAGCGAAAAGTTTTCAAAGCCTTGTGTGACCTAGGTGCTAGTCTCAATATCATTCCCTATGTTGTGTACTACTAGTTAGGCTTGGAAGAGATCCAACCCACATCTATCACACATCAACTTACTGATTGAAGAATTAAGGATTAAAGGAGGATTTTAAAGGATTTTATTGTAATGGTAGAAAAAATCAACCACCATTATGGTTTCATTGTCCATGACAACAATCCAAACATAGGAAATAAGGAACAAGCTCGAATCATCCTTATCCATCCCTTCCTTGCAATAATCAATTACTCTTATCCAAGTCTGAAATAGAAACATGAACTTCACCTTTGGAAACATGAGTCTAGAGATAAAAATCTATAATGAATGCTCGCAAATAGGATATGAAGAGGAAATTCATGAAGTAAACATGATAGGAAGCATTGATAATAAATCCATAGAACATCAAGGAATATTTGAGGAATGTTTAAGCCAGGATGAGATTAATTTCCTTTGTTAACATAAAGTATGTTTATCTCATTGGCTATAATCACTTTTATATTACTCTTATGATGAAATATTAAGACCAAAATTTAGTGAAATCTTTCATGAAAACACATTTATGGAGACCACTCTAACTCAATTACCTAACACTCATCAACCAAATCTAGTAGCTAAAACTTTTACATGTGGGGAATTAAACCAATATGAAACTAAAAAAAGAAATTAATCTTGAGCTAATGTCCTGATCTACTGCTAAAATTCTGAACCAACTTGATCTTGAATTTAAAAAACTTCATATTCCTTACTAGTGGGAAAATGAAACACATCCTATTATCATTAATTTCTCTGTTGAATCCGATCATGAAAGGATGATTTTGGATATCCTTAAGAAACAAAAGAAATCCATTGGATAGAACATATATGATATTCCAGGGATTATAACACTTATTAAGACTCATAGGATTGTCCTAGAATAGTATTCTAATCCATGTCGTCAACCTCAACAACGACTCAATCCTAATCAAATGGAAGAAGTGAGAAAATAACTTCTGAAATTGTTAAAACCTGGTATCATCTATCACATATCTATGAGTGAGTGGTTCATCCCAATCCAAGTGGTTCCTAAGAAGGCCGGAATCACAGTTGTAACCAATAAGGATAGAGATATTCTTCCAACTAGGGCGAGTAGTGTATAGAGAGTTTTCATTGACTATAAAAATCTAAACTCATTTACAAAGAAATAACATTTCCCCTTACCATTCATCGATCAAGTCCTTGAGAGAGTCACAGATAATGTATTATACTATTTATTTATGGGTACTTAGGGTAAAATCAAATTGAGGTCTCCCTGGTGGATCAATGGTAGAATGAATTCACTTGTCCATTCAGCACCTTTACTTTCAAATTCATCCACTTAGGGTTATGCAATGGCCCTAGAACCTTCCATCAATGCATGATGGGAAACTTCTTGGGTATGGTAGAGGATTTACTAAAGGTATTCATGGAATAATTACTTGTGTTAGGTGATAAATTTGAGGGATGTACGAGGAATGTGTAGAGAGTCTTGTCAAGATGCGAAGAAAATAATCTGGTCCTAAACTGGGTGAAGTGTCAACTCATTGTTATAGAGGGACTAGTCCTTGTCCATATTTTCTTTGGTAGGGGTATTTAATTTGATAAATGCAATGTTCACATCATTATTCACCTTCCATCACAAAAAAATATCAAGGAAGTGAGGTCTTTCTTAGGAATTTCTTGTTTCTATAGAAGTTTCATCAGAAATTTCAGCTCTATTTCTCAACCACTTTATTCTCTAATAGTGAACGATGATCCATTTTTATGGATATAAAGCTGGGATGAATCATTCTCTAAACTCAAGTCACCAATTATCTCACCACCTATCATACAATATATAAACTGAAAACTTCATTTTGAGCTTATGTGTGATGTTAGTGACAATGATGTAGGAGCGGTCTTAGGAAAACCATGTGAGAAAACACCATGTGTCATTCCTTATGCAAGAAAATTTTTAAATGATGCACAAATCAACTACACCACCACTAAGAAGGAGTTAATTGATGTTGTTTTTGACATTGAAAATTATAGGTCCTAATTCTTAGGATCCCCCATCACTGTGTTCACTGACCATTCTACACTAAAATACCACTTCCATAAAAAAGATTCTAAGGCTAGACAGATTAGGTGGGTCCTTCTCTTACAAGAATTTGACCTCAAAATCAAAGAAAAAAGGTGTTGAAAATGTTATAGATGATTATATATCTAGGATAGAATTTAGTGAACAACTTTCTCACCTTTATGTGTCTGATTCATTCCAAGATGAACGCCTATACTCTGTGAGTGACTACCCTTGGTATGCCGACATAGCCAACTTTTTTATTATAGGAGTCATTCCAAGATTATTAGGATCTCAAGCTAGAATAAAATTCCTTTCTGATGTTAGACACTATATGTTAGATGATCCATACCTCTATAAGTTCTATCCTAACCAAGTCATTGGGAGGTGTGTCCTAGAATCTATACAAGAGTGCATCATTAAATTTTTTCATAGTGAGGCGTGTGGAGGTCACTTTTCATCTAAGAAAAAAATTTCTACGGTTCTTCAGTGAGGTCCCTTCTAGCCCACCCTCTAAAAGAACTCCTACATTTTTTTTCAAATTTGTCCTATGTGTCAACAACTATGGTTCATAATAAAAAGGAATCAAATTCCACTCACTAACATTTTAATGATTGATCTTTTTGACTGATGGGGAATCAATTTCATGGGTCCCTTCCTAACCTCTAGGGGATATCCATACATTCTTTTAGCTATTGATTATGTCTCAAAATGGGGTGAGTCCATTCCTAAAAAATAAAATAATCATAAATTTGTGATTAGATCTCTAAAAGAAAACATCCTCTCTAGAATTGGAATTCATTATGGCTATCATTAGTGATAAGGAAAATCATTTTTGTAATCATCCATTCTCAACACTCATGGAAAATTATTGAATTTCTCATGAAGTTTCCACTACTTACCAGCTACAGAATAATGTTCAAGCTGAGTTTTCCAATCAAGAAATCAAACAAATTCTTGAGAAAATTGTTAATCCATCTAGGAAATATTGGTCGAGTAAACTCTTATATACTCTTTGACCCAATCTAACCACATATAAAACCATTTTAGCAATGTCCCCATATAAGTTGGATTATTTAAAAGCATTCCATTTACTAGTTTAAATTTAACATAATGTTTTTTTGGAAATTAATAAACTGAATTATGACCTCTCAATGGCCGAAACAAAAAGTAAATTAGATCTCGATGAACATGGAAAACTTAGGATGGAGGCTTATGAAGAATAAAGGATAGATAAAGCTAGGGTTCAATCCTACCAATCTAAAAATCATAAAACTAACCACATTGTACTCTGAAACCCTTTTTTTATAGATCTAAACTTCATTTATTCCTGGTAAAGTTGAGGTTCAGATGGTTGGGTCCATGCATAGTGAATAAGGTGTACCCCCATGGGGTTGTAGAAATTCAAGATCCCACAAATGGTAAATCCTCTAAAGTTATTGGTAAAAGAGTCAAAATATTCATTGAACCATTTAAAAAAAATATTTTGATAAAGACTTGTCTGAACCATCTTTCGATGATGAATTAGGGGTCTAATTCGAGCTAGTGACATTTAAAAATGTGTTGCATGGGAGGGAACTTGTGGTTTTTAGGTTTCTTTTCATTGTGATTCATCATTATTTTTCATTTTGATAATTTTTTTAAAAAAATTACCTTATACTGTTGACATGTTATTCTTTTCTGATTAAGTATAGGTATGAAAGGGGAGCACCATATTCATTTGTGTCACGTGGTGTGATCCCTGAGAATTACCTTACCAAAAAATTTTAAACGAAGACAATGTATCATAAGTTTATTTTATTTTATCTTTCTAAATGATAAAATAAAAATAAAATAAAAAAATAATAATTATAAATTATAAATAAAAAAAGTACATGTCGTACGTCATGGGGTAAACCTCATCAAAACCAGCGAAGCCACGGGGAATCAAACCCGGGACTGAAGGGATAAAGGGGCACACACGTACCACATACCTATGACTTATAGTGATTCTTTCTTCTCTAATTTTTTTATATATACTTATATTTTACTTTTTTATCATTATATAAATATATATATATACATATATTATTTTTTTTGTTTTTTTTGGTTTTCCTTGTTCCACTATGGAACTCTGTCAGTGACATGGATATCAAAGTATTAAATTAGAGCATCATGAATATCAACTTCAACCACAAGGTGACTTTATTCCATGATTCTCAATTTCAATTTCCTATTTTAACTCCTCTCCTCTACCCCTTCTATGTTTTCTTATCTTTAAACACTAGGGATATTGTTATTCTTTGTGGTGGGGTCAAAACAGAAAAAAATAATTATGTGTGCATAAAAAATGTGTGGAATGAAAATTTCATTTAACTTTAAACATGGTAATACAATTTTAACGTTTGATACTTAATATCAGATAATATAGTATGCACTAATTTCGATTCAAATCCATGTATAATTTCATGAGAATATATTTTGGAATGTGTGGTAGTCTGATGTGATATTTCATTATTTAAATTTTTATCCTAATAAAAAATCACATGGCACATCCTCTAGATTGTGTGGTCTTAGGTTGAGTTCATCGGGTCTACTAAATAAATATCATAAGGTTGTTTATCATTTTAGTTTTAAGATGTGTATTCAATAAAATAATAAAAAACAATAAATTTGCACGTAGAGCAATGAAATTACCTAATGTGTGGATTTCGACACTTGGAGATTGTAACTCTATTATTTCATGGCCCAAAGTTGTTAATTTTCTCTCTATTTGTGGTAATTTGAATTTTTTTTGACTGAGTTAAATCGAGATGATGCCTGAGTATGTGGACATCACTTGGTGTCCAAATGTCATTGATCCTGAGAGTCATCAGCAATGTCTCACTACATGGGTTTATTATATTTAGTGAAATTTCAATTACCATAGAAAAATTGAAAAAAACTAAAATTGAAAAAAATATAAAATAAATAAAATTGAATACTCATATTAATATTGAAATGTGATTCCACATGGAGCTTCCATCATTTTCCCCTTAAATAAATATAAACACCCATGTCTATAGCGATGCACAACACATCATCATGATTAATTGATATTGGATGAAATATGGTGATGAATTTGAAAAAAACAATGGGATTGGGATCGAGATATGCTTATAAAAATATCTTATATTAAAATATTTTTATGGGTTTCATGATTTTTTGGTATAAAGGTTTTCGGTGATCATTGTGTATTAAAATGTTTTTGGAAAATTGAATTTAAATTTCACATTTTTTAGATACATTTTTCTCGGGACTAGAAAAACTCAAGTTGGGGGTGTGATTATCCACTGAATGAGGATAGTATTCATTTTTAATATATATAGTATTCATGTTCCTTATTATTCGTAGACACCATTTTAGTGAATTTTACACTTTGAACATTATTTCACAATATGATTGTAAGTCCAGCTTAAAATGAACTATTACATGGTACATTTTTTGACACCATATAAAATACCCAATGGCCTTGATTTTATTTTAATAATTAATTTTCAGGTTTCTAATTACATTGGGATAAAATTCAGACTTTTGGAGTACTTGGGGATTCACATTGGAAGACCCCTAAAATGGGATTTCATGGAAACACATTCTGGGAAAAGTATACTGGACAATATCCCAACAATGGGCCTGTAGAATCCAGGATCCAAGAACAATGATTCTCAAAATTTAACTCCAGATATAGGATATCATTTTGAACATTCCATACAATAGCTACAAGAGATAATTATGATTTTTTAAGAGAGTTCTAGGTGGCCCAAGTTGGAGATAAAATTATGGGCCATATTCTATGACCTAGAAAAACATCCCACCATTTCAATTATATCATGAAAAACAAAATTCCGTTGGGGAATAAATTTTACAGGTGGTTAGGAAACATTAGGGGATCAATTTTATTAATATATGTTCCACTCTAATTCATACATATAATGGTACATTTTGATGCCTCTATTCAATGGATGCAAGCTCGCTACCACTTCGGGTCAAGAGTGGAAAAGTATAAATTCCACAAGCTTTCCACCACCCTAATCCTACCATACCCAAGAGGGATGAAATTAAATATTGGAGGTTCTACCCAAGGCTCCCAAAATTTATATTTAAGGTAGTGGTGTTGGATTATTTAGGGATCTTTGGTAAATTTTTTCATTGAAATGTTATTCTGCAATTTTGTTGTCTCTAGGTTGTCTTTCACATATAAGTTGTTCTAATTCATCAATGTTTCTTAATAAAAGTTATTATTCTCATATTATTCTATTCTTATTAATATTAAATGTATACCTTTGGCTGATGGTGTTAATTTATTCACACCAAAACTTGTGAAATTTTCTCACAATAGTGGGGTGATCATTACTTCATTGTTTTTTTTACTTCCTCATTTCATCCCTCATGAGTCTACTTCCTGCTTCCATTGAACCCATATCGTCAATGTAGGGATTACACGCTTATGGGTTGATCCAAGTGTGTAGAAATGGGATGTATTGGATGTTATTTTTCTCTCCAGTAATAACTAATCACTTCTTTTTATCGATAATTTTGTTTGAAGATATTTAAACTTATTTTTTCCTTTTTGAATTTTAAGGTCCCACACTTCCAATTCTAATTCTAACATTTACCTTGGAGTACTCAAAAAAATGATCCTCCAAGTGTATAGCTGATTAGTATTAGAGTGTGTAGGTATTAAACCATTACATTATTATGTTTTTTATCTTACTAAATGAACCCATCTCAAGTATAGGAAATTGAAATAGTTGAAAAAGGAATGCATCAAATCCATCCCAACTAATAACCTAGGATCAACTCATTCATTTAAATTGAATTCACTTAAGTATTTTAGTGTTCACTTAAACCTATATAAAAGAAAACCATGTTGGGCAATTTATATCAAAATTATCCATATAATGTACGTGTCTTTAGGTTACTTCATAGTTCTCTAAGGATTCAACAACCCAAGCTAAACTACAAGCGACCGATTAACCCTAAAAACATGGGTAAATTTGGGTAAGAACAATTTTAGTTTTTTCCTAAATAAATAATCTATTTGAAAAAAAAATTTGGTTTAATGAATAAATAATTTTAAATTAGTCTTATAGGAGAAGTCAAATTGTTCATTGGTTTTCAGGTCTCAAAAATTTATGATGGAACTTTTTAAAACTAAATTAATTATACAAATGAACTTATAAAGAAGTTTGGAATTGATTGTGTTATGGAAATTAGAACACCCAGGATTATAATTTGTAATTTAATATTGGATAAATAAAATAAAATTGTTGAAAATTAGATTTGTAGAAGGATTATTAGAATACTACTTTAGCTTACTGTGACATGATCATACAACATGTTTAGTATATAAGTTTTTACTCATATAAAATAAAATCTAAAGGAATATAATTTAAAATATATAAAAATAATGATTATATATTTAAAAATATTTGAAACCATAAATTATGTTCTCCAAAGGAAACATATTTTCAACGTAATTTTTATATGATCCTAATTTTTGAGGTTTCCAATTTCACAGTAAAAGTATTAGTGGGAATTTACTTATATTAAGAAAATCTCTAATCTCGTGGAGTATTAGGAAGAAAACATTTATTGAACTTTTTACAATTGAATCAAAATATAAAGAATTTGGGAGTTGTTTTTTCCAAATAATATGGATGAAACACACTCTCTCATACATTAAGATAATAAATGATCATGTCTCCATAAATTATGAAAAAAATTTAGTGTGATTGGTATCTCTAAAAATCATACCTAATACTCCTTCACTAATAACATTTATCTGAGAGACTATTTTATCCATGATCACTTTCAAAAAGGTGGTATCATTCTTTATTTTTTTAAACCAACATTTAACTTCCTAAAATCCTCACTAAACCCATTTATATTGATCAATTATACTTTATTAAGGTCATGTTGGGTATGAATAGTTTATAGAACAAATATATTAACCTAAGAAAGCATGAAAATAATTTTTTTTATTTTTTTATTTTTTTATTTTTTTTTCAAAATATAATATATATATTTTTAAGAAAATTCTTTTTGAAATATAATTATGTTTATTTCAGTGTGATAATTCAGGAAAAAATGATCCCAATAGATAGAAACAAAGGGGATATAGTTTTTTAGTAGATGACCTAGTGTTTAATAATTTGAAAAGGGATATTTGGATTTTGAATCTAATATTTACCTTAATAATGAGTAGTGGGCCTTTACTACAAACCTGATTTGACACTAATGGGGAAATTTTTATGGTTTATTAACATAATATTTTCTAAAATATAATTATGTAATTGATTTTATATTTATGTCTTTTATTTCTTTAGTTTTGGTCATTGAATCCTCATATTTATAATCAATTATTTGTGGTTGAGTGAATCTTGTTAATACTATAATAATATTAGAAGAGCACCCAATTTATATATTTATTTTCAAAATTTTATTTAACTAATGATATTAATCATACATTACCTGACAATGTTTCATTTATCTCTAAAACTATATTTTTTAAATGAAAAAATTCTATTTATTTTTACTTGATATTTATTGAAAAATCATATTTCTAATGTTTTTTCAGATTTTCAAAACTATATTTTAATCTCCCTTGAAATATCCTAAATAGTTTTAAAAGTTGTTTTAAATTTTATTTAATTTATTTAATTTTACCCTAGCTATAAATCATTTTTTATTACCTTATAAGAGGATGAATCTTGAAAATCATGGTATTGAAAGAAATACTGATAGTATTAAGAGAAATATCTTATAAATATATTTATAGAAATCACAGCTATTAATTTTTTTCTATGTGTATATATCATTTTTTTGGATTGAAATTATTGTAATTATGAGGGAGAAATATTGTTGTTATATTGATAAAACCGGTGTTTAATTTCTTTATTGAGATAATCTTTTTAAATCATATATTTATTAAAAATAATTTTATGAATTTTATCCTCTTATATTAATGTTTTTTCACTTATTATTCTTGTGTTTGTGATCATTATGAATGGAGGGATTTTTTTCTTCTCACCTTGATTAATTTTAATGATAAGTAACACCCTTTAAATTGTCTAGTGATTTCATTTGAGATGTTAGAAGTTTTATATTTCATGTGTAGATATTAGTTATTGTAATATCATTATGACATAATGTTATAATTTTTAAAGGGACTGGAATAATCCTTGAAGAAGTATCATTGTGCCTTTTAAAATTTTAGAGTGATGTTCCTAGATATTTTTAATGAAAAGATGGAAGGTATGAGGGCATAGATCTATTTAGACACCAAGAGGTAGATTCAGATTTTTGGTTCGTAGATGTCAGCTAGCCAGTGGTAAATATATTATTATACCCTACTATAAAAATTTCACGGACCAACTAGTGGAGGATAACTAGTCTTCTAGTGTAGAATTAAAAATTCACCCCTCAAATGAAAATGCTCACTAAATATCTATTCAGATCTCCCGAATTTTTTTGGTGGGATCCCATAGGATATCCATTTAAATCTATAACTTCTTGAAGAGAAAAAAACCATTCCAGCTACCAAGTGCAGGATACTTGGTATCTGGTGATGTTGGGAGATCATCTCTAATGAAAAATATATTAATGGTATAGATGTCTTCATTTTGATCTCTCTTGAATTAATTATCCCTGGTGAATTTTACAATATTTTTTAATCATTTTTAGGATATATGTTGACCTCTTGGTGGCCATGGTAACCAAATTTCTCAGTAATTTTACTATTCTAATGTGTTATGGTTGCTAAAATTATCTTAATTGTTCACAATTTCTATGTCCTCTCTCATCCAATCAAGTTTGTTATATTATTAAAATATTATCCTTACTATACCATCATTGTCACTATCTTGTAGTTTTTCTTCTAATTATTTTGAGATAATTATTATTGTGCCTAAATATTTTTGATTCAATAAGTCTTATATTTATTTATATTTATTCAATTTTGTTGATCACTAAGTTTAAATTGACGGAATCAAGTATCTTTCCATAACTACTAAAAGGAAGGTGAATATTTTTCTGTAATATTTTTAGTTACAACCATAAAAAATATATGGTTTATTTTTTCTAGTTTTGTTCTATAACCTTTAAAAAGGACGTTATATTTCCTATCTAGACCTCCATTAATGAAAAGGGACTAATACATTAAATATTCAATCCATTAAGGTGGGAGATGTAAGGGATATTATTTAGATATTGTTGAACTTACTTAAAATTTAATGTGAATTATTTACATTCCAGACTTTTATTTATCAATCACTTATATTCAATTAATTAAATAATCATGTAATCCATAAATATTATTAGTCAATTAATTTTTAAATCACTCTTTATATATATCTTTGATTTTATATTTTTTTATAATTTTTTTAATTATTCAATTGCACATTCTATTTTGTTATAAATATAGAATTTTCATTAAAAAAAAGGTTTTAATTATCTTCAATCTTTCAAAAATATGTTTTCTGGTATTTCTGACATTAATTTTATATTTTTTTAATGGAAAATTCACCCCCATAAATTTTACCCTACACTAACCTACACCATTAACTCACAGGTTTCATTCACATGAAACGAATCCCACTTTTCATTCATATCTCAGTAAACCATGCTAAAATTACTCATACTTGTCTCTTATTCCATGATCTTAGGTTTTACTCCATTAATTTTAGGTTTGGAACTCATATTATATCTAAATATATGTTCAAGTTCTATGACATTGGTATAACTAGTTAATTCAATATGCATTTCTTCTCATTCAATTATTAAAATTTCTAGAACATCACCTTCATGTACTCTGACCCAAGGTTCAAAAGTCTTAGATCACTCTGGTGTATCTTACATGGACTAACATCATGACTCTTAGTGGTCCCTGAAATTGTCAAAATTTTCATCGTTCTAAAAATTGTATTCAACTCAACTTGAACATTGTCAGTTGATTATTTGTTCTAAACATCTATTCTTTAGAAATTTATTATATTTCAACAATACATTCCAATTTAAGAGAATAATACATATTCTATTGACTTATCACATGTCATTATATAAAAATCTGAAAAAAAAAATTTCATCATCATATCTGAAAAAAATATGAATTAGATTTATATAGATTTTTAACCCTTTCTTTGGAACCCCCATGGAAATATGAAAGTCTTTTAACATCTTATTGGTGGATAAATTCTACAATATTTAAATACTATAACTACATTAGAATATCCAACCCTATTGATACTATTAAACTTATGTTGACAAAGTAAATTACATAGTTACCCACATCAACCAAAATTTCCTTAGACATTTAGGAATGTACCCTTATATTTTTTTAATTTTCGGTTAATTGTTGATTCATTCACTTAGTAACATTATAATGCTCTGGTACCTTAGGTATAGTCCTTTATATCCTTGTTCTTTTCTTTTGGAAAAAATTTTAAAAATATATTCCAATGTACTCAACAATATTATATTACCTTAAGAATTTCTTATTTCTACCATTATTCCTTTCCACCATGAATTTACACTAAAAAATCATTTAAATAACCTTGATTTATTTTTCACAAAGTAAATTCATAATTTCCTAATTATATAATCAATTAAAGTCACAAATTATTGTGACCCATTATGAGAGTGGACTAGATAAGGAAGAAAAACATTCGTGTGAACAAGAAATAACTTTTAGGATCAAGGATTCCTTCCATTCAAGTTGAATGATACTGTTCTCTAATTTCCATGTATAAAATTTTCGAATCGTCCAATATCATTATTATCAGGATTAATTTTAACCTTTATAGTTATAATATTCATGTTCTACTTACAAGGTTCTCTGGGATGAAAATGAAAAAACTATAGAATTTTAAAAGTTGTTACTTTAAAAATTATTTCTCCATCTATTTTTAATCCAGATACATAGTTCCATCATTGACACATCTGACCACAACTATCTATCCTCATGTAACATTCCCTACTCTATTTATGAATCTTTTCCCAAATCTTGCTTCATACCAAAAATTAATAAAAATAATGTTCTTTCATAGACACGGTATGTGTTAGACTTATTTCAAATTCAAGCATGTCCAATTATAATTCCATATATAAAAATAATCATTCCTTAATACTTAAAAAGCATCATTGAAAACCAAAGTGACTATTTTTTAGAATTCAATAAAATAATTCACTATATATACTTGTTCCACCATAGAATTGAATTACGTAATGGAATCAGGGAATCATAATTCTAATGCAGTTTTGATAGTCAGGAATAACCTACTACTAACTTCCACTAAAAATTTAGAAAAACATTAACATTCATAATCATCACTTCTATAGTTCACCCTTCAATTCTTGATTTCTTTCTTAAGATTATATCTCTTCTCACAGTTCTAACATATGGGGTCTGATCCCGGTTGATTTACATCAAATCCTCCCCATGGGATTATCTTTTGAGTTTCTTCATCCTCTTAAATGAGTTATTATCTTATAAATTCAACATCTAGTGTTTCATCCCATTTGTTCTTATACTTTTATCCATATGATATTTTCATTTATAATCATATCCCTCACATCCTCAAACATCAAGTTTGTTTTCCTAAAAAGATTTTTCTATTGTAGTTATCATCACATCCCAAGAATCTAAAATCAACTATAACAATGAATATTCCAACAAATATTCAAAAAACATGGATTTAACTTTTTCGAGCTAACACCAGATCATGCTAAAAGTGACACATGATCTGTTCCTTGCCTATCTTTTTTTGAGCTCATATTAAATAACCTCCATATAATGAACAATTTTTTGAATGTGATTGTATTCTCCTATATTTTTATTATAACTTAAATTATATCTATTATGATCTTAACCTCCTAGATGTTAAAGGATGCATAATAAGATAATGATATCATAACTAACCCATATTCTTTATATCAAACCATACCTATTTTTATTAATACAACTTCTCAAGTTTAAACCCCATCAATAAATCCTCAAGATCCTTATAAATGTGATAGTCCCCTATCTCTATTCTCTTGAACCCAATGTCTGACCCATATGAACTGTAAATTTGGGAATTTACTTCTTATGATTCCATAAATTATCATAATAGTAAACTCTTAATAAATTTAAATAACATCCATAAAATAATTTATAAACATGTGTATGTTACCGAGTGAGTGTAGTTGATCCCAAAACCCATCATTAATATCACCTTTATGGGGCATCACACCACCAATCACCAGAAGATACACTATATAACTATTTCAAAAGTGGGAAAAAGTACTAGAAATTCATTTACTAGAAGATACCCCCAAAACATTTTGTATACCAAAACATAGGATGAAAATTTATCATACTAAATCATCATATAGATCTAAACCTAACACACACTCAAGATAAACTCAAAAATTATCATTGAAGAAAAAGAAAAGAAAAGTTAATAATACAATGAATTATGTGTTTCAGATAGTGATCCCTACAACCATGGGAAAACACTATTTCATTTTCATTCATTTAGAATTTATAAGAATTAAAATAACACTGTAAGAACTACCAATTATATAACTAATTATAAGTACATTTGTAATTTCATTATCACATGTGTACTAAAGGTCCCACCCCCTTATAATAAGTCATGAATGGTTAATAGGTATAACTAAATTTTTATATACATGGAAGTCCTGAATTTATCAGGGTGAATTCTGATTACCTTTAACAATTCAATCTGCAACCCCCAAATTCTGGTTAATTGTTTCAATAAACTCTTACAATATATTTGAAGACCCTAAGATTCCATCAACTATCTCAAAAAACCTATGAGGAGTGAATAAAATGTATCATTATCTAAATACCCAATAAAAGCTTTGTTTGAAACGTCCATTCACATATTCTAGACTAATAACCAGTACATAGTACTTCTGAGAATGGTAACTCCCATATTTCATGTTGCCACTAGCATCTTTCTCTAACACTGACTGAATAGTCCAAATTAAATCCTAAATATTATCATTATGGTTTTCTCATGAAATAATAAATTACACTTCATATTCCCAACATTTTATTTGATGATTAAATTCATCAATCATCAATATTTCAATTAAAATATATTTGTACAGTATTTTATTATGGATCTATAATTTTTTATAAATATTGATAAATATATTTACTTATATATAAGCATGTATACACATAAATATGTGTGTTTTTTGTTGATATTTATATATATATAATTCATAATATATATATATATATGGAATACATATATATTTTATATATATGTGTATTTTGTGTGTACACACAGACATAGACACACTCACACACATATATTATTTATGATTTTTATGTATACATTATATACTTTATAATGTATACATTATATATATATAGTTTAAATTATGTTTTGATAAGTTTATAAATTAAATTTATAGTTTAAATACTTTATATATGTATATATTATACTTTATATAAAAACATTTTATACTTAATATAATACTTTATATATATAATTTTATACATTATACATCTATAAATTATACTCCATATATATATACTTTATATATGTGTATTATATATAAAACTTACCCTTTTAAATGTTATCAATTATTTGTTTGAATATTAGGGGTCTCACCTCCTCGTGTCATGGTTTCAAATATTTAGTTAAGAAATCTAAAAATAGAAACAATATATTTTATAACCCATAGTATATAAATCCAAAGGGTTTTTATATCAAAGAAATCATGGATTCTTTAACTCATTCTTCCATGTCAAAGATAAGATCAGGATATTTAGAAAATCCCAAGATACAGTTGTTGAATTTTATTATAGAGGATCTTGTGGTTCATATTCAATTAAAGGAGAAAATATCAAATAAGATATTTTGGTTTTATTCCATTTATATAGAGAACACCAATGTTGAATTTAAAGAGCTATTGAAATCCCTAAATAAAATCTATAGGTATATCCCAAAATCTTGGATGTTAGGGTGTGATATATTTTCAATTAGAATTTAAATGAAATTGAGCTCCATGAACTAATTTTTTTCTAATTTTTATAATTACATTGATATTTTACAAATCAATAAATTACTCACTCGGGAATCAATTTTTACATGGTGTGTGAAAAAAACTCTTGGTAGAACCTTGAGATTAATGGACGGATTTATTGTGAATAGATATTTGTTGGGCTTGTTCTAGAACTATATCACTACCTATCATATCAATGCCTCATCTGACCATTTCTAGACCCTTCTTAAATGGTTGATCACAAATAGGGACAATCCCATGTAGTTTACCTTCCAAAAAATGTGTATCAATAATCCTATGTTGTAGTATTTACTATTTAAATTCTAAATCAATGTTTACAATTGTTGTGGAATTAGAATTATATATCTTATAAAGTATATTATTATTTCTCACCTTAGGTATTTGAATAAAAATTATTCTATTTACAATTTTGGGAATATTAAACTCTATTAAATTTTTTATGATGTGGAAGAATATTCCATTGAAGACAAACCTTATAATTATAATTGATAATATTGGTCTAAATACAAGCCCCACCTTACTCTTAAGATGAATGAAAATATTATTCCAAAGGAAAGGCGCACCTTACTCTTAAGATCAATGAGGATAAATACTTATAGAGTAAATTATTAAAGATAAAATGGATTAAATAATACGATTCTAACAACATGTTTTTTATAATTTAAATAAAAATAATTTTTCAAGGGAAATAATGTACTCCACACTTCCTCCAATGGATCCATGTAATTTAATCAATAAAAAATTTGAAAAGATTTTTTAATCTTAAAAAAATAACTATGAATACATTAATTTTAATGACATGTCATCTCTTTTTAATGATACTTTTTATATCTTTAATAACCAAGATAACATTTTTCACTCTATCATGCCCTCATACTAGAAAATCAGAGAAGCTGTTTGGAATTCAAATGTAAATAGTGATCCTATTATAAATGGTTACTACATTTATTTCGTTGAAATATGATTTAATATAAAAAAAATATGTCATCTCATCCATTTTAGACTTATTCCTTAAAATTATTATACCTAAATCCATTGATAGATCCAATATTTTTCTTATTCTTAATATTTTTCACCCATTTACTTTTTGTGGTTTTAAGCATATCAATCCCTCTACATTCATTAGTAAGTTATACACTAAATTTTTAGCTATAAGTATTGAATTTCAAATATCTAAAAATATTACCACGGAGAAGGTATATTTTATATAAATGAAAGACAATAAGGAGAAAATTATATTAGATAGGTATATAGTTCACTAACTAGATAAAAAAGTTATTGAATCAAATGTGAGCATTGTATTTTTATATTAAAAAGGCCTTTGATATATTACTTTTTAAATTCATTCATTTGAATCTGATTAAAATTTATTTTTTCTATCAAATTTGATGATATTTTAATAAAAACATTCAGGCTTATATTATTTTTGTTATGTGTAATTGAACATGTTATTCCTGTTATGACCAGGAAAATGTGTTAAATCAGGAAACCCCCTCTCTAATTAATTTTTTTTAAAAGGTTGGGGATGAAGCCTCATTTTATTATTAATGCAAAGAAAAGACCTCTTTTAACTAGGTAGAGGGAGACCCATTACATAACCCAAAGGTCTAGTGGTCTTATATCCCATTACATAGCCCATAGGCCCAAATTCTAGGCCTAAGGCCCATTCTATGAATTTTAACCCAGCTGCTACAGTGCCCACAACTACTACAGTACCCTGCCACCGCTACAATATCTTGTCGCCGCTATAGTACCCACCGATCAACAGTACCACCATTTCTACAGTACCAATTCTGCTACAGTAACCTACACCCCATAGATTATGATGTTTTTATCATGAACCATAGACTCTTTTTATTGAGGTATTTTTCAAGATTTACATTATGGAAATTGGATTTTACTCACACTCTCACCATGATAGTGTTGATAATATTATTGTTCATATAAATATAGGCTATTATTCTATAGGTCATGAATTTCCTTCCTCTAAGGTAACAAAGATCTTCATATAAATTGATTAATTATAAAAAATCACTATTTTAGTGGACAAACAATAGCTATCTCATGAAAAGGATATCTAGAATTATTCTTCAACATAAGGTTATATATTGTTCCCCTATTTTACATATGGGTTCTTTTAAATAACACTATTTTCATGATCAATCACTACTCTCACATCCAATATCATATTTACTCTTTGTTTTCATCTTTGAACGGAAAATGGTTAAATATGAGTGAATGGATCATTAAAATTAAAAATTTATTATATTATATACTTATTTACATAATGGTTATAACCAATATTAAAAAATATATCATCTGGATTCTGGAAATAATTATGGTTGGATTCTTTTATAGATTATCCCCCACTTCAAATAATTAATATTGGTCAACACAGAACTGTTAATGAAATCCTATATAATAATGCTCATTGGGAATAAAAGTATCCCAATGATTATAGAAGGATAATTCACTAAAGACTTGGTGGGATTGTAAAATGGGTTATTACCTCTATGAATCTTATATTTGATCCAAACACCAAATATAATAATTACCCTCCCTAAAAATCTCTAATAGAGTTCTTTGGAGAATAATCATCTCACTGAATAATCATGCTTCTAAATCTATCTCATCCATCTTAGATAATTATCTTAGGCAGATTAAAAATTCAACATGGTGTTTATCTATTAATTGAACCTACATTATTTACTCCCATACAGGTTATTATAGTTTTTCTATTTAAATATAACTTGAATTATAAGAAAGACCTAATGATAATGATATTTTTTTATAAGATCTTCTATATTTATCTTCCATTTCTAGAAATACTAATATTATTTTACATTTAATAGACTTTTGTATTCCCCATTTTCCAAAATAATGGGGTTAATCCTAGTCATTTTATATTTTCAAACTCCTATATGAAATATATATGGATATATTTTATAA
The DNA here is from genome assembly GCA_963277665.1 of Viscum album. NCBI lineage: Eukaryota > Viridiplantae > Streptophyta > Magnoliopsida > Santalales > Viscaceae > Viscum > Viscum album. The sequence goes on along the minus strand of OY728146.1, from coordinate 1,671,083,119 downwards.
ATATTTTTATTTTAGGCCTCCTCGTATTGATTTAATGATTCAAAAAAATTCACCTCTAGGTTAAGAAGTAATAATTCATTAATGGAGGGATTAGTTTTTTCCAAAATTCATTGAGTAATTTCATGGAAGATTTGGAAATATTTAAATAAATATATTTTTTATGATTATTTTACTCTTATTGAAAGAATCAATTTCTTATTATCTATCATACTTACCAATAGAGTTATGGATTAAACCTATTTTTTTCTTTATATTAATATATCAACTTGAAGAGACCCACACTTTTACTAGTTTTTTTAAAAGGAAATCTGAACATAAAATGTTGTGTAGAGTATTATGTTTATTGTATTAGTTTATCAATATTTAGAGTGGTAATAACCCTTTAAATGATGTTTTTGGACTTGGATTGAGTCTCAGAATGTGTTATGAGCACTGATGGGGGATAAGAAGTGGGATTAAGAGGCATGTGAGGCGCCTGGAGGTCACTATAGATTAGGCTAAATTGTGTTTACCAAGGTCTAATCATTTTGGATATCCTTTGGGATCCAAAAACCATATAGATACTTATGGTTCATGGTCAATGAATAGGGAAAATAGCAAGGGGCCAAACTCAATGTGGTGGTTGGAATTTTTCCCCAGTTGAGCTTAGCTCCATGGAAGGACAACATGTTGTAGTTAACTAAATGAGGGAATTTCATAGGGAACGGTTCCTTGAGGGTTTTCCTATATGAAATGGAAAGTGAAGGGGGTGGACCTATGGATATGGGTTTGGTCATGTCGAGAGCTTGGAGGAGATGGTTGGGCACTCTATGGCATAGAACAAGATGTGGTTCCCTATGTGTTTTTAAAATATTTAGTTGTGTTCCTTTATCTCCTACTATTTTTATGGTATATGGCCCATTTTTTCATCTCCATAATATTTTATGAACCAAGGTATTTTCTATCCATTCAATAATTCAGCACCCTTAAATTAGAGGTGGGTTTTCATTTTAATTTTAGGAAATATTCGAGGAGATATCATCTCTTCTGTTCTTTCCTTCCCCTACACTTCCTATTGATTAGCCTTTTGATTGAAGCATCGTTGTTATGATTTCTCTGGGTATTTCCATAGGATCAAGGTGAAAAAAACATGATATGATTGTAATTTTTCATGTAATTGGTATAAGATGAATTGAGATGATGATCACACATCAATGTGAACTATTTTGTCAAAGGTATGTTACCCAGTGAATTTATTTTAGGTTTTTTTTTTAAATTTGGTGATTTTAGTTATTTAATTAGTTCTAAGTGTTTGGTTTTTTTTCCAAAATGGTTTTGAGAGTAAAAAACTAACCTTCACTAAGTTGTTGGTCATTTTTCTAATGTGGTGAGGTCACCTGGTATGTTATTTTAAAGTTTTCCAAATTTCATTAAATATAAAATTCATTTTAATTGTTTATTTAAATATAATTTTATTATAAATAATCAATTTGGATGTTTTGGTATGAGATAGTTCCTCATGTGGATTGATTATGTCAACTTGATGTTTTATGAATTTGAGAAAGATTATCTAGGTTTCTCTTAACATAGAATAACTCCATTGGTGCGGTAGGTTGTCCTTTGAGTATTTTCAATGTTATTTGAATTTAATAATGTGATATGTGTGGTTTTTCCAATATGGGTGATTGAAAAATTTTATGAAATAAATTTTTCAAATTTAAACATAATTCTCATGAATGAATTGAATAAAATGAAATGTCTATTGGGGACATTGTGCACTATCTTGATAACTCATTCGTTGATGGTCGAGGCCTTAAATATAATTATATAGCATGATATGAATGGACACTAAGGATTTATACATTAATAAAGTAAATGAAAATAGAGGACCTTAGTGTATGTTCTATATATTCCTCCATGTATATGAGTTCATTCAATTAGTAATGAGTGGACTAAGTAGGTCGTGACAGAACAATGACATATAAACGAGTGTTTGACTAGCTAAGAAAAAAAGGGGGAAGGTGAACCTCACACTAAGAGAAGTGATTACCTATGTGGGTAGATCATATATCTATTGATGAATCATTTTGTTATGATGATATTCATATGGTGGTTTAGGGGAGGGAATGGTCTTAAATCCACCTCTATTGTGTAACCTATTTACGAGGCTAATATTTTCGTGCTATGATTATGATGACATCGACGGACAATATTACCTCTATGTGACTGACTTGGGCCCAAGTAGTAGAGTTGTGATAGAGAAACCCAAGAAGGTTTTCTTGCCACTATGAGACCTAGGATATCCAAATGGGTTCCTCAATAATTCATTGACCCTAGAGAGGGTGCATGTAGAAATTTTTTCGTAGTTATGGGTCATTCATTTGGGAGGTAGATCTTGAATATGTGAGATGGGTTTGATAATGTGACCATAACTTATGATATGTCTTACATGAGATATTTTGATATATACATATTGCTCATCCTTGTTTCATATAATTTATTGGATGTTTAGGATTCCTAGTATCCAGCTTGTATACTAAGTGTTAAATGGACTGTGTAGGGTCAGCCGCTTTGGAGTCAGTAGTTATGCCTCATTCTTATGGTGTAATAATTTAATACCTATAGGATTTAGTTGTTATTATTGATATTATAAATGACCTAGGTCCAGGCCCCATGGAGTGGTCAGTTATGACTAATATGATAGAAACACTAGGGTCAACCCATAAGGAGACAATGATAACTCCTGGTGATATTGACTACCCATGAACATCACCCTAGGAATTTGTGATGATTCCTAATGATGTTGAGTGCCTAGGGTCATAAACATAGGATTATACATTTCTGACTAATGAAGTGTGGAGTGATTAATACCCTTGGAGGGGCAGTATATATATATCAAAAATATCTCACATAAGACATCTCAGAAGTGATGATCACCTTCTCGAACCCATCTCACATATTAGAGGTCTACCTCCCAAGAGAATTACCTTTAGCTAATACACAATTTATACATGGACCCTCTATGGGGTCAATGTATTGATGAGGAACCCATTGGGGTATCCTTGGTCTCATAAGGGCAAGAAAGCCTTCTTGAGTTTCTCTATCAAAACTCTATCACATTGGCCCAAGTAAGTCACATAGAGGTAATATAAACCCTTGACATCATCATAATCATTGAAAGACCATATTAGCCTTGTAATTAGGTTACACAAAAGTGGTGGACATAATACCATTCCCTCACCTAAACCACCACAATAATTTCATCATTAAAAAATGATTCATCAATCATAATTATGGATCTCCATAGATTATCTCATAGGGATCATTGATGGAACCTGATTATTGTGGATCACCTATAATAACCTATTAATTACAAATAATGATTTATGATTATTATAGATCACTTAGGATAACATCATAATTGTCATATTGAAACCTTATACTATAAGATTCTTGTGTACATGCTCCATTGAACCAATAGTTATGCATGCCACTATCACAACCCATCTCATTAATACACCTTAATATCTGATTTATTATGTAAATTTACACATTATATAATCCTATAAGATTATATATCATTTATTATTTGTGAAATTAAGAACATATCAAAATAATTGAAACAAAAATACAATGATAATATTCAAAAATTTCTCAATATTCTCCTAAGATTCCATTGTTCTTCTAAAACTGGACAGGATAACTTAAGGATGTACATAAGAAAGGGGTGAGCTATAAATACCAATATGGTAATAATTAAATCATCACATTTGTTAGAGTAATACATGTGAGATAATAGTAATATCAAGGTAACATAAGAGGGGTGAGAATCGTAATCTTGACTAGTGATGCATGATATAACATTGTAGGATTAAGGAAGCATAGGAATGTGGAAACAACATAAAACATGGAATCATAAACATAAGTAATAGATAATTACCAATAAAAATAACATTGTATGATTATGATATCCTCCCTCTCACTATAAATGTCATATTATGAGATAAAAACTTACCCAATACATTGGAGGTATATATAATTTTGGTCCCACCCATCACTTTAATATCATGTACATGTATAAGTGTACCACATGGATCATAAAAAATATTGTTTTATTTCAAAAATTTTAACCCCATGATTAAGGAGTGAATGATAAATATATTTAAATTACCAAACAGATACATATAGGTACAACTATTTGAATATCCTGGAATGGAAATGGAGATAGGTATTCACTATAAAAATGTTTAGCAAGGAAAATTGCAAGATAATTTCAACTGCATAACAAGTGTACATAAAGGATTATAGAAGTTGTGAATGAGATAAAAATTGGCCTATAATTAATTAGTAATCATACGGATAGTAATATGTTTTTATTAAAACATGCGACAACTTGAAAAATAGAATAAAATTCATGAAATAAATAATATTCTTTAATAAAGGGGAGAACCAGAGGATACCAAACCTTATGAGAACACTTATAAAAGTTTAGAATAAGCTTTTAAATATTTTTAGGGCAACTAGGGAGGAATATATATATATATATATATTTAAATTTAGATTAATTTCAAGATCCAAGGGTTTCTAGGTAAGAGTTATAGGAGCTTTTGTGGGTTTATATTGAAAAAGAAAGGATAATTATTTATTAATTTCCAAACATGAGTTTCAGACTCTAGATGATAAAGTAATCAAATCCATAAAACATAGAATAATTTTGAAATGTTTTCTAATAAGGAGGAGTGGTTTTCATTATTTTATTATTATAATAATAGAACACATGACAATAATTCCCATTGTGATTTGGAAGTGAGTCTTGTTTATAAAGAAATGATTTTTAAACCATAAAATATAATATAGGTTTTGGAGGATTCATTATAGGTTTATAAAATTAATAAAAAAACTTAAAAACAACATTATTTAATTATGAAAAATAATCATGGATTGGTATAATCATTGTGTTATTTATTACATCTCTTTTGGAATTTTATGATGTCCTAATACCATATAATTATACTGTGTGTAATTTTTACCCCAAAATTCAACTAGCTCTGAATGTTTTAAAAAAACACAAATGAAAAATTTTAACATTATTTTTTCAGATATAATATTTATTTTATCAAAATACTTCTCTAAATATGATAATTTATAATTTTAAATAAAAAAACTCCATTTATATAAGAAATAGGTTTTTTAAACTAACAGTTGTCTGACCCTTATAAAATGTATATTTGACATCGAAAAATTATATTATCATTTTTATTTAATAAATATTATTTAATAATAATATATTACTAAAAAAATTATCTCAGAGTTTCTTGGATTCATCCAAATAGTGTCTTTATTGAAACTATACATATTCCAAAAATACAATTTCTGTTTCATCATATCAAAATATAATTTTTATCAAACACTTTATTTATTCATTTAAAAAGTAATATTAATGAAAATATAAATATAATTATTGTTTTAATAAAAAATATAAAAAATATTGATATGGTCTATATACATATCCCATTATTATAATAGATAATTCTATAACAGTAATGTGGTGATGATGAGATTTTCACATTGTGGTTCGACAGACATTGTTTCGGCTATGATCTAGAGGATATTTTTATTCACTCATAAATTGTTTAAATCATGATATAGTTTTTTAATATCATTTTAGATTTGGTCAAGGTAAAACCCTGGGGATGTTATCTCCCTTATAATATCTGATAAATGGGCTACACAGAGTATCATCCTGCTAGTCATGACCATCATTTTTTCTGTTTATGTCAATTAGAATTTATTATAACCCTTAATATAATAATATTAATGGTTATTATAAAATGAATATATTGTAAATTATTATTATGATTAATGGTATTATAAATAAAATAGAGTATAACAATAAAAAGTAGCCAAATTATAGCATGTTCTTTCAATAACAAGATTAATTGATAAGGCATTTATTCATTCAAAAGGAAAATTTAATTTACAAAAGTTTAGATAATTATAGATACTATATTGATTATTTTGGATACATCCAATAATATAAATTTAAAACTACTAATATATGTTCTTTGGGTCTCATATTAGTTGACATGATTATTTTACATTCTAAGAGACACTCTTTCATTGGTTAAAGCACATAAAGTTGAGCATGGGAGTAACATTAAATCCTAAGGATCAAGGGAAGTTACTGATTTATAATTAAAAATTTTATTTATTCATTTTTCTGAGCACATCACAAGTAAATTAACTAAACTAACTAGTCGTATATGGTACCACATTTTTGGTTCCCTATGTATTTTTACTCACACAATGTTGAGGAGGCCATGACACTTAGGTACCCGAGAAGACTTCACTGTTCACAGGTTCAGGTTGGGTAGAGGACTGGAATTAGATTGTCTAGTTGGATAGATTTGAGATTGTCCAGATATGTATGAGGTATGGATTTAGTATAATATTAGGGACATTGTTATATTATTTTATTTCATTTTATTGTAATTTGATTGTCGTGGTAGGGGCTCCACTATTTTGTATTAGAATAATTATGAGTTTTCGTGATTTATTTCTTTCTTCATTAATTTAATATTGATTCATATTATTGATTATCCATACTCATATGGATGTTTATGAATTATAGGTGATATGCTGTTATTTTTTCATGTCATTTATCACGCTAATATGGGGGTATAGTCTTCTCATGGTGCTACCATAGACCCATGTTTCTATTCATCATCCTCTGGTCTATGAGGAGGTATGCCTGAGGTCCCAGTATCTTCCCCTATCCAGGAACAAGTGAGTGGCCTCATTCTAGAGATGTTAGAAATTCTTATTAGAGATTTTATTTGACAGATATCATAAAATGTAGTGGATTTTTTAATTCTCTCTATTATTTGGTGAGATGGTAGACAAGTGACATAGGGATATATCGATGATTATGATTGATATTTGATTGGTACAATGTAACCACATTTTTGGGTAGGAATTCTATGATTTCAGGGTTATTGGATTCTTGTTCTTGGTATTTGATGTTACAGATGTATGATTTAAGCTAGTGTAATGCACTTTATTTTATATATACATTATTTATTGTGGCATTTGGATAATTAACCATTGGAAACAGGCCTATGTATATGAATCATATTTTGAACAGAGGATTTATTTTACATATTCTTGACATTGGATTATTGATATCATTGAAGATGAGTTTCATATATTTAATGTTTCAAAAATACTAATATGGGTTTCCCATATATTTTTTTGGTGGAAGTATACTCAATTAGAAAATATTATATTTTCCTTGGAGGAAAGGTCATGTGGATATTATGGCGGGATTCTTCTTGATGGTGAAACATATATAATACCTATTATAAGGGATGTTCAGTAACCCTTGTTGGTTAAAAATATCATTTTATTCATTAGTAATAGAACCCTTGTGGGTGGTTTTAGTGATAATTTGAAATAGGAAAATATGTTTGGTTATTTATAGTATTAACAAAAACCTATATAGTTTATTATTATAAAGATTATTAGTAGAGTTGTACATTACCAACACATACGACTATTGTTTACTAGAAACAGATCATCATAATGTGTTGCCATTGTCTATGTACTTGATGATAGATGAAAATGTGATCCTTGAGAGCATATTTATCATATGCACTAGTCTGATGAGGATCATCCTAAGATTTTAGATTCTTGAGGGAGTAGTCTCATATATGGATCGACAATGATCATGGGTTCCCTATAAATCCATTTATTTCCGAATGAGATTACTAATATGTATATGTATATGGGAAATCTAAAATGTGGGTGATATTTCATATGGGGAAGGATAGGTGTTTCCAATGAGTTATGAAATATGGGTTAGGTTCTTGAGAATAATGATTCGGAGATATGTATAAGGATATTATTGTGTTAGGTGTTATGGTAGAAAAGTATTGTGATATGTTATGGTAACCTAAGAGAGTTCTTAGCCCTTGTTTGGGAGTTCCCATAGAGATGGAAACATGGGTAGATGGTCAAGTTTGTGGTAATGTTGAAAAAGGTGGTTGTAGTTATATCATATAGGAAATTGAGATTCCTTGGGATTTTCATGGATGAAGAACCCAGAGTATTTGTGATTTTCTATCAAGGATATTTTTTAGTGTTGGATTAGTATGATTATTAACCACGTTGATTATAACTATTTTTTTCATGGTGAGATCATAGTAGATGATTTTAGTTTTGGGAGAGACACATGGGTTGGTGGTTGATCATGGGGTAGGCCACAACATAATTGAATTTTCTGATTCTGAAGAGGATAACTAAGGGCGATCTAGATAGATGAGACAAACATGTAAATTGGAATGGATAGTGGGTTAGTCATGTGAATCAATTTTTGATAAGATGTGACTCTAGGGAGGACACATGGGATTGTCATTTGGGTTCTATGACTAAGTAGTATCGGAGTGTACACCTATTAGATTGAGATGATATAGAGGTGAGCATGGGATGGTTATGCGCAATGCCATTGAGATATGTATTGGTGGGTGATTGTGTGGAGACTAAAGAACATTGGTTTTAATGATATGCATAAAACCATGTGAGCCTGTTGATATGGATTAGAATAAGGAATTTTGCCCCATACATTTAGAGTGATATCATAGATATATTGGGTTAGTGTGGTATGGTTGACTGAATTCTTTTCCTTTACATAGATTGTAAGGGTGGCGTGATATTAGGAGTTGACAGTGGTTGGTTTTTCTTTGGGAGGACTGACATGTGTGTGATAAAAGAACATGGTTAGGTGGTTCTTGCATAGTGGTATAAATAATGTTAGATAGTGAGTAGTTCAGTATTCGTAATTCAAGGATGTGACCCACATTATGAAGGAAATTATAGTAGATATTAAGGATGTAATTTCTAATAATCCCGCAATAGGAATCATTTAATGTTTTGGGTTAATTTTCAAGTATGGATGGGAAGGTCTTTAATGGTTTGGAATATTCTTGAGCCTTAATTTTTTATTCTAGGGTGTTGTGTTTTTATAAGAGTTTTTTATTTTTTTAATGCATGTATTTAAAATGGCTATACATATTATGTATGTGATTTTATAATTTTAAAATATTATTTGAGAAAATAATTAAATTATTTATTATGTAATTCAAGTATTTTAGATTTGTTTTTGGATTTTTAAAGTTATAATAAATCCTTGTATTAATTATATATAATATCTATTGAATGGAAGATAAATATTTATAAATATATTCTTACCCTAATGAATGACCATTATTCTTTGTAATTGTAACACTTATTTTTAAATGTTTTTGTAAGGGTAATAGTTGTTTTTAATAGCTTCCATAATGGTAAAAAAATTAATATTTTTGTAAGGTTATGTGGTGTTTTACATGAGTTTCATAATAGAAATAAAATATTTTAAAACCTTATAAGAAGATAAATAGGATTTTATATGCACTACATAAAGGTATTTCAAATTCTCCAATACCCACAAAGGGGTAACCCGATAATCCATCTACTCAAATAAACATAAATCATGGATCATAAATATATTGTTAGGTTATGTTATATTTTCTGAATTTTATGTAAAGGTGACAATCCATGTAAGGGTAAAACCATGTTTCCCATAAGTAGTTTATGCTTTTTGCATATATGCAATTGAAATTGCTTAGAACACTATATTTACTTCCCAAAACATTATGTAATGCATTTTAACCTAAATACAAGAAATGAAATTAGGAAAATAGATGTATTTGAATCTATTAAATTTTAAAATGTATTTTTTGAGCTTATTTGAATTTATAAGTTTTAAATGAGTTTATTATAGGAATTAAAATCCAAATAGATTAAATGAAAAATAAAAGTGAAACATTGATTGGTTTTTTGAGAAATATCTAAATACACATTTATGTATTATTACAATTTAGAGTCACTCTAATTTTAGTTTTTAGAGTTCTCCTTTGGATTTAGGTGATCCAAGATTCACCAATTCAACTCAGAGGGTCTTATGTAAATTGAATACATCTCTTCTCAATTTTCATCTTACATGTATTCCCTATCTCTATCTATCCTCTATTTTACGTACAGTAATGAAATATTATTCTTCTCCAGGCAGGGGATCTAATAACTATCCTTTAATTTATATGAAAATTTGAACAAATCAGGATTTAGATTTTGTTTTTTATAAATGTCATTAATATTAATGAGATAAAAATATATAAAATAATCACATGATTGAAGATTATAATTTAGATATGTGAAAATGAAAAATCATTAATATTAATAAATGGATAGTGGATTTATTAATATTGAACATTATTCCTATATGATTATATGGTATCTTGACCTTATTAGTGGAATCCGGGTATCCTATGTGACAATAGTGGTGGATGAGTCTAAGTATTGGTAGTTTCCATTAGTGTGGTCATCAACAATATCTATTATATATATTTTTTACATCATACACACCCCAACCATGTTGAAAGGGAAACTAACAACCAAATGTTGTGGGGGGTTGTTGGCCCATAGGATACCGTGTCCACCTTTTCTATTATTAATAGTTTTAATATTCACAAATCATGTCAACTCTTATTAATAATTTATAAACATTTCAATCATTATGATTTGTGTTATAGTATTTTAGATTTTATCTATCTATGACCTCTTATAAATTTGGTTAATTATATTAACATTTATTTTCAAATATAATCCAAGAAATAATATTTTCATATGTATAATAGACTGAAACTGATATATGATATTAGAATATTTACTGATGCAAATGAATCATTGATGTAGATGACCTACTCACACAGATGATATACTGATGCAAATGACTCACCGACGCAAATGACCTACCATTAGTAAAAATGAACTACTGATACATAGTGCAACTGAGGCAAGGACTCACTGATAGTTAAAACAAGTCACTGATTCAATGTGCCACCAACATATAGAACATCTGATAGAATGAGATACTGATGGGATGAGTCACCGATAGAAAGAGATACTGACTGAGGAATCACCGATAGACTGTTTAAAATTTATTCTACTTAAAATTATTTCCAACTATTATATTTTCATAGTGTTAATGTGACTGATTAATTTAATTCTTTTTGAAAACATATTAAATGAGGATGTCAGAAATAAAATATATTCTTTCTACCTCAAACATGAACATTGTTGGGAGGAATGAATACATATACAAAGGAGAGTGTAGAAAAGAAAGATACATGGGCAGACATGCATAGACACATATATAGAAGAAAATATAAGAATACCTCTTATGATCACCATACTGAAAAGAAGAACGCATGAGGAATTCTTCATTCCTACATGTTGTGAACTAGTGAACTGCTGATCATCAAAGTTCTATTTTCTCAATAACATCCAACAAAATCAAAGGTGAATGACATCTCACCCTTCTAGAAGATAGTACACAGTTCTCAAGGACACTCTGTATTCAGTGTCTATTTCCAAAAAGGGACTCAAGATTCTACTTTAATACATTAGAGAGTCCATATCTAAATTGAATAGCACTCACCACATCTCTAATACATTCTTATTATATTTTTATCTCTTGTGTAATATTTATCTAAACATTTGAAAATTGTTTGTGTCTATACTAAAAGAAACACTATCTCTTTCACTAAACTGGAGAATGCTCGATATCTTCAGAAAACATTCTTTTTACACCTGTTCGTCCCACGAAGAACTATGGATGAGGTCATGTATGGCCTAGTTATTTTTTGTTCCCATTTAGAACTATGGTAGTGGTCATGTGACCTTGACAATCATTGTAGTGTTTTTTTAACCCCAATACATGGGGTGGATAAACATCATTATTTATAAATATTTATTAGTTGCAAGTGATCACCAAGTAAAGAGGACCCAGTCTCTGCTTGAGACTGAACCTCTTGTTTTAAATCTGCTATGTTTTTAATTTAGTTTTTCTCTATTTTTAACTTTTATTTTAGAAAACTATATTTCTCTTTGATATTAAGTATTGGATTGTTATACCTATATTTCCTTATTATATTAGTTTCAAAAGATGTATCAGTATATTATATTTTTATAACTAATAATTAATCAATATTATGAGAATCTATTTGAATATTCAACCTATTATAATATCACTACCATGTTTAACTGGAAGGTTTTATTTTAAATTGAGGGAAATTTTTAAATAAAAATTTTAACATAAATTTTTGTAGGAACCCAATTCACCCCCCCATTGAGTGTTCTACTCTGACCAACATTTGATATTAGAGGGTGTTTTTCAAGTTTCTAATTTCAATAATTTTAAATATATTCTAAAATCAGTTTCTATAGTGATTTTATTGTTATTTTAAAGATATTTAAATTTCACTTAGTTATAAATTTATATTTACTTAAAATATTATTTCATTATCATGGATAATTGATTGGAAGGTGCTGATAACAAAAATCCTCTATTCTTTAATGGAACAAATTATCCACAATGGAAATCAAAATGAAAATGCACATAAAAATTATGGGTTTTGAGATTTGGTCTTTAATTATATATGAATATGAGATTCCTTCAACAGATAGGAATACTAGGGAAAACCCATCTAATGAAACTTAAAACAAAAATTTAAAAACCATGAATTCCCAATACTTTTTGTTATGATATGAAGAGTTCAATAGAATTTATACATGTAAAACTGCCCAAGAAATTTGGGAAACTTTATCTATTTCCCTTGATGGAAACTCTAGTGTTAAGAAAATGAGACTTAACACACATAATATTAAATATGATAACATTAAAATGAAGACTGATAATCCTATTTCAAACAATTATCTTAGGTTTAATGATATTTTAAATACTAAAATAACTCTAGGAAGGGATGTTACAACCAATGAGAAAATCATGAGAATACTCAAAGTCTTACCAGATAGATGGAGAGAAACTTCTCTATCAATCAAAGAATAATGTGACATAAAAAAGTTACCATTAAAGGAGCTAATAGGAATGTTGATGACATGTGAGGAATAACTGAAAACCAACAATGAAGAGGATGATGAAGCCAAAAGAAATTTGTTTTCCTTCAAATCTTCTGCCACCAAGCATAAGAATAATGTTCAAGATGAAACAAAAAGTTCAAGTGATGAACAATCATAAGGAGATAGTGATGAAAATATGGATCAAATATAAAGAAGGTTCAAAATATTTTATAGAAAGAAGAAATTAATTAGAAGTACTAATTACAAGGGTATGTATGATCATAAGGCCCATTGGAAAAAGGATTGGAATAAAGGTGATACTTCCAGTGAAATAATCTATCATGATTGTAAGAGAAAGTGACATATAAAGGCTGATTGTTCCAAGATAAAATATAAGATTAAGTATGATGATAAGGAAACAAATTATAAAAATTCCATTAATACAACTTGGATTTCTTTTGATGACATCTCAACTGACTCAGAATCCTCTCATGAAATGTCTAATAAAGAAAATATGTGTTTTATGAAAAACTCATCTTAGGTAACATCAAATCCTCTTTAACAGAATTCTTATTATTCTGGATATGAAAGAGATTATGAAAATATGAAAAATGGGGAAATTTTGGAATATTTCAAAATTATAGAATAAAATTGTATTTAATTAAAATATAAATACATATTTTTAAGGAAACAACATTCTTGGTCTACCATGGCTACATCTAAACGTGTTATAGAAAAAGAGAAAATTCCGCAACTAATTACAGAGAAAAATGAACATAAATTATAAGATGTGCATTTGAAAAAGGATATAGAGATATTTAAAAATGGAAAATAAATCTTAGTTCAAATGCATGGTAAAAAATTAACTCCTAAGTATACTATTGGAATTTGGTACCAACTATAAAAGTGGAATCTGAAAAAAACTACTTTTTTATCAAAATCTGAAAAATCCAACTTTATGCATGTCTTGTAAAATTTTATAAATGTTCCATCTATGAGACATATTCTAATATTTAATGTTTTTCTAGACCAAATAATGTTTATTTTTCAAATATTTTACATAATGTTTATAGTAAACCCATAAATCAAATTTGGGTTCCCAAATATATTATTATTAATGTTACTAGACCCAAACAAATCTGGGTACCAAAATATTTTCTTATTTAATCTGTTTTTTAGAAACACTACTTGAAAATATCCTATAATGGTAGAGGTACATTGCATGTTCAGGAAAAATGACATTATATTACTCATGTTTGAAGAAATTGATAAAAATCGATGGTGGGCATGTCACCTTTGGCGACAATTCTAATGGAAAAATAATTGGCCTCTTCTAGATTAGTAACTCTAACATATTTTTAATATCTAAAGTACTTTTTAATGATGGATTAAAATACAATCTACTTTGTATCTCTCAGTTATTTGATGATGGATTTAATGTTAAATTTGAAAATGATGCATGCAATGTTTTCAACTCTAAAACTAGGTTAGTATTCTCAACTCTTAGAAATAAAAATATATATATATTTAACTTATATTATTTAATTTCTCGAAATATTTCATCATTTAGTGATTTACATATAGAATCTTGGATTTTGAATAAGATATTAGGACAATACAATATACACCCCCTTAGAAAGCTTACTATAACAGTCTTATTCATTAATCTACCCAAACTTGAGTTTCCAAATGAAAAGATTGTAATCATTGTCAAAAGGGTAAATATCACAAAATCTATTTCAAACCAAAGAAATAAGTTTCAACTTCACAACCTCTTGAGTTGATACACATAGATCGGCTTGGACCTTCTAGAGTCTCAAGTCTATATGGGAGGCATTATGTATAGGTTCTTGTAAATTACTTATCTAGATATACATGGACCTTTTTATTGGGTCACAAAAGTGAATATTTATCTCATTTTACAAAGTATGTTAGGACTATAGTAAATATTAGTGGTCCTATAATTAAACCCCTAAAAAATGACTATGGCCATGAGTTTGAAAACCAAGAGTTTGAATACTTTTGCTTAAAAAAGGAAATAATCAAAACTTATCTTCTCCTATGAAACCCTAGAAAAATGGTGTGGATGAAATAAGAAATAGAACCCTATAAAAAATTTCTAGAACCATGCATAGTGAGTATGACCTACCTATATATTGTTGGGTAGAATCTATCAATATAGAATTCTATATTATCAATATAGTCTTGATTAAACCTATCCTTAAAAAAACAATATATGAGCTATGGAACAATAGAAACCCATATGTTAACTACTTTAATGTTTTTGGTTTTAAAGTCAGTATTATTAACAGTAATAAAATTCTGGGCAAATTTTACTTTCTGAGTGATGTAGGAATTTTCCTAGGTTACTCAATTTCTAGTAAATTCTATGGGGTCTTCGATAAGAGAATCTAATGTGTCGAAAAAGCTTTACATGTAAAATTTTATGAAACAAATCCACATGAACCAAAGACCTATCTAAAAAATCAATAGGATGATATGTCAAACATGGACCTCAATGCTAAATCTTTTGACAATCTTATGAAAAAGTCTGTTAAAAATTCCATTTCTGGAAATTCTCTAGATTTGAGCCATATTGAACCCAATCCTATTGAAGAACCCAAAATAACATTCCATTCTTTTTCTAGACCTATTAAATCTATTAATAACTATCCTTTAGATAATATTTTTGGAGATTTAAACTAAGGAACATAGACTAGATATTTACTAAAAAATCAGGTTGAACATCAATATTTTCATTCATAGCTTGAACCCAGAGAACATCAATGATGATATCAATGATAAATTTTGGTTGATGGATATGAGATAAATCAGTTTGAAAGGAATAATTTTTTGAAACTTGTGGATATACCCAAAGACACCATGACCATAAGCACTAAATGGGTGTTTAGAAATAAAGTAGATGAAGTTGGAAATATAGTTAAAAACAAAGATAGATTGGTTACTCCAGGTTATAGTTAAGACGAAATAATTAGCTATGAGGAAAACTTTGAATCAGTAGCTATACATGAATCCATTAGAATATTTCATTCATATGGAGCACATCTAGATTTTAAACTTTATCAAATGGATGTCAAGATTGCATTCTTAAATGGGTATATAGTTGAGTATTTTTTTCTTGAAAAACCCCATGGTTTTATAAATCCTTATTTTCCAAATAATGTTTTTAAATTGACAAAATATTTATATGGTTTAAAGCAAGCGCCAAGAGATTGGTATGATAGGTTCATCAATTTTATAATTTCTAATGTTTTTACAAAAGTTATTTCTGATCCTACTCTCGTTATATAATGAATTTATAAAGATTTTTTGTACTAAAAATATATGTAGAATATATTATTATTGGATCCTCTAAAAATTATTTTTGTGTAGACTTTTCAAAGATAATGAAAATTGAATTTGATAAGATCTTAATGGGTGAAATCAATTTATTTCTTTAATTTCAAATATTTTAAAATAAATAAGGTATAGTTTTGAATCAATGTAAATATAATAAAGATATTCTAAAAAGATTTTTCTTTGAAAGAACCATGAGTTGTGACACTCCAATGAATTCCATTTGTAAGTTGGACCTTGATCAAGATGGTAAATCTGTAGATCAAACTACATACAAAGAAATTATTGGAATTTTACTCTACATAACTTCTAGTATGCTAGATATTATGTTTAGTGTATGCATGTGTGAACGTTTTCAAGAAAACCAAATAGAATCTCATATTCTTACTGTTAAAAGGATTTTCAAATACCACAAAAATACAACCAAAATTTTAATATTCTATCCTAGAGGAAAAACTTTTGATTTAGTGAGGTATTTAAAAGATGATTTTGGTGATTATAATCTAGAGAGGAAAATAACCTCTGGAACTTGCCATTTTTTGGGAAAGTCTCTATTTTCATGGTGTAGTAAGAAACAAAATGGTTTTGCATTATCTACTGCCAATTCTAAAAACATAGCTGCTGGCAGTTATTGGGCACAAATTTTGTGGGCTAAACACACATTACTATATTATGTATATCGATTTATACATTTCCTAAAAAAATTTGATAACATAAGTGCTATTAATAATTTTAAGAATCATATTTCACATTCTACAAAAAAAACACATTGCATCGCATTTTGAGATACCATTATCAATAAGGTGATATAACTTTAGAGTTCATTGGATCTAAACATTATCATGCTGACATATTCTCTTAGCCATTGAAAAATGGAAGAATAAACAATATCAGACATGAGTTTGGAATGATCAATCTATTGGACCTTGTGTTGTTACTCCTTTGATCGTTTAAAGTGAAGTTTGAATACAAAAACTAACAGAATGAACCTAAAAATGACATGTCATCACCGATAACTTTTTCATGACAACACATTTGTTATACGGACACCAAAGATATGTCATGTTGACATAGTTGTCATACCAACACCGACACTATATCATGATAACACCATTGTCATGATAACACTGATACATTGTTAAGTTGATACCCTGTCATGCCAACATTTACACCTTGTCACGCTGACACCGTTAGTGTTATGAAAAATCTATCATTCTAGCACTGATGACTCACTATTTTTTTATATGTTTTATGTTTTTATCCAAATGACACTGTTTCATTGATTTTTTGAACCTGGTTCACGGTTTCACAATTTTTTGATTTCAAAATCCCTAAATGATATAATTAGAATTGATCTACCCTACTACTTTACCCCTACACTCTCTCAGTAATTTACCTCTCTACCCCCATTATTTCACCATCTAACCTCCAAACTGAACTAATTGGTGTGGCACATGTGAAGTGATATCTTAATGGTGGCGAGTCTTGTCCATGAAAGAAATAGAATAGTGAATCATGAAAATCATTAGAACCTATAAATTCTACTCTAGAAAACCATGTTGTGACTACAGAAAAAGGAGTTCATGAGGAATGGATGTTGGAAATCGGGTCACTATTTCCCATGTTACAACAAGATCAAGGATGGCTTGATTGTTTCTTAGATAATGAAATACCCCTTTGCATAAAGCCAATTCATGAATTTTACATGAATATGAAGTTTATTATATAGAAGTTATGTTTCCAGGATCACGTCCATAGTGAAAGGGAAGATAATATCTTTTTCTTCAAGACAATGGGATGAATTTCTTAAAGTTCATCATGATGGTGTGTCAAATAATTATCAAGGTACCTGTCCACTTGAGAGTGAAATGTTTTTCTTTGAGATGACTCTGAAGGAGCTAGATAATAATGATTATCATTCGATACCTATTTATATAGATTTAAGTAGATAATGTAGAATCTTGTTTTTTTATTTAGTTTAATATTTATCTTAAGAAATGGGAATTTTCCTCTCTAAAATATCAACATATCTATTTGGTTTATTTTCTAGAAAAGTGGTCATGGTAAATCTTTGTAGATACCTTGCTGTTCACATGCATGAACTGATCAAACCTTCCTACAAAATAAATTCCCTATTTTTTCCAAGTACGATCTTAGTTATGCTAAAAGAGAAAGGTTTGGTTAATTAAGGAGGAGAATTTGTTTCTGAGTGGACTGGGATCTGCCTCTATTTAATATATTTATAAGAGGATGAAAATAAACTCATACCCATGGAAGATAGAATGGGTAAGAGATGAAGATAATATCTATGAAATGTTCAATCCATGGGAATATCCCAATAGGCCTTAGAATATGGTTGATCCTAGTGTGGGACCAAATGAGGAAGTTTTTTACTCTTCGAAAGAAGAAGAAGATCATGCCACTCCAGATAGAGATCGGGGGTCACCTATCAATGATAGATGTGATCCTGACACCACTAAACCTTACAAAGTATTCTCATAATCCTCCTCTTTTCTTACCCTATGATAAGACCGCTAATTAAGATAATAGGGATGAGAAGAAAAAAGTCTTAGGTAGTGTGGCATATATGAGAAGATACGGTGGCACTGAAAAAGCAGAAGAAATTAATGGTTATGAGAGTGGAAATAGTAGTGAAGTGGAAGGAGGTGAAGAAGTTGATGATAATAATGAAAATCAAGAGCATGTCTCTTGATAAGTTGACAGTTAAATAATTGAAAGTGATAATGACCATCATAAGGATGATCAAGGTGAAGATGTTTAAATAATTGAAGTTGTGGATCAAGCTTGGTTGAAAGAATCTCTTGAAGCTATTTTAGAATTTAAAATAAAATGTTGAACTTGATGTTGAAGTGGAAGCTCAAGAAATTCATATACCTCATTTAGTTAGTGAAATAAGTATACCTCAAGCCAAAGATGAAAAACTAGTGAGGACATATCAGACTAATGGGAGGCCTCTGGAATGGGGAAATCAAGCTAGTGAAGAACATCAACTTGGAAGAGTGATACTTGATACTCTCACTCCATTGGATGAGGATGTAATGGTTGAATGGTAAAGTAATTATGGGTATGATGACCTGGGTTTAGATTATGAGGACTTGGATGATGACGTTTTTGTAACTATTGATAGGGAGTCATTTGATGAGACCCTTCCTAGTGACTCTATCACTAAAGAGGATTTTGAATGGTGTAAAGAAGAAGTATTCTAAAGTGTATGTATATATATTCAATATCAGATGGTTCATCAAATTCAAATATCTAGAAGATAAAACACTAACATGAGTGATGAATTACCATCTCCTAGATCTTTAGTATCATAATTGAGGAAGTATGGGAAATATGTTTCTATTACAAGACAGTTAGTTGGTATAAGTGAGGCTAATGTTGCTAATGTTGCAATGAAGGTGGTAAAGGAGATTTATCCCAACCTAATTAAAAATACCGAAACAATTGTTTCAATCACTACCAAGAAGAGGAAAGAAATGACTAGACTTTCTTCTACGATAAATATTTTGTCCTCAGAGTATACAGGTTGTGTGGATATTGTTCTTAAGAATTTAAAGACTCATACCATAGCTCCTACTGATATTCCTTCTACATCTGGTCATAACTCTCAGACTATTGACATTAAGGAAGTCAGAACAATTATAAAGGAAGAACTTCAATCTCCTTTTTATGATTCCTGTTTGGGAAACCATGATAATATTGAGAAGAATAGTGATCATGTTCAGGATATGGTTAGACTCTATTCCAAGATTTCTAAAACTAAATATGCTCGTATCATTGAAAAGTTGGAATACTATCTAAAAAAGAACATTAAAAAGAATCAAT
Source organism: Viscum album (assembly GCA_963277665.1). Lineage (NCBI taxonomy): Eukaryota > Viridiplantae > Streptophyta > Magnoliopsida > Santalales > Viscaceae > Viscum > Viscum album. The sequence goes on along the minus strand of OY728146.1, from coordinate 1,671,062,980 downwards.
TGAACAGCCTCTTTAAGTATTTGATAGAGAACCTATCTTTCTCTCCTGTCACCAGGGCTTTTAATGATCAGGTATATAAGTTGAAATACTTAACTCTTATTTTGGAAATATTTATGGAAAATAAGAATGACTTTGAGAAATAAATGAAGTATGGTGGTGAGATTATTAAGGATTTAATCAAGATATTAAATACATACCTTCATGTCTAATTTGAATCTATTGTAGTACCAGATGTTTCACCTCTTAGACCTCCTGGATTAGTTCCTCCACATTGAATTTCATTTTCAAATGATTTGTCTCGGATTATTACAGTGATCCAAGAACAGATTCAACCTCTTGTGTTTTCACAACACAAACCCATCCTTGTACCTAATGTTCAAAAATGTTTAATCCTACCTCCAATAACAATTTTTTCATACCCTCTAGTTTCTCAGGCCCACCTACTGGACCCTTTATTGATCCTTCTGAGAAAGGGAAGGAACCTCTTCATCCTTAATAGTAGTTTGGATCATTCCCTGATAGGGCTATTGGTTTTAATTTTGTTATTTTTGGAGACCTGTAACACATTGTAATTTATTGATTAATGGAATTTTGTGTTCTTTTCCTTTCTCCATTTCTCATTTCTCTATTACTTTATAACCCTTTTTATTTCATTACTACAATTTTTCTTTTTTATAATTCTAAAAGAGGGAGAAACAGTTTGAAATTATCATTATTTATTTTAACTTTGATATCACTCTTATATATGTTATTTTTTATTACAAACCATTACACTTTATTTTAACTCTAAACCTTATCTATATTATAAAATGTAACCAATAACAAGAGATATTAAGTAGAAATATTTCATTCCACATCAAATGATTGTACTGGATAATGTCGTGATTTATGGTCATCAAAAAGGTGGATATTATTGACCCATAGGATACTATGGACACCCTATCTATTATTAATATATTTAATAACTAAAAATCATGTCTACTACTATTAATCATGTATAAACATTTCAATCATAATTATTTTTGTTTTAGTGTGTCAAATTATGTCTATCTATGATCTCACATAAATTTGGTACATTCTGTTAACATTTATGTTGTAAGAAAGTCCAAGCTAAAATATTTTCTATGTATAACAGACGGATACCGACAGAAGATATTAGATGATCTACCGATTGAAATGACTCACCAGTGCATATGTCCTATCGAAGTAGATAACCTATAGATGAAAATGACTCACCAACGTAAATGACCCACCATTAGTACAAATGATTTACTAATGCATGGTGCTAATGATGCAAGGACTCACCAACAGTTAAAACATGTCATCGATGCAATGAGTCACTGATGTATTGATAGACTGATAGAATGATATACTGATGGGATGAGTCATCGTCATAAGGATATATCAATCAAGGAAACACCTATAGACTGTTTAAAATTTATTATATTTAAAATTATTTTTAACAGTCATATTTTGACTGTTTTAATGAGATTCACTAATTTAATTCTTTTTGCATACATCTTAAATGAGTTTTTCAAAAATATGAGGTATTGTGTCTACCACAAACATGCACATTGTCAGGCTGAAATAATAAATATACAAAGGAGAGTACAGAAAACAAATATACATAGGAAGAGTCATGTAAAAAACATATTCAAAAGAAAATATAAGAAGACCTTCTACATGAACAATACTGAAAAGAAGAATGCATGTGGAATTCTTCATTCCAGCATGTTGTGAACCAGAGAACTACTGATCATCAAAGATCCATATTTTCAACCACATCCACCAAAATCAAAGGAGAAGAAAATATCACCATCCTGGAAGATAGAACACAGTGCTCCATGACACTCTATTCTCAGTGGCTATTTTTCAGAAGCTAAATCAAGCTTCAAATTTCATACATCATATAGACCTAGTTAAATTGAATTACACTCATAGCATCTCTAATTCTTTCCTAATATATTTTTCTCTATTGTGAACTATTTATCTAAACATTTGAGCAGTGTGTGTTTCTGTACTAAAAATCACAATGTCTCCAGCACTAAACTGGAGGATACTATATATCATCAAAGAACATTATTTTTATACATGTTTATCCAATGAAGAACTATGTAAGAGGTCTTGTGTGACCTAGAGGTTTTTATTCCCGTGTAGAACTATGGTAGAGGTCTTGTGACCTGGATAATCTTTGTAATATTATGCTAACTGCAATCAATGGTGTGGATAAAAATATTTATTTATATAAATTACTTTGTTGTAGGTTATCACTAAGTGTATAGGAATAAGTCTCTTCTTGATATTAAACCTCTTAGTTTATATCCATTGTGTTTTCATTTTAGTCTATCTTTTTTTTAGCTTATATTTCAGAAAACTAAATTTTACTTCGATAGTTAGTCATGGATAGAAGTTATAACTATTTTACATAATAGATTAGTTTAAAAAGTTGTAACAATATATTATATTATTATAAATTAGAATTAATAAATCTTCTGAAAAAATATTGGAAGACTCAACCAATTATAATTTCACTACATTGATTAACTGGAAAGTTTTATTTTAAATTGGGGGAACTTTTTAAAAAAAAAAATTAACAAATTTTTTTATAGGAACTAAATTCACCCCCTATTGAGTTTCCTACACTAACCAACAAGGGTGTTCTACCTAATATCCATGTTTTTTAAGATACATATGGTTAACTACCCCCCCCCCCCATTCCAATGCACTCCCTTCGAATGTAGTATCACATTTAGGTATGCATGGGGTTGATTTTACATACATGTGTGTTATGAGCTATGGTGGATTGAGATTATCATATATGATTATATCTGGTCATGGTGTCTCTTACTTTCCTTTTGTGTATAGTCATGGTCTATGGTGTATTGAGGTATAATTTATTTAAATAGATCAAATTGGCTTTCGGACATACACCTGGATATAAATTGGATGTTGATGATGATGAGATGGATATGTGAAATGATGCCAATACGAGATATTGGGATATATTAGGGAAATGGTATCTAGGGATGAGGATTAAATCACATTAAGGATGGGTTGATATATATAAGGTATGGGAGCTCAGGATTTCTGACATTGGGGTGTGAGAGAGGAAAACTGGTGGGGAAGTTGTTTCGAGGTCTCGATTTCTATATATCTATATATGTATATATATTTTACCAGTATTTTGGTTATACTTCTATGTGTTATTTGGTGAGTGATCCATGGTGGGGATGTTAAATAAATAATAAACCTTTTTAGGTTACGTTTTTTTTATTTTTTTACTCACAAGGATTTAGTATTCTTATTTCACATTTTCAATGAGATTTTTCATGGCGAATCCTACTAAGTATACATGTTATGACCACCCTACATATATATAAACTTTTTGCAGGTTAGTAAGAGTTGTTTTCTGATCGATCTTGGAATTATTAGTTCAATTAGTTGTTCAATAGATGATATAGCTTTATGGTCACAGTCGATGATCTATTTTAGTTTTTTTCATCTGTTTCAATTATGTGTCACTAATTTAATGTACTAAGATTACATATTTAATTATTATGAAAAAGTATTTTTTAGTGCTTCTTCTCATCTTATCTCTTATTTAAAAAATCATTAGGAGCATAATTCCTCCCATCTGTTTGTTGATATACCCTTGGTAATATTCTCCTACCCGTAGCCTATTAGTTGTAGGATGTGGGGTTATTTCCTCGTTTCCTTGTTTACCAGCCCTGGAGGGGTACCATTATAGAGATTGGGGTCATGTTTGGTGATCCTTTTGAATTTAAATATATTAAATATATTAATCACGGTATTGTAACATTTAGAGATAATTCAAAAGATAATATGACTAATATAGGTAAGATTGGTTTATCCTACTCTAATTTAATTAATTATGTTTTACTTCTAATTTATTGAATAATAATTTAATATGTTTTAGTCAATCAAGTGATAGTGACTGTAAAATTATTTTGAAAATATTTTCGTAAAGTTTTAAATTCTAAAGGAAAACTTTTATTCCCTTCATATCATTTTAAAAATGATTATATAATATATTTAAACTATATTGTAAGTAAAAATATCAAGTTTTTAAGTGACCAATATAATTAATCTCATATTTGGAATTGATACTTATGTCATTGTAACATCTAATCGTTTTTAGAGATAAACTATAACTAACTAGTACGAGATTTACTAAAATTTCATTCAAATATAACATAGTTATTAAAACATAACAACAACGAAATAAAAAAAAATATTATTTCAAATAAAAAAAATTCATCTACTAACGCCTTATAACTTATCCCCCTTGACCTTTTTGGACCCACACATGTTTTTCATACACCTTTGTAATTATCAATGATTATACTCGATTTACATGGGTTTTTTCTTTGATCATGAAAATGAGTCATGTAATGTATTTACCAAATTATTAATGAAACGTGAAAATGAAAAAGGTTAAACATGTTTTCACTTATAAGTGACTATGGTAGGGAATTTGATAACGAATTTCTTGGATTATTTTTTTTTTGTTTCAAGGATATCATCATTTGTTCTCCGATCTTCGAAAAACATAATAAAATGGGTTTTTTTGAAAGTAGAAATTGGGCCCTTCATCATATGTCTAAAAATATATGAAATAATTTTAATCCTACTCAATACTTATGGATTGATGTTGTTAATATTTTTTTCTTTTTTACCTAACCATATTCTCATAAGACCCATCTTTTGAAAACCCCCTAATGATCTTTAGAAATGATAATTTCCAAAAGTAGTATTATTTAATGTAAGAACTCGGTTTTTGCTATAAAAGACTTTGGAATATTTTTTATGTTATTCAGAGCAGCGGCTTCAGACGGCGTGCGATCTCGAGCCCCAGTGTGGCCGGAATTAAATTTCCAGTGTGTTCACACTGGGAACGCCAAATAAATAAGATAACTATTAAACGGTGTTCCAGATTATAAATCTGAGTGTAGATATGGGTCCAAAATGGGGTGCTTACCTTAGGAACGACATAATGCATGTCGGCGCGGGAAGTTTGGACCCCTCGCCCATTAACGGAACGTTAAACAGATAATTAAAATAATTAATTTATTATTTTAATGGATAAACTCTTTTATATCTTAAACGGTGGCTCGAATTGGAAAAACGAGGGCATCGTTGAGTCCAGAGCGTGCCGTTTACCCTAGGAGGGGTGTAACTTTAACAGGCATGAGCCTTCTGTGAAAAATTTCACCAGGTGATTTTCGTAATTTGGCAACCTCAGGCGTTGAGTTTAATAACATTCAAACAGAAGCTCGAAATCAAATTTTGAGACTGCCATTGTGCTCGAGAGGTGGTGTTTTCCCTAGGGGAGGCTTAACCTCGACCTCGCTGAGGGTTCGGGTATGGGGACAACAGGCAGGGAGTTTAAGTTTTTTATATTTAAAAACTCCCCCCATCTCTGTTAGTTTACCACCTGGCGCAAACTATGCCAACGGAGGAGGAACCCCTCTCCTCTCTTCCATCCCTCTGGCAAGGTGGAGACGGCTCTGGAGGATCGTCGGTGAAGCGTCGGGCAACGCCCATCGAGGTAGGAGGTTACATTTTGTGTTTTTGATTCCGCATTTACCTTTAACTCAATTTCATGCATCGAATTGCTGTCGAATGGTCGAGCGAAGGCCATTTTTGGTTAGATCTCGATCTGAGGTTTTCAATGCACCTTCAGGATCGAAAATCCGAGTCCCGGGGCGTCCTTGGTGGCCCTAGGGAAGTTTACGGCTTTTTTTCTATGGTTTTCCGGTGGTCCAGCGCGGCTGTCCGGCGAGCGGGCGCGGCGGCGCGGAAGGGGTCCAAGCGGAGGCTGCATTTTGGAAGCAGCGCGGCGTGGGTGTTCGGCAGTCGGGTGAGGCGGCAACTCCAGGTGGCGAGGCCGAGCCACCGGAGAGCGACAACCTTAGGGTCGCGGCGCGCGACCACTGTGCGGGGACAAAGACCCACGTCTAGCGGGTCTTCACGCGGCACACCGACCGGCCCCACGACGGTCGGTCTACCGTGGACCATGGGTTAGCGCTGGGCCGCGTGACTATGCCGTGGGATGGGGCGGGCCGGCCCAGGCCTATCCAGCCCAAGGGGATCCGTCACCTATTCAGACACCCGTAATTTTCATTACAGGTGTCTGTTTTGTGTGTCGTTAGTGGCAGTGTACTCTAGGCATCGAGGCATACTTTTTGAGAAGGTCTTGGGAATTTTTAATTCCCAAAATGAGGGTCCTCTGAGGCGTGTCACACCTTTAAGTAGTTGGCGTTTTTTCAGGGGTTTTGTTTCAGGAGGCGCAGACACATCTGATGTCCGTTTTGAGCACCGTCAGTGGTGTTGGGACCCTGGTACCGAGGCGATGTTTTCCAAAGGACTTTCAGGTGTTGAAACCGGAGTTGAGGTGTGGGCCCCACATCCCATCTTTCGAGCTGCGTGTGGGGCTTTACAACTTTTTCATCGGACGTCCGTTCGGGGCGTGCGAGCAGTCGATTCTTAGTGTTTTTCCGAGGGCATTGCATTAGCGCAATCTACCCTCTTTAATAGCGCATGGTGGTGCGGGCCCCATGAGGGAAATTTTGGGAGTTGGCAGTAATTTCTAGCTTTATCACCGGGTGTCCCTTTTGGACACGTGAATAGTCTATCTTGTGTACTTTTTCGAGAGGATCGCAATGGTGAGATCCGTTCGTTGTGATTTGGGACCGGGGTACAGGTCTCATGTAGAACTGCTCGTGTGTGGTACGATGAACTGCATCTTTTCTTTGGATATCTGGTGCACTCATGTGAGAAGTCCTTTTGACGTGTCTTCATGAGGGGATCACAATGGTGCAGTGCGCCTGACTGTTTTCGGGGCCAAGGCTCAGGACCACGGGACGCCGTTCGGGCGTAAAGCGTTGTCAGATGAATTTTATGTCGGATATCCATTGGATGTGAGTAGATAGTCTATCTCGCATCTTTTTCCATGAGGATTACAATGGCACGAACCATATGGATGCGAGGATCCTCATTCGAGACCTCATTTAAATTTGAGAATATGAAGGGTGATCTGGTGGCAGTTCTTCTTGCTGTGTTCAGAAGAAAACCCTTGGCATGTAATCGCGTGCACTCTCGTGTGAGTGAAGTAAATGTTTGAAGAGTTGTAGTTATTTGTGCCTAGGCCAATGAGGTGGCATCTTAGAGTTGTTACGTTTTCTCCCTTCGCATTGACGTTGGGTGTCGTGTGCATCATATCCTTTGGGATAGAGATGTGGTATACTCTAGGAGAATATGGTAATGTCTAGAGTTACATGTGGTTGTTTGTACCTGAGAACATTTGTGAACTTGTTTGGAGTTGACTTGAGGCCACACGTCATGTGGGCCCCATGGGTGTGTCGTGATCTGCTTAGCGTACCCTTGACCTCTCGCGACATAGAATGTCCCTCTGTTCTCATTTTTTGACCATCCATGTTAAGTTTCCCCCTGGTTCTTTTCTCGTTTGATTGACCAGCCGTGTTGAGTTTCCCCTGGTTCTATTCTCATTTGTTTGACCAGCAAGATTGAGGGGTTTTCCACTAGTTCTGTTATTGATGGTTTGTGCAGCAAATTTTCTTCATGTTCCCTGGTAGAGTTATTGTGGATTCGGTGTGACCAACACATTATGCGGGTACCAATCCTCTACTCAGGAGGTTGCTTCCAGTAGGTCTGTCCAGGAGGTTGTTTCTAGCAGGGCTGTCCATGAGGTTGTTTCGTGCAGGGATGGCCAGGAGGTTATTTCCAGTAGGGGTGGACAGTTGTTCCATCCAGCAAGGATGGCCAATGCGGTACCATCTAGCAGGGATGACCAGTGGGTTGCCATCCCGTAGGGATGGCAAGTATAGTAGTGTTCACCAAGTAGTACCATCCAGCAGGGATGTCCAGAGCGGTTTTGGGTTTACGTATAGCGGGGCTGGGAAGTGGTCCTCGATGTCAGGTTTACCTCCAGATGGGCTTGGAAGTGGTCCTTGATGACGGTTCTGATCCTCCCTCCAGTGGAGTAACATTTTACGGGACTGGGCATTGGGACTCATCAACGACTTTAGACGGGTATCCCTCCATTGGATTACCCTTTTCAGGACTAGATAGTGTGGCACCCATTGACTTTTTATGTGTCTCCCTCTAGTGGGAACCCGTCGAAGTCCAGGGATTACCCTCCAGTGGGGCTGGCAGGGGGTTTCCTGTCGACTATGAGGAGACCTCGCGACTGTGGGGCAGTGACGAGGTGTGGTTTAACGTTTCCCCAGAACTCTCAAGTACGAGAGGCGCTTTCTCCACCAAGATGCACCCTTGAAACGCGACCTAAAACCATACGGGTGAGTCAGTGCCGCTCAAAGTGGATAGTGTCAAGGTATGGTGATTTGAGCCCCTTGACTTGCAGTTCAGGGTAGACGTGCGAGATGTTGGGCATCAATGGTGTTTACTGCTGGGACTGTTGGCTACTCAATTTATTGGGCTGAGCTATGGGACGGAGATCCCCTTATGATCTTGTTCGGGCTTCTTGACAGAGCATATATATATGTATACCTTGTTCCTGTACCCACTTCTTGGGTTTTGGATAATCTATTTCCAGGAGAGGTGAAGACGCGCAGGGTATGCCACGTGCTTTCCGTGTCTAGCTTCTTGTGGGTAGACGAGTCTACTCTCCTGCTATAGGTAGAGAACACTCGACGAGAAGTTCATCTTCTCACAGTTTCCAAATCCTTGTGTCTGGATGAGTCTACCTACTTTCTCGTGTTGGGTTGAGCTGGACTCTCTATTGTTAATCTACTGCACTTCTTGTTGTACCCTCTACTGCACTCTCGGTTGTACTCCTTTACATTTCACTGTTCGATCTACTGCTCACCCTCCGGTACCTACTTTGTTACTCCCTCGAGCCTTCGAGGTATCCTACTGAGTATTTTTATACTCACCCCTTCTTGTGCTTTACCCGCACTTGGGGTGCCCTTACAGATGATAGACAGGTTTTTCGTGACATCAGAGGAGATTTGGAGTTTCGGAGCATGGACCACGTACAGTGTTCGTAGACTGGTTCCAGGTGTGGGACTCTCCCAGCTATTTTACTTTTGTTTACCTGTTACTGTGTTGTGGCACTTTTCTGGTTGGGTGCGTGTTTTGCCCTTTTTTCTTTTCAGTTTACCTTCAACTATTACTTTGTACTATTTAGAGTTCGATGCAATTTTGTGGTTGTTTATAACAGTTGAACTTTAATTTTCTTGTCTTTTCTTTTACTCTGCACTTCTGCATTGAGTGGGCTATGTGTGTGTGTACAGGTACTTAGGAAAATGCATCCTCAAGTTGTTCTGCCTTCGGCACTGGTCGCCAGCCCTAGGCCTATGAAGGCGGGCTTGGGGTAGTTGCGTCTCGAGCCCGGGTAGGGTCGGGTCATGAAAAAGTGGTATCCGAGGTGTTTTGTTCCTTGGGGAATTGTTCGAACATCCCTAAAAAGGATTGGTTGGGATTTAGGGAAACCTGGTTAACGTGTCTCGAGAGCGGCTCTCAGGCGAGGGAGTCCAGTGATGGTGTGGTGGCCGATGTATCCATTCACCAGGACCCTGATAACCCTCTTGTCGACTTGGCATGCTGAGGCACGTGTTGCAAGGAAAATTGGTTGTGCATCACATAGGATTGAGTATTTGACTTTCCTTCTTGATTCATCTCCCAATTGATGATACTGTTATATACTTATATTCTCATCTGATCACGAAACTCCTTGATAATATTTAGGATGTCTCTGCGAAGATAGATAGCCAGGATACCATCTTTGGTTTGTGATGATGACCCTGTGAGCTACAAGGCCTCAGTCTAGGACCAATCATGGGAGTCCCTTTATTTGGGTGGGCCGGTAGCAGCACCCCCACCTGTTGAGCAACAGACAACTTCAACAGAGCAGACTGAGCTTACGCGCAGGTTGAGCGTGCACCGTGATTTTTAGTGGCAGAGACCACTGATTTTCGGTGATGAGCCAGACCCTAGGGTGTCAGAGGTTTGGCTGGAGATAGTGGTTCGCCTTCCCAGGCTTGTGGAGACACTGTAAGATCTTATGGTGTCTTTGGCCGCCAACCTTTTCTACAGAGCATCTTGGCGTTGGTGGAGTCTGGTGACTCATTTTCATGAATAGTCATCACTTTCGTGGGGTGACATTCAGTTGTTGTTTCATGAGGAGTTTTACCCCTCCTTCTTATGCTCCGTTCGGATTCAGGGGCTCCTGCAGTTTCAGCAGGGAGAGATGACGGTGGCCAAGTACGAGGCTAGTTTCGAAAACCGTGCACGCTTTTACGCGGACTTGGTCCATGACGGCAACTTCCGAGTGTGGGAGTTTTAGCAGGGTCTCCGCCAAGAGATTTGGGCTATCATAGTACCCTTGGTCATTACCACTTATGTAGGGGTGCTAGATCAGGCGCTGGTGAAAGAGAGATTCATGTCTTGTTCTACACTTGGTGGTGGCCATAGGCGCGATAAAGCCGAGACTTCTGTCACAGCTAGAGAGCATCGGCAAGAAGAACCTCGACGCAGGTCGCTTTCTGACAACCAGACTCATGGGTGTGGTCGTACACCACAGTGGAACCAGAGGACCCCAGTACAGCCCGGAGAGAGTCAGTTCTATGCTTGCGATGGGCGAGGTCCCCCTGGCGCGGGACTGCCCGACCAGGCGCAGTGAAAATATCGGGCAGGCAGAAGGTGCACCACTGCGACAGAGGCAGCGCATTGATTGGAGTAGCGCCCAGAGAGGTGGTGATAGCAGAATAGAGGGAGGAGCTAGTACTGGGGGACGACTTTACGAGGGATTCCCATCCTCACTAGGTGGTCCATGTCAGGCTCCGGGAGCTGACAGTTGGGACCACGGACAGCTGCGAGCTTTGGATGTCTACGATCCCACAGAGCATGAGGTGATAAGAGGTACGCTCTACATCTCTTCCACTTTTTGTTGTATAATTGTTAGACTCTGCGTGTGAAATTATTTTTCTCCCTACTCCTTGTTTGAGTTGTAACCCGGGTGGTGCGGGGCGTCGGTGTAACCCTGTGTTGGTAAGGTAAAAACGTGTGGGACCTTTTTCTTTAGTCGATAGTGTTGACTCCTTCACTCTCTGAGCCTGTAAGAGAGTCTGGGTCATAGGACATCGACTATGAAACCTTGCGTGACTAGATATCCTTGTGTGTTTCACCATATGGATATTCTGGAAGAGGGAATCACTGGGCCTTGTTCCAAGTGTGGGTGGTGATTCCAGTCGCGACATGTGACATAGAGGTTCGATCGGGTAGGTAAGCTACCCCCAAGAGCCTTCAGGCCGTTTGAGACCGTGAAAAGGGATGGTGAGGTTCCCTTCCACCATGCCCTAACCCCAAAGTCTGGAGTGGGTGCATGATGTCTCCTGCATGGCTTACCTGAGGAGATGTGTGCGTACTCTTATGCACGTCATCGGCAAGGGAAGACCTCGCATGAACAGATGAAATCCTTGGTTCTTGTGCAGTTACGCATGACTGTGCAAGAGTTCTTCTGGGTATGGGAGAGCTAGGTGTGGGCTCAGTACCCTGAGTTTTCCCCTGGTTTTGCTTTTCGGGGATGAAACACTTTAAGGAGGGAATTATTTATGATCCCTGTTTTTGCTATCAAAGTCTTTTGAATATTCTTTATGTTATTCCAGAGCATCACCTTCAGACAGCATGCGATTCTGATCCCCAGTGTGGTCGGAATTAAATTTCCAGTGTGTTCATACTGGGAATGACAAATAAATTGGATAACTCCAAAATGGTGTTCCAGATCAAAAATCTGATTGTACGGGTGGGTCCGGAAGGGGGTGTTTACCCTAGGAATGACATAAAGCATATCGGTGCGGGACGTTTGTACCCCTCGCCCGTTAACGGAACGTTAAACAGATAATTAAAATAATTATTTTATTTTTTTAATGGTTAAAATCAAGTCTATCTTAAAAGGTTTCTCGGATTGGAAAACCGAGGGATCCATTGAGTCCAGAGCGTACTGTTTACCCTAGGTGGGGTGTAACTTTCACGGGCGTGGGCCTTTTGTGAAAAATGATGCCAGGTGCGTTATCGTAATTTGGTGGCCTTAGGAGTTCAGTATAATAACATTCAAACGGAAGCTCATAATCAAATTTTTAGACCGTCGTTGTGCTCGAGAGGTGGTGTTATCCCTAGGGGAGGCTTAACCTTGACCCTGCTGAGGTTTCTGGTATGGGGCCAACGGGCAGGGAGTTTATGTGTTTTCTATTTAAACACTTCTCTCCCCATCTCTGTTTGTTTTCCACCTGGAACAAACTCTCCCAATGGTGGAGTAACCTCTCTCCTCTCTTCCATACCTCCAGCAAGGTGGATACGGCTCCGACGGATCGTCGGTGAAGCGTCGGGAAATGACCATCGAGGTAGGAGGATACGTTTTGCATTTTTGATTCTGCATTTACCTTTGAACTCAATTTCCTTCATTGAATTGATGTCAAATGGTTGGGAGAAGGCCATTTTTTGTTATATCTAAATATGAGGTTTCCAACTCCCCTTTCGGATCGAAAATCCAAGTCTCGGGGCATCCTTGGTGGCCCCTGGAAGTTTCCAGCATTTTCCTTAGTTTTCTGGCAGTCCAGCGCTGCGGTCCAGCGAGCGGGCACGGCGGCGCAGCGGGGGTCCATGCAGAGGCTTCATTTCGGTAGCAGGGTGGCATGGGTGTTAAGAAGCCAGGTGAGGCGGTGGCTCTAGGCGGTGAGGCTGAGCCTCCAGGGCGCGACGAACTCGGGGTCCCGACATGCGACCCCCGCACGGGGACAAAGACTGGTGTCTCGCGGGGCTTCACGTGGAAGGATGACCGGCCCCATGAGGGCCGGTCTACGGTGGACCGAGGGTCATCATCGGGCCTTGAGACGGAGATGCGGGGCTACGCTATGAGCCAGGCCAGCCGGCGCGGGCTGACCCACGCCGGGCGGACCGGCCGGCCCAGGCCTGTCCAGCCCAAGGGGATTCATCCCCTCTTTAGATGCCCGCAATTTTTATTACGGGTGTTCGTTTTGTGTGTCATATGCGGAAGTGTACTCCAGGCGTCGAGGTGGACTTTTTGAGATGGTCTCGGGAATTTCTAATTCCTGAAACGAGGGGCCTCAGAGGCACGTCACACCTTTAAGTACTTGGCGTCTTTCTGGGGGGGTTTTTTTGGGCAGCGCAGACACATCCGATGTCTGTTTTGAGCGTCGTCAGCGGCGTTGGGACCCTAGTGCTGAGGAAAAGTTTTCCAAAGGGTTTTCAGGCATTGAAACCGGAGTTGAGGTGTGGGCCCCACATCCCGTCTTTTGAGTTCCATGCAGTGCATTACAACTTTTTCATCGGATGTTTTTTCGAGGCATGCGAGCAGTCGATTCTGAGTAATTTTTCGAGGGCATTGCATTGGCGTAATTTGCCCACTTTAATTCCACACAGTGGTGCGGGGCCCACGAGGGACTTTTTGGTAGTTGACGATGATTTCCAGCTTCATCACTAGGTGTCCATTTTGGAAAAGTGAATAGTCCATGTTGTGTACTTTTTTAAGAGGATCAAAATAGTGTGATCTGTTTGTTGTGCTTCGGGACGGGGGTGCGGGTCCCATGTAGAACCGCTCGTGTGCGGTACGGTGAAATGAATCTTTTCTCCGAATATCAATTGTACTCAACTGAGTAGTCCTTTTGACATGGTTTCCCAAGTGGGTCACAATGATGCAATGCACCTGACTGTTTTTAGGGCTGAGGCTCGGGAACATGGGACACCGTTCGGGTTTAAAGCGGTGTCAGATTACTTTTACATAGGATATTTGTTGGAGGTGAGTAGATAGTCTATCACAAATTTTTTTCTGCGAGATTTACAATGGTATGAACTGTTTGGATGTGAGGAGCCTCAATCGAGACCTCATTTAAATGTGGAAATATGAAGGGTGCTCCAGTGGCAGTTCTTCTTATTATGTTCGGATGCGAACCCTTCGTGTGTGATCGCGTGCACTCTCGTGTGAGTGAAGTAAATGTTTGAGGAGATGTAGTTGGCTGTGCCTGGGCCGATGAGGTGGCAATTTGGAGTTGTTATGTTTTTGCCCTTTGCATTGAAGTTGGGTGTCGTGTGCATGATAGACTTTGGGCTACAGATGTGGTATACTCTGTGTGTATACGGAAATTTCTAGAGGTACATGTGGTTGTTTGTACCTGAGAATTTTTGTGTGATTGGTTGGATTTGAATTGGGGTCACACGTCGTGTGGGTCCCATCTGCATGTCGTGTTCTTCTTTGCGTACCCTTGTCCTCTCATGTCATAGAGGGTCCCTCTGTTCTCATTTGTTTGACCAGCTGGATTGAGATTCCCCCTGGTTCTGTTCTCGTTTGATTGGCCAGTCGGTTCGAGTTACCCTTGGTTTTGTTCTCGTTTGCTTGACCACCTGGGTTGAGTTTCCCCTCGTTCTGTTCTCGTTTGATTGACCATCCGGGTTGAGTTTCCCCCTGGTTCTGTTCTAGATTGTTTGAATAGCAGGGTTGAGTAGTTTTCCCATGGTTCTATTCTCAATAGTTTGGCCAACGGAGTTTCTTCGTGTTCCCTGCTAGAGTTCTTGTGGATTCAGTGTGACCAACACATTACACGAGCACCGATCCTCTACCTAGGAGGTTGTTTCTAGCAGGGCTGGCCAAGAGGTTGTTTCCAGCCAGGCGGGCCAGGAGGTTGTTTCCAGCAGGGCTGGCCATGAGGTTGTTTCTAGCAGGGGTGGCCAGTTATACCATCCAGTAGGGATGGCCAGTGTGGTACCATCCAGCAGGGATGGACAGTGGGATACCATCTAGTAGGGATGGCTAGTACAGTAGTGTTCACCGAACAGTACCATCCAGTAGGTATGGCCAGAGCGGTTTCAGGTTTTCCTCCACCGGGGCTGGGAAGTGGTCCCTGATGTCAGGTTTACCTTCAGCTAGGCTAGGAAGTGGTCCCCGAGGATGGTTCTGAGCCTCCCTCCAGTGGAGTACCCTTTTACGGGACTGGGCATTTGGACTCATCGACGACTTTATCCGGGTCTCCCTCCAGTGGATTACCCTTTTTGGGACTGGGCAGTGTAGAGCCCGTCGACTTTTTCTGGGTCTCCCTCTAGTGGGAACCCGTCGACTTCCAGGGATTACCCACTACTGGGGTTAGGCAAGTGGTCACCAGTCGACTTTAAGGAGACCTCTCGACTACGGGGCCGTGATGAGGTGTGGTTTTACGTTTCCCATAACTCTCAAGTACGAGGGGTGCTTTCCCCACCAAGACGCTCCCTTGCAACGCGACCTAAAATCGTGTGGGTGAGTCAATGCCACCCAAAGCGGATAGTGTCAAGGTGCGGTGATTTGAGCCCCTTGACTTGATGTTTGGGGAAGACGTGCGGGATTCTTGGCATCAATGGTGTTTACTTCTGGGAAAGTTGGCTACTCACTTTCTTGGGCTGAGCTACGTGACGGAGATCCCCTTACGACCTTGTTCGGGCTTCTTGAAAAATCACACATATATATATATATATATGTATACCTTGTTCCAATACCCACTTCATGGTTTTTGGTTACTCTCCTTCCAAGAAAGTTGAAGACACGCGTGGTATGCCACGTGCTTTCCGTGTCTAGCTTCTCATGGTTAGAAGAGTCTACTCTCCTGCTATAGGTACTGAATACTCGATGATAATTTCATCATTTCACCATTTCCAGCTCCTTGTGTCTAGAGGAGTCTACCTCTTTTCTCTTGTTGGGTTGAGCTGGACTCTCTACAGTTACTCTACTTCACTCCTTGTTGTACCCCCTACTGCACTATAGATTGTACTCCTTTAAATTTTTCTGTTTGATGTATTGCTCACCCTTAGGTACCTTTTTTGTTGCTCCCTTGAGCCTTCAGGGTATCCTACTGTGTATTTTTATACTCACCCCTTCTTGGGCTTTTCCCGCACATTGTGTTCCCTTGCAGACGACACACAGGTTGGTCGTGACATCAGAGGATCTTAGGACTTCGGGAGCTTGAACCACGTATGGTGGTCGTAGTTGGCTTCCATGTGTGGGACTCTCCCAGCTGTTTTACTTTTTTTTACCTGTTGCTGGGTTGTGGCACTTTTCTGGTTGGGCAGTTCTTTTTCCCTTTATCCTTTTTAGTTTACCTTCAGCTTTTACTTTTTACTGTTTAGAGGTCGATGCACTTTTGTGGTTGTTTATAAAAGTTGCACTTTACTTTTCTTGTCTTTTATTTTACTCTGCACTTATCTATTGAGTGGGTTGCATGTGTGTGTACAGGTACATAGGAAAAGGCCTCCCCGAGTTGTTGTGCCTTCGGCATTTGTCGCCATCCCCTGGCCTACAGAGGCGGGCTTGTGGTAGTTGCGGCTCGAGCACTGGGGGGGGGGGGGTTTGGTCGTGACATTTAATGTTTGGGGTTGTAAATTATTTATTCATAATACCAAGGATGGTAAAGGAATTTTTAACCCCAAATTCAATAAATGTGTCTTTATAGGGTACTCAAACTCAATTAATGACTACCGAGTTTTTAATAAAAGGATAAATATCATAAAGTATTCAATTCATATGAAAATTGGTTGAGAATATTCTTAAACCATATACTAAAATTGATAAAGATGATTTTAACCAAACTATTTCATCCTTACCGAAAATTAAATATTCTAATGTAATTTAATATGTTCTAAAATCACTTAAAATTTATTACCCAAGTCCTAGGTTCAATCTAAAGACTACCCCCTTGAAAATATTATTGATTAATTGCAATATATAAATCATACTATATGGTTATTATCAAATTATGTTGAATATTGAGGTTTTATATCTCCCCTTTAACATCAATCCCTTGATGATTATATGTTTTATTTGAATTGGATACATCCCATGTAAGTGGAGTTGAACTAATTTCAAAGGAGAAATATTTAGTCTCTCTTAGAATGATATGATAAACATCTAATTATGGAACCAAGGGAGTTTTTCAAAAAAAACATGACTATTATGGAAATATCATCTATAATGAGGTTAAACTTTTTTCCAAAGGATATATTCAAGAATAATACATTTGTTGGGGTAAAACATTTTAACCTATCTATAAATAAAATCCATTATAATACTATTTCCATTCACCACACATTTTAATTTTAAACTTTTTCAAATGATTCATTAATTGTTCAAATCTATGTTGATGATGATTGATTAGCCACTAAATGAGGATAATATTAATTTTTAATATATATATATATATAATATTCATGTGATATATTATTCATAAACACTATTTTAGTTCATTTTACACTTTGAACATCATTTAACATTATGATTGCAAGTCCTCAAAATACACTATTACATGGTACCTTTTTGAACACCATATAAAATACCCAATGGTAATTATTTTATATTAATATTTAATTTTCGGGATTCTAATTACATTTGGAACAATTCATAATTTTGTAGTACTTGAAGATTCACATTGTAATACAACCAAAATGATATTTCATTTCAACACATTATGGAAATAGTAAACTGAACAATAGCCCAATATAGATATTGTAGCGGACAGGATCCAAGACCAATGATTCTCAAAATTAATCTGAATATAGATGAAATAATTTTAAATATTTAATACAATAGATCATGAGATAATTAGTATGTTTCAATGGATTTCTAGATTTTCCAAGGTAGAGATAGATTTCTTGGCCAGGTTCTGTGGCCCCGGAAAATAGCCCACCATTTCAATAATAGCTTACAAAGCAAAATTACATATAGGTAGAAGTTTTATAGGAGGTTAGGAGATATCCAGGAATCCATTTTAATTTTCTATGGTACACTCTATTTCAGGTATCTAGAGGGTAATTTCATCACTTCTGTTTGGTGGATGCAAGTTGGCTTCCACTTCGGGTCAAGAGTGGAAAAGTCTAAGTTCCACAAGCTTTCCACCTCCCTAAGACTACCTTTCTCATGTGAGATGACTTTCACTATTAGAGGCTCGAACCAAGTCTCCAAAAATGGTTATTTAAAGCAGTGTTGTTGTAATATTTAGGGATATTTGGTGTTTTTTTATTGTAATGTTATGTTGCGATTTTTTTGTCTCAAGTTTTCCATTCACATGTAAGTTGTTCTAATTCATCTTATATTCTTAATAAAAGTTCTTCTCATACCATTATTCTATTATTATTCATATCACATTGATACCATTAGCTCATGGTGTGAATTTATTCACACCAATCATTGTGAAATTATCACACATTGGTGGAGGGATCGTTATTTCATTGTTTTTTACTTCTTCAATTCTTCCCTCATGAGTCTACTACCTACTTCCATTGAACCCATAGAATCAATTGAGGGATAAACCGCTTATGGGTTGATAAAAGAGAGTAGAAATGGGTTGTATTGGATGTTATTTCTCATTCCATTAATACCTACTAACTTCTTTTAATTGAGATTTTTTTCAATATCTTTAAAATTCTTCGTAATTTATTAATTTTAAAGCATCACACTTCAAGTTATAACACGAACGTTTAACTTGGAGTTCTCAAAACATAAATCCTCAAAGTGTATTGGTGATTAGTAATAGATTGTGTTGGTTTAAACTAGAAAGTGGTGATTTTTGTTTTGATCTTATTAAATTAACCCATATCAAATATAATAAATGAAATATTTGAAAAAGGAATATATCCAATCCAACCCAAGTGATAACATTGGATAAACTCTTTATTTTAAATTAAATTGACACAAGTCTTTTAGTTTTCTATTAAAAATATGTAAAATAAACCCATTTTTTCCACTTCATATACAAAAAAATCCATATTATGTACATTTCTCTAGGAAACTTATTAGGTCTCTAAGGATTCGACAACCGAATATTAACTACAAGTGACCGCTTAACCTTAAAAAAGGGTCAATCTGGGCGAGAAATTTTTTTGTCTCTATTACAGGGGAACCATGTAATTTATAATAACACTCATTCTATTCTCCCCCCATTTATTCTATTCTCACCCAAATTATCTAATCGGTTACCTTTCTTGTTTTTGTTTTCTTTTGTCACATGATGCCTACACCCATGACAAATCAAACTGTCTAGTTAGGGTGGATAATACTATAGTTAGGGAGTCAAGTACACCAAGGGACTCTATCCATTAGTTCCTAATCTTTCTAATACTCTAGATTTAAGAAAAAGAACCCATTTTAATGGAAGGTCTTCAATGAAACCAACTCATAATCCTAGGTGGGAACCAAAATGTAAATCCTAATGAGGCAGCCCCAAATGTGGGGAATACATTCGGTCAAACAATGAATGACTACCTCACTCCTATATAGACCAATGCCCCCTAATGCATTAGACACATTTACCTAGGATATTCCAACTACATCTCTAAACCCAATGTCTTAATAACCTTCCCATATTCCATGGAATAGAGTCTGATATGCCATGCCTTCATGTTAAGGAGTTCAGTGACATTATAGAAACCATGTGTCCTCCACATCAACTAGAACCAGCTAAGATGAGGATCATTACATTTTATTTAAAATATTTAACTAAAAAATGGACAAACAATTATATAACATCATCTATCAACTCTTGGGACCAATTACAAATAGAATTATAAAAAAATATTTTCCCACAACAAAACAATTGCACTTAAAAACAGAATCCAAAAAAATTTAAAATGATGGAGAGTCATTCTATGAAACATGGGAGAGGTTCAAAGACACCCGAAACATGTTTCCAGACCATGGTTTTTCTATTCCTGAATAAGTGATAATTTTCAATGAAGGGTTGGTTATGGGTAAAAATAAAATCATTGACATGATGTGTAGTGGGACCTTTAAAAAAATCCCCAAATAATTCTTACGAGTATCTCGAAAGCCTTGACGAAAGAAACCAAACATGGGGAATATCAATTTATTCTGAAAACCCACAAATAACTACGGGAATGCATACATGTGGAGAAGAGGAAAGACTTAGGTCTATGCTCACATCACTCACTAGGATGGTTTAGGACATATAACTAATAAATATACATAAAATTAAAACCAAAACCCTATTTTCACAACTTGGGACAAACATGACCACAAAATAGACAAATTCCCAACCATTCCATCCATCAAGGATGTTATTCTTAGAGGATCACCTGATGAAGTCAATTACCTAAACTACCAAAATCCACAATACCAAAACACTTTCAATTCTATGTTTGATGACTAACCAGGATTTTGTTGGAAAGATAACCAACAACCCATCCAACAACGTAGTCAGTCACAAGGATCAAACCCCTACCATTCACAAAATATTCAAAACCATAACCAGTTCCAACCACAACGAGTCCATACCAAGTCCTGCCTATCCAATAAGGACAACTAATCCACCATCACAGGCAATAACCAATCCAACAATTAAAGTATCTTCTTAGGATATATCAACCACCATTATCCCCTACCCAATATATCCCTCTACCAATAATTGAAGAATTGTGTAAAAAATTTGAGAAAATGAACTTAAAATTCTCATTAATTATACATGAACTACAAATCCGAAAAATCAAGAAGGCACTCATGCCTACTCAGGAGATACCATCCTCAACTTTATGGGGAGAGTCAAGTTGCACTCAAACAACTCATAAATAACTAAAGGTTGTGATTGTTTTAAGAAGTGGAAAATAAATTTAGAAACCCTAAAAATAATTAGAAAACCATATTATGCTTCAAACTCTAATGAAAATTAAAATGAACCACATGATCAAACTGAAAAAACTGATAACAAAGTGAAAGAAATAACTATTTAACAAACAATCCCGCAACATGCACCATTTCCTCAAGGAATGAGGGGAAAACATTACTGAATTGAGTGAAACATTGAGGGAAATAATTTCACAATTCAATTTGACCATTCTAATACTTGATTACATTCAAACCATTCCTGCATACTCAAAATATTCTATGATCCTTTGCACATTTAGTAAAAAATTCTCACATAAGAACCAAATCATTATGGTAGTAAATTTTTGCACAAAAATTCAAGGAACCCCTCCAGCAAAGATGAAATAGAGAGAATTTCCTTACATAAATGTTTAACTAGGAGAGAGAAAAGTTTTCAAAGCCTTGTGTGACCTAGGTGCTAGTCTCAATATCATTCCCTATGTTGTGTACTACTAGTTAGGCATGGAAGAGATCCAACCCACATCTATCACACATCAACTTACTGATTGAAGAATTAAGGATTCAAGGAGGATTTTAAAGGATGTTATTGTAATGGTAGAAAAAATCAACCACCATTATGGTTTCATTGTCCATGACAACAATCCAAACATAGGAAATAAGGAACAAGCTCGAATCATCCTTATCCATCCCTTCCTTGCAATAATCAATTACTCTTATCCAAGTCTGAAATAGAAACATGAACTTCACCTTTGGAAACATGAGTCTAGAGATAAAAATCTATAATGAATGCTCGCAAATAGGATATGAAGAGGAAATTCATGAAGTAAACATGATAGGAAGCATTGATAATCAATCCATAGAACATCAAGGAATATTTGAGGAATGTTTAAGCCAGGATGAGATTAATTTCCTTTGTTAACATAAAGTATGTTTATCTCATTGGCTATAATCACTTTTATATTACTCTTATGATGAAATATTAAGACCAAAATTTAGTGAAATCTTTCATGAAAACACATTTATGGAGACCACTCTAACTCAATTACCTAACACTCATCAACCAAATCTAGTAGCTAAAACTTTTACATGTGGGGAATCAAACCAATATGAAACTAAAAAAAGAAATTAATCTTGCGCTAATGTCCTGATCTACTGCTAAAATTTTGAACCAACTTGATCTTGAATTTAAAAAACTTCATATTCCTTACTAGTGGGAAAATGAAACACATCCTATTATCATTAATTTCTCTGTTGAATCCGATCATGAAAGGATGATTTTGGATGTCCTTAAGAAACAAAAGAAATCCATTGGATAGAACATATATTATATTCCAGGGATTATAACACTTATTAAGACTCATAGGATTGTCCTAGAATAGTATTCTAATCCATGTCGTCAACCTCAACAATGACTCAATCCTAATCAAATGGAAGAAGTGAGAAAATAACTTCTGAAATTGTTAAAACCTGGTATCATCTATCACATAGCTATGAGTGAGTGGTTCATCCCAATCCAAGTGGTTCCTAAGAATGCCGGAATCATAGTTGTAACCAATAAGGATAGAGATATTCTTCCAACTAGGGCGAGTAGTGTATAGAGAGTTTTCATTGACTATAAAAATCTAAACTCATTTACCAAGAAATAACATTTCCCCTTACCATTCATTGATCAAGTCCTTGAGAGAGTCACAGATAATGTATTATACTATTTATTTATGGGTACTTAGGGTAAAATCAAATTGAGGTCTCCCTGGTGGATCAATGGTAGAATGAATTCACTTGTCCATTCAGCACCTTTACTTTCAAATTCATCCACTTAGGGTTATGCAATGGCCCTAGAACCTTCCATCAATGCGTGATGGGAAACTTCTTGGGTATGGTAGAGGATTTACTAAAGGTATTCATGGAAGAATTCCTTGTGCTAGGTGATAAATTTGAGGGATGTACGAGGAATGTGTAGAGAGTCTTGTCAAGATGCGAAGAAAATAATCTGGTCCTAAACTGGGTGAAGTGTCAACTCATTGTTATAGAGGGACTAGTCCTTGTCCATATTGTCTTTGGTAGGGGTATTTAATTTGATAAATGCAATGTTCACATCATTCTTCACCTTCCATCACCCAAAACTATCAAGGAAGTGAGGTCTTTCTTAGGAATTTCTTGTTTCTATAGAAGTTTCATCAGAAATTTCAGCTCTATTTCTCAACCACTTTGTTCTCTAATAGTGAACGATGATCCATTTTTATGGATATAAAGCTGTGATGAATCATTCTCTAAACTCAATTCACCAATTATCTCACCACCTATCATACAATATATAAACTGAAAACTTCATTTTGAGCTTATGTGTGATGTTAGTGACAATGATGTAGGAGCGGTCTTAGGAAAACCATGTGAGAAAACACCATGTGTCATTCCTTATGCAAGAAAATTTTTAAATGATGCACAAATCAACTACACCACCACTAAGAAGGAGTTAATTGATGTTGTTTTTGACATTGAAAATTATAGGTCCTAATTCTTAGGATCCCCCATCACTGTGTTCACTGACCATTCTACACTAAAATACCACTTCCATAAAAAAGATTCTAAGGCTAGACAGATTAGTTGGGTCCTTCTCTTACAAGAATTTGACCTCAAAATCAAAGAAAAAAGGTGTTGAAAATGTTATAGATGATTATATATCTAGGATAGAATTTAGTGAACAACTTTCTCACCTTTATGTGTCTGATTCATTCCAAGATGAACGCCTATACTCTGTGAGTGACTACCCTTGGTATGCCGACATAGCCAACTTTTTTATTATAGGAGTCATTCCAAAATTATTAGGATCTCAAGCTAGAATAAAATTCCTTTCTGATGTTAGACACTATATGTTAGATGATCTATACCTCTATAAGTTCTATCATAACCAAGTCATTGGGAGGTGTGTCCTAGAATCTATACAAGAGTGCATCATTAAATTTTTTCATAGTGAGGCGTGTGGAGGTCACTTTTCATCTAAGAAAAAATTTCTACGGTT
This sequence comes from Viscum album, assembly GCA_963277665.1. Taxonomy (NCBI): domain Eukaryota; kingdom Viridiplantae; phylum Streptophyta; class Magnoliopsida; order Santalales; family Viscaceae; genus Viscum; species Viscum album. Next base: position 1,671,039,308 of record OY728146.1, on the reverse strand, counting down.
CTTCAGTGAGGTCCCTTCTAGCCCACCCTCTAAAAGAACTCCTACATTTTTTTTTCAAATTTGTCCTATGTGTCAACAACTATGGTTCATAATAAAAAGGAATCAAATTCCACTCACTAACATTTTAATGATTGATCTTTTTGACTGATGGGGAATCAATTTCATGGGTCCCTTCCTAAACTCTAGGGGATATCCATACATTCTTTTAGCTATTGATTATGTCTCAAAATGGGGTGAGTCCATTCCTAAAAAATAAAATAATCATAAATTTGTGATTAGATCTCTAAAAGAAAACATCCTCTCTAGAATTGGAATTCATTATGGCTATCATTAGTGATAAGGAAAATCATTTTTGTAATCATCCATTCTCAACACTCATGGAAAATTATTGAATTTCTCATGAAGTTTCCACTACTTACCAGCTACAGAATAATGTTCAAGCTGAGTTTTCCAATCGAGAAATCAAACAAATTCTTGAGAAAATTGTTAATCCATCTAGGAAATATTGGTCGAGTAAACTCTTATATACTCTTTGACCCAATCTAACCACATATAAAACCATTTTAGCAATGTCCCCATATAAGTTGGATTATTTAAAAGCATTCCATTTACTAGTTTAAATTTAACATAATGTTTTTTTGGAAATTAATAATATGAATTATGACCTCTCAATGGCCGAAACAAAAAGTAAATTAGATCTCGATGAACATGGAAAACTTAGGATGGAGTCTTATGAAGAATAAAGGATAGATAAAGCTAGGGTTCAATCCTACCAATTTGAAAATCATAAAACTAAACACATTGTACTCTGAAACCCTTTTTTTATAGATCTAAACTTCATTTATTCCTGGTAAAGTTGAGGTTCAGATGGTTGGGTCCATGCATAGTGAATAAGGTGTACCCCCATGGGGTTGTAGAAATTCAAGATCCCACAAATGGTAAATCCTCTAAAGTTATTGGTAAAAGAGTCAAAATATTCATTGAACCATTTGAAAACAATATTTTGATAAAGACTTGTCTGAACCATCTTTCGATGATGAATTAGGGGTCTAATTCGAGCTAGTGACATTTAAAAATGTGTTGCATGGGAGGGAGCTTGTGGTTTTTAGGTTTCTTTTCATTGTGATTCATCATTATTTTTCATTTTGATAATTTTTTTAAAAAAATTACCTTATACTGTTGACATGTTATTCTTTTCTGATTAAGTATAGGTATGAAAGGGGAGCACCATATTCATTTGTGTCACGTGGTGTGATCCCTGAGAATTACCTTACCAAAAAATTTTAAACGAAGACAATGTATCATAAGTTTATTTTATTTTATCTTTCTAAATGATAAAATAAAAATAAAATAAAAAATAATAATTATAAATTATAAATAAAAAAAGTACATGTCGTACGTCATGGGGTAAACCTCATCAAAACCAGCGAAGCCACGGGGAATCAAACCCGGGACTGAAGGGATAAAGGGGCACACACGTACCACATACCTATGACTTATAGTGATTCTTTCATCTCTAATTTTTTTATATATACTTATATTTTACTTTTTTATCATTATATAAATATATATATATACATATATTATTTTTTTTGTTTTTTTTTGGTTTTCCTTGTTCCACTATGGAACTCTGTCAGTGACATGGATATCAAAGTATTAAATTAGAGCATCATGAATATCAACTTCAACCACAAGGTGACTTTATTCCATGATTCTCAATTTCAATTTCCTATTTTAACTCCTCTCCTCTACCCCTTCTATGTTTTCTTATCTTTAAACACTAGGGATATTGTTATTCTTTGTGGTGGGGTCAAAACAGAAAAAAATAATTATGTGTGCATAAAAAATGTGTGGAATGAAAATTTCATTTAACTTTAAACATGGTAATACAATTTTAACATTTGATACTTAATATCAGATAATATAGTATGCACTAATTTCGATTCAAATCCATGTATAATTTCATGAGAATATATTTTGGAATGTGTGGTAGTCTGATGTGATATTTCATTATTTAAATTTTTATCCTAATAAAAAATCACATGGCACATCCTCTAGATTGTGTGGTCTTAGGTTGAGTTCATCGGGTCTACTAAATAAATATCATAAGGTTGTTTATCATTTTAGTTTTAAGATGTGTATTCAATAAAATAATAAAAAACAATAAATTTGCACGTAGAGCAATGAAATTACCTAATGTGTGGATTTCGACACTTGGAGATTGTAACTCTATTATTTCATGGCCCAAAGTTGTTAATTTTCTCTCTATTTGTGGTAATTTGAATTTTTTTTGACTGAGTTAAATCGAGATGATGCCTGAGTATGTGGACATCACTTGGTGTCCTAATGTCATTGATCCTGAGAGTCATCAGCAATGTCTCACTACATGGGTTGATTATATTTAGTGAAATTTCAATTACCATAGAAAAATTGAAAAAAACTAAAATTGAAAAAAATATAAAATAAATAAAATTGAATACTCATATTAATATTGAAATGTGATTCCACATGGAGCTTCCATCATTTTCCCCTTAAATAAATATAAACACCCATGTCTATAGCGATGCACAACACATCATCATGATTAATTGATATTGGATGAAATATGGTGATGAATTTGAAAAAAACAATGGGATTGGGATCGAGATATGCTTATAAAAATATCTTATATTAAAATATTTTTATGGGTTTCATGATTTTTTGGTATAAAGGTTTTCGGTGATCATTGTGTATTAAAATGTTTTTGGAAAATTGAATTTAAATTTCACATTTTTTAGATACATTTTTCTCGGGACTAGAAAAACTCAAGTTGGGGGTGTGATTATCCACTGAATGAGGATAGTATTCATTTTTAATATATATAGTATTCATGTTCCTTATTATTCGTAGACACCATTTTAGTGAATTTTACACTTTGAACATTATTTCACAATATGATTGTAAGTCCAGCTTAAAATGAACTATTACATGGTACATTTTTTGACACCATATAAAATACCCAATGGCCTTGATTTTATTTTAATAATTAATTTTCAGGTTTCTAATTACATTGGGAAAAAATTCAGACTTTTGGAGTACTTGGGGATTCACATTGGAAGACCCCTAAAATGGGATTTCATGGAAACACATTCTGGGAAAAGTATACTGGACAATATCCCAACAATGGGCCTGTAGAATCCAGGATCCAAGAACAATGATTCTCAAAATTTAACTCCAGATATAGGATATCATTTTGAACATTCCATACAATAGCTACAAGAGATAATTATGATTTTTTAAGAGAGTTCTAGGTGGCCCAAGTTGGAGATAAAATTATGGGCCATATTCTATGACCTAGAAAAACATCCCACCATTTCAATTATATCATGAAAAACAAAATTCCGTTGGGGAATAAATTTTACAGGTGGTTAGGAAACATTAGGGGATCAATTTTATTAATATATGTTCCACTCTAATTCATACATATAATGGTACATTTTGATGCCTCTATTCAATGGATGCAAGCTCGCTACCACTTCGGGTCAAGAGTGGAAAAGTATAAATTCCACAAGCTTTCCACCACCCTAATCCTACCATACCCAAGAGGGATGACATTAAATATTGGAGGTTCTACCCAAGGCTCCCAAAATTTATATTTAAGGTAGTGGTGTTGGATTATTTAGGGATCTTTGGTAAATTTTTTCATTGAAATGTTATTCTGCAATTTTGTTGTCTCAAGGTTGTCTTTCACATGTAAGTTGTTCTAATTCATCAATGTTTCTTAATAAAAGTTATTATTCTCATATTATTCTATTCTTATTAATATTAAATGTATACCTTTGGCTAACGGTGTTAATTTATTCACACCAAAACTTGTGAAATTTTCTCACAATAGTGGGGTGATCATTACTTCATTGTTTTTTTTACTTCCTCATTTCATCCCTCATGAGTCTACTTCCTGCTTCCATTGAACCCATATCGTCAATGTAGGGATTACACGCTTATGGGTTGATCCAAGTGTGTAGAAATGGGATTTATTGGATTTTATTTTTCTCTCCAGTAATAACTAATCACTTCTTTTTATCGATAATTTTGTTTGAAGATATTTAAACTTATTTTTTCCTTTTTGAATTTTAAGGTCCCACACTTCCAATTCTAATTCTAAAATTTACCTTGGAGTACTCAAAAAAATGATCCTCCAAGTGTATAGCTGATTAGTATTAGAGTGTGTAGGTATTAAACCATTACATTATTATGTTTTTTATCTTACTAAATGAACCCATCTCAAGTATAGGAAATTGAAATAGTTGAAAAAGGAATGCATCAAATCCATCCCAACTAATAACCTAGGATCAACTCATTCATTTAAATTGAATTCACTTAAGTATTTTAGTGTTCACTTAAACCTATATAAAAGAAAACCATGTTGGGAAATTTATATCAAAATTATCCATATAATGTACGTGTCTTTAGGTTACTTCATAGTTCTCTGAGGATTCAACAACCCAAGCTAAACTACAAGCGACCGCTTAACCCTAAAAACATGGGTAAATTTGGGTAAGAACAATTTTAGTTTTTTCCTAACTAAATAATCTATTTGAAAAAAAAATTTGGTTTAATGAATAAATAATTTTAAATTAGTCTTATAGGAGAAGTCAAATTGTTCATTGGTTTTCAGGTCTCAAAAATTTATGATGGAACTTTTTAAAACTAAATTAATTATACAAATGAACTTATAAAGAAGTTTTGAATTGATTGTGTTATGGAAATTAGAACACCCAGGATTATAATTTGTAATTTAATATTGGATAAATAAAATAAAATTGTTGAAAATTAGATTTGTAGAAGGATTATTAGAAGACTACTTTAGCTTACTGTGACATGATCATACAACATGTTTAGTGTATAAGTTTTTACTCATATAAAATAAAATCTAAAGGAATATAATTTAAAATATATAAAAATAATGATTATATATTTAAAAATATTTGAAACCATAAATTATGTTCTCCAAAGGAAACATATTTTCAACGTAATTTTTATATGATCCTAATTTTTGAGGTTTCCAATTTCACAGTAAAAGTATTAGTGGGAATTTACTTATATTAAGAAAATCTCTAATCTCGTGGAGTATTAGGAAGAAAACATTTATTGAACTTTTTACAATTGAATCAAAATATAAAGGATTTGGGAGTTGTTTTTTCCAAATAATATGGATGAAACACACTCTCTCATACATTAAGATAATAAATGATCATGTCTCCATAAATTATGAAAAAAAATTAGTGTGATTGGTATCTCTAAAAATCATACCTAATACTCTTTCACTAATAACATTTATCTGAGAGAATATTTTATCCATGATCACTTTCAAAAAGGTGGTATCATTCTTTATTTTTTTAAACCAACATTTAACTTCGTAAAATCCTCACTAAACCCATTTATATTGATCAATTATACTTTATTAAGGTCATGTTGGGTATGAATAGTTTATAGAACAAATATATTAACCTAAGAAAGCATGAAAATAATTTTTTTTATTTTTTTATTAATTTTTTTTTTCAAAATATAATATATATATTTTTAAGAAAATTCTTTTTGAAATATAATTATGTTTATTTCAGTGTGATAATTCAGGAAAAAATGATCCCAATAGATAGAAACAAAGGGGATATAGTTTTTTAGTAGATGACCTAGTGTTTATTAATTTGAAAAGGGATATTTGGATTTTGAATCTAATATTTACCTTAATAATGAGTAGTGGGCCTTTACTACAAACCTGATTTGACACTAATGGGGAAATTTTTATGGTTTATTAACATAATATTTTCTAAAATATAATTATGTAATTGATTTTATATTTATGTCTTTTATTTCTTTAGTTTTGGTCATTGAATCCTCATATTTATAATCAATTATTTTTGGTTGAGTGAATCTTGTTAATACTATAATAATATTAGAAGAGCACCCAATTTATATATTTATTTTCAAAATTTTATTTAACTAATGATATTAATCATACATTACCTGACAATGTTTCATTTATCTCTAAAACTATATTTTTTAAATGAAAAAATTCTATTTATTTTTACTTGATATTTATTGAAAAATCATATTTCTAATGTTTTTTCAGATTTTTAAAACTATATTTTAATCTCCCTTGAAATATCCTAAATAGTTTTAAAAGTTGTTTTAAATTTTATTTAATTTATTTAATTTTACCCTAGCTATAAATCCTTTTTTATTACCTTATAAGAGGATGAATCTTGAAAATCATGGTATTGAAAGAAATACTGATAGTATTTAGAGAAATATCTTATAAATATATTTATAGAAATCACAGCTATTAATTTTTTTCTATGTGTATATATCATTTTTTTGGAGTGAAATTATTGTAATTATGAGGGAGAAATATTGTTGTTATATTGATAAAACCGGTGTTTAATTTCTTTATTGAGATAATCTTTTTAAATCATATATTTATTAAAAATAATTTTATGAATTTTATCCTCTTATATTAATGTTTTTTCACTTATTATTCTTGTGTTTGTGATCATTATGAATGGAGGGATTTTTTTATTCTCACCTTGATTAATTTTAATGATAAGTAACACCCTTTAAATTGTCTAGTGATTTCATTTGAGATGTTAGAAGTTTTATATTTCATGTGTAGATATTAGTTATTATAATATCATTATGACATAATGTTATAATTTTTAAAGGGACTGGAATAATCCTTGAAGAAGTATCATTGTGCCTTTTAAAATTTTAGAGTGATGTTCCTAGATATTTTTAATGAAAAGAAGGAAGGTATGAGGGCATAGATCTATTTAGACACCAAGAGGTAGATTCAGATTTTTGGTTCGTAGATGTCAGCTAGCCAGTGGTAAAGATATTATTATACCCTAGTATAAAAATTTCACTGACCAACTAGTGGAGGATAACTAGTCTTCTAGTGTAGAATTAAAAATTCACCCCTCAAATGAAAATGCTCACTAAATATCTATTCAGATCTCCCCAAATTTTTTGGTGGGATCCCATAGGATATCCATTTAAATCTATAACTTCTTGAAGAGAAAAAAAACCATTCCAGCTACCAAGTGCATGATACTTGGTATCTGGTGATGTTGGGAGATCATCTCTAATGAAAAATATATTAATGGTATAGATGTCTTCATTTTGATCTCTCTTGAATTAATTATCCCTGGTGAATTTTACAATATTTTTTAATCATTTTTAGGATATATGTTGACCTCTTGGTGGCCATGGTAACCAAATTTCTCAGTAATTTTACTATTCTAATGTGTTATGGTTGCTAAAATTATCTTAATTGTTCACAATTTCTATGTCCTCTCTCATCCAATCAAGTTTGTTATATTATTAAAATATTATCCTTACTATACCATCATTGTCACTATCTTGTAGTTTTTCTTCTAATTATTTTGAGATAATTATTATTGTGCTTAAATATTTTTGATTCAATAAGTCTTATATTTATTTATATTTATTCAATTTTGTTGATCACTGCGTTTAAATTGACGGAATCAAGTATCTTTCCATAACTACTAAAAGGAAGGTGAATATTTTTCTGTAATATTTTTAGTTACAACCATAAAAAATCTAAGGTTTATTTTTTCTAGTTTTATTCTATAACCTTTAAAAAGGACGTTATATTTCCTATCTAGACCTCCATTAATGAAAAGGGACTAATACATTAAATATTCAATCCATTAAGGTGGGAGATGTAAGGGATATTATTTAGATATTGTTGAACTTACTTAAAATTTAATGTGAATTATTTACATTCCAGACTTTTATTTATCAATCACTTATATTCAATTAATTAAATAATCATGTAATCCATAAATATTATTAGTCAATTAATTTTTAAATCACTCTTTATATATATCTTTGATTTTATATTTTTTTATAATTTTTTTAATTATTCAATTGCACATTCTATTTTGTTATAAATATAGAAATTTTCATTAAAAAAAAGGTTTTAATTATCTTCAATCTTTCAAAAATATGTTTTCTGGTATTTCTGACATTAATTTTATATTTTTTTAATGGAAAATTCACCCCCATAAATTTTACCCTACACTAACCTACACCATTAACTCACAGGTTTCATTCACATGAAACGAATCCCACTTTTCATTCATATCTCAGTAAACCATGCTAAAATTACTCATACTTGTCTCTTATTCCATGATCTTAGGTTTTACTCCATTAATTTTATGTTTGGAACTCATATTATATCTAAATCTATGTTCAAGTTCTATGACATTGGTATAACTAGTTAATTCAATATGCATTTCTTCTCATTCAATTATTAAAATTTCTAGAACATCACCTTCATGTACTCTGACCCAAGGTTCAAAAGTCTTAGATCACTCTGGTGTATCTTACATGGACTAACATCGTGACTCTTAGTGGTCCCTGAAATTGTCAAAATTTTCATCGTTCTAAAAATTGTATTCAACTCAACTTGAACATTGTCAGTTGATTATTTGTTCTAAACATCTATTCTTTAGAAATTTATTATATTTCAACAATACATTCCAATTTAAGAGAATAATACATATTCTATTGACTTATCACATGTCATTATATAAAAATCTGAAAACATTTTTTTCATCATCATATCTGAAAAAAATATGAATTAGATTTATATAGATTTTTAACCCTTTCTTTGGAACCCCCATGGAAATATGAAAGGCTTTTAACATCTTATTGGTGGATAAATTCTACAATATTTAAATACTATAACTACATTAGAATATCCAACCCTATTGATACTATTAAACTTATGTTGACAAAGTAAATTACATAGTTACCCACATCAACCAAAATTTCCTTAGACATTTAGGAATGTACCCTTATATTTTTTTACTTTTCGGTTAATTGTTGATTCATTCACTTAGTAACATTATAATGCTCTGGTACCTTAGGTATAGTCCTTTATATCCTTGTTCTTTTCTTTTGGAAAAAATTTTAAAAATATATTCCAATGTACACAACAATATTATATTACCTTAAGAATTTCTTATTTCTACCATTATTCCTTTCCACCATGAATTTACACTAAAAAATCATTTAAATAACCTTGATTTATTTTTCACAAAGTAAATTCATAATTTCCTAATTATATAATCAATTAAAGTCACAAATTATTGTGACCCATTATGAGAGTGGACTAGATAAGGAAGAAAAACATTCGTGTGAACAAGAAATAACTTTTAGGATCAAGGATTCCTTCCATTCAAGTTGAATGATACTGTTCTCTAATTTCCATGTATAAAATTTTCGAATCGTCCAATATCATTATTATCAGGATTAATTTTAACCTTTATAGTTATAATATTCATGTTCTACTTACAAGGTTCTCTGGGATGAAAATGAAAAAACTATAGAATTTTAAAAGTTGTTACTTTAAAAATTATTTCTCCATCTATTTTTAATCCAGATACATAGTTCCATCATTGACACATCTGACCACAACTATCTATCCTCATGTAACATTCCCTACTCTATTTATGAATCTTTTCCCAAATCTTGCTTCATACCAAAATTTAATAAAAATAATGTTCTTTCATAGACACGGTATGTGTTAGACTTATTTCAAATTCAATCATGTCCAATTATAATTCCATATATAAAAATAATCATTCCTTAATACTTAAAAAGCTTCATTGAAAACCAAAGTGACTATTTTTTAGAATTCAATAAAATAATTCACTATATATACTTGTTCCACCATAGAATTGAATTACGTAATGGAATCAGGGAATCATAATTCTAATGCAATTTTGATAGTCAGGAATAACCTACTACTAACTTCCACTAAAAATTTAGAAAATCATTAACATTCATAATCATCACTTCTATAGTTCACCCTTCAATTCTTGATTTCTTTCTTAAGATTATATCTCTTCTCACAGTTCTAACATATGGGGTCTGATCCCTGTTGATTTACATCAACTCCTCCCCATGGGATTATCTTTTGAGTTTCTTCATCCTCTTAAATGAGTTATTATCTTATAAATTCAACATCTAGTGTTTCTTCCCATTTGTTCTTATACTTTTATCCATATGATATTTTCATTTATAATCATATCCCTCACATCCTCAAACATCAAGTTTGTTTTCCTAAAAAGATTTTTCTATTGTAGTTATCATCACATCCCAAGAATCTAAAATCAACTATAACAATGAATATTCCAACAAATATTCAAAAAACATGGATTTAACTTTTTCGAGCTAACACCAGATCATGCTAAAAGTGACACATGATCTGTTCCTTGCCTATCTTTTTTTGAGCTCATATTAAATAACCTCCATATAATGAACAATTTTTTGAATGTGATTGTATTATCCTATATTTTTATTATAACTTAAATTATATCTATTATGATCTTAACCTCCTAGATGTTAAAGGATGCATAATAAGATAATGATATCATAACTAACCCATATTCTTTATATAAAACCATACCTATTTTTATTAATACAACTTCTCAAGTTTAAACCCCATCAATAAATCCTCAAGATCCTTCTAAATGTGATAGTCCCCTATCTCTATTCTCTTGAACCCAATGTCTGACCCATATGAACTGTAAATTTGGGAATTTACTTCTTATGATTCCATAAATTATCATAATAGTAAACTCTTAATAAATTTAAATAACATCCATAAAATAATTTATAAACATGTGTATGTTACCGAGTGAGTGTAGTTGATCCCAAAACCCATCATTAATATCACCTTTATGGGGCATCACACCACCAATCACCAGAAGATACACTATATAACTATTTCAAAAGTGGGAAAAAGTACTAGAAATTCATTTACTAGAAGATACCCCCAAAACATTTTGTATACCAAAACATAGGATGAAAATTTATCATACTAAATCATCATATAGATCTAAACCTAACACACACTCAAGATAAACTCAAAAATTATCATTGAAGAAAAAGAAAAGAAAAGTTAATAATACAATGAATTATGTGTTTCAGATAGTGATCCCTACAACCATGGGAAAACACTATTTCATTTTCATTCATTTAGAATTTATAAGAATTAAAATAACATTGTAAGAACTACCAATTATATAACTAATTATAAGTACATTTGTAATTTCATTATCACATGTGTACTAAAGGTCCCACCCCCTTATAATAAGTCATGAATGGTTAATAGGTATAACTAAATTTTTATATACATGGAAGTCCTGAATTTATCAGGGTGAATTCTGATTACCTTTAACAATTCAATCTGCAACCTCCAAATTCTGGTTAATTGTTTCAATAAACTCTTACAATATATTTGAAGACCCTAAGATTCCATCAACTATCTCAAAAAACCTATGAGGAGTGAATCAAATGTATCATTATCTAAATACCCAATAAAATCTTTGTTTGAAACATCCATTCACATATTCTAGACTAATAACCAGTACATAGTACTTCTGAGAACGGTAACTCCCATATTTCATGTTGCCACTAGCATCTTTCTCTAACACTGACTGAATAGTCCAAATTAAATCCTAAATATTATCATTATGGTTTTCTCATGAAATAATAAATTACACTTCATATTCCCAACATTTTATTTGATGATTAAATTCATCAATCATCAATATTTCAATTAAAATATATTTGTACAGTATTTTATTATGGATCTATAATTTTTTATAAATATTGATAAATATATTTACTTATATATAATCATGTATACACATAAATATGTGTGTTTTTTGTTGATATTTATATATATATAATTCATAATATATATATATATGGAATACATATATATTTTATATATATGTGTATTTTGTGTGTACACACAGACATAGACACACTCACACACATATATTATTTATGATTTTTATGTATACATTATATACTTTATAATGTATACATTATATATATATAGTTTAAATTATGTTTTGATAAGTTTATACATTAAATTAATAGTTTAAATACTTTATATATGTATATATTATACTTTATATAAAAACATTTTATACTTAATATAATACTTTATATATATAATTTTATACATTATACATCTATAAATTATACTCCATATATATATACTTTATATATGTGTTTTATATATAAAACTTACCCTTTTAAATGTTATCAATTATTTGTTTGAATATTAGGGGTCTCACCTCCTCGTGTCATGGTTTCAAATATTTAGTTAAGAAATCTAAAAAATAGAAACAATATATTTTATAACCCATAGTATATAAATCCAAAGGGTTTTTATATCAAAGAAATCATGGATTCTTTAACTCATTCTTCCATGTCAAAGATAAGATCAGGATATTTAGAAAATCCCAAGATACAGTTGTTGAATTTTATTATAGAGGATCTTGTGGTTCATATTCAATTAAAGGAGAAAATATCAAATAAGATATTTTGGTTTTATTCCATTTATATAGAGAACACCAATGTTGAATTTAAAGAGCTATTGAAATCCCTAAATAAAATCTATAGGTATATCCCAAAATCTTGGATGTTAGGGTGTGATATATTTTCAATTAGAATTTAAATGAAATTGAGCTCCATGAACTAATTTTTTTCTAATTTTTATAATTACATTGATATTTTACAAATCAATAAATTACTCACTCGGGAATCAATTTTTACATGGTGTGTGAAAAAAACTCTTGGTAGAACCTTGAGATTAATGGACGGATTTATTGTGAATAGATATTTGTTGGGCTTGTTCTAGAACTATATCACTACCTATCATATCAATGCCTCATCTGACCATTTCTAGACCCTTCTTAAATGGTTGATCACAAATAGGGACAATCCCATGTAGTTTACCTTCCAAAAAATGTGTATCAATAATCCTATGTTGTAGTATTTACTATTTAAATTCTAAATCAATGTTTACAATTGTTGTGGAATTAGAATTATATATCTTATAAAGTATATTATTATTTCTCACCTTAGGTATTTGAATAAAAATTATTCTATTTACAATTTTGGGAATATTAAACTCTATTAAATTTTTTATGATGTGGAAGAATATTCCATTGAAGACAAACCTTATAATTATAATTGATAATATTGGTCTAAATACAAGCCCCACCTTACTCTTAAGATGAATGAAAATATTATTCCAAAGGAAAGGCGCACCTTACTCTTAAGATCAATGAGGATAAATACTTATAGAGTAAATTATTAAAGATAAAATGGATTAAATAATACGATTCTAACAACATGTTTTTTATAATTTAAATAAAAATAATTTTTCAAGGGAAATAATGTACTCCACACTTCCTCCAATGGATCCATGTAATTTAATCAATAAAAAATTTGAAAAGATTTTTTAATCTTAAAAAAATAACTATGAATACATTAATTTTAATGACATGTCATCTCTTTTTAATGATACTTTTTATATCTTTAATAACCAAGATAACATTTTTCTCTCTATCATGCCCTCATACTAGAAAATCAGAGAAGCTGTTTGGAATTCAAATGTAAATAGTGATCCTATTATAAATGGTTACTACATTTATTTCGTTGAAATATGATTTAATATAAAAAAAATATGTCATCTCATCCATTATAGACTTATTCCTTAAAATTATTATACCTAAATCCGTTGATAGATCCAATATTTTTCTTATTCTTAATATTTTTCACCCATTTACTTTTTGTGGTTTTAAGCATATCAATCCCTCTGCATTCATTAGTAAGTTATACACTAAATTTTTAGCTATAAGGATTCAATTTCAAATATCTAAAAATATTACCATAGAGAAGGTATATTTTATATAAATGAAAGACAATAAGGAGAAAATTATATTAGATAGGTATATAGTTCACTAACTAGATAAAAAAGTTATTGAATCAAATGTGAGCATTGTATTTTTATATTAAAAAGGCCTTTGATATATTACTTTTTAAATTCATTCATTTGAATCTGATTAAAATTTATTTTTTCTATCAAATTTGATGATATTTTAATAAAAACATTCAGGCTTATATTATTTTTGTTATGTGTAATTGAACATGTTATTCCTGTTACGACCAGGAAAATGTGTTAAATCAGGAAACCCCCTCTCTAATTAATTTTTTTTAAAAGGTTGGGGATGAAGCCTCATTTTATTATTAATGCAAAGAAAAGACCTCTTTTAAGTGGTAGAGGGAGACCCATTACATAACCCAAAGGTCTAGTGGTCTTATAGCCCATTACATAGCCCATAGGCCCAAATTCTAGGCCTAAGGCCCATTCTATAAATTTTAACCCAGCTGCTACAGTGCCCACAACTACTACAGTACCCTGCCACCGCTATAATATCTTGTCGCCGCTATAGTACGCACCGATCAACAGTACCACCATTTCTACAGTACCATTTCTGCTACAGTAACCTACACCCCATAGATTATGATGTTTTTATCATGAACCATAGACTCTTTTTATAGAGGTATTTTTCAAGATTTACATTATGGAAATTGGATTTTACTCACACGCTCACCATGATAGTGTTGATAATATTATTGTTCATATAAATATAGGCTATTATTCTATAGGTCATGAATTTCCTTCCTCTAAGGTAACAAAGATCTTCATATAAATTGATTAATTATAAAAAATCACTATTTTAGTGGACAAACAATAGCTATCTCATGAAAAGGATATCTAGAATTATTCTTCAACATAAGGTTATATATTGTTCCCCTATTTTACATATGGGTTCTTTTAAATAACACTATTTTCATGATCAATCACTACTCTCACATCCAATATCATATTTACTCTTTGTTTTCATCTTTGAACGGAAAATGGTTAAATATGAGTGAATGGATCATTAAAATTAAGAATTTATTATATTATATACTTATTTACATAATGGTTATAACCAATATTAAAAAATATATCATCTGGATTCTGGAAATAATTATGGTTGGATTCTTTTATAGATTATCCCCCACTTCAAATAATTAATATTGGTCAACACAGAACTGTTAATGAAATCCTATATAATAATGCTCATTGGGAATAAAAGTATCCCAATGATTATAGAAGGATAATTCACTAAAGACTTGGTGGGATTGTAAAATGGGTTATTACCTCTATGAATCTTATATTTGATCCAAACACCAAATAGAATAATTACCCTCCCTAAAACATCTCTAATAAAGTTCTTTGGAGAATAATCATCTCACTGAATAATCATGCTTCTAAATCTATCTCATCCATCTTAGATAATTATCTTAGGCAGATTAAAAATTCAACATGGTGTTTATCTATTAATTGAACCTACATTATTTACTCCCATACACGTTATTATAGTTTTTCTATTTAAATATAACTTGAATTATAAGAAAGACCTAATGATAATGATATTTTTTTATAAGATCTTCTATATTTATCTTCCATTTCTAGAAATACTAATATTATTTTACATTTAATAGACTTTTGTATTCCCCATTTTCCAAAATAATGGGGTTAATCCTAGTCATTTTATATTTTCAAACTCCTATATGAAATATATATGGATATATTTTATAAATATTTTTATTTTAGGCCTCCTCGTATTGATTTAATGATTCAAAAAAATTCACCTCTAGGTTAAGAAGTAATAATTCATTAATGGAGGGATTAGTTTTTTCCAAAATTCTTTGAGTAATTTCATGGAAGATTTGGAAATATTTAAAATAATATATTTTTTATGATTATTTTACTCTTATTGAAAGAATCAATTTCTTATTATCTATCATACTTACCAATAGAGTTATGGATTAAACCTATATTTTTCTTTATATTAATATATCAACTTGAAGAGACCCACACTTTTACTAGTTTTTTTAAAAGGAAATCTGAACATAAAATGTTGTGTAGAGTATTATGTTTATTGTATTAGTTTATCAATATTTAGAGTGGTAATAACCCTTTAAATGATGTTTTTGGACTTGGATTGAGTCTCAGAATGTGTTATGAGCACTGATGGGGGATAAGAAGTGGGATTAAGAGGCATGTGAGGCGCCTGGAGGTCACTATAGATTAGGCTAAATTGTGTTTACCAAGGTCTAATCATTTTGGATATCCTTTGGGATCCAAAAACCATATAGATACTTATGGTTCATGGTCAATGAATAGGGAAAATAGCAAGGGGCAAAACTCAATGTGGTGGTTGGAATTTTTCCCCAGTTGAGCTTAGCTCCATGGAAGGACAACATGTTGTAGTTAACTAAATGAGGGAATTTCATAGGGAACGGTTCCTTGAGGGTTTTCCTATATGAAATGGAAAGTGAAGTGGGTGGACCTATGGATATGGGTTTGGTCATGTCGAGCGCTTGGAGGAGTTGGTTGGGCACTCCATGGCATAGAACAAGATGTGGTTCCCTATGTGTTTTTAAAATATTTAGTTGTGTTCCTTTATCTCCTACTATTTTTATGGTATATGGCCCATTTTTTCATCTCCATAATATTTTATGAACCAAGGTATTTTCTATCCATTCAATAATTCAGCACCCTTAAATTAGAGGTGGGTTTTCATTTTAATTTGAGGAAATATTCGAGGAGATATCATCTCTTCTGTTCTTTCCTTCCCCTACACTTCCTATTGATTAGCCTTTTGATTGAAGCATCATTGTTATGATTTCTCTGGGTATTTCCATAGGATCAAGGTGAAAAAAACATGATATGATGGTAATTTTTCATGTAATTGGTATAAGATGAATTGAGATGATGATCACACATCAATGTGAACTATTTTGTCAAAGGTATGTTACCTAGTGAATTTATTTTAGGTTTTTTTTTAAATTTGGTGATTTTAGTTATTTAATTAGTTCTAAGTGTTTGGTTTTTTTTCCAAAATGGTTTTGAGAGTAAAAAACTAACCTTCACTAAGTTTTTGGTCATTTTTCTAATGTGGTGAGGTCACCTGGTATGTTATTTTAAAGTTTTCCAAATTTCATTAAATATAATATTCATTTTAATTGTTTATTTAAATATAATTTTATTATAAATAATCAATTTGGATGTTTTGGTATGAGATAGTTCCTCATGTAGATTGATTATGTCAACTTGATGTTTTATGAATTTGAGAAAGATTATCTAGGTTTCTCTTAACATAGAATAACTCCATGGGTGCGGTAGGTTGTCCTTTGAGTATTTTCAATGTTTTTTGAATTTAATAATGTGATATGTGTGGTTTTTCCAATATGGGTGATTGAAAAATTTTATGAAATAAATTTTTTAAATTTAAATATAATTCTCATGAATGAATTGAATAAAATGAAATGTCTATTGGGGACATTGTGCACTATCTTGATAACTCATTCGTTGATGGTCGAGGCCTTAAATATAATTATATAGCATGATATGAATGGACACTAAGGATTTATACATTAATAAAGTAAATGAAAATAGAGGACCTTAGTGTATGTTCTATATATTCCTCCATGTATATGAGTTCATTCAATTAGTAATGAGTGGACTAAGTAGGTCGTGACAGAACAATGACATATAAAAGAGTGTTTGACTAGCTAAGAAAAAAAGGGGGAAGGTGAACCTCACACTAAGAGAAGTGATTACCTATGTGGGTAGATCATATATCTATTGATGAATCATTTTGTTATGATGATATTCATATGGTGGTTTAGGGGAGGGAATGGTCTTAAATCCACCTCTATTGTGTAACCTATTTACGAGGCTAATATGTTCGTGCTATGATTATGATGACATCGAGGGACAATATTACCTCTATGTGACTGACTTGGGCCCAAGTAGTAGAGTTGTGATAGAGAAACCCAAGAAGGTTTTCTTGCCACTATGAGACCTAGGATATCCAAATGGGTTCCTCAATAATTCATTGACCCTAGAGAGGGTGCATGTAGAAATTTTTTCGTAGTTATGGGTCATTCATTTGGGAGGTAGATCTTGAATATGTGAGATGGGTTTGATAATGTGACCATAACTTATGATATGTCTTACATGAGATATTTTGATATATACATATTGCTCATCCTTGTTTCATATAATTTATTGGATGTTTAGGATTCCTAGTATCCAGCTTGTATACTAAGTGTTAAATGGACTGTGTAGGGTCAGCCGCTTTGGAGTCAGTAGTTATGCCTCATTCTTATGGTGTAATAATTTAATACCTATAGGATTTAGTTGTTATTATTGATATTATAAATGACCTAGGTCCAGGCCCCATGGAGTGGTCAGTTATGACTAATATGATAGAAACACTAGGGTCAACCCATAAGGAGTCAATGATAACTCCTGGTGATATTGACTACCCATGAACATCACCCTAGGAATTTGTGATGATTCCTAATGATGTTGAGTGCCTAGGGTCATAAACATAGGATTATACATTTCTGACTAATGAAGTGTGGAGTGATTAATACCCTTGGAGGGGCAGTATATATATATCAAAAATATCTCACATAAGACATCTCAGAAGTGATGATCACCTTCTCGAACCCATCTCACATATTAGAGGTCTACCTCCCAAGAGAATTACCTTTAGCTAATACACAATTTATACATGGACCCTCTATGGGGTCAATGTATTGATGAGGAACCCATTGGGGTATCCTTGGTCTCATAAGGGCAAGAAATCCTTCTTGAGTTTCTCTATCAAAACTCTATCACATTGGCCCAAGTATGTCACATAGAGGTAATATAAACCCTTGACGTCATCATAATCATTGAAAGACCATATTAGCCTTGTAATTAGGTTACACAAAAGTGGTGGACATAATACCATCCCCTCACCTAAACCACCATAATAATTTCATCATTAAAAAATGATTCATCAATCATAATTATGGATCTCCATAGATTATCTCATAGGGATCATTGATGGAACCTGATTATTGTGGATCACCTATAATAACCTATTAATTACAAATAATGATTTATGATTATTATAGATCACTTAGGATAACATCATAATTGTCATATTGAAACCTTATACTATAAGATTCTTGTGTACATGCTCCATTGAACCAATAGTTATGCATGCCACTATCACAACCCATATCATTAATACACCTTAATATCTGATTTATTATGTAAATTTACACATTATATAATCCTATAAGATTATATATCATTTATTATTTGTGAAATTAAGAACATATCAAAATAATTGAAACAAAAATACAATGATAATATTAAAAAATTTCTCAATATTCTCCTAAGATTCCATTGTTCTTCTAAAACTGGACAGGATAACTTAAGGATGTACATAAGAAAGGGGTGAGCTATAAATACCAATATGGTAATAATTAAATCATCACATTTGTTAGAGTAATACATGTGAGATAATAGTAATATCAATGTAACATAAGAGGGGTGAGAATCGTAATCTTGACCAATGATGCATGATATAACATTGTAGGATTAAGGAAGCATAGGAATGTGGAAACAACATAAAACATGGAATCATAAACATAAGTAATAGATAATTACCAATAAAAAATAACATTGTATGATTATGATATCCTCCCTCTCACTATAAATGTCATATTATGAGATAAAAACATACCCAATACATTGGAGGTATATATAATTTTGGTCCCACCCATCACTTTAATATCATGTACATGTATAAGTGTACCACATGGATCATAAAAAATATTGTTTTATTTCATAAATTTTAACCCCATGATTAAGGAGTGAATGATAAATATATTTAAATTACCAAACAGATACATATAGGTACAACTATTTGAATATCCTGGAATGGAAATGGAGATAGGTATTCACTATAAAAATGTTTAGCAAGGAAAATTTCAAGATAATTTCAACTGCATAACAAGTGTACATAAAGGATTATAGAAGTTGTGAATGAGATAAAAATTGGACTATAATTAATTATTAATCATACGGATAGTAATATGTTTTTATTAAAACATGCGACAACTTGAAAAATAGAATAAAATGCATGAAATAAATAATATTCTTTAATAAAGGGGAGAACCAGAGGATACCAAACCTTATGAGAACACTTATAAAAGTTTAGAATAAGCTTTTAAATATTTTTAGGGCAACTAGGGAGGAATATATATATATATATATATATATATATAAATTTAGATTAATTTCAAGATCCAAGGGTTTCTAGGTAAGAGTTATAGGAGCTTTTGTGGGTTTATATTGAAAAAGAAAGGATAATTATTTATTAATTTCCAAACATGAGTTTCAGACTCTAGATGATAAAGTAATCAAATCCATAAAACATAGAATAATTTTGAAATGTTTTCTAATAAGGAGGAGTGGTTTTCATTATTTTATTATTATAATAATAGAACACATGACAATAATTCCCATTGTGATTTGGAAGTGAGTCTTGTTTATAAAGAAATGATTTTTAAACCATAAAATATAATATAGGTTTTGGAGGATTCATTATAGGTTTATAAAATTAATAAAAAAACTTAAAAACAACATTATTTAATTATGAAAAATAATCATGGATTGGTATAATCATTGTGTTATTTATTACATCTCTTTTGGAATTTTATGATGTCCTAATACCATATAATTATACTGTGTGTAATTTTTACCCCAAAATTCAACTAGCTCTGAATGTTTTAAAAAAACACAAATGAACAATTTTAACATTATTTTTTCAGATATAATATTTATTTTATCAAAATACTTCTCTAAATATGATAATTTATAATTTTAAATAAAAAAACTCCATTTATATAAGAAATAGGTTTTTTAAACTAACAGTTGTCTGACCCTTATAAAATGTATATTGGACATCGAAAAATTATATTATCATTTTTATTTAATAAATATTATTTAATAATAATATATTACTAAAAAAAATTATCTCAGAGTTTCTTGGATTCATCCAAATAGTGTCTTTATTGAAACTATACATATTCCAAAAATACAATTTCTGTTTCATCATATCAAAATATAATTTTTATCAAACACTTTATTTATTCATTTAAAAAGTAATATTAATGAAAATATAAATATAATTATTGTTTTAATAAAAAATATAAAAAATATTGATATGGTCTATATATATATCCCATTATTATAATAGATAATTCTATAACAGTAATGTGGTGATGATGAGATTTTCACATTGTGGTTCGACAGACATTGTTTCGGCTATGATCTAGAGGATATTTTTATTCACTCATAAATAGTTTAAATCATGATATAGTTTTTTAATATCATTTTAGATTTGGTCAAGGTAAAACCCTGGGGATGTTATCTCCCTTATAATATCTGATAAATGGGCTACACAGAGTATCATCCTGCTAGTCATGACCATCATTTTTTCTGTTTATGTCAATTAGAATTTATTATAACCCTTAATATAATAATATTAATGGTTATTATAAAATGAATATATTATAAATTATTATTATGATTAATGGTATTATAAATAAAATAGAGTATAACAATAAAAAGTAGCCAAATTATAGCATGTTCTTTCAATAACAAGATTAATTGATAAGGCATTTATTCATTCAAAAGGAAAATTTAATTTACAAAAGTTTAGATAATTATAGATACTATATTGATTATTTTGGATACATCCAATAATATAAATTTAAAACTACTAATATATGTTCTTTGGGTCTCATATTAGTTGACATGATTATTTTACATTCTAAGAGACACTCTTTCATTGGTTAAAGCACATAAAGTTGAGCATGGGAGTAACATTAAATCCTAAGGATCAAGGGAAGTTACTGATTTATAATTAAAAATTTTATTTATTCATTTTTCTGAGCACATCACAAGTAAATTAACTAAACTAACTAGTCGTATATGGTACCACATTTTTGTTTCCCTATGTATTTTTACTCACACACTGTTGAGGAGGCCATGACACTTAGGTACCCGAGAAGACTTCACTGTTCACAGGTTCAGGTTGGGTAGAGGACTGGAATTAGATTGTCTAGTTGGATAGATTTGAGATTGTCCAGATATGTATGAGGTATGGATTTAGTATAATATTAGGGACATTGTGATATTATTTTATTTCATTTTATTGTAATTTGATTGTCGTGGTAGGGGCTCCACTATTTTGTATTAGAATAATTATGAGTTTTCGTGATTTATTTCTTTCTTCATTAATTTAATATTGATTCATATTATTGATTATCCATACTCATATGGATGTTTATGAATTATAGGTGATATGCTGTTATTTTTTCATTTCATTTATCACGCTAATATGGGGGTATAGTCTTCTCATGGTGCTACCATAGACCCATGTTTCTATTCATCATCCTCTGGTCTATGAGGAGGTATGCCTGAGGTCCCAGTATCTTCCCCTATCCAGGAACAAGTGAGTGGCCTCATTCTAGAGATGTTAGAAATTCTTATTAGAGATTTTATTTGACAGATATCATAAAATGTAGTGGATTTTTTAATTCTCTCTATTATTTGGTGAGATGGTAGACAAGTGACATAGGGATATATCGATGATTATGATTGATATTTGATTGGTACAATGTAACCACATTTTTGGGTAGGAATTCTATGATTTCAGGGTTATGGGATTCTTGTTCTTGGTATTTGATGTTACAGATGTATGATTTAAGCTAGTGTGATGCACTTTATTTTATATATACATTATTTATTGTGGCATTTGGATAATTAACCATTGGAAACAGGCCTATGTATATGAATCATATTTTGAACAGAGGATTTATTTTACACATTCTTGACATTGGATTATTGATATCATTGAAGATGAGTTTCATATATTTAATGTTCCAAAAATACTAATATGGGTTTCCCATATATTTTTTTGGTGGAAGTATACTCAATTAGAAAATATTATATTTTCCTTGGAGGAAAGGTCATGTGGATATTATGGCGGGATTCTTCTTGATGGTGAAACATATATAATACCTATTATAAGGGATGTTCAGTAACCCTTGTTGGTTAAAAATATCATTTTATTCATTAGTAATAGAACCCTTGTGGGTGGTTTTAGTGATAATTTGAAATAGGAAAATATGTTTGGTTATTTATAGTATTAACAAAAACCTATATAGTTTATTATTATAAAGATTATTAGTAGAGTTGTACATTACCAACACATACGACTATTGTTTACTAGAAACAGATCATCATAATGTGTTGCCATTGTCTATGTACTTGATGATAGATGAAAATGTGATCCTTGAGAGTATATCTATCATATGCAGTAGTCTGATGAGGATCATCCTAAGATTTTAGATTCTTGAGGGAGTAGTCTCATATATGGATCGACAATGATCATGGGTTCCCTATAAATCCATTTATTTCCGAATGAGATTACTAATATGTATATGTATATGGGAAATCTAAAATGTGGGTGATATTTCATATGGGGAAGGATAGGTGTTTCCAATGTGTTATGAAATATGGGTTAGGTTCTTGAGAATAATTATTCGGAGATATGTATAAGGATATTATTGTGTTAGGTGTTATGGTAGAAAAGTATTGTGATATGTTATGGTAACCTAAGAGAGTTCTTAGCCCTTGTTTGGGAGTTCCCGTAGAGATGGAAACATGGGTAGATGGTCAAGTTTGTGGTAATGTTGAAAAAGGTGGTTGTAGTTATATCATATAGGAAATTGAGATTCCTTGGGATTTTCATGGATGAAGAACCCAGAGTATTTGTGATTTTCTTTCAAGGATATTTTTTAGTGTTGGATTAGTATGATTATTAACCACGTTGATTATAACTATTTTTTTCATGGTGAGATCATAGTAGATGATTTTAGTTTTGGGAGAGACACATGGGTTGGTGGTTGATCATGGGGTAGGCCACAACATAATTGAATTTTCTGATTCTGAAGAGGATAACTAAGGGCGATCTAGATAGATGAGACAAACATGTAAATTGGAATGGATAGTGGGTTAGTCATGTGAATCAATTTTTGATAAGATGTGACTCTAGGGAGGACACATGGGATTGTCATTTGGGTTCTATGACTAAGTAGTATCGGAGTGTACACCTATTAGATTGAGATGATATAGAGGTGAGCATGGGATGGTTATGCGCAATGCCATTGAGCTATGTATTGGTGGGTGATTGTGTGGAGACTAAAGAACATTGGTTTTAATGATATGCATACAACCATGTGAGCCTGTTGATATGGATTAGAATAAGGAATGTTGCCCCATACATTTAGAGTGATATCATAGATATATTGGGGTAGTGTGGTATAGTTGACTGAATTCTTTTCCTTTACATAGATTGTAAGGGTGGCGTGATATTAGGAGTTGACAGTGGTTGGTTTTTCTTTGGGAGGACTGACATGTGTGTGATAAAAGAACATGGTTAGGTGGTTCTTGCATAGTGGTATAAATAATGTTATATAGTGAGTAGTTCAGTATTCGTAATTCAAGGATGTGACCCACATTATGAAGGAAATTATAGTAGATATTAAGGATGTAATTTCTAATAATCCCGCAATAGGAATCATTTAATGTTTTGGGTTAATTTTCAAGTATGGATGGGAAGGTCTTTAATGGTTTGGAATATTCTTGAGCCTTAATTTTTTATTCTAGGGTGTTGTGTTTTTATAAGAGTTTTTTATTTTTTTAATGCATGTATTTAAAATGGATATACATATTATGTATGTGATTTTATAATTTTAAAATATTATTTGAGAAAATAATTAAATTATTTATTATGTAATTCAATTATTTTAGATTTGTTTTTGGATTTTTAAAGTTATAATAAATCCTTGTATTAATTATATATAATATCTATTGAATGGAAGATAAATATTTATAAATATATTCTTACCCTAATGAATGACCATTATTCTTTGTAATTGTAACACTTATTTTTAAATGTTTTTGTAAGGGTAATAGTTGTTTTTAATAGCTTCCATAATGGTAAAAAAATTAATATTTTTGTAAGGTTATGTGGTGTTTTACATGAGTTTCATAATAGAAATAAAATATTTTAAAACCTTATAAGAAGATAAATAGGATTTTATATGCACTACATAAAGGTATTTCAAATTCTCCAATACCCACAAAGGGGTAACCCGATAATCCATCTACTCAAATAAACATAAATCATGGATCATAAATATATTGTTAGGTTATGTTATATTTTCTGAATTTTATGTAAAGGTGACAATCCATGTAAGGGTAAAACCATGTTTCCCATAAGTAGTTTATGCTTTTTGCATATATGCAATTGAAATTGCTTAGAACACTATATTTACTTCCCAAAACATTATGTAATGCATTTTAACCTAAATACAAGAAATGAAATTAGGAAAATAGATGTATTTGAATCTATTAAATTTTAAAATGTATTTTTTGAGCTTATTTGAATTTATAAGTTTTAAATGAGTTTATTATAGGAATTAAAATCCAAATAGATTAAATGAAAAATAAAAGTGAAACATTGATTGGTTTTTTGAGAAATATCTAAATACACATTTATGTATTATTACAATTTAGAGTCACTCTAATTTTAGTTTTTAGAGTTCTCCTTTGGATTTAGGTGATCCAAGATTCACCAATTCAACTCAGAGGGTCTTATGTAAATTGAATACATCTCTTCTCAATTTTCATCTTACATGTATTCCCTATCTCTATCTATCCTCTATTTTACGTACAGTAATGAAATATTATTCTTCTCCAAGCAGGGGATCTAATAACTATCCTTTAATTTATATGAAAATTTGAACAAATCATGATTTAGATTTTGTTTTTTATAAATTTCATTAATATTAATGAGATAAAAATATATAAAATAATCACATGATTGAAGATTATAATTTAAATATGTGAAAATGAAAAATAATTAATATTAATAAATGGATAGTGGATTTATTAATATTGAAAATTATTCCTATATGATTATATGGTATCTTGACCTTATTAGTGGAATCCGGGTATCCTATGTGACAATAGTGGTGGATGAGTCTAAGTATTGGTAGTTTCCATTAGTGTGGTCATCAACAATATCTATTATATATATTTTTTACATCATACACACCCCAACCATGTTAAAAGGGAAACTAACAACCAAATGTTGTGGGGGGTTGTTGGCCCATAGGATACCGTGTCCACCTTTTCTATTATTAATAGTTTTAATATTCACAAATCATGTCAACTCCTATTAATAATTTATAAACATTTCAATCATTATGATTTGTGTTATAGTATTTTAGATTTTTTCTATCTATGACCTCTTATAAATTTGGTTAATTATATTAACATTTATTTTCAAATATAATCCAAGAAATAATATTTTCATATGTATAATAGACTGAAACTGATATATGATATTAGAAGATTTACTGATGCAAATGAATCATTGATGTAGATGACCTACTCACACAGATGATATACTGATGCAAATGACTCACCGACGCAAATGACCTACCATTAGTAAAAATGAACTACTGATACATGGTGCAACTGCGGCAAGGACTCACTGATAGTTAAAACAAGTCACTGATTCAATGTGCCACCAACATATAGAACATCTGATAGAATGAGATACTGATGGGATGAGTCACCGATAGAAAGAGATACTGACTGAGGAATCACCGATAGACTGTTTAAAATTTATTCTACTTAAAATTATTTCCAACTATTATATTTTCTTTGTGTTAATGTGACTGATTAATTGAATTCTTTTTGAAAACATATTAAATGAGGATGTCAGAAATAAAATATATTCTTTCTACCTCAAACATGAACATTGTTGGGAGGAATGAATACATATACAAAGGAGAGTGTAGAAAAGAAAGATACATGGGCAGACATGCATAGAAACATATATAGAAGAAAATATAAGAATACCTCTTATGATCACCATACTAAAAAGAAGAACGCATGAGGAATTCTTCATTCCTACATGTTGTGAACTAGTGAACTGCTGATCATCAAAGTTCTATTTTCTCAATAACATCCAACAAAATCAAAGGTGAATGACATCTCACCCTTCTAGAAGATAGTACACAGTTCTCAAGGACACTCTGTATTCAGTGTCTATTTCCAAAAAGGGACTCAAGATTCTACTTTAATACATTAGAGAGTCCATATCTAAATTGAATAGCACTCACCACATCTCTAATACATTCTTATTATATTTTTATCTCTTGTGTAATATTTATCTAAACATTTGAAAATTGTTTGTGTCTATACTAAAAGAAACACTATCTCTTTCACTAAACTGGAGAATGCTCGATATCTTCAGAAAACATTCTTTTTACACCTGTTCGTCCCACGAAGAAAAATGGATGAGGTCATGTATGGCCTAGTTATTTTTTGTTCCCATTTAGAACTATGGTAGTGGTCATGTGACCTTGACAAGCATTGTAGTGTTTTTTTAACCCCAATACATGGGGTGGATAAACATCATTATTTATAAATATTTATTAGTTGAAAGTGATCACCAAGTAAAGAGGACCCAGTCTCTGCTTGAGACTGAACCTCTTGTTTTAAATCTGCTATGTTTTTAATTTAGTTTTTCTCTATTTTTAACTTTTATTTTAGAAAACTATATTTCTCTTTGATATTAAGTATTGGATTGTTATACCTATATTTCCTTATTATATTAGTTTCAAAAGATGTATCAGTATATTATATTTTTATAACTAATAATTAATCAATATTATGAGAATCTATTTGAATATTCAACCTATTATAATATCACTACCATGTTTAACTGGAAGGTTTTATTTTAAATTGAGGGAAATTTTTAAATAAAAATTTTAACATAAATTTTTGTAGGAACCCAATTCACCCCCCCATTGAGTGTTCTACTCTGACCAACATTTGATATTAGAGGGTGTTTTTCAAGTTTCTAATTTCAATAATTTTAAATATATTCTAAAATCAGTTTCTATAGTGATTTTATTGTTATTTTAAAGATATTTAAATTTCACTTAGTTATAAATTTATATTTACTTAAAATATTATTTCATTATCATGGATAATTGATTGGAAGGTGCTGATAACAAAAATCCTCTATTCTTTAATGGAACAAATTATCCACAATGGAAATCAAAATGAAAATGCACATAAAAATTATGGGTTTTGAGATTTGGTCTTTAATTATAGATGAATATGAGATTCCTTCAACAGATAGGAATACTAGGGAAAACCCATCTAATGAAACTTAAAACAAAAATTGAAAAACCATGAATTCCCAATACTTTTTGTTATGATATGAAGAGTTCAATAGAATTTCTACATGTAAAACTGCCCAAGAAATTTGGGAAACTTTATCTATTTCCCTTGATGGAAACTCTAGTGTTAAGAAAATGAGACTTAACACACATAATATTAAATATGATAACATTAAAATGAAGACTGATAATCCTATTTCAAACAATTATCTTAGGTTTAATGATATTTTAAATACTAAAATAACTCTAGGAAGGGATGTTACAACCAATGAGAAAATCATGAGAATACTCAAAGTCTTACCAGATAGATGGAGAGAAACTTCTCTATCAATCAAAGAATAATGTGACATAAAAAAGTTACCATTAAAGGAGCTAATAGGAATGTTGATGACATGTGAGGAATAACTGAAAACCAACAATGAAGAGGATGATGAAGCCAAAAGAAATTTGTTTTCCTTCAAATCTTCTGCCACCAAGCATAAGAATAATGTTCAAGATGAAACAAAAAGTTCAAGTGATGAACAATCATAAGGAGATAGTGATGAAAATATGGATCAAATATAAAGAAGGTTCAAAATATTTTATAGAAAGAAGAAATTAATTAGAAGTACTAATTACAAGGGTATGTATGATCATAAGGCCCATTGGAAAAAGGATTGGAATAAAGGTGATACTTCCAGTGAAATAATCTATCATGATTGTAAGAGAAAGTGACATATAAAGGCTGATTGTTCCAAGATAAAATATAAGATTAAGTATGATGATAAGGAAACAAATTATAAAAATTCCATTAATACAACTTGGATTTCTTTTGATGACATCTCAACTGACTCAGAATCCTCTCATGAAATGTCTAATAAAGAAAATATGTGTTTTATGAAAAACTCATCTTAGGTAACATCAAATCCTCTTTAACAGAATTCTTATTATTCTGGATATGAAAGAGATTATGAAAATATGAAAAATGGGGAAATTTTGGAATATTTCAAAATTATAGAATAAAATTGTATTTAATTAAAATATAAATACATATTTTTAAGGAAACAACATTCTTGGTCTACCATGGCTACATCTAAACGTGTTATAGAAAAAGAGAAAATTCCGCAACTAATTACAGAGAAAAATGAACATAAATTATAAGATGTGCATTTGAAAAAGGATATAGAGATATTTAAAAATGGAAAATAAATCTTAGTTCAAATGCATGGTAAAAAATTAACTCCTAAGTATACTATTGGAATTTGGTACCAACTATAAAAGTGGAATCTGAAAAAAACTACTTTTTTATCAAAATCTGAAAAATCCAATTTTATGCATGTCTTGTAAAATTTTATAAATGTTCCATCTATGAGACATATTCTAATATTTAATGTTTTTCTAGACCAAATAATGTTTATTTTTCAAATATTTTACATAATGTTTATAGTAAACCCATAAATCAAATTTGGGTTCCCAAATATATTATTATTAATGTTACTAGACCCAAACAAATCTGGGTACCAAAATATTTTCTTATTTAATCTGTTTTTTAGAAACACTGCTTGAAAATATCCTATAATGGTAGAGGTACATTGCATGTTCAGGAAAAATGACATTATATTACTCATGTTTGAAGAAATTGATAAAAATCGATGGTGGGCATGTCACCTTTGGCGACAATTCTAATGGAAAAATAATTGGCCTCTTCTAGATTAGTAACTCTAACATATTTTTAATATCTAAAGTACTTTTTAATGATGGATTAAAATACAATCTACTTTGTATCTCTCAGTTATTTGATGATGGATTTAATGTTAAATTTGAAAATGATGCATGCAATGTTTTCAACTCTAAAACTAGGTTAGTATTCTCAACTCTTAGAAATAAAAATATATATATATTTAACTTATATTATTTAATTTCTCAAAATATTTCATCATTTAGTGATTTACATATAGAATCTTGGATTTTGAATAAGATATTAGGACAATACAATATACACCCCCTTAGAAAGCTTACTATAACAGTCTTATTCATTAATCTACCCAAACTTGAGTTTCCAAATGAAAAGATTGTAATCATTGTCAAAAGGGTAAATATCACAAAATCTATTTCAAACCAAAGAAATAAGTTTCAACTTCACAACCTCTTGAGTTGATACACATAGATCGGCTTGGACCTTCTAGAGTCTCAAGTCTATATGGGAGGCATTATGTATAGGTTCTTGTAAATTACTTATCTAGATATACATGGACCTTTTTATTGGGTCACAAAAGTGAATATTTATCTCATTTTACAAAGTATGTTAGGACTATAGTAAATATTAGTGGTCCTATAATTAAACCCCTAAAAAATGACTATGGCCATGAGTTTGAAAACCAAGAGTTTGAATACTTTTTCTTAAAAAAGGAAATAATCAAAACTTATCTTCTCCTATGAAACCCTAGAAAAATGGTGTGGATGAAATAAGAAATAGAACCCTATAAAAAATTTCTAGAACCATGCATAGTGAGTATGACCTACCTATATATTGTTGGGTAGAATCTATCAATATAGAATTCTATATTATCAATATAGTCTTGATTAAACCTATCCTTAAAAAAACAATATATGAGCTATGGAACAATAGAAACCCATATGTTAACTACTTTAATTTTTTTGGTTTTAAAGTCAGTATTATTAACAGTAATAAAATTCTGGGCAAATTTTACTTTCTGAGTGATGTAGGAATTTTCCTAGGTTACTCAATTTCTAGTAAATTCTATGGGGTCTTCGATAAGAGAATCTAATGTGTCGAAAAAGCTTTACATGTAAAATTTGATGAAACAAATCCACATGAACCAAAGACCTATCTAAAAAATCAATAGGATGATATGTCAAACATGGACCTCAATGCTAAATCTTTTGACCATCTTATGAAAAAGTCTATTAAAAATTCCATTTCTGGAAATTCTCTAGATTTGAGCCATATTGAACCCAATCCTATTGAAGAACCCAAAATAACATTCCATTCTTTTTCTAGAACTATTAAATCTATTAATAACTATCCTTTAGATAATATTTTTGGAGATTTAAACTAAGGAACATAGACTAGATATTTACTAAAAAATCAGGTTGAACATCAATATTTTCATTCATAGCTTGAACCCAGAGAACATCAATGATGATATCAATGATAAATTTTGGTTGATGGATATGAGATAAATCAGTTTGAAAGGAATAATTTTTTGAAACTTGTGGATATACCCAAAGACACCATGACCATAAGCACTAAATGGGTGTTTAGAAATAAAGTAGATGAAGTTGGAAATATAGTTAAAAACAAAGATAGATTGGTTACTCCAGGTTATAGTTAAGACGAAATAATTAGCTATGAGGAAAACTTTGAATCAGTAGCTATACATGAATCCATTAGAATATTTCATTCATATGGAGCACATATAGATTTTAAACTTTATCAAATGGATGTCAAGATTGCATTCTTAAATGGGTATATAGTTGAGTATTTTTTTCTTGAACAACCCCATGGTTTTATAAATCCTCATTTTCCAAATAATGTTTTTAAATTGACAAAATATTTATATGGTTTAAAGCAAGCGCCAAGAGATTGGTATGATAGGTTCATCAATTTTATAATTTCTAATGTTTTTACAAAAGTTATTTCTGATCCTACTCTCGTTATATAATGAATTTATAAAGATTTTTTGGACTAAAAATATATGTAGAATATATTATTATTGGATCCTCTAAAAATTATTTTTGTGTAGACTTTTCAAAGATAATGAAAATTGAATTTGATAAGATCTTAATGGGTGAAATCAATTTATTTCTTGAATTTCAAATATTTTAAAATAAATAAGGTATAGTTTTGAATCAATGTAAATATAATAAAGATATTCTAAAAAGATTTTTCTTTGAAATAACCATGAGTTGTGACACTCCAATGAATTCCATTTGTAAGTTGGACCTTGATCAAGATGGTAAATCTGTAGATCAAACTACATACAAAGAAATTATTGGAATTTTACTCTACATAACTTCTAGTATGCTAGATATTATGTTTAGTGTATGCATGTGTGAATGTTTTCAAGAAAACCAAATAGAATCTCATATTCTTACTGTTAAAAGGATTTTCAAATACCACAAAAATACAACCAAAATTTTAATATTCTATCCTAGAGGAAAAACTTTTGATTTAGTGAGGTATTTAAAAGATGATTTTGGTGATTATAATCTAGAGAGGAAAATAACCTCTGGAACTTGCCATTTTTTGGGAAAGTCTCTATTTTCATGGTGTAGTAAGAAACAAAATGGTTTTGCATTATCTACTGCCAATTCTAAAAACATAGCTGCTGGCAGTTATTGGGCACAAATTTTGTGGGCTAAACACACATTACTATATTATGTATATCGATTTATACATTTCCTAAAAAAATTTGATAAAATAAGTGCTATTAATAATTTTAAGAATCATATTTCACATTCTACAAAAAAACACATTGCATCGCATTTTGAGATACCATTATCAATAAGGTGATATAACTTTAGAGTTCATTGGGTCTAAACATTATCATGCTGACACATTCTCTTAGCCATTGAAAAATGGAAGAATAAACAATATCAGACATGAGTTTGGAATGATCAATCTATTGGACCTTGTGTTGTTACTCCTTTGATCGTTTAAAGTGAAGTTTGAATACAAAAACTAACAGAATGAACCTAAAAATGACATGTCATCACCGATAACTTTTTCATGACAACACATTTGTTATACGGACACCAAAGATATTTCATGTTGACATAGTTGTCATACCAACACCGACACTATATCATGATAACACCATTGTCATGATAACACTGATACATTGTTAAGTTGATACCCTGTCATGCCAACATTTACACCTTGTCACGCTGACACCGTTAGTGTTATGAAAAATCTATCATTCTATCACTGATGACTCACTATTTTTTATATGTTTTATGTTTTTATCCAAATGACACTGTTTCATTGATTTTTTGAACCTGGTTCACAGTTTCACAATTTTTTGATTTCAAAATCCCTAAATGATATAATTAGAATTGATCTACCCTACTACTTTACCCCTACACTCTCTCAGTAATTTACCTCTCTACCCCCATTATTTCACCATCTAACCTCAAGACTGAACTAATTGGTGTGGCACATGTGAAGTGATATCTTAATGGTGGCGAGTCTTGTCCATGAAAGAAATAGAATAGTGAATCATGAAAATCATTAGAACCTATAAATTCTACTCTAGAAAACCATGTTGTGACTACAGAAAAAGGAGTTCATGAGGAATGGATGTTGGAAATCGGGTCACTATTTCCCATGTTACAACAAGATCAAGGATGGCATGATTGGTTCTTAGATAATGAAATACCCCTTTGCATAAAGCCAATTCATGAATTTTACATGAATATGAAGTTTATTATATAGAAGTTATGTTTCCAGGATCACGTCCATAGTGAAAGGGAAGATAATATCTTTTTCTTCAAGACAATGGGATGAATTTCTTAAAGTTCATCATGATGGTGTGTCAAATAATTATCAAGGTACCTGTCCACTTGAGAGTGAAATGTTTTTCATTGAGATGACTCTGAAGGAGCTAGATAATAATGATTATCATTCGATACCTATTTATATAGATTTAGGTAGATAATGTAGAATCTTGTTTTTTTATTTAGTTTAATATTTATCTTAAGAAATGGGAATTTTCCTCTCTAAAATATCAACATATCTATTTGGTTTATTTTCTAGAAAAGTGGTCATGGTAAATCTTTGTAGATACCTTGCTGTTCACATGCATGAACTGATCAAACCTTCCTACAAAACCAATTCCCTATTTTGTCCAAGTACGATCTTAGTTATGCTAAAAGAGAAAGGTTGGGTTAATTAAGGAGGAGAATTTGTTTCTGAGTGGACTGGGATCTGCCTCTATTTAATATATTTATAAGAGGATGAAAATAAACTCATACCCATGGAAGATAGAATGGGTAAGAGATGAAGATAATATCTATGAAATGTTCAATCCATGGGAATATCCCAATAGGCCTTAGAATATGGTTGATCCTATTGTGGGACCAAATGAGGAAGTTTTTTACTCTTCGAAAGAAGAAGAAGATCATGCCACTCCAGATAGAGATCGGGGGTCACCTATCAATGACAGATGTGATCCTGACACCACTAAACCTTACAAAGTATTCTCATAATCCTCCTCTTTTCTTACCCTATGATAAGACCACTAATTAAGATAATAGGGATGAGAAGAAAAAAGTCTTAGGTAGTGTGGCATATATGAGAAGATACGGTGGCACTAAAAAGCAGAAGAAATTAATGGTTATGAGAGTGGCAATAGTAGTGAAGTGGAAGGAGGTGAAGAAGTTGATGATAATAATGAAAATCAAGAGCATGTCTCTTGATAAGTTGACAGTTAAATAATTGAAAGTGATAATGACCATCATAAGGATGATCAAGGTGAAGATGTTTAAATAATTGAAGTTGTGGATCAAGCTTGGTTGAAAGAATCTCTTGAAGCTATTTTAGAATTTAAAATAAAATGTTGAACTTGATGTTGAAGTGGAAGCTCAAGAAATTCATATACCTCATTTAGTTAGTGAAATAAGTATACCTCAAGCCAAAGATGAAAAACTAGTGAGGACATATCAGACTAATGGGCGGCCTCTGGAATGGGGAAATCAAGCTAGTGAAGAACATCAACTTGGAAGAGTGATACTTGATACTCTCACTCCATTGGATGAGGATGTAATGGTTGAATGGTAAAGTAATTATGGGTATGATGACCTGGGTTTCGATTATGAGGACTTGGATGATGACGTTTTTGTAACTATTGATAGGGAGTCATTTGATGAGACCCTTCCTAGTGACTCTATCACTAAAGAGGATTTTGAATGGTGTAAAGAAGAAGTATTCTCAAGTGTATGTATATCTATTCAATATCAGATGGTTCATCAAATTCAAATATCTAGAAGATAAAACACTAACATGAGTGATGAATTACCATCTCCTAGATCTTTAGTATCATAATTGAGGAAGTATGGGAAATATGTTTCTATTACAAGACAGTTAGTTGGTATAAGTGAGGCTAATGTTGCTAATGTTGCAATGAAGGTGGTAAAGGAGATTTATCCCAACCTAATTAAAAATACCGAAACAATTGTTTCAATCACTACCAAGAAGAGGAAAGAAATGACTAGACTTTCTTCTACGATAAATATTTTGTCCTCAGAGTATACAGGTTGTGTGGATATTGTTCTTAAGAATTTAAAGACTCATACCACAGCTCCTACTGATATTCCTTCTACATCTGGTCATAACTCTCAGACTATTGACATTAAGGAAGTCAGAACAATTATAAAGGAAGAACTTCAATCTCCTTTTTATGATTCCTGTTTGGGAAACCATGATAATATTGAGAAGAATAGTGATCATGTTCACGATATGGTTAGACTCTATTCCAAGATTTCTAAAACTAAATATGCTCGTATCATTGAAAAGCTGGAATACTATCTAAAAAAGAACATTAAAAAGAATCAATTGAACAGCCTCTTTAAGTATTTGATAGAGAACCTATCTTTCTCTCCTGTCACCAGGGCTTTTAATAATCAGGTATATAAGTTGAAATACTTAACTCTTATTTTGGAAATATTTATGGAAAATAAGAATGACTTTGAGAAATAAATGAAGTATGGTGGTGAGATTATTAAGGATTTAATCAAGATATTAAATACATACCTTCATGTCTAATTTGAATCTATTGTAGTACCAGATGTTTCACCTCTTAGACCTCCTGGATTAGTTCCTCCACATTGAATTTCATTTTCAAATGATTTGTCTTGGATTATTACAGTGATCCAAGAACAGATTCAACCTCTTGTGTTTTCACAACACAAACCCATCCTTGTACCTAATGTTCAAAAATGTTTAATCCTACCTCCAATAACAATTTTTTCATACCCTCTAGTTTCTCAGGCCCACCTACTGGACCCTTTATTGATCCTTCTAAGAAAGGGAAGGAACCTCTTCATCCTTAATAGTAGTTTGGATCATTCCCTGATAGGGCTATTGGTTTTAATTTTGTTATTTTTGGAGACCTGTAACACATTGTAATTTATTGATTAATGGAATTTTGTGTTCTTTTCCTTTCTCCATTTCTCATTTCTCTATTACTTTATAACCCTTTTTATTTCATTACTACAATTTTTCTTTTTTATAATTCTAAAAGAGGGAGAAACAGTTTGAAATTATCATTATTTATTTTAACTTTGATATCACTCTTATATATGTTATTTTTTATTACAAACCATTACACTTTATTTTAACTCTAAACCTTATCTATATTATAAAATGTAACCAATAACAAGAGATATTATGTAGAAATATTTCATTCCACATCAAATGATTGTACTGGATAATGTCGTGATTTATGGTCATCAAAAAGGTGGATATTATTGACCCATAAGATACTATGGACACCCTATCTATTATTAATATATTTAATAACTAAAAATCATGTCTACTACTATTAATCATGTATAAACATTTCAATCATAATTATTTTTGTTTTAGTGTGTCAAATTATGTCTATCTATGATCTCACATAAATTTGGTACATTCTGTTAACATTTATGTTGTAAGAAAGTCCAAGCTAAAATATTTTCTATGTATAACAGACGGAAACCGACAGAAGATATTAGATGATCTACCGATTGAAATGACTCACCAGTGCATATGTCCTATCGAAGTAGATAACCTATAGATGAAAATGACTCACCAACGTAAATGACCCACCATTAGTACAAATGATTTACTAATGCATGGTGCTAATGATGCAAGGACTCACCAACAGTTAAAACATGTCATCGATGCAATGAGTCACTGATGTATTGATTGACTGATAGAATGATATACTGATGGGATGAGTCATAGTCATAAGGATATATCAATCAAGGAAACACCTATAGACTGTTTAAAATTTATTATATTTAAAATTATTTTTAAGAGTCATATTTTGACTGTTTTAATGAGATTCACTAATTTAATTCTTTTTGCATACATCTTAAATGAGTTTTTCAAAAATATGAGGTATTGTGTCTACCACAAACATGCACATTGTCAGGCTGAAATAATAAATATACAAAGGAGAGTACAGAAAACAAATATACATAGGAAGAGTCATGTAAAAAACATATTCAAAAGAAAATATAAGAAGACCTTCTACATGAACCATACTGAAAAGAAGAATGCATCTGGAATTCTTCATTCCAGCATGTTGTGAACCAGAGAACTACTGATCATCAAAGATCCATATTTTCAACCACATCCACCAAAATCAAAGGAGAAGAAAATCTCACCATCCTGGAAGATAGAACACAGTGCTCCATGACACTCTATTCTCAGTGGGTATTTTTCAGAAGCTAAATCAAGCTTCAAATTTCATACATCATATAGACCTAGTTAAATTGAATTACACTCATAGCATCTCTAATTCTTTCCTAATATATTTTTCTCTATTGTGAACTATTTATCTAAACATTTGAGCAGTGTGTGTTTCTGTACTAAAAATCACAATGTCTCCAGCACTAAACTGGAGGATACTATATATCATCAAAGAACATTATTTTTATACATGTTTATCCAATGAAGAACTATGTAAGAGGTCTTGCGTGACCTAGAGGTTTTTATTCCCGTGTAGAACTATGGTAGAGGTCTTGTGACCTGGATAATCTTTGTAATATTATGCTAACTGCAATCAATGGTGTGGATAAAAATATTTATTTATATAAATTACTTTGTTGTAGGTTATCACTAAGTGTATAGGAATAAGTCTCTTCTTGATATTAAACCTCATAGTTTATATCCATTGTGTTTTCATTTTAGTCTATCTTTTTTTTAGCTTATATTTCAGAAAACTAAATTTTACTTCGATAGTTAGTCATGGATAGAAGTTATAACTATTTTACATAATAGATTAGTTTAAAAAGTTGTAACAATATATTATATTATTATAAATTAGAATTAATTAATCTTCTGAAAAAATATTGGAAGACTCAACCAATTATAATTTCACTACATTGATTAACTGGAAAGTTTTATTTTAAATTGGGGGAACTTTTTAAAAAATATTTTTAACAAATTTTTTTATAGGAACTAAATTCACCCCCTATTGAGTTTCCTACACTAACCAACAAGGGTGTTCTACCTAATATCCATGTTTTTTAAGATACATATGGTTAACTACCCCCCCCCATTCCAATGCACTCCCTTCGAATGTAGTATCACATTTAGGTATGCATGGGGTTGATTTTACATACATGTGTGTTATGAGCTATGGTGGATTGAGATTATCATATATGATTATATCTGGTCATGGTGTCTCTTACTTTCCTTTTGTGTATAGTCATGGTCTATGGTGTATTGAGGTATAATTTATTTAAATAGATCAAATTGGCTTTCGGACATACACCTGGATATAAATTGGATGTTGATGATGATGAGATGGATATGTGAAATGATGCCAATACGAGATATTGGGATATATTAGGGAAATGGTATCTAGGGATGAGGATTAAATCACATTAAGGATGGGTTGATATATATAAGGTATGGGAGCTCAGGATTTCTGACATTGGGGTGTGAGAGAGGAAAACTGGTGGGGAAGTTGTTTCGAGGTCTCGATTTCTATATATCTATATATGTATATATATTTTACCAGTATTTTGGTTATACTTCTATGTGTTATTTGGTGAGTGATCCATGGTGGGGATGTTAAATGAATAATAAACCTTTTTAGGTTACGTTTTTTTTTATTTTTTTACTCACAAGGATTTAGTATTCTTATTTCACATTTTCAATGAGATTTTTCATGGCGAATCCTACTAAGTATACATGTTATGACCACCCTACATATATAAAAACTTTTTGCAGGTTAGTAAGAGTTGTTTTCTGATCGATCTTGGAATTATTAGTTCAATTAGTTGTTCAATAGATGATATAGCTTTATGGTCACAGTCGATGATCTATTTTAGTTTTTTTCATCTGTTTCAATTATGTGTCACTAATTTAATGTACTAAGATTACATATTTAATTATTATGAAAAAGTATTTTTTAGTGCTTCTTCTCATCTTATCTCTTATTTAAAAAATCATTAGGAGCATAATTCCTCCCATCTGTTTGTTGATATACCCTTGGTAATATTCTCCTACCCGTAGCCTATTAGTTGTAGGATGTGGGGTTATTTCCTCGTTTCCTTGTTTACCAGCCCTGGAGGGGTACCATTATAGAGATTGGGGTCATGATAGTGTGGTATTAAAGATGATTTTTGAGAGATATTATGGATCTTGGGGCTATACATCGGCAAGGATGCATGCTTTGGTGGGGAAATTGTATCAGTTTGGATTAGTGCATAATATAAACAAAGGAGGTCATCTAGGATATGGTATATTAGGTTCTCATAATATATTATGTAAGTAAAATCAATTTTAAAAAACATTATAAGTGATGTGATACTTCTTTCATGGTAGATACCTAGGTAAGGATCATACATTTTTCTTCTATGCACAAAATTTTAAATTAGGTAGATAATGGGAAATATGTTAAAATTAAATTA
This sequence comes from Viscum album, assembly GCA_963277665.1. NCBI lineage: Eukaryota > Viridiplantae > Streptophyta > Magnoliopsida > Santalales > Viscaceae > Viscum > Viscum album. The sequence continues at coordinate 1,670,999,567 of OY728146.1, read as the reverse complement.
ACTAATTAACATTAAAAATATTATGTTTCCCAATTTAGGATTCCTAAAATTTTTTATTTTGAATAAATGAAACAAGTTCAACATCCTTATGAGGTTCGTTCTAATGATGTTTCTGCAATCACTATTGAATAAAGTCCAAGAATGATAATACTCATAGGATGTCACTCTAAGAATTCTCATTCTAGACTCTATATAATTATTAGAGATTCATTTTAGATCATGGGAAGCAAATTTGGTAAGAGGAGGTTTTGATAGTCCTTGGTCTAAATCATTATTGTAAGTTACACCATGTTTCTTTGGTTATGATAATGCAATATAGGTTGCTTAATAGTGTTGGTTCTTGTCCCCAAAATATTTTTGAAGTGTTTTTCTGGGTATGTTTTCCCTCCAATTTATAATTTCTTCGTTCTTGATGTGGTTATACATTTGAATTACCTTCTTGATCTTGAAACCCTTTTATTTCCATACACTTGTGTTGAATAACATAGATTATCATCATTATTTTATTATTATCCCTTTAGAAAGTGTTTAAAGAAACTTCCTCATTCACTCAATTGAAACCCAACTATTAAGCCCTTATTCAAAGATTATTTGTAGTACTTCAACCTTCAGTTTCTAAACCTCACCTAATTTCGATCAGAGACAATAAGTATAACAAATTCCCCAGTCTTGGGGTTGATATGAAGATATGGTCTGGGGAAAGGGTTTCACTAACTATATTCATATCATATTATAACTATCTCATTAGGATCATTAATGTGAATATATGGCCCCATGGGGGTCTATTTTCATATGCATCCTAAAATCTACTTGTGTGCCTCAGGTGGTGTAGATTTGGTTTAGGAAAATGGGTTCTAATATGTCATCATTTGTTTTTATAAATATAATGATTCCTTAGACCTTGTGATATGGGTCTTAGTCCAAGGAAATATAATATTTTATGATTAAATTTATTTTATTTTCTTCCTAGTGTTATATTAATTTCACTCTCTATTGTGATTCAAATTTTTTAATGTTGGGAATTATTCATGTTAATTTTCGTAAGATGTGGTTGTGGCCTTGTGTGCTATCATTCTTGGAAGGGATTTCTAACATACTAGTGACGTGTGATATGAATTCAAGAATAAAAAGGGAGGAGAAACTTCACCCATCCTGATGTGTTATTTTACATGATTCATTTTAAATCCATGTAGAAAATTTAGTGCAACCCAAAACCTACAATATCATTATGACAACCCATATCTTTGATATGCATTATTTCACCCCCAGAAGATTATGAGGCCTAATTTCTCTTGGAAATTATGTACATTAAAAATTAACTTGATACATGAATACAAAAACATTATTAAAACTCCAAAACATATCTTCATATTCCAATCATCTCCTAATTATATATGGGATGACCTGGGGATGTACACAAGAAATGGGTGATATATAAATACCAGTAAGAGAATAAGAAAAGAATAAAATAAGGTAACATAGTGTAAGTGTTCTAATAGACATATCAAGGTAACTTAAGAGGGTTTATAATAATAATCTTCAACATTGAGTCATGATATATCATGACAACATAATGACAACATTATAATGTGGAAACACCGAAAAGTAGGATATCATAAACATAAGACTAGGATATCAAACAAGATAAAACAAATGTCTGTTTATGATAATATTCCATGAATTGAACATGACATATCATGATATGAAAACATTACCCAATGACTTATAGTTCTATATATTTATGGCCCCACCCGTCACTTTTATATCATGTACAAGAATAAGTGTTCCACATAGATCATACAACATACATATGTCATTAATCAATTTTAACTCCATGATTTTTGGAGTGCTGGTTACATTAATGTAAATAAAAAATAAATAAAGGATACTAATAAATATTTGAATACCCTAGAGTATAAATGGATATGGTTATTCACTAAAAAAATTTGGCATGGAAAATCAGAGGATAATTTCAACATCATAATGGGTTTTCATATAGTTTTTTAAAATTATTGAATGAGGGAGAAAGGGGTCTCTCATTACTTGGGAATCATAAGGACGTCAATAATTATGTATAAAAACATATACCCACTTTAACAATTGGAAATAAATAATCATGAAATAAAAAACGTTCTTGAATATAAAAGGGAAGTAGAGGATATCTTACCTTGAGAGGGTGCTACTAAAAGCTTAGGCGGAGCATCTTAAGATATTTGGGGCACCTTTGGGAGGGATATAGAGAGGGAAGGAAAAAAGTAATTTTTTTAAAATGGTTTTGTATGGAAAGGAATGGAAGGATGGTGGGTTTAAATATCAATATAAAGGGGAATTATTTATTAATTTCAAAACCTAATATTTGGAACCTACATGATTAAGTAATCAAAACCAAAAAACTACCCATGGTTTGTGGGAATGGTTTCTATGACACCCTGAGTTTTTATGAACTTTTTTTTTGAATAAAATATTTTTTTTGTCTTTAATTATACTAATTAAAATGTTCCTTCCACATTATAATGACTTTTTTTATTCTATACGCAACACTGACTTGGATTTAGTTACTATAGTAAGGAGTTTCCACGAAACATCTATTTTTTATAATTATTGAAACGAGATGATTATAACCTATCCATTAAACATAATGATATTGAAAGCAATAAATAATTTTTTAATTTTATTTATATTGGTTTTAAATAAATAAAACATATTAAAAATGACGTGTATAATTTTTGGTAAAGCTTTTATATATTTAGAAATACTATTTTCTTAGAGAAACTACTTTTTACTTCCTTATGTGAACAATAATATAGTTAATTTTAGACACTAATAGTGATTTAATTTGATAAAATAATCATAATTTTTGAATTAATAATTACAAAATTAACTTAAGATTAAATTTTAGTATTTTTCTATGATGTTTCATTTTTGATGTATAGTGAAAAATACTACATCCTAGTTAAAAACATTGTTTTTCATTTAAATAATAAAAATAATTCAAATTGAATTGAATGTCACTATAGATAAACTATACATATATAATAAAAATTTATTTCATTGTAATATTTTTATATTAATATATATATATATATATTTATATATATTGAAATTTTGAACGTTCATTTTATTGGTTTTCTTGCCATTTTGTAGGATTAGAATCAAAATTATTTTTTCCACATATTTGAATTGAATTTTTTAAAAAAATGACATACATTGTTGAAATTATTATGATATTTAGAGTTTAATGGGATTAAATTAAAATTTTTTGAATAGTAACTTTAGTAAACTTTTAATTTTATTTAATGTCGTTAGGGGTAAATCTTGTAATTGAAGGTAAAAATAATATTATAATATTATAAAGTCACCCAAAAACATACCATAATTTCATAGGATGAGTGTGTCTCAACCAAAATAGATATTAGGTATAAATTATGATCTGTTTAAGACACCTGTATAAGAAGAAGATATTTATTATATTTTATTTAAAGATACGTCTAAATGTCATACTCATAACATTAATAAGTAAATAATTTTTAATACAGTGTTATAAATCAGATAAAATTGGCTATAAAAAGTAATTTGAAAGATAATAAATTTATATTCATCATGTTATTTTATTTTTAATTTTTATATATGAAATAATTTAATAAAAGGGTTACATAATTATGATGCAGTAATAGTTTAATTAATGGAAATATCAAGTTAATGATATTAAAAATATTCAAATAAATATAATTTTCCATAATTAATGACAAAAAATAGTTTTAAAGATACATTAGACATGTTATAGATATATTATATGTGTTATTTTGAAGTTATCATGTTTTTAAGATATTTTTTAAAAGAAAAATCCTAAAAAGTTTCAAAAATGACATAAATGATACATTAAAATAAATATTATTTTATTAAATGATATATGATACATAAAAAATATATAATTCATCCAAATAACTATAATACGGTTAAATATTTAATCAATTATCCACTTTTTGTTCTTTTGTCATTTCATAGTAATTATATTAACCTTAAAGAGTAAAATGAAAATTTGTCATGGTAAGAGTTAAAAGGTTTAACGAAGGGTAAAAAATAAGAGATAAAGATAATAATGTTTCCTAAACCTATATAAAAATAATTGGATTATTTTGAATAGAACACTAATAATATTATATTCTATATAAATCACTTTTAATCTATTTTAAATCTAAAATAAATTTATATTAATTTAATATTTTAAGAGTTTTCTAGAGTTCCCCCTCCCCCTCTTATAAACGGACTCCTCCTCCCTCACTTCCTCTCACCACCTTGAGACATATATATCTACCAAAACCTAACCAATTAGCCTCTAAAAATTATTTTTTATGTTCTAGAGGACTTTTTCTTCCTAAAATACCATCACTAGTGTCCCATATATGTGATCCAAAGAAAGTTCACCGAAGAAGATGTAATTGTTTTACCAATAAATTTCAATTTATTTCCTTCTTTTACTTCTTCTTATTATTATTTTTTCTATAAAAAAGTAATAACTGTAGTATCATCTATATACTAATATGTTATTATGATTATGGTACAACCAATTCCCTCCTTTCATCCATCCTATGAAAAATAATATCACCATGTGTACGTACGTATGACTTACCGTCCCCACACCGTGGTGTAATCTTTTTTTCTCATCACCATATTTTCTTAATGAAAATTATGATGAGTTTAATGATTATATATGATATTTAATATAATTATAACACTATAATAATAATTTCATGTCTCCATTTTTACCATCTAATATTTCGAGAAAATGATAACATTGCTCATGTGTAGATACGGCATATGATCTTCACTATGTGATGTGACTCATTATTCCCTTATATTTTACATGGATTGTAATAAGGATTAATTTTATTAATATATATGTTATATAAGACATTAAAATTATTCTAAAATAACAATAAATCATATACTTTATTTCTTTCAATAGGAAAAGAAAATGAAAATATTGTTCATGGGTATGTGCGACCTACTGTCTCCATGAATGGTGTATTTCATTTATCATTATAGATTATTATAAAAACTCATATACTAAATATATAAGATATTTATATCATGTTATATATTCTGTAAATAATTAAATCATTATCTATTTATGAGAATCAATAATACCATGTCAAATCATGTATGATTAATAAGGTAGTTATCACCTGAAATGTAACTTTAACAAGATGTTAATAATAAACAGGTAATATAAGGTCCTAAGAAAACAATATATGGTATTACATATATGAATATAGTTCTCTCATTCATTTATAATAAAAATTTATTTATTATTCATAAATTTTAAATTATTACTATGATAGTTAATCTATACCATAAGTGCAAACTTCACGATCTAATTATTTTTAGAGTTTGTTTATACATTAGAATATATTGGGGAATATTTGTCATCTATTTCCAGGTTTTCTAAAGAAATTTTAATAAAATGTTTTAATATTATCTTATAGATGTTTAATGTCATTGTTACCAATTTTTTACTTTTTATCACATGGTTTTAAAGGAACATTGTTTTCATTTTCCAAACAAGGTGTTTTGAGAATTTTTTAGAAAATGTATGAAGAGAATGTTTTTATTTAAATGATATAGAATAAGTCGATTTTTACACATTCATGACACCTTATTTCCATGAAGATTACCACACAATATTATAAGTTTATTTTCAAATAAAATTTTTTTCTTTTAAAATTTCTCATCATTTTATGAAAAGGAATCATTTTTAAATACGAAAAGATATTTTCTGAAAGAATTATTTTCAAGTGATATTTAAAGATTATTTCCCATCTAAGATGGAATACATTGGTATTACTTATTATTTTATAGAAAATTATCCAATTTTTTATTCTTGTTATTTCTATTAATGGATTACGTTTTGATAGAAAGATTTTTATGAAACTCATTTCTCTTCCATATGTTATATGCTTATGAAACCCAGTTCTTTTCATGGGTTATGCTTTCATGAAATGATTACAAAAGATGTCACTTTTCTACAGTTTATGATATGATTACATGTTTATGAAACCCATTTCATTTCATTGGTTATTATATGATTTTTTATAATCATGTGGAAAACGTATATATGATTTCATTATGAGATTGGTGGGACCAATATCTCACTCCAATGCATTGGGTACTGATTTATATCTCATGAGATTTGAATAAGGGACATTTTATACTAAGATGGTTAGTGGAGAGAACCATGACTACAAATATTTTTTGGTAAGTTAACCCATACTACCAATATTTCCTTGGTAGTGATACTTTTTCTACCATGGAAACCATTATTATATGATTTTGTGTCTTCCATTATTCCATGCTTTATTTCTATGTTATTCTTTCATGTATCACGTTCTTTATTTCATTTTTATTCATGCCTATGAACTTCCAATCAATATTCCATGTTTTTTATTTATGACATTTGATATGTTGGGTATGATCTTCTAATTTCATGATCATGTTCACAAACCCTTGTTATCATGATTATTTATACATGTCTCCCATGTTTACAATTACTGATCTTCTGAGCTCACCCATTGTAATGTATCTTTCTTAGGTACCGGTGTTTATGTTTCCATGTTTCCAAAGTCACTAGACTAATATAGTCTTTAGGAAGTTGTTTATGTAATGTATTAAGTAATTCTGAAAAGTTAATGTAATGTTAATGTATAAAACATTTGGGTATCGATAGTTGGTATCGAATTAAATTTTTAGATATCCTTTGTTAAATAGGATTAGAAATCATTAGTAAGAACCCTAAGGAAATGTATAAGGATAATTCCAAGGATAAAAAAAAGTATAAGAAAATGTACTAGGATTTTAGTAAAGGACGGATCGAATGGTTTTCTATAAATATATCTCTTTCTGGATACTACAAGTGGATGTATCTCTGGCACTAATGTACCTAGGGTTAAAAACATCTACAAAGTGTGTCGGGCCTGACTTGGCATAACCAGGTACATGAAACCAAGACTTACTTCACACTTTGTTCGACACTCTCAGGGGATATTCTTTGGAAATTCACAAAATCATCAAGAACCATCATAAAAAATTTAAATATAAGTTGGATATGAATATCCTAGGATTAAAATAAGGTTTAATATATTAAGAATGGTGTTATAATTTAGACATCCTATATGTGAATTTTCATGATTATTTTGTTCCTCAATTGGAAAAATGTTTCTTACTCTATTATTTTTGGTTTTAGTCAATTACAAGAACATAAAGGAACTGTGTTAATGAAAATTTCGCTGGGAAATGAAATGATTTTCCTCCTAAGAAACAAAATTATACGGGATCTGGAAGAAAAAATATTGTTGCTATGCTCACCCATCTTTCTAAAGCTATGAATCATGCTAGGCTTCCAAATGAACAATGAAGGGAAAAAATTTTATATAGTCCTTCATGAGATAGTGTCCACATTATTTAAGTGCGTCTTATGATCCACTTATTTCTGGAAAATTGATCAGTACTACTGAAAATATATTCTCTGTTCTCTGGTGTTCGGATCATTAGAAAGTTATTCTGTTTGATAAAACGTTAGAAGGTGAATCAGACCAATGGTGGACTCTAATTCAGAATATTAGGCAGTAAGAATAAATTGAAACATGGATTTGGATGGGTTAAATAACTTATTTTTCAATAATTACATTACTTATATTCATCATAACAATATGGTGAAAGTTTTTCTTGAGTAGATGAAAATGGATGATGAATCTATTGGTACCTATGAAGATAATTTCATGATACTTTCAAGTTACACTTTTGTAATTTTCATCCAACCTAAAATTAAGGTTGATAGGTTCTTCATTATATTATATCCAAGTCTCATAAATTCATTTTCTATAAGAGTCCTTAGTAGATATGAAGATATTTTGTTCCCTGAAATCAAGGATTAAATGGAGGTTGGAGTCACGTACTAATCTCAAGGTTTTTATAAGAGGAGGAAGATAGAGTTTAAAGGGAAATATATAAACCATGAATAGAAAAAGATAATCTTTACATTATTCTCTAAGTGTGGGATGAATCCTGGAGGAAATTTCCTTAAGAGGTCAAAAAATGTTTTAAGTGTGGAAAGGAAGGTCATAGGGCTTGTGATTTCTCATGTGATGGTAAAGAGTGTACTAATGGTGGGAATTGAGAGAAATAATCATGTAATAAACCTCACATGCATCATTGATACAAGTGTAATTTTAATGGGCATTATGCTAACCAATATCAAAACCTAAGGGCCTGTCATGATGATCAACATCAATAACCTCTTAAGATGAGGGACAAGGGGAAATATCATTTGATCACTATTTGTTATAAGGGATGCGATAATTATGTGGTTAAATGTACACTTACCATCTACTCAAGAACTACCAATTCCTTATTTGATTCTAGATCTACACACTATTTTGTATCTATTGAATTTTTAAGGGTTTTAAGATTCCACCCAAATTATTAGATACACAATTACCTGTGTAAACACCTAATGGTATAGTTAATTCATCTCAAGACTGTGATTCCTCTCTGGTTGATGTTTGTGGGAATGTGTTTCTTGAAGATCTTCTCATTATTCATATAGTTGAATTTTATATCATCTTAGGCATGGATTGGCATTCTCCATATAAATCCCACATCAATTTTCAAGAAAGGGATGTTATTTTTGATGTTTCTGAACAACGTATGAGTGTCTATCATTATTACAATAAGTATAAACTTACTGTGGAGATTGCCTCCAATGTAAGGTTATCAATTCCCATTCAGAAGGGATGTTTATTTCAAATGGATGCAGAAAAAATTTTCATCAATTATATTACTATGGTTCGTGATTTTGTGGATTCCTATCCAGAATAATTTTCTATTCTTCCACCAAAATGTGATGTGGAGTTCTCTATAGAGCTCATACATAGTTCTAAAACTATTTCATAAATTTCAAATTGAATTTTCCCAATTTTGTTTTAGGAATTGAATATGAAACTCCAAGAAAACCTTGACAAGCGATTTATTCGACCAACTGTGTCACCTTGGGATGAACCTATTCTTTTCATGAATATGAAATATGGATCAATGATGCTCTTCAATTATTATTAATAGTTTAACAGTATCACAGTCAAGAAAATGTATCTTATTCCCCATAGTGATGGTTTGTTTGATCAACTACATGAGGCTCAATACTTTTCCAATATTTACCTTCATTTTGGATGTCATAAATTAAGGGACAATATGTTTGATATACATAGGAAAACATTCCATACAAGGTATGGTCACTATGAATTTATAGTAATTCCTTTTGGTATTACTAATTCCTCTTCTACATTCATGGATTTTATGAATAGAGTCTTTAGATATTACCACAATTAGTTAGTGGTAGTATTTATAGATTCTATTCTTATATATTAAAAGTAAAAGGAAGAACATGAAGATAACATGAGAATTATGCTAAATACCATAAGGAAGGAGAAACTATATGAAAAATTTATGAATTATGATTTTTTTTGGAAAAAGGTTTCATTTTTTGGGTCACATAATCACAAGGGAGTGTATAAAAGTAGATCCATCAAGGACATAGGCTATTGAAGCATGGCTTAGACCAAACATGTTGACTAAGATCCATATTTTTCTTGGTTTATCTATATATTATCAATGTTTTGTGGAGAATTTATCATGACTATATAATATTCTGACCAAGTTATAATAGAAGTGTGCCAAGTTCTTTTGGACAAGTGAAGTGAGGATAATTTCAAAGAACTAAAGAGAATGTTAGTTTTCACACCTCTGCTTACTTTAACTTATAGTGGTGAAGGGTTTGTAATCTATAGTGATTCTTCCAATAATGGGTTGGGATATGTTTTTATGTATAACAAAAAGTATATCTTTTATTCCTTGTAAAAAACTATGATTCAAGAGAAAAATTACCCGACACATAATTTGGAGTTAGAAGTAGTAATTTATGAATTAGTGATACAGAGTAATTATCTTAATGGTGAAAAGTGTGATATATATATAGATCATAAAAGCATGAAATATGTAATCACACAGAAGGAGTTGAATATGTGTTGGAGAAGATAGTTAGAGATTATAAATTATAATGACTTCAAAATGAATTAAAACCTTATGAAAGAAAACAAGGTCACTAATGCTTTGAGTGGAAGGCATCATGTAATATTTTCCATGATTATGATCACAAATAATCTGATATTTTGGGATTTTTAAATAATAGACCAAGAATTCTTGAAGGAATGGGAAAAGCATTATCTTTCTCAATTGAATGTTCATCCCTCAATCCTTGTGTTATTAAAGAGGTACATAAGGAATATGTGGAGCTACCAAAGAAAGTCATAAATTATCCGGATTTTAGCCTTGTTTAAGATGGAATGATAAGGTTCAAGAACCTTTCATGTGTTCCTCCCATACAAAATTTTAAGAGAGAGATATTATAGGAATCTCATATCTCTTCATTTTCTATTCATCTTGAATGAATAAAGATGTTTAGAGATTATAAATAACCTTTATGGTGATATATAATGAAGAGAGATATTGTAGAGTTGGTATCTTGGTACTTAGTATTCCAGTATGTTAAGGCTGAAATAAAAAAATCTAAATGGATGTTCCATCCATTTACCATACCATAATAAAAATAAGAGAACATAAAAATGGATTTTGTCATTGGAATCCACAAAACATATAAAGGGTTTAATTCTATATAGGTTCTAGTTGATCTTCTTACAATGTCAGATGACTTCATTTCTATTAGAGAACACTTCTATCTGGATGAACTTTCTAGGATATACATTAAAGAATTGATAATGTTGCCTGGAGTACCACATTCTATTATATCTAATCAAGACCCGAGGTTTACCTCAAAAGTCTAGTGATGAATTTATGAATCACTTGATAGAAAATAGATTTTCGGTACTACTTATCATCCTCAGATGGATGGCCATTCTGAAAGAACAATTCAAATCCTAGAGGATATGTTGATATTGGGTTCCCTATATTTCAAAGGTAGTTGGGATCAATACCTTCCTCTGGTTGGGTTTTCTTCAAATAATAGATTTCACTCAAGAATTCAGATAGATCCTGATAAATCCCTATATGGTAAGAAATATAGAGCTCCAACATGCTAGGGTAAACCTGGGGAAAGAAATCTATTGGGACATAAGATCACTAAAGAGATGGTTGAGAAGTCCAGAACAATTCAGCAACATATCAAGGAAGCACAAAGTCGGCATAAAATATATGATGATAACTGATGGTTTGATCTATAATTTGAAGTTGGTTTGAAGGCATATCAATGAATTCATCTATACAAGGAGGTTATGAGTTTTTTGAATAAAGGAAAACTAAGAACCATATATATCATCCTCTTTTAAATTCATGATCATATCGGGACAGTAGCCTATTGATTGGAACTTCCTCCAAATATCTCTCAAGTCCATGATGTGTTCCATGTATCTCTCCTGAGTAAGTATACACCTGACCCTTCACATTTACTAATATCAGAGTTCATACCATTGGAGTGGGATCTTTCTTACATGGAACAAGAAATCGATATTATGGATCATACAAAGAAAGCTCCTTTAAACAATACCACTCACCTGGTCAATGTTTTGTGGTTAAGTCACCAGTTAGAAGATGCTATATGGGAAGGTGAGTATATGATGAAGAAGAAGTATCCTCATTTGTTTGTACCAAAATGATGAATTTCGATAGTGAAATTCATTTCAATAGGGGTAGAATGTAACACCCTGGGTTTTTGTGAACTTTTTTTACGAATAAATCAATTATTATATTTTTTCTAGAATTGCACTAAGTCAAATGTTCCTTCAACAAAACAATGAATTATCCTGTGCTATACACAACACCAACTTTTCTTGAATTACATGAAACACTGAGTTTCCACAAAACATATTTTGTTATAATTATAAAAATGAGATGATTACAACATAGTCATTAAACATAGTGATATGAATAGTAAAAACTACTTCTTAAATAACATTTATATTGGTTTTTTATAAATAAAACATATTGACTGTGATGTGTATAATTTTTGGTAAAGCATTTATATGTTTAGAAATCCTATTTTTTTTAAGGAACTACCTTTTAGGTCCTTCTATGAATAATAATAAAATTAATTTTAGACACTCATAGAATTTGAATTTGTTGACCAAAAATCCATGATTATTCTTTTAGGTTTATTATATTTGTTGAGGAGGTTTGAGGTTTTTATAAAAAGGCTGGTTATCAAAGAAGTCATGATGAGTTAGTGTGGTGATCATTATTTTCTATGGAACTCATGATGACTCAAAAAAGCATTGTATGACAAAAACATTGAAAATAATAATACTTCACTTGATTCAATTTGATTCTAAGGATATGTATGATTGTTTATGTGATTCTACAATGTTACCATGTGCGATACACATAGTTGTCTTGGAAACTCACGATGGGTCATGAAAATCATTAGAAGACAATAACATTGAAAATAACATGATTGTGTGTGATTGGATTTTAGTCTAGTGAAGAGATATCGTGCAATGAATATGACTATCTTTTGGAACTCATAGAGGGGTCTTGAGCTGCACTAATGGGTGTCTTTGGATCTTGCGCCCAGATCTTGAGCAAAGAATAAATAAGACTTGTGCCTGAGCAGGAATACTGAATAAAGGTTTGTGGGGCGCAAATACTGAAAATATATGGGACTTATCCTATTAAAGAGAAAAAAAATTCAAGGACTCGTGGTGTTTTTCAGGTTTCCAGGGGCTCGCATCACATATCTTACAGCAACCACGAACACCACTCACCTCTTCATTTATTTTCCCCATTATGTAATTTTTAAAAGGTTAGAGATGAAGCATGTTGGAATTAGTTATATCCAAGATACTTAATCAAATTTTTTATTATGGATCACATAACCAATATTTTTCATATGGTGAGTGTGCAATCATGTCATGAAAAATCTATTTATCTATCCCTAAATCACCATGGAGTGGTCTGTACATAACCAAAGACTTTTGTGTGTCATGGTTGATTGAGGCCTCACATAAGGAATGAATACTGACCAAGGACTCACATAATGTGAAAGCATGAATGTGGACCAGAGACTCGCACAATGCACAAATGCTTACTGAGGACCCATAGAAATCATGAATAAAAACTAGGTACTCACAAAAAGGAAACGAGTGAATACATATTGGGGAATCACACAAAGTGCGAATGTTATAAGAGGACTCATGGCCAGATCTCATGAAAAGCATGAATCCAAGTCTCACGGATTGTGTGATCCCAAATAGGTGGATTATTTTCTGAAATTTTTGAAATTAATGTGGTGGACACCCACCTATATGTAACCCAAAAACTATCTTTAATGAGTGAATAAGTGTTTCTTAAAATATTTATTTAATGCTCGTCCAAAAATAGACTTTCAGTGAGATCTCACGATAGAGGTTAATAGAGAAGAAGTATATGTGATTGACATAACATAAGTCGTGTACATGATATGTTCAAGGTCTTGTGAAATTAGAGAAATATTACTCAATAAAGAGTACTCGAGACATCATATATTCACAAAGTGGGACTCACACAAATTTCTAACAGGGGTTCATGCCTGGGGTTCACGGTGACGTATATTCGCACCAGTGGTTCAAGGTGAAGAATGTTCATTCTCAGGGATCATGGTCAAGGTGAGACACATGAAAGGCACCAAGGGTTAGTGAAAAGTCACTATAGGTTCATTTAAGGTGTTATAGGTTTACACAAGGTACTTGGGATTCATGCAAGGTGATAGAGGTTCACCCCAGGTGTTTGGGGTTCGTGAAAGGTTCAACGGTTTCGTGCAGGGTTCCTAAAGTTCCCGAAAAGTACCACAACATCATTCAATGATTTCACATGATTGGTTATGTTCTCAGATCTCACACATTGTTATTACACTAGAATAATTTTCAAGGAGATATTCACTTACATTATAATGTTAACAGTATCATTTTCAAATATGCATGAGAAGAAGAAGATAGAGGATCTACACCATTAAAAAATAGTTTTATAATGAGGTTATTCAGTTATTCATTCAAATAATTAAAAGTGAAACTTTTAATCACATGAAGGTATTTCTAAAGCAAATGTGAATATTGTGTCTATAGTAAAGAGAAGTATGTACCAGTTTTCTGTAAAGTGGAAGTGTTGAATCAATGAGTTTTCATGAATGTAGAGGAGAAAACCATAAAGAGAATCCGCAAAGAATCTACCAACAGTTTAAGATCAATTCATTAGAAATAATGAAGGGACCTAAATTTCATAAAACAATGACTGAATCATATCAAGATTATTGAGAAAAGGAAAACAAAATACCGTGATCCATTCCACCGACAGTGAGCTGGAGAAAAAGACATAGAGATTGAACATTGGGAATATAGTGTGATGAACCTTACCATTATAAAGGTAATGATCCTAGGAATAGAAATGATCTATCCTGAACATCACTATTAACAGTGAGCCTTATTGAATTCGGTACAATTGGTACATTGTTGTAGTATGCTCCTTGAATATACCCCAGTGAGGGTAAAAAAAGTAAAAATCACAATGTATCGTGCATGATTTATTTTTTTCATATATTTCTATGGGAGGAAGATAGAACAATGTTTTTTTAAAAAATAAAAAATATCTGAGTGGGAAGTTTTTTTAGTTTGTCATAACCTGATTACCCCCCCCCCTCAGGGTAGTTAACTTAATTAGGATAAAAATTGGTATCAGACGGAGAGGTTGATAGTAATTGTTTCTCTGTCAATGGAAGAAATGGAGGTTATAAATCATAAAGGGATTCTGATATTCGATGGGAATAATTTTCAATTATGGAAGAATCACAAGTAGAACTAGTGTCTATCTTTGGGAATGGATGTATTTACAACAGCGATGCCTGAAATTCCGGCCAGTATTGGTAGTGGTGCTTTATCAGAAGATGAGAATAAAACATTGGATAATGACACCAAAAAAATTAATTATTTAGGGGGGTCCTTGTCCAATGAAATTTATGTGAGGGTTATTTCATGTAAAACATCACATGATATGTTGGAAAAGTTGTTGAATATACATTAAGGTTATTCAAAATTTAAAGAGGCAAAGATATAAGTTCTATAGAACAATTATAAAGATCTTAGAATGAACCCAAATCAGTTAGTTGTTGCATTCTTTAATAGGGTGAATGTTATTTTGGAAGAAATGGATGGTCCTAGAGAAATTATTGAATATGTAAATATTATAAAGTGAATATTGAGAAGACTTCCACATTAGTTCAATCAAAATGATTATATATTGGAAGATAAATATCCAAAATTGATGAAATTGGATATCCTGAACAATACTCTTGTTTCATATGAGATGATAAACGATGATAATGAGTCTATGGAAACGGGGAAGTCTAATGGAGTTGAATTCAAGGCCTTGAAGAAGATCAATATTTAATATGGGTCATAAGAAGAAGGTACAAATGAATTTATGCCATTCCATTCATCAAATTTATGAATAGGAAGATGAAAGTTCCAAGGGAAACTCCAAATTGCCTGCTTTCGATGTAGAAAGGTTGTAAATATTGTAGTAAGGTTTATTAAGAAGTTTCAAGATGATGATGTGGATGAAGTTAAAATTCACAAGAATAAATCAATAGCCTATGTTAAAGGTAAGAAAAATTTTAAGAAAACATACTTCAAAAAGAAGAATCTTTTTTACAGAAATAATGAATGTTTATAAGAAAATGTGGATGAAGATATGAAGTAAAGTAAGGATCATGAAGCAATTTATATAGTGGTTGTTGTTGGTAGCTTCCAAAAAAAGGAATAATATGATGTTGATGAAGAAGATGTTGAAGGTAGAGTTGATCTTTAGGCTGAATTAGAACCTACCCTTGAAGAAATATATTTTTGGAGATAGAAAATGAAGAAATCCAAAAAAGTGGTTCATGATGCAAGAATTTTTATATAGTAGTAGGAAGAAGAGAAGTCTATGTTGAATTAATCAATTGAAAACCTGAAGTCTTCAATTCTTGAGAGCTTATGAAAGACTAGTGAGTAATAGAACAAAAAATAGAAATCCATGTTTTGACAGGCACTGTAAAAGATAAAATCAAGAGTATCAGAGAACATGAAGCAAATGTTTTCAACATACGAAGTAAAGTGAAAAATTAGGATAAATTCTTGATTTCATTAAAGAAAAATACAAATGTGATCAAAGTGGTAAAAGTGGAATTCAGAGTTCCAGTGAAGTATACAAGGGAGTTTCAGGAAATGAATGTGATTAATCTGAGTGATACAACATGTATGGGGGCTGATCACAAACCAAAATAATTAATGGTTGATGTTAGACAACAATATCTCACTCCATGATTGAAAATTGATTTGGGTATAAATTAAGATCATATGATTCAAAAAACCCAATTGAGAACTCAAAGTGAAATATTTCCTCATAGCCATGCTTCCCGTATAAAATGTTTTTATTTTGGAAAAATGGGGCACACACAGAAATGTAGTATCTATTGAAAAAAGGTACCAAAGGGAACAAAATAAATATAGAAATCCATCAAGAGTTCAATATTCTTGGTCTTCATTTGATGGTCATCTCTTTAGTTGTGGATGATTCAAGTTCATAGAAATATATTTCTCATTATCCATGTTAAGGGTTGGTCAGAGTGGAATCTCAAGAGGGGGGTGAATTGAGATCCTACGTAAAATTTCTGTTAAAACCTTTATTTTAATGATCCCCCAGTTTTTGAAATGGCTCAGTTAATTAACGCAGTAGAGATATAGATGTCTAATTGGTCAACAAGTTTCTCAAATGGTGATTAGTCCTTGGTTGAATTAGTGAAAAATATTTCTTCAACTTTTGAAACAACTTTACTGAATTAAAAACATACACACACTAACCAAAACTAACTATCAAAGAAAATTCAAAAAGAGATTTATGTTTTAGAAATTATAGGAAGAATAAAATAAATGAAACATAGTACAATAAAAATATAGAGCATAAAGGAGTAAAACAATAGGTTCGGTCTCAAGTCGAGACTTAATCCGCTCTATTTGGTAATCACCTGCCACCAAGTAGTTTTTATTAAGATTAAACTTGATGCAAATCCTGTATCAAGCTTCTCAACAGTTTTTACAAACTGTTTAGGGTTAACACCCTCTACCAATGTTCTTCTTGGGGAAAAAAACAACATAGACCACACACAGTCTCTTGGATAGTTATATGTGGGAAAAACAAGAAGTAAGAGAAGTCTGATTTGAGGATTTTTGTATCCTCTAGTTCAATCATAGGAGACAGTGTGTATAACACAAATACACACTTCTTAGAAAAGTAAAATAAAAGAACAAAGTACAGAAAATATGATGAGATTGAGTTTATAAGGCTCTATGTGTTTTCAGTTCATCTCTTGGCTCTTTGAAGTGAATAATTTGATGTTTGAGTCTTTATCAGGAAGTTGTCTCCAAAACAGAGTGTCTCAACTCCAGGTTCTAGCTTTCAGGAATTGATTCTTTTGCTTCTTCTGTTGATCGAGAGTGGACGATGCATATAAGGAAGAAGTGATTTTCCCCAAAATGATCTTCGTGATGCTTGTGGGTTCATAATGTAAGTGTTGGATGGTTCATCATTGATCTAGCGAGTAAGTTTATTCATATGCTTGTACGAGCTTCTCATCATCAAGTCCTCTACCTTTCTTATGTTTTCCATTCCTTTTTATTATCCTTTATATTTGAGTTTTGACAATAGGTATAAGTACATCTTGTGTAGTCTTTCTTTTACCTCGTACTTTCCCCAGATATGGTCTCTTGATTTTTCTACAATCAGCAATAATTAATGTCAGAAACATTAAAGTTAGAAAATATGACCATTAAAATAATATTAAGAATTTGGCAAAGTATCGAGTATATGTGTATGGTAGACTGGTAATGGTAGCCTTCAAAACAGTAGGCTCCAACTGTAAGTGCACGTTAGATACATTGATCGGTAGCCTTTCCAATAGTAACCTTCCATCAATAGCTCTCCATTGGTAGCCTTTCATTGGTGAACTTTGATTGGTAACTTTCCATCAGTAACCTTCAATTCATATATCTCCATCGATAACCTTCAATTGATAACTCTCCATCGGTAACCTTCCCAACAATAGCCTTCCATCGGTGACCTTGAATTAGTGTCCTTTCATTGGTGACCTTGTATCGGTGACCTTTGCATTGGTGACCTTTCCATTGGTGACCTTGGCATCGCTGACCTTTGCATCAGTGACCTTTGCATTGGTGACCTTTTCATCAGTGAAATTTTCATCAGTGACCTTTTCACTTGGAGAAATTTTTCACTGTGAACTTTAAACAAGAGAGTAGTGAGATTAAATTTACATAGTTTTTACTTTGATATAAACATGATTTTTACTAAAATGATTATCTTATAAGAGAAACATGATTATCACAAAAATAAATCATTATTTGGGATTATCAAAACATGAATTTGGATTATCAAAACATGATATGGGATTATCAAAACATGTGAGTCGAAAAATATCCCCCTTCTTGATAATCACAAATTTTGTCAGTATTTTCAGAATTAGGGTTAAGCACATTTGCTAATATTTTTAGAGGTGTGTATAAGAACATTTTAACCATGTTTATTTTGGAAAATTACAGAGAGTATATATATGCACAGAGTTTAGTCGACTAAAAAAATGTCCCCTCCTTTAAGTTTAGTCAGCTTAAAACTTAAACCTGACTTGTTTCCCCCCTTTGGGTAACATTGAGATTCAAGATTGAATATTTCTCCCCCTTTGTGATTAACATAAATATAGGGTGATAAAAAATAAAAGAGGATTTTCTAGTAATGAATCAAAAGTAAAATATACAAAAATGTTACAAAGATACCTATCAACTAAGACATCCCACATTTAATCCAAATCATAGATGACCAAAAGATATTTTTCTTTGGAAGTGGAGGAAGCAGGTTCTGGAGATGGAGGGATAGGCATATAGATGGCAGTCGGTAGACTGGGAGGAGCTACAACAGAAGCATTAGTATACCTGTTGGGAGTAGATCTCTGTGGAATGGTGGGGGTCAAGCTTCTGATGGCATGTGTAAGAGTCATCAAGGGAGCAGCACTGGTAGATCCTTATGAACCTGAGGTAGAAGGAATGGCTAGAGGAACAATGATGGGAGTGTAGTCCACATGGAGGAAGGGAAAAATAATATTTCTAACATCCATAATAATACTTTCTCCTCTCTCCATAGATGAAATAAAATCATCCTTATTCTCCATAAATTACTCCAAGGCGAGAGTAAACTCTCGAAGCCTACTGAAATGGTCTTTAAAGGCTTGAGTGATAAGATGAATCCTTAAGTTCTCTAATAACAACATGAAGTGACCATCCATCTAATGCTCAGTGTATACCCTTTTGTAGTGGAAATAAACTTATTCCTTGATGGCATTATGATCTTGAGAAGCTTCCCTTCCATAATTTCCCACAAGATTATGAATTTCTCTGGTAGTTGAAATAACCTGAGTCATAGACTGAGGATATGAGGTACTGGTACTAGAGAACTTCTCAAATTCTTCTGTAACAACAGACCTAAAGGATTCTAGATCAATATGAGGAGAGGTTGAATATAAAGAAGATTCACACAGAGGTTCCATAGTGAAAACTAATGTCTCCCTAAAAGATTTAGTCATCTCACTGATCAGTCTCTTCACATCGTCATCCTTTCCACTCACATGTTTCTCCATTGACTTCTTAAAGTCCTCAAATGCAGTGACCATTTTATGAACCACATATTTAATATATTTAAGATCTTTTTCCACCTGAACACTTCAAACCATGTAGGATTATAGTATAGAAATATACTGCTTCTTAGATTCCCTAGAATCTTCCAAGGTTCTAATCTGATTCTGACAGCCCATTACCTCCTCTAGCAGGATGAAGTGAGAGGAAAAAACTATCACTTCCACTGCAGAAGCGACAACTTCTTGATTGTGAGTCATAGCCCTCTCTAACCCAACAAATCTCTCATCAAAGAGGTTTTTCAGATCTGATTTCAATGATTCCAAATCATCCTTCTTCACATAGTCTTGAGGCAAAAGAACCATTGGCTACACAATAGTGGTTTCTGAAATAGTAGGAATGGGAGGACTTCTGATTTGATGGTCATCATCAGATTCTCCATAATCTAAGCCTAAGACCCTAAATATAGTGTCTTCTGACCAATAATCTATTATAAGATCTACATAAACTTAACATGTGGCAATGGGTTCCTCCCCCTCACTTGGATAATTATTCTAATCAACCACATCCATCTATGCCATACCTCCTTGTGAAACATAATCAATAAGAGCGTCCAATTCCACTTCTTCTACTGAATCTTCAACTACTTTCAAAGCAATTTCTGCTTCAACTGAATTTTCAACTTCTTCATCTACACCATCAACCATTTCTGTATTCCCTATCAAGGTACTAAGACTAAGATATTCTTCTTCACATACGTCAGTAGCTATCTCAAAGTCATCATGACTAGATTTAGTGTCCCCATCCTCATCTGAGGTCCCTCTAATGTCTCTAAAAAAATTTTATGGCCCTTCTAATTCACTGTTCACTTTATCCTCATTGTCCCTTAGAACAAAATCCCTTATAGGCAATCTCTTTGGTGGGATAGGATCACAAAAGGATACAGTATTAGAATAAGGATTGGAGGGAAGGTTTGCACCCCTCCTGTCATCTATAAGAGAATCCAATGTTTCTAGCATAGCAGCAGCTTCTCCTTCTTCATCGGAATATGCAGGCTCTAATTCACCAGGCTTTAGACCAGGATCTCTCTTATCCTTAGGCCAAGTAGGATGAGTGACAGGTTTTAATTTCTCATATAGCTTAGCCTCATCATGTACCCATCATATATGCCAGGGGTTCCAATTTATCTTCATAAACTCGCAAATTGCCTTTGTAATGTAAAAATTGAAACTTAATACAATTGTTTTCTTCCTTTTCTCAAGAAAATAATTTCACCTTCATCATCAAGGATATCAATCTATCATGAACTAAGGAATTGGATTTTGAACTAGGATTTATCATATACTCTAATTGAATCACCAGCAGCCTACATAAATATATCTTTTTTCCATGATTCAATAGATACAAAATAAATACATTGTAAAATTTCAATGTAGCAAAGTCCCCTATCCAGGGACTCAATACATGCTGAACAAACATAAAAAATAGCTTGTATTCTCTTCCATCTTAGCAGAAATGACTTTTCTAGGGATCCCACTCCCAATCAGTTTGGATAAGGATTATTCATAACAGAAGAACTCAGTTCTGGGAGGAACCACTCTTGGGTAGTAATCATAAATCCCTACATGTGGTAATCCCATAAACCCATCCCATTAAATAGAGGAAACACTCATACTTATTCAATTCACCCTTGAATACACTCTATTCTCATCCTTAGTCTGTTAAAATTTCAAAAACTCATAAAAGTCCTTTACTAACTTCGGGAAATAGGGTCCATTGTTGTCTGTAATTCATTCCACCCATCCTTGAACTTCAAGTGCCTTCAGCACTAAATATCTACCTATTAGCAACCACTCGGAACTGAACTCGTTTTCAACTATGATTTCCCTCTTCAACAAATGAGGGTTGATCGGCTCTGTCACTACCTTCTTCTACTACTTGACTTATCTCGAGGTCTCTTGGGATATAGTGCGTCCAATTATTCACTAACCAATGGTCTCTTCATGGCCAAGCGACTGATTACTGATAATTCAATTGTGGCCCCTGAAGTGTTCCACTCTATGAAAACACGTTCCTCTGTGAAAAAAGGAACAATGACCTGGAAACTGGATATGACCAAAGCCTATGATAAAGTGGAATGGAAATCCCTAAGAGCTGTGATGCTGAGAATGGACTTCTGCACTAAATGGACAGATATCACCATGCACTGCATCTCGACCGTCTCCTTCAGAATCAAGGTCAATGGGGAGCTCACCAGAGGATTCTGCCCAAACCGAGGCATGTGCCAGGGAGATCCTCTCTACCTCTTTCTCTTCATCTTGGTGGATGACGTCTTCTCTAACCTTATTTCCAGGGTTGCATCCTCTTCATCTATTCATCGAGAAAAGGTCTGTCGTAAGATCCCACAAGTGGTACATATTTTCTTCGCTGATGACTACCTCATTTTCTCCAGAACCACTATTAATTAGTGTCAGGTGATCAGCCACGTGATTCAGCAATATGAGTGGGTGCCTGGATAGTCTATCAACCACGTCAAATCGGAAATCTCCTTTAGTGAAAGGGTGCCCCCTGCCAAGAGAGATGATCTTTGTGCATATACAGGAATACATATAGTCGATAAACACCAAATGTTTCTTAGAGTCCCTATGGTAATTGGCCAGTCCAAAAAAATCTTTGCTGCCCTGGTGGAAAAAATTGAGAAAAAATTTAAGGGTGGACCCCAAAAACCATCTCCAAAGTGGGAAAAGGAACCCTCATTAAAGCGGTCATTCATTCTATCCCCAGCTACTTTATGTCTATGTTTAATTTCTCGGCGGCCATCATCAACCTCATCCATTCTCATACTGCCAACTTCTGGTGGGGGAAAAATAATGAAAGAAAAAGACCCCACTTGGTGGCCTGGGAGAAACTCTGCAAACCAAAGTCAGAGGGAGGGATGGGATTCTGGATCCTTATTCAGTTCAATGACAAACTACTGGACAAGCAAGGATGTCACCTTTTGAACCTTCCATCATCTTTGTGTGCGTGGGTACTCCGTGCCAAGTACTTTCCCTAAACAGACTTCCTTGGTACTTTCTAGGCCATGTCCTAGCTTCCTCTGGAGAAGTATTTGGGGGGATCGAAATCTCCTTGATAAAGGGGTGGCCTGGAGGATTGGTAATGGCTCATCTATCAACATACGGACCGATCCCTGGATTATCGACAAGGATGGAATCCGAGCCACATCCCCCTCCCAAACTGGTCTTGAAGATGCCACTGTCAACTGCCTCTTTTTGGATCAAGGCCCAGGGTGGTGTGTGGAAAAGATCCAGGACTGGTTCAATGAAAGAGACCAAAAAATTATTCTGAGCATCCCTTGTGTCCCTGATACAGACCCCGACCATCTTTTTTGGACCAATGATGTCTCAGGAGACTACACAGTGAGATCCGGGTACAAACTGGCTCGTGGCATTCACTCTCTCGACCGTGATGATGGACCATGGAGAAGCACTTTGGAAGCTCAACGTCACCCCAAAAATATGACAATTTTGGTGGCAGGTGTGCACGGGCACCCTCCCTACCATGAGCCTCCTTGTTTACCATCACATGGCCAATTCTGAATCCTGTTATTTCTGCCTGAATATTCCTTAAACTCCCTGGGATGCCATCACTCAATGCTTGGGAGCCAAGGAAATCTAGAACAAATGGGGCCCGGCTTTGGATGCCTCTCTGGATATTGTCTCTGATCTCCCAGATCTTCTGATGTGATGGTGTTCCTCTCTATCATCGATCGATGCCATCTCCTACTGTACCCTGGCCTGGATCATTTGGGTTCGGCGTAATGAATCGGTTTTCCACCACGTTCATCACCCTCCAGAGTTCTGGATTGAATGTGAAACTTCATGGATTGAGGGCGGGAAGGACCACAAAGGACACATTGGGTCAGATGCTCACCCTCCTGCCCCCCTCATTGGACCCCCCACTAAAAGGAGGTCTTAAGCTTAACATGGATGCTTCTCTCCCCATGGATGGGCCTATTGCTCTCGGCTTGCTGGAACGTAATCATCTGGGGTAGATTGTGGCAGTGAAAGTTGATTCCCATCATACCCCCTAGGAACTTTCAGTTGCAGAGGCCGCTGCCATCCTAGTAGGCATGATGCTCACTGCAGAACATGGATGGGCTGATATTATCATTGAGTCTGACTACCTCTATGTTATCAATGCCATTAACCACAATTAAGACGGACTCCAATCCTTTTGCTTCATCATCCGGAGAATCTGCTCGATGCGCCAAGGCTTCTCTTGTTGCACATTCTCATTTACCAAAAGGGAAATTAAAAATGTGTCCCATCAGCTGGCGGCCTCAGGCCCCTTTGATTTCAACCAGCTATGGATGGACAGTTTCCCTTCATGGCTCTACTTATGTACTGCTACTGATCTTCATCATTAATATTATCCTTTTTTCTTCTAAAAAAAACCAATGGTCTCTTCACATTTTCTATGTGATCTGAAGCAGTTCAAGGGTTTTGAAAGTGGGTTAAATTCTAAGGATAGGGAGAAAAGGGATTCGAGAGATAATTTTAGGTGGATCAAAATGTGATATGATCTTTTATTTTTATCATTTAGGAATCTAAAAAAATAAAGTAAAAGAAATAAATAAAATAGAAAATGTTTCAGATTCCATTAGAGAAAAATACTATGTCCCGAAAACATTAACTATCGGTAAGGTAACAACGGTGAGGTTCCAAAGGTGAGGTCCAACGGTGAGGTTCAAATGGTGAGTTCCAATAGTGATGTTTCTATCACTGAGGTTTCTATCAGTGAGTTTCCTAATGGTGAGGTTCCTATCAGTGTGGTTTCAATGGTGAGTTTTCTATCAGTGAGGTTTCTAACAGTGAGGTTTCTAACGGTGAGGTTTCTAATGGTGAGGTTTCTAATTGTGAGGTTTCTAACCCTTATAGTTTTTCATACCTAACTCGTATTTGATTAAATTTAACCTCTCATAATTCAAGGCTTTGTGAACATATCAGCTAATTGGTTTTTAGTACCAATGAATTAAAGAGTGATATCACCTCTTTGATAATGATATCTCAAGAAGTGATGTCTCACATCAATTTTATTTGTCCTAGCATGAGATAATGGATTTTTAGTGATGTTAATTGCACATGTATTATCACACTTTATATAGACATGTTTAAATTGATATCCATAGTCTATTAAAGTGTGTTTCATCCATCGAATTTGAGCACAACAACTACCAGGAGCTATATATTCTGCTTCGGTAGTAGATAATGCAATAGAATTATGTTTCTTACTACACCATGATAATAGAGCCTTGCCTAAAATGTGACATGTTCAAGAGGATCTCTTTCTATCTAACTTGAAACAAGAAAAATCAGCATCTGAATAACTTATTAAATCAAATGTTTGTCCTATTGGATAAAACTATCCTAAGTTTGTAGTAAACTTGAGATATTTAAAAATCCTTTTAACAGCAATTACATGAGACTCTTTAAGATTGGATTGAAAGAGAGCACACATGCATACACTGAACATAATATCATGTCTACTAGAAGTAAGATTGAGCATACTTCATATCATACCTCTTTACTTGGTTTGATCCACTAGTTTACCAATTTCATCAGCATCCAACATATAGGTGGCACTCATAGGTGTATCACTACCTTTATTGCATTCCAAAATAAAATGTTTCAAATGATCCTTGGTATATTTGCTCGGATTTAAAACAATAGCATTTTTATTTTTAAAAATTTGAAATCCGAGGAAAAATTTATGTTCCACCATTAAACTAATTTCCAATTCATCTTGCATCATTTTTAAAAAATCAGTACATAAAGAATTTTTAGAGGATCCAAAAATAATCTCAACTACATAAATTTTTACTATTAAAACATCTCTGTAAATCCTTTTAATAAAAAGCGTTGGATACACTATTCCTGTAGTAAAACTTATTTAAATAATGAAAGAACTAAGTCGGTCATACCAAGCTCTTGGAGCTTGTTTTAGGCCATATAGGTCTTTTGAAAGTTTGAAGACATGATTTTAAAAAATGGGGATTTATAAAACCATGTGTTTTTCAAAAAATACATCCTCAACTATGTACCAATTTAAAAATTCACATTTGAAATCCTTTTGATAATTTTTGAAATTCAGATTATCTATATAAGCAAGTATTATCCTAATGGATTCTTGTCTAGATACAGGTGGAAAATTTCCTCATTGTCTATTTCTTGTTCTTGACTATATCCTTGTGAAACTAGTCTAGCCTTGTTTCTAACTATGTTTCTTGATTCATCAACTTTATTTATAAACACCCATTTAGTGCCTATGGTCAACGTGTCTTTAGGTCTTTCAACTAATTCCCAAAATTTGTTTCTTTCAAACTAATTTAATAATTCTTGCATAGATATCACCCAGAATTCAGCATTGATTGCATCATCAATATTTTTAGATTCAAGTTGTGAAAGAAAGTATTGATGTTCAAACTAGTATCTCAAGGAAGCTCTAGTTTGTTTTAATCTATATAAATCACCTACTACATCATCTAAAGGATGATTCTTGAGAGTTCTAATACCTCTAGAACGAGTTTAACTAGTCTTCTCTTGAATTTCTATAGGTCTGGATTCATGATGCACAGATTCTGGAGAAATTCCCAAACTGGTTGTTTTCACTAAGGGCTCACTGTATTTATCATTAAGGTCCAGAATTGACATTTCATTCTAAAGGAGTTCAACAGAGGTTTTGGGTTCATGTGGATCAGTCTCGTCAAATTTGACATGAACCGATTCTTCCAAACATTTGCTTCCCTTATTGAATATTCTATAAGATTTACTAGTGATTGATTAACCTAGGAAAATTCCTTCATAACATTTGGAAGAAAATTTTTCAATATTGTCCTTAGTGTTTCGGATGAAGACTTTGCAACCAAATACTCTAAAGTAATTAACCTTAGGCTTCCTATTATTCTAGATCTCATCAGGGGCCTTCTTAAAAATGGGTCTAATCAAGAATTTATTAATAATGTAACATTTTGTATTAATAGATTCAACCCAAAAATATATAGGTAGATTATACTCATTAAGCATATTTCTGGAAATCTCTTGAAGATTATTATTTATTCTATCTATAACTCAATTTCGTTTGGGTGTTCTAGGAGTAGAGAAATTGTTAGTATAGCCATTATGTGAGAAAAAAGTTTCAAATTCCAAATTTTCAAACTCACGACCACAATGATTTCTTAAGGTCTTAATTATAAGTCCACTTATATTTTCTATAGACATGGAATATTTAATGAAGTAAGAACATGCTTCACTTTTGTAGGCTAGAAATTATACCCAAGTATATCTAGAAAAATAATCTACAAGAACATAAACGTAGTGCTTCCCATTTAAACTTGAAACTCTAGATGGTCCAAAAAAATCCATGTGAACCAAATCAAGTCGTTGAAAAGTAGAAACTTAATTCTTTGGTTTGAAAGAAACTTTGTGTTTTTCCCATTTTACAAGGGTTACAAACATTGTTAAGTGGGAATTCCAATTTATGTAAGTCTCTGACTAAACCATTCCTAGTTAGTTTCCTAAGCGAGTGCACATTGCTGTGTCCTAATCTTCTGTGCAATAACTAGGATTCCTTATAAAATCATTTATACATGATACATTTTCCTTAACTAAAGAATAAAAATCAATATCATATAAATTTTCATTTCAAAGAGGATTGAATATTGAATAGTTTTTAGAATTAAAATCATTGCATGTATCAATTTCAAGTTTAACATTAAAACCCTCATCACATAACTGGGAGATACTTAGAAAATCGTTCTTTAACCAATCAACAAAACGTAATTTTGAAATTAATACTGTATTAGGGTTACCAATTTGGCATAAGCTGATGATATTCCATTTTGAAATATCACTAAACATAACATGTGAACCATCAACTTTAATTAGGATCTTGAATCCTAAGTAGTATCATGTCATGTGTCTTGAACATCCAATATCCAAGTACCATAGAGTTTTATAGGATCTCTTTAAATATTTTTCTTGAAAAATAGATTAAGTGCAGGGTAACTTTGGTACCCATATTTTCTTTGGTCCAGAGAGGTTAGCAAGTATGACTTTGGGAACTCGTACTTGTCTCACAGGTTTCCTATAATCAACATATATGTTTTGAGGCATAAACACTTTGTTTGGTTTTTTGGAGAATTCTTTTTCAAAAGATACTCTAAAACTTGAAGTAGCAGTGAACTTTATAGATTTTGGAACAAATCTATTCATAATAAATCTTCTCTGTCTTAGCTGATATCCTATACCAGTTGTGTGTTCTGGAGTAATATGTTTTCCATGTAACTAAGTCAAGATATCTCTACCTGCAGTAAACTTCTCAAGATAGATCTTTAATTGCTCATTAGATAATTTATGTTTATTATTTCCTTTTAAAAGCTGGGCACATTTTTCTTTTTCAATATCCAGATCAGACTTATAATTGGAATTTAATGCTTTTTGTCTTTTAAATAATTTATATTTATCCTTGAGTTTACTTAAGGTGTACTCAAGAATTCCACTGTGTTCAAATAGTTCATCCTTATTCATATTTTCATCATTATTTGATTCACATTCATTTTTATAATAGTAAGCATTATGTAAAGGAGAATATGGTGTTACCTCAGATGTTTCTATCATGAAACACAGGTTGAATGTTTGTTCATTTCAATATAAAAAGTTTCAGATCCACTTGATCTATCTTTAAAGTCACTCCATGTATATTTCATATCCTTTTGATATCATTTTCCCTTATCTTAATATTTTTTTTAAATTTCATCTTGGGGAAATCAGCTTTCACATGACCTTTTCGTTTACACTCATAACAGCCAATTCCATTTCTATTATCATTCCATTTTTTCTTTTTTTCCACTGTCCTTTTTTATCATACCTTCCTTTATATTCATAATTTCTAAATAACGTTTTTTATGGTAGAAATTCGTGAATCTCCTAGTAAGATGAGCCATCTCACCATCATTGTCAAAATATGAGTCTTCAGTGGTGGAAATGTCTATAGAAGATTGAGCTTTTTTTGTTCTTATTCATTCAGGTATAAGTATTGAATGCTATAGAATTATTTCTTGGTTCTTCATTTTCTTCTTGATTTTCCTTAATCTATTCTTCATATTTCAAAATCCTTCCAATTAGTTCCTTCACTGGTAGCTTGCCTATGTCGTAAAATTATTATAAAGAAACAGAAGATCCTCTCTATTTGTTAGGTAGGCATCGAGGAAATCTCATAATGTGATCCTTCTTGTCCACTAGTATTCCAAGAAGACTCATGGTATTCAATATATCATTGAACTTGAGATACATTTCAGAGATAGGTTCATCAGTCTTCATTTTAAAATTATCATAATTAATAGTATAAGAATTTAATCTCATTTCTTTAACATTGGTTGTTCCCTCAAGATAAATATCTAAAGTATCCCAAATTTCATATGTAGTTTTACAATAATATATTCTATTGAATTCTTCATCACCTAGAGAACAGTACAATGCATTCATTGCTTTACAATTATTTTTATATGTAGCTTTAGACAACTGAGACCATCTTTCCCTAGTGGTAATTGGTAATACATGTTGTTCTTAAATTGTTTCCTAGATTTCAGGTCCCATGCTCTCTAGAGACATTTTCATTTTTAATTTCCATTGAGCATAGTTATTTTCATTAAATAAAGGTGGCCTATTAGTAGCAGCACTCTCAACTCTATTATCCATTGTTAATTAGAATTTTAAAAACTGAAAATTTAGATATGATAGAAATTTTAAGATCTTTAATATATGACTAAAATCATAGTTAAAGAAATTTAAATGTTTCACAGTTGTTCAGGTAGTAGTAAAAACAAAATAACCGAAAACCTCAGATACCAAATGTTGGTTTGAGTGGAATCTCAAGAGGGGGGTAAATTGAGTTCCTACATAAAATTTTTGATAAAATCATTATTATAAAGATCCCCCAAATTTTTAAAAGGACCAGTTAATTAAGCCATTAAAGATATAAATGTCTAATTGGTCAACAGGTTTGTCAAAGGGTGATTAGTCATCAGATGAATTAGTGAAAAACACTTCTTGAACTTTTAAAACAAGTTTACTGAATTAAACACATACAGACACTAACCCAATCTAACTATCAAAGTGAATGAAAACCCATTTTATGTTTTCGAAATTAGGAGCAGTGGAAAATAGATGAAACAGAGTACAACAAAAATACAGATCCTAGAGGAGTTAAACAAGAGGTTCAGTCTCAAACTAAGACTTAATCCGCTCCACTTGTTGATAACCCGCCACCAAGAAATTTTTATTAACCATAAAATTTTATACAAATCCTGTATCAGAATTATCAAAAGTTTTTACAAACATTCCAGGGTTCACACCCTCTACCACAGTTATTCGTGGGAAAAACAAACATTACAGACCACACACAGGCTCTTACAGAGTTATATGTGGGAAAAACAATAAGTAAGAGAAGTTTGATGTGAGGATTTTTGTATCCTCTAGTTCAAGCACATGAGAGAGTGTGTATGATACAAATAAACACTATTAAGAAAAGTAAAATAAAAGAACATAGTAGAGAATATATGATGAGATTGAGTTTATAAGGGTTTATGTGTTTCCAGTTTATCACATGGATCTTTGAATTGAAGAATTTGATATTTGAGTCTTTCTCTAGAAGTTGTCTCCAAAATATAGGGTTGTAACTCTAGGTTCTGGATTTCAAGAATTGAGTGTTCTGCATTTTGTGTTGATCTATAGTTGACTAATCATAGAATTCAGTAGTGAGTTTCTCCAAAAAATGATCTTCGTGATGCTTGTGGGTTCATAGTGTTAGTGTTGGATGGTTCGTCTTTGATCTAGTGAGTGAGTTTCTTCATATGAATAGACGCACTTCTCATCATCAAGTCCTCTCTCTTCTTATGTTTTTCATTGCTCTTTATTATCTTTTATATTTGAGGACTGGCAATAGGTATAAGTTCATCACGTTCATTTTTTCTCATACCTTGTACTATCCCCAGATACGTTCTCTCGATATTTCTACAATCAGCATTAATTAATGTTTGAAACATTAAATTTTTAAAATATGACTATTAGAATAATATTAATAATTTTGACAATGTATATAGTAGAATAGTATGGTATACTGGTAACGGTAGCCTTCACAATGGTAGGCTTTAACAGAAAGTGCACATCGGAAGCATTCATCGGTAACCTTTCCAATGGTAACCTTCCATCAATAACTCTCTATCGGTAGCCTTTCATTAGTGACCATTGATTGGTAACTCTCCATTGGTAACCTTAAATTGATAACTCTCCATCGACAACCTTCAATTGATATCTCTACATCGGTAATCTTCCCAATAGTAGCCTTGTATCAATGACCTTGCATCGGTGACATTGCATCGGTGACCTTTGCATCGATGAACTTTTCATCTGTGACCTTTGCATCATTGACCATTACATTGGTGACCTTTTCATCAGTGACCTTTGCATCAGTGACCTTTTCACTTGGAGAAATTTTTCACTATGAGATTTAAACAAGAGTGCAGTGACATTAAACGTACATAGTTATCACTTTGATATAATCATTATTTTTTCATAAATGATTATCTTGTAAGAGAAACCTAATTATTACATAAATAAAACATGATTGGTGATTATCGAAACATGGAATGGTATCATCAAAACATGATTTGGGAATATCAAAACAGGGGAGTCCAACATAAAGGAATGTGCCAAAGAAAACTCAATTTGATCATAAGTAAAAACTAAATGCATAATCAAATAAGCTGAAAATGTAAAATTAATTTTCAGTTGTACATGATTAATCTGGTCCATAATACTTTAAGTAATATCAATATCATCAATCTGTACTGGGTATGATTTCAAAAACATGGAACAAAAATAATATAGAGGAACAGGCGGTGGTGATAGAGATTTCTTTTAAAGCATGAGATCACACTGGAATATGGATCATTGTTAGCGGGTGCACCTCTAATATGGAGGGATAGAAGGATCTGTTGACCATAATCAAGTATGATAAGGATGAAATCGAATTATATGGTAATGGTTAAGTCTTGAATATTTTTCTATCAAGAAAATCCATGTTTGTGGGAAGATACATGATATGTGATGATGTCTTAATTATCGAATGTCTGAGTGAAAAATTGTGTAGTGTCAGTCAAAAATGAAAATCCAAATGTTTCATAAGAAATTCCAATAAATTATGTTTCATCATAGTAAAAAAGGTGCAGTTGTTTTGAAGGTAAAGCATACGAAATAGAATCTATACCTTGTGAGTGGAGAAAACGATATGTTTTTTCTATCCAAGGAAGAAGGAAACATGCTATGGAATAATCTTCTAAGTCACCTGAGCCAAATGTACTTGGAATATCTGGTGAAATATTATGCTATTAAATACCTCACTTGGTTTTTATTTGATCTTATTCATATGTGTTATTCTTTTCAATAAGGGAAGATCATTCTCAAGACAAATAATGAAAATGATAAACAGTCAATAAAGTGCTTGAGTTTGTTCACATTGATGTGTGGAGACCTATTTCACCAAGAGATATTGATTGGATGATATATTATGTTCTATTCATTAATGATTGTAGAATAATGTAATGGGTTTCAATCATCACTCCCAAATATTAGGTGTTATGTTTCATAAGAACTTATCGGAGGGATATTGAAAATATTCTAGGTCAAAAAATCTAGATGATCTGAATGGATAATGGAACATAGTTCACAAATATCCAGATGGATTATATTATTGAGAAACATGGTAAAAAGCCTCAAATTTCAATTTATGAACTCCATAATATAATAGGGTAGTTGAGCAAAGAAATCAAATTATCAACAAAATGGCTAAAATAGTATTCATTGGGAAAAATCCTATATATATGTTTTGGAAAGAAGTAGTGATGAAATCAATATACACATAAAATAGAGATTTATTATTTCAAAAATAAGATAAGAATCTATATGAGCTATGGTATGGAATGAATCCAACATTGAAGTATATTCGAGACTTTCGAAGTAGTTTTATCATTCCCGGTAAAGAGAAACATAGGAAGTTTCAATCCCATATAGATGAGGTGATATTTCTTGGATACTCAAAGAAATTAAAATTAAACAAATGCTTCAATAATATTTTGGAAAACGTAGTTGATTTACATGATTAAACTATTAAAGAGAATGAGTTTAATCTTCAGCAATTACAGGATCAGATACAAGAGGACAATGATGAAGAGATAAGCAGATCAGTGGATGTTTCAGTTCTAGAGGTTGACTCATAAGAATATTCAAATAAATAAAATTAAGTGAAAAAATTATTTTATGGAAAAATATCAAATATAAGAGACTAAATTGATAAACATGCCATAATTTGTGATCATATAGTGCTATTGAAGATAAACAGGATGAATATTTTACATCAAGCATCATTCTTATCAAAGGTGGAGCCTAATTGTTTGGAGGAAGCAATCAGAGATGAGAACTGGGTCCAAGATATGAATGACTACCTTGACCAATTTGAGAATAATCAAACATTGGAGATTGTTTTGGGGCCGACAAATAATAATTTCATTAGGACCAAATGGATATTTAGCAACAAGATGAATGAATATGGAATTTTAATTTGAAAAAATCATGATTAGTGTACAAATGGTACTCTTAGATATATGGTATGGATGCAGATGAAACATTTTCACCAGTTCCAAGGCTAGAAATAATAAAATTATTCTTTTCCCAAGTAGTTCAAAGGATGTTTAATGTTTTCCATATGGATTTCAAGTCTGCATTCCTAAATAGGGTTCTGGAAGAAAAAGATTATATTTAGAAACCATATGGTTTTATTATTCATGAAGATGAGAATAATGTTTTCCAATAAGAAAGTCACATTATGGTTTGATGAAAGCACAAAG
Organism: Viscum album; assembly: GCA_963277665.1. Lineage (NCBI taxonomy): Eukaryota > Viridiplantae > Streptophyta > Magnoliopsida > Santalales > Viscaceae > Viscum > Viscum album. The sequence goes on along the minus strand of OY728146.1, from coordinate 1,670,965,838 downwards.
AGCATGGTATTCTAAGCTTGGTCAGTTATTGAATAATCTTAGTTTTTAGAGTGGTTGAGTTTATTACAATTTATATGTGTAAAATAACAGTAATCAAAGGATGATGGTGCTGGTATATGTCAATGACATAATATTTGGTAGATCAGAGGAATCTTATAGAAACCAATTTTCATAATTTGTTAAAAGTGAGTATGAATTGTCAATGATTGCTGAACTGATGTTTTTCTATAGTTTATAGGTGACACAAAGAATTAATGGAACATTTATTTCTCAGTGTAAATACGCCATATATGTTCTGAGAAGATTTTGAATTGAAAATTACAAAGAGACGAAAAATAGAGTGGCTACTCAAATGAAGCTATCACAAGATGATAGAGGAAAAGAGGATAATGTCATATAATCTAAGAAAATCATTAGAAACTTTTTGTACTTAACAACAACATGACCATATATTGTTTTTTCCACATATCAAACATCATGATATCAAAGTAATCACCAGGAAACTCACATAATTTTTGTGAAAAGAATTATTCAGTATGTCAAAGGCATAATGTATTTTGGTTTTCTGTATAATAAAAAATGTCAGAAATAATTATTGGGAAATATACACAATGATTTGGATCAATCAGCAGATCATAGAAAATAAATGTTAGGTGGTGTGTTCTATCTTGTAAGGTTGTTTATTTCTTGGTTAAGAAAGAAAGAAGATTGCATTTTATTGAGCACCACAGAATCTGAATACATTTCAGCCACTCAAGGATGTACATAGTTACTATGGATGAAGTGGTAGCTTGATAATATGGGAGTTTAAGTGAACTCTCCAACCAGAATCCATTATGATAATTCAAGTTCTATAAATATGAGCAATAATCTATTCCATTACATGAGGACAAAGCACCATAAAATAAAGTATAATTTCATCAAAGATATGGTGGGGCAAGGTCTTGTAGAATTGGAGTATGTGCCTACCAAACTATAGGATGAAGACATCCTAACAAAGACCTTACCTAAAAGAGCATTCGAACAACATTGAATGGGTCATGGAGTCTAGTTGAATCCTTGCACATGAAAAAGTGTAGATGTGGGTCCCCTATACCATAGGTATGAGGTCATTTCCCCTAATATTTTGATCTTTTTACCCTATTATAGACCACAAAAAATTAACCTTCAAGTTCATTGAAAAAGGGGGATAAATTGTGCTATAACAGGTATAAAATGTATTAATTGAGATATGGGAAGTTGATTGGGGAAGGAATGAATTAGGGGGAGATTTAATATAATGATGCAAGAGATGATTAATCAAATATTATATATCATGATATTTGAGGTTTTTTGTGAAAGTATAAGAGTGGTTTTGGAGTGAAATGAATTGTTTTATTGATGAACTTTTCAGACTACACTTATTTTTTACGCTGAACATTTCTCATGAGGGCTTAGAGTGTGTGTTGATTAAATATATAATTTACTATTATAATCATAAGAATAAATTATTTTGATGATGATGGAAGAAAATATAATGTGGTATAAAAATTCGAACAGTTGTCAACAAATACAAAGGGGGAGATTTTTGGCCAAAAATCATTCATGATGGTGTTTTCGGGATGATTGTGTTTTTTTACTAGGTTTGAGGTTTCTCAGAAAGTCTGATTGTCAAATACGGCATGATGAGTTAGGGAGACACTCATAATTGTCTTTGGAACTCATGATGACAAAAAAACCATTGGAATACAGCAACATTAAGAATCATAATATTTTTCATGATTGTACTTGAATCTAAGAAGAAGTGAGATTGTTTTGGTGATTCTATTATGTTATCATGTGTGACACTCATAGTTATATTTGGAACATGTAACAGGTCCTGAAAATCATTGGAAAACAATAATATTGAAAATAAAATGATTTTATGTGATTGAATTTGAGTCTAGTCGTGACATCTATTGAAATGCACATAACTATCTTTAGAGCACAAGGAGGGGTCTTGTGCAGCACTCAGGATTGTATCTAGAGCACACTCCCAGATCTTTCACATTGTGGAATTTGAACTCACGCTTATGCATGCATTCTAAATGATGGTTTTTGGAGTGTGAATTTTGAAAATTTTTGGGACTTCGCATGTTGCAGCAGACATGTCACCTGGGACTCATGGTGATTTGTGGGTTTCCAATGGCTCACATCGCATGTCTTATAGTGATAGTGAAAACCACTCGCCTCCTCCATTGTTTTCCCCATTGTGTTATTTTACAAAAGTTATATATCATATGATTTGGAATTATTTATATCTAGGATATTAACTATTTTTTTCGATGATTCCTATTGTGACCAATAAAGTTCATATGGAGTGTTTAAAAGCATGTCTTGAAAAATATATTTGTCTGTCTCTAAAGCACCACAGATTTTTCTGAACATAACCAAGGAATTCCATGTGGCAAGGCTGATTGAGGACTCGTTCATGGAGTGAATTATGACTAGGGATTCGTGTAAGTATAAAGCATGAATATGGACCATAGACTCACACAAAGTGAAAATTTTAACTAAGGACTCGTGAAAAGAATGAATACGGACCTAGGAATCATGCAAAGGAAAATTGTGAATGATGACTGAGTACTCGCACACAATATCATGAAAAACATGAGATAATTTAACACCCAGATCTTGGGGAGTGTGTGATCCAAATGATATTGATGGTTGTCTATCATTTGTGGAATTAAAATGGTGGACGCTCGCCTATAAATACCCCAAGACCTATCCTTAACGATTGATGAATTTTTTCTTAAATGATTTATCTAAATCTTTTCATGAGAAATGGCTCGCGTTGATATCTCATGATATTGGTTCATAAAGAATATATATACAGGATTGACGTTGTGTAATTCTTGTGAAAGATCTGAACAAGGACCTGCACAAAGAGAGAATGATAACTCATGAAACATGACTCGCAACAGAATACTTGCATAGAGTGGGACTCATTCAAATTGTGAATAGGGGTTCACTCCAGGGGTTTTTGGTGACACATGTTTGCACAAGGGGGTTAGTGGTGAAGATGGTTTGTGTGAGGGATTCGCATTGAAGGTGAGACTCGGGAAAGGCACAAAGGGTTTTCACAAAGGCACCAGAGGTTCGTGAAAGGTTCCATAGGTTCGTAAAAGGTTCCAGGGGTTTGCGCAAGGTTCCAGAGGTCAATGAAAGGTTCCAGGGGTTCACACAAGGTTCCGGATGTTCACATAGGATTTTAGGAGTTCATTTAAAGTACCATTGGTTCATGCCTGGATCTTACACAAGTGGTTATGCATTAAGATCACACACAACAGTATTACACTATAATATTGTGCAAGGAGATACATGCTTAGATTTATAAATTAATTGTATCATTTCCAAATACGAATGAGAAGTAGAATATAGAGGATCTAAATCATTTAGAAATACTTACAGAATGAGGTTATTCACTGATACATTCAATTTAATGAATGTGATACTTGTCATCACTTTAAGATCACTTCAAATAAGAGGTTATTTTTGTGTCTATAGTAATGAGATGTATGTTTGAGTTTTCTGGAAATTGGAAGTGTTGCATCCTGGTGTTTTCACAGAAGTGAATGAGCAACCAAAAAATATCCTCAATAGAGTATCTTTCTATAATTGAGATGTATTCATTATCAATAATGAAGGGACATATACGTTTATAAACTGTGAGTGGATATTTTCCAGAGTAGTGATAAAAAGAAGAGGAAGAAGGTGATCTATTCCATTGGTAGTGAGCCAGAGAAAGATATATAGGGAGTGACCCTTGGGAAAGCGGTGAGATAACCCTAAACATTATTAAGGCAGTGAGTCTCAGCATAGAAGTGATCCAGCCCGAACATCATTATTTTTAGTGAGCTTTAGTGGATTTGGTACAATTATCACATTACCATTGTATGCTCCTTAGATGTCACCTAGTGGGTTTGAACCAATTAAAAATCTTTGTGTCTTATTAATGATTTCATTTCTATTCATATATTGTTATAGGAGGAAGAGAGAATAGAGTGTTTTTAATGAAGAAACATGACTTGAATGGGAAGTTGTTTAAATCAGTCTTACCCTGATTCACCCCCCAAAGTATTTAACCTAATTGGAATAACATAATTTTATAAAACAAACATAATTTTTGAATTCATAAATTTAAAATATCTTTAGGCATAGTTTTATTATTTTTTGTGAAGTTCAGTTTTTTGATGAATAATATAAATAAATATAATTTATTTAAAATTTTTTTTTTGTTAAAATAATTATTATAATTTAAATTGATTTTAAAGTCACAATATATCAGTTATTCATGTATTAATATATCTTAAATCATTTTAATATGTTTATTTTAAAATGATATATAAAAACTTACTGTTATTTTGAAAGATCAATTTACATATCTTCTTGTCACGTCTGCGGGATTAGAATTTAACTTAATTTTTCCACTTTTATGAATTTATTTTTGAAAAATAGAAATTCTTGGAAAAAATCTGTATGATATATACCGTTTAATGGGATCAAATTAAATTTCTAGTGAATAGTAACATTAGAAAATTTTAATTTTTATTTACGACGGTTAAGGGTAAATCAAGAAATTGAAGGTAAAAATAATATTATAATTTTATATAGTTACCCTAACACTTGTAATAATTTCATTTTATGGGTGATTTTCGAAAAAAATAATCCTTATGTTGAAATTATGAGATATTTATGCCACTTAGTTAAGACTTAGATATTTATTATATTTTATTTAATGATAAGTAAAGAATGTCATAATCATAATTCTAATATGTATATAATTTTTAATATATGGTTATAAACTATATAAATTAGAATATAAATATTAATTTAAAATACAATAAATTTAACTGCATTATGAAATTTAATTTTAAATTTTTAGGGAATAAATAATTAAATTAAATTCTTTTTTGACAATGATGCTATAATTTTTTAACTAATGGAAATATCAAGTAAATGATATTTAAAATATTAAAATAAATATAATTTTACTTAATTAATGAAAAAATATAATTTTATAGATAAATTAGACATGTTATAGATATATTAGATCTGTTAATTTTAAGTAATCATGTTGTTAATATTTTTTTAAATACAAATCAAAAATTGTATAAAAATTGACATGAATGATACTTTAAAATAAATAATATAAAATTCATAAAAATATATAATTTAACCAAAATATTATAATAAGTTTAAATTTTTTTTCAATGATCCACTTTGGGTTATTTTTCCATTTTATAGTAATTATATTAATTCTAAATAGTAAAAAATCTATGTTGTCATGGTAAGAGGTAAAGGGTTTAATTTAGGGTTAAAACCAAAAGATAATGTTAATAATGTTACCTAAACCTATATAAAAATAATTGGTTGAGAGGATGTCCACCCTACCTATTATTATATTCTAAATAAATCACTTTTTATCTATTTTAATTAGAAAATCAATTTATATTAATTAAATATTTTAAGAGTTTCCTAGAGAGACCCTCCCCTCTCATAAAAAAGGCTCCTCCTCCCTCACTTCATCACACCACCTTGAGCCCTATATCTTAACCAAACTATGACAAATTATTCTCTAAACATTATCAGTAAAGTTATAGATTTCCTGTACTTCCAAAAAGACTATCCCTAGTGTCCTTAAGAGGAGATCCAAAGTAATTCCATCGAAGAAGATGTAGTTGTTTTACCAATACAATTCAATTATTTTCCTCATTTACTGCCTCTAATTATGTTGTTTCCTTGATTAAATAATAACTAAATAATTATATATATAAATATATTTTATTATTATTATGGGGCAACCATATCCCTCCTTTTATCCATCATGTAAAAAATAATATCCCCATGTATGCATATATATGACTTACTATCTCCACGTCGTGGTGTAATATGTTTCTCATAACCATCTTTATTGAATAATAATTAATATGAGTTTAATGATGTTATATGATATTTATAATTTAAGTATAACTTTATAATAATAATATCATTCCTACCTTTTTTTCATCTAATATCATGGGTAAATGATAGTGTTGCTCGTGCGTATGTATGGCTTATCATCTCTATGATGCGATGTGACTCGTTATTAACCTATATTTAACATGAATGATAATAAGGATTAATTTTATTAAAATATATTTTATATATTACATTAAAAGTATTCTATAATAATAATATATCATATATTTTCTTTTCTTTTAACATGACAAGAAAATGAAAATAGCATTCTTGTGTACGCACGACCTACCATCTCCATGAATGGTGTATTTCATTTATTATTAAAGATTGTTATATATACATATATAATTAATATTTAATATATTTATATCATTTTTAATATTATTTAAATATGTAAATCATGATCTAATTATGATAATAAAAAATACCAAGTCAAATCGTGTACGATTAAGAAAGCAGTTATAACCCGAAATGTAACTTTAACAAGAAGTTAATGATAAAAGTGTAATATAAAGTCTTAAGAAAATAATTTATGGTATGAAATATATAAATTTGGTTATGTGATATATGTATAATAAACTTATATTTATTAAATAGGAAGTTTGAATGAGTATGATGAGTGTCAAGATATAAGGTAATGGTAAATTTCGTGATCTCATTATTATATGAGGTCGTTTGTAAATAAGAATATATTGTGGAAAATTTATCATACATGTCCATGTTTTCTAAAAATGTTTTCATAAAATGTCTTACGATTATTATATGCATATTTAAAGTCGTTTTTACCTATTTTTTGACTTTTTAATACATGGTTTTAAAGGAACCATTTAGTAATTTTCCAAACAAGGTACTTTGTGACTTTTTATGAAAATATATGAGGAGAATGTTTTATTTTAAATTAAATAGATTTTTACACTTTCATGTCTCATTGTTTACATGAATCTTCCCTCATAATATTAGAAGATTATTTTCAAAGGAAAGGCTTTCTTTTAAAATTTCTCATCATTTTAAGAAAAGACAATGTTTTCAAAGAAGAAAGGATACTTTACTCAAGAATTATTTTGAAGTGAACATTATAAATTATTTCCCATATTAGATGATATCCATTTCTATCACTCATGACTTAATGGGAAATGATCCAAATTTCCATTCATGATATTTCTCTGAATGATTTATTTTTTTATGGAATAATGTTTATGAATCCCGTTTCTCTTCTATGATTTATATGCTTATGAAACCAACTTCATTTAATGGGTTATGTTTTAATGAAATGATTATAAAACCAGTCTATTTTACATAAGTTATGATATGATTAAATTTTTATTATAGCCAGTTTATTTCATGGTTTATGATAGTATTTCTTATGATCTTGTGTAAAATATATGTATGATTTCATTATGAGATGGGAAGGAGCTATATCTCCCTAAAATGCATTGGGTAAGGATTTATATTTAATGAGATAGAAATAAGGTACTTTTTCTATTAAGATGGTCATGGGAGTGAATTGTGACTACCAAGATGGTGTATTAAGTAAAACCATGATACCAATTTGGACATGGTAACGATTCCTTGACTACCATGGAAATCATTATTAAATGATTATTTTATCTTCTGGAGTTCCATGTTTTGTTCCTATGTTATGCTTTCATGGCTAATATTCTTTATTTCTGTATGATTCATGTCTTATGAAATTCAAATATTTAAGCCGTGATCCTAATTTAGGATCTTTGATATATAGGGTATGATCGTATAATTTCATGGTCATGTTATTGTACCCTTATTCATATGATTATATTTGCATATCTCCCTTTTTTACCCTTACTGGGTATTTGAGCTCCACAATTTTTATGTTTTCGGTTTACCTAGGTTATGACGATATGTATTATGTTTTATGTGTCTAATAAGTATGATATTCAATAATAACCTAGTGGGATATAATTTAGCTCACTTATATACCGTTTTTTGTGTTTCCATGTTTCCAAAGGAACTAGACAAATATGGTCTTTGGGTGATTGTTTGTGTAATGAATTAAGTAATTCCACAAAATTAAAGTATTGTTAATGTATGAAAATTGAGTCTCACTATATTTTCTACCAAAGAGGATTCAGTTTCATTATTTTATATGGCTAAGAAATAAAAATTTTTAAAATAACACCCCTAATGATTTGGAAGTCTGTCATGTTTATAAATAATTGGTTTTAAACCATAAAATACAATATGGGTATATATATTTAATCAAATAACATAAAAACATGTTATTTTAAAGGGAAACATAATTTTTCTTGTGGATACTATTTATAGTATGTATTAAATCACCTTGGGGATTTTATTATTTCATAGTCCACACCATATATTTATACACTATTCAATTTTGACCAAAAAATTAAGTTGTGTTTGAAAATATTTAAAAACCAATTGAATAATTTCAACAACCTAATTTAAAATAATATTTATTTATTTCATCATAAAACACATTATTTTAAAAGGAAAACTTTTTTAGTTGCAGATACTCTTTATAGAATGTATTAAATTACTTTTGGGCATTATGATGTCATAATAGACACCATATATTTCTACCATATTTAATTTTGATCAAAAAAAAATTGCCTCTGAAAATTATGAAAAAAAATAAATGGATAATTTCAACAACCCGATTAAAAAATAATATTTATTTTATAAAAAATAATCTAAAAATAGGAGAAATTACACTTTTCACTCAAAAATAACCTTTTATTGAAAAATACTGTTTTTTTACAATAATAGTTTTCTGAACATTATAAAAATTATTTTTAACTTCATAAAAATGATATTATCACAAATATTTAATAAATTTTATTTAATAAAAATATTTTATAAGTATATAATTTATTTCAAATGTTGTGAACTAGCCAAGATACCCTGGTACCATTATTACCATGCTAGTCCTGACATCTCTTGAAGGGCATTCTAGAACCCCATGGGTTGTCGACTAGAACCTAGAATCATAAAATGTGATAGTGGTAATGAATTTTCCACAAAAACAATATTATCAAAATAAAAAATTTGGTATGCATACAGGAAAACATCCCCTAGGATAGGTGTACCAGAAGTCAAATAGGAACAAAACTCCTAAAGGGTAACCACAAAGTACCAGAAAACTAGATAACAACCCAACTACTATGAGAAAAAACTCTATATGCTCAAGGATCATCAACTAGAACCACCTTCAAGTGGTTCTTTACCTGGGCTTGAACCAAGAAAGAGATAATATACAATCATCAGAAGGCACAAGTACAGTCTGATTCAAAATCCCAGTACAGTCTCACTAAGGATACCATAATAAGATTCCATATTTAATTAACCCAATAAAGATTTCAATTTTAAATAAGGTGTCATGGAATTTTATAAGAATATTTAAAAAAATAATACATTACATTTCAAATGATGGAAATATTTATAAAAATGGATTAAATAAACATTTTATATAAAACCGTTTATATAACATCACAATTCATGTGTAAAATTTTTTATAGACAATGGAATATATTTCAAATATAAATAACAAGCAATGTGGTCATCTTTTAAGAAGTATGATCGTAATAGGTTATAGGATCCCCTCAAACTCAAAACGTTATCATGGTAATATGCATACACATTGTAACACCCCGACCCTAGTTACCTAGAGTTGGTGCATTATTACATAACATTGGCATGATCACAAACGATCAAGTCTCGAAAGGCCGATTACTTTAATAGCCTTGGAATTACTAGATACATTCATAAGGTTTATATTACATCATAAAATTGAAAACTAAAACAGCTTTGTTTCCATAGACAACTCTGAGATCCCATAGACTATCCCTGTAGGCCAGTCATAATATACTTCTTTGCATCCTGGGAAAAATAAAACATAGAAAGGGGTGAGCATAGATGCTCAGTAAGGATAACAATATAGTGGAAACTTTCATAAATAAGCATAAACATTTATGGAAATGTATAAGACTAAAAAAATAGCCTTCTCAACATGAAATTCAGCATAATATGGGAAAGATAAAATCAAATTATTCCATTTACGTATTCACATGGATATTCTACTAGTCGAATAATCACAGGCAATATCAATATCCACTTTCATAATGATGGAATGCATAATTCCAGACATTCATAACCACATAGTCAAGGCCTTATGCCAAGACTAAAAATAAGATTTTTTCAAGGCCTTGTTCCCTGAAAATAGTTTGTCTCATTAGAACTACTGATGCATCGAGGAGATATAGCGGGCTCCACCCGTCACATACTAATTCCAATACATTCCTCATATAAAAAGGCTCAAACATAACATAAACATTTGTATTAAAACTATCATACAAAATGTCAATACTTTATCCAAAAAACATGAATGGGGTAAAAATAACACATCCATTGTCAAAAATATCACAGAACCTTCAATATAATATTGATGTTTTGTATCATAATAAATCAACATCAAATAATCTTAAAATCTATCAAAGGATGTTGACATAGATGAAACCAAAAACTTTTTTAGAGAAATATCTCTTTCTATTTTGAAATATTTTAAAATTAATATAATTATAAAAGAAAACTTATATTTTTAATTATTATTATAAGCTTATAAGGGAATCTTTGATGATTTTATAACAATGGAAAATAGCCGTACCAGCCGTATGGGTTAGAAAAGACATTCTTACCTTAGTTTTGTCAAAAAAGGTTATAAAGTACCTTGTTTGGAAAACGATGGAAAGATTCCTTTCAAAGACATCTTATAAAAGTCAAACAAGGTTATAAATGACTTTATCCCATTGTCTAGTGAATAGTAAAAATGATTTGAAATACATTTTTAAGAAGAATGGATGTGGATGATAAAGGGATCCTAGTAGATAATTACGTATAAACATCCTCGGATAATGAAGAGATAGTGAAATTAACCCTTACCTTGAACTTTTCCTTGGTTGAGGGTATTTTAAAATTATGTATAATGGTGAAATAATTTTTTTAACATTATTCAAGAATCATATACATTAGTATGATATCTAATATGATCTTTTAATATTTCATTGTAATTAATATTTTAGTATTATCGTCGTTTCAGGTGTTAACTGATTCATTTCCCTTTATAGGCTTTGTTACATAAGTAATGTTTGTTATGGATAGGATGTATCTTATTCATATTCAGAATTATATTAAGTCTTTAAACATTATGTTTAATCATCTAATGAAAATTATTCTGGAATGGATACGATGTGGAATGAATCTCATCACGTTGGTGGAGATGGTAATCCGTACGTACATACGAGTGACAATATCATTATTTTGATATTAAAATAATATATAATTGGACGGTATATCATATATACATAATCATTATCATGTTATATTTACTATTTACATCAATTACACATCATTATTATACCCATCCAAATAATAATGTGTTGAATAACAATTACACCCCGCGGTGGAGACGGTAAGTCATACGTACGCACATATGGTGACATGTCATTCAAAGGATGGATAGAATAATGAATATGGTTTTACCATATTTATAATAACATCACAGCATATAGAATATACTGGAGTTATTATTTTATAATGGAAAAAACAAAGAAAGTGGAAGTGGAAGATGAAAGGAACTTGAAAGAGGTGAAAAATATTTACCTATTCTTCGGGTTCTTCCTTTTGATTTGATGAAAAGGGCTCTTAGGTTGTCTTTCTGACTAAAGGAAGGCCTCCAGGATAAATGTAGGATAGTTGAGAGAGTATTTTTTCAGGGTTTTTCTAAGCCAAATGTCTTTTAAGCTTTGGATTTCATTGAAGGGAGAGTGCCCTTTTATAAGAGGGGTGAGGGGAACCTTAGGAAATGCTCAAAATATTATTTTATAATAAAATAATTTTAGGTTTTAATGGATAAAAAATGAATTATTTAAATTATAATGTTGGTATGGTCAAAAACCACTCGACCAATAGGTTTTATACATGTTTGGGTCACTATATTAACCTTATCTTTTAGATTTAACTCTTAGTTAAATAGTTTGACATTTACCATGTGTCTTTTTATTTTTATATTATATGGTTAATAAACATACTATATACTTCCAAGAGAACCCGAAGTGGTTCATTAATGATACACCTATCATTAAATATGTATTTTGGTTGATCCTTATATTTTTATAAATTGAATATAAATTAATAATATAATATTTGTTTTAAAAACTCTTTTAAGTCAATTTTGACACTATTTGGTATTTTGTTTTTTCTAAATATATAACTGCATTATTACTTCAAAATAAATTAATCTAACCAACCCTAATATGTCATATTAACCTTGAAATTAATTGTAATTCATAAAAAGTCTCAAATTACATTTATTTAGATATTTATAATATCAATTATTTTAATAATTCATTAATTAGGTAAATACTACATCATCATTGTGTCATAAATAAATTTAATTATTTAATTTATAAAATGTATAAATAAATTACCATTATGAATGAAATATTTTTATATTTCTAATTAATATTTATAGTTGAATTTATCTTTCGTGTAACCCTATATTAAAAATGCTTTAGTTATTAAACTTTGAATTTTACACTTTTAACTCTTCGTTCAATTAAATAATAATAAATATCTTAATCTAAACCATGTGGACCTAAAGGATCATATTTTATTCCTAAGGATGTTTTTTGGTCGAATTACACTTATCCAATAGAATTTGGACTTGTGTTATGGTAATAATAATGTCATTTTTACCCTTAATTACCCTATTTACTTTTAACAGTGGTAAATAAAAGTAAAAAGTTATTGTTCACCAAAAATTATTCTCATCTTATTGAACCACATTTTACTTACTGATATCAACCATGTCTCTAGGATTTTTGAAATTCAACTCACAGAAATTGTAAAATTAATATTTATGTAAATTCGTAAATGCTCCTAGGAGATGGGTAAAAGAAGGTAAAAAGTTCAATAAAATTTATATATATCTAAAATTATTATAAACTAACGCCAATGAAATAAATTAAACTTATATAGGTATTATTTATCTATTTTGACCTAAAAAAATTAAATTAAATATTTATTTATTTAAATAATAATTTTGTTTTTAACTATAACTCAGTGTTTTTCACTATTCATCAAAAATTGAATGTTTTTTGAAAAATACCAAAAATTCACCCTAAGATAATTTCAATATTACAAATCCAAAAATTAATTCCATTTTGAATGATAAAAATTATAAAATTTCAAAACGTGTGTATTAATATTCATAACAGCTAGTTTGATTGGTTGGGGTGTGTTAGAACTCGAAGTTGCGTACAACACACGCTATTGTATTATTCAAAGAGAAGCGTATTGTGGAAGCTTGGGGTGTTACATTATCCACTCTTTAAAATAATTTCATCCTCAAAATTTCTAGATTATTACTTCATAAAAAGACCTGGGTGTTTCTTCATCATATGTTCCTTGGGATCCCACGTTTCCCCTTCCATCTTATGGTTTCTCCATAGAACGTTTACCAAACGAGTCATTTAGTTTCTTAGCACTTGTTCTCTTGTATCATGAACTTTGACAGGATTCTCACAATAAGACAGATCGGGTTCTAGTTCTAATTCCTCATAGGTGATTACATGTGTTCAATCAGGCATGTATTTTCTCAACAGTGATACGTGGAATACATTGTGAACTTTGGAGAGGCTTGGAGGCATTTCCAAATGGTAAGCTAAAACCCCAATTCGTTAGAGAATTTAAAAAGGTCTTATGTACCTAGGACATAATTTTCCCTTCTTACCGAAATGTATAACACCCTTTCATGGAGATACCTTCATGAAAACATGGTCTCCTACTTGAAATTCCAAATCCCTTCTTCAGTTATTAGCATATCCCTTCTGCCTACTTTGAGCTTCTTTGATGTGGATTTGGATTACCTTCACATCTTCCATTGTTTCCTCCATCAGTTCTGGGGCTATGAGTTTTCATTCACCAATATCTTCCCAACAATTTTGTGTGCGACATCTCTTTCCATATAATTTTTCATATGGTTCCACTTGAATACATGAATGGAAGCTATTGTTATAGGAAAATTTTACATGAAGTAAATATTGTGCCCACATACCTTGAAAGTCAAGTGAGCATGATCTTAACATGTCTTCAAAAGTTTGAATAGTCCATTCTGATTGTCTATCAGTTTGGGGGTGGTAGGCAATGCTCAAACGAAGTTCAGTATCTAGGTATTTCTGAAGACTTTTATATAATCTTGATGTAAAACGTGGATCGCGATCAGAAACAATCGATAGGGGTACTCCATGAAGTATCAAAACTTCTTTAATATATAGTTTTGCTAGATGTTCAATTTGTAAATATTCTCTTATAGCATGAAAATGTGCTGACTTGGTAAGACAATCAACAATGACCCATATTGCATCGTTCCTTCTAGGAGTCTTTGGTAGTCCCATGACAAAGTCCATCGAAATATTATCCCATTTCCACTCAGGTATGGGAAGAGGTTCCATGACTCTTCCAAGCTGTTACCTTCCATCTTTATCTTATTGAAAAACCATATATCTTAACACAAAATCATCAATCTCCCTCTTCATGCTTTTTCACATAAAATGTTCCATCAAATCTCTATACATTTTTGTGCTCCTAGGATATATAGAGAAATTGGAGCTATGAGAATCATCCAACAATTCTCTTTTTAGATCAGGTATATCGGTAACACAAAGCCTCTTCCCAAATTTACAAATTCCACATTTAAACACAAAGTCACTCAATCTCCCATCATTCACAGCTTTAATATTTTTTTGAAACTCCTTATCACCGGTCTGAGAACCCTTTTTTCCTTTCTATTAAAGATGGTTTGGAAACCATTTGAAAAAGTATTGATGTTTCACCTTCCATGGTTATTCCCATATCCATCTTTACTAGATCAATGAAAATAGGATTCCATTTAACTCTCATATTGTACAAAACTCCATGATCCTTTCTGATCAAAGCATCTTCGACCTTATTTTCCTTCCCCGGTGGTAGTGTATAGTGAAATCATAATCCTTGTGTAGTTCAAGCCATCTCCTTTGCCTCATGTTGAGTTTTTTCTATGAGAAAATATACTTCAAACTCTTGTGATCGGTATATATCTCACATTTTTCACAATAGAGATAGTGTCTCCAAATATTCAAAGAAAATATTATAGCTTCTAACACACGATCATGAGTAGGATAGTTTTCCTCCTGAATTTTTTTCTATCGTGATGCATAAGAAATAACCCTATCATTCTGCATAACGACACAACTAAGTCCTTTATTTGAAGCATCATTATAAATAAAAAACCCATCAATCCCTGATGGTAGAGTCAATATAGGAGAATTGACTAATCTTTTCTTTAGTTCTTAAAAACATTCTTTACACTATTTTTTCCAAAAAAAAATTTACCCCTTTACGTGTGACCTTGGATAATGGGTTAGCCAATCAGGACAAATTCTGGACAAAATGCCGATAATAACCTGCTAAACAAATAAAACTACGTACCTCATTTATAATTGTCAGTGCTGGCCATTCTTGGATTGCACTTGTCTTAGAAGGATCAATGGAGATTCTATCCTTAAAGATGATATGGCCAAGAAAAGAAATCTCCTGAATCCAGAATTCACACTTGTTAAACTTCCCATATAATTCATGTATTCTAAGTGCCTTCAAGATAATGTTCAATTGATTTTCATGATCTTCGTAGATTTTCAAGTATACCAAGATATCATCAATAAATACCACTACAAAGTAATCAAGATATTCATTGAAAACTCTATTCATTATATCAATGAAAATAGAGGGTGCATTAGTCAATCCAAAACGCATTACTGTAAACTCGTAATGCCCATACCTAGTTCGAAATGCTGTTTTCGGAATGTCTTCCTTCCTTACACACAACTGATGATATCTAGATCGAAGGTCAATCTTTAAAATGTAATGATCTCCATGAATTTGGTCGAATAAATCATCAATGTGAGGTAGGGGATACTTGTTATTTATTGTTATATCATCGATCTCCCTGTAGTCAATGCACAACCTCACAAATCCATCTTTCTTCTAAACAAAAAGAACAGGGGCTCCACATGGAGAAACACTAGGGAAAAAATCTCTTAATACTCAATTCCTCTAGTTGTTTCATTAGTTTCACTAATTCCATAGTGTATATTATATAAGGGGTCTTTGATATAGGTCTTGAACTAGGAATTAAATCAATGGAAAACTCAATTTCTCATTCTAGAGTATGTCTAGGTAAATCTTCGAGAAACACATCAACATATTCTTTCACAATAGGTACATCCTCTATTTGAACATTCTTTTCCTCACCCACAATTATTTCATTCTCTTACTCCCCAATAATTGAATTTAGTTGAGCTACTAGGGGTGTATCTAGATAAAAATTAGGTGGTGAAGATTTTGCTCTAAAGATAAGGTGTTCTTTATCATCTTCATTGAAAATAGTAACATCTTTCTTCTTACAATAAATGTTTGCATCACGGTCAAAAATCCAATCTATACCAAGGATTATATCAAATTCAATCATGGGTATGATGATGAAATCAGCAGATAAAGATAATTTGTATGCCTTAATAGGAACTGATTCACAAAACATTGTTGCGATGATACTTCCCTTAAGAGTTTTCACTCATAACTCCCTTGTTAATTCAAATTGAAAATATCTAATTTTCATAGAAAACTGGGAAGATATGAAACAATGTGATGATCCAAAATCAAATAAATCATTGGCTAAACTTGAGGAAACCATTAAACTACCTGCTGCCACATCTGTTGGGGCTTCAACATCAGGAGTAGTGATCACATAAGATTGGCATTGATCCCTTGGCCTTTTCTGAGGTAAGTTTCCCTAAAACTTAGTAAATTCATTTTCATAATTTCCCATCTCCCTACAATTGTAGCATTGAACATTGGTAGCATCTTTTTATCCCTTAAAATCACCAGCAAGATGGAATTTCTATCCACATATGTAGGATACTCCTTTTCCTTTTAGACAGGAACAAGGGTGATTCCTTCCACAATTATCAAAGGGTGAAAATTCAATTCTTCCCTTCATCCCTATTTCCTTATTTCCTTTCCAAGAGTGTTTAGCAGATCTCTTCTTCTCTTCCTTTTCTTTAAATCCATAAGACTTAGATAATTCCTTTTCTATCTTGATAGCACATGAGAAAATATCTTTGTATGATGAGAAGGATTGTGAGACTAATGCTCGACGGATAAATGGTTTTAACCCATCAAGGAAAAAATCAATGTTACTTTTTGGGTTACATATATAATATACAGCATGCCTTGCTAACCTTGTAAAGTTAGCCTCATACTTTGCAACATTTTCATCCTCCTTTTTCCCCAGACACAAAAATTGCCTTTCCATATCTGCTTGACGGTCATGAGGAATCTATTTTTCAATAAAAAAATCCTTAAACTCCATCCATTCCATATATGATACTTCATCGTCTTCCTTTTTGTTTTATATCAATGACCACTATTGATCAGCATCTCCAGTGAGGCGGTAAACTGCGATGATTACTTTTTCCCTTTCTCTACTACCAAGGTGTAGAATTTTTTCTCTAAGAAATTTATCCATTGGTCAACCACTAATGGATTTGTACTCCCATTGAATATTTGTGGTTTTTTTCTCATGAAGAGATCTAACATTGATCCTCCATGCTATAGATCAGTGTGCTCCATACAGGTAAGGTTATTATTCATAACTTGAGTGAGTTGTCCTAGTATGGTGATAAGATGAGCATCACCAGTTGCATCACCGTCTCCACTATAATTATCTTGAGCAGGAGGGAAATACCTACATGGAGTGTGTGAATTGATAAGGTTTACATTCCTTCCACTAGGTTCCATTTCAAAACAATGGCATAAACTAGATTATTTTATGAATCAAAATACATAATTCTGAACTTGTAAAACACTTAACATAAACGGAATAGTTTATGGATATAATCCATGATCATAAAAATGCTTTCTTTGAAAAATTATATATTCTTAAACCCTTCATAATGGTTTGTAAATAAAATCAGAATTAACCTAATAATATCCCTAGGGAGTGTCATAATGAAGAGTGCATAAAGTCACATTGTCGTGCACCAGTTCCCGTTCGAGTCTAGATGAAAGCGATGTTTTCAAGTTTTATGACTAGGTACATCTGTTCTAGATATTCCTCTACCTTCTCGTATCTAGAAAGGGGTGTATTGATTGGAAAACTCAAAAAATATCTACAATACCAAAATTCTATGAAATTCTTCTATACTAATCCTCAATGGAAATCTTAGGGCTATGTTCTCTAATCAGAGTTTATCTAAATCTAGATTCCAAAGTTTGTACTAAAATTCCACTGATACCAAATTTAATGCTCTGACTCTAGTTACCCAAAGTCGGTGCATTATTACATAACATTGGCATGACCACAAAAGATCAATTCTCGAAAGACCAATTAGTTTAGTATCCTTGGAAGTACTAGATATATTCATAAGGTTTACATTACATCATAAAATGTAAAACTACAATAACATTATTTCAATAGACAAGACTAAGATCCCATAGACTATCCCTGCAGGTTAGTCATAATATACTTCTTTGCATCCTGGGAAAAATAAAACATAGAAAGGGGTGAGCTCAGATGCTTAGTACAGATAACAATATAGGAGAAACTTTCATAAATAAGAATTATCATTTAAGGAAATGTATAAGACTAAAACAAAAGCCTTTTAACCTTGAAATTAATCATAATATGGAAAACATAAAATCAAATATTTCCATTTACTTATTCACATGGATATTCTACTAGTCAAATAATCACATGCAATATCAATAGCCACTTTCATAATGAGGGAATGCATAATTCCAGACTTTCATAACCACATAGTCAAGGCCTTGTGCCGAGACTACAAATAAGATTTTGTCAAGGCCTTGTGCCAAGACACTAGTTTGTATCATGAGACCTACTGATGCATTGAGGAGCTATAGCGGGCTATACCCATCACATACTAAGTCCAATACATTCATCATATGAAAAGGTTTAAACATAACATAAACATTCGTATTATAAATTTAATACATCCATACAAATATTAATTTTTATTAAGCCACTTTAAGGGGAAGTGGGAAACCATATTTTTCAAAACAAGGACCATTAAGTGCTGAAAGAGCTCACAAAATTATTAAACACCAGACTAATATTATTTAAATCAGAAACTCTAGCATAAGAAATTTCAATACATTATACAGAAACCATGAATGGTCTAAAAATAACACATACATAGTAAAAAATATCACTAAAACTTCAATAAAATATAGATATTTTGTATCATAATAAATCAACTTCAAATAAGCTTAAAATTTAACAAAGGATGTTGACATAGATGAAATCGAAACCTTTTTTTAGAGAAATATCTCTTTCTATTTTGAAATATTTTAAAATTCATATAATTATAAAAGGAAACATTTATTTTGGAAATATTATTATAATCTTTTAAGGGAAGCTTTGATGATGTTATAATGGTGGAAAATAGCTGCACCCGCCGTATATGTTAAAAGAGACATTCTTACCGTAGTTTTGTCGAAAAGGTTATAAAGTACCTTGTTTGGAAAATGATGGAAAGATTCTATTCAAAGAAATCTTTATAAACATCAAATAAGGGTATAAATGACTTTATCCCATTTTCTAGTAAATAGTAGAAAGTATTTTTAAATACATTTTTATGCAGCATGGATGTGGATGATAAAGAGGTCGCAATAGATAATTACGTATAAACAAACTCGGATAATAAAGAGATTGTAAAATTAACCCTTACCTTGTACTTTTACTTGGTCTAGGGTAGGTTAAAATCATGTATAATTTTGAAATAAATGATTTTAAATTATACAATAATCATATACATTAATATGATATCATATATGATCTTTTAATATTGCTTTGTTAATAATATTAGTATTATCGTCGTTTCGGGTGTTAACTAATTTGTTTTCCATTATATTCTTTATTGTGTAAGTAATGTTTATTATGGATAGAATGTATCTTATCCATATTCAGAATGATATTAAGTCTTTAAACATTATTTTAAATCATCTAATGAAAAATATTCTTGAATGGATACGATGGGGAATGGATCTCATCTCGTTCATGGAGACGGTAGTCCGTACGTACGCATGCGTGAGAACATCATTCTTTTGATATTAAAATAATATATAATTGGATGGTATATCATATATAAAGAATAATTATCATGTTATATTTATTATTTATATAAATTACATATCATTATTATACCCATCCAAATAATAATGTATTGAATAACATTTACACCACAACGTAGAGACGGTAAGTCGTACGTACGCACGTATGGTGACATGTCATTCAAAGGATGGATAGAATAATGAATCTGGTTCTACCATATTTATAATAATATCACAGTATATATAAGATACTTGAGTTATTATTTTAGAATGGAAGCAACAAAGAAAAAGGAAGTGGAAGAAGAAATGAACTTGAAAGAGGTGATGGAATATTTACCTCTTCTTCGGGTTCTTCCTTTTGATTTGATCGAAAGGGATCTGTAGGTTGGCGTTGTAACTAAAGTAAGGACTATAGGATTAATGGAGCATAGTTTATAGGGTATTTGGGCAGGTGATGTCCTAGCCAAATGACTTTGAAGGTGTGGATTTGAGGGAAGGGGGAGTGCCCTTTTATAAGTGGGGTGAGGGGCACCTTAGGAAAACCTAGAAATATTATTTTATAATAAAATCATTTTCTATTTCTAGTGAAACAAATATAGATTATATAAAGTATAAGGTTGGTATGGGTCAAAAACCACTAAACCAATAGGTTTTAGACTGGTTTGGGTCACTATATTAACCTTATCTTTTAGATTTAACTCTTAGTTAAATAGTTTGACATTTACCATGTCTCTTTGTAATTTTATATTATATTGTTAATAAATTGACGATATACATCCAAACTAATCCCAAGTAGTTCATTAATGATACACATATCATTACATAAGTCTTTTGGATGAACCTTATATTTTAATGAATATAATACCAATTAATTATATAATATTTTTTAAAAAACTCTATTATGTCAATTTTGAAAATATTTGGTATTTTGTTTTTTCTAAATTTATAATGAAATTATTACTTCGAAAAAAATTCTTCTAGCAAACCCTAATATGTCATAGTGACCTATAAATTTATTTTAATTCATAAAAATTCTCAAATTACATTTATTAGGATATTTATAATAATAATTATTTTAATATTTCATTAATTAGGTAATTACTGAATCATCATTGTATCATAAATAAATTTAATTATTTAATGTCTAAAAAATATAAATAAAATACCATTATGTAAGAAATATTTTTATATTTCTAATGAATATTTATTGTCAAATTTATCTTATGTATAACCCTATATTAAAAATTGTTTTGTTATTAAAATTTAAATTTTACACTTTTAACTCTTCTTTCAATTAAATAATAATAAATGTTCTAATCTAATCCAAGTGGACCTAAAGGATAATATTTTATTCCTAAGGTTGTTTCTGCTCGATATATACATATCCAGTAGAATTAGGATATGTGTTAGGATAATAATAATGTCATTTTTACCCTTAATTACCCTATTTACTGTTAACCGTGGTAAATAAAAGTGAAAAGTTACTATTCAACAAAAATTATTTGCATCTTATTGAACCCCATTTTACTTACTGATATCAAACATGTCTCTAGGATTTTTTAAATTCAACTCAAAGAAGAGGTAAAATTATGTTTTATTTAGATTTTCAAATGCTCCTTGGAGGTGGGTAAAATACGGTAAAAAGTTCAATAAAATTTTTATATATCTACAATTATTGTAAACTAACTTCAATGAATTACATTGAACTTATATAGGTATTATGTATCTATTTTGACCAAAAAAAATTAAATAAAATAAATAATTATTTAAATAAAAATTCTATTTTAAACTATAGCTCAGTGTTTTTCACTATTCATCAAAAAATTGAATGTTTTCAAAAAAAATACCAAAAATTCACCCTAAGCTAATTTCGATATTCCGAATCCAAAAATGAAGTCCATTTTGAAAGAAAAATTTTATTAAATTTAAAAAAATTGCATTACTATTCATAACGGTTAGTTTGATTGGTTGTGGTGTGTTAAAACTTGAAGTTGTGTACAACACACGCAATGGTTTTATTCAAAGAGAAGCGTACCGTGGAAACTTGGGGTGTTACACACATGTCTCATATACACTGTTCAAAATGTAATCCATCACTCTCCCATCGGGTATGAGACATGTAGCATTTGTCTTGTTAGTGCTATAAAGAATCAATATTGTTCTATCCTGAATAACCAACTAACATCCAAGGTTGGCATGTTCTCTAGAAATAGTCAACAATGGGAAATTTATTTTAAAAAATATTTAAAATACAATTCAGGCAATTTTTTCCATTTCAATAAACCAGTATCTATTAAGAAAGGGGGTTTTAATTAGATCATGCATTTTCCAAGATGAAACCACTAAGTTTATATCAAATCTACTTTAAGTAAATTTTATCAAATAAAAATGTTAAATAAATTTCATAAAATCAATATCACAATTTAAATTCATCAGTTAAAATTTTAAAATTTTCCATCAATTTCATAGACACGCCCCAATTAATTAGTATTGGAGGGGGTTCCTAATTTCGTGTCACATACAATTAAAATTCATAATTTATACTGAATTAGGTTATCACAATATAATTCAAATAATTTAAATTAAATCAATCAATTTAGAGTTAAATAAATTGTAAAATATTAAATGGAACCACCTACCAAATATCATGAGATCATGTAACACAACATTTGTACCAATATTCATCAAAGAAGATCATCTAATATGGAAATTAGAGAATCATTGATATATTGAATATCTAAAACAACATATATTATTTCCACCAACAACATATAGATCTAATAAAACCTAGGTAGGAGAGAGGAGATAGTGGGAAATAGATAATGGGAAGAGGAATCTTACCAGGAAGGGATTGAATGACATTCTCCTAGCTTCAATTTTATTTTAGATGGGTGAAGTGGGGAAAAATAACCTCTTGGGAGCCTCTAAGAAAGAAGAAATTTTATTAGGGTCGTACAATCCCATCATGAACTTAAACCAGGGATTTATGGATTTTAAAATTTATTTTTAGATTAATTAAATCTCATAAACATGGTTAGCTGGGCACAATTGCATAGTTAGAAAAACACTGTGCCCTAGCCATGCACCCATTTTTTCTAAGGTTCATGATTTATACTATTTGGATGAATGGTTTTTTAAACCATTCATTAACTGTAAAAACTCCCATTATTTGGGTTTTCATGGTTTCTATCGAGAGGATACACAATTTTTTAAAAATGTGCACCAAACATACACAACCCAAAATCATTCAAAAATTCCAAAATTTCACTTGAAGCACCCATAAGATGAACCCCAAAAAAGAAAGATCAAAAGGGGTTTTATGAGCACCTAAAAATGGTAACATGAAGTTACAGACTCCTCACTATAGAAAATTTCATTCCCCAGAAGGCCTGTTAAAAAGATTCCATGTCAAAAAAATGTGGCCACTTCTCCCTCATCAGTGCATCCCTATCCCATGTTTCATGAGAATCAGTACTATGTTTTCATATCACATGAACAAAAGGTATAATCCTCCAATTAATTACCTTGGTTTTAGAATCAACTATCCCGACAGGATTCTCAGTCATGGATAAATCAAGCTCAACATCAACATGAATCTTCCTCAGAACAAGAGATGTATCTAAAAGATACTTCTCTTGCTATGATATATGGAACATGTTATGTATCGACATCATTTGTGGTGGAAGTTCTATGATAAACCACTTTTCAAAAATTCTCATCCATATCAAAAGGTTCCACATTTTTAGCAGAAAGTTTTCCTTTCCCCATAAACCATCAATGACCCAAACTGGGTGAAACCTTCAAGAACTCATGGTCACCAACTGAAAATTATGATGGTCTACGATGATGATCAACATAAGACTTATACCAGCTCTATACTATCAAAATTATTTGAAAAATCAACTAATTTTTTCCTTTTTCCTCTTCAACCAATCTTGGTCCAACCATGGAACTTTCACCAATCTTCTACCAACCCAAAAAATATCTATAAGGCCAGCCATACAATGACTCATAAGGATTCATTAAAATCATGGACTAGTTACTATTGGTAAAAGAGGACTCTACCATACCCAAATGATCTTCCCAAGATCTACCAAATTCATGGATGTAGGATCCTAGATTATCCTTCAGAATATATATAGTTATATCTTTCTAGAAATCATAATGTTGATGGTATGATGTACTCAAATGGACCAAAGATCCCAGTGCCTCTTGAAGGCCTCTCTAAAAGAGAGATATAAATTAAGGATCCCAATCAGAGACAATAGCAAATGGAACTCCATATAAATGAAAAATCTCCTTCACATAGAGATTTAGGAACTCCTCAATGTTATTTACACCATGAATTGGTATAAAGTGAGCCTATTTTTTCAGCCTATTAATCACAACCCATATCACATTATTCTTTATCTGGGTAGGCAGTAACTTAACCACAAATTCCATATAGATATTATCCCAGTTCCACGTCATTACTGGAATTAGATGAATAAAATATAATTGTATTTTGTGCCCATCCTTTATATATTGGAATGTATAACAACATGATAAAAAATCATAAATTCCCCATCTCATACTTGTACACAAGAATCTACACCGCATGTCATAGAACATCTTCATGGTTCTTGGGTTCACTTCCTAGTAAGACTTAAGGAAAACTCCCATAATAACTTCGTATACCACTAATGTCACAACAAAATGATCCTAATAAATGAGAATTACCTTGGTGGAGAATAACTAGTCATTTATAGTATCCCCAACCTAAAAAGAGTCTCTAATTATACAGAACTCATTATAAAGTTGTTGTTCTAGAAGGATTAAATTAAAAAGAGCGGATGTTAACTAAACACTATCCAAGGAAACCTTGTTCACTGACTCCCATACTGAAATATAAAACATTTCCAAATGATCCACCATGTTCCACTCTTCAGCTGATTCTTGCACTGCCTGGGTGGGAAGATTCCTCCTTAGGGCATCTATGAAGACATTCTATTTCCCCATGGTATAGGATATATTCAAGTTTATATATCGTAGGTATTTCACCCAATGCCTCTATTTAATGTTCAAATATTTTTACGATAAGATATAACTCAAAATCTTATGGATAGAAAAAATGGTAACCCTTTCTCTTTAAACATAATACCACTAAATCTAAATTGCGGGCATCATAACTATGAGTTCAACGTCATGGGTCGGATAATTTTTTTCATGTGTAATTTGATGAAGGGAGCTAGAAGTAACGACATGAACACCCAATATTAGAATACAACCCAAAACTGAACCTGATGAATCACAGAATAACACATAGCCTTACCCAGCCTCTAGAATATTCAACCCTGACATAGTAGTCAAAATACATTTCATCTCAACAAAATAACACTGAAATTTGTCATCCCATGAAAACTTTACTCCCTTATGATTCAGGTCAGTCATTGTAGAATCCATATTTGAGAAGTCCTTAAATAACTAATGATAGAACCCTGCTAAACCCATGAAGCTCTGTATCTTGAAATTATCTTATGGTTGTCCCCATGTTATAAAAGTCTTCACCTTCTTAGGATCAACTAATATACCATGTTCTAACACAATGTGTCTAATGGACATCACATACCAAATCCATAAATCACATTTTAATATCATGGAATAATTTTGGTGATTTTTTAACAATTCCAGAACAACTCCTAGATGGTTTATATGATCCTCCTCAGAATTAGAGTAAATGAGGATGTCTTCCAAACATACGACCATAAAATGTCAAGGTACTGATGGAAAATAATTTTTATTAAATACATAAGTACTTCATTAGATTTTTTCAAACCAAATGGCATGAAAAGGTACTCATAATTCCAATACCTAATCCAAAATGTAGTTTTCTATATGTCATATTCATTTATTTTCAACTGATAGTAACTATATTGATGATCTATCTTCAGGAACCGCATTCCCCTTTCAACTATTTAAATAAATCATCAATATGTGGAAATGGGTACTTATTATTTACCATAAATTGATTGAGTTTTTGGTAATCAACATAGAGGTGAAGTGACCTACAATGTTCCTTAGAAATGAAAACTGGGGCAATAGAAGATGACACACTCAGGAATATGAATAATTTTTCTATAAGTTCATACATCTGAGGCATCAAATCTTTCAATTCATTTCATTCCATGTAGTAATAGTGAATATATAATGGTCGAGTAATAGGACCTAAATTGATAGAAAAATCTACCTCCCATACAAGTGGAAAACTGGATATGTCTAAAGGAAATGTAATGGGAAAATCGATGAAAAATAGAGGGAGACAACAACTCAAATATTATCACAGTAAGTCAAAATCAGATATAGATATTACTATCCCCACAATTGGATAAGAAGGTCTAGCATTACTCGACCTCGGGTCCCATCCTCCTGGAAATATACAAAAAACCCTATCAGGTGTGGTAAATGAGATGCATATAAGATAATAATAAATACAGTCTATTTTGGAAATGATCCAATCCTTCCCAAAAATAAAGTCTAGTTGATTCATGTTAAGAAATGGAAAATAAAAAAACAAACTCAACATCAGATAAAGAGAAAACATAAGTGGGACTATGGATATATTTCTCTCTCTTCACTATAAGGGGTGTAGAAAAATCCATTAAAAAGATAAAATATTCATAAGAAGAGTTAGTGTATTAAAAATATATGTTGAAATAAATGAATGATATGCACCGGTACCAAATAAAGAAGATTTGTTTCATATACTTGTGGATTTAAACCCTTTTTGTGATGAATGTGATTCTATCATATTTTAAACAGGTGTTGATGATCTCTTTACACTACATGGAGTGGAATAGATTTAAAGGAACTTCTGTAAGTGATAAGAGTATCTGTAGGAACCACAAACCTTGGGTGCCTCAGTGCAAACCCTATTTGAGTTCCTCAGCTTGCCACCCTAATAGAAAATAAAAGGGCCTCTTCCCGAAATTGAAGGAGGCCTATAATAACCCTACTATTGAGAACCACCATGAGAATAATCATGAATTCTATTTCTTTTAAAGTAACTCAAACTTCCACTATGAGGGAAAGAAACTCCAATCAACCCTAACTTTCCATCCATGTTCATTTCAACAATCAACACTCTACCCAACACATCAAAATAAGAGGGAAGATTCTCTTAGAAACCCTTAAGAATAAATATCATATCTATGTCTCATATTGAACCATTAAGTATTCATATTCTCATTCAACACAGTCTTAGGTGAAAACTGTACAAGCTCAATAAAGTGAATTTCAAATTCCTTCACAGTTCAGTCATCTTGTTCACGTAGGAAAAACATAATATCCTTCACCAACACAGTATACTCTAGAATGATTTGGTTCATTAAAATATCATTTAAGTCATTCCTCTATAATCCCTCATTCTTCTTCTACTTGAACATAATTCTCCACCATCTCCTACTTAGCGCCTCTAGCACAAAGGCATCACACATCACCTTGAGTTCATCAGGTGTCTCAAAAAACTCAACAAATGCTAAATCATATTCATCCATTCTTCATCCTATTTATGATCATTAGATACTTTAAATTTTTGTTGTTTATAGAGAATAAAATCATGAGAACAATTACAAAAAAAACCCTCTATGGTTCTATAGCCAGAGCCTTAATGGGAACTAGAAGTGTTTTTTGTACTAGATTATGGATATTACGAACATCCACCTCAATAAAAATTAGGTCCATGAGAGGATTGGCTCATTTTGGTTCATCAGTAGCATCTTCCTGGGTCTTATTCACACATATTATCAGAGGAATGATGCTAACCAACATCATTATTCAACATTGAAGACATAATATTAAAAATCAAATAGAGAAACATGGGTAAATTAATCCAAATATATAGATAAATAATGTTTTAATTTCAATTAATCCAAATCCATAGTATGTAAAATGCTATATCTAATCCTCAATATGTCATTCCCAAACAAACCCTAGTGACTTAAGGCTCATTATGGTTAGAGCTGGAAAGGCCCTAAACCTCATCTACCACCCAAGTTCCAACAAGATTACTCAAATGAATACTGACATCAAGTAAAGATTCATAACATGCACCTCAAAAAAACTTTTTCACAAACTAGTTTAGATAACCATGTACCCTAATAACTAAGAGATACCTAGAATATCCCGAAGGGAATTCCTAATCCCCATGGGTTAGAAACTATCTCCAAGAATCATAAAATATTAAAGTAGGAATTAATTTCCCACAAACATAATGGAAGCATATTAATAAAATCAGTGTGAATGCAAGAAAAACACTACATTGAGAAGTATACTAGGAGTAAAATAGGGACAAATAGTCCAGAGAGCAACCACAAAGTACCAGAAAATAGATTTAACAAACATGTCCTTGTGGATACAACTCTCCAGTCTAAAGGACCAACAATTAAAACCACCTCCAAGTAAAACATTAACCTTTCTTGAACCTGGAATAAGATAATCTACAAACACACAAAGACACAATTAGTTTTTGAGCTAAAATACCAATAGGGTCTCACTAAGGATTCCATAATAAGATACCAAATTTAATTAAAAAATAAAGTGTTCAGTTTTAAATAAAATTTCATGTAATTTGAAAATAATATTTTAAAAAATAATATTTTTTATTTCAATTGATGAAAATATTTATAATAATAGATTTAATAAACATTTTATATAAAATAATTTATATAACTACATAGGGAATGTGTAAAACAATTTACAAACAATGGAATATATTTCAAATATTAACAATGTGAAACATTGTCATATTCCAAAAGGTATGATAGTTCTAGATCATGGGACCTCCTCACACTCAAATAGTTATCACGATAATATATGTACTCACATCTTATAGACACAGGTCAAAAAGGAACCCATCACCATCCCATCAAGGATGTGACCTGTATGTGTTTTCTATAACTAAATTTCCTAATGTTGCATTTTTCATTAAAAAAAAGATAATTTCATTTACAAATTTTTGTGTTATTATAGCAGTAGTAAATTGGATAACTTACTTTGATTTGTAAGCATACGAAATCTATATTTATGTGGATCTTGGAACTTTTTTTTTGAGGGAATGTTATGTAATGGTAATTTAAAACTATTAAAAGCAATGAATTTGACCTATAGTAAATGGTAAATGGAATTGTAAATACTTTGTAGTTTTGGAATTATTTTATCCCTAGAAAATAATGTTTTGTTAACAAAATTGGAAAAAACATTTAAGTTTTGATAAAGTGGATTGTTTCAGCCACATGTTCTGTTTATGATACATGTCATACATTTAATTGGGTTATCTTATTTTGATGATTTTTTTATTGATATTAACTTGGTAAAGATAATGTTAGACGTTTTTTAGATGAATAAAAAGTTATTAATAAAATATTTTGACTTTTCTATATATGTGATTTATCATAGAAATCATGTTAACTATGGAATTCTAGATATCATGATTGGAATGTTTTAATTATAAATTAGTTTAAAATGAAACATGTTTGAGTTTTAAATAACACTAGTGTGTGTATAATCAAAAATATATATGCATGGTGAATTAAATTTCTTAATATATTTATTAATATAGTATTTTTATTTTAAATTAAACATGTTTTCCAAAATAAAGTTTTATGTGATACATTTTTGTAAGTAGAAAAAATGAAATTTATTCCATGAAACATGCATTTATTTTTAATGAATATATATAAGTTTTAATGGACTTGTTTTTGAAAATGAACTTTTGATATATATATATATATATATATATATATGAATACGGATAAAAAAATCATTTAATGGTTTTCATCTTGCTGGATTTTAAATACAGGAGACATGGTGAAATGTTTTTATCTCCATACTTTTTAAATTTTAGATGTTTTAATATGTAATGTTGTATGTATCATATCTATGTTAGTTAATCAATTTTTATGTGAGCATGATAATATAATTTTTTCTTGATATGCTGATAATGATCGGCTGTGAATGTTAAGAGTTAAATTTACATTAATTTAAATGTGGATAAAGAATTTAAGGATTTTCATTTAATGTAATTCCTATGTAGTTATTGAAGTGTTGGATATGATAATATTTTCTAATAAATGGTGTTATTTTCATTATGATTTAATCAATATGAAGTGATTGTTCTAAATATGATTCCTTCCAAAGGATTTTTATTTTGTAATGATTATTTAATTGACATGAATTTCTTGGTGGGTTTGTTATAGATATTTGGGGGTCCATTGTGGTGATTATGTTACATAAATTGGGAAAGAGAGTCAAGGACTAATGCCCAATATCCCAAGTTTCTTAATATTTTCTTGGGATGAATTATCTTATCTCTTGTTGATATATGAGATTGATTCTCCTCTTTGATGTATCATTTTATTAATGTCCTTATCTCTAATTAAGTTGTATCTCCATAGATATTTTTATGAGACAGTTTTAAATATTTTGTGCATTTAGACACGTTTTTACTCAAGTGTGGTTATTGAGATTCAAATATAGTAAGAATTATAAGAGGTATCTCCTAGGGTGGTTAAATTATCCATCATCATTTCCCTCTCATTCTCATTATTTTTAATTCTCGAGGATGATAATTGTCTAAGAGGTATCTAATTTAAAGTTATATAATATTATCTTTTCAGACATTGTCATTCTAGGGTGTAGGTAGTTCAAGAAATTTTTTTCACTTTTAATAAATATATTTGAAATTGTTTTTTTAGATTCTAGAAGTAATATCAAAATTTCAAAATTTTATTTGTGAAATAAATTAGGAATTTTTTTAAAGTGATTAAATTATTTTAGATGTTTTTTTTTTGATTTTATGAGTGATAATAGAGACATATACACATTATATATAAGCTCTTGTAAATGGAAATGAAATATCTGTAGAGTTATTCTTACCCTTATGCATGACCATGATTCTACAAAAATGTAACACTAGTTTTTTAAAGGTTATGTATGGGAAATAATTGTTTTAAATAGATTATATAAAGGTGGTACTATTTTTATCATTTTCATATGGGTAAGTGGTGTTTTTTGTTAGTTGTGTAAAGATAATCCATGATTTTAAAACCTTTTGTAATGGAGAAAAGGAGCCTATATGCACTGTGTAAATGTATTCCAGATTTTCCAATACCGACATAAAGGTAACCCAAGAATCCATCTACTAACCTAAAGGTAAGTCACATATCTAAATATCAATTAAGGTTACCATGTCTTTTTCTAAGTTTGTATAAAGGTAACTAGCCACGTAAGGGTAAAACCATGTTACCCTTAAATAAAGCATGTATTTTATATTTAGGTAGATAAAATTTCATAAAACATCATATTTTCTTCTTAAAAACATTTGTAACATGTTTTTATCATAAATCCAGAAATTAAATATTAAAAATGGATGGTTTTAAATCTATTAAATATTTTAAGTGTAATCTTTTACTGTGGTTAAATTTATACGTTTTAAATGAGTATTTAATGGGAATTAAAATGAAACCGGATTAAATGATAAATAAATAGAATTCATTAATGGGTTTTCAGAGAAATGTCTAGATGTAATTTTTAGTATTTTGAAAATTTATAGAGTTCCACTTGTTTTATTTTTTAGATTTTTACATTGGGATTGGATGATGCAATACTTTCCATTTCAGTTTAGAGGGTCATTTTCAAATTGAATCCATATCTACCTAATTTTATATCCTTTATGAATACCTTCTTTATCTTCTATATTATGGGTACAATATAAAATATTCTTCTTATCCAATATGATATTTGATACTCCTTATTTATTTTTATTAAAAAATTGAAACATTCATACTTTATATTAATTTTTTAAAGGGACATAATTAACCAAAATCAGAGAGAAATCTAGAACATAATCGAATGATGTAAGATTATATGATAATATGGAAATTTCAAAGGATGAATATGAAATTAATTTAGTTCAATATTGATATTGGAATGTTATTAAATAAAAAAATAGACTAAGATGTTATCACATGTTGTATAGGTTTGGTGTTAATTTTTTTTTATCCTTATAATTATCTAGGAGAGAAAATGTTTTTTCTACATGTTGTTATTTGATTTGTATTTTATATATTTATTTCCCAAGAAATATATTAATCTTTTAAGCTCCTATAAATCTATAAAATATTATTTTTTATGCTATAAAAAATCTAGAATGTAAAACCTGATTTATTTAACAGTAATGCATTATCATACACATAAAAAATAGTATCTCATGTATAGGACTATTATTCCTTCTTAAGAAAATTATAACATAATTGAAATTCATTAAATTATGGAAATGGTAAGTATTATTAAATGTGGATATTTTTTAAATTTTAAAATGGAATTATTGGTTTGGACTTTTTAATAGAATGTGTTTATTTTTACCGCTTTATATTTACTGGATATTGTTCTATCATATAGATGTTAACGATGATCTATATACAAGAAAATTCAATAACATCTTAATATTGAAAATTATTTTATTATAATAAAAGAAGCATGTTGAAATAATTATCATTGAGATTGTTGGTTTATTAAAGAACATATTAAAATGGAATACTATATTGAATAAGTATTATTTAGTCTTATAAATTTATATGGATAGTTATATAGGGATTAATTCATTATTAATAAGATAATTTAATGCTAAAATGAAATTTTAATGATTTCTTAAATCATTACTTTTGGGATGAGTGAACCCTTTATTGTTCCATAAATTATAGAATTCCTTGTTTGGTTTAGTAATAGTTTCCTTTGAAATTGTGTGTGGAAAATTAAATTTAATATGTATTTATTCTCAATTGATTTATAGCCTTGTTGTGATTTTTTAATAACCATGTGTGGTTATGGTCATGAACTAGCCCGGGTACCCTAGTAACCCGATAACTAGGATGTCCTAGACATAGCCTAAAGTGTGTTTATGATCCCTATGGGCCAACGAAAAGCACCTGGCATAGCACAACATACAAGTGGGAATGAATTTTCCACAAAACATAGCAGAAACAAAAGAAACAATACAATAGGCATAATAAAGGAAACTCCACTGGGAGAAATGTACCAGAATACAACAAGGAATAAAACCCCAAAAAACTACAACCCAAGTACCAAAACGGAGGAAAACCCACCCAAGTCCTTGAGGACACAACTCACCTTGACCAAGGTTCAACAGCGGGATCCACCCCCAAGAGGTTCTTTCCCCTTTCTCTAACTGTGGAAGAAGATAATCTAAAAACACCAGAAGGAAAAAGTAGGTTTTGGGCTAAAAATCCAAGTAGGGTATCCCCAAGGATTCCATAACAGTTTTCAAATTTATTTTAACCAAAATAATGCACTAAATTTTAAATGTAAAAATGTTGAACATTTTAAATAATATTTAAATCAATCAATCTATATAGTTCAAAGGATGTAATGTACATTAACAAAAGTATTTATAAATTATGGACGATTTATAAAATAATGGATTAAATAAAACATTTATAGAAAACATTTTATATAAATCCAAAAGGCATGAAAATAAGTTTTACAACATTCCAATACATTTATATCTCACATATAAATAAAAAGGGAGAAACATGGTCATCTTCCAAAATATATGACAGTATTTCTGGCTATAGGACTCTACACTCTCTCAGTGACCTCAACAATATGTTTATAGACATATCCCTTTAACACTAGATAGAGGTGAATCATCATGCTCCCATCAGAGATGTGACTCGCTGTATGTATGTTTTCAAACATTGTAATAGCATAGTATGTCCAAATAACTCACCAAATACCTAAGTATTTCATGTTCTCTTACATAATCAATAATGGGAAATTTATTTTAATACTTCTTAAAATACAATTAAATATCATTATCAGATTTCCAAAATTCCAATGTTTAATTTAAATCCAAAATAGGTTTAAAAAACAATCCCCTTCCAACGATAAAACCAATGGCTTTATATGGAAACTTTTTTAACCCGTTTCTACAAGTTTGAAACCATTCAAAACAAATCCCACTGATTTTAATAATTATTTTCCACACTAAAATTAAATACTTTAATTGAAATAATTACCATCAAATCAATAATTTAAATTATATAATTTAAATTAACCAATTTCCATAGAAAAACCCCATTTCAATTGAATTCGGGGTTTTCCCATATTTTCAGGCCAAAACCCTTTCAATTTACCCAATTCACTAGAAATCGGTTTTATCAAAACAATAGAATTTAAATTTGAGAAATTGAATTTAAATCAATCATTTAATTTAATCAATAAATGCAAGGTTAGTCAATTTAGATAATCAGGATAGAACTACCATCCTTTTTCCTAAATACAACACTTTTAGTGACACCTGTCAATGAGAACAAGGGTGTAGAAGACCACGTTGCACCACCTTGAGGCAAGATATAGCACAATAGAACATAGATCCGTAAAATACCAATTGATATTTTGAAATAATAAATAATTACACATACATAATGATGATGATAAATAGAGAACCCTCCCATGAGAATCTTACCACAAGTGCAACGATAATCGATTGCTGAACGAATAGATCATCCAGGGTTAAAACGCTTCAAGATCACTTGGGGAAGGCATTAGGTCATGGGAATTTAAATTGGAGAGGATCACAAAGAAAAATACCAATAGAATTTCCTTTTTAAAATACCATAGATGTGGTATTAAATGATATGTAATCCAAGAACACGTAGTGAAATACTTAATTTTCATAACAGCCTAAAAACGTGTCACAATGACATAAATTTTGATTCTTCAAGTTAAAAACTAATCTATAAAACATTATTTTACAAATCAGAGGAATCATTTATATCATCTATTGCACCAAACTTGGTCAAACTAAATAACATTCACCAATATCCAACCATGACAATGGAGATTTGTAAGGATTACCATGAAAGACCTCAAAAGGTTCCATTCTAATAATATCCTATTCATTATTATAATAAAAAAATCTACCACTCCTTCTTCATCATCCCAATCCCCACCAAAGTTAAGAGCACTATAATAAATTATATCCTCTAGAATTTAAATTTATCTCCATGTATTTCCATCTAAATGTTGATGGTAGGTCATGCTCAAATGGACCTAAGATCCTACTGCCCTCGAAAGGCCTCTACAAAAGAATGAAGTTAACTGAGAATCCATCTTTGAAACTATTGATGATGGTACTCTTTGAAAACATACAATCTATTTCACATAGATATTTACCAACTCATAAACATTGTTTATAACTTAAATGGATATAAATTGATCTGACATGGTCATCATGTTGATCACAACACATATCTCATTCCTCTTCCTCTGCATATAAGGAAACCAAACCACAATGTCCATATAAATTTTATCCCTCTTCCATGTAGGGATTGGAAGTGGTGGAAGTTAACATGAAGTCTTGTGGTGCTATATTTCACCTAAAGTCATGTATAGAAATGGTAAAAAACGTAAAAAAGTCATACCTCAAGCTGGGCCACCAAAACTACCACCTCATATCATAAAACATCTCAGATGTTCCTATGTGCACAACCCACTGGGAATTATAGAAATCCATGATTACATCCTTCCTTTCTATTAACATCACAAAAAAGAGATCCTAATAGCATAAGACACCTACATAAGAGAACAACAACTGGGCCACTATCTCTCCACCATAAAGAGGGTCTCTAATGCTACGGAATTCATCGTCAATATCATGATCTTGAAGAATCATCTTAGGAAGGGAATATGTAAACTAAAAATTTTCTAAAGATACATCATCCCCTTTCTCCTTAACTCCAACATGCAACTAGGAAAAGAGATCCACCACATTCTTCTCTTCCAAATATTCTTTCACTGGATGGGTTGAAAATTTCCTACTTAATGCATCTATAATGACATTCACTTTCCCTAGAGTATATGTGATGTCATAGTTGAAGGATTGTAGGTACTCCACCCAATGCATCTGGAGAAGAATCAAATATTTTTTAGAGAATATATAACTCAAGATTTTGTGTTCTGAATACAATGTAAACCTTTATCTGAAAATGTAGTACTTCCAACTCTTAGGTGTATTATTCACAACTAAAAGTTCATGGTTGTGAATAGGATAATTACTATCATGTGTACTAACATGAAGAGATCCATAAGCTACTACATTATCACCTTACATAATAATGCAAGCCAAGGTAGATATTGATACATCATGAAAGACCAGATAGCTATACTTGGCTTCTGGAAGATTCAATACTGGTGAAGTAGTCAAAATAAGTTTTTGTTCAGCAAAATAATACTAACATTTATCATTCCTATAAAACTTTACCTACTTTCAAGTCAGAGAAGTAATCAGAGAATTTAAATTCAATAATTCCTTCACAAACATAGGGTAATATCCATATAAGTCCAACAATATCCAAATATTGAAGAAATTATGTGGTTTATACCATGTCATAACAGCCTTTAACTTCTCAAAATCAACTGATATACCCAGTTCTGACATCATGTGTCGTACAAATTTCACTTTTTAAATCCAGAAATCACATTTCAAAAGCTGGGAATAATGTCGGTGACCTCTCAGCAGACTCATAAATCTTCTCAGATGATGCACATGATCCTCCATGGACATGGATTAAATGATGATATCATCGATAAAGACTAATGCAAATGTTTCAATATACTCATGGAAAATCATGTTCATTAAAGCCACGAAAACTGCATGAGCATTTGTCGTACCAAAG
Source organism: Viscum album (assembly GCA_963277665.1). NCBI lineage: Eukaryota > Viridiplantae > Streptophyta > Magnoliopsida > Santalales > Viscaceae > Viscum > Viscum album. The sequence continues at coordinate 1,670,928,909 of OY728146.1, read as the reverse complement.
GGAATAATAAGGCACTTAAAATTGTCATACCTCCTCTAAAGGGAATTTTTTAGAATGCCTAATTATTTTATCCTCAAATAATGGTAACCAGATCAATTGTCAATTTGAAACCCACTTCACCCCTTTAAATTGATTAAATAAATCATCGATCTGTAGCCATGGATACATTTCTTCAACGTAACATGATTTATCTTTCGATAATAAGATCATTAGTTAAGGGAACCATTATCCTTTTTGGATAAGAGAACCATCACTGCCCAGGGTGACACACATGAGTTCATAAATCCTTTCTCAAGAAGATATTCCAACTAGGACTTTAGCTCTTTCAGTTTAGCTGGTTCAATGCAGTAAGAGGGAATTGAAACTAGTTACGTTCTAAGCATTATGTTAATGGAAAACTCAACTTCCCTTACTAGTGGTAAAATAGAGAAATCATAAGAAAACATATTATGAAACTCAAAGATAACAAGAGTGAGATCCCCATTCATTGATTCATGTTCTAGATCAAAAGAAAACACTAATATCGCATTCCCTAACTGTGGATAATAAGTTCTAGATCTAATCGACCTTGGGGTCCATTCTCCTTGAAAGAAAATATGCTCACCGCAGGGTGTTTTAAGGTAGACCAGTCGAATATTAAAAATAATTTGGTCTTTATTAGCAATGAGCGAATCCATCCTAAATATGACCTCATGATATTTCATGTTAAGAACTATAAAACTCCATGAAATCTCAACATCTGATAGAGAGAAGACACAAGTGGGACTACGGAGACCATTATCTATCTTCATACAAAGGGGTGTAAGAATATCCATTTCACAAGATAAAATATCTATGTGAATATTAAGCATATTAAGAATAAATTTTGAAATAAATGGGTGTTATGCACTAGTATCAAATAGAACCGTCAATAATGATGAAGGTATTGTAATAGTTCCTCCCACAATTGTTGGACCTATGTATGCTCCCTTTGCAGACTCTTCCCCTGTATGATGTATCTCCTTTCTAGATTCATGTGGCTGGAACCCTTTTATACATGAAAAATCTAATTTTCCCATAGTTTTAGGTGGAGCTGATGATCTTGTTCCACTACATAGTGTAGAAACGTTATGGAAGAGTATCTTTAAGTGCCCTGAACATCTATAGGAGCTAATGTTCTTGGATTTCTCAGTGAAAATATTCTTATAATGTACGGTCTTTCCACACTGGTATCAAATCAAAGGACTTACTCCTTGAACTTTAGGAGGTTTGGAAGCAACCTACCATCATGAACTCCCATGAGAATAATCACACTTCCAATTTACCTTGAAGGAACACACACTACCACTAGGAGAGAAAGAAACTCCCGATAACCCTGACTAGCCAACCAGATCAATCTCAACCATCATCATCCAATCTATCACATCATCATAATTGTTCAACTTTAGTTGGAAAACATGATAATGGATTTTTGATTGAATTCCCAAATCAAACTGTCGAGCCTTCATCCTTTCATTAGATATAATCTCATGTGAAAACAACACCATCTCCGTAAAGTGATTTGAATATTCAATCATAGTTCTATCAGCATACTCAAGCATGAAAAACTCCACAGTCTTGTCCAACACCATTGACCCTGCATAGAACTATACATTGTAAAGAACCTTGAAATATATCCACTCTAATCCCTTGGGTTTTTTTGTCATCACTATCATGTGCCATCATCTCATTCTTGGTCCCTCCAGCATGAAGGTGGAACACTTCAACTTCATCATGTACAGTGTCTCCAAGAACTGAAATAGGCATTCTATCTTTCCCAGCAATCCCTTATCATATTGGGGACTATTGGAGCCTTTGAAAAATAGTGGATTCTAGTGAAGGAACACTTGAGAAAAATTTCAAATAACATCCCCCTTAGAATCCTTAGCTAGAGCGTAAATGGGGACTAGAGGTGGTGCATGTCCTAGATTTTGGATAGCGAGCACAATCACCTCAAATAGATTTAGGTCTACTGGAGGATTCTATCATTGTGGTTCTATAACAGCTACCTCCTAGATCCAATTTTTTTTCTTCTTGCAAGTATGATACTACCCAACATCAGCAAAAAAACATTGAAGACATTAGATTCACACTCAAACTTAGAAATAAGGGAAATTATTTTAAATAGATGGAATAGACAGATTTGGATTCCACTCAGTCCAAATCAGAATTGAGAATGTAATTGAACAAATTCATAATAAATCCTTCCCTAACCGCCCATAATGACTTATGGTTTATTGCAATGAGATCTTTCTAGTAACACAATAAAAACAACCTCCTATGTACCGAAAATCTTTCCAAAATGAACACTAACATCCAACCAAAAGATCAACAGCCCCATATGATTCCACTATGTCACGAACTAGCCCGGGTACCCTGGTAACCCTATAATCGATATGGCCATAACATAGCCTAAAGGGTGTTCCCGATCCCCACGGGTGTATGACTAGAACCAAGCATCATACAACATACATCTGGGAACAAATTTTTTAGCAAAACACACCAGAAGAAAAAGAAATAATATAATATGCATAACAAAGGAAACCTTACTAGTATTAATGTACCAGAATACAAAAAGGCATAAAAACCCAATGTACTATGACCCAATTACTATAATAGAGGAAAAACACCCCAAGTCCCCAAGGACAGAACTCACTGGGATCAAGGTTCAACTGCTAGATCCACCTCTAAGAGATCATTTCCCCTTACTTTAACCTAGAAGAAGATAATATACAAATATACGAAGGAATAAATTGGGGGAAAGCAAAAAGACCAGTAGGGTCTCACCAAGGCTTCCATAACATTTTCCAAATACACATTAACCAACATAATTCTCTCAATTTCACAAGTAAATTGGTGTGGAATTTTTAAAGAATATTTAAACAAATCATGCTATACAGTTCAAATAATTGAAGGTATATTAATAAAAGGCTCCACAAATGATGGAATATTTATAAAATAATGCATTAAATAAAACATTTACATAAAACAGTTTATATAAATCCAGAAGGCATGTAAATCAGTTTTAAAAAATTGGCATACATTTATATCTCAAATATAAATAAAAAGAAAACAATAGGGTCATCCTCCAAATGGTATGATAGTATTTCAGTCTGTCGGCTCCACACTCTCAAAGTGATATCATCAATATGTGTATACACATGTCCCCCTGATACAAGTCATATGCAACTTGTCACCATCCCATCATAGATTTTATCCACTGTATGTATGTTTTAGAATGTTGAAATAGTGCAGAGAGTGTCCAAATAACTCACCAACTACCTAAGGCTTGCAAGTTATCTTACTTTATCAATTATGGAAAATTTATTTTAAGACTTATTAAAATACAATTAAATCCCATTCTCTAATTTTAAAGTTCCAATTTTCCATTTAAAACAAAAAAAAGAGTTTTAACAAACATGCCTCTCTCCAAGATAAAACCACTGGGTTTTTATCAAAACAATTTAAATCCATTTCAACAATTTTGAAATCCATTCAAAACCAATCTAATCAATTTTCATCATTTGTTTCCACAATTAAATTCAAGAATTTAATTGAAATAATTTACATCAAATACACAATTTAAATTAACTAATTTTTAAAAAACACCCCAATTTAATGGAATTGGGGGTTTTCCCAAATTCTCATAAAAAAACTATGTCAAAGTTTTCAATTCAATGTATTTGGTTTTTATCAAATCAATTGAAATAAAATTTCATCAATTGAATTTAAATCACTCGATGCACAACCTAGAGGTGATATCTACCGCAACTAGATCCATAAATTCAAGGATAATCTACTGAAATTGTAATGGAGGATAAGGACAGAGATATAATGAATAAGAGATAACTGTAACAAGATAATCCCACCACAATCGCAATGAAAATTGAATACTGAACAAATAGATCCGAATGGGTCAGAAAGCTTCAAGATCACCCGGTGAAGGCCTTAGGTCGAGGGACTTAAAACTGGGGAGGAGACAAAGTTAAAATACCAGCCGCACTACCTGTTTTAAAATTGAATTTGTGTTATTACATGACATGCAATCCTAATACACGTCGTGAAATACTTAATTTTCATAACTGTAGAAAAATGCATCACCTTAACTTAAATTCTGTCGTGCAGAGTTAAGAACTGATTTGTAAAAAATTCACAATGTGGAAGGAATTTTCATGATGTGTACACTTCACAGTGCGTAGCCATTCATGAATTTTCCTATGATACATTTACATGCTATATAACCAAGTTACACAACATGTAATCCTTTGGATGCCTTCAAAAAACCATGGTTGAAGCATAAAAACTCCAACAAGTTTGTAACTTCACCATCACAGGTATCCTCCCAATTCATTCTCAATCCTATCTAGTTAATGGAAAGTAAAAACTAAAAAAATTTAAATGAAGAATGAATGAAATAATAGGATTTTTTAAAAATTCATGAACCTATATTGATGGAATAGTAACTTGATCTTCGTAATAGTAACATGACCCTTAGGAATAGTAATTCACCCAATTGAAGAGTAATATCACCATTAAAAGTAAAAATAAAATTTGGGTATCTTATGAATAAAAACATAAAAAATATATTCCATCAAATAAGTAAATAAATATTTTAGAAATGATGAATTAATTATTGGTATTTTAATAAGTCATAAATATTTATTTACAATTTTATAATTAATGTAATGATTTAAAAGAAAATTTATTATCATAAAATACAGTCATAAATTAATATATTTTATCTTATTATTATAATATAATTTTATTAGACCTTAGTTAATTTTTGAAAGATCCATGAAATCAGTTATAATTTTAAAATTTGTATTTTTTTACTAAATGATGATTTTATTGAAAAATTAAATTTATCTTATTTAGAAAATTATTTTCATAAAATGGAGTTCATTTTTCAATTTTATATATCAAAAAATTGTTCAGATAATTTTTGGTATTTTTATAAAATAATTGAATTATTTGTGAATAGTGAAATTTGATAATTTACAATTAAAGCTATATACATGAATTATTGAGTCATAGATGATGTATGGATGATGTAAGTACAAAACCTATAACTATACCCTATTATTTTAATATATTTAGTGATAATTCTCAAACTATTCATATTTTTAAGTGAAACTAATAAACTAGTGAATAAAATAATGGTAAAACACCTCTCACCTCCCCAATAAATACCACCTTTTATCCTCACACCTTCCATGTTCTGAGCCTTCTAAAAATTCTTCTAAAATATCTTCCCAAGTAACTAGTCCAAATCTTGGATCCCTTGTTCTCATCAAAATTCTATAACCACTATTGTGAGGAGGTCCTCAAGGAGGAGAAATTCCAGAGGTAAAACCTTCATTCTTTTCATTTTAATTTCTTTTAACTTATTTTTCTTTTATTATTATATCCTCACCTCCAATTAAAAAATGTGCATGATAACTCCAGTATATTATTTATACTAAAATTCTATATTAATAATAGAATATCATTCATCAAACGCCTTTCTCTCACTCTTTTATTCTTAAAATGAAATCATCGCCTCTAATGTGGTAATTTACCAATATCGTGGATGATGGATTTTAATTTTCCTTAAAATCCCTCAAAGAATTTCATAAAACCACAATAATGGTTTTTATATACTAATAAATTTATTTAATTACGATATTTATACTCAGAAACTATCTTATATAATCTATAATAAATAAGGGAATAAAACTAGTTCTTGATATTCAAAAAACATCCAAAACATATAAATGATTATCACTATCCTTTTATATAATAATTCATCCTCATAACATTTAACAAAATGATATATATTACCATGTAAACGTATTAATGTTAATTAATTGTATATAATTTCAATTCTGAAGAGTTATACTCATTCAACATAAACTTCTTATACTCATATTCAAGTGAATCGATTAAGAAAACCAAGAAAATGAACACTCTTGAATGATGGAATTAAACCTATAACTCATATAAAAGTCAATAAATGAATTTTATAAAACTATAATAAGTAAAATTAATTTATAAGATGTTCTTTATATGGTAACTAATGAATTTAATTTGATTATCCAAGATATTGAAGTGAATAAATTACTCAGAGAGATGGTAATGGGATTTTTGAACCCAAATCTCTTCCTTTGGGTTTCCCTCTTTCACTCTATTTTTAGATTGAATGTTCCATTGATGTTTCTATAATATAATTTATTTATCTATACCTTTTATTTTCTGGATACACATGTTTCCAATCTGATTTTAGTGAAAAATAAAATTGTTTTCAAAATAACTCCTCTTTTGAAGAACACAACATTTACGGCTAGGGAGATCATTTATTCTTCAATAAAGATTGATGAATCTTATACCAATTATTTTATACTATCCTTATTTTTGGAACCCTAAAGTTTATTCATAAAATTATTCTTTTTGAAAATAAACTCATTCCATTTCATGGGGTATTTTATATCCAATAATGATATACGTTCTATGTGTTATGTATGATTATGAAAATGTTATGATGTGATGGGTGCACCCAGAATTATATAGAGACCTAATGAATTGGATAATGTTATTAATCTCATGAGATAAATTGAAATATATGTGAACATGATTCTATATTGTTTCACTACTATGAGTGGAAGTTGACCACTAACACATTTTGTTTCATTTTAATGCATTTCCACATTCCATGTCTTTATCTAATGATTCCTCTCATGATTATCACCGCTGGAAAACAAGACTATATCAACGACTAAACTATTGGTATAAGATGGATAAAAATTGGTATAGACTATACCAGTAGTTCTCCAAATCTCTGGATATAGTGTTATTGGGAAAGGCCTATACCAACAGTTCTTTGTAAACCGTTGGTATAGGGTGATCTGGAATTCACAATATGCAATGGTTTATAGTGAACCATTTTTATAGGGGTGTTCATAAATGTTTGGATACCCCTATATCAATGGTTAACAATAAATCATGGGTAAGGAAAATACCAATGGTTATAAAGCCTCAGTACAGACCCCCCTATTTCCACAGTAAGAAGAAACCCACCCTACCCATAGAAAATAAAACCTGTAATACATAATATAAAAATAGAACTTGTATCCAACATTAAATATAACTTCATTCCAAACAAGACCTACAAACAAACAGAACATGAAATATAACAAACATAACATGAAATATTCATTCAAAACATCCATTATATTCATTTAGAACAAATCATCAAACAAAAAATTTCATAAATATTTGTCAAAATGTAAAGGATAATTCTATCCATAATCTCCATCACTATTTTTGTAATCAATAAACCTACAAATTTTTTTATTAATAGTAATAAAATCGGGACATACAGAAGAAAACAAAGAACATAAACGAAATAAGGAAAACAAAAATAGTGAATCAAGGAGGAGAGTCCTCACTTAAGAGGGCCTATTGAAATAAATTCCAACTATGTCACCTTTGACAACGCTAGTGCCCAATGGAGGCAAGGATGCAAATATATAGAAGGAAACAAGATCATCTTTTGTCAGTGAACCAAGAATCTAAGAAGTACACTACCTTGTTGTTATATTTCCAGGTATGCAATAATCTTGTGCCACTGACAAGGAGTTTCCTTTATCGCCAGATATGGTATGAAATAGTCCATGGAGTGGCCCTATTATCTAAGAGATAATCATCTATAATTTTGGAATCATTTTCAATCTCTGAGAGAGGTATCTGAGCAGAAATGCATATCTATATACCTTTGAGTATAGACCAGTCCTCTACTTGGAGTGAGTTTCCTCGGCCAATCTTTTCACTATAAGCAGCAACCACACTGCCACCTAGATTACGAATAACCCCTCTACCCCTCATGATACTCATATCACAAGACCCATCTGAGTTAATTTTCATCCTTTCAGAATGGGATCTCCAAAAGATCCGTCGACCATTAGACACCATGATGTTACCTGAATGGGAATAGTATCTATGTCGAAGCACCTGCATCAATGACAGAGCCTCCACCCATTTTTTCAGAAGCACACCCAGATCAGTGATCAACCACTTTGTTCAAGAAACTAGACCCGAAATATTGCACACCACACCATTAAAGAGATATTTTTTCCATGCCTCACATATACTCCATCTTCTATTTGAGATAAGGATTTCCCTAGCCTTCTTCTCAAATTGATTATTTTCCATTCCCTAGAACAACCACTCTAGGAAAAATTCACCCAAACAGAAAAGAGATGAAGTACATGTGAAATCCCCCACAATATCCCAAAATACGCATGCCCAATATCTCTCAAAAAATAGATGATTGGTAGACTCAACGATGGGGAGCAGGAAGCATGAACATTTGGAGACAATTCACATCCTTTTTCATTAGATCTCTTTATCCATAGAAATGGAATGGAAAAGTGTCCTCCATGTGAGAAAATTTAACTTAGAAGAAATCTCCTTGCACTAAAGGATATGTACCCATAAATAATTAGTGTGGGTATTCATGAGAATCGACATGTATGCCTTAACGGAGAAGGATCTAGAGGGAGTTACTTTGAACACTCAACTGTCTGCTTCGTCCGAGAGCTTAATAAGACGGAACATATTGATCTGCTCCTTGTCAAGGACTAGTTGAATAATGATTGAATAATCACTATACTACGTGAAAGTAATGTTAGTAACTTGGTAACTAGGAAAGCCTAAAAAATCTCCCATCTAATTTTCTTGCTAGAATTTAATGTCTACATGTCTGGTGATCCATCTCGATTGATTACGAAGATGTGGAATATGGATTTGAATAGTTCTCCCAAGATAAGAATAGTTGATGCTTGAATTATCTAGGATATTCACATAATTCTCTCAAATGACCCATCCCTATGAAGTTCCCCCTTCCACTTCCTCCCAATCCAGCCTTGGATGAAGGTAGTTCATCATGACATTAACACTACGAAGACCAATACCACCTTCATTCGTGGGAAGGGTCATTCCATTACATGAGGCCTAATGAAATCGTTCGTACTAATTTTAGTCCCAAATGATTCAAGTCATGATCCTCTCAATATTATTTAAGACTTAATTTGGGACAGTGATAATTGGGAGAACAAGCATAGGGATCAAGGTAAGCACTCTATTAAGAAGAATGATCATCCCCCCGAAAGAGAGGAACCAATTTTTCTAATTATTGATCTGGAAAGAGATTTTTCCCACCACATTATCTAGATGTTGGATATGAAGCCTCCATGACATAATGGGATCACCTAAATAGTCTATTTGGAGGACCCTTATTCTAATACAAAATCTAGATTCAATGATGCGAACACATCTCTCCGAGAAAAGCCTCGAGAAGTAGATATTGCTTTTATCTCTATTGATGCAGTTCCCACTCCATATGTAATATTAATCTATGGATAAATTGATACCCTGAATAGATCTAGAAAAACCATTAATGAAAATGACCATAACATCCACAAACATTAGGTGGGGCAGGTTTAGAAAATGAAAATGGTAGCAGTAAGGTTGTATGGTGCCCTCTTGAATTTTGGCTCTAATGAATCTCCTCAAAGCATCTTGATCCAGGATAAACAAACCTGGAGAAAGAGGGTCACCTAGTCTAAGGCCACAGACAAATTTAATGATCCCTTTTCTTATTCCCATAAAACAAAAAAAACCATGATGAACCCAAACATCTAAACTTGAGATCAGTTAACCACCAAGAGAATCTCATGCATTTTAGAACCATGATTATGAAAGCCCACTCAAGTTTCTCATATGATTTATCCATATCCAGATTTATGTCCAAATTAAAACCTTGATATTTCCTATTAATATCCTCAATTGTTTTTTGGACAAGACCTATAGCACCTTGGATAGTCCAACCTTTCACAAACCAATGTTTTTCTGTGGAGATCCAGAACGGGAGATGAATACCATTTCATATGTTAATCACAGTGGCCAATATTTTGTAAAAAAAAGTACACATACATATAGGCATGTATTTCTTAATATATGAAGGGTCCTTTAGTTTCATAATGGTAAAAAGAGAAGTTTCACTAGCCACCTGTAGTAAGTTACAAACTCAAAAAATCATGCACTGCCTAAATAATATCCACTTTCACTATGCTCCAACAATACATGTAGAATGAGATGAGAAAGCCATCCATCCTAGGAGCGTTACCGGGATTGAGGCCTTCCACTACCTCCCAAATTTCCTACTCCTTTGGAATGGATTCTAAGAATATATTGTTGGTATCAGAAACAACTCTCTGAATGTTATCAAATAGAGGGGAATTACCACTTGGATAACCATCCTTCGTCAATGGGTTAGGGCCAACTAAGGGGGATATATAGAGGGATTTAGCCATACCTCCAAAAAATTATATATCATTAATGGGGGATCCATATTCACATAGGATATTTGGATTCCTGATACTATTACATTCTTTAATGAAAGCTTGAAATTAACCTATGTTTTTATCGCCAACCTGAAGCTAGAGCGCTTTGGATTGCTCCCTTGCCAACCACTCTTGTGAGATAATCATATCCTGTAAAAGGATCTGATTATGAATAAGAGTGCTAAAGATTTCATCAATCCATCATACATCCATCACTTGCTTAATCTTTTAAATTTATTATTTGAGAAAATCCAGATTTTTCTGCATGGGAGAATGTCTACTACCCTATGAAGACAGTTACTCCTTTAGCCACCTCAGCTTGTTGTGAAGGCCAATCCATTGTGAGCTTTGAACTATTCAATACTAAGAGGATAACACCTCCTGGAGGAAAGTAGGATCGGAATTCCTACTTCATGGGAACACAATGGTCTTAATCCTCTCTTCACATGACTCCAGGAAAATAAAAATGGGATAGTGATCAGAAAGAGTGTGAACTAAGTGATTGACTAAAGCGTTCTGGATGGTGGAGATCGCTGTCAGGTCTTCTAAGAACCAGTCCAAGCAAATCCCAGTGCATCTATGACCTTTCTAGTTATTTCACCTTGTAATCTTGTCGCTCATGAATCCCAAGTTCATCAAACTATTATTAGTAATGATGGAATTCAAATAATGTCCAGATTTATTACAACAAGGTCCACCCCCTCCTTTTTAGATGGGTCGGTAATGGGATTAAATCCCCCCCACAAACCACGCTGAGGCACCTCGATCAAACAAGATGAGGATATTCTAGATCTATTCTCTAGCTTGAGGGTATTATTTTTTATAGAAAAAAGACGCATAAATTTACTGGTTCCCTAAAGGGATCTTAGTAGTAAGATGTTGATCTGAAATATCAACTTGATCCACAGAGAGCTAAGAATTCCCAAAAATCGATATATTATGATTGATGCGGTAACCATGAAAGAAGGTAGGAAAACCCATTCCCTTTTCATAATTTTAGATCTTGAATAGGTTCTTCTTACGCTCCAGAATATCCACTACATAGAGCTTGTTAGATCGAACCTCACTAAAGATAAAATCAGATTTCACCTGTCCACCTAAACCATGAGAGTTCCAAATCATGATCTTAATCATTGAATATGGTGGAATCTTGGTTTTTAGATTGATGAAAAAGGCTTATTTTGAGATGTAATGAGAAATTCAACTTCCTAGTATTAGATCTTGTCTGAACACCATATTGAGGGGAAGATCCATGGCACAAATAATGAGCTGGGGTGCTCATTTCCTGCTCGTGCAAGGAGCAAGATTCAAGTTTGGAGAAAAAAATTGTGAAGAAGGACCGGGGAGGAACCTGAAAAACTAGGTTCCATCAATGTTGGCACATCTAGGAGAGAGGGGAACCAAACTAACTCATCTCTATTAAAGGGAGACTTGAGACTCCTAAGGGGACGGGGTGGAAAGGAGGTTTGGAAGTCTTGAACAGGACCAGAGGAAGGTGTGAGGGTAGGAGACGATGAACATAAGGGAGGGTTCTGGAGGCTGAGGGGGAGCAGTAATCATTAGCAATAACTAAGAAATGGAGAAAGGTTCTTCCTTTGGGGGAAGGGATATGAGGGAATATCCTGGGAAACATCCTCTAGAATCAGAGATGGATGGATGGCCTCAATATCCTCAATTGGAACCTCCGGCCTATAACGATTCTTGTCGCATAAAGTATGGGAGTGACCGTGATGGTTGCAGGAGGAGAAAAATGACACCGGATACTCATAAAAAATATATTTCCACTAAGATATAGAATCACCATTGTGGGGGAAAATACAATCAAAAATATACCTAGAGAAGTATAATTGAACACAAAGCAGAGTTGGCGAGATGTCGAGGACAAGTGAGGTCCTGTCATCTGAGAAAATGAAAGAACCAAGAGAGTATCCAATATCCTCAATATAGAATAATTTTGAAAGGGAATTGGAACCCCTGGTATGTTTATCTAAACTGCTACTTGAGGAGTGTCCATTCCTAAGTGACCCCCCATTGAGAACCTGAAAATATTGAAACCCCACTTACCATAAAAATGATATCAGCACAAAAAAGCCTTCACAAAATCCATCTCCGACTCTAGAACCACACAAAAGGATTTATGGTTGATCACAAAGATTCTAGCTATGGACACGTGCCCCCAAGAACTGACAAATTCCATGAACACCAGGATATGTGGCTTTTCCCCATAGAACCAGACTACTAACATCCACTGGTGAAAATATGAAGCTTTGGAAAATCCTTCATTCGAGAACAAAAGAGACAATAATTTGTACACCCTAGATTAAGTGTTAGGGGAGATCAATAATGCAGGGATAGAAGAAAAGGCAACAGAGCCATGTGTTGACACCCCCCAAAGAACATCCTTGGATGAGATCCCATCAGCCACACCGGAAGACCAAGGAGGAGGCCCTAGAGGAGCTGATCATGGAGGGATCTTACGAGGATTCATGGAGCCAATGTCGGGAGAGGGGCTAAAAGGAGCCAGTGGTGGCCAAGGTGAGGGAGAGGGGAGAAATTGGCAGGAATTTTGAAAATAGTGGACGCATGTGGGGCGTGTTCTTACTTGAGGAAGCAGCAATCATGTTGTTCATCCCCAAACCCATTACCATCACTATCATCACGATCATCCTTATCCTTATCATTATCCTTAGCCACATCCTTATCCTCACCCTCATCCTCTCCCTTGGCCTAATCCTCTTCCTCACCATCGGCCTCTTCCTCAGCTTCATCCTCTCCCTCTTCCTCTTCATCATCCTCACCATCACTATTTATAGGAACATCATCATCCCAACCAATACTAGGACTACTACCCAGTGCACTATATAATGAACACATAATTGGCATATATGGATCACAAACCATGATAGTCTCTGGTGGAAGTGATGGACAAAAAAATTCCATGAGTTTCATAAATTTAGTATTTTCCCTTTGATTACATTCATCCTACTATATAGACTTTTTCGACATTTTCTACCTTAGCCTAATCATGTGTTTCCCATGAATTATCCTTTTCAAAGTCGGTGCTACGAAAAATGTCACTTTAAGTGGGCCAATACCACATTGAGATAATATGCATTCCAAGTTGACAGTATACTTTGACATGGTTCTCATCTTCTAAAACATGATATAAGTGATCAATTGGAAAAAAATTGTCAACTACATAGGTATCAGGTGCCTCTAAAGTATACTTCTTTTAATATAAATTGAATAATAAGTTAGAAAATGGATATTTAATTTTTAAATAAAAAAATTAAAACATAAAATCTTTTATTGTGTCAGTTCGTTAACCACACTTCTAACATTTTTCATTATTCTTAAGAAAATAGTTTTTTTCGACGCACGTTTCCATCAGTATTTAAATCATCCCTCTTCAATGAAATTGGATGTTGAAAACCACAATTTAAAATATCTTACTAATAATTAATTGAAAATCTTAAATCAAATGGATATTAATTCCAAATTAAGATGATAAGAAAAATACATGTTTGATGAATTATAACCGAGTATAAATGAATGGTTTATCAATAGATATAACATATATAACTGAATATGTCTTCACTGTAATAAATAATAAGGTTGTTTTTTACAATGATAATTAATGGTAACATAAACAAGTATTACTATAACAAAAGGGAATAAGCATGAATGGGTTATCAACACTCTAATAATGAAAAAAGAAGGATTTCTCTTTGTTTTTTCTAATATTTATATAAATTTAGTTTATTTTAATTCAGTATATTTTATACTTGTACAATTATATTTAATGATGTTTGTTCTGAAAATATAAATTAATGTTTACTGTGTTTGATTTATCCCAATTTTTTTTTCAATTCAGTTCTGTTGAGTTCAGTTTGGTTTTTTGTGGGTGGTTTATGCTTGTTCAATTCATTACTAATTTTTTTATGTCTATTTTTTTAGTTTGACTTAGTTTTTTTGAGATCCATTCCATTTTAATTGATTTATTTCATTATAGTTTATTTCTATTTAGTTTGAATCCATTTAATTTAGTTTTATTTATGTTAATTGATTTTGGTTTAGTTAGATTCAATTTATTTTCCCGCATATCAAAATGGTTCAAGCCTCAAATTCAAATAAATTTAAATTATTATATACTATGTTGGTTCAATTCATGTTGGTCCAATCTGATTTGGTTTTCTTATGACTGGATTACATTATTCTTGTTTAATTTAGTTTATTTTAATATTTTTCAATTTGGTTTAGATCTGGTTGAGTCTTTTTCAGTCATATTAGTTTGATTTGGTTTAATTCAATCAACCTTTATATTGTTTGATTTGAGTTCTTTCAACTATATTCTATATAATTCAAATTTTTTATTTATTCATTTTATAGTTTTATTCAACTCTATAAAATTTGGTTCGGTGTGGGTTGCTTAAATAATATTTATTTCTATTCAATTTTGGTTGGTTTTAGTCTTTTTTAATACATGTATATTCCTTTATAGTAAATTTCATTTGGTTTACCTCTAATTTAATTATATTAGACATGATTATTTGGTTCAATTGTGTTTAGGTATTCATGGACTAGTTTAGTTTACATTAGTTCTATTTTATTTATTTTGATTCAATTCAACCTTATTCAAGTATAGTTGATTTACTTTTATTAATTTAAGTGTTATTTAGATGTTTTTATTTCATTTTAGGTCATATAATTTTTTTTCAAATCAATTTTATTTAGTTAGGTTAAGTTTAGTTATTTTTAATTTAGTATAATTCAGTTTAGTGTGGTGTGGGTTGAGTTTGGGTAGTTTATGTTAGTCTGGTTTTATTTTTTTAGTGTTTTATATGGAACAATTCTATTCAGTTTTCATTGGTTTAATTTAGTTTCATTCAATTTGATTTAGTTTAGAAGAATTTGTTTTTATGTGATTGATTAAGTTTCAATAATTGATTTTAATTTGGCATGGTTCAATTGGAATAAGGAGGATATAGTTTAGTTTCATTTAAATTAGTTCTGTTTGATTTTTTTTAGTATGTTTGGTGTACATAATGTATTTTGATTTATATTTTTTTGATCAAGATGGATTGTTTTTATTTAGGTAAATTAATAAAAATTCAATTTTGTTTAGAAATTTTTTATTTATTTCATTTCTTTTGAGTTCAATTATATTCAGTTTGGGTCAGGTTATTTTGATTTTGTTTCTTTTGACATGGTTCAATAACGGATTGTTTTTTTAGGTTATTACTATCTAATTAAATTTGGTTTATGTTTTTTTAGGTCTTAATAAACATCATCCTAATAAATAATTATAAACAAGTGTCGTACCTCCTTCCTCTCATGGGCATACATTGTATTCTTCCCCAATGTATGGAAGTATTTTGTAGCATCCTTTTTTTAATTTTTTCTTAATGATTCCTAAAAAAATAAATAATAAAAAAATAATTTATTAATGGATATCATGGTAATTTTCTTTATGAAATCTCCAATTTGATAAATACCTTGAACTCAGTACTCATCCAATGATTAATCATTTCCCTATAATATTCATCCAGAAAGTCTTCCATGATAGGTGTGGCCTCAAAATTGTTTCCAAATATTGCATTCCACACACTAAACAACTCATGCTTATATCCTCTCTACAGCTCATCTAATTTTGTGAGTTGTGCTGGCCTCACAACCTCACCGTCAATAAAATTAAACGATGCTGGAAAAAAAATATTAATTAATAAAATTACAATAATAAAGCAACATTAAATCCCAAAAAAATTTACCAATATTTTTTCACAAGAGTTTTCTTATAATATATTTTTTGAGTGTCTCCAAGAGAGTGGACATATGGAAATGATGTAAGAGTATTTGGAAATCCTCAACCAAAACCTCCTGCATTCCCATCCTGTTTTTCCAATCATTTGGTTGCCTTCATTTTACTTCACCATTATTTAGGGGTAGTGGTAATATACTACATGCACGCATGTATGTCGACACTACCTATTGGAATATCCAATTTTTAAAGAATAAAAACAAATATTATATCAATAAATCTTATAATGAAAATAAATTATGGTAATAAAATTACTTGGGTTCTATAAATATACTTGAAGTTTTCTAATCAGTGTGCATCGCTATATCCCTAGGTGCTGAAGGAGCATCAACCTATATAGATGGTGTGGGTACCAGTGTATTCTCTATATGCTCAAAATGTGTCATAGTAGGAGTCGAGGAATAAGGAAGGTAGAATCTTAGGGAGAAGGAAGTATAAGGAAAAGTATTTGAAATATATGGTCATGAAAATGAATAATAATGATGAAAAGAGAAAATCACCATAAAATATGGGAAAGATATGTGAGGAGGCTTAGATGAAAATACTTGTGAAAACATGGGTGGCCTAAATATATTAGGTGTCTGTAATGACATTACTGGGTCACAATGTGTGGTAGATGGTATGTTAGGGGTAGTAACAAGTCTATATTGGGTGTTCTGACTAGAGAACCTATATGTGGTCCCCCCCTGTATCTCTAACACGAGAAATGTAACCATTAGGCTGGTCGGTGAATAACTGGGACCTTGGTGGTAGATCCGGAGTAGAAGTATAAAAAATTAAACAAATCACATTATATGTTATGGATATATATTTTTGAAAATAATTACTCACAAAATTCACTAAAGGATGGATACCCATCTCAGTCATTCTTCGATTGTTATCGGTCATCCTTTTTCTTCAGATTTTCTCAATTATTTTCATTTTCAGTATGTTAAAACAAATATGGAGTTAATTAGAAATCCATAACTAGTGTGTAACCCAAAAAAGAAACATGATGATACATGACTTAATTAAAGAATACCACTTGTGAAACCAAATACAAGATACATGGTGATATAATAAAAACATTTTAAATCTAGTGGAAATAATATCAAAACATAAGACATTTGATAAAAAAATACATTGAAATTTTAATGTTTATCAAGGGTATGTTATTGTTTTCTTCTATTTTGAATTTGATCCAATTCAATTTCTGTTAGGTTATTTTGTCCATTATGGTCAATTTATTATATAATTTGTCAATTTTTATTTTTCTTAGGTTATTTCGTTCATTTTTTCAATTGATTAGGTCATTTATCCATTTTCTGTTCAATATTTTTATTGGTTTCTATTTTTATAACAATTAGTTTAATATTTCAAATTAAATTAATCATGTTATTTCTTATAATTTAATTGTTATATTTGTGTTTGGTTTGATATGTTGAATACATTTCAATTAAATATTAAAGAATAAAACTCAAAGGAAACTATATCTTATAAATATTGAAAATTCACATGAAGGTCAAGTTGGATACAAAATATTTATAATCAAATGTAAATCAATTGGTATATAAATAACTTCAACAACCCAGGTCGAGCTAAAACAAAATAATTGAGAACATAGATGGATTATTCTATATATTTCCCACTACAACTTCAATTTCACAAAAAACTCTCACAATTGAAGTATTTGAGTCATCATAATTAATAAATAGATTGAGGCCAATGAGATTAGGGATGGTTTCAATTCCATTATCACCATCATCAAAAATATGTATCGGGATTGGTTAAGTAATGAAACAAAATTCATGATGAAGTTGATATTTGACAAAAAAACTTGATCTATCATTGATGCCAATAGATATAGTTCATCAGTAGCAAGAGTATGAGTCATGTCAATAACTCAAAATCCGAAATCATCAATAAATTTTCCATGTCACTTCATCGAATCAAAAAATTGTAATTTTATCATAGTGACTCTACCATGAGAGGAATAATCCAATATTACTATTTTCTAAAAAAATTCATATTAAGATAGGTTTTCAAATCGATGTCTAAAATCTGATGCACCATAATAATAATATATCATGGAAATAACATTAACACTATCATATTGTGTTCACATGTTCATTGTGTTTTCAATGATAATAAATATATACCAATTAATCACAATTAATTTTCATTAATGAACCATGGAATTATGACGAAAATCCCAAGATTTCATTTCCCTAGAGATGGAGCTAGCATAAAAAAATCAATACCTAAAAATATAAAGAAATATTAAAATTAATTAAATATTAATTTTATTAATTTTTTACTATAATATTTATACCTTAAATTTCATCCATGAAAAAAACTATTTTCTATGAAAACTCTCTCTCCTAATCAAAGATATTGAACAGTGTTTTCTATTAATCAATTTTTTGTTCCATGCCCAAAAATAAAGAAATAGTTTAAAAAATTTGTAAAATTACATGATATGACATAAGAAATAAGTGTTCAATTTACTTAGTTCATGTATTCATCAAACACATCATAGTTAAAAGAAATCGTGTGATGTTCCATCTCCCACACTTTAAGGCTTAATGTGGTCAATGTATATGATTTGGGAATTACCCCTAGGTGGGGAAGTGATGGAAAAATGGGTTCAATTTTCTCATACTATTCTTCTAAATTTACAATTGGTTTATTCTATCTCGTAGTTATATTGCACAAATACATTGAACATAAATCCATACATTCTTTAGCCAAGTTACCATTAATGATAAAAACATTGGGATTATTTTTATTCCAGATATAAGATATTAATGTGAACATGTTTCTTTCAATTTTATACATTCATAAAATGAAATAATTCCTCTAACACATATTTGGTGGGAAAAAGGTTAGTTATATGTAACAACCATGTAAAAATCATACAGAAGGTTGTGATAATCATAAGTCTTCCAATATTTTAGCTTCAACTCTCTTATATTAACCCATTTTGATATGTTTCATGAATATCCATCAGGATCCATAATAGTATCTAGTAAATATATAAATTGGTTTTTTCTATAGGTTTCATCACATAAGAATCACATAGAACGTTCCATTTATTTTCATTGATACACACAAGATATAATTCTGGTCTGATTCACTAATCAACCAAGTCACAATAAGATTGTAAATCAACTTTTCTCTCTCCCTTTACATTTATTATAATTGAAAGCAACATTTCACATATATTATTCTCAATGTGCATTGCATTTAAGAAATGATGTAACAAATTGGTTGACCAATAAAGAAACTCAGATAAGATACTCCTCTTTTTTCAATTATAATAGGTTCTAGTGGAAATACCATTACTCTTTCTAGATTTCATAAGACCCTTCCCAAATGAAAAACTAATATATGGAAATTTATTAAGAACATCTTTTCCAGGCATACAATGAGGCCGATTGTTATTGTCCATGGTATTTTCAAATCTTCAATGATTATTCCTATATGGATGTCCATTTTCAATAGTCATTGATGTCCAGAAAAACTAAAACTACAGTGATAATTCAATCTTTTGGATCATGTATTCTTTATAAAAAAATAGAAAATTGTAGTTTTACCTCCATCTTCCATCAAAAAATCATTGAATGAGCAGGGAAATCATTGATCGTCCACATAAGTGCAACACACATCTTAAATACGTATTTCAAACATGAATCATATGTTCACACTCCCAAATTCCAAATATGTTTCAACTCTTTTGTTAAAGGATACATGTATACATCTATATCATTGTAAGGATCAGAAGGTCCAAATATGAGTAAACTCATGAAAGTGAAATGTTTTTTTAACACATCCACATGAAAGAAGGTTATAAATGTGTATAAAAATAGTTCATGTATTGTGTGAAGTAGAAAACTAACCAAACATATTAAAACCATCCCATGAAAAACCCAACCTCGCATTCCACATGTCAGATACGAAATCATGGTATTGAGCATCAAATCACTACCATGAAAATCCATCTATAGGGTGAACCAAATCATTATTATTCTATGTTTTCATAGTATTGTTTCTTAAAATTTTAATTGATATTTTATCAAAGATGAAAAAATTATCGAGTCTGGGGATCAATGAAAAGTACCACATTACATTATTTGGCACACAAGATGGTTTTAAATTATCTTTTCGCTTCCATTGTGATGTTCCACATTTATAAATTCATTTTATTCATCAATTTCCACCCAGAATAATCCGTAATCTTTTTGGTAAGCATGACTTTTGTTTTTGAAATTATAAGTTCCCCAACTGACTTCCATGACATATAGTTGGTCGAGGGAATATCTACATAATCTAGAAGAAAGTCATTCAAAAAGGTAAGAATGGAATTGATGGAAGTATAACAATATTCATACATTATTTTGTCATGAGATAATATGATTAAAAATTAAAGCCTCTCCAATTTACCACATTATTGATATACAAGCGTCATGGTAGAATCACTCAATTTTTTCACCTTATCAACGTCACCATTTTCATTGGATGCATCATGTGTGTTTCTATCAATGAATTCTTGGGTTAGCAATCCTTCCTTCTTGTGATGATGAATAAATGGAAACTACCCATCTAAAAAATTATCCAATACAGTCCTCTCATTTAGATCATGATCATTTTGATATTTCATTTTCTCCCCATTATGATGCCATAAATAGTATTTTTCAAGAAAAAAATATTTGGATATATGGTATCTGAATTCATTATGGCTCAACCAAAGTCTTCAAATGCAATTTTAACATGGTCTGTGTATGTCACCACTATCTAAATAAATTTCAAATGAAAAATTTAAAAATATTTCCAAATTGTTTTGAAAATTTCTTAAGATCCGATTAGTTTCATAAAACCAACTTCTACCCACTCTGTAAAATAATATAATATGTTATTTGTTAAAAAGAATTAAATAATATTGAAGTTTAATCGACAATATATTTAATGAAATGTGATCTATTATCTTTATATGAAACCATAACTAACAAAATATCCTATAAGAGAATAATAATATAAATGAAAAAATATATTATATAGATAACAAAACAATATAAATATAAAACCATGATATCGACTTCAATCATATTAATTAGTAATGAATATTCAAAATACTACACAAATTTATGTTTATAATTTATTTTATTCACTTATTCTAGTTACTTTTTATCTATTGTTATACTTATTAAATAGATTCATGTATAAAATATTACTACTTATAGGTAACCATATTCTATTTTATTTAGATCAGTTTTTGTTAGTTCTATTTATTTGTGATTAGTTTAGTTCTGGTTGATTTAGTTTGGTTCGGTTTGGTTTTTTTATTTGGATTTGGTCGGTGCATGACCATTAGGTTTTTATTAAATATTTTTCAAGTCAAATAATTTTTTATTATTTAAATATAATATAATACAGTTTGGATCAATTAAGTTCATTTCTTTTTATTTTAGTTTAGTTTCATGTAGTTTAGTGTATTTTGGGTATTCTCACATCTACTTGGGTCAGATCAAATCATATCAATTCAATTTTGTTCATTTTTTCAAGTCGTTTTAGTTATTATATAGAGATAATTTTTTAATTATATTAGGTTTTAGTTTGTAAAGTGTTGATAGGTTTGGATCATTTATTTTAAATCTTATTTAGTTATGTTAGGTACAATTAATTTTACTTGGGACTACATTGAAATTTATAGAGATCGTTGTATTACAAAATTAATGATATTTCTAATCAATGGTGACCCTCAAGTAAAGAGATTTTTTTAGTGTAGGGAATAAAAATTATAGTATTGGTCATCAATGATTTCATAGTGGGGTCTTTTGATGATAAACATGTTATAAATAAGTTTTATATGTTAAATATTATATACAAAATTGAATATAATATTTTTATAGAGTGTGTGTTTTAAGGTATCTAACTTGGAAAAATTCATTTTTTGTTTTTTGTATTTATCATTTTTTATAATATTGATTGTTAATGACTTTCATGGGACTCGTATGGTTTTATATAGGCTACTATTTGAGTTTTAATTCCTCTGTAGATGAGGTTTATTATAAACAAGGCTATCTTATAGGATGTTATATAATTAACCATGTATGGATATTCATTGACTATTAAGGATTATCCAATAATGTGAGTGGGATTTCCATATTGTTATACTCTTCAATAGTTAAGCCTATTCAAGGAATTTCTCTTTTGACACACTCTCCAACATTTTAGTCTTGTACAATACACATACAATACCCCTTCCAATGGATTATTATAATAGATAAAGATTATTCAATATGATAACAAGATTTAACCTATTAATATATTATTATTTTTTCACACAATGGGTTATTTTGTTTAACATTATAAGAATATAAAATAATTTTACAGCAACACCTCAAGTTATATTTAATTTACAAATATTTAATAAAATATTTTTCAAGCTAGTGTATAGAAGGTAGACGTTTATAGATTCTCTAATGGTTCGGGAATTGAGAAAAAACATCATATTAGTGGATGATGTCTTTAGATACTGACTATAAAATATCCCCTATTAGCACTACATTTACATTAATCATTTTATAATAAAATCAAAAATGTAATAACTTGTATTAAAATTAATATTATCAATATTTAAAATGAATTATATTTAAAGACATATTAAATATTTATTAAAATAATCATATTGCATGTATATATCATTAAATACAGTGTAAATAATTATATAAAGATCATAACAATCAATTTTTGTGATAGTGACACCTAGAAACTCACTGCACCGACTTAACCAAAAAAACTTGAAGTATGGTTCATCTATTTACACAAACTCTAGAAAGACACCTCACCCTTAAAAGATATAAAGTATCTAGAACATGTTGATTTCATATTCAAGAATAATCAAATGAAATGATTAATGGATGATAGATTGTACCAAAACGAAAACGAAACTTAATGTCATATATTAAAAATATAAAATTTGTCTAGGAATAATATATAACTCACTTAAAACTCACCAATTTGAATAAGAAGAAACCAAATGAATTCAACCTAGGATGGATCATAGTATATGAATAACAGGTGTGGTCACCATATGGTAAGAAGAGAAGATCTTTGGAAGGGAAAATATAGATCAAATCTGTAATGGGGAGGGAGAGATGGCCATGACGCATGTTGGGAAAAATTATCCCAATGGGTTTAAAATATCATTGGGATATTGTTACATAAATACCCTGATCCCAAGGATTATTCTAAACTATTAGGATAGAACCCACTATACCAATGGTTTTTGAAAACCATTGGTATAGGGTTGTTGATATAGGTTGTCTTTTATGTAGTGTTTGACAATGGTCTCATGCTTATGATATGCCAATGACGATGATGTTCTCTCCATGATATATTGATTCATGTTATAATTTATCCTCTTACTGGGTTTTTTAGCTCACCCCTTCCATTGATGTATATCCTTAGGTAATTACTTGTACTAAGAAGAACACAAGGACATCATAGAATCTAGATAATAAGGAATTAAATATATTTATATGTTTTATTTAAAAAATGCTATGTATAATCCTAATTTTCACAAGACACTAAACCTTTGGATCTTGGTTGTGTAACAATTTTGTGTTTTTTATCATTAAAATAATGTAATAATCATGTAATAAAAAGTAGGGTCTCTATAGTTGGTATCAGAGTAAGGTTTAGATAATTTGGTAGTTAGGATTAGATAACCTTAGTCAAAACCCAGAGTATGGGACTAAGAATGTATAATTACACAAGAGGCTTTTTTAAACATAGGGACCCCACAAGATATTATTTTCGAGTTATTTTCATAAAGAAATAAATTATTTATTACTTTTTGACTTACGTTTTGTACTAACATTTTCTATTATAGAAAATGGTAGGATCCATGAGAAACTATACCCACAAACTTTTTAGGGGAAAATATAGTGGTTAATCAAATGACCTATCCAGTGCATTGGGAGGTGGAGTTAAAAATTCCATGGTGATGATTACCCATATCTCTCAGGCTATGAACAATAACCTGAAAATTGTAGAATATCCTCCTTCCCCGAAGAAGGAGAAACTATTTATCGAGTCCATTATATGAAAATAACCACTAACATCTAGTGGATATTTTCATCCGCTCATCATAGATAAGGTATCATTATACATTTATCATCTAGATATAGAGGTTGACCAATGGTTTACATTGATTAGGAACACCAATATGAAGGATACAATTGAAGAAAATAGTGGTAAGACTATAGGATATTTTTTCTTAATAATTATCTTCCCCAAACTCTTCAAAAAAATATGGAGATAGAATTAATATATCATATGTAATAGGAAGGTGAATTTTTCATAGCCTATGAAGAAAATTTTAAAATGATTTAAAATTACACTTCAGATTTTGTTATCAATAATGATAGAATAATTAATAGATTATTTGTGGGTTAAAACAACACCTTTGAAAGGATCTTTAAATTAGAGATGTGGGGAGTTATAGAGATATTTTTCGATGTGATCTCAAATTTGAGATGGAGTTTGGAGAATGTTCCCTTGGATATGGTGATAAGAAACAAATGATAGAGGTTCAAGCTGGTGGATCCCCTGAAAAATGTAGGAAGAAATATCAACCACTTACATGTAAAAATTGGGGAAAACCCTCATGGGAACTACCTAAAAGGGGTTTGAAATGCTTTAAGTGTGGGAGCTGAGGCCACCAAGCTCAATAATGTCAAGGAGAAATAAATAAGTTGACCGATACATAGGAGGAAATGATTACACCACCCATGATCAAATGATTCAACTATTTGGAGAAAGATCATTATGCAAGCTAGAGAACTAAAACTCAAGTCCTCGAAAGAAATCAATGTCATCAGTCAAAAAATCCAAATAAGAAATAGATGGTTTATTCCATCACTACAACTAAAGTAGAGAAATAAAATGAATTCATACAAGGTAAATTTTATATTCAATCAATAATGGAAAAAGAATTATTTGATTTAGGTTCTACGTATTCCATTATATCTTTCATGTTGTATATAACTATTTAATCCAATCCTTAAATCCTAGAAGTAGATATATCCATAAAAAACCTAGTGTGGAAATAATTACATCCCAAGTTTTGGACTCTTCTTATGTTGGTGTATGTGGTAATATTCTCCTAGAAAATTTTATGATACTTCCCTTGGTGGAATTCGATGCAATATAGGGGATGGATTGACTCTAGTTATATAAAGCACTCGTCAATTATTGAGAAAAGGAAATATCTTTTCATATTCTGAACCATACCATAATTCCTTACAAATGAAAGGAAGATCATGAGTCTCTTTCGGAAAACAATTCAAAGGTGTGGATGTTGATTCCCTATGAATAAGAATACCTTGATCAAATAGCTGATTTAGAGGAAGGCATCAACCTCATGGAAATGACCATTTTGAGGGAATAAAATGATGTATTTACTGAAGAGTTACATAGACTTCCCCTAGATAATGTGTTATATTTCTCAATAGAACACATACCAAAAGCTAATCTTATCTCAAAATTCCCCTACAGGATAGCCCTGAACGAATTGGAGGAGTTAAAGAAGTATCCCCAAGAGCATTTGGAAAAAGGGTTCATACGCCCTACTGCATCACCTTGGGATGAACCAATGCTCTATTTCCAAAATAAGGATAGATCAATGCTGGTTTGTATCAATTATATTGAACTCAAATAGATCAATATAAAGAATATGTTTCCTCTCCCAAGGAATGATGACATGTTCCATCAACTACAAGGATACCAGTACTTCTAAAAGGTGGGTCTTCATTTTGGATATCATCATCTAAAGGTGAATAAGGAATATATTGTGAAGAATACCTTCTATACAAGGTATGGGAACTATGAGTTTCTAGTAATACCATTTGGACTTACTAATGCCTATGTGATCTTCGTTCATT
The DNA here is from genome assembly GCA_963277665.1 of Viscum album. Lineage (NCBI taxonomy): Eukaryota > Viridiplantae > Streptophyta > Magnoliopsida > Santalales > Viscaceae > Viscum > Viscum album. The sequence continues at coordinate 1,670,902,768 of OY728146.1, read as the reverse complement.
TAATTAATAGTGTCTCTAGAAGCTGCCTTAAAAAATCGTGTTGTTTATTGAGGATTTTATTATTTACTACAATAATAAGGAGGAACATGAAGAATATTTAAGAATTGTGCTAGCGATATTAAGGAAGGATAAATTGTATACCAAGTTCAATGAGTGTTAAATCTGGACAAGGAATGTGACATTCTTGGGATAGGTGATCACAAGTGATAGAATCTATATGGAACCATCGAAAAAATAAAATTAAAGAATAGACTAAACCCTCTAGTGTCACAAAAAAGAATGAGTTTTCTTAGATTATCAGGGTACTATCGATGTTTTGTGAGAAATTTCTCCTAATTTCCTATCATGATAACTATGTTAACAAGGAAAGGGGTAAAGTATTCTGGAGAAAATATTGTGAGAAAATATTCAAGGATCTAAAGAAGAGGTTGATCACTGCACCATTACTCACATGACTAACAAGTAGAGAAATTTTTGTGATATATAGTGATGATTAAAATAAAGGTGTGTGTTGTATAATCATGCATAATTACAAATTGATAGCCTATTCCTCAAGTTAGTTGAAGAATGATGAGAATAACTACCCGACGCATGATCTGATGCTAGAAGTAGTGATTTTTTCCACGAAAATCTGGTGGCAGATCCACTATGGTGAGAAGTGAAAGATATATACCAATCCCAAGGGACTAAATTATATATTCACACAAAATAATATCAAGATACATTAAAGGAGATGGTTCAGATAATCAGGGACTATGATTACTCTTACACTATCATCATAGGGAGGAAAACATGGTATTTGTTTCTATTAATAAAAAATATCATGCTAATCTATTAATATTGTGGCTTGAGACAGACTATATATTCATAGATATGTAAAGGATGGATTTTAAAATCATGAATACATGGAATATATCATACCTTTACCAAACCATTTCACAACCATCTATCCAATAGAAAGTAAATTAGGCATAAAGGGTTGATTTGGAGCTTCAAAAGAAGGACAATGTAGTAAAGGAAGGGAAGATTAAAGAGTTCCATATCGATGATGATGGTGTGATTTAGTTTGGAATGAGGCATTGCGTGCCTTCATAACCTGGGATAAAGAAGGAACTATTGGATAATTCATATAGCTCAACTTTCTCTATCCATCCTGGGGGTACCCAGATGCATAGTGATCTTTGATAACACTTCTGGTTGGAAAATATGAAGAAGGAGATCATGGAGTATATCTAAAGGTGATAAATATGTCATCAAGTTTAAACTAGAGAAACAAAAGTCCATACCATATCCCTCACATGTGTATTGTAGATAAAGTCATCCTTCAAATATCATTATGAAAGAGGGTCAGGTGTATTGGAAAGAAAACAAAGATTAACCCAATGTACATTTTCCCCTTTGAGACCTTTGATCACATAGGAGTAATGGCCTATCAGCTTTAAATTCCACAAAATATGTCTCACATTCATGACATGTTCTATGTATCTCTCCTGATAAAGTACATACCAGATCCCTCACATGTTCTAAACTTAGAAAAGGTAGAAATGGATGACGATCTCTCTTTTGAGGAGCAGTCACTACAGATTTTGGATAAGATCGATAAGGATATACACTAAAATACAACCCACCTTGTCAAATATTTGTAGAGGAACCATAAGTATGAAGAACCAACCTAAGAATCAGAGGAGGTGATGAAAAAAAGTACCCTCACCTGTTTACGTAAAACTAAATTTTAAGGGTGAAATTCCAAAAGGGGGAAGAATGTAATGACCCAAACTTTTATCAGTGTAATTTTTGCCTTCTTATAATTATTTCATATATTATAAATTATATAAAATCACATATATACCACAATACAAAGTTTGTAAACTAATAATGAATGAAATAAGCGTATTTTTCAGAAATTAAAGATCTTATACTAATAGAATCTTAACATGCCCTTCAAAATAGTTAAATGAACCTTATGAATTGTAATTCATTCAATAAAATAGTAAATTCACCTCTGGAAGTATAAATAAAACTCAGTAACATTATGAAGGAAAACATAATATATTTATATAATGAAATAAGTAAATAAATATATTTAAAAATGATAAATTATATATTGGTATTTTTATAAGTCATAAATATTTATTTACAATTTTATAATCAGTATAATTATTTAAAAGAATATTTATTTTCATAAAATATAGACATAAAATAATATTTTGTTATATTAGGATTATAAGGTAGTTTTATGATACCATAGTTAATTTTTGAAAGTGTCATAAAATCAGTTATAATTTTAAAATTGGTATATTTAAAATAAAGGATGATTTTAATTAAAAATTAATTTCTCATAATTAGAAAATTACTTTCATAATATGGAGCTCATTTTTGAATTCTGTACATTAAAATTTTGTTTGGGTGATGTTTTTCTATTTTTAAAAAATACTTGAATTTTTGGTGAATTGTGAAATTTTATAATTTATGATAAAAGCTAAATACATGAATTATTGATTCATAGATAATTTATACCTAATGTAAGCCCAAAATATAGAACTATACTTAATTATTTTATTGTATTTATTGATTATGGTAAAACTATTCATAGTCTTGAGATAAAAATAATAAACTAATAATTAAAATAATTGGAAAAGATCCTTCTCCTCCCCTAAAATACAACTCTCTCCACCTATTTTCCTCACACCTTCCAAGCCTTCAGCCCTATAAAAATTCTACCAATATCAATTTTCAATCCCCTCTACCAAATCCTTGAGACCTGTTTTCATCAAAAGCCCAAAACCATTCCCCTATGGAGGTTCTCATGGAGGAGAAATTCAAGAGGTAAAATCATCTTTTTTTCATTTTAATTTCTTCTAATTTATTTTTCATTTCTTATTATATCCTTACATCATCAATAAAAATTTGAATTATAACTCCAGTATATTGTATAATCTTTATTTCTATCAAGTTAATGGAATATCCATAATGAAACTTCTCTCTCTCTCTCTGTTGTGATAAAAATAAAATCATTTCTCCTTATGTGTCAATTTGATAACATTGTGGATGCTTCATTTTAATTTTCCACTAATGGATTAAATAATATTGATAAAACAACTATAATGGATGTTAAATAATGTAAAATTTATTTAAAAACCCTCTTTACGTTTTGAAACTAATATACAGAATAATAAATAAAGGAACAAAACTTGTTTCTGATGTTAAAAAAACCACAAAAAAATCTAAATGATTATCACTGAAATTTTATCTAACGATTCATCCAAATACCATTTAACCAAATAATATATATAACCATTTGAAAATATTATTGATCATTAATAAAATATAATTTCAATTCTATTGATTTATACCCATTCTACATAAACTTTAATACTCATATTCAAGTGAACTAATCATGAAAACCAAGAAAATGAACACTACTGAACGATAGAACTGAAATATATAACTCATCTAAAAGACTATAATTTAACTTAGTAAAAAAATAATAAATAAAATAAATCTCTAAAAGGTTATATATTTTCTAAATGATATATTTATTTTGATTATATATGAAATTAAGGTGAATAAATAACTCATACAAAATGTAAGGGGATTTCCAAACACAACTCCATTCCTTTGGGTTTTCCCTCTTTCAATCTCTTTTCAAAATGAATGTTCAATTTATTTTCATAAAATATAATTATTTTTACTGGGATTTCATTTTCTGGATATTCACATTTCCAATATTATTTTATAACAAATTCAAATATTTTCTGAAATAACTCCTCTTTCTAAAAACACAACATTTACTTTTTCTGGTATTGTTTCTTCTTCACTCAAGATTGATGATTATTATACCAATTATGTTATTCCCTACTTAAATTAGGGAACCTAAATATTATTCATGGATTTATGTATTTTAAATGAAACCCATTCATTTCTATGGGTTATTTGATGTCCAAGATTGATATACGTTAAACATGGCATGCATGATTATGTAAATGTTATGATATGCCGGGTGCGCTCAGAATTATATAGCACATGTAAATGTCATGATATGACGACTATTCTCAGAAATATATATAACCCCAATGTGTTGGGAAATGTGATTAATCTCATGATATAAAGTGATATATGTATGAACATGATTCTAGATTTTTGTAAAATTATGTGTGGTAGTTGACCTCTAAGACATGATGTTTAATTTATATTCATTTCCACATTCGATTCTCCTATATAATGATTCTTCTAGTGATTATGATTATAAAACTATTAATATGTTTTTATGATTATAATTATTCTCACCATAGGATATATCAATCCATTTTATTATCTATCCTCTTACCGGGATTTTAGATCACCCCATTATTTGATGTATACACAAAGGTGGTTACTTATACTAAGGAAAACAGAAGAACCAATAAGAAGCTAGAGAAGAGGGAATTGAATGAATTTTTATGTTTTATTTTTTAAATTTTATGTATGGTCCTAATTTTCCCAAGACACATATCCTTTGGATTCTTGTTTTGTAACAATTTTAGGTTTTTTATCTTTAAAATGATGTAATAATCATATACAAAAAAGTAGGTTTACGATACACAAGGTTTTTGTTATTGTAATGGTGGAAGAACATGGTGTTGGTTGTGGTTATGATTTATTCATGGGATTCTATATTTGATTTTATACACAATGTTGTGGGATTTTAGGGTGGTCAGGAAAAGTTCAAAGTGGATATTTCTCAATATTTCTTATTCTATCCTGATGATTTCATAATTTCCAATGCTTAGATATTATTTACATGACCAGTTTCCAACTATATGATTTAATTGTATTTTATTCTCTATGATATCATATTTTAATTGGTAACCTAGGATATTTCCTATAACAGAAAGATTTTTATAAATTGATTATAAATTATTGAAAGAAAGGGGTAGGCTCATGATTTATACTTATAATGATGACATACTTGAGAATACAATAAATAATAAATTGTTCTATTGGAACTTGGATTAAAATATTAGAATTTTAATCATGGACAATGTAAATGGAATACTATTAATTAATAGATAATGAATTTATTAATATTGAACACGATACTTCTATGTATATATGGTATCTAGACCTTAGTAGTGGAGTTCGAGTGTCTTCTGTAAATATATCAGTAGATGAGTCTAAGGCTATGGAGTTTTAATTGTTGTGTTTGTGGATATATGTATTAAGTATGTTTTGTTTTTTCATATGAACCACACCCATATTTATAGACAAACAAAAAATTAGAGGTCCTGGTGGTGTTTAACCCAACATCCAGGTTAGTGGGGATAAAGATGAATACCTACCCCCACTTCCTGCTTTTCTCATCGGCTGTAATATCTTCTGTGGGTATGAATATTGGGGATTTCCCATACATGTTTTTCATGGGATGTGGTGGCTTGTGGTTATCACACATACTTGTTTATGGTCATGGTGGATCTTACTTCCCATTGTTATATGTGCATGGGTTGTGATGGATTTAGGTATAATTAATATACACAGGATGTAGGGGATTCCATACATACACGTGGTTATGGATTGGATAATGATTATGATGATATGGATACATTGACTAATGACAACATTAGAAGTCTGTACCTTTGGGGACAGATGTAGGTCAGGATGAGGAATAAATCACATTAGGGATGACTTGATTTATGGGTGCAATGGGATATATGATGTGTGAAATTGGACATAAGAGCGGTAAACCAATCAGAAATTGGTTTCAGTTTACTCATATATATATATATATATATATATTATAAATATTTTTCTTATACTTATATGAATTATTTTGTGACTGATACATGGTAAAGAGGGGAAAAGAAGAGTAAACCTATTTGGGTGATGTGTTAATTTCATTTGTTTAGTCACTAAGCTGTAATATGCTTCTTTCACATTTTTTGTGAAAGGTTTAATGGTTTATCATGCTTATTATATATTTTATACTAACCCTATGTATGTATAAACTATTTATCAGGTCCGGAATACTTTTTTGGTGATCAATATAAGAATTACTAGTTTATGGATTTGTTTAGGATTTATTGGAGATTCATGGTCACTATAAAGGATCTAATTTAGTTTTTTGGGTTGTTTTAGTTGTATACCATTACATTCATATAGCATGACTACTTATTAATTTATCATTAGTTGCATTTTTGTGGTTATTCCCATATTATCTATTACTTCTCAAAATATTTATGATGTGGATTCCTCCCATTTGTGTGTTTATATACCATCAATGCTAATTTCCAACTCATGGTGTATTTGAGGTATACTTGAGAAATCATTATATCTCTTTTTTCATTACCAACCTAGGAGGAATACCTTTAGTGGGATGTGGTTGTGACATGATTTTATCTAATCATTATATTCAGTAATGGACAGAGTGTGGGTAATGGATGAAAGACCATATATTGATAAGTTCACGAGTGTAATGAGATCGGTCATTAGATGATCATGATGGAATTTTGATTTTACTGATAATTCAAATTTCTTTATATCTAGTTCTAAAAATTATAATGTATTTGGGTTTCAAGAGATATTTTGGGTGGATTCCATATATTGGGACTATGATTTGGGTAAAATTAACATGAGATAATAGTGTGGAAGATTGGTCGTGTGCTGATAAATTGGGTGTGAGAATGAAAACAGATTTAGGTGGTCGATGATTCAACCGTAGAATAACACCAATCGTAAGTTTTGAGTTTCCATGTGTGTATTTGAATGATCTTTGGATTCCATTAAGGATAAAAGAATTTTGATCGGGTGATGAGGTTGTGTGTCAGTGGGTGCAGCTGAGTGTTTTTTTAGAATTGTCTAACATGTAATGATTGAACAATATTTTAACACATGATTGGGTGTAGTGATATGGGATCTATACTAATAGGGATATTTCACTATTACAGATTCCTTTTTGGTAGGTGATTCTAATGGTGGGAAGCACTGTGTCTTAGAATCATTCATTATGAGTTGAGTCTTATTGCAAAGAGCATCCGAAGATCAGGGATAAATGTAATGGAAACATCCTGGTGTCTCGATTTATATGGGAATAAGTAAGTTCTAAATTAGTTTTTAAGGGAAGATGATGAGTGATGTAACAATTTTTAAGGAATAGTGTGCCTCCTGTTTAGAATTACATTGTGGGAAATCATTCTGTGTTTTAGTGAAGAATGTGATAAGATGTATTTGACTCGATGACTGGGATGGGTTATGACTAATGGTGGAAAGGATGATGATACTTCTAAAGGATGATAAGTTCTATAGTGGGGAGTTTTACCAACTCTTTTATTGGTAGTGTTTTTAGAGGAAACTAAAAAATTTATTGTTAGTGAGAGGTTTTATTTGATAACTGAAGGTTGAATTAATATTTCAAGAGTCTTTACCCTTCCAGGATATGTTTTTGGACTTCTGTAAATGTCTATGAGGTGTTTTGGGCTCTAAAGGGAGGTAAGAAATGAGTTCTGTGCTAGAAAGGTATGTCGAGAAACTAGAGGCCACCATGGAATATACTTTTCTCTTCTTCCCCTTATCTAACATTTTTGGCCAACCATGGGTATCTCAACACTATATAGACCCACATGGTGTGTAATCTTTGTTTAGTGAAACAACATTAAGGGATGTAGATTGACATGGTGGTTGACATTTCTCCCTTACTAGGAGGGGTTCATGAACATGCCTCTACACTATAACTTATAGAAATAGGGTGTTTTATAGGGTGTAAAACTCTGAAGGATATCCTATATAAAATAGAAAGTGAGGGGGTGTCCATGTGGCCATAAGGATAGGCATATCAAGTTCTCGAGGGAGTTGGATGGAGTGTACAGTGGCTTATCACAATCAATGGTGAATGTTAGGGTTCACTGCACATTTACTGTATTTTTAGTGAAGTTTCACTTTTCTCTATTAATTATTTTTTCCTTTTCCCCCTTTATTATTCCTCTATTTTGTCCAATGAACTAAGGGAGATCTTGGAATTTTCTTCCTTAAATCCACTTTGATTAAGGGTGTGTTACAGATTCAATTTATTTATTTATTTGATGTAAAATCAAATCTTCCATTCAGTATTTTCCTTTATCTTCCTCTAGATTCTCCTTTTTTTTAAGTGACCTAGTTAATGGATTGATAATTATTTCCACCATATCATGGGGTATATAATTAAATATGATGGGTTTTTTCATGAGATGGATGGACAAAGACCCTTGATGGTGATCACATTCTGTACTAGACCACTTTTTCATAGGTATATATCCCTTTGAATTTAATTGTGTTTTTTAGTTTAATTTTGAGATATTGGAGGTTCATTGGGGTTTTTATGTTGTGTGTTTTTTCCAAAATGGTGTTAGAAGAATGATATGAATCTTTTTTAAGTGGTTAGTTATCTATATAGTGAAATTAGGAAACATTGTGAGTTCTTCATCGGTTTTTTGAAGCAATTTAAATATAAAATTTCTTTTTAGTTCTTAATTAATTATAATTTGATTGTAATTAATGAATTTGTGAATTTTATCATGACATAGGTAATCTTCTGAATTAGCTATGACCATTTAGTCTTAATTATCTATGAAGATAGTTTTTGGGTTGATCTTAAAATTTAATAACTCTATGGTTATAGTAGGTGTTCCTTTGAGTATGCCCCCATGGTATTTATATATATATATATATATATATATGGAACCTGATATGTGTGGACTTTACATTGTTGATGATTTTCCATTTTTATCAAATAAATTATTTAATTTAAATTTAATTTCAATGAATGAATTTAACAAAGTACTAGGTCCATGAGGGACTTTATGCACTATCTTGATAGCTCTACCAGCAATGGTTGAGTCCATGATTATAATTTTATACCTTAATATAAACATACCCTTGTGGGTGATGCATTAAGAAATTAAATTAACCTATAGTCCCTCAGTGTAGGTTCCCTTGGATTCATAATGAGAAGCCCATGTATGTCATGAAAAACTATAAGATGCCATAGAACATTAGACTAGCTGAGGGGAGTAGGGAGAAAGAGATCCTCCACCTTAGAGAGTTGATTACCTATGTTGGTATAACCTATGAAGATACAGATTTGGTAGGGTGTGGGGAATGACCTAGGATGATTTTGGGAAGGGAATAGTATTAAGGCCATTTATATCGACCTAAAATTTATTCACCCATAAATGTATTTTAAAAAAAGAATTAATTTTCTTTCACACATTAAGATCATTTTAATTTTATAATTTTAGATAATTATGTCACTAATAATATATACCAATAGTATAAATTAAATGTTAGATACTTCTTATTAATATCTTTTTTCCACAATTAAAAAGTTTTAAAACGAATCATTTTATATTTTCATGAAATGTTTTTATGATTTTTATATTAACATCATTATTGTTCCCATTTATCATTAAACTCTTGGACACATATTATTAAAAACATGATATGAGGACAAAAAACACAATAATTGAAATATAAAAATAAATATAGAAACAAATTATTCAATTTTAAAACCATGAGATCATAAAAGAGAATTTTCCTTTAACATAATAAAATTGGAGATCAAATAATCAATTAATTTCACAAAAAATCTGATGTACTACCCATAGTTTATCCTAAAGAAAAAATATAATAAATTTTAATGGAAAATAATAATCATGGGGTTTTCATATAAAACATGAGAACCATTTAAAAATGTTTTCTTAAAAACAGACCTTTTTACCCTGAAAAGGCTTAATCATTCCTTTCAAACAAAATATCATTTTCTTATCTTGAGAAATAAAATTATTTCCATAAAAAATATTTAGAAATCATATAAAATTCATGTAGGTTCCTTGGGAAATCATATTCATAGAACCTTTATAAGTGGAATAACCTACACGATCAACTTCTAATATAATTATCGAAGGAAAATAATCATTACCCAATGCATTATAGACCTATATCGGGATTACCTACAATTATAACCAGTGTCCAAGAAAAATAACATACGTAAAACACATAAAATATTTCATTTTCATCATCAAAACCATAAAAATATTTTTTATTATCCCATAAATAAAACATTTTTAAATACTAGAATATACTTTTTTATAAAACACCATTTTCAAAACTAAAATACACATAATAAAGGGTAGGTGGGTCGTTATTTAAAGAAAAAAAGGAACTTTATAAACGAATCCAAACATAAAATAATATTTATGAAAATTGTAAAATAAATTGATGTATTATACAATAAAATATAACATTCCTCTTGAATTTTTCAAATAAAGTCAAAATTTTATTTATAAAATATGTTAAAAATTTCCTTTAATTTTTTTTGAAATAAATTAAAAATATAAATCAATTATCCTTTATAATTTATTTATTAACATATATATATTTTTAAAAAATAATATTAAGAATTAGAACAAGGAATAAAAAATTTATAAAGTACACCATTAAAACATTTGAAATGTGGTTTTTAAGGTACAGTAACCCTTACCACTTTTGTAACTTTTTAAACAAAACAATATTGAAAAATAAAAATTGAATTGGTATTTAAAATATATTTTTTTAATAAAATAATTATAAAGTATACTTGAAAATATTTCATACATCAGAAAATAAAAAAAATATTTTTTTAAAATGGCACAAGTCTCAACAAAAGGAAAATTTAGATGAGAGATCCCTTACCTTGTGTTAGAATTTTCAAAAGAAGTTTGTTTTGTGGAAAATATTTTGGAATAGTGTTTGGTGTATTTAGGTTTGCATATGTTCATGGGGAAAGATAAGGTTGGTAGTGCCTCCATCACGGTTGGATATATTATGGTCATACAGTAGCTCTGTTAATAGTAGCACCAAGATTGAGTTAATGGTTGTGTGTATGTAATTGGGTGTGTGTGTCTGATCTGGGTAGGATTATTCCAAATGTAAATGGATAGAATAATATTGTTTATTATTTTATCACTTAGTTTTCCTTTTAACTTTTTATAAATTATTTCTCTATTTTCTAAACATTTTATATAAATTGTGTTAACTATCTTTTTCAAGTGGAGATTGTTTGGAAGTATTTTGGTAATGCCATCTGAGTTTATATTCACCCCATTATTTGGAAAATTGGTGAATTTTTATATTTCATATACCGAAAAAAAGGAAAGTAAAGGGTATCATACTTCTCCTCTAACACATCTTGATATTGGGGGCATGGAATGTGGATTTGGACATGGGAGCCTATCGAGAGTTCTTGGATTCATGGTTCTTAAGGTCTTGAGGTCTTATTTTCTTTTATATTAGTATTTATTGTTTCCATTGTAGCATTTTTTTTTAATATTGGCTTAATTTTTTTGTTGTATTACTTTTATTCAATAATTAAGTAATTTTTTGGATGGTATAAATTTTCATGCCTGGGTTTTTTATCTTTTAATAGAATATCATCCCCCCAAAGGATTTTTGAATACCTTTGAATTATTTATTAGCCTTTGGTGTATTGGGGATGTAACATAAGGTTAGTATAACCTCTTCCTCATTCCAAACTAATGGATGAGGGGTGGAATGCTTCCACCATTAGAGATGTTATATTTATCCAATAATAAAAAATACATATAAAAAATAAGAGAATAGTTTTGGTGGCCGATAATGAAGATTAAAGATATGGAGTTTATCTTGAGATGCCTCACCTATTAGCAGGTCAAGGTGGAGTACCAACAACTACAAGGTATATTTTATTCTTTATCTATTCTCATGTGGAAATGGGAGTATATAACCATGTATTTTATAATAGGTCTACAAAAAATGGTTATGAAACATGATGATATATGGGTGATTGTATATCGACCCCCAAACTAGGGTCACTTAATCCCTATTTGTGAATCCAATTAGTTGGAAAAATTATACAAACTCCAGATTTAGGAAGTTGTAAATATTCAAGGTTACCTAGTTTCGATTATTTCTTACTTTTACCCCATGTTCAGATCTTGTTTTTGAATGTCCTTTCATCAAACCATTTGAGACCAATTGATCATGACTTTATCTTGTCATCCTTAAATGGATGTAAAATCAAAATAGATGATCTAAACAATGGATGATATGCTAGGATCATGGGAAATGGATTTTGGAGCCTTGTGGTAGGAGAACTTAACATTATTAGAGTTATCATACATTAACATTTATCAAGAGTTTATACATATAACTCATTTCAAAAAAATTATATAGTCATACTTATCATTATTTACTTTTTTAGGTGGAAATACTTGAGACTTCACTTATCATAACTAGAATACATCATCATGTAATAAAAAAATTAGATAATTATAAATAGAATGGAGACAAATCAAATTCATCAAAAATATTCGGCATGTCAGCATCAATGACCATTATCGTTTGGGGTGGATAATCATATTTTCTTGAAAATATATATGAGGATAAGGAATGATTTTTTTGTTAAGAACAGAAGGTTATATCCTTGGTACATTGGCCCTTTATAGATTCTTCAGTGAGTGGTTCATGTGAAATATTAGTCATCTTTACTATCAAAGATCAAATGTAATATTGGTCCATGTTTCAGTATGTATTGTGGGTAAGAAATAGAATATATTGAATGATAAAATCTTTATTTTAGTGTGGGTTTTATGGAAACATGGTTAGAATCAGTAAGATATGTGGGAGTAGGAAAAGGAAATGCATGACTAATATCCTGATCCCTTTTAGAAGAATTCAAATTTTATACTTTTAAGGACTAAAAGACCAATGGTGTGGAGAATGTAACACCCACAATTATAGGTAATTTACCGTTGTTTATTTTTTTTAAATTTTATATAATTATTATGTTATGTTTTCAGAGTTCTTAGTGGATTTTCAATATGTTTCGGAAAGGGTTTTGAATTTTGTGTTAAGGTCATGCCATAGAGCATGGGATGTGGTGTAGCCCTTGGTTTGCTGCACTGTGGAAGACTCTACCACATCATAGGGTATTAGGAGGAATAATACAAAGCCAATTCTAATTTATTTAGCATTCTACTATGAATCATGTTTATTTTGTGGGGATGTTGGGTGTCGTAACATGGAATAGATAATTGTGAAGTAGTTATTTTAGGGGAAAAATTTAGTGGTTATTCTATTTATAGCACTCGATTATTGTACGGGGAAGGTTGTAGTACAGAATTCCTTTAAAAATGGGATATTATGTCATTGTTGTATCACTATTTTCATATCCCCTTTCAACAAACATATGATCTATGGTATAGTTTGCGTTGTATTTATCAGATGGGTTTGACTAGGAAAACAGTGCAATAACCCAGATAGACTACACCCTGATCTATGGGGACTTTTCCATGGTCCTTTGGCTTCACCATGGTTTACTAGTTCTCATCCGGTATCAATTTTTCTTTTAATTTAGATTAAAATCCCCCATACCCTAATTAATATTTTAATTCAGTTGTATCTCAAAAATCACTCTCTCCATAGGCTTCAGTATGAATTCACTTTGGTTCAAAAGTAACATTCAGACAAATCAAACTGTGTTTTAAATCGGGAATGATTGGAAAAATATTGTGAACCTAAATCTATAATATTCAGGATCTTTTCTTCATTTTTGTTAATCGCTAATAGGGAGGTGGATTCTCTATTATATCCACTATTCTATAACTTTAAAAATTTGTGTTCTTAAATGTTTTTTTTGTTTTTATATGATCTATTTTTGGTGAATTCATTAAAAACCATCTTCAGTTGTGTTTTGTAAATTTTTTAAAATTTCATAGACCTTAAAAAAACTCTTTTCATATGATTATAAGATGTTTATTTTATAATTATGAAATGTTTTTGATGAAAGAAGCATATTTGATTAAATGTTTTCAAAGGAATATTACCTCCATTAATGGTAGCACCAAGATTAAGTGTATGGTTGTGTGTATATGAATGGGGGTGTATTTGTGTGTGAGACAAGAATGATTATGAAAAATTGTAAATATATGGTACTGGATTTTTTATGGTTTTATCACTCAATTTTCACTTATATCTTTATATAAAAAATTTCAAATTTTATTAAAAAATTTATATAAGTTATGCTAATAGATTTTTACCTAGTGAAAAGTGTTGGGAAGCCTTTGGTGAATTCGTACATATTTTATACTTACCCCCTACTTAGGAACATTTTTCTGTTTCCATATGTTATACACTAAGACTCATGAGAGGGGAAGATATCGTATTTATCTAGTGATGCATCTTGATACCATAGATATGGAATGTAAAGTTGGATATGGGAGCTATTTAGACTTATTAGATTCATGCTTCTTGGTGTCATGAGGTATTGTTTTTTTGGATTATTATCTCTCTTTTTTGTTGTCACTCTGATATTGATGTACTGTTGTTATCATTTTTGGGTTGTATTACTTCTATTAATTCATCACGTAGTGGTTTAGATGTTTTAATTTTTCAAATTTGGGTCTTTTATATTTTAAGTAAAAACCATCTCCCATTTGTTTGAATCCCTTGGCATTTATTTACAACCTTTGGTATCTTATGGGTGTCACCTAAGTTAGTAACAACTCCACCTCTTTCCAAGCCAATGGCTGAGGGATGGGATGATATACAGACATTATTTATATAGAATATAATAAAATTTTCTCAATAATATTATTTCTTGAGAACAATTTACATGTTTAATACCTTATCATTAAACTGTTTATTTTATTTACTATAATGAAATATTTATTTAATTAATCAGTTAAATCTATTTCGAGTGTTTTGAGGATATTCAGTTCATAATTCCAAAACAAATTTGGTATTTTTAACATGGTGAAAGAGGTAATTATTCCACCATATAAATAATATTAACCATGAAATAAAAATCATTTTTATAAATTAATTATACTTTTAAAACCGTTCATGAAATATGGTTACAAAAAAATTAATTACCTTACTATCATGGAGACGGTAGGTCGTATGTATGCCTGATTAACATTTCTGTTTTTCAATGAACATGAGGGAAATAAGGTAAGTTATATTTTACAATTATATAATTAAAATAAAAAATTTTATTTAAATATACTTCCCATTCATGTGAAACATTGATGAAAAATGAATCACATTGGTTCTTGTAGTTGGTAATCCACATATACATGTGAACGACATTTTCATTTATCAATTGATATAAAGGTGATAAAGAGATCATATATCATATTTTAATATGATAATAATTTTATTAATATATATATATATATATATTAAATATGTCATTATAACCATCCATGAGTGGTGGTGATGGAAAACTAATAACATCAGTTCATGAGATGGTAGTTTGTTGTACACATGAATGATTCTTTCATTTCCCATTTGATGAAAAATAAGATCGATATAGGTTATTATATAAATAAATTACATCTCTATATATCATAGATAAGTATGTTATTATATCACAATCTTCATAATAGTTTTGAATAAGATATAAGAAGAACTAAAACTAAAACTTTATGTTAAATGCTATATCACTTCAACAAAAAACCTTCTTTTCTTTGAACCTTAATCCCTCTATGTTGGTATTCTACCCTAAATAAAAACTCTAGGTGTGGGGAGAAATGTTATAAATGTACTCATAATGGTATTTATTAAACCAAAATTATTTTTAAGTGTGGAGAGGATAGAAGAATAGGTGTCCTTTCATAAGTGGGGGATTGGACATGCATAAAAATTTTAAAAATATTAAAAGAACCTAATGTATTAACCATAAAATTGATTAAAACTACATTAATTGGATTATTCAAAAATTAAGTAACCTATTAATAATTTTAATTCATTTTAAAATATAATTTAACTTTTAAAATTCTTGAAATTAAAATAAAATTTTCAATAAAAATCAATACATTCACTATTCATTTGAAAAATTAAACGTTACTAAAAATTCTAAAAAATTCACTCTAAGATAATTTTAACATAGAAATTTAAAAAATTGAGTTTATTTTATTAATTTCAAATTATAAAATTATAAAATTAATATTCTAAATAAATCCATATAAAATATATAAATGAAATTAGTAAAAATAAATCTATTTCCTTTTTTATTGAAAAATTACTTACTATTATTATAGTGAATATAAATATATAAAATATAATTCATGAATATTAGTAAGGAATAAAAAATTACTATTAAAATTACATTATTTTTTATATATTAGTTCCCACTTTAAGAAATTTTTTTCTCATTATTATATCTTATTCCTGGTAGATTGTGCTTAAAACATTTTCAAAATCAATTCCAATGAGTGCATGATAAACCATATCACATGAAATGAAAAAAATAAATTTTTAAAAAATAAATTTTTTTAAATCCCAATTCATAAAAATGGATAATAAAACATCATTTTGAAATTTGGAAATGAAAAATTTGAAGGTCACAAAGAATAACATATAAATGTGTTTCATGATAAAGAAAACATTGGTAGAAAGTGAAAATATAGTCATAGTGGTGAAATATAACGTGTGAGGAATAATATAGAGTGATAGGGAATATGGTAATGATAAATTTAATAAAAACAAAACTATAAATCATTAGTGGATAAATAATACTATTTATTTATTAGAAACAAAGAAAAAAGCATATCATTTTTACTTAAATATCCTTCTCCAAGAGTTGTGGGATTATTTTTCTATTAAGATAAAGACCATGTTAAAATATACAAATATGATTTACTTCCATTTCATAACAATAATTTCATAATTTGGTTGTTCCTAAATCAATTCCCACTTCTATCTCATCTATTATTCCAAGAAATGAATAGTGAAGACGAATTTTTCTTACTTGAAGCCCTAAATTTTTTTTTAGTGGATCAAAAGATCCAAAAAATGATAACAAGTTATTCCTCCTATATTTAGACATTATCCAAAACTAAAATGGGAATAAAAATATAGATGATATAAAATCCTAATAAATACTACATCAATCCTAAAATCATTATTAATAACACCCAAAGTTATAGTTTAAAAATTCCATAAAAACAAACATTGAAAATCTTCTAAATTTGATTAAACAAGATTGAAACTCAAATGTTATAATTATTTGATCTCATATTATTCCCTGGTAAACATAATAATTATCTCCAAAATATTCTAATATATTTCAAAAAATAATATAAATCATCATAAAGCCATAATAAAATCATATATTCTTCCAAAATAAAAATAAACTCTTATTCCTTAGAAAACCCATTTTATCCGTAAGTGTATTCATTAATTTGGTGATTGAATGTAGGTGGTGAAATTTAGGTGTTATCCTCATCAATAAAAGGATACGAACTAAGCCAAGAAAATGTTTCCCCCCACATATTCTGAGATATATTGTTTTTCATTAAAACAGAGCCTCTTAAAGATTATATTATTTCCAAGAAACTAAGAGATCTTTGACCCTCCTTGACATTGTGAAGTAGGTATTTCTTTGAAACTTCTTGGTTTCAAAAAGAAAATTCGTAGGATGTTTCACTTGTGTAAGACACACTCAGACCCCTTCACGAAGAACATGTTCTGCAATGTAGTTACTTTTACTAAGAATTAACATGACCACCTGATATGTGATTAATTCACTCCAGAATTTAAAAAATTGATTTAGATACCTCACTTGAGTTAATCATACACTCTTCCCTTCTTGGAGATCATATCTGCAGACCAGTGACTTCAGAAAACCATAACACTATATTGCATGAATACATTATCCCGCATACAAAACATTATGGGAAAAATAAATTTATATTACTTCTGTGTAAACACCCAAAGAAAGTATTTTAAGAGTTTTATGAAGGCCTTATGTCTTACACAAAGTAAGAAGTATATGCGCACTAAAACTATGTGTGAACATTAGTTTTGTACTAAGATAATAAAGAGTGTAATTTACATAAAATAGTGAACATAAAAAATAAAGTTTGTGAATATTTATTTCTATGTAGTGATAAAGTGTATAGTGTGTGCACACATCAATTGATATGTAAATGCATCTGAACATGAAGGATTAATGAAAAAAGTGTGTTTACTTTCATGAAGAATAATAATAATAAAAATATAAATAAAATAAAAATATCATGCATGCATATGTAAACCCATATGCACATGAGAACATAAATTCATAAGCTCTTGAAGAAATTTTATGGTACAAAAGTTTTAGAATAACAACAGAGGTTTTTATAAATTCATAACATGGTATGTTTAGTGTGATGAAATTTTTTTCCAAAGTATTCAATTTCACCATGAAAAAATTATAGACTAAATTATTGATATTGTGTATCGAAGAAAATTAATATGACACTACTGCACAATTGCATATTATTTTGTGTCCAAGAAGAATATAATGGCCATTCTATACTGAGTTGATTATTATTCAAGATAAATAAATTATGACTATGCTAAGTTGAGATGATATTTTATTGACTCAATAATAAAAATGGATTTTTGTTATTCTAGAAAGATTGGGATTAGGGGATTTAGTGATAACTGCTATGCACTGAAGAAGAAAGAGATAAAGACACTGATATACACTATTTTATATTACTATTTGTCAAATATTAGAGGCATACGATGAAGTTACTAAAGAATATATATCTATTTATTATCATTTGGGTTCATGATATTTCTTCTTATCAAGTCACAACCTATTAATATCACTATAAATGATATAATTAGAAGAAAATTCAGCATAATATTTTCTTATATGGATAAGAAGAAGGGTTTCTTGGTCTCTATTGTGCAAGTAAACAAAGTAAAGAATAGGTTTTTGTAAGAAATAAGCAACACTATGACATTGAACTGTAGTCTCAATAGGTGGAATAATTTCCTGGTTTTACAAAAACCATATCAATAATATGGATACTATCTTCATAGGTAGTATAAATATCAATCAATGTGTTGTATAACATGCACTATCAATTGACTATACTATATTTCATGTGAAGGGATATTTCCTAATTGAAAAAACCTCATTCAAATTATTTCATTCTGGTTGTTTTATCATTTTATTATTGTCATATCAGGCCAAGGTCTAGCTACTATTATTGAGTAGTGAACCTTGTTAAAACATCGTGGGATATTATTTACTAATTTAATATGCATTAATGCGATAGGGAAAATAGAATATGAAAATAAATATCCAAACATGTCAAATCGGTAAAAGGAAAAACGTAAAAAAAATTCCACAACATCGATACCCCCTTCTCAGTGTCAGGAATGTGGAAAACCAGTCCTTTAATTTGGTATTTTAGTAGGTTCACCTCTATTGGGTTCTATACAACGAAAATATTCTCCTCTAAAGATTTTAGTTTTTTTTAATTTAACAATGAAGTGTAGTTTTTGTTAAGATTTTGTTATCTATGAGTAGAATTCTATATATTCCAATACCATGATGAACATGGAAAATAAATATAATAGAAATTTTATGAAGAAGTCCCTCTTATCTAATGAAAAGTATGTATCTGTTTCCCAATGCCTTAGAAACAATTAACTCTTATCATTATTGGAAAGTAAAGAGATTGTGAGTCAAGGATCCAATAATGAGAAAGATAAACTCTCTACCTCTAGTGATTATGATGTATGTCTTAGTAAATTTATAAACTATCCTCAAGATGAATATGTTAGTAAAAGTGGTGATGATGATTAATCTACAACTTATTAATAAATATATGTTGGTATATTAAGAGATATCCTCTATTGTGTCCCAATAAAAATTGTCTCCCTTGTTTTTGGAATCTTTAAATTTAGGCTAGAAGAGATCATCAAGCATGAAGAATAATATTATAATATAAAGAAGTTCTTGTAATAAAAAAATTAAAATGTTTAAATCTATCCAGAAATGTTGGAAACTTTCAATCAACATAGTGGAAATATGAAATAAGATCCTCAAAATTACAAAAAATAAGTTGAATAAAAGGATGAATTTAATTAGAATATAGAATAAAATATCCATGTACTTGAATAAAAATTAAATAATACCATAGATTTAAAGAGATTAAAATTGGAATTACAATCTAGGAGTATTAGTGAAATTGACTATTTTATTCAAAACAATGTTTGGATACATGAAGATGAATTTAAAAGAATAAATAAGGCCTGCGTAGAGAAGATAATTATGATTTAAGATCATAAAATTATATTCCATGTGAAATATATATAATTGTAAGCTCATTTGAATATTCTTGAGAGGATGAATTTTGAAACTTAACAAAATAAGTGAACAATTATTGATGATAATCAATGATCATTGGAGGATTATATAGTCAAAAAACCTCTAACATATGATAAGAATATCATGAAATATTTTGATGATCTACCTATAGTGGTTTTGAAGAAAATGTTCTCACACAAATAGTCCTTTACTAATGTTTCTAAATATGTTCCCAAAAACATTACAGGATTGAAATAAAATTAAGAAAATGTATTGATGAAGATAGAAGATAAGAAGCCTAACACCATGACTAAGATGGAGAAGAAAAATAATTTCAAAGTTGGTTCCTAAAATAGAGCACTAAAAAACATGAAGAATACCCAAAAACCTTATACATAAGATATAACTAGATCACGTTTTGTAGGTTAATGTTGATGTAACAACAGATTTAAAAAACTTTCGTCGTATTGTTGGTATAATTTTCAAAATTAAAGAGTATAAAGAAAGCCCATCGAAAGGGGGATCAACCCATAGAATAAGAAGAAACATCCATAGGCACAAAATAATATTTAAAATAAAAACATATTTGAAAATATTAATAAAATATATGATTTATATGATGAAAGTGATCACAAGTTTGGTACATGGTCATTGTAATATGTATCCAAAGTTGAGAAGAAAATAAGAACATAAAATCTGGATAAGAAAGAAGAACCTACCTTGGGAAGAAATAAAATGAATGTCCCAAACAAAAATTCTCCCTAGAATATTCCAATAAAGAAATAAAAAAATAAATTGGATTCCAAATCCAAGAATTTAATGAAAAGTGAATCATCCAAAATAACTACAAATTAGGATGTCACTAAGAAGAAGCCTTTTAGAAGATCCAAACATTCTTCAATTTTTACTAATGATATATTAGTTATACGGTAAAAATATTTGAAATGATTGATAAAAATGAAAGATTCAAAATCCAAGGCTACTGAAAAAGGAAATGAAAATTTTCCACATAATTATAAAGAATCTTTGACTACAAGTTGCAACATGGCTGGAAATACTGCTAGAAATTACTTGTAAATTATCCCATCATAATAATATTTCTTTAAGATTGCATCAAGAGATAAGATTTCATTAAATTATATTAAATAAATAAGTTTCAAACACAAATACATTGAATATTTTATAATATCTACAATACCTCAATTATAATTGATGATCAGGTGTCCTTGTGTAAAGATTTAATCAAATGGATAAATTTGGTTGAGAAAAACATCCCAACCTTTCAATTCAATTTGATAAATCAAGGAGTATCCAAATTATTCCCCTAAACCATTGTGTATTTTATTTTTTCTTATAACAAAATGAATATAATTTTAAGCATGTTCTTAGAGAAAAACCTAATATTAAGTGAGTGCTGTCAATTATTCATAGTAAAGATGAAGAAGTAACCATCCTTGAATGATTTTTAAATTGATATTCAAATAATAATTTTATAGAGGATAATCTTTTATAATGTTAAACAATGTTATTTTGAATTATGGACACCCAAGATAAAGTTGTTGTCATATTGTCTTGATCTTTTTTTGGAATCCTAAAGAACAAATTTTTAAGAAGATCACCCTTAGTGAAGTTGTGAAAGGTTTCCAATATAGATTTCCATAAGTTGAAGATGCATTTTTGTTTAGTATTTAAATTGGACCCCCATGAAAATAATTCTTGAAGAGATGCATCATTATGAATATATTGATAAGTGTTTCCATTGAGTGGGATAGAAATGAATAAAAAAGGAGAAGTTATTAGAAGAATTGTTTCAATTGGTATAAAAACATGATTATTCTACAAATTTCTTGAAGATAATTTCATTGGAAAACATATGTATTTATTAACCTATAATCCTTGGTTACTCAAAATAATGACCATTTTAAAAATGGTGTATTTTAATTAATCAATGACATAAGAAGTATGGATGTTCCCCAAGGTATCATAACCTACCTATTGCACTTTAATTTTTTTATCTATTTAATGAAGTGAGTGAAAGAGTTTTATTTTTATTTTTCTTAAAAAGATTCATCTCACATTTTGTATCTTAAACCACAAATGAAATTGAGTAACCCTTGAAGTAAGGTATAATAGTTCTCATTTCGTAATATTTTAATAATAGTTGTTAGTGGAAATTTTTTTATTCTAAATCAAATATTCCTATTTTCTACAGTGAGCATGGATCCAGTAAAAATAGTGTGAAATGATAGATGCCACATTTATTAATTATGAATTGATCCAATTTTTCAATGAACCTTATATTTCATTATAATAAGGGGGGGGAAAGTGATATGAAAGTAAAGAGTATAGAGAAGATAATAATTCAATAAATTTAATAAAAAAATATCATTTTTCATGATGAAGTGAAGATGGATTAAGATGAGGGAGGTTTGGAATGTTGGTAGTGAGTATTATGGCATGAAATTGAATAAGAATATAACTTTTTTGATGGTTTTACTCAAAAAATTAGGCCAATAATTTTACATCTAGACAAAGAGATCTTCTACCATATTTGTGGTACCTAAGGGGTGAACCGCATGGGAAGACCTCAACTAGTCCAGCCATCCATGATGGTAGAGGTGGGAAATCATAGTACTCCGGAATTGCATGAGGGACCGGGTACATGGCACGTGTAGAGAAATGATATGTTCCCATATAGGTTGGGCCTGAGGTCCACAGGAAAGCCTGTGGGCCATGAGTGTCATGGCACCTATGGATGTGACGTGCAGTGAATCTGAGTGCCAACCCCTATGTCAGATAAAAGAAACAATGGTCCGATTTGACTTATAAATCAATGGGAATCCACTATAGGATTTTGATCTTGGACATGCGCAGTGCACTTATTATTCATCCATTTAAAATGATATAGATTAAAAAATTTCCACCTAATATAATATGTCTACACCATTTGATCTCTCACGTTCATCTTCTTAAATAAAAAACTCATATTTTTAATTTTTCCTTTATCTTATTCCTCTTCTCAATGACACTAATGTTTTATCCTAGAAGATGGTTGAACCACCATCAGTTGAACATAAGGATTCCATGACAATTATGAGGTCTAAATGTTGATATTAACATGTTCAAAAGAATCCTAAAACATCATTTTCATGATTTTTATAAAGATAATTTTTCAAAACTGAAAATTAAGTTGCAGGAGGCCACTCAAATAGCGGATCATCATGGATGGACTTAAATCCTTCATAAAATTGGTTTTTATGTGTTAATGATTGCATGAATGTGATACAATCACTAAAAAACATAAGGATAATCGAGAAAAAGATATTCTAGGGTTTTCAGCATCACTAGAACCATGTTTGAATATTTTAAAGATGATATCATATTCTTATTTAATTGGTCTTCGCACGGAGTATTTTTTGGGGATTAATTCAGTGAGTGAACATAAGGTGGTGAAAACAATGTTTGATCCTCATTTATTAAATAAGATGCACCAAGATAAGAATATGTCTCAACTTGTATATTCTAAGATCTCTTAGTTTTAAATAAAACAATTCCTCTTTGACCTTCTAATTTCATCATGAAAAAGTGATATTATTAAGCCTCATTGGCATCATGGAGTGGGGAGTTCCATGTACCTTATTAGTTTCACTAAGATGATCCAAATCACATTCAAATTGTGTTATACACAGGTGAATTCCTTTTAAAAAACTATGTTTTGTAAAGTAGTTTGTTTCCCAAATAAGTATTTTAGCCTCTTGATATATGACTCACGCACTCAAGGTTTTTGTGAAGATATTGAGATTTCATACAAGGGTTAATCATACACTCATACCTCTGTAAATATTAGATGTGGAAACCATTGATTGGTGAAATCCATCACACTATGTTTCATAGAAGATATTATCCCAATTAAAAAACCTTACGTGGAAAATAAACTTGTACTTCTATCTTGTAAACACATAAATAAAAAATTATATGATTATCATGAAGGTCTTATGAGTTGTGTGATGGAAGATTAGGTGCAAGATAAACACATGTTTTACATGTCCTTTGTGCGAAAATAAAATATGGATGAATTTACACAAAACAATGAACACAAAAAATACAGTGTGTACATATTTCTATGCGTGTGAAGAAAAATTGTACCATATGCATGATTTCACTGATATGTGAATGCATTTCAATATAAAGGATTAATGAAGATAGTGTGTTCACTTTTATGAAAAATAATAATAAGTAAAAATAAATAAAATAAGAAGAATATTCATGTATATGTGAAACCATATACACATGAGACCATAAATTCACAGTCTCTTTATTTTATGTTGAGGGTCACAAGTATTAGAATACCTGTGAAAATTGTTATGCAAGCGTATTATGATTTTTATAGTGCATTCTAATTAGTATTTTCAAAATTTTAAATTTCACTAATAAGAACTGTTGCACTCAATTGTTGATATTGTGTATCAAAGAAAGTGAATTTGACCCTACTGTAGAATTTCATATTATTGTGTGTTAAAGAAGAAGATAGTGGCCAATCTATTCCTAGTTGATTATTATCTTGACCAAATAAATTATGAGTATTTAAAGTTGATCTAATCATTCATTATTTCAATAATCATAAATGATGTTTTTGATTATATCAATATTGGAAGAAGGTGATTCAATTTAGTCTTTTATGCACTGAAGAAGAATGAGATCAAGGAAATGATATAAACTATTTTATATTATTGTGTGTCAAAGATCAAAGGCAGAATAAGAAGTGACAAAAAAATCTATATGAATTGACTGTCATTTTGTTCAGGGATATTTATGCTTATCATTCACCATACTATTCATATCATTGTGACCCGTAAAATAAGAATAAAGTTTATAAAACATTATGTTGTTGTTAAGAACAAGAACAAGGGTTTCTTTCTTATTGTACTACAAGTAACCAAGTTAAATAATATGTTTTTGTAGGAACTAAGTAGAATTGAGACATCCAATGGTAGTCTCAATAGGTGGAAAACATACATTATGTCATGAATAACCTTATCAATAAGGTCTAGACTATCTTCATAGGTAGTATAAATATCCATCCATGTGAAAAAAAGCATTATTAATTGACTAAAGTGAATTTCAAGTGAAAGGTATTTCTTACTTTCTATAACCACAATCAGAGGATAAATTTATAGAGGTTTCATAGTTGTATTATTTCTAAACCACACTAAGAACTAGATACTCATATTCTGTATTGAACCTTGTAAAAACACCATGTACTATTCTTTACACATTAATATACATTCATGTGATAAGTAAAAGATAATAAGAAAAATGATATCCTAATATTTCAAGTAAGAAAAAGGAAAAAATTATAAAAAGATCTCAAAACACGTTCACCCCTCTCAGTGTTTGGAAAATCCCAAACTAGTCCTCTAAATTATTACTCAAAAAACCTTTTCACTATAACATAATCTAAGTATAATGGTTACATATACAACAAAAATTTATTAAATCTCAATAAACGTATCTCAAATTACATCTATAAAAACCGAAAATAATCTAATTCCATTAAAATTTTGATCATTCATAAATTTATCAACCCTCAAATAAAATACTACAATGTCATATCTTTTACGACCCTATATATAGACCCATTAAATCATTAAAATTTATTTTTAATCCATTATCCATGATTTTATATCATACTTCATTCCTAAAATAATAAATATAAATCATGTCCGAATATTCATCATTCTCAATCTATTCATTTTTCCAACATTAAACATAAATAACTCATACCTTTTAAATATATACCACAATTCACTCTAATCCCAATTTCAAAAAAGGATAACCCATGATCTACTAGGTTGAGTGTACACATTTCTAGGATTCCTGATAACCTTTACAAATTCATTTGAATCATTTATCTATGTACAATGATAACAACCATATAGAAATAAATATTGAGAGAGATTAATATTTGTAAACAATATCATGTTTTTAATATATAACTTTGGTACATTTTCTCAAACTTGTTTCCTATAATACAAGAGGATATGGTTTGAATTTAGTTTTTCAAATAACGTTTGGTGTTTATAAAAACAAAAAAACACTCAGATAAGAAGATAAATACATAAACATCTCAAATTTCACCATCAATTATCACTGAGTGGATGGTTAAAAATCATTTTTTCGATTAATCGATTATAAAAACTTGATAAATTACATTATCGTACTTTCTAAAAAGTGTATGATAAGATTTTTTATTTTGATAAACATGGTAAAATGTATCTATATGCTGTTCATGATATCAAATTATAGATGTTAATTTGGAAAATTATGAAATGTCTTTTTGAAAATATGAATATTGGAGGAGGTGCTAAATCACAATATTTTGAAACTATTATTGTAAGTGAATCCTCTACAATAGAAAGGAGGTTTTTCTTTGATTTATATCCATCTAAATTGATCATGATATTTTTCCATGATTAAAGAAATTTTTATGTAAAAAAACTATAATCTCATTAAGGAAATTAAAGTGAATAAATAAATAAATTTCTAAATGTCTACCATAATAAAAACCCTTATTTTAAATATTTAACAGATTAGGTTTAAACTAGGTTATCCATTACAATCATTAAATTCTATAACCTTATGTTAAAATATTTTTTAATGGTTATAAAAAATATTCAAATTAACCCTAGAATATTACTTGAGAGTTTATATCCAAGTGTATAGTCTTAATACCACTTATTGTGCAATGAGTGATGATCATGTTAATACCCAATATG
This sequence comes from Viscum album, assembly GCA_963277665.1. NCBI lineage: Eukaryota > Viridiplantae > Streptophyta > Magnoliopsida > Santalales > Viscaceae > Viscum > Viscum album. The sequence goes on along the minus strand of OY728146.1, from coordinate 1,670,875,876 downwards.
TCCCTTTTAGAGTTATTAACAATAGGTCCATTAGTTCCACATCTTCAACATCTTTCTAGTATCAAAATAGGGATGTAATTTCTTGTAAAAACACAACATATTTTCAATACCAAAACATTTGGATATTATCCAATAATTAGACTTATTAACCAATATTTTTTTATAAAAATATTAACCATTCTTCATCTGATTCGTCCTAACCACTAAAATTATCTAAACATTTTCTATAATATTGAATATAAGGACTCGATCCTTCTTCAACTGATAATTTTATTTTTAAACAATAATTAATGGTCTTTCATTCTCAAATATTTTTTCAAGATTAACATTTCATAGAATTATGTCATAACATCTATATAACAATATCATACATTAAAATTTGGACACTAATTTACAGTATCAATTTTTTCCCACAATACAAATATTTTAAAATGAAACACATTTTCTTATCATGATAAATCTTCATGATTTTCAACGAGACTTCATCATCATTCTAAATAATCTTCAAAACATATGAAAATAATTTGAAAACAATTTATGAGCACAAAAATATATATAATTAACTTATAAAATGAAATAAATAAACTTGTTATTTCATTTCAAAAACATGTGATCAAAAAAGATATTGTTCCTTTAATATAACAACATATGCTATTAAAAAAATTACTTAAATAGGAAATTATCTTTACTACCAAAATTATTTAATAAAATAATATTTAATAAATAATAAAGGTATAATATTAATCATTATTATTTAGTAAAAAATATTAGTACTATTGAAAAAAATTTCTTAAAAACATGCATTTTACCCAAAAAGGCATAATCATTTATTTAAAAAAATCTCATAAGCTTAGAATTTCAAATAATTGATTTCTATGAAAAATATTATCAAGAATATAAAATTCATGTAGGATCTCAGGGACATCATATTCATAGAATAAATATAAGAACCATCATAAGTGGAATGACATAAATAGTCAACTTCTAACATAATTATCCAAAAAATATAATAATTACCCAATCCATTGATGAGCTATATTAGTCTCACCCATCATTATAAATAATTTAGAAGGACTATATCATGCAAATAAATAGAAAATATTTAATTTAAAATATAAAAATCATATAAATATCCTTTTTAACTCCTAAGTGAAACATTTTTGGATATTAAAAATTCCATTTTCTGGAAAAACGCTATTTTCAACACTAAAATAAACATGATAATGGGAATTAGGGTGTTTAATTTAATAAAACATGAAATATTATAAATGAATTCAAACATAAAAAAATGGTTATGGTTAGGGTAAATTCTATTTATTTTGTATATATTAAAATAGAACATTCATTTCTTCTTCTATAAGGAATGTCAAAACATTCAATAGAAAACATGTTAAAAAATTTATTTTCAAAACCCTATAAATAAATTAAAAATAGAAATATATTTAATTTAAATTTTATTTGTTTCTAAACAAATGAATTCGTAAAATAATTTTAAACATATTTACATTGAAGTAAAATATACAGAAAATAAATCATTAAAACATTTAAATTGAGGTTTTTATGGTAATGTTCCCCTTTCAAAATTCATAACTTTTGTAATCATGGAATTTTGAATAACTGAACATGTTATGGTTTTCAAAAATAATTTTTTTAATAAAATAATGATAAAATATGCCCATTATGTCATTTATACATATCATAAAAAAATATATGTGGTGAAAATAGCCTAAGTCTCAATAAAAGGACATTGTGACGAGAAATCCTTCAATTTGAGTCAAAATTTTCATGTATGCTATTTATCTCATGTATAATAAAATTTTATCAGATATTTAAAGTTTTAAGAAAAATTTACATATTTAATCCCTTAACATTAAATAATTTATTTTAATGAAATGTTTATATACATAATAATTTTAATACTTGTCGGGTGTTTTGAGGATCTTCAGTTCATAATTTTAAGAGGGCCATGGTATGTTAACCAATGTAAAAGGGGTAATTATTTCACAATATTTAAAATATTAATACTTATTTAGTTATATTTTTCACAAATTAATAATACTTTTAAAACCCACCATGAAAGTGGGTTTTGAAAAATTATTTATTTTACTATCACGGAGATGGTAAGTTGTACGTACACATGAGTAATGTTTCCTTTTTTAAATGAAGATGAAGAAAATAATGTAAGTATCATTTTATATTTATATAAATATTATTAAATAATAAATATCATAATTTTTTATTTAAATATACCTATATATACCATCTACTTGATGCGATGATGAGAACTGAATTGTGTTACTTTATTGAGGTGGTAATCCACAAATATACACGAATATTGTTTTCATTTTTCTGTAACAATGATATATTATATTTATAAAATGGTAATTAAGTCATTAATATCATATATATATATATTAAATATTTTATTATACCCATCTATGATATATAGTTATGGAAAATTAATTACATTAGTTTGTGAGGTCTTAGTCCATCGTACACACGAGCGATGGATCCATTTCTCATTTCATGGAAAAGGAGATGAATATATTTTATACCATAAATATTATAATATCTAATTATATGGGATATAATGATGTTATTAAGTCATAATTTCTAAAAGAGTTTTTTAGTAGGTATAAGAAGAAATAAAACTAAAACACTTGGTAAGAATGTATACCTCTTCTTCGAACCACCTCCTTTGTTTTACACATTAATACCACTAAGTTTGGTATTATTATCAACATAGTACATATAGAATATGTTTAGGGATATTTTTTTATTTGGGAAGGTATTTTTTGGAGCAATAGTATCATGATGTGTGTATTAAATCGGAGAGGTGATGTCCTTTTTTTATTAGGGGAGTGGATACACTTGGAATTTCTAAAAAGATAAAAATATATTACTGTATTACTAAAGAACAAATGGATAAAAATGGACAATTTCCAAATATGAGATGATATACGGTCCAAATATGGACATCCAATAGGATTTAGAAATGTTTTTTTGTCATTTTAACTCTTATATCTTTAGTTTATCACTCTGGTAAACCAGTTATAAACTTAACCCTGCTAACATGTTTTTACTGCATTTACTACTGATTATGACCAAAAAATATGTCTGATATATTAACTAATATTAATTATAATTATTCAAAATAATTAATCCATTTCATAAAATTTAATTTATAGAAGTTTCAGAATTTAATTCAGAATTAAACTGATAAAACTCACTATAAAATGATTTTCAAGAAAAAATTCCTTCTTAAATATAAAATATTTTTATCCCCAAATCAAGGATAGAATTGTATAGAATTATATTAATTATATTATTAATAATTTTAATTAACTAATTTTACTTTGAAACCATTTAATAAAATCTATCCTTTTAAATTCTTGAAATGAAAAATATTTTTCAATAAAAATCAATATTTTAAATATTTATTTGAAAAGTCATTCTTTTTAAAAATTTCTGAATAATTAACTCTAATATAATTTTTAAATTTTAATTTCAAATATTAATTTTAATATATTAATTATGAATTATAAAATTACGAAATAAATCTTAAAAATATAACCATATAAAACTTATGCAATTAGTAAGAAAAAAACTATTTCTTTTTTAATTGAAAAATTAATTAATATTATTATAGAGAATATGATTATATAAAATGAATTTTTTTTAATATTAATAGGATATTATAATAATTGAATATTAACATTACCTTGGATGTTACACCATCACCCTTGTTTACTTACAAATAAATCTAATAATGTTGTGATATGATTATGATGGTGTTGAGGGGTGTTATGCCCTCAGACTAAAAAGCATGGACTAGAGTGATACAGATGTGATAGAGGAACTCAAGAAGGGTATCTTGGAGTGTTGTTAAATAGATTAACCTAGTGGTTTCTCTAATGATACATTGACCCTATATATTGTGTTTATAGAAAATGGGTAGTGATTATGTGTCTTTCATTTGAGAGGCATGCCCTGGTTATGTGGGATGACTTCATGTGATTAAATAAACCTAAACAGATGTGTTATATGAGATATTGTGATAGAGAATTACTAATCCTATCATTTTTCTAATAAGTACTAGATTCCAAGTATTCCTAGGATCTAACTTATATCTTGGATTTATACAAACTGTCTATAGCCAAACGCCTATCAGTTGGTAGTTATTCTTGATCTTATGAAGGCATAAGTTCATCTTCTATGAGTCACCTAATATTTCTAATTTGATGGAATACCTAGGGTCGTACACCTAATAGGTAGAAGTTATTTATGATATTATGGATGACTTATGTTCATCACCATATGATTTAGTGATGACACATGATGATATTGATTTCCTAGGATCATCCCCCGAGGAGTGGATAGTGACACTTGATGGTAATGACTACCTATGGTTATCCCCATGGGAGTCGACAATGGTTTATTATGATATTTATTGCATACAGTCACCCCCTTTGAGTTGTGGATAATTGATGATGATTACAGATCACATAGGATTAACTTATAGGGATCATTGATGATTCTTAATGATTATGGATCATAAGGTATTAAAAAATAAGGATTAGTGACAATGAATTATGATTATTTATCACCTCATATGGATCAAATTTTAGCCTAAAACTATGGGATTCCTTGGTAATTATATTTGGATTCAGTAGAGGTTCCTGATACTATTTTGATTCTTTTATATGCTTCTAAAAATTTGTCATTTATGCCTACTATGATATAGAAATTGGTCCTAGTATTGGTTCCCATGATTCTATAACATGCTCATAGACTCTCTGGAAATTTTCAAAGAAGGTATAAATGATCTTGGATTTTACTTTAGAACCCGAGTATTGAGGAACGCTATTAATTTACACATTATTATTTTATCTGTTTATTCATTAGATTATGTCACTTTCCCAAAAACTAGATTTATTTGTTATATACAGGACCACATTGGTGGTGCCCCATTATGTTTTACTCACACTCTGCTCAGGCAAACATGGCTCTTGGGTACTCGATTAGACTTCAATGTTTGTTGATTCAGGTTGTGTAAAGGACCAATATTTTGTCATTCAATTGGATAAAATGGGAGGAGTCAAAATATGGATGAGTTATGGCACTACTGTGTAATATATGATCCATTATTGATTTCATTTATTTTTTTTAGTGTATTGTTATCTTCCCAGTGTGATATTATCTATTGTGTACAGGCATGAACATGAGTCTTTAGGAATGCTTTATTTAACATTTATTTAATACTTTTTTAATGATTATCCATAATCAAGTGGTGGTTTATTTATTATATTTTTTGGTTATTTTTATCTATTATTGAACAATATGATTTGGGGGCATAGTCTCCCCATAGTACAACTTTATACATATGTTTCTAGTCCTCAACCTCTAGTAAATGAGGAGGTTTGCCTAAGGACCAAGTATTTTTTCTAATTCTTTAACAATTTATTGGCCACAAGATTGGGACATTACACCACTGACCACTTAAAAACTTTTATGTTGTCTTATAAACCCTTTATCTAGAATCACAACATGGTTTGATCAATTAGAGGACTCCTCAAGTTGTAATTAATCTGAATGTAGATGAATCTTTAACAAAACCAATATTATAGGGGGAGAAGTTATGCATAACTCTAGATATGTTTTTATAGAAACCACATATTTCCCTATTTCATCATTTTTAGGTTGTATAGTGGAAGAATAATATATTTTGGGATGCTTTGAGGGGATGATCAATAAGTAATATTCCATATTTATAACTAAATATAATTACAATACCATTGTTTATCTAATTAGTTACAAAAATTATTCATATTCAATCCTCAATTAGATAAATGTGTTAATGAACTTTCAAAATCTCATGATCCAACACTACTACCAAAAAAACAATCCATAAAAAATGTCAAAAACATAGGTTTTTAAGATGATTATTTTTATCTCAACATGAACTTGATTGATATTACATCATTTTCAAGGGATTTTATAAATCATTATAATCAAAAAAATTCCTTTGATTATCGTTTAATTGAGTAGTCAATATATTTAAAAACATTTATATTTATTTATTTTTATTTTTATTTAAATTTTTATTTATGTGTTCATTAATAATTGAATATAATATTACTTTTTTTAAATGGTTTTATTTAGTTAAATATGAATATTATTAAACCAAATTAGATTAATATGAAAAAAAAATTATGGATGTTAATCATATGATGTAATAGTTTTACGATAGGTTTAAAGTATTTATTAAGTTTGTAATAGACATCCAAAATGACATATTTGGTTTATATGTATATGTATTCATTACTTTTTATCAATGTGAATTGGTCTAGAAGAGTTGGAAGAATAGATGATCTATTAGGAAGTTTTTGGGAGTTATAAATATTGGATTAGATAAAAAAGTAAATAAATGTATATATTGTCTTGAATAATAGTATTTTTTATGAAATATATGATATCAATAAAATTATATGTAAAAATACTAATTTTATTTATTTAATGATAATAGTGGTTGAATATGGACTTTGATATTTTCCAGAAAAAATGATTGATCAAAGAACAATGAAAATATTTCATTGTATAGTTGTTGTATTATGTAAAAAACCCTACAAATTGTACTAAAAATATTTAAATTTTAAGTATACAATGGATGAAGTGACATTAGTTTTGAGGGACCATTATCTTTAAATAAATACATTTTAGCTTATGGTAAATATCATATTTCTATAATATATGAAGGTAAATGAATTTTATAATTCAAGGGTACATACTATTAAACAATGAATGTATGTACTAATGAAAATATATTTTTGGGAAGGTATTTTAGTTCAATAAAAAATATTCCCAAGTGCGATTCATCTTAATAAAATTAAAATGAATCAAGTCCATTAAAATTATTATTTAACTCTACAATCATTAACATATATATAATATTATATGTATGTTTAGATATTTTACGTTTTCTAATGTATCATGAAAATTAAAAAAAAATTAATATTGGAAACTTCTAAACACACGAAATCCACCATAAAAGAAGAAAATTGATAAAGAGCCCACCTAATTTGAAAACGAGTCGTGAAACGTTTTCTATTCATTATCTGATAATTAAATGAATAATTTTGGTCTACAAAGAAACACTTACTATACATCACCAGTTATTTTAATTACTTATAAATTATTATTGTAGTTATGTATGAAGTGAAAGTTCATTATGTTGTCTCTTATTATTCTTTAGAAAAAAACTATTAATTATAATTATTTTTATTTGAATGGATTAATTGAAGACATGAAATTGAAGTGATATATGATTACAATGGAGTATGATGATCACAAAAAAAATAATATTTAAAGTTAAGATTTATTTTGTTCAACAAGAAAATTACTTTTAGGAATATTGTAATTTTTTTAGGGGATAAAATTATAGGAATGTTAGTGTGTTCCATATATGTATAAGGTGCATAATAAGTTAAATTAAAATAATGTTTGAAAAAGTGACTAATTTTCTTCAAACTACCTTATTGAAATTTTTTATTTGGTAGAAATTTCTAGATATCATGCATATTGAAAAACATATAGGTGATAGTATCATTGATGTGTTATAAATACACTTCTTAAGACCAAATATTTTCTAACAGCATGATTATATGTGATTCACAAGGGGATAAGATAAGAATTAGTGGTATTGTATGAGGGAAGATGAACGCTTCTTTCCCTAGTGGTACATATACATTCCAAGAAAGATAGATTTTGGTTTTTATGATTTCTAAATATTTTGACAATTTGATAGATGTATTAATAAAATATCAATAATATTATATTATATAATTAATTAAATTTAAAGAATTTTAAAAAAATTATTTTAATGTTTTACTATAAGATTTAATTCTTGTGGATATATATATCGTAATTTAAAAAAATGAATATAATAAATATGATATATTTATTTTTAAAATCAATACATAGAAATGTTATTGACCAAAAAAGTTACCAGTAGTGGAAAAAATTTATTATCATATTATGCAAACAAGATATGTTCTTCCCACCCCCATTCTTTGATATCATATTGTTCAAATAATAGTTAACCTAGTGAGAGTGATCAAACTATGTGGCCCTATAAATTTTAAATGGATGTACCCCATTGAATATTGTATGAATATTATCTAAGGGCATGTCAAAAAATTAAGATAACTAAAGGTTGTATTGTACAGTGCTATATAATTAAATAATTCCTTGAATACTATATTAAATACCTATCTGGTTTAGATAACAATGGGCTTCCATAATCTTAATACACTGAGGGAATCAAGGGTGGAGGACTTTCATGAAAGTATTTTTCTATAATTCCCATCATATATTGGAAGAAAGATCACTTTTATGCTTTATATAATATTCTGGGGTTTTTTCAAACATTTAAATTCATAATAAATTTCTAATAAATTTAAATTTATTAAGGGATAATAGCTGGATATCAAATACATATAAAACAACATAAAATTTAGTTTTAAGAAAATATTTTTGAAGAATTATCTAAAAATATAAGATAAATTTATGTAATAGTGTGATGGTATTCCAAAGGATCAATAATTCATGTATTACCCTACAATGATTATATAATAAATGATTATACATTATAAACAAAGTGAGATGATGAGAATTATAATATATCGACCCTATCTGGCCAATCAAACCTAATCCTGAGCTGAATTATAATTTTTCTCATCCCTTGGCATCATTCCCTAATCTCCAAAGGTAAAAATAATAAAATAAAAACTAATAAAATCTATGTGTAATTGTTATGAAACCAACACTTTTTTGACCACATATATATAAATCATGATCTACAATGGAATATGAAAATGTAAACACACACATCAGACCATAACAATATAAATATTCCAAATTAAAAATATAACCCCGATTCTAATAACCTAGAAAACATTGATGAACTGCCATCTTAATTTGTCAATTTTCTAAAATCCTCTATTTTTTCCAATCCAACAAATCAACATACACACAAACTAGAAAGTAAAGTCAAACAACATCTATAAAATTCACCAAGATTCATATTTATAGGTGAGTAAAATAACTCAATGGGATTTCTTATATTATTTCCTATAGAAGAATGGATTTATCTAGACATATAATATGTTAATTTGACATAAAAATATGATCTAATGGATTTTTTAGATAATTATAGGATTCTAACTAATATATTATGATTTTTAAAAAACACATCATATATAATACCTTACTATGTCATTTTTACACTTAGTGGTGGTTTTAATACGTATCAATTTAGAGTGGATGTTTTTATAGAGATTAATAATTATAGTTGAAGTTATAAATTTCTAGGATAAGACTTTATAAGGGATCTAAACCACGATTTGGTTCATATTATAATATAATTTTCATGTTGGAATTATATAATGTGATAATTGGCATGTAAAAATTAAGTTATTTAATACAAAAGTGATATTATATAAAAAATTTAAAATCGATCATGCAATGAAAATATTTATATGGTAATTTATAAATGTAATGTTAGAGTTGAGTTGATTTATTGGTTTTATTTATTTGTTCCTAATGTAATGAACAATAGAAATACTAAGGTATCTTTTGAATGTGGTGATTAATTAACATCGTAATGACATGAATAGTAAAGATATGGATTTTAATGATATATGAAGTAAATGAATAAAGTTTTATGTTTATAAAATAAAAGTTATTATAATTTTATGTGGAAGTGATAATTGAATGTGTAATTAAATAATGAGTTTAATTATTGTAGAGGAAGTTTTTATGGAAAATGTATATATTGAATTTATAATAATTATGTAATGCGGTAATAGAGTATGTGGTTAAAGAAAATGTAATATATGTGTGTTGAAATGAATTGATTTAATGATGAAAGTAAAGTAATGTAGTTAATAATGAATAATTTAGAAATTTAAATTTAATTAGGGAGTGTGAATAAAATTGTGGTTATTTTTTGGTTGTTATGTAGTTTTTATATATGCTTAAAAGTTTAAATAATTGTAGTTTTTTTGTATTGATGGTGTGAATATGGTATGTGGTTATAGAATCATATTTATAAGAAGTGTACCCTAGGATAATATTGTGTGTTATATATATCATCACAATATTTGTTTCTTCTTATCAACAACCACCCTAGTAGGTATCTGATATAATGGGTTGACTCATCCCCATATCAATATTATCCTTTCAATTATAGTGTGGAATGTGGATGTGGTATATTGAATGTATATGTGATTTAAGGTATGTAGATGTGGTATGTGGTTATGGTATATATATGTGATATATGGTAGTGGTGTGTAGATATAGTATATGGAATATTTAGGGGGTATATGTTTTAAAAATATGGTATGTGGATAGAGTATACAAGTATTATATGTTATTCTAGTATGTGGACATAAGGAGGGATAAAATTGTTGGGACATATGTTATTGGTGCATTAGGGAAACTAAATTTGTAGGGTAGCATGTGTGGTTCTTCTTTTTTCTATATCATCACGATTTACTATCACGGTATATTTGATGAATATTTGGTGAGTGATCATATGCTATGATGGGTTAATTGAAGACCAATGTTAGGACACAAGACATTTTCATTATTAATCCAAAGCATTTTATATTTTTTTCACCTTAAAACAATAGTCTTTTAAGAGGAATCGATTGATTATACTTGAATACTGAACCCTACAAATGAATAATATTTTAACAAACATTCATAATGAAATTGGGGAATTCGTTGGACCATACTAGCTTGAGATATGGTGTTCAATATAAAATAGAGAAGTTGTTTCCTATAATAGTTCTAACATATAGTATTGTATTTAGATATTTTATGTTCATTTTTTATAACATTAGATGAATGGTTAAATTATTGGTATTTTGGGTTTGTTTTGTTTATATAGTGGTTTATTGATGTTTTCTTTTTTTTTCTTAGGATTTATGAGGGTAATGTCTCTAACAATGTGTGTGATATAATCTCAATGTTAGTATCCAACCCACGACCTATTGGTCGTGTGTTTAGTGGGACTAAATTAGATTCACTACAAATTCAATTGGGATTTTGAGGGGAAAATCATGGAAGAGTGATATCATAGATTTTTTTTCATATATGATGATGTTCTGTGTTGTAACTGGTGAGTATTGCATTGATTTGGTAGGTTAACAGCATTTTAATCATTATATGTAATGTAGACCAAGGATACCAACTAGAATATATAAGGTACCATATAATCTAACACATGGAACTTTAAATTATACTACTAAATCATAAATAAGATTTATTAAATTGTGGGTTACGGACCTAGGTATGGTACGTGCATCATCATTTTTTGTCCTTTATATTCTCTATAATGACATAAGATTTTATAAATAAAATTCCCTTTGTGATTTAATTAAATGACCTATTATGTATTATGTTCATATAAAACACAAGAACTTATTTGGTTTTGTTATATCCTATAAGATTTAAATTACCATTAATCATCTTAATCATTGATAATATAGCTGTTGAACAGTGATCATATTATTAGTATAAATATAGGCTTTTGATAAATCTAATTGACATAGAAAAAGAAGTGATGGCCTCACCCAATAGGATTGTACCCTATAAATCCCATTTATTAAAGATTCCCAAGGAGATAACATCAATTTTTTCTCTAACCAATCCCAAAAAGAGATCCAGTAACTAAAACATGAGAGAAATTGTTTATGGGTGATGTTCAAGCTCATCCAGATCACAGCCCGAACTATATACATCGAAGCACCCCGTGAAAATCTCTCCATCATACACCGTAAACTCATGGAATATACTGGTGTAATAAAGGACTATGTATTAAAACCCTAATAATAATATTATTTATATTTTATATAACAATTAATATATTTACTTCTTATTATCATTACCTTGTAAATGATTTTTATTTTGATACAATAAAAAATACTTCTTTGTGTAATATCCAATTTCAAAAAATATAATTATTTTGTTTGAATTCATGAATTTTAAAAATTAATGATTTATTATTTAAATAATAAAATTAAATAATTTTTATTAAATATCAATGATAATATCATTTTATGAAGTGAAATGTAATTTTTATAGGGGTTCAAAAATTATTATTGTCAAAAAAACCATAATTTTTTAATAAATGTCTATTATTGTTTCAAAATTTAAAATTAATAAATTTAGAAAATTATTTTTCCAAAATAAATATTATTTTTTGAATCAGAATGTTTAAATTTTCCAACATTGTTTTTTCCTAAAATTATATGATAGTCAATGTTTTGTGTAAAAATTAAATAGAACAAAAATATATAGTTTTTATTATGAAATAATAATTACCCCAAAGTGAGTTAATAAATTCTATATAGGGTATTCAAGACCAAATATATGTTTCCCCTTTTAAATAAAGTGTTTTTTGGTTATTTTATTTATTTTATAAAGACATTATGAATCCTCCAAAATGAAGATTATATTTTTATGTGTTAAAATCAATTCATCATAAACATGACTCACTTCAACAAAACCAAGTGTAATATTTTATTGAATAAGGACCTTGGACATAAAAAATAAATAAAAATACACATATATTTAATAATACACTATTAAAACCATGTTATGGTCTGTTTTTTTAATTAATTTATTATATAGAGTCAGAAACCTAAGTGTGGGAAATAATAAGGAACTCCTCTCTCTTTTCTAATATATACCTACCCAAGATACCATTACTACTCATTAAAATTCCTTGGATAATTTCCTTACTCTTCCTAGACCTCTCTATAGTCCTCCTAAGGTTCCAACAATGCACTCAATAATATCCTCCCATGGCTTCAGAATCACCCTATAAAGGTAAGGGATTTCACTCTCTTCTTTTCCATTCAAGCACCTTTTTTCTAATAAACTTTTTGAATCTCATTTGGCCATGTTTTCATGACTTTATAAAGAAACCTATACTATTTAATTTATTTCATAATAATTATATATCATTTTTTCTCTCATTATACCATTTACCTAATATGCTACTATGATTAAATTTAGTAAGGGACTATCTCTTTCTCCTCTTTAATCAAGTATCTTCTTCATGTTATGCCTTTTATTTTAAATTCATAATGTTGTGATATGTTTTAACACATACCTATTATATTAATTTTTATGTCCAAATGATGAGATTCCCCTTTACCCCTCGTTAAAATATTTTATAAATCATTAAGTACTATCATTATGCTTCCAAAATTTTACTATGGTTTTCTATACCAAAACATTATATTGCAGATATCGTCTCTATATCCACTCAAGGGAATTCATCTATAAGTACCAATAATTATTTTATTAGGGAATTTTATGTGTGGATTTTACACTAATTTATAATTGAATTAAAATTTTTTACATATGATCCTGTGTTGAAATATCTATGTGGCACACTTATGCATGTACAAGATATAGAAGAAAATAGAGCACCTAGAATTATATATAACTCTAATGCGTTGTTAAATATTCTAGTATAATGAGAAATAATGTATTATATTAGGTAGTGAACCTAATAAATTATGCGACCTTTTCCACCATGTTTTATGTCTTGGTGGTTATTTGTGACCACTTTTTATGATGTTGGGTTTAATGTTTTTGTCACTTTCCAGGATGACTTTATATTATGTGGATATCTCATTCCTCTTGGTTCATGTTTATAATTCTATTCCCTTTTATATCGCATTGAAATTTCTATTGTCTAAAATTTAATACTTTCTTCATGTTATGTTTTTTTATTTCCTTAGTGGGATTTATAGCTCACCCCTTTCATATGTATGTCCCCAAGTTATCTCATATAGTTTTAAGATTGATGGAATATTATAAGAATGGTAATGAATTTTTCAATAATTCTGATGTACGGCATGTTTTTAAGTTGTTTTATAATTTACATAATTACCCAAAGACACTAGATTTATCAATATTATGGGTTTTATTACATGTATTCTTATGTGATAAAACATGAAAAAATGTTTAATGAAGAAAAGGTTTATCATAGTTTGTATCATGGTAACGTTTAGTTATCTTTTGTATTATAATTAGGAAACACTATAGAAACCCTTAGATATAGGAATAAACATAATAAAACATCCATAAATTTTGAAAATTTATATATATTAATTGGTTTTTAGGAAAATGCATCATGATCTAGATACTAGAGGTGGATTTTGCTCTAGCACAGAGGTACCTAAGGGTAATAATTTTGAACTGAGCACATTGATATAGACTCGATCGTCACTTGGTGCATGAAAAAGGGACTTACAACACACCTAGTTTGAAAATAAAAAGGGGCATGATTCGGAAAATTCACAATAAAATTATAACCATTATTAAAGGAATAAAAAATTTCAATAAGAGTATATGATAGTAAATATATCATGAATAAAATGGATTGGATCCTATAAATTAATAAGTTAAGAAATAAAATTCATTTATAAGTTGTCCCTTTAATGTTCATGGTTTCCTAATCAGGTGTTTAATAGGTTAAAAATAATCATCCATAATTATATTTTCAATTAACTAAAGGATTATATCTATAATCAAATTGGGAAAGGTAGGATTATATTCCATGGTTCTACGTATTCTTTCATGTAACAAAAATTTAGTTGTACTATTCAAACACCGTCACAGATCATGGAAGTAGATTCATCAGTGAAAATAAACAATGAGGAAATTATTGAATATTAATTATATAACTCTTCCCATGTAAAAAATTATGTGATTAACATGCCAACGAACCTTGTGATGCTACCTTAAATGTTAAATTTGATACAATTCTGGATATAGAGTATCATTCATGAAACAGATCCATCATAAATTTCTATTATATGAAAATTACTCTATGTATTGTGAATCATACTCAAATTCTATACAATTCCATGGAGTATGGTTAATATTATTTAGTAAAAACATCTCAAACATGGATATTTTTTCCCAATGAGCAAGAATATCTAGTTGAAATTATTGAGTCTAAGTAAAATATTATCCTTGAATACATGAACATTGTGAGGTAATACACTGATATGTTTCCTGATTAAATTTTATGTATTTCCCCTAGATGAGAGGTTGAATATTTTGTCAATATTATACTTGAGGATTTTCCATTATCCAAGACTCCCTATATAATGAATTTTGTGGAACTTGGGGAGATGAATAATTAACTACATGAGAATCTAGATAAAGGGTTTATATGATTAAGTGATTCACCTTGGGGTTCACTAGTCCTCTTCGTCAAGAATAAGGATGGGTTAGTGTGCCTTTTCATTGATTATCTTGATCTCAACAAGATCATGATAAAGAATAAGTATCACATTACATATATTGATGACTTGTTTGATCTGATATGTAGATACCAATACTTCTCCAAGATGGATATTCAGTCAGGCTATTATCAATTAAAGTTGAAAAAAGATGATATCCCCAAGACTACTTTCAATATAAGGTAAGGGAACTATGACTTCATAATTATTTCATTCTGACTCACTAATGCTCCAACAATATGCATGGAAATGATGAATAGAGTCTTTAGAGGTGAACTCTAAAAATTTGTGATAGTATTTATATATGATATTATAATATAATCCAAAGGAAACGAGGAGTGTCAGAAGTATCTAATCATTATGTTAAATACCTTAATAAAATATAACATTTATTAAAATTGTAGAAAATGTGAGTTCTAGTTTAATGGATTATCATTATTGGAGTATATTATCACCAAAAAAGGTATATCTATAATCCTCAAAATATTTATGCAATTAAATGATGTATGAGGACATCATTAGTGATATAAAACCATATTTTACTTGGACTGTCTAGGTATTATCAGTTTTTTTATGAGATTTGGATAAATTTTCAAATCCTTTAAACAAGATAACTAAAAAGGTATTCATGTTTCTCTAGAATAATGAATGTAAAGATATCTTTAAGGAGATGAAAAATAGTCTTATCACTAAACCTATGCATACACTACCCAAAAGTGGGATACTTTTCTAGGTATACAGTAATTATTGGAATAAGGGATGGGGATTTGTATTAATGATGAATGAAAAATTAAAATAATATGCCTCAAGGAAACTGAAATATCAAGAATAGAACTCCCCTACACATGATCTATATTTTGATGTAGTAAAATTTCTGATTAAAATATGGTGTCGTTTATATTTTGGTAAAACTAAGAAATATATAAAAATCAAAATAGACATAAGTATATATTATCATAAAAAGGGATGAATGTGATACATTAAATATAGTTACAGTTTATGAATGACTATGACTTCTCAATCCACTGACATCATGGGAAAGAAAATAAAGTTAAATATTCTCTATGTAGATTTTATCCTTTAATTGTATCATTAATGATAATTGATAAGGTTCTGATCTTTATATAATATAAAAGTATGGACATGGGAATCATAAAGTAAAGAACATAATAAATCCTTTCACAAATGATTGTTCAACCATCCCTTCTAGTGAAGATAAAGGATGCTCAAAGAGTTGATGTGGAAATTCAAAATAATTTGGAAGCTGTAATAAAAGAGAAATCCTAATATTTCAAAATTAATTAATAAGGAGTTGTAATATTTGGTTCACATCTATGTGTACCATAAAATCCAAGTTTAAATAATAAGATGTTGGATGTTGCACATAGCTCGACATTCACTATCCATCCAAGGTGCACAAATATGTATTGAGATCTTAAAGGGAACTATCATGGAACTATATGAAGAATGATATATCAGAATATACAACAAGGAGTATTTTATGCCAACAAGTTAAGGCTGAAAGGCAAAAATACAAGGGATAATGTAACCATTAACCATACCAACATGGAAATGGTAAAACAGAACCCTGTACTTTTTCACTGGTCTTCTGAAGAAATAAATAGTTAATAATTATATATGATTTATGGTAGATTTCATTTTAAATACAACTAACTTAATTACTATCTAAGATGAATTATCACTCGATCGACTTGAAAGGATATACATTAGATAAGAAGTGAGGCATTGTGGAAGAACACTATCGATTCTATCTGATCGAGAGCCAATATTTGCCTAGAAATTTGGGAAGAATCTAAAAAATGATATAAATACTATGTTAAACTTCATCAAGAATTATCACCCTCAAACTGATTTCTAATATAATAGACTATGGAAAAACTTGAGGACATATTGAGAGAATTCTCAATGGACATAAAAGGAGGATGTGATCAATATATTCATTTGGTAGAGTTATTATAGAATAATAGTTTCCAATCAATCATCAAAAATAATACCTATTAAGCCCTTTATTGTAAGAGATGCATAAAAATTTCATGCTGGATGAATTTAGTGAATGAAAACTACTGGGACCTAAAATGGTTTAGGAAATGGTGGAAAATTTCAAGACCATTCAAAATCACATCAAGGCTGGTCAGAGTTGATAGAAGTCTATGATGATAATCATTTCTGAGACCTAGAGTTGAGGTTGTAGATAAGGTATTCTTCTACGTGTCTCTATGGAAGAAATACATTATATTTGGGAATAAGAGAAATTTTAGTCAATATACATCGGCCCCTTTAAGATTCGTGGTCGCATCGAAGTGGTGATCTATCGAGTAGAACTCCCACATAACCTATCTCAAGTACATGGTGTGTTCCATGTATACCTATGGTGAAAGTAAATTCCAAAACCCTAGCATGTGATTAATCTAAAGGTGGTACCAATGGACAATGATCTTTCTGATGAAGTGCATCTGGTTGACATCATAGACCATAGAGACAAAGCTATATGAAATAAGTAAATGAACTATTTCAAATTTATATGGAGAAACCATAACTTTAAATAAGATACATGGGAAACATAGTAGTTGATGAAATATAATTACCCTTGTATATTTCAGTATATGAAATGAAAATTACAAGTATAAAATTTCTAAAGGGGCTAGATTTTAAATTATCCAAACATTTATAAATTACATTTTTTTTGGGATTGAATTAAATGACTTATTATGTATTGTAGTTATTGAAAACATATGAAGTTATTCAGTTTTATTATATCTTATCATATTTAAAATACCATTAAGAACCATAACCATTGATAATATGGTTATTTAATAGTGATAATATGATTAGTATAAATATAAGGTTTCGATAGATCCAATAGACACATAAGAATGAAGTGATGTCATTGACCATTCAGAACATACCATATGAAGTCCAGTTATTAAATCTACTGAGGGAGATATAATATCTAGTATTTTTACTTTGATAAACCTAAGCTATGATACAACAACTAAAGCATGAGTGAAACCATTTAAAAGAGAAGATCAAGCTCATTGACATCGCGATCGAAAACATATACGCTGAACCACAACATGAAAATCTCACCATTATGTACATTACCATCAATGAATCTCTTACTTTAATAAAGTAATATGTATAAAAACCCAAATAATATTAATATATTCATTGTAAAGAATAATGAATATATTTACTTCTTATTTCCATTACCTTGTAAATGAATTTGATTTTGATATGATAAAATAGAAGTTGTATTTCTATGTAATATAAAATTACAATTAAGATATTATTTTTTGATGATTTATTGATTTTTTTTAAAAAATATTTATTGATAAAATAATTAAATTAAATATGGTTAATTAAAAAATAAATTATAATATAATTTTATGAAGTCAAATGTAAATTTTATAAGGGTTTGAAAATCATTATTGTTGAATAAACCAACATTTCTCAACAAATAATGATTATAATTTTATAAGTGAAAACCTAATATATTTTGAAAATTATATTGATAAAATAAATATTATTTTTGGAATCATCACCTTGAAATTATCTAAAAGTGATTTTTTCATAATTTTATGAGACATAAGAATTTTCTGGTAAAAATTATATATGATATAAATATACGGTGTCTATTATGACATCATAATGACACAAAGGTGATTTAATATATTATATTAAGGGTATATACAACCAAATATATATCAACATATTAAAGTAAAAATTTATTGAGGTAATATGATTAATTTTATAAATCTATTATGAATCCTCCAAAACCTAGATTATATTTTAAGGTTTTAAAATAAATTCTTTATAAACATGAGTCCCTTCCACATAAAAAAGGGGAAAATTTTCTTTATTTAAGAACATTTATGTATAAAATAATTAAAATCACTCCTATTTGTCAAAAACCATAGGTAAAAAATATGATAAAGTTTGCTATTTTGATTACATTATTATATAGAATCCAAAACCTAAGTCTGGGAAATAATAAAAAACTCCCCTCTATTTTATAATATAAAACAATGAAAGATACCATTATTGTTCACTAAAATCCCATGGATAATATCCTTACTCTTCCCTCCCATATTCAGTTTCCTTACATGGTACCCCTAAATCTCTCAGGAAGCTCCTCCCAATCTTTGGCAATCACCCTCCCAAGTTAAGGGATTTCCCTCTCTTTATTTCCATTCAAGAAACTTTTTTGTAATCAATATTTGGAATCTCATTTGGTTATGTTGCACAAATTTAAAAAATTAACTATACTCTATAATTGATGTCCTAATATTTTTATATCATTTATCCCTTCTCATTATCTAATTTACCTAAGTTTTTACCATACCGAAATTTAGTAAGGGATCCTCTCTTTCTCCACTTTTTTCAAGAATCTTATTCATTTTATATATTTTATTTTCAATTCCAAATGTTATGAAACATTTTTACACATTACTATTACATAAATTTTTAATTAAAAATTGATATAAACCCTTCTCTATATCATTATTCTTTTAATTGAATCACTAAGTACAGTTTTTATGCAGTTGAAATTTCACGACGATTTTCCCATACCATACCTTTGTACTGTGAATACCATTGCTATTTCAGTCAAGGGTATTCACCTAGGCAAACCTATACTTATTTTATTGGGTAATTCCATGTTTTTATTCCACACTTCTCATTTATTGAATAAAATTTTGGGAAATATGGTCCAATTTTGAATGATCTATGTGGAACAAAAATGTATGTACATGATATGAAAGTGACAGGTATGCCCAAAATTATATAGCAATCTCTTACATTGGGTAATGTTTTAGTCTCATGATAAATCATGTATGAGTTTAGGGAGTTATCATAATCCATTATGGAACTTTTTCCACCATGTTAGGATGTCGTTTCGGTTATCCTTGACCCATGCTAATGATGTTTTGTTTAAATTTATTATCAGTTTCCCATGTTGCCTTTATATTATCTATTTATATCATGCCTATTTGTTTGCATTTATTCTTATGATTACTTTTATGTCCCATTGAAATGACTATTTTCTAAAATGTAATACTTCATTCATGGTATTATTTTTATTCCATTACTGGAATTTATATCTCACCCCTTTCTTATGTTTGTCTCTAGGTTATCCCATGTAGTTTTAAGAAGGATAGAATATTATGAGATTGGAATGGATGTGTTTGTTGGGCATTTTATTTTGTTCCATTATATCTCAGTTTTTATGTATTTTTCTAATTCAAAAAATTCCTACTTTTATTATTTTAATATTATAATATGTGTTTTAGATTGTATTTATCTTACGTTTTTTCTCCTTGTGTTTATATTACATTGGGTAAAATATTCGATATATGGAAAAAAATTTAATCCTACTAAAATCGAAGAATTTATTCTGTGAACTCAAAATCATAACTTTTTTTGCAGTTGATCTAGCTACATAATACTTTATTGTATTAAGAGAGTGGTTGAGTTACTAAATTATCAAGTCATGTGCTTTAGTCAGATTGATAATTTTAGATTATATTATCATATAAAAAATATATAAGTAAAATATTATCTCAAAATAGCTATAAGAAGTTGAAGAAGCAAAGTGCAACATCACAAAAACATGTTTAGCTTACTCTAGATAATTATCTTATTCTCTATTTAATTTAGTGACTTGTTTTATCTTACAAAGTCTCTCAAGAAGTAATCTTATTATAAACATTACTTCCAATTTAATATCGTTCAAATATCTAGCTGTTATGCATGATGTCAGGATTACTTTCTAGTATCTCAATAAGTTATTTCATGTATTTAGATAACATTAGAAAATAGATTATCCATTTAAATAAAGATCAATTTTTACAAGCCTTTATATGAATGTAAATATTTGAAGATTGAGAAGATCAAGGAAATCCTTATTACAAAAGTAATTACAATATTTTTAAGTAATGTATGCATGCCTGTTATATACTATCTTATCAATATCTTAATGTGGGGATCATTGGACTATTAGAATTATATTTCTTTAAATTCAAAATGAGACATAAAATAAAGAGTATGTTACTGTATAAAAAATGATGGTGAACATGATATATAAAAGTTTGAAGAATGATTTACACACTCAAATTCTTGAACTCATGTACATAGAAAATATAAAAATCTCAGGTTGTGCTTAATAATTCATTCAATTTCACTAAAGATCATCCCAAGATATACATTGGATACTATCATATTCTTAGGAATAATCTTTGACTACTATCATTTTATTATTTAAATAATGTGTTGAAATCATATCTTCAAAATTTTATTCAATTTTTCCATTTACACTCAGTGAAACAGTGTGTATTGAGATTGAAAGTAATTCTTGTAATGTGAGAGCCAGGTTGAAATATTTTAGACCTTTTTATTGAGTGAAAACTACTTTTACATGGCTATGAGACCACGATAAAAGGAGTGTTATAGTGAAAATAACCAAACTCATGAAGTAGAGTATAGGTGAAGTGAACTAGGGGATTTCTGTTCTACACACCACTATAAATCTCTTATATTAAAATCTTTTTTATTTAATTTTTCATTTACATAGAATATTTTTTTAAGGGAAAACTATTTTAATGATCATACTTAAAGAGGTGTGTTTTCTGTATAGAAATTTTTTTGAACTCGATACACCCCCCTTTTGAGTTTTCACCAAGACATTATCTAGGAAAACAATTTGTATCAGAGCTTATGACTTGTGAGTTAAAAACTGTCAAAGGTCAAACTCCAAATATCTATTTTCAAATTGATTCTATGGTTTATAACCAAGAATGTATATTAATGGTCAGATATATGTATTGTTATTTTATAAATAAAGGTTGATTAAAATCGTTCATGACCATCTATAAATAGAATCTTGGACTAAGTGTGTATCTTAAATTAGTAAATCCCTATAAAATTTAAAAGATAGAACCTAAAACATGGGATTCTAAAACTACTGTAGATTATGATCTAATTCAAATATTTGAATGATATAATATTTTGGTTAGGAAAAAATTAGTCCAATAGGGCTTTTCAATGTAAAACCACACATGAAATTTTGACCACTATAGAATTTTCATATGAATGTAATGAAAATATGAAATATTGTAGATATGATACAACCAAGCTTCAGTACGATGCATTCAAAATGTCTAATGGAGAGAAAATTACTAAATTTAACATAATAATCACTAAGATTTTTAAAAACAATACTTCTCTATGAACACATATCACTAAACCTGAATAATCATTGAAATATCTTAGATTTTTTTTCAACGTGGAGTTAGATCTTAGATACTATTAAAAATTCTACAAAATTCAAAAACTCTAATATAAAACATCTCACTAAAACTATCAAGATATATGAAACAAAAATAAAATCTAGAGGTGGGGATCATAAAATATCAGGAATTAAAATTCTACATTAAAGTAATCTAATTCTAAATATTAAACAAAGAAAAAAAGCATGCACAAATATCTAAAACATCTAAAGCATAATATTCCTCAATAAATTCAAGATCGAATTAAAATATTTCACAAATTTCTCAAATTTCCAAAAAGTTTAACATTAAGATAAAATATTTCATAATACCTTTCAACATATAAATGGAATGGTTATACTTCTAATGAATTGAGATACTATGAGTGCAGAAAACTAGGCGATATCCAGCCTGATTTCCTAAAAATAAAGAATGGTATAAAAGATATAAAATAAATAGTTCATAAAGGATGGTTATAAGAATAAATATAAGAAATTCGTGATGGCCACTTATAGTTTTTATAGATATTCTAGAGAGTTCACATCATCTGAATTAGAAGTTGAAACTATTAATTTAACATCAAAAATATTCTTTATGGCACAACTGAATGAGGTAAATTATTACTATTAATTTGATCATGAATTTGAATCATAAAATGATTACTATTCATATGAAGAATTAAATTAATGGTATACCATGTTGAAAACAAAGTATGAAATATTAAAAAATAACAATTAGACCATTAGAAATTATTATAATAAAATCATAAATAAAAAGGAAGAACTAAACAAATATATTTTATAATTAAAAAATAAATTGGAAAAATCATTACCTAAAATGATGAACAAGATAAAATAATAAATAATTTATAGAAATAAATTTAGGAAATTAAGGATTTTGGGACTGTCTTTACTTAAGGATAATATTATTTCAATTAAATTCATGGTTAAAATCAATTTAAGAAAGAAATGTTTGGAATAGGAAGTTAAGGTGAAAATCTCAAATTTTACACAATATATTTTTTCCCAAGTTCAAATAAAAAATGTATTTATAAATTTATATATTTTAATTTTTGTGAAGTAGGAAATTATGATAATATTTTTAATTGGAATAATCCTCAAATTTTTGGAATCATAAATTCTTTTCATAAAAAATATTTTTAAAAAAAGTTACTAATTTTTATAGAAAACAAAAAAAAATGGATACCTAAGTCTCTTATAACATACATTTCTGGAACCAAAGGTTTTTGGGTACTAAAGAATTTGTTTGCTTCATTTTTAATTATAGGTAACAAACCACATGAATAGAAATTAATAATAGTATATGGACGTTGTCTATTTAAGATATATGAGTGGTCATTTCTCAAATTTCTATAAACTGTCCAAAATTGATGTAGGTTATGTCACATTTGGTAATATTTATCATTGGATCTGTTATAATTTCTATGTCTATTATCCTAAATAAAATTCATTATGATAAAGGCATGAAGCACAACCTAATCAGTATATCTCATCTTTTTAATAATAATTATACTGTGGATTTTTCAAAAAATTAATGTTTCTTTTTCAATGATAAATTTCTCAAAATTAAAGCACCTAGAAAAAAAACATTTACACACTAGATCTTAATTAATTGTGTCAAAAAAATGTAAATTGTTTGAATGCTGAAATTGATGAATCACATATTTCAAATAAAAGGATTGGATATTACAATGTTTTTGTATAATAAGTTATCCTAAAAGGCATTGATTTATGACTTTCTAGAAATCAAAGTATACAAAAAGAAGCTATGTGATATACGTCAAATAGGAAAGAATAAAAAGTCGTATTTTAACCAATTATAGATATTTCTACTGCTAGACCTCTAGATTTTATCCATATATGTATTTAGACCTACTAGAGTTGTAGGTCTTTACATAGAACTGTTTATTTATCTCTTAATTGATGATTTTTTCATATTTTCTTGGGTTTAATTTTTAAAACTTAATAGATAAGTGTGGTATATTTTTATAAATTTCTATTTGACTGTAAATTAAAAGATATCCAAATTATTTCTTTAAGAAATTATCAAAGAGGTGAATTTGAAAATCATGAATTAAATTCATATTTCTCAAATTAAGTAATTCAGCATATATTCTCTACCACCATGACACCTCAACGGAGTGGTATTGTTGAAAAGAAAAATAGTACATTTCAAGGAATTTCTTGGACTATGTTATGTGAATGTAAATATCCCATTCATTTCAAGGATGATAATGTTAAAAAAATCATGTTATGTCATTAATAGAGTTCAAATAAGACATATTTTAAGGAAAACACAATATCAGTTATGGAATAACATAAAACTGAAGGTAATATACATTAAAGTATTTGGATAAAAGGTTTCTATCTTGAACATGAAAGATAAACTTGTAGAGTTTGATCCAAATGTGAATGAAGGTTTCTTACTATGTTTTTATAATACTTCAAAATCCTTTAGATTTTTCAACAAAATTTTAGAAATTTATAAAGAATAAACTCTTGTGATGTTTGATGAATGTGATCCTTTTAAACAAAAAATGATTCAAAATGATGAACAAAGTGATTCAATTGAAAATATGCAACCTCAATACCTCTTTAACCATAATAATAATGACAATTTAGAACTTGATTACTTTAAACCAAATCTAATAAGGGTAGATACTAGTGAACCATAATGTGTGTTTCCTAGAATACATAAAAATCATAATGAACACCCTCTAAAAATAGTTATAGGAAACATATATGATGAATTAATAAATATAAGAAACATAGGAAACATAGTATTATCGTATACCTTTTTGTCCAAACTAAAACCAAAATCTATATAAGAATATTTATCAAATGAGATTTTTCTGTTCTCCATTAAATAATATTTAAATAAATTCAAGAAAAAGTAACAAAATTTGTAAAAAGACCCACTGACTATCCTATAATTTGAACAGTTTTTTTTAGAAATAGAAAATATTATCATGGTGTAATAACTACAAATAAGGCTATATTATTTGTTAAAGTATATAATAAAGAAGAAGGAATATATTATGAAGAAACATTTGTGCTAGTGGCTTGGTTAGAAGATATTAGAATCATTATAGCATATGTATCTTATATGAATTTTAAATTTTATAATATAGATGTTAATTATTCTTTTCTAAATGGATTTTTAATAGAAAAATTTTATGTAGAAAAACCTCAAGGTTTTGAACACTCTCACTTTAAAATTTTTATTTCTAAACATATCAAAGCTCTATATGGAATCAAACAAGCTCCAAGAACATGGTGTAAAAGATTAAGTTCATTTTTTTATCAAATGGTTTCATAGTAGGAATGGAATACCATACATTATTTATGAAATAAGAGTTATCATATATTTTATTAGTAAAAATATATGATTGCAATTATATTTTTGGATCAACATATAAAAATTGTGTAATAATTTTTCAAAACAAATGAAAAAAGAATTTTAAATGAATATGATGGGAGAGTTAAACTATTTTCAGGGATTTCGGATTTATCAAAAGGATTCTGGAAATATCTTAAACTGAAACAACTAAATAAATGATTTACATTAGAAATTCAGACTTGAAAATAGTAAGACAACCTCAACTCCTATAAGCTCCAATATTAAACTTTATTATGAAGAAACTGGAAAACTTGTTGACAACAAGTTATATAGTGGAGTCATTAGAAGTTTGTTCTATCTTATTTCTATAATACCAAATATTATGTTTTATGTAAATCATTGAGTGATATTCTAATCCAATCCAAAATAATCTCATTTAAATGATACTAAACAGATTTTGAGATATTTAAAAGAAACTATGCAACTTTCACTTATTTTTCTGTAAAGGTATTATTATAATTTAACTTTATATTCTGATCTTGAATTTTCCATATGTTGACAAGATAGAAATATCAACTCAGTAAATAGTTATTTTCCTAGAAAATCCTAATTATTTTGGTCATGTAAGAAAAAACACTCAGTAGAATTATCAATTACCAAAGTTGAATATATTTCAACTTGAAGTTGTTTTGCATAAGTGTTTTATATGAGAAACACCTTAATTTATTTTAGATTTATAATTAATTTCATACCAATTATATGTGATAACACAAGTTCTATCAACATATCAAAAAAATGATAAACCATTCAAGAAAAACCAACATTGAATTAAGTAATCATTTCATTCGAGACCATGCACAAAATAATGATATCTATCTAGAGATTTTTTTAATGTAAAACCAATTGAAATATATTTTTACTAAAACTTTTCGTGCTTGCTAATTTGATTTCATTAAATCAGGTTTAGTTTTGTTTAATATTAATTAATTTTGTTTTAATTTTTTGTATTAAATGTAAATATGTTATTTACCTTGTTTTATTAAATTTTTTACTGGCTTTTTAATAATTAGTTATGTAAAATCTTTCAAATAACCTAGTTTTAGTAATAATTAATCTACACATCACTATGCTGCCCCTCGATTACCGAAAATGAAAAGAATAGTGTATCAACTTTACACATGAAACACTTCGCAAACCATTGAACCCTTTCCCTCTCTATGATACCCAAACTTTTGTTTCCCTTCCATTCTAATCACTCAAACCCATCATCAATTTCTAAAAGAAAGAGACCCAATGGTGCCTCTTCAATAAGAACATAGAGAAAATGGATCAATATAAAAGTTTAGAGTGGTTAAACAATTGATTTTGACTGTATGGATAGGACACATATTTTTCTGAATAAGGTTATTATCCATTATAGGTGATAATACGTCTCCAATGAATTCCAAAACCTATTTGTATTAAAAAAAATGATGTTTGTGAGTTTTATGATTCTGCAGTATTTCATATAGTTGATAATGAAGACCTAGTTACCTCAATATAAAACCAAAATAATCTTTTTATAACCTCTATAAAGTTATCAGAATCCTTCAATACCCCTCATTAAGGTTACTCTTCTTTAAATTCCTCCTTAGTTGTGGTGGATGCAGTCACTCCACTAGAGATAACAAAGTCACTATTTGGAAAATAAGTTGTTGAAAAGAAACTAGTGAAGGATATGGATATAGAGGGAAAAGTTCTTACCATGTTTTTATAGTCTGTAATCTCAAAAAGGAATGGAGATTTTGAGAAAATTATTTTTCAAGATCTTAATTTCATTTATTATTTATGGTTAAAAAACCTATTAATCCAGATGATATATCTTGTGTTACATGTTACACTTTTAAAAAAAACCCTAGATTTTTATCTTTTCATAAGGATATTATCCCTCATTTTTTGAGATTTTACAGTTTTCTTGGACGATAATACAGTGTCTTGTTGTCATGGTTTAACAATTCTATGTATGAGTGTTTTAAGGAAAAGTTATTTGTTTTGATTTTTTTAAAAAAAAATTGGTTCCCATAACCTCAAAAGTGGAAGATAATCCTTCGTTTAATCAAGAGGATTCATCCCAATGGGGAGAAAGACAATTCTTGGTAGACAGGCCAACCCAAAGTATTGAAATAATTGATATCCTAGATAATGAAGAGACTCTTGTTGATATGAGAATAAGAGTTAGAGTTTCTATTCAACCTGTAGAACAAACTACTCATTAAGGGAGTTCAAATATTTCCAATGTTTTCATTCCAATTCAATTAAATAAAGAAAGTATAGCCTTTTTATCACTCAGATATTATTTACTGGTCAAGATAGAAACATTTTTATAAGACCCAAAATTTATCCTCTCATTGTTGTATCTCATTCTGAATAATTTGAAAAGTTATCTATAAGAAGGATAACTATATATGAATCCAAAGAATCAAGTCTTGTTAAATAAGTACCTCATGTTGAATAAAGTCACCAAGTTGGTAGGGAAACAATGCATGTATAATATGATAGACATTATTCTATTAATTAATAAGAAAGTAATTCTGAAATTTCCAAAGTTAGTATAAGTGTTTATGAGAAAGCTCAAGATATATATTCAAAGATAGAATTACAATTATTTTATATAAAGAAAAATTTGTTTGATTCCATGAATGAGATTATATTTATTCATGAAAAATACATTTCCAATGAATAAGTAAATGAAGTAATTCTAATAGATAAATAAATTCTATAAAATTTATCTTTAAAATCCTTCAGAGGAATCTCAAATCAAAATAATTTTTTTTTCAATGATACAAAATGTGTCCCAATATATAAACACCTTAATCACCTATATTTCTTAGATATAGTGTGATTTTTTCTTAAATGAAATTATAAATATATTCAATTGGGTGTAGTCTATGAATTAAGACTATTTTAGGTTGTTCAATATGAATTTCATTCATTATTTGATCAATCTAATAATGATATATCACTTCTGTTAAAAGAAAATGTTCTAGATGTTCAGAATGTGTCTTATAAAGAAAACAAGGTTGTGGTTTTTATCGAAACTAGACTAAAAAATATGGATGGTTATTTATCCAATAATTTTTATATTATAGATAAAAAGGTCTAAGTTCTACATTATATAGGTTTAAATAGTTTAAAGCAAGAATCATCTGACAAGGATGATGATGAAGAAGGTGATGAATTTTCAGACCATCAATAATATTAGATATCTATAAAGGGTAAGGAGATCATTTTATTTAGCCACCGATTGTAAATTTTAGATAATCAGTTTTAAAGAATTAAGGATGTTGGTGGTTGGATTTTCCAAGAAAGTAGATATAAAAAATCTTATAGAAAACGTTTCACAATGAGTTTGGATTGGTTTCATGACTATCCTAGACTACTGAAAAAATGCTATGGTGAAAATCATAGATTCCTGTGTTGATTCCATGTTTCAGATGCATGGTATATTTCTTCCAGTTCCTCATATAGTTGATAGAAATTGATATACTTCATAGAGATTAAAAAAATATTTTGGACCTTGAAAATGATCATATTAGGGAAGATATATGGTTGGAACAATAACTCTCTTCACCTTCCATGGAACCACCATATAAACCTTTCTTTGTACCTATAGATAAATATGATTTGGTTAGAGCTCCACAAGATTCTATCAATATTCAATACACACTAGTAAGGATAGCTCGAGGATATTAAGTATGTAATGAAGTATCTCTATTAACACTGGCTGATAATTTTGGAGAAAAGACTGAAACCCCTCTACTAAAATCATATTTACCATATATAAAAGCTTTATCATTGAAGAAACCACCTTTAAAAACCATTTCAATCTCAGTAGATGATACACATTATCACTTCAATTTTTAAAATAGGTTTCATAGTGAATGGGAATATTTAAAAAAAATGTTTGAATCATGTCTAGTTTATGGTATCATTAAAACATTTGAATATTTTTTTACAATAATATTTCAATTCCTGAATCCCTTTCTTATCATTATTCTTCTATATATTTATTATTCATTCAATATTCTTTTTTTATGATTTTTATTTATTTTTACTCTATACTACTTTAACTATTTTTCTGTGTGATCTATATGGTTTTTATATATTTACCTTTTAGGTTTTTATTTTTACTTATTTTATTTATGATCCCTTGTTGACACAACTTAATTCCAAAAAATATATCAATTTGTAGGATAAACTATTTTTATTCAAGTGATGTATTGATTGTATATTTTACACTAATTATTTTTTATATCACCAAAGGGGTGAAATAAAGTTATTATACAAAAATTAAAAATGATAAAATTGGTAATTATATTAATACTATTAAAATTTCATCTTCCTAATATTAAAAAGAGGGAGTAGAAAATGAGATAGTGTAAATTTAGTGAAAATTTGAAGGTGTTAAATTTCTTTTTGAATAATTAAATTATTTTCAATGGAAATGTTTCCTTTGATGGGAGAAGAAGAGGAATAACGTATATTTCTAAAAGTTTTATCTTATGTGGAATTTTGAGAAGATAAAATATTATCTTCTGATATTTTGGTTTTCTATCTCATGGGTTTTTTTATCATGAAAAAGGGGGTATATTATTGGAAATATTATGCTTTTCCAACATATCTCAGTTTTTATGTGTTTTAATGATTTTCAAAATACCTAATTTTATTCTAGAAAATTTATCTTATGTTTTTAAAATTTTATTTTTCTTATGTTGTCACTCGAAGTGTTTATCTTGAGTTGAGTAAATAATTAAATCAATAACAACGTTTTTTATCGTATGAGAATCCAAGAATGTCATATGTATACTCAGGATCGTAAATTTTTTGATGTTGTTTTGTAATGTAATAATTTATCTTATGAAGAGAATGGTTGAGTTAAAGAATTCTCAAGTCAGACACTTTAGTTAAATTAAAAAAATGAGAATATAATATCTTATGAAAAATAATATTCATATAATATTATCATGAGAAAGCTGGAAGAAGTTGAAGAAGCTAAGTGTTACATAAAACTAACATTTTTATCTCACTCTAAATAATTATGATATGCTCGGTGTAATTTAGATACTTGTTTTATCTTATGAAGTCTCTTAGGAAGTCATAGTAAAATAAACAGTACTTCTAGTTGAACATCATAAAAAGATTTACCTTTTATTATGGATTTCATGAATACTTTATAATCTATTGATAATTCATTTTATGATTATAGGGAACATATGATATGTAATTATATATTCAAGGAAAGATCAATATGTACAAGCTTTTCATGAATAGAAATATATGAATAATGATAAGATATCTCATCTCCACCACAAAATTAATATCTATATTTGGAAGGAATGGATGTATGAGTGTTATATACTATCTTATCATGATCTCAATGTGTGTCTTGTTCAACCATTAAGATTATCTTGTTCTTAAGTTCAAAATGATACATAAAAGGAAGAGCATGTTGTTGTACAAAGAAGGATGATGAACATGAGATAGAAAAGTGTGAAGAACCATTAAAAGACTAATTCGCATAAATTTTTTACATTGAAAATATAAAATAATTTTTTTTTGATTTCTTGTTCAACCATTTTCACTAAAGATCATATATATATAATCTTAATACTATCATATTCTTAGGATGGATCTCTAGCTGATATCAGTTGATTCTTAAAACTATGTACTACAATCATATCTTAAATGGTTTATTCATTTTTTTGTTTACACATGGTTTAAGATTTTTTATTGAGACCTAGGATTATTTTTTTAAAGGGAGGGCCTGGTTGAAATCTATTGGACATTCATATTTAGGGAAATATTCTTTTACTCAGTTAGGATCCCCTGATAAAAGGGTTGTTATAGTGACAATCACTGAAATCATGGAGTAGAGAATTGATAGAGTGGGAGAGGGTATTTATATTCCCCAAACCACTATAAATATCATGTGTTCAAATCTATTTTGTTTAAGATTAAATTTTTACTACATATTTTTTAAGAAAAAATGATTTTAGATATCACACTAGAAAATGAAGGTTTTCTGTAAATAAAATTTTTGGAACTCAATTCAAAACCAACATGAGTGTTCTACTAGCCATTATCTAAGGACAATAGTTTTCAATAATTTTGATGTTATATATCATTTTAATATGTTATATAATGGACCTAACTACCCAAAGGCACTATAATTATTTATCTTATTGTTTTTATTATGTGTATTATTATGTAATAAATCATTAAATAAGGTGGAATAAATATGAGGGTTGTCATATTCTCTCTCAATAACTTTTATTTTTTATTATAAATGAACCTTTAAAAAACTAAAAGAAGAAAGAGAAATCATAGAATTATAAAGTGGGGTGAACTAAGATAATACCTATATGCTATATGTTTATAAAACTTTTATAATGAAACTAAAGAGAAAAACACCCAAACACCATATGTTGTTCCTCCTAATGATAAATAATCTCTAACCATGTTTCATTCCCACCAAGTGTGGTAAATCAATGTGTTCTTTTTTATAAGTTACTACAGCATTCTCATGGTATAAATAACTAACAAATGTACCAATTAAATAAATTCTAGTGATTATAAAATTAATTTCAAATCAAAATCTACATATTAAAAAAATACTCTAAATCTACTGATTGAAAGACAATACAACAATTACTTCTCTAAAAAATCACGAATGCCCTTAAATTAAAGAAAACTATGCACACCATCAAAACCAACCCCTATACATTATAGACCATATCCCAACCCACATTTATCAACCCATATAGGACCTATACATAATTTCTTTAAATTCAAATTAT
Organism: Viscum album; assembly: GCA_963277665.1. Classification (NCBI taxonomy): domain Eukaryota; kingdom Viridiplantae; phylum Streptophyta; class Magnoliopsida; order Santalales; family Viscaceae; genus Viscum; species Viscum album. The sequence goes on along the minus strand of OY728146.1, from coordinate 1,670,843,068 downwards.
GAAATATATCAATAGGACCATTGTAGTCATGAAATTGTTTTGGTTTTCCTACTAAAAATAAGTTCTTATAGTTTTAATTTATTTAAAAAATATAAATTAACCCACTTATAAAAATAAAATTACATTAACCTAATGATATTAAATGATTTAACACTTAAATAATATATATTTTATAAGGCCTCATCATGTCTCTTGTTTTTTTAAGACTCCTAGGGTATCTAGAATCTATCTACTAGAATAATGAGATGTACACAGGCTTCAACAGGAGAGGTGATAATACAAAAGAACCATGGTTTAGAGATGTTTTATAAATATTAAATATATTTTGAAAATTCATAATATTACCAAGTAGTTTTTAGAATAATTTATACCATTATCCTTTGAGAAAAATATGATTCATTGACTTCAACTATGAAAAGACAAAACAACAACACCTTGAAGAAAAAGAGATTCCTCTCCACTGGACTAGATAATCTGTATGTAACATTTCATTGTAAATACACTATAACATGAAAATAATTTATTAAAAACATTACAATAATTTAAAATCCTAACCATATGATAAATATATTGTGATTTATTTCTCAGAATTCAAAACATGCTACTATTAAAAGTATCTGACAAATACTGAGTAAAAAAAATATAATCATCTTATTCTGGGAGATATATATTTTCAAGATCTATTTTTTGAGATTCATCAAGAATAATGATGTGTATCCTATCATAGGAATGTCATAAAACATATGTATTTGAATCCTATAATGAATCCTATAGGCTGACTAAGTTCATCTCTCTAGGTGATGGTCCTGGAGGACTCACCATCCCAACACATTGTTTTTATTATTTGTTAGTTTTTCTATGTTTTGGAAACAAGTTTGAAATCACGTTTTTTTATTTATAATTTATTAAAAACAATGATCATGTATAAAGGGTCACGAACTAGGTTCTATCACAATGGTTTATTCATTATCAATAAGTTTTTTACCCAAAAATCAAGTCCAACTATTCATCAATTTCCCCTATTTATTTAAATTGTGAAATGAACACCCACAGGAAATATACCTATACATATCCAGCACAACTTTTCTATAGTGAAGAGTTAAAAAACACACTCAATTGTGTAATCCACTATCCCAATAACCATATCAAATCATATTTTTTTTATCTCTCATTCTACATAGCTCAAATAATATGATGTGTAAATCAATATAAGGGAGGAATAAAATTTAATGTAGATTGGAGAATATGAAAGTGTATGGGAAGATCATTTAATGACCATTTATCCACTCCATCGCACTCACTAACACATAAAATATGAGATAAATAAATTATAAATTTGAATGAATGGATTCTTAATACCCATGATATATCCCCTAGAGACCAAAACATTGAGTCAGTTCTCCAAAATCATAATAAAATATATCATAGTGTAAGAGAGAAGATAGAAAAGACGATGAAAAATGGAATTGAATTAAGAAAATATGAATGTTTTTAAAATAATCATTACCATTTGGATAGTTAAGGGCTTAAATCCTTTACAAAATGGGTAGATGAATACATTTATAATAATCACACCTACTTCCCCCCTCTACTCCTGAAAATCATCACTGAGAAAGAGTTATTTATCTTTCTTTAATGGATTCCATGTTTAAAGGCCATGGGTCATGTTTTCTTCAAGTGGGATCTAATTGAGGGTAATTATTTAAACATTCCCACTTAAATATCCATATTCATCATAATTTTAATGATAACCGTGTGTATAATTCAGTCAATATCTCCTTGATTTGGATGAACTAGTGAATGTGGGATCTTATTAACATTTTCCATTATGGGGTATTTTTTTATTTTATTCCTATGGTGAATGTGAACTTTATGCATACCTACAAATGCCTTTATGTGATATGAAGTGGGATTTGATAACCATTGCATATCCTTTTCAACATAGTGATGACCATTACATAGCTTTAATGGCCTTAGTGTTACCCTTATATAGTTATTTCAACTCACTATTCCCCTTATGTGGATTTTAGGATACCCTTATGACCTTTACACACTGGTTATAAGTCATAATTATACCCTTACGCAACATGTATAACATGAAATCACTTTTATACAGCCTCAAAACCATGATCTTGCCATAATAAATCTCATTGAATACCTTTATGTAGCCTTTATAACTACATTTTCACCTCTATATAGCTTAAAGAGACACACCATTAACATTACCTAGTATTTACAATTGTGGGGAAACCCTTACATTGATCTTAAAAATCACAAGACCCTTATATAGAACATTGAGAACACCTAAAACTATTACATAACATTAGGATGTGGAGGAACCTTTATATAATTCTCACCTGCACCTACAACCTTGAAACAACATGTGGGATGTGCTCTCTAAGATTAGGAGAGAAATGGGGGAACATGATGTATTACATAAACTAACTTTATGCAACACCCTTCACCTTGACACGACTTCTTAACCTCAAGCCATGAAATCCACCATGCCGCAGAAATGAGGGCCCTCAGTTGAAGTCATAAAATGGGATGGTGAAGACTTATAATTGAGCCTTTAGAGAGTTATATGATCAGTTTTCAAGAACAAATTCATATAGTCAATTCTGAAAATTCAAACGATGGGAAAATTAAAGTCGTATAATGTCTTAATGAACTCTTATGATGGTGGATTCAAAGTATTATGATCTATACATTTTTATTTTTCAAAATGTAACACATGAAAATAATTATTTATTTGTTATTATTCAATTTTATTTTAGAAATTATTCAAATAGTGAAATATAAGAATAAAAATATCCTATAAATTTAAACCAAAATTAAGAATTAAATGTATGGTATTTCCCATTAATTCCAAAAACTATAAAACAAATGAAACTCAAGATTTTATCCATACATAAATTACATTAAAAATTCAAAATTTAAAAAAAAAATTGTAATTACCTATGTTTTATCTAGATTATAGATTTAGTTTTTAATGAAAATAAGTTAACAATTAGGAAATATTGTCTCTCATTACAACTCATTGATAACATATTGATGTTTTATTCCCAACTTTTATTTGATTTTAGGAATTTGGGAACTATGTAAATAATTTTTTCTTATAGACTATGTGTCCTCACAATAAATGATCTCTCTATTTTTAATAATGCATTGAGTGTTATCCAAGAGCGTCAAAAATCATGTAACCAATTTGTGTCAAAGTGGGGATGATGATAGGAATCCATTTTTGATAACATATCTCACCTATATATATTATTTTATAGAAAATAATTCACATATGAAATATCTGATATATAATCATAATAAAATGTGTCCAAAATGTTATGCATGGTGACCTCCTTGAACCAGATACAGATACTTATTTCTTCAAGTGGTTTCATTAATATCATTTTACTAGAACAATGTCGTCTTCTTTTTTACATGTTCATCCCAAATAATATTAACCGTGATTATTTCTATACTTTTTATCATAGTTTTTTGATCCCTTGGTATAAATTAAATGTGAATGTGAATTGATTTTAATACATTTCTAATTATAACCAATCTCCCATTTAATTAAATGATGTGATTTTTTTATATCTATATATACCTGAATATCTTTTTCACCAGGTTATTGAATTCCCAAATGTGAACCACAGCATTGGATTGTAGGTCTCCAAGGTACTCCATTGGGATAAATTTTAAAATAAACCCCATATATATGTAAATTATACAAATACTCCTACCATACTATTTAAGATAAACATACATACTACTTTTTAGGATACTATATTTATGACCTCTAAAATATTCATAATTTATCTATATATCTATAATGTTTGTGACTTGTGTTTCTCTCATTAAGAAATATCATAATATTATCTTCAAAAAAATGGTGTGATATTCCTAAATTTTTATAATATTTATTTTATAAAATAAAATTTCTTATTAGAATCACTATATTAAGACTCCAAATAAAAGAATCATATTTTAGGGTAAACAAACAAGGGTATAGTTAGTCCCCTTATCTTAACCATCTAATTGATTTAATGGATCCAAACTATACTACCATTACTGATAAAAATAACTATAGAGATTAGAATTGGAAAAATATATAATCATATAACCATTTAGAGACACATAATTAGTACAAGACCCTCATGCTGAAGTTCCATACCATTTTGTCTTATGATTTTTTCTATATCCACCACAATCATGATATTACCACCAATTCCATTCCGATCTAAATCTATCAATATTTATTAGTCAAGAAAAATTCCACTTGGATTCCAATTCCTCCTAAAAACAATATTTCTCTCCTAAAACCTAGTTTGGATGTAGCGGATAAAATCATTCATTGATAATTTTTTTCAAATAATTTATAGAATAAATTACACATTCTGATAGGATGAATTTGTTAATAGGGGTAAGGGTTATTTATATTTAGAAAAAATACCCTATTTCATAGAAAATAATAATCTTGATATTGATCTATATCTAATATATCATGAACATCATTAATGGTATCCTTCATCATGATGTCCCATATTGTAATACTTAAAGAGATATGGAATATATAAAGATTTAACAAACTATCAAGTATTAATCGATTCATTTATTTATAAATATTAGAATCTTATAATATAATAATGACTTACTCATTATTTAAACAAGGGATATCCAGAGTAATGTCACCAAATAAGAAGGTTTCTCTATTCTCTCATGGAAGGAACATATTGTTTTTATCTATACACCATAGACTATTAGGTATTAAAATAATTTTTTAACAACAAAGTGGATTATTATAATTATGTCCTTAGTATATTAGCCATGTAATAACTAAAGATTTTGATTCCCCATAAATTTGTTTTCCTTAAAATAGTCATCAAAATATACATTATGGTTTTCTCTTTCTATTAACAATCACACCCTATATTTATAATGGGAAATATATTTCTTCTTTGTTAGTTGATCCATTTGATTATTATGAATTTTAGAAAAACACTCTAAATTTATAAAAATCCTTTCTTATTTGAAGATTCATATTGATACCCTGAATTTTCTTTCCAAGAAAATCTATGATAGTAGAGATCTAAATTTTTTCATTAGACCATGTATACAGAGTAGATTTGAACCATTTAAGTATATTAAGATGAATAATCTATGTTTATCCCAATGATTTAATTTTACTAGCTTTATTTTGGTTTTGAGGATATGGTGAGATTGCAATAATTACCTATGTTGATCTATAATGAATTTATTATTGTACTATTCTTAAGTAATTGAGATTTTTATTTTGCTTAAAATTATAAGAGTTAATGATTCCTACTAAATATAAATCAATAATGGTTTTTTAAATCCTTTACATTTTAGAAGTTAGCATGTAAATAACATAATGATAACTTAGTTATGTAATTGTGTGTCTATTCTGATGTGTTTATTTGAAATTAATGTGATGTCATTAAAATAAAAAACCATTATACTTTAGAAAATATTTTTTGGGTCATGTTGACATTGTTAGTTTCAGGTTAGGAATATGTTATTTCATTTGATAAATTTTTTCATGTATTTAAATTTATATGTATGTTTAATATGATAAATAATGTGGATATTAATTAATTACACAATGGGTGTGTTATTATTATTAATTTTTGTTAATGTATTATTTGTTTTAAGGTATTCTGAAATATGTATCTTTTTATTTATAATTTTACAATGTATAAATTATTAATGATGCATGATTCTATGATAAGTAATATAGTAGATATAATTTAACTTAAATAAATTAAATATTAGGATTTTGAGATATTTATATATTTTAAAAAATATATATATAATCATGTTGAGTTATAGGATTTATTTAAATTTTTTCCGAATATCATGAAAATAAGTTAAAATTTTGATTAAATGTTTTTAATATTAATTTGTACTTCATTGATCGTGAGAATTCCTAAAAATTATGTTAGTTTTGATCAAGATGGTATTTTATACGGAAGTGAAGCATGTAAATGTTTCTTTTTTAATTAATATCATATAGTACAATGTTTATTAATAAAATAGTGATGCAAGTTAGCGTATTTAATTTTTAATTATAATATATGTAACTAAAATATTAATTTTACATTATATATATATATAAGTATATTGTATAATTAAAGGATACGATAAAAAAACTCTTGAATATAAAATAATTTATGGTAAGATAAGTTTGTTTTTTTAATTATGATTTGAGTTATTTTATTCTAGTTTGAAATAATTTCAAATAAATATGTTTTTGAGAATTTTGTGAGTTTTTTTATTTTAAAAGTAAATAGTATTATGTTGAATTGATTTATTATATGATAATTACTTATAATGGGTGAACATTTCATGGTAAATTTCTAAACAAAGTGTAAAGTTAATTTTTATTTCATTTATAGGATTTATATTTAATATTTTTCAGGACTAAATGTTTTCTTTTATTATAAGGATTTAGTAAACTTGGTTTTTTTTGTATTACAAGAATTTAATTTTATTTGTGGTAAATTATTGGTAACATTAGTGGTGTGGAGGTGGTTAGGTATTTGTTCTTTGTGATGGGTATTATAAATATTATTTACTTTGTATTATATTAAAACGTTTTCATAGAAATATGGTTTGTTTGGTTAACTAGAGTTATGTCTAAATGTTATATGTGCTTTTTACATGATAGATCTACTATTTATTATATGTTGATGTGGTCTAAATGTTTTAATAACCGTATAAAATTTTGATGTTTGGAAAAAAGAGATTTTATGAAAACATAATTAGAATGATGGTAATGAGATAAGAGATATAGATAAATAGGATTTTTACTAGTGGATTTTCAATAGAAAAAAATGTTGGTGTTCAATGGTGGAGTGTTGGGACATGAAACTGAAGAATCGATAATGGAGGTTCAAGCTTCATTTAAATTTTGGAAGACTCTAGATCATTTATGGGTATCTTTTGTAACATATTTACTTTGATATATTCCCTAAATATGGTGAAATATGATTCATAGTAACCTAGATGAGATGTCCTAGGAAGAGTTTCCCAAAAAAATAAGGAATTTATATCTTTAGTGCTCAATATTAAATATATGAGAGATATTCCAGTGTTTCAAAATGAATGATATACTATTTATGATATTGGGACTCATTTAATGGAGAAATATTAGTTAATTTTTAATTCTCTTATCTAACTAATATGTGTAAGAATTATCCATTGGAATTTATTTGAAGTTGAAGATTTGATGAAGGGTAGTTGTTATATGATTGAAGACTTTTGTGGTGGTAATATACTGTACGGAGGAAGTAGAATAATCAACATCTATGATAGGAACATTCGATAGAAGCTATGTTTATCAATTCAAAATAGACAGGGTAAATTATATGAGTTGTAAAGAATATATTTTGTGAATTAAAAGAGTAAATAAACCGTTTTTATAAAATCATATAGCTCTGAGATATAGGGGTGAGTGGTTTTTCATAAACTCTGATGGGTGAGATGAAAAAAATCACTATGGTCAGATATGAATAGTATTGTTATCCCATGACTCTTGGTCTTCCAAATATATATGTGAGTTTCTTATTTGCCTAGTATAATCATAAAAACATGGTGGTTGACCAGTTATATTAGAGATGGTTTGGTCTTAAGGATTGGAGTATGTTATGGGTAGGTAGTCTTATCCATTTCGTGATTAAAATTTAGAAGTGATTTCAGGTTATTGATTAAGGTTCAATAGTTTATTATACGTGAAATATTTTTATATTTACTTAAATATTAATAAGTTACATGGATTTAAATTTTCTGACATGTTTTTATTGTTTTGAAATAAAATTCATAGTTTTAAGAAAGTTTTCTATTTTGAAAATCAGGTTAATTTTTTTAATCTAATAGTATAATTTATTTTTATTAAAACATAAATTAAATTTAAAAAATGAATTTAAGGTTGGTAAAGGGGTTATGATATGATTTTTTAACATATATATATTTTGTTGAGGTATATTTTGTAGGAGTTAGGATTAATGTTATGGTGTGGATATTACATTAAAGTTATTGGGGTATATTTATTAAGAATTATTTGATTATAATTTTCTATAGAAAATTGGATTTATTATTTGAGTATGACAGTTATTTTATGATCTATGTTTCATAGAGTTAGTGTTATGTCCTGAACAATCAGGGCCATCCTGGCCTACAAAAGGCTAAATGTGACACACCAAGCCTTCCTCCAATAGACCAGGCGATAAAGGCCATCACCGAGTAGGTATATCATAGACATGAGAGGCCTTAGCCTATGGAACCTATATAAACACATCCATATTCATCTACCCACACAAATATGAAAGGTAAAATACATCTGATACAAAAATTCATGCATACATCTATATCCCACATCATAGTACGAAACAAGTATGGGAGAGAATAAAGGTAAAAACACTAGCCCACAAGAACCATAAAAGAGTCCAACCTGCTATAAAGGAGGGGGATACTATAAAATGAAACAATGGGAATGATCCATGGTCTATCTAGCTTAATTATACTCTACCTACACCAGGTCTACCTATGAATCTATCAAAAATAATAACTTCTACATAATACTCAATAGGTGTGGGAAAATCCCATGTAGTGGTGTGTATACACATGCCCATTATGACTCCCTAAATTCACCAAACATAAATAATTACGATAGTAGTCAACTTTTCATCATAAAGGAATGTCAATCAAAATATGAGACATAACAATAATAGTAACCCAGATATAATCAAGTATCAATGTAATAGAAAAACCATATTACCAACCTTGGATTCTATATGAGGTTTCAAGGAAACTCTCATTTAGGAGAAATCACTCCCCATGTATGATAACACTGAAGGTGCTCATTCGAAATTTATTTACCATCAAGCCTCACCAAGAAGAAGATAGACACTAGAACTCATAATAAATTAATACATAGATAGGGGATCTCACCCAGGACTTATGGTTGATTCTAGAACCTAACTAGATAACCAAATATGAATGGGATCAATTGCCTCAGCACGTAGGTCATGTGGTCCTTGACACTACCTATAAGAAAATGAAAGTGGATTTCACTCTATAACATATAGAGAGATTCCAAAAATCTATCCGAGACTAATCCCATATAGGGGATTAGATCCTATTTGCATGATGTGATACCTCAATATACCCTTATAGGAATTTACTATGGTAACACACCCTAAGGATACTGGTTTACAATGCAGAGAATGATGGCCTCATCCTTCCCTATGGAAAGTACACAATTCGAATAGGTTATACATGACATATCTTGGCTACCCTAGTTATATCTATGTACTTTATCACATGCTTGAATACATTGTTTGTGCCTATGTAATTTGGTCATTCCCATGTACATAGCCATGTTAAGGTGATGTGGTTATGTTCAAGTACTAGGCGATGCCCATGTTCTCTGGTTATGCATTTGTACCAATTCATGTTTGAGTACTCTGGTTCTGTCTAAGTAATGGTTTGTGCCCATGTATGCTGGTAATTCCCATGTGCTTGGTTGTGTCCAAGACCATGTAACCTTAGTGTACACACTGAGCCACTAGCACTAAGTCACATTGTGTTCCTGGGATATACATAGTGTGTGATATTTAATTTTTTCTGAACCCTAGCTGTTATATCTAGGGGATTACATGGTATGTGTTCATCCAAACTATATATTGTGTACATAGTAATTTTCCAAAAATTACAAAATTTATCACGCGTCCTTCCCACACTACCTTTGGATACACCCCAAATCATTCCCAAGAAACACGCATCTGGGTTTTCCCAACTTCTTTCATCATCGAGGACTATATTCTGTCCACCCAATCACCCAGAAAAAAATTCCTACTACACCTCACTACCATGATTCCAAGACGCAAAATGAGATCTCTCAATCCAACACCTGAACCATCCATCATCATCACCACACCAAAATAATGTCATCAATCTTGAACCCAGACACATGGTAATGATCAGTTATGGCAAATAATGATTTCAAAAAAATCATCTATCAGGTATTTGTTTAACCATCGGCCAATAGAATATCTAATGATAAATGTGTGAAGAATGATGGGAAAATGAAAAAAACAAAAATATGAGTAATGAACCTCATCCATTATTTGGGTTATCTTTAATCCATTATCATGGTCAATGATGAACAAAAACAATAATCATGTATAATCAAATATCATCAATTCTTATTTAAAGTAATATAAATGCAACACCCATATATCAAAAATAGACCCATGAATCAATATTTAGGTGGACTACATCATGTTTGGAATCGAATAAACAACAGGGAATAAACTATAATAAACTAATGTCCTAACTCGAGTTTGAATCAATCGCAAATTAATAACGGTTCTACATCATTGTAATTGATGATATCCCTGAACTCCATTGGTGAAGTTAACTCCTTGGAAAAATGATCTTTGATCCTCGATCTTGTTGTCTTCTACCAAAATCTCTTCTAGGACCCTCTCAAGAATTCTAGGGTTATACTAAAAACCTAAGGGTTTGGATAAAACTAGTATTTTATAAAATTATGTTAGGTCATGGAAAATAAATAAGAACTAAACTTATTTATTTATTTATATTATTATTTGCACCCATGACCACAGTTAAACAAACCACCCAATTATGATAGGTTTTATTTCACACCTAGGGTAAAAACCCATATTTTGGATTTAATTGTGGTCTCATATTTCCCATCTAATATCTCATTCAAGAGTTATTCAATTGTTTTAGAAAAACTATGAATTCATGATATAATATATTTAATGAATTTATTATATCAATTTCGTGCCTCTCTAGGCCCTACAATCCCATACTGACTCGGTTCATAGATTTAAAAATATTCATTAAAATATTACAATGTTTGATAAGGAAAAATATGTTCATCACATTCATTGAACCTCATATATTTTCATCTTAAAAAGAAAAATCCTACTCAAACATATGAGGGTACTAAATATGAATCTAGTTTTCCACTCTTGGGTGCTCTCCTAAAGATTCCTATATTTCCACCAAAATCATAACATCAGAATCACACATCAATAAAAGATATTATCCATCCAATCCTTGATCTCTACTGGACACTCGATGAATATAGTTCCATACTTATTGTCTAGATCACCCCATTTGATAAAATGAAATGGGTTATTCACGTATCTCTTCATCCATGACACATGGGAAAAATTGTGTACCTGATATAACTAAGATGGTATGTCCATGTGTTATGACACAATTCGAACCCTACAACATATTTTGAAAAGGATAATAAACCACAAAGATTACATTCCACCCCAGAAAAATCTATAAAATCTTCATCAAGGTGAGATCTTATGGAACACAATACCTCCCTCATTGAACTCCAAAGGCCTCTATTATCATTATACATATGAATTTTTATGGATATGGTAAGTACTCACCTTTTTTGGGATGATATGCACCTTCAATGTTATCACTCCCACCAACTATGGTCCCATGAGTGTTGTCTCCCCTAGATCAGTCTAACAAAGTGGTGATCTATAGGGTCTCCCATACAATTCCTTTAATACTATCATACTAATGGTGGAGTGGTAACAATTATTATATTTAAAATACGCCAAGGTTAAGTGATTCTCCCAACTATGGAAAATTTATAACATGAAATTAAAATTCATTTCATCCATAACATGAATGGTATGCTCAGTATGGTGAGCTCTCTAGGGGTGAAATGTTGTGCTCAATCACAATTGATTCCCAAAGACCACCTGAAATCCTCTCAATAGTTGTGATGTGAAGAAAGAATCATAGTCTAGAATTATAATAAAGGGAACATTTTAAATATACATTATCATTCATATGTAAAGGATTAATAATATATCTACTGATCTTGGCTCTCGAATGGTTAGGAAGTAGACCGGCTTGTTGATTAATTATATGATCACCTAGATAGTATCATGTCCTCTAGAAAATCATTAAAGCCTCATCATGTAGTACCTAGATATATAATTTCAATACCACTTTGCCACCTCAAGGGGTTGATCCAAACCCACAAGAACCTAGTGCTCATCATTCACCTGCTAACTTGTTAGGCATCGAGAGACAAAATTCATTATACCCTTTTTTCATCCCTAGACACCAAAATGACTCTAAAGGTCATAGTATTTGTTCTACACTCATGTATATACCGCTAAGAGGGTTATATGAAACTCCCTCAAAAAATCATTCCTCAACATCACTGGTACCACAGTCTTCCCTTAGGAAATGATGAAGTGCTCCCCACCAAAATAAAATCCATCTAAATCATGTCCTATGGATATCTAAACCCGCAAGGTATCATAATGGGTATCACCAAGATAAGACTCCCTAAAACTCAATAGAAGAATAGGGGTAAAAACCATTGAGTGGGGGTAATATTCTCCATCATAACCCACTAAGGACAACTACAATGAATCCATCTACTCTGAAACCTCTCTCAACAACAAAAAACAAGATCTACTGATATGATAATCTACCATCATGCTCCCCTTCTTGGGAGTATAGACTATCTCAAAGTCATAATCCTGAAAAAAAATTTATCTATGACTTTTATATTAATTTGAGATCTTTTTTTGAGAAGGGGTAGTTGAGATTTTTTTGTTATAAAATATGAAAAACTTATCACCAATAAGATAGTGTCGCAACATATTTAAGGTGAATAACATTACTACCAACTATAGATCATGATTCACATAGTTATTCTCATAGTTTCTCAAATTCTAGGTCCCATAGAAAATAATTTTCCAAATCTATATTAGAACACACCCAAGCCAGTTCTGTAGGCAACACAAAACACTATGTATTCAACACCATCCTTTGATAGTCTCAAGATATGGTCACTCATTTACCTCTTATATAATTTCTAAAAATACTCTTGGTACCTATATGTACATGAAAAATTATACCCCTCTTTGGGTAAATGAAGTTAAGGGTATTGATATCCTTGGTAAATCGAGTATGAACCTTCGATAGTAGCCAGCTAACCCAAGGAATCTCCACACCTCAGTCATACTCTTAGGTGGATATCAAGGTAGTAATGCCTCATCTTTTTTAAAATCCCAAAAAGTAATTTCTTTTAGAGTATATCATGGGCCATCCTCATGTTTGTCATGTGCTCATCCTTAAATGATGAGTACACTGGGATATCATTAATGAAGACTATCATGAAATAGTCTAAGAAGGGTTGAAATATTCATTTCATGAGTCCCATGAAAATTGATAGGGTGATAGTAATGCAAGAGGGATTCACCAAGTACTTATAGTGACCATAGATACATCATAATATCATATTTAGTTTATCCTCATCCCAAACTCAGAGATGTTGATAGCATAACTCGAGGTCAATATTTAGAACCTCCTCTCCCAATTAAACTGGACAAGGAGTTTCGAAATCCTTGATAATGGATAATTATTCATGATATTCACCTAATTTAGTAGATGGTAATCCACACATAACCTCATGATCTCATCCTATTTCTTGAAAAAACACTTTGGGTATGCCTAAGGTGACACACTGTGTCTAACAAATCCCTTCATCTACAAATCCTACAACAACACCTTCAGCTCACTAAGATATGTGAGATCCATCAGATGGTTTGGCATAGATAATGGGGATGTCCCTGGGGGAATGTATATGCATAGTTATATCTCTCAGTAGGGATGTAAGTACATCACATCTTCATAGAAGTCATCCCTATACTCTACCACCACTACAGGAAGTTAAAAACCTATAGAATTTACTGCACCAAGGTTCATATTATCCCAATGGTGATTAATTTGATATATCCTACTATATATAATCTAATCCTTGTCTATTTGGGTTTCTTTAATATTGATGGTAGAAAATATTGTCCAGTCTTTGTGGAAACACCACTTCTTCAACCGGAAATATTTAATTTGTTCATGAAATGTGAAGAGTTTTTTATACCTAGAATGACATTGTAAGGCCTCATACCTTCTATAACGAGATCTCATATTAAGTTATATCCCCTAATATTCAAGTCACACTATCAATATAAGTGTGTAATCAATGAATCTCCCCTGGTAAGAGTCTCTAAGAAAAAGGGTTGAGCCAAAGCCTCTATTGGAAGATACAGATCTCGAACAAGGGATGTGGAAAGAAAAGTGTGTCTTGCACCTATGTATATCAATATAAAAGCTAAATTATAAAAGCTAGATGTTACACCTTTAATCATGTAAAGGGTCTCTAGGTCATAGGCCTCAAATACCTATAGATATCATCATCCCTAACCACTAGCTCCTTTATCCTGGTATGCACCACTTGGTGGTGGTGGTATAGACATATCAAATCATCAGCCACCTCTTATTGCTATACCTACACATCAACCATGTTGGTTTCCCAATAGAACTACAAATCCAGTCATTTCCTCTTCCTAGGTGGTCTATTAACTTCTACTTTATATTTTTCATGGAACATCATACAATTATATATGAGATGACTCTGAACATCACAAGAATAACATCTCCTTTCCCTCAGCTACCTAGAAGCACCCTCAGAGACATGAAGTACAAAACCTATATCATGGGACTATAACCAAAAATTATTTTCTCAAATAGATTCATGTGTCTAACATTAGTTACTAGCTTTTAAAGTCTCAACTTCAGGGTGTCCACTACTAGCACCAACATTCAGTGACAGCTCTACCAAGGATCTCTCTACTACCAAAGATCATTTGAGCACCATAACATAAGTAGTAATTCAATGAGGTGTAACACTAGATCAGATATCTCTGTATAGTATGTGATCTAAAGTTTGTGCTTATAATAATGCATCTAAACCAAATATATTGAGTATCATGTGATGTTAGTGAACCTTGATAAATACTTTTCCACTATCAGTCCACCCAGATGAAGCTCTATAAGCTCCGGGATGCATAATTATCACAATGTGGTTGGGTAGAACTCCTATCTAAATAGATAATCAAACTCATTCCAAGGGAGGTTCACCTCATCATATGTATGATCCACCATACTCCACCATATCCCAATAGAACTATGTAGAAATCTCACCTCTCTATCCACCATCTGATCAGGTGGTCTCCTAAAAAGGTTGCAGACATTCCCAACATTCTCGATCTAGCATTATACTACATGAGGGTCCAGATTACCTCGAAATATGAGAGTTCTATATCTCTAAAACTCATAAAGTGAACTTTTAAAATGGACATCTTCAGCTAGTAATTTCATTGCAACTTACTTCTCAATGGTAGGTGGTATGGATGGAAACCCATTTTTATGTCCCACTACTTATACAACACCCTGAATGAAGGCTTTATCATTAGGCATGTCATCCTCATAATCCTTCTACGAGATCCTATTTGTATGTCACCATTTAGGCATCCAAAATTTGACCATACATGCCATGATCAAAGATTATATCTTGGTAGTTTACTCAATAAGGACATGGAAACCACAACTCATTCTCATATGATGCATATACCAATATTTTCCTACCAACTAATGCCTACAAGCACCAAGTCAACAATAAGGTCATTATAGTCTTATTAAATGAATATGGTAACCTCTAAAACATCAATGGGTTTCATATCCTAAGAGACAAACCTAAGACACTTTATCACTATTTCCCTAGTACCCGAACCAAAACACATAGCTATATAATCTCTAAAATCCATTCCTAAGATGAACAACCTATGATACCACTCTATCATGACCTGACCAATCAGTGCTGACCTGGATAGTGGAAATCCAAATGTGACACCCCAATCCCACCACTATTGTCCATGGGATAGTAACCAGCATTGAGTATTAATAACATGCACATGGGAAGTCTATCCTAAGGTAGATATACATATGCCTCCATCTAAAAATGCCAACAAAAAGATGAATGGAAAAGTACAATTGATACCAAAATTCATGTATACATCTATATCTCAAATTATTATGTGACACGAGTATGATAAACTATGAAGTGCCAAATACTAGCGCACAAAAATGATAAGAGTCGAAATTTCTATAAAGGATGGGATTTCTATTAAATATAAAACCTGTTATAAACCATGGTCTATCTAGTAAAACTTTGATGCACCTACACTTAGTCTACCTAGGGCTCTATTAAAAGGCCTATTAAACGGTCTATTATCTTAATAAGTCCTGACATGTGTGGGAAGAGACCATATTAGGGTGAGTATATACATACCTAATAGGAAACCAAGAAATCAAAAAACAAAAATCATCAAGAGAGTACTCAACTAATCATCAAAAAGGCATTTCAGTCAAAATATGAGACAATAATAATAACAGCCCAAACATAGCTAGATCTCAAAGTATGGTCACAATTGTACTATCATTATAGGATCTCGATCGAGGTTTCATGGTAATTCTCATCTAGGAGAACTCAATTAAGTATTCTCATAACACCAATGGTTCTCATTCAAGAGGTCGGGATCATGAGTCCTTTCTAAGAAGAAGATACATAATCAAACATAGAAGATATCGGTACCTAGATAGGGGATCGCACCTAGGGCATATAGGTGATTCATGGCCCTAACTGAATAACCCTCAAGGAAAGGTAGAAAATTCCCTGGTACAAAGGTCACATGATTCCTGGCCCTACTTAGGGAGGAATAAATGATAGAGGATCACACTCTGATCCCCAAGGATGGATTCTTGGACTATATTTCAGACTAATCCTATAGAGTTGTTTACATCCTATTCTCATGATTTCATGAATCACAGTAGCCTTATAGGAATGGACCAATGGAACACATCCAAAGGATATTGATCTACACTAAATAGAACAGGGGCCTCAACCAACCATGGGTAAAGTACATAGAATTTATAATGTGTATATGGAATTTCTTAGCTACCCTAGGTTAGTATGTGTAATATGACCGATTCCCTTGTAATTTAGAATTATTGTGCACTTTTTCCAATTCAATGTAACTATTCATGTTTGGGTACTCTGATCATTTATTATTACCAATCCAACCCCATGTAATCTGGTCATTCTTTTTTTACCTGGATATGTTCAGGTACCCTGGTCACATCTGAGTACTAGGTTGTGATCATGTACCCTAGTCATGATTGTGCACCCAGTCATGTCTATGCCTTTATACCCTGTGGGTATATGCATAGTCTCCATCACTGATCGAATCAATTTTTTTTAGTATTACATAGAATGTGATATTTAATTTTTAGGGGATCCTAGCCGCTATAGCTAGGGAACAACTAAATATGTGTTCATCCAAACTACATGTCATGTACATTGAAATTATCCATAAATTTCATAAAGCCACATGTGTCTTTCCCACACCTCCACCATGACTAGATATACCATAAATCATGCACAATAAATTTGGATTTGAGTTTAATGAACTCCATCTAGTACAAGTGGCTAGATTTCATCCACACAATTGCCTGAACAATTATTCTCATCACACCACACTATTGTGTCACCATATCACGAGACAAGATCTATTTGTACAACACACAGGCCTTACAGAGTCATCTTT
Source organism: Viscum album (assembly GCA_963277665.1). Lineage (NCBI taxonomy): Eukaryota > Viridiplantae > Streptophyta > Magnoliopsida > Santalales > Viscaceae > Viscum > Viscum album. The sequence goes on along the minus strand of OY728146.1, from coordinate 1,670,825,522 downwards.
GAACCAAGATCATATCATAAATCTCAAACCCGAACCCATGGTAATGATCCATTTCACCAAATATTGATTGCACAATCATCATCTATCTTATATTTATCGAATTTCTGACCAATGGAAACACTGATGATGAACATGTGAAGATAAATTGGAGAAATGCACAAAATAAAAACATGAGGAATGAACCATATCCATTTTTTTGGTTGTCCATAATATATATTTGTGTTTTATGAAGAATGAAAATTATAAGCTAGAATAAGAAAATATCGTCAAATCCTATTTATTGGAAGATAAATTCTACACACATAAATCGATGATCGACCCTAAAATATATTTTGTTAGAGGCTTTATTCATGTTTGACATATTATAAAAAATGAGTAATAAACCAACATAAAAACCATCCTACATTTAGTTTGAATCAATTACTAACAAATAATGGTTCTACATTTTTACTATTAGAGAGATCCACAAACTTCATTCTTGAAGATGACTCCTTGGAAAACTGATATCTGATCCCCAATCCCATTATCATCCATCAAACTCTACTCCATGGACCTATCATGAATTATAGGGTTATGTGGCTAAACCAAGGGGTTTTCTTAAAATTCGGATTTTATAAAAAGAGATTACTTCACAAGAATTAAATTAAAAATTAATTGATTGATTGATTTTATTATTTGTTCCTCCGATTTCACTTAAACAAATCACTCAAAACTGACATGGTTTTTGTCACGCCTAGGATGAAACTCTTATATCAAATTTAATTACAGTCACAAATTTCTCATCTGAGACCTAATTTTGGAGTTAATCCTTTTTTTAGAAAAACATTGTCTATGTGATATAATATAACTAATATTTTTATTATATCAATACTGAGCCTCCATGGTCCCAAGGATCCCATGCTGACTCTGCTCCTAGCTTCAAAAATATTATTTAAAATAACCCATGGATTTACAATGAAAAAATCAAGTTGTTACATCATGGGAGAATTTTATGGAATTTTATTTGTTTTTTGCAGTAGGTTTATGATTTTAGAGTGATGATTATACATGGTATGTGTGTGGTATGATATTTTGAGATTAGGGATAGAGAGGTTTTATTTCATATAAACATTAGATTTTTTTGGATGAAAATATTTTTAAGTGCTATGTAATGTGAGGATATAGAATATTTCTTACCCCATTAGGGTATAGTTTTGGTATTCATTGATAGGTAAATTCCTATATGATAGGTATCTTATATAGTTCTAATGTTTTATGAATATTTATTTCTTATTTCTTGTTTTTATTCTCAAGGATGAGAATCATTTGATAGGTATCAAATATAAAGTCTCATATTTTCATAGATGACTAATTTTTGATTTTAAGGCGAGAGTGGTGGTAAAAGTGAGTTTGAAGGTGGATTGTGGGGGTTGAGATAAGATTTTTATTTTTTAAATAAACCACATCATGGAGAAATCATAACTATTCCCAAATATTTCCCTTGGTTTTTCTTTTGATCTATACCATGGGGGAGTATCTATTTTTTATAAAAGGGGAATTATTGTCTAATTTGGTTGTTTTACAGCAGGATTAAATAATCATTATAAATAATGATATAGTTTACGTGAGTTAGATGATTTTCACATCATGGATAAGAAATATATTCTTTAGGGTATCTTTGTGATTTCATGGAGATACTAAAATTGGTTCCAGTTTTCATCAAGGTGTAAAAAATACTATTTTAGTGAACAAAATGTCATTGTTTTCATGGGGTTTGAAAGAAAGATCGAAATACCACATCATAGTTTGGTTAAAATACTTTTTTTGTTGGTTAACAAATATTTTTGAAGAAAAATGGTTATAGAAATTAAAATAGAGATCCATAATTTTACATCATTGTGGTTTTCATATCTTCATTAACTAAACTAAAACAATTTTTAGTGTCGGTTCACCATATTTTGGTTTGATCCACTTAATTTTATTTTTAAATTCAAGAGTTTATATCCTTTCATTTAGTTCCCTATTCTCTATTACAACCATTGGTTTCTATGTGGCTTAATTGTTTTGATTTTTTACTTCCATGTTGGATCTTTAATGTAATGACCCACATCATTATAGGTTTTGAAATTCGTAGGAAATTTAAATTTTTTGTCTTGGAGTAATGTTGGGGTGACCTCATTGTATAAATTTTACTACAGGTTTCTCATCACAACATGATGGGGGAGGTTTATTAAATGATGAGGGGATTATTGATGAATCACACTATAGTATAGGATATCACCCCAGCATGATGTAAGTATGTGATTTTGTGGCCAATGGGCATCATAGAATGGTGGCTTTTGTGTCCGAGATATATGCGTGTGTATATTTAAGGGTTAGGAGAAGTCTCCACAGGGTGGAGGTTATTGCTCTATGATAATTAACCTTATATATTGGATCACACCAAGGTATAGGGTTCCACACCATGGTGGTAACCCTTACATATCATTTGAGAATCCTCACATATGCCTTTGTTAGATTTTACATAAGTAATGGTTATTATAAGATGACCCCTAGGACACACTGTGAAGCCACATTAGAGGGTAGGTGTGACATCATGGAGAGTTACGATTTCACAGTGGGTGTGATTTTATAAGGAAGAACAATAAATTATTATAGGATTCCATACTATGAAGTCATGGTCCATGGATTTGTTTTTTACCTATTGTGACTATACCACACTATGACTAGAGGGGTCACATCATTAGCAGAGGCCATAGGTTTTTAGTTCCATATGGGATAGTTTTGTCACACCATTACCCAAGTTTCTATGCTATGTGGAGTGACCTGGGTGTGGGAATCATAACATGATCCCTATAGGCCATATCATAGTAAGGACCCTCTAGTTTTTCTAGATAAGAGGAAACTTGTATTTTTTTAGGTCAACCCTTATAATTTTTTAGAGGGAAAGTGGTTGTGAAAATGGAAATTTGGAAAGAATATATCCCCTTTTTCTTCCACCATTTTATCCTTTTTTATGATGGGTATTTTGGAAGAATTTTACTTGATGATTTTAGGTATTATTTTCATCTTCTTTAATTATTTTTCTTCTCCATTATTAGATTCGTTTTCTATCTTTGGTTTAGATTTTTTATGAAATAACCACCATTGTGTGGTGTAACCTTCTAGTTTTGCTGGGGTTCTATGTTTTACTGTATTTTTGATGTAAATCGAGGGGATATTTCTCTCTTTTTTCCACATTTCATTAGAGGTACACCATTGGTGAATTTTCTAGGGTTTATTCCATCTATTCATGGACTGAGATATATATTAGGTACCAAATTATGGGTATTTTGTTCATAAGGTCATGAGGATAATTCCATGATATGTTGAAATTATTCTAATCAAGGATTCATTTGTAAACACAAATCATTGATATTTTTGTTGTTATGTATCCATGATTTATATAGTATAATTAATTATAAAGTGTCTTGTTTAATTACTTTGGGTGTGGTGGCTTCAGATAGAGGTATAGGTGTTCAAATGGATTGTTATGATTTTGGAAAAGAAATGGACAACCATGTCTTGAGGATAAAAAGTTTATTTTGGATGTAATTACGGCCAATAATATGAAACCATATGCTTTTTTATGCATGATTATTCATTCCTACATGAAAATATGTGTTCAGGTCAAAGTGATGAGCACAAATAGTTCTATAGGAAAAGAGAGATAATATAATTGATACTCCTAGAGATATAGATAGGGGTCCATTAAATTTTGGGTGTTTTCGGATCACCTCAATACTATGTATCCAAGGGGGTGTGGATGTCTGTTCATCATAAGAATTCAATATATAGGTTCTTGGTCTTGAGATGAAATAATAATAGTCTAGGTTTCTTTCTTATAGTTTGTTGGAATGATAAGAGATAATTTATCCTAGTGGTGATGGGTGAGATGTTTATACATCTCACACATAATGGGGAACACCCTATTGAGGGTGGATTAGGACTTGATTCATATAATGATGGGGAAATTCCCTCTGTGGAAAGATGACGCTTAATGTGGAGGGTATGATTTTAATGAAGGGATTGAAAAATCTATTAGGGGAGATGTGAGATAGGGACCTTTCATGGGTAATGATAATTCATTAAAACATAGAATAGGGTTTCTAAAGGCCTTTTTATGAGTTTCATAGGATGATCCATGGTTAAGGGGACTAGTTTTTTATGTGTAGATTGGAAGAGGATTAGACTAGTCTCTTGAGGATAGTTTCAAGTATGACTTATGTTCTATCATTTCACCATGGGGTGAAAAGTGGGTGTTGGTATTGATAAGAAGAGACTATATTCTATTTATATAATCCAAAATACTCCCTTCTGGGTGAGATAAGAATGTCAATTAGTTCAGTACGTTCTTCTTGAATTATTGAGATATTATTGAAAGGAGTATCCTATAAATATAAATATATTATTAGAATTTATTTGAGATGTGAGGATGGATCTTCAATGACTAGATCCTAACTTGGGAGTTAGTAATCATGTTGGGATGGTTATTATACTTAGTTTCTGTTTTTTGTTTGTTATCAGTTGTGTGAATGATTGATGGTGAGATAGAATGTGGATGGAATACATCACCTTGAGTGAGAAGGTGTTGAAAATACCCTTCCTTGGGTGAGATGTTAGTTTTTATATTGATTTTATTGAGGACAAGATACAATTCTTGGACTCACTTTGAGTGAGACAGTTTTAGCATTATCTACCTTGAGGGTGAAGTTAGTGGTTAGATTTTAATTGTGGGACCCTTCCTTGAGTGATAAGGTAGTAGTCAGGCTACGATTATGAGACCTTACCTTGAGTGATAAGAATGTAGTCATGTTGTGATTCCAATTCCAACCATAATAAGTGCTAATGGTCATTGTAACTTGGCATGAGACTAGATGCATGGCCTCACTTTGAGTTAAAAGGTACTAGAAGAGTCCACCGTGAATAATAGGGTATTGGTCCATGTGGATGTGATGTGTGATGTGGTATATGATATAAATGTAATAGTCACCCTAAGTGAGATGGGAGTTCTCATTTCTTACTAGAATTATATGGGACATGGACTTTGCCCAATGTGATAGGGTGGTAGTGTGATTATGATATGAGATGGAATATGAAATCATGGATTGGTATGAGACCCTACCAAAAGTGAGAGTCTAAAGTCTATGCCATGGTATTCACCCTACCTAGAGTCATTATATATGGGTTAGGAATTATGGAATTAGGTGATCTCTTCTTCCGAAGTTGACTGTACATATATAGTAGAGTGTCGTGGTATCCTGGTATGTAATTGAAAACCTGAAATTCATACTTGTGTGTAGTTATATTTTTATCGTCATGTGTAAACATGTATAAGATGATGTATATTATAGGAACCTAGTGAGATCCTACTGAAATTCATTTCACACGTCCTTCATGTGAACTCTGGTATGCATATAGACTCTATGTCTATGATATGGGTCTTATCACTTAATTTATAGTGGATTAAGTTGGATATTCTCAATGGTGATTGGATATGAGATGAAGGTGAGGCTTGGTAATGGTATTAAAACCATTGTCTGAATTTATAGTTTTGATTATTTTTTATATGTGGTCGACCTGGATATTATATGTTGTAATGTATGGTTGTACAACTATATTTTATTTATTATAGCATGGTGTATTATTGAATATCTATAAACATATTATCTATTTTGGATGCTTTTTGGTATTCTATTAGGTATTAATGGTTATATTATCGAGGTAATTGTCTCCCAAAAGTATTATTTAGGCCTCATCCACTTGTCGGCAGCATTTGGAATACATTGAGGTGTGCTTAAGGTCATGTTTCACTCTACCTAGTATAAAATTGATTAATTTTATTTGAAATATTAAAAATTGGTATTATGTATATTTTGATTTTTCTTACTATTTTGGAACTGGAAGTTAGAGATATGAATGAGTTGGATATTATGATGAACCTCATACTAGTGATTTTTTAACACATTTCAGGTGATATGTTCAGGTTACCAAGTTTATAAGATTTTTGTTCTTGGTTTTCATTATTATGGTTGAGCTTCTGATTTGATCCAAGTATGATGATTGAGGATTTATTAATTTATGATTATTTTTCTCGTGGGATGATATAGAAGGAGTTGTGTGTTCATGTATCATTTTTTCATGTATTATTCATAGTAAATTCTTCTTTTGGCATGTGATTTATTTTTCTAACGTAGAGTTTTGGTTGTTTAAAGATAAAAAAATAGCCTATATATTGTTTTCCAATTTAAATTTTGGTTTGTTTTTAATCAAATGTACTAAATTTTTGAATCACTTGGTATTTTTATTGTAGACCATATGGATCTTCTATTTAGATGTTCTATAATTATTACTATATGTTCATTAGGTGCAATAGATATACAGTAACTTCTAGTTTATTGGTTTAGTTATTATATTCCTTGGTGATGGTTTAGTGTAGTTGTGTAATATCTGAGAGATGGTTCAGAATGGGAATATCATTCCTTTAGTATGTGGATATCCTTTAGAGGGTGGTGGAGACATATATGAAATGACATATTCTTTTGATATGTAAATCACTTAGTGTAATTTTGTATTGAGGTTTGGTTTAGAAAGTGAGATCGGTTGTATGCCTATAATTATTGGTGTGGGTGTGATTTTTTATGGGATTTTGTATAGTGGTTCTATATGGATGGGTATATGATGGTTATAGCATAGGTAGATTCTTTTTTTTGAATGATATTGAGTGGTGGGTGATTTATAGTAGGCCTTTTCATGAGTAAGAGGCTTTGAGATTCCTAGAAAGAATAATTGAGGGTACATTTTGCTAGATGAAGTTGACAAGGAGAGAACCATGGTCATTTGTTACGAACATGATCATAGATTTTGTGGTATGTGAATAATTGGAGCATGAGTCTGGTTATGTGTTCAGGTTGTCTAGGATCATACACCCATTTGGTTTTCATTAGATAGAGGTGGATAGAATATAAGAACATATGAAAGGGTTCTGATTGTTGGGACCAATTTGGTCAAAAGATTTGTTTTCAAATGATGGAACAATTTTTTTATTATTATAATTTTTTTTTCATTTTGAAAAAAAAAATCAATTCAATTTGTAGGTATTGATGATTAGACATATTGTACTAGAATTATAATATCAGATGTATTCTTGTTAAGAAAATCCATCATCTTCATTTTTATGTTCAAGAGGGAAGAAGTATTTTGTGGACTCATATTGTGTCTGTAAATAAGTTTTGATTGGAATGAGAAGTTTTTATGAAGTTTGTATGTGTTTCAAGATGTTCAACAATAAATATGAAGAATCTTTATTGTACTGAAATTTTTCAATATCACAAGTTAATCAAAACATGTGACCCAATATTTTTGAAAGAAATGGTGAAAATATAGTTGATTCATTGTAAGTGGTGAAAATCATATTGAGGTTTGTATGGAATGATTGGAGGTTCTATAATACTAGTAAGTCATAGAACTTTAAAATGTTAGTCAAACAATGTTAAGAATATCCTAACGTTCTCAACATCATGAGAAATTCATGATTACAAGATGAATTTTTTGAAGAAGAAAATCTATGAAGTAAAATTTTTATAGTCTCAGTTCATCGGTGTGAGAAACACCAAATGCAGAATTTTTATAAAGGCTATGAATTTTCAAGTTTCTAAAGAATTTATCAACTAATCCATTGGACTGGTTGAATCATCATACTATCTGATCCACCAAAAAAATACATACAAATGATCAATCATTAATTGAAGAGAATATAGAAGAAAGTAGTCGCTAAAGACACAAATCCATTGGACACAGTGTTCCGCCAATCCATTAGAGGAGTTCTGACACTAATCCATCAGAAAAAAGTTTTAGTAATAAAGGAGTATCGAATGTAGATATCTATTGGAGGAAAATAAGAATTTTTTTCTAATAATTGTAGAGAAATTTTTTACACTAATAAGTATGTGGGGGTTTTTGGGCCCGATGAACTAGATGGGATCGGAGTCAAATAAACAAGATAATTGATCAACAATGTAGTTAACCATTTTCATAAAATAAATGAAATGTGGTTTTAAGTGGGAAAAAAGTTCTTATGTCTGTCTTTAAATTGGTTCTGGAGTCATCGGATAATGAGTGATTCTAGTACATCATAAGGAATTAAAGACTGATTCATTAGATGCAATCTCACACCCATAATTCATAAGATGTTGTACATCATAAGATGCAATCTGAGGAAATTTTAAATAATTAAAGAACATAATAATTGTTTTTGAAGAGGTTTTCAAAAACAAAATCAAGGAGTTTTTAAAGGATATAGATGTTTCAACGATGTTTATTTTTGAAAATTTTCAGAATTTCAAGTAGGTATGGAGCATCATAATGAAGAACTGTATAATAATGGCCATGTGTATGAGAATAGAAAATTTTTATCCAATTTAAAGAATGTTGAATTTTTAAGAAGATTTGAAATGTTTTGAGAAGAATACATAAGAGTTGAGAAGCTTTGAAAATTAAAATATAGAATTAAAATGAATTTAAAATTCAAGTTTATGAAAATTTGGTTTAGCGGGAAAAAATTCATATTCTTACCCATTACACTTTTGGACCACCTAGGAATAGATAGAAGTACATTGTACTTTCTGATTATGGAAACACTATTCACATATAGGAGATAGTGAGGGCAATGAATTTTTTGTGGATAAGGATGTTTCCAAAATGAGGATCATTGAAAAAAATTTCTGTATGGAAGAAGAAGATAGAGTTTTTCATATTGGACCAAGAAATCAGATAAATATTTCTGATGAAAGATAGAAGTGGTTCCGAATTATTTCCAGAATATATTTTCTTATCAATTTTTAAGATAGAAGAATTGGAAGGGGAATTTGAATGAGCTATCAGACTGAGTTTTTTTCTAAATTCCAAAATATTTTTTCCACCTATTGTTGGGTAGGAAAGTGAAGAATTTTGTATTGAATAACTACATAATAAGAAGTGGTTAAGATAATATAGTAAAAATTTTAGAACCAACTGGTTAATGTTTCATAATTTTTTAGAAAATCATGTTTATATCATTCATAATAAATTAATCACATGCATTGTTATATTGATCATAGTTCTACAAAAATTTTAAGTTATTTACTACTTGTTTTATCCACACAAAAGCCTGATTTTTAGTGGATTGTGTGGTATTATATTATTTTAAAACCATTCTAAGGGATAACTACTCTTATTGAGTAGTGAATCTTCTAAATACTTGATTTATTGTGGATGTGTGAATGTCTTTTTAGAAAAGTGATAATTATTTAAACAAGAGGAGAAGGTTGTTATATAATAAATATAATATAAAAATTTATCACTGATTCACCCCCTCTCCATTTCATAGATACACCGATCATGGTTGGTCCTTTTCAAGTGGTATCATTAGGAAGCTTCCCTTTATTTACTCATTATAAATGTTTTTGAAGAGAATTAGTTATATAGAATCAGATTTGTGTGAAGAGTAAGGGGGTTTCAGTCTATTATAAAATGTAATATCATATCTAGAAAGTTATTATGTTTCCATATCTTAGGTCTCTTGGGTAAAATTTTTTAGAAGCTATTATATATGGATTTATACTCCTATTGAGATTGTTCTACATACATCTATTGATAAGAAAATTCCAGAGAATGATGGAAAGAATAATAATTCTTTACTCTCATCAGTTTCTAAAATTAAATACCTTAGAGTGAAGGTAGTGTCTATTTCTAAAGTTATTTGGTAAAAGCTTAAAAACATTTATGATGGAAATTAGAAGGTGAATAAATAAAAATTAAAAAACTAGAGGCTAAATTATGAAGATATAAATATAGGTGAGTATGAATTTATTGGTGACTACTTTACAAGGTTGAATGATATTTTTATCACCATAATATGACTTTGTGAGAAACATGGAGATTAAATTATTTTTGAAAATGAATGGATAATTATTCCAAATAACATTCATTCCAAATATTCAACTTTGGAAGATAGAGATCCCAAAACTATATCCTTGTATGATCTTCATAGTAATCTCATTACTTATGAAATTAGAAAGGATCTAGTTAAGAAAAGAAAAGAAAATTTTATCGATAAATGTAAAGACCCAGAAATTCCATGGAATTGTTTTTAAATACATGGGATTTTTACGAGTCTGTAGATTCTGACGGTGCGTGATTCTGAGGCCCGGTGTGCCCAGAATCAATTTTGGATGTTTTGTTTGGTACATTTAGTAAACATACGTGCGGGATTTTATATCTTTTGAAGCGATGCTTGGGATTGAAATCTGAGGGCACTGTTGAACTCGCAGCACCAGCATTCACTTAAGTAGACCTTTACCATAGTTGCGTTTTATAGATATTGGGAGTTAATTATTGGGATTTCTAAATAAAAATTAAATAAAAATATGTGTGAAAAATTTTTATTTGAAAGGTAGTTAAAACCTCTAAAGGGAGGTTGGAGATGGGACCCTCCACACCCTAACCACCCTTGGGAGGAAGTTTTAGGGTGGGTCCCACCCGAACCCTTTAACTCCTCTAAACCCCCCTTTATACCCCTTGAGCTCCCCATTAATAGGGGATACTTTTGGTCTTCCCCTTAATGGTGCAAAGACAAATTAATTAATGACTTAATTAATTGATTTGAGTGATTTTAATTATTTTGAATTCATTATGTCAACATTAAAATAAGTGATGATAATCTTTTATTTTTGGTTGGCATAATCCTTTGAGAGCTTTGTAGAACTCTTGGAAAACATCATCCTCTCGAAGAAAAATGCTCCTCATATCCAAATAACGACGATACCGTCTTCGATTTTTTTCCAAGCCATAAGAGAAGGAGTCGTCATGAAGAACGTCGATGAAACTTCATCCTCGGACGTTTCCGGATGTCAACGAATCGAAATACGCCCTCATTCCAGGACTTCGACGATGTACTTCGAATCAAGTAGGGGCAATTGGATTATTTTTATTTATGATTTATACTCACATTTCCTCATCGTGTGTTGTTCTCTTGATGTCGTGATGACAAATGTTAACAACGAAATGAGGAGGGATCAGACCGTACGAACACAGTCTGACCCCCCCCCCCACCTTATTGTTGTTCTCATTATGTTGACGATGGAGGCGGATCACGGAAGAGGCTGGTGGTGTAAGGGCCATCGTTTCACCACGCAATGAAAAGCAGCAGCCAATCGGGCCATGGCAGAGCCGAAACGGTGCATTGTCGTCGCACCATGCCGTAGATGGGCCGCGACTAGGGAGGGTCGTGGCGGAGGAAGCACAACACTATTTGTGTCGTGCCGGTGATGCGGAACCACGACCAGACTGGGTCGCGGTGGTGGGCGCGGCGCCGTCGCGTCGTGCCAGTGACGGGGAGCAGTGGGCCCGTGGGGCTAGCTGGGAGGTGTGGGACCCTGTCGGGGTCCCGCGTGACCTGGACCGGTGCCACCAGGCGCCGGTTCGGTTCTACCCAAACGAATAAGCCGTTCGGGAGCCAGGGGTACATGCCTCCCCATTGGCGCGGTCAGGCTGTGCCTCCTTCAGCCGGGCCACCCTCTGCTGGGCCGCCACGTGTTGGGCCTCCCTCGGCTGGGCCACCCCTGAGCCTGGTCACCCTCGGTCGGGCCGCCTTCAGCTGGGCCGCCCATGGTCGGGCCACCCCTTAGTAGGGCCGCCCTCGGGCTGGGCCGTCCCCTCAGCTCTGGACACTTCCTCAGACCGGTTTGGACCCGTGGTCCGAGTCAGACCCCGGTTCAGACTGCGTCGGGCCAAGTTAGTCCGACTGGGTCGTACCGGACCCGGACCCGCTTTGGCCGTTTACACCTTTTAGCCCAAATATATGACTAAGGGTGTCCAATTGACGTACCGCCTATGGTGATGGAATTCTTGGATCGAGACGATACTTTTGGAATACCCTGATTGATATTTTGATGCAGTTGGGGTATGGTCGGGTTGGTTTTAGCCTAAAAACCAACCAGGCACCTGGAACAGAAATGCCAATAACTCACAGACTCGGCATCCGATTGAAGCGCCGTCTGTCGCGTTGAGTTCCTTTTGATAGGACGGAACTATGTGATTCATCAACATGAGATTTAGTGATAGTTGATGTTTCGAAACTTGGCTAGAGGAGTGGGCACTCCCGGAATCGGGCGTGTTGTGTGCGGGAACCCTAGGGCTAGCTGCGATGATACTATACCGAAATCCTCTGTGGGTTTGACAGTGATGACTAATGTACAGGGATACTCAGTGGGTCTGACAGTTATGAATTCTATTCATGTATCCTATGTGGTTCTGAAAAAATAGATGGTCATGTATCCTGTGTGGATCTGACAGTTTAGCTGGTCCTATATCCTGTGTGGGTCTGACAGCTTAGATGAATAATAGCTGGTCCTGTATCCTGTGTGGATCTGACAGCTTAGCTGGTCCTGTATCCTGTGTGGGTCTAACAGCTTAGATGAATCAGTGACAACATCTGATCATCTCTATCACTCTACAGAAGATGTATACATGTGTAAGATGAGTCTTGACTTTCAGTCGATATCATCGGGATGATGGACTTTACTTCCTTTGTGAAATGGGTTCTACTTGGGCTTGAGAGTTCGAGTCGGACTGTGATTGGTAACTTAGGTATATTTATGGGAATATAACTAAGTAAGGTTGGTTGATACTTCGTGATTGTATCTTTTTTTTGTTAATCCTTAGTGGCTTCTGGGAGACCTTCAGAGGTCTCGGGGTCCCCTACTGAAAATTGTTATACTCAACCATGCACGGGCTATTCCCGCACCTTGTTGTGTTCTGTGAAGATGACGGACAGTAGTGATCGAGGCTGAGGGTGACGGATGAGATGCTGCTCGGAGCTGGACTATACGGGACATACCGCAGGGACGAGTTGTTCGAGTTCTGTACCTACCCTTCTGGTAGGAATCCCCGGTGGACGATCCAAGAGCTGTTTTCCCATTCTTACATGTACTTGTACTTGTTGTTCAGTTGGGTTTTATACTGGCCCACTTACTTTCAGCACACTTTACTTTTCTATTTTAGTACTTTTTTCCTCTACTGCTCATGTTCTGACTATGTGTGTTACATGTTTAAAAGAAATGGATTCCCTTTTTATCAGGGAATCTCCTTTGGTGCTAGTCGCCAGCCCCTGGCCTATGGATGGCGTGTTTGGGGTTGTCACGGCATGGGCCCCATGAACAGTTTGTGACAAATTGGTATAAGAGAGGTCGGTTCTACCGAAGAACATAGGACTCTGATATTTATTTCTATGAAGCAATAGTGTTAAGATTGTTGAGTTTGGTTTTCAGTCCAGCGAGTCCAGTGTAGGTGTAGTGGCCGATGTATCCATACACAAGGACCCTGACCTCTGGTATCCCACACAGTGCACAAAAACACTGATTGCATGTGTGTTTCCTTGGGAAATGTTTTCTTTGTGATTACTTTGTGTTAGCTCACCAGGTATAGTGTTTTAATTGTGGTGCACCTGTTTCTTTTCATGATTTTTCCACAAAGGCAGCCATCTAGGGTTCCGAGATACATACGAGATGGTAGCCCACCGAGCGATGAGGCCTCGGTGCAGGGCCCCATCACAGCAGAGGTACCAGTGGTACCACTACCCACTGGGCCACCAATACCACTAGCTCCAGCAGTAGAGAGTGCACACCGTTGGATTGTGTTGCACGAGTTCTAGCACCAGAGGCCGCCCAGGTTCCGAGGAGAGACAAACCCACAGGCAGCTGAGGATTGGCTGGAGGCTATCGTGAGAGTTTTTAGATTGGTAGGGACACCAGCCGACCTCATGGAGATCCTTGCCGCGAGTATTCTGCATGCAGCTGTAGGCAGATGGTGGAGTCTGACACTCCAGGTACATGATGAGGCATCATTAATCTGGACAGACTTTGAGAGTCTTTTCTGCTCAGAGATTGTTCCAGCCACCCTTCGTGATGTGCAGATTCAGGAGTTACTTCATCTGTAGCAGGGCAGCATGATAGTATCTCAATACTCAACGAGGTTCACCGACCTCTCGCGCTACTCCACATATATGGTATGGGACCCATTCTTTAGGGCTCGGACCTTCAAGAAGGGACTCAGTCATGATATTAGGGCTTTGATGATCCCCCTCAGCATCCCGACTCAGGAGGGGGTGATGGAGTGAGCAATTCTATTGGAGAGTTTTCTCGCTGAGTAGTCACCAGCAGCGAGACCCACCACAGGGAAACACGTAGCAAAGTCTTCTACAGCCTGCAGTAGACAGATGTCAGAAAGGTCTAAGAAGACCAAGCCATCAGGTGGGGGACCCCAGTATAGAGGTTCGGTTGTGCGGGGCATATAATACAGATCCAGTTATATGGGGAACATGCATTTCTATGCATGTGGCGGGCAGGGTCACATGGCTCGAGACTTCCTGACACGCCATGTAGATGAGCAGCAGACAGTAGAGGGACTTCCTATTTAGAGGCAGAGGTTCAACCATGGTGGTCCACCAGGAGAAAGAAGACGTGGCAGAGTATTTTGTCGAGCATCAGGTGGTGGACGACGTTTCGAGGCCCTACAACCGTAACTGCCAAGAGGTCCACCCCGACCACAGGGAGCTGGCGGGCTCAACTCCAGGCAGCCGAGGCCTATAACCACGGTGCACCTGAGATAATTCGAGGTACTATCTGTGCCTACTCCACCCTTTCTTCTGTACTTATAGACACTGGTGTGAGTCATTCTTTTATTTCCACTTCCCTAGTTCGGAGCTCATAAATTCCGACAGAGTCGTTGGATCGATCCTTACGACTAGAGACTCCTATGAGAGCATACTCGACGATTACGCACTGGTGCCGGCAGTGTGAGATTAATCTAGGAGATGAGAGCTTTGGCTGGGATCTCCTCATAGTAGCATCGAGGCCTTACGACGTCATCTTAGGTATGGACTGGTTATCCACAGTTCATGCTCAGATTGAATGTATTAGGCACAAAGTGCGATGTATGTACATGGATGGAACCAGGTTCACCTTCACCAGTGATAAGGGTGATTTTGCAGTGTAGGACGGACTTACACAAAGGAGGGGGCAGCCGATCACACATAGTTGGCTAGTCTCATCCTCAGATCGGTTGATGTGTGGAGTCTGAGTTTTCCTATTGTGGTGGATCAGTACGTGAATGTTTTCCCTAACGATGTTCTAGGACTACCTCCTCGCACAAAGATAGACTTATACATTGAAATGTACCCCAGGACGACACTGATATCTACTCTAGCATATCAGATAGCTCCTGCCGAGCTTCATGAGCTACGAGTACAGCTGGAGGACTTGCAGAGGAAGGGATTCTCCAACCCAATGTTTTACCCTAGGCATCCCCGATTTTGTTCGGCAAGAAGGTGGATGGGAGCTTTCAGCTCTATTTTGACTATCGTCGCCTGAATCAGGTGAATGTGAAGAACAAGTACCCACTACTGAGGATTGAAGACCTATTTTATCAGCTCAAGGGAGCATGATGGTTCTCGAAGATAGACCTTAGGACAGGCTATCACCAGCTCAGATTTTGACAAGAGGATGTGCAGAAGATGACCTTCAGGTGTCAGTATGGCCAATACAAGTTCTTGGTTATGCCTTTCGGTGTAACTAATCCTCTAGCAGTGTTCATGGGTCTCATGAACATGATCTTCCAGCCATACCTCGATCTCTTTGTCGTAGTCTCCATCGACAACATACTGATCAACTCGACTACAGAAGAGAAGCATGCCTACCATTTGTGGGTAGTACTGGACACACTCCAAGAGCACCAGCTTTATGGTAAGCTCTCGAAGTGCCAGTTCTAGATTCGAGAGTTTCATTATTTGGGACACGTCATCTCAGAGGCTGGAGTTGTAGTTGATCTAGGAAAGATCGAGGCAGTACATTCTTGGGAGCCACCCATGAGTGTGACGGAGGTTCGGAGTTTTTTGAGACTAGATGGGTACTATCGGAGGTTTGTGCCAGACTTCTCTAGAGTTGCAACACCGCTTTCAGCATTGACGAAGAAGGGGAAACCCTTCATGTGCTCATAGAGATTCCAGTAGAGCTTTCAAAATCCAAGGCATAGGTTGAATAGTGCGCCCATCTTGAGGCTTCCAGAGTAGGGCGTGGTGTACATAGTATATTATGATGCATTAGGTACTGGACATGGGTGTGTTCTGATGTGGGATCAAGCAGTGATCGCATATGGTTCACGGCAGTTGAGACCGCACGATCGCAGTCTGACCCCCCTTTTTTTGTTCTCATTGTGTTGATGATGGAGGCGGATCACAGAAGAGGTCGGCGGGGCAAGCGCCGTCGTCGCACCATGCAATGAAAATTCACGGAAAAGCAGGCCGCGGTAAAGCTGGAAGATCGTGATGTCATCACACCATGTTGGAGAAGGGCCGTGGCCAGGGTGGACCATGGCGGAGGAAGGACGACGTCGTCGCGCCGTGCCGGCGATGAGGAACCGCGGTCAGGGCGGGCCGCAGCGGTGGGCGCAGCGTCGTCGCACCACGCCGGTGATGGGGATCGGCTGGCTTGAGCAGCCATCCGTGAGGTGGGGGACCCCGTCGAGTCCTGCATGGGCCGGACCGGCACCACCGGGTGCCGGTTCGGTTCTACCCGAACGGCTAAGCTGTTCAGGTTATGGGGGGCCCGCGCCTCCCCCCTTGCGTGGCCAGGCCTTGCCACCTTCTGTCGGGCCACCCTCAACTGGGCCACCAAATACCAGGGCGCCCTAAATTGGGTCGCCCCTGAGCCAGGCCGCCCTCGGCCAGGTCACCCTCGGTCGGGCCGTCCACGGCCGGGCCCCCCATGGTCAGGCCGCCCTCAGTCCGAGCCACCCTCGGGTCAGGCCATCCCATCAGCTCGGGAAGCTTCCCCAGGCTGGCTCGGACCCGTATTCTAGTTCAGAACCCAATTCATACTAGGTCAGGCCGGGTCAGTCCGACTGGGTCGGACCGGACCCGGACCTGCTTTGGTCGTTTACACCTTTTAGCCCGCATCTAGGGTTATAGGTGTCTGATTGACGTACCGCCTGGGAGGATAGAATTATTGGAGCGAGATGATACTTTTAGCATACCCCGCTTGAGGTTTGGATGTAGTTGGGGTATGTTCGGGTTCGTTTGAGCCTAAAAACCAACTGGGCCCCTGGAACAGAAATGCCAATAACTCACAGACTGGTCGTCTGATTGACGTGTCGTCAGTCGCATTGTGTTCCTTTTGATGGGACGGAACTACGAGATACATCAAATCAATACATCATGATAGTTTATGTATCGAAACTTGGCTCAAGGAGTGGACCATACCCGAATCGAGCGTACTGTGTGCGGGATCCCTAGGGCTGGCAGCGATGATACTATACCAGAATCCTCCATGGGTTTGATAGCGATGACTACTGTACCAGGATCCTCCGTGGGTCCAACAATCTTGAATTCTGTTCCTGTATCCTGTGTGGGTCCAATAGAATAGTTGGTCCTATATCCTATGTGGGTACGACAGCTTAGCAGGTCTTGTATCCTGTGTGGGTCCGACAGCTTAGATGAATAAAAGGTGGTCATGTATCTTGTGTGGGTCCGACAGCTTAGCTGGTCCTGTATCCTGTCTAGGTCGGACAGCTTAGTTGAATCAGTGACTACATTTGATCATCTCTATCACTCTACAAAAGATATATACCTATGTGAGCTGAGTCTTGACTTTTAGTCGATATCATCAAGATGATTGACTTTACTTCCTTCATGGAATGGTTTGTTCTTGGGATCGAGATTTGGAGTCGGACTGTGATTGGTAACATAGGTATATGTATGGGCATATACCTAAGTAAGGTTGGTTGATAATTCGTGATTCTATCTTTCTTCTGTGGTTTATCCTTAGTGGATTTTGCGATACCTTCGGAGGTCTCAGGGTCCCCTACTGAGTATTTTTATACTCACCCCTACACAGGTTATGCCTACACCTTGTTCTGTTCTATGAAGTCAAAGGACAATAGTGATCGAGGCTGAGGGTGATGGACGAGAGGCCGCTCGGAGTTAGACTAGACAGGACGTACCACATGGATGAGTTGTTCGTATTCTTTACCTACCCTTCTGGTAGGAATCCCCAGTGGACAATCCAGGAGTTGTTTCCCCTTTTTTACTTGTACTTGTACTTATTGTTTAGTTGGGTTTGTATACTGGCCCACTTACTTTCAACACACATTATTGTTCTATTTTAGTACTTTTTGCCTCTACTTCTTGTGTTTAGACTATGTGTGTTACAGGTTTAAAGGCAATGCCTTCTATTTTTATCAGGGAATTGCCTTTAGTGTTGGTCACCACCCCATGGCCTATGGAAGGTGGGCTTGGGGTAGTCATGGCACGGGCCCCCTAGGATGGGCCATGACAACAAATCTCTTTCAAATCATCAAGGAAGTGAAAGTATAAGAATATACTCAATGAAGAAGAAGTTGCTGAATCTATATACAAAAATTAGTTTTCTAAAAATCTTGATTAATTATTATCTCTTTTTCTGAAAATGTTAAAAGGTGAATAGGAAATTATAAAGTTAAAACCCCCTTAAAATGTTTTGAATGTGGATTTATTGGGCCCTATGCTAATAATTTTCCTCAAATAAAGAAGGAAGAAAAAGTGATGAAGAAGATAAAAGACTAATAAGTTCTTGGAAGAGATAGTGTGACAAGTCAAAATCTTATTCCAAGGAAAAAAGATAAAAAGTTCTCGAAATATAAAAAAAAAAAAATTTTAAATATTATTAAGATAAAGATAGTAAAGATAATGAGAAAAATAACTTATATTTCTAGAGAAAATACTTTCATTGAAATAATAAATGATGAAGTGTTTATGATTAGTTTTTCTAAAGTAGATGATACTAATTTTGAGTTTCACCTAAAGATAGAATTGAAATAATGTCTCAAAAATATAGTAATACTTCAAAAGGAAGTTAAGAAGTTTAATAAAGAAAGTACTATAGAAAAAAAAAATTATTCCTAAATATAAATCTAAGTTTATAGAAAATTTTTATTTTCTGAAGAAGTATCTTGAGAATGAATAGAATCCAAATAAACATCTTGAAGTATATTTAAAGGAAAAGGAAGAAGAGTTGTACCTTGTTCAAAAAAAACTTTCTAAATATGGCCAGGGAGTTACTAGTTTCAATAACATTAACTATAATGTTGGTGAAAGTTATGGAAGGGGAAAAAGTGAGAAGAATCTTCAATAGTTACCATCAATGGATGAATTGAAAGTTGAAGTTGTTCCTAAGATGAAGGAATCTAAGAAAATCGTGTATGTGGAAAAACAAAAAAAATCAGAATTCATAATTTTCTAAAAATTATGAGTCTGAAAAAAAAATATTACTACTTTTGGTTAAAATAACATTGGGAAGAAATCAAAATTAAAGAAAAATGTTTTAGTTGATAACATAATGTTTGAATCTAAACAAAATTCTGATGTGAAATATAAGAAATTTTAATTGAAACATGTTCACAATTCGGGATATTATGGATGTTACAGAGGTAAATACTCTTTCTATGGTTACTACTGATATTGTGGTGGATTTGGGCATGCATAAAATATGTTTTGGTTTAATCAAAAACATTACAGCTATTCCTCAAGTTATACAGGGCAAATCTCAAGTGGGAGTCAATCCACTGAAAGGAATAAATATGATACAGGTGTTTTGAAAGTTAAAAATTGGTTCCAACATTTGAAAACTTTTTGTGAAATATGTGAACAATCTAGAAATATTTCATACTAGTGTCTTGTTTTGTAACCATCATAATAAAATTTTTATAACAATTCTCAAAAGAAATAAGTGAAGAATTTTAAAATAAATTAAAAATATATTATTAATGAATCCTCTCTCAAAGATACAAAAATTGAAGGAATTTGTTTTTTGGATAATGGGTGTTCTTATCATATGATAATATATTTTAAATTTTGGAATAATGTGAAATATTTTAAAGAAGGAATGGTGACATTTGGAAATGATGAATCTCTCAAAATTAAAGTTGTTGTATATGCAATTATTGGGGACGAAAAGTTTAAATACAAGAAATATTTTTTTATTGATGGGTTGAAACATAATATATTGAGTGTTTCCCATCTTTTTTATGAAGTTTATAAATTTTTTTCTAGAAAATATGGATTTTTTGTGAAAGGTAAGGGTGATGGAAAAGTTCTTACATGAGATCAACATGAAAAATGAAACTTGTTTCAAGTTGGTGATGTTCAGAACTCATCAAACTTAATCATGATGAAAAAAAATCAATTAAGGAATAAAATTTTGGGACATGTGTGTCAGAGAAATATGATAAATTTATCAAATAAATATTCCATCTATGGTATTCCTAATATGTAAATAATAAGATATTGGGGTTGTGTAATTGTTTAGAAAGGGTAAATTACAAATTCTATGAATAAAAAAGATTATATTCAATAAAATCAACCCTTAGGACCTATCAATTCTAGTATTTGTGGTCCAATGAGTAAACAATCATATTTTAAAGATAATTACATCATCTCTTTAATTTATTATATTAAATTCATTACTTTTGTTATGCATTTAAAACATAAATTAGAAGCTCTAGATATGATTAAGAGTTTCAGGAGAAGAGTTAATAATTAATGTGGGTACTCTATGAAGATGTTGTAAGAAGATAGTAGTGTTGAGTACAAGAATGAATAGTTTAAATGTTATCCCAAAAAATATGGAATTCATTTTCATTTCATTGCAACATACACACCATAACAAAATGGTGTTTCTTAAATGAATAATATAATCTTAGTTGAGATGGTGCATATAATGTTAATTGAAAATGGTATTTCTCATTACTTCAAGATATAGGCTATGATCATATATATTTATATTCAAAACTAGGAAATCTATAGGCTATGTTTTGATAGGACTCCTTTTGAAATGTTCTATGATAAAAATCCGAGATTGAAAATCTTAATAGTTTTTGGGAGTCCCTACATCATAATGAACAATGGTGGAAACCTTGTAATGTTTTATTGGAGAAGTTTAGATGGAGTATTTCTTATATTTTCTCTAGATGGAATAGAATATTGATGTTTCAATAATGATATAGGAATAATAATTGATTATTTTGATTTAAAACTTCTTGATAAATATGATGATGATGTGTCACAATCTTATATAGATGAGAAAAATGTAGATAATAAAAAAATTATTATTAATATGCATAAAGATGATAACAATAGTGGAAGTCCCACAGAAGAAGAATAATATTACTCATCTATTTCAAATTACAAGGAATAATTCCTTATATCTCATCCTAGGATGAGGAAACAAGTGTAATCTCAAAATATTATTGGTGATCAACGTAAAAAGGTTCAAATTAATAGAACATAAAAAGTGGTTACACATACTTATTTTTATTCAAAAGTTGATCTAAAAGATGTGAATGGAACTTTTGAGCATCTAGAATGGATTCATGGTTTTAATGAAATTTTATATGAGATTTAGAAGAATAATACTTGAGAATTTTTACCTTATCCAAATGAAAAAAAATTATTAGTACAGTGTTGGTATTTTGGAACAAGTTGAATCAAGATGGTTAAGTGATAAGAAAAAAAGAATTGTTGGTTTGAAAAGGTTGCTGAAAATTGAAGGTATTAATTTCAATGAGAATTTATCTCTAGTAGAAAGGTTATAAACAACTATAATCTCACTTTAAATTGATGCCAAATGTTGTTATAAAACCTTTTAGATGGATTTTAAGTCATGATTTCTAAATGAATAAATTTTTAAAGAAGTTTATAAATAACAATGTGGTTTTTTTATTGTGATGGATGAAAGTTATGTGTGCAAGTTAAATAAATACTTGTTTGGGATAATGTAAGCTCCAATAGAATGGTATTCCAAATTGGATAACTATTTAAGAAAGTTGATTTATAAAAAAGAAAGAGTCAAAAGTAATCTCTACATAAAATAAATAATAGATATTTCAATAGTTGTTATTGTGTATGTTCATGAAATTTTATTTTCTAGTAATGATGATAGAACATGTGAAATATTTTATGCAAAAATTATGAAGTTGTTTAAAATGTCTATTCATGGTGAAATAAAATACTTTTTTGGGTTAAAAATCTCACAATAGAATAAACAAATATTTATTTCTCATGAAAATTATTATAAGGAACTTCTTAAGAATTTTGTAATGAAAAATTTAAGCCTTTTTCCCATACCAATTTCAGTGGGAACCAAGATGACTAACGATGGGGAAGGAATGGAATTTTACTCTAAAGAGTTTCAGAATATGGTATGATTTTGTTTTATATCTGACTTCCTTAAGACCATACACTGTTTATTTTTTTACCTTATGTTCAAGTTTCTATAGTAATCTAAAATAATCACATCTCGTTTCTAGGAAAATAATTATTAGATATATCCAAGTCACAGCAAATTTTTGAATCATATATCATAGCATAGGAATAATTAATTTGTTTTTCTATACAGATGTTGATTGGGAACGAATTGTAGATGATAGAAGATCCAAATTTAGTAGAGATTTATTTCTAAGGGAAAGTTGTATAAGTTGGAATAATAAGAAACAAAATTTTGTAACTATTAGCATGGATGAAGTCGAGTATGTTGCTACCACTCAAGATGAAATAAAACTTATCTGGATGAAGACTGAGTTGGAAGACTTAATGATTGATGTGAAGTTAAATTTTCTATTGTGTTTTGATAATCAGTGTTCTATAAACCATACAAGAAATATAGTATGGAATTCACATTCAAAACAAATTTATATCAAATATTAATTCATTAAAGTGAATGGATACAATAATGAAATCATGTTTTATGATGTTCTGACATCATAAAATGTTGCCCACATTTTCACAAAATCTTCACCAAAGGTGGAATTTTTCAAACTATGGTTTTACATGGGCGTCCAAATGCTTTCTCTCTAAGTTTGAGGTATGTGTTTCTGTCCCCAATCCCTTATTTTTTGGATAATATTTTCAAAGTGGGAGATAAATGATTGTTTCATAAATCTATCCATTGATTTGTGCTAAAAATTTTAATGAAGTATTTATATAGGGGTAGTTGTCAACAAGTTGTTAACTCAACATGTAAGTGTGTTGTAACACCCTAAAATTTGGAAGAACAATTTTTTATTCAATAGTGTTTATGACACGCCACACCAAGAGTAAAAAAGGAATATATTAACCCTATATATTACAATCTTAAATAAATATAATGTATTTTAAAAATTGTAATGCTACCAAAACTATGTTATATTGCATCAAATTTAAGAGAAACTTTACTTGATAGCTTAATTTACTTGCAATAGCGACTGACCTTGATATCTTGCATTACATGAAAGAGAGACCTTCCTTGATATATTTTGTTACACACAAGACCGAGTTTCATCAAATAACAATGTATTATTAAAATATTATTATTTAATAAAATATGAAATACCCTAGACATTATGAATATTTTTATCCAAATTATGAAAATTTATGGTTTATATAAATATAAAATGAATTCATTGGTTACCAATTAATGAGAAATGAAAATAAGATCCAATCGAATATAAAAAGAAATATTTTTATTTTTATTCTTTGAAAAGAGTTTTGTATTTATAAAAATAATTAATTATAATTATTGAATGAATATAATGAAATATATATATATATATTATATTCAATAAAATATTTTTTATATTCAACCATTAGTTTTTATAGACACAATATAAGAACAAACCCAATTGCATACATAAAACCCTATATTTTTATAAAGGAAATTTTACCACATTTTAATGGTAAAACCATTTTAAATATGAATTTAGACACTTTAATTGATTTAATATGTCAAAATAAACATCATATTTTAAATTAAGACATAAAAATCCAATTATAGTGAATTTTTTATATTTTTTTGAAGCATATCATTTTTTTAATGAAGAGTTAAAATAATGAATTTTATTCCAAAATTTCTTTTTCATCTAATTTATTTATAAATATATATTATAATTTTAATTGGTTTTAAAGTTTAATTAGATTATATTTTTATAAATTAATACAATTTATTTCATTATACTCTACTTCACTTTGATATTAATTATAAAAACATAGTACACTTTTGGATATTTTTACTTTAAAAACTTGCATTGTCATCCCGCCTATAGGATTAAATTTAAATCAATTTATGCCACTTTTATAATTCTTATATGGAAAAAATTGATTCTATATTTGGAATAATAATAATTTATAATATATAATAAGATCAACTTTTTTTGAATAAAAATATTAGTGAATGTGAATAAAATTAATTACAATGATTGAGGTTCGATTAAGATTAATAAGGGATTAAACCTTATCCTTAAGGCCCAAAATGATCTATAATCTTTTAAAAGAGCTATTGGATGGAAATATTTCAACTCTATACTCTCTTGGATTGAAATAGACCCATTTTTAGGCCCAAATTCATCATGAGAATGTTCGGAATAATTCCTTTTTCAAAATATTACAAGAGTGACACTCCTCCTCTACTATAAAAGGCTTCCATTTATCCCCATTACTCACACCTATCAAACCACATAGGTTCAGAAACTATCTTCCCAAATATCTTCAAAAAATCATTACACTTCACCTTGAATGATATATTTGGGCACAAATCATTCCAAATAATCCCTTAGGTATAAACTAAAAGGAGTTACCCAATTTTTAAGGTAATGCTTTCCAAGGATCAATTTTAATTCATTTAATTTTACACCACTTAAAATATTATTCTTCAATGTTCATATAAAAACACATGTATCCTAAATATAAGTATAAGTTTTATATTAATTTTTTGACCTAAAAATACACGTAATTCCATCTAATGGGTAACGAACATATTGTTTTTTGTACACAGTGAACTACTGCCTTATAGAATAATGATTGTTCATTTTTTTCATTAACACCTCTCATGGTGGCCATTATGATGGAATTTTTTTTATATATTATATTTATTATTTTATTATACTTTTCTAGTTATTTTATTACACATATCATTATACGTCACATTTATCACAAATAAGATAATATCTCTCGTGGAAGTGTGGACTACTGCCCTGTCAATGCGATGTGATTTGTTCACATTATACATGGAACGTATTAAGGATGATATAAATAAAAATATATCCCATATATCACATATATATGATAATATAATTATAATATAAATTTTTATACATATAATTTACTTTTCATTCCTTTAATATATGATTATGAAATGAAAGTAGTGTTTATGTGTACGTACGACCAACTGTCTCCATGAACAGTGAATTCTATTTCCTTTCTCCAATTATTATGGATTATTATAAATACATATTTAATGATTATATGTGAAAATTAATTAGTTTCTTAAATCCTTTAGATTATGAAATAATGATTTAGTTAATGAGAACTTAATGTTACAATTTAAAACTTACTAGAGAAAACTAGGCAATTAATGCCTGAAATAGTGAAATTAATGAAAGTTTCTTAACAAACGGGTAATGAGATGTTATAAGAAGTTAATATATAGTATTATAAAAATTATTATGGTTATGATACTAGTTATTAACATATTTCAAACCACTATATATGATTCTAAAGATCACACAAAAAATTGGAGGATAAGGTAAGGGATTCTCATCTCACTTTTTTACATCTATGAGATACATGTCATGTTCACCACTTACTTATTTTGTGTGATGCGTATAATGTCCCATTTTTATATTATATAATTAATAATTTTATCTTCATGTTGTTTTAAACATTTATTAAATTTTATTCCTTTCTGAGGATTATTATTTAAAAAAATTCAATGTGGTATGGGACACTGTGGAATTTTTAAAAATTATTTTCCCCAGTAATAACATTAATGAACATTCAATGGTATTTCCATTTGAGGGAATTATATGACCATTTTTCAATAAATCATTTCATTTTATCTCCTATGGTTATTCATGACCATTTTAAATTATTAGTATCATTTTTCCACTCTTTGGTGCTCAAAATGTTTTAGAAAATGTTTTTTAGAAAAATTAACTTTTTCCCCTTTAGTTAGAGAACTTTTTTTCTTCTAAAAAGAATATTTTATGAAAATGTTTTCAAAACTGTTTTTAAAATGACTTGGTACAAACATTTTAATCATTTTTTCTTTTACCAATGTTTTCAATAGAACCTTATTGTCGCTTTCCTAAAAATACATTTTTCTATCCTTTTTACCGTGAAAAATGAATGTTCTTTTATGGAATATATAGATTTACCCGCCATCATTCCTTTGAAGCATAATTTTCATGTTTAAAATGATAATTATTAGAGAAATTTTTTTAAAAAATATTTTTCAAGGAAACTTTTTTTCAACAGTTTTTTCAAAACAAAAGGGTATTTTTCTCAAGACTATTTTTAAAATATATTTTTATAATATTTCAATTCATCAATGAAAAAATCCCTTTATTTTTACTCCACTTGGGATTTGTTGTATTTATAACATTATTATTCTTCTCTTAGATGGTTTATGATTCATTTGAACAATGATAGTATTCACATTTACTTCCTTGATTCCTTTTAATTCCCTTAAAATATTGAATTTTATATGATCATTTAACATTGAATTTATCCAAAATTATCCATTTCACTTATCATGAATATTATTATTTCCTAAACCATATACCATTTTACATATAGTTCCTACATTGATAGTTATTTTATTAACTAAGTAATTATTGATAAATCTATATCTTTTATTCAATATGAATATTTGATAAGGCATATTGTTTATTAATTAAATTGATTACTCAATATGAATAATTCTCTGTACATGAAATGATGGGTGGAACCCAGAAATTATATAGCTCCTCAATGCATCGATAGGTTCTCATGAGACAAATTAGTTACGCAAATTGATTCGGTTTCTACCCTAAATTTAAATCAGCTTTTGAAAGGTCCTGGTGATATGTGTTTTTGATGTACCTCATATATGGTGGCCATTAAGAAATAATTTCCCTCAATTAGTCTCAGTTATTATTCATCCATGATATTTTGTGTCAATATAGTTATGGATACATTTCATTTTCAATTATTTAGATGTAATGTGTTTAGGTTTTGTACATTTCCATATTTTTTCTTCTTATCTAGTTGTTTGAGTGTCATGTGTTTCAATTTATTACCTTTCCATATGTTTTATGCACTTCCATTCGTTTTATTTATTACATGGAATGTGTGTTTAGTTATTTACCTTTCCATATTGACTATAATCATTGATTCATTATTTCTTCCACAATATTTTTCCTCTACTGGGAATTTGAGCTCTCCCTTTTGATGTTTTATTCGCCATTAACCCAAGAAGAATACTATGAAAGATACTTAAGGATTTACTTGATGGATTATAGTTATCCTCGAAGATATTTATTTAGAAATAATGAAAAATTTATTTTGTTATTATTGTATTTTTTTAATAAAAGTCTCATGTATGTAATTATTTTACTAAAACTACTAAACTATTTGGTCATTCAAGATTTTATTCCTTCTAATCATGAAAATGTAATTAGTAGAAAACTATAGCTATGGGCTATTTGGGGTCGGGTCACTATAGTTGGTATCAAAGGGAGGTTTATTAGAAACCTTAGGAACTAGATTTAGGAAAACATATATTAGATAACATATCCCTAAGAAAATATTTTTGGATAAGAATATAAGAACATCCTAATGATTTTGTTAAATATAGATTATGTAGCTTCTATAGCAATACATTTATGTCTGGATAATACAAGTTAATGTGGTTCTGGAACAGATGTAACTAGAAGTAACAACTCTGACAAGGTGTGTCGTTCCTGACATAATGTAACCCGATACACAATAATGATCCTTACTATGCACCTGGTTTGACATCCATGAGGGGTATTCGGAGGATAATTCACATATTATTTACCAACCATTATTAAGTATTTTAATAATTAATAACCAAGGTTAAACCTATGGTTTTTTAGATTTTAGATAAGGTGTCATTATTTAAAAATCCTAGAGACAATATTATGTAAAACCCTAGACTAGGGAAGAAGCTATGTTGAAATAAAATAGATGAAGTATTTATATATTGAGGTTGTATTGAAAACTTTAGTTAAAATGATATTTAGTAATTAACCTTATTTAAAGTATTTATATCATATTTATTTTTGAAATTATATTAATATAGTTTTATAAAAGGACATCCTCTATGTTGAGTAGAAACCTGTCACTTCTCCGGAAAGGCCGTGTCCTGAAACCATGACCGAATGACGATAAGGGTTTTACACTAACCACTGACCTACAAAATTCATTGGTTAATATGTCATTATTTTTAGTTAAACAATTTTATGAATAAATATTATTGATGAACCATTAATGTACGTTTTTATATTTAGACAATAATGTATTTACCATATTGACTTGGAGAAAAGTTAGAGACAAATAGTGGGACTTTTCACTCTTTTATAAGCCTTACAATACATTAAATGTTTATTTTAGTGTTTTAGGAATAAAAAAATCATTATTGGTAATAAATTTATATGATTAAAGGGACTAATTAGAATTTTATCTATCCAAAACAAAAAGTTAGGACTGTTCATATGAAATTGAAACCTAACAAGTAAGAATATTTCCTTATATTCTTGTTGTGTAGACAAATTACCCAAATTAAGAAAATGACTTCAAAATAAAATATTTTCCTAATAAAATAATTTCTAATGAACTAATGGTCCCTTAAATAATTAAATATTTATGTCTTTGAGGCCCTCAAATTTCTATTGATCATTCACTCATTTTTTATTGGTAACCTCAATCACTCCCTATAAATATTTACTCTTTTCCTCTAAGTAAGTATTTTCAATTTCTACTATTGTTCACATAATTAGTGACCTAGTTAAATGGTAGTCCATGTTACCTTTGTACTTCCTATTGTCACTTTGTCATAGGATATTTTATGAACCCTTCTCATGATGTGGTATTTCAATATAGGAGATATCAAACAATCTATTAACAATATCAAGTATAAATTACGACAATGAAATTTAATTAATATGGGTAGAATGAAACACCACCAAATTATAAAAAACATTTTATTCAATAGTGTTTATGATATGAGACACCAAGTGTAAAAAGGGTATATATTAACCTAATGCATTGAAATATTAAATAAATATAATATATTCTATAGCATGTAATGCATGAAAAACTAAGTTTTACTTGAATCTCACACAAGAGAAAACTTACTTGATATATTTTGTTAAATTATCTTGAAACCTTCTAAGATATATTATGTTACACATAAGAGTGACCTTCCTCGATATCTTGTGTTACACACAAGCTTGTGTTTCTCCAAATAATAATGTATTATTAAAATATTATTATTTATTATAATATGATATAACCTAGCCATTATAAATACTATTAACTAAATTATGAAAATTTATGCTTTATATATATAAAAAATTAATTCATTGGTTTTCAATTAATGAGAAACTAAAATAAGAATCAATTTTATATAAAAAGAAATATTATTATTTATTTTCTTTCAAATGATTTTTGTCTTAATAAACATAAAAAATTACAATTATTTAATGATTTTAATGAAATATATAAGTTATAAATCCAATAAAATATTTTTTATATTCATACACTAGGTTTGATAGGCCTAATATAAGAACTAACCGAATTGCACACATAAAAACCAATATTTTTATAAAGGAAATTTTACCGCCTTTTAATAGAGATCCCATTTTAAATATTTATTTTGACACTTTAATTAATTTAATATGTCAAAATAAACTTTTTAATTGATATATAAACATAAAAATTATTTTAGGGTGATTTTTTTATATTTTTTAGAAGCATATCATTTTTTAATGAATAGTTAAAAATATTGAATTTTAGTTCAAACTTGATTTTTCAACTAAATTATTTATAAAGTCAAATTACTATTTTAATTGGTTTTAAATTTTAATTAGATAATATTTTTTATCAATTAATACAATTTATTTCATTTTAATCAACTTTACGTTGAAATTGATTATAAAAATATAGCAAACTTTTGGATGTTTTTACATTAAAGCCGTGCATTGTCATCCCACCTGTGGGATTAAATTTAAATTAATTTATGCCACTTATATGGTTATAATTTGTAAAATTTTATTCCATATTTTGAATCATAAATAATTTATAATATAACCAACTTCGTTTTTTACAAAAAAAATATTAGTTAAAGTGATTAAAATTAATTACAATGATTAAGGATAAATAAAGATTAATAAGGGACTAAACCTTAACCTTAAGGCCCAAAATGACCTACAAACTTGTCCAAGAGATATGTTTTGATCATATTTCAACCATATTATCTCTTTTATATAACTTTTATCATTATTCGATCTACTTTCAACATGAAATCCCAAAGAATATTTTGTTTTCAAAATATTACAATAGTGTCACTCCTCCACTATAAAAGGCCACCACTTATCCCCATTACTCACACCTCTAAAAAAACATTGGTTTGGACACTATATTCGAAAATATCTTCCCAAAATCCCTACCCTTTACTTTGAATCATACATTTGGGTATAAATCCTTTCGATAAATTCTTTTTCTATAAACAAAAAAGAGTTACCTGATTTTTATGGTAACACTTTCCAACGATCTTTTTTCTTTCATTTACTTTTACACCACCTAAAATGTTATTATTACATGTTAATATAATAATAAAAGTATACTAAATATATTTGTATGTTTTTATATTAAGTGTTAAAACAACACTCACACACACATTCATCTAATGGGTAATAAATATATTGTTTCTGTGTACGGTGAACTAAGGCCTCACAAAACGATGATTGTTTATTTTTCCTTTACCACCACAATGGTGGAAATTATGATAGAAAATATATTAATATTTTTTTATATATGATATTTATTATTTATTTATGTTTCTATAATTATTTTATACCACATACCCCTATACATCCCAACTTTTTTAAATATGATAACATCACTTGTGGAAGTGTGAACTAAAGCCCCCTCAAGGCAATGTGATTCATTTATGGTATACATAAAACATATTAGGGATGATTATAATAAAATATATGAAATATATTACATAGAAATGATATTTTAATTATAATATACATGTTTATACATATCATTTAATTTCTATTATTTTAAAATATGACAATGAAATGAAAGTAGCCTCCATGCGTATGTACGGTCTACCATCTCCATGACCGGTGCATTCCATTTCCAATACCCAATTATTATAGATTATTATAAATAAATATATAATTATTATATATGATAATTGGGTCATTGTTTACATTGTAGAGATTATGAAACCATCATCTAATTAATGAGAACAATAAGTAACAAGTTAAAACTTACTCGATAAAATTGGGAAATTAACAACCAAAATAGTGAAATTAATGAACGTTTTTTAACAAATGGGTATTGAGATGTTATAATAATTTAATATATGGTATTATAAACATTAATATGATTATTATATTAGTTATTATCATATTTTAAAACACTACACCGGAGGCTAAATACCGCACATCAAAAATGAAGGAAAAGTTAAGGTACTCTTATCTCACTTTTTTACATCAATAAGATAAATGTAATATCCACCACTTACTTCTTTTGTGTAGTGTATATAATACCCATTTTGTTATATTATATCATTAATAATTTTATCTTCATGGTATTTTAAACCTAAATTTAATGTTATTCCTTCATGATTTTTAGGATTTAAAATGTTTCAAAGTGGTATGAGAACCTTTGGAATGTTTAATGACTATTTTTCTCAAAAATAAATTTAATAACATTTCAATGGTATTTCCATTTGAATAAATCATATGGTAATTATTAAATAGAACCTTTATTTTTCCATCCTATTTTTATTCATGACCATTTTAAATTATTAGAACCATTTTTCAACACTATGGTAATCAAAATTCTTTACAAATTTGTTTTCATAAAACCCAAATTATTTATCTATTTAGTTAGGAAACCTATATTATTCTAAAAACCCTATTTTATTAAAAAAATTAAAAAGTGTGTTTAAAATGACTTGGTAAATATATTTTTACACTTTTTTCTGTTAATAATTTTTCCAATGGAATATTCTTGTCTCTTTCTAAACAAATCATTTTTTAACCTTTTTACCATGAAAAAGGAATGTTATTTTACAGAATGTATGGATTTACCCAGAATCATTCCTATGAAGCATCCTTTTCATCATTAAAAGGATAATTTATAAAGAAAATTTTTTTAAAATTGATTTTATAAGAAAATGTTTTTCAAAACAAAAGGATATTTTTCTAAAGAATATTTTCAAAATATATTTTTATATTATTTGAATTCATAAATGACCATAAACTATTATTTTTAATACGCTTGGGATATGTTTCATTTAAACCATAAATATTCTACATCTAGATTTTTTATGATTGATTTGACAAAATAAACTATTCACATTCACTTCCTTGATTCCTTTTAATTCCCTTGAAATATTAAATTTCCTATGATCATTTGACATTGAATTTCCCCTAAATTATCCATTTCATTTATCATGGATATTACTTTTTCCTAAGCTGTATACCAATTTACATAAAGTTCCAACATTGATAGTTATTTTATTAACTGAGGAATTATTGATCAATCCATATCTTTTATTCAATATAGATATTTATAAGTCATATTATTTATTAATTAAATCATTTACTAGATATAAATACTGATTTAGACAAGAAATGACAAGTGGATCCTAGACTTTTTCTAGCTCCTGGATATATCGATAGGTTCTGTTGAGACAAATAAGTTTCACTAATTGATTGGGTTCAAACCCTTAATTTAAACTGTCTTGTTAAAGGTCTTAATGGTATAAGATTTCAAGTTCCTCACACATTATGTCCATTATTAAATCATTTTCCTTGTTTAGTTTTAGTTATTATTCATCCATGATATTTTTCATCAACAAATCTATGGATAAATTCCATATTCAGTTATTTAGATGGCATGTATTTCAATTTCATACCCTAGAATATTTATTTTTCTCTATCTAGTTATTTTAATGGAATGTGTTTCTAGTTTTTACCTTGTCATATTGGTTATGCATGTCCATTAATTTTATTGCTTACATGACATGTGTGTTCAGTTATTTACCTTTCCATATTGATTGGTCTCATTGATTCATTATTTCTTCTACTATATTTTTTCTTTACTGAGCATTTGAGATCACCCTTATTAGGTTTCTTTCCCAAAAAATCCGTGAAGTGTACTGTGAAATATAGGTATGGATTTACTAGATGGATCATAGTTGACTTGAAAGTTGTTTTTTTAGAAACAAGGAAACAATTATTCTTTAATTATTGTATTATTTAATAATAAAAGTCTAATGTATGTACATGCTTTTCCAAGACTACTAAACTCTTTAGTCCGTTGAGATTTTATGTCTTATAATCTTGACAATGTAATTAGTAGAAGACACTGGCTCCAGGTTATCTTCTTTTGGGTTACTACATGTTGTAACTATTATAACAATTTATTTAAAATGGTTGTTGGAAAATTTTTTCTTTAAGAGAAAATAATTTGTTAAAATGTGGAAATACTGGAATGTTTTTATGTTTCTTGAGGAAGTTTTGTAAGTCAGGACTTTTGGACAACATGGTTTAAATATCAATGATTCTTGTTTCCTATAATTAAATATCTCACCATGGATTGGAATTTTTTATTAGTGATATTTATATTGAGGTTGAAAAGTTCAATGATTTATGAACAATGGTTGAAAACAAAATACAATGGGGGATATTTTGGGACCAAGTTTGCTGGAAGATTGGTTTTCTGGTGCGGGAAAAAAATTTGCTGATTTTATTGTATTTTATTTTCATTAAAAAATCCCCTTTTAGTTTTTTATGATTGAATGTAGGATTCCAAAACTCAAAATATTGGATGCATTATTGTTAAGAAAATACATCAACTTAATTTTTCTATTTTGGATAGAATAAGTGTTTTTTTGAATCACATTATATCTGGAAAGAATTTTTGATTAGAATGGGATGTTTTTAAAAAGTATGTACATCTTTTGATATGTTAAAAATTAAATCTAATGATGATTTTTTATATAAAAAGTTTTTAATATCATAAATTAATAAAAACTTTTTACCCAATTTTTGTAAAACAAATGGACAAAATATGGATGAGTCATTAGAAGTGGTGCCAATCAGATTGAATTTGCTTGGAAAGAAAGAAGTTTCTAGAATAATGAGAAGTTATATTGCTTTCCAATGTTAATTAGATGATTCTATGATAATCCTAATGTTCTCAACATCATGAGGAAGTCAGGATTACAAGTAGAAGTTTGTGGAAGAAGAAAGTCTATGAAGCTGATGTTTTCCAGTCAAAATTCATTAGTGTGAGAATCACCAATCACATACATTTTCTAAAGTCTAGGAAGTCTGAAGTTGTTGAAGCACTGATAGATCCATCCATTAGAGTGTCCAAATTAACAGACATTCTGATTCATCAAATTAATAGATCCACAAGATTAATCATTATATTAAGGTAATTTGGAAGAAAAGTTTCACTCCTGGAACCAACCTATTAGGCGTGGTGTGCAACTAATCCATTAGAGGAGTTCTGACACCGATCCATCAGAAAAAGTGTTTTGGTATCAAACTAGTTTCAGATGCAGAGATCTATCAAAGTAAAATAAAAAACAATTGTGAATATATGTAGAGAAAATGCTGACAATGATAAGTATATAAGTGTTGTTAGGACTAATGAACCGGCTGAGATCAAAGATCGATCGACTGGATAATGATAAAAAAATGTAGTAAAACATTTTCATAAAACAAAATCAATGTTGTTTTAATTGGGTCAAGAAAACAATTTCTCATGTTTGTTTTCAAATTGGTTCAAGAATAATTGTACAAGTAGTAATGTTGATCCATTGAAAGTAATTATAGACCAATTCATCAGAAATAGGATGACATCAATAATTCATCAGATACTTTACTTACATTGAACATGGTCTAAAGAAGTTCTTAATGATTTAAAAAAAGAATAATTGTTTTTGGAGAGTTTTTTCAAAGTTATTTCAAGGGATTTTTGAAGTCTACAAAAGTAACAATGATTATTATGGGAGAAAATTTTGAAAATATTGAGATGGTATGAAAAATCATAATGAAGAACTATATTGGAATGACCTTGTGTATTCGAATGAATAATTTTTATGAAGTTCAAAGAAGGATAAAGTTGTAAGAATATTTGAGATGTTTTTGAGATTAATGAATAAGTTCTTATAATTTCTAAAATATTAAAATTTTGAATTGAAATTAATCTAAAATTTGAGTTTATGAATATTTGGTTGGGGGGGGATTTTCACATCCCCACCAATTCCACTTTCATCTCACATGTAAATGGAAGTACATTGTACTTCCTGACAATGGAAACATTGTTCACATGTGGGAGAGAGATATATAAATAAATTTTTTTTCTCTAAGTTTCCATATGTAGCTTCATTGAGGATGTTTTTCAGAAAGAAGTGGAAGAATAAGAATAAGAAATTTTTTACCATATCGGACCAAAAAATTAGACATAGGTTTTTGGGGAAGGATAGAAGTGGTTCAAAATTGTGTCTAGAGTATCATTACTTTCCTTTTTTCGAGAACAAATAATCAGATAGATGAATCAGACTGAGACATCATAATGGTTTTTTGTAAAAATTACATAATGGTTTTTTATACCTATTACTGGGTAGGAAAGTGAATAATTATGTTTTAAAGAACTAAATAAGCTAAATTAGATGAAGAAGTATAGTAAATTTTTTTGAACAAACTGGTGATTTTATCCAAATTTTTATAAAATCATTTTTATATATTTCATTATAGAAGAATCACATTTACTATTGTATTCATCATAGTTCTATAAAGGTTTAAGGTATTTCCTACTTATTGTATCCACAAAAAAAAGTATTGTTTTGTAGTCAATTTTGTAGTATTGGATTATTTCCGAACTATGATAAGGAATAGATACACTTTTTAATTGTGGAAACATATAAATATGTGTTTTCCTACAAATTTTTTAATTTTTAATTTTTAGAAAAGTGATAATTCTAAAATAGGAGGTTAAAGTTTCCATATAGTAAATATGAAATAAAAAATCTATCACTAATTCACCCCTCTCTATATCAGTGACACATTGATCATGGTTATCTCATTTCAATAGGTTCACTTTAATTAAGAATAGGGGAGTGGGTCTTATAGCATCTTTAGGGAAAATCCTTGAAGTGTGAGGGAATGTGTTTGTTGGTTATGCATGGTGCTTGTTTGGTTTGTTGACTTTTGGGGATCTATTTATGGTTTATAGACTAATGGATCCGAAGAGGTGACTACAAGAATAGTGTTCCACGGTTATTATCATAAGGAGATTTATGTCCTCAATAGTAAGAGGTAGAATTTGAAATGGATTATAGTATAGTGGCATGATCAGTCCAATCATGGGCCTTGATAGGGGCTCTCGAATGGGATGACTGTAGCTTTAAAAGAGAAACATGTGTGTATAGATAGAAGTTGTTGGGAATTGTGCTCAAGGGGTAGTGTAAGGAAGTACAAGTTTGGAGTGAACCATTGGATCTTATTGGGATAGACCCTCATTCTATGTTAATTTCAGTGGACATTGAGGATGACGTTCATTGAATGTTGGGAAGGGGTTGTATTTGGTTTTGGGGGAGCGTGTTTAGATATGAGTGACTTGTTATGGTTTAGTCATTGTGTTTGATAATAGATGGATTATGGGCCATTGATATTCGGTTTTTGGTTTAGGAGAAAGAAGATGAATTTGCTCCTCTGGTGGGGAGCATCGAATTGATCATTCATGTGTGCCTCGCATGTCAAAAGGGACATGGTTGTGGTGCACCCACCATACCCCAACATCCATTATTCCAGACCACCAAATCGTATCCTTGGTCCAAAAGTGGGATAAAGAACCTGAAGTCTAATCAACTACCACCTAATATGAGGTTTGTAACCCTTTCAATTGGGGTTCTTCTAAGTGGATTTGGCCTTATCCCGAGTCACGTGTCCTAGAAACCAGCCACTTGAATGACCTATTCATTCATCGACCAATGGTCTATCTTAGGTTCTTGTCATTATGTACCATAGTATAAATTATTGGGATGTGTTGGGAATTATAGATATGATACAGATATGGAAATGGGATGAGTGTGAAGCATTGAGTTAAAATACATTGTTCCACTATAGACATATGACATTTTCTAATGTATCATCATAGTGAGACCTTTAAGACCATGTACTATGATTCGATGGGAGGGTGAAAAGAGATCTCAGAGTAGTATGTTTGGAGGATATTTTATATGGCCCCAGTATAATGGTTAGAAGGTGGATCTGATAATATCGATTTTCATGGTGAATACCAGATTTATGATTCGGTAGTGATTTTGGATGGAGTATGAATGTCAACATTAGGTTTAGGGTGGAATTTGGTGTGATATGATAGTGAGTTGGATCAGTAATGTGTCAGTACTCATAGGTGGAGAACAATGATGGATTTTTTTACTCAAGGATCCAATTGTAAAATTATGCTTATTTTTAGGTATGAAATTCTATGTGGGTTTTTAGAAAATCGCATTATTCCATTAGGAATTTTGACATCATGATCTATAGATTTGATTATGAGTTTTCATGTGAGGTAGATAGTTTTTAGGTAAAATCATACAGGGGTGGAATGACTGGTGTAATTTTATATAATTAGATGCAGTGAGGTGGAACCCTCATTAGATGCATAATATTGGGTATTACCGGTGTGTTTTTAAAATAAATGGATGGTTTTGGGTAAAGGTTTGAGTAACATGGTTCAGTTTGTGGGAAAGTGATTTATGCCTAGTTCAGTTCAGAATTGGGAATGAGGAATGGAATTTGATTCCTACCGACTGATTAGAATTATGGATAAGTGCATGAATACTTTTTAGGGATTATAATACTTATGGAAGGGAATTTTTAATGACCTGAATAGTAATGGGTTAAGAAATTTAGATAAAATTTTAACTTTTAGTTTTTTAGAAGGGTTGAGGTGACCCCATTGAAGAGATTTTTCTATAAGTGGCTCATCAAACTATGAAGAGGGAGGGTCACATAATTTTGATTGGATAATCAAGGAATAATTTCATATAAAATTTGGTGTCATGGTATAAAGTCATTAGTTCATACTATGACAATTTGGGTGGTATATTTTTTGTGTAATATTTAACGGTGAGTATACATAAGTTTTAGAAGAAGTTGCATTGTGGAAAAAGGAATCACACCATAATGATGATCCTTATGTTTTTTGATCATATTATGGAATAGAATTCCATTCCATCTAACCCTTTCATATTATCTTAGAACCATTTTGTATTCCATTGTGAAATTTTATATAAAAAATTTTGGTAACCTCATTACCCCTAGGCCTGGTCATAATTTTCTAACCAAGGGGAGGTTTCAAAACAAAGAGGATTGGAGTTGTACCATGGGATGGGATTGATGAGGAATAAATCATTGAAAAAAAAGGAGACCACACCAATAATGATTTGTGCATGAATTTTTTGTTATTCCTATGGGAGTTGTTCCAAGCCATGACCAGAGGGGTCATGCCCTGATGGTTATCCATGGGATTTTTGTTCCATTTTTGAATGTTGTTCCACTTTATGACCCAATTATCCACACGAAAATGGGTGGCCTAAGAAAGGGAATCATGTTGTGTGGCCTATATTTCACACCATAGTAGGTCCCTTCTTCAATTTTTTAGATAGTGGTAGACCCATATTTTCTTAGTTGGCCCCTCGCGTATTTTATTAGGAAGGGGATTATGTTGAGGGCCATTACTTCTATCTCCTTCCCTATTTTCCTCCCACTATTCCCCATTGGAGAGGGGTATTTTTGATGTGTTTTATATGGTTACTAACATCCATGAAAATGTGGATAACTGATTTCACGAAAAAGATGTTGGGGAAGAGCAGTTCCAAGTAGTTAGTCTGGGTTGTATGTAATGTTTGAAGCCTGTGGGAAATGAATTTCTCTAAGGTCTATGAGCCATGTAATACTTATGCCTATGGGACTTGTAAGGGTTCCACCTCACCCCTTGAAAGGTGGATTATCAAAAATCAATAAAAAATAAAGGCCTTCGGGCCATTAGAGGAGGATTGTTTTTTGTCAGCCATTTTTTATATGTAAGCTAGGGTTCTGACGATGGCTCCACCAAAGTGTGGTGAAATTATCCCAATATAAAAAGGTTTTGTGTTTTAGTGTCTTGTCACAAACAAATAACGGTATATTTTTCTTCTTTTACTAAATTTTTAGTGGTGGATACCAATTAATTTTCTATGGTTTTCTCCATTTTTAGTGGAGTGTTAGACTGATTGTTTTCCAAATGATGGGGTTTTTGTTCATTGGGGTTGTAGAAGAATTCCGTAGGATATTAAAATGATTTTTCTTGATTTTTTAGTGAGTATACAATGCTTTTGGATCTTTTTATCACTATTCCTCTTCAATTTAAACCATATAATTAATTATACATTTTTATAATTAATTATTTTGGGTGTGGTGACTTAAAATAGAGGTTAATGTATCAACACAAATTTGTATGTTCTTGGGAAATGAATGGAAAAGTATAGATTGTGGAGGGTAACTCTATTTTAGAGGTAGGTGGTCCCTGTAATACTAAACCATATACTTGATTATATATTATTTTGAATACCTACATGAAATTATATGTTCTATTAAATGGATATGGACCAAGAGTTCCCTAGGTAAAGTAATAGGCTACCATTGAGCCTCCTACAGATTGATTGACAGACTCATTGAGTGATAAATATTTTGGGACTATATAGGGACTATACCTCCAAGGGTAAAAGATGTTAGTTAACATTAAGAGGGTCTGGGATAGGTAATTGGACTTTATATGAGAGGTGAATAGCCTAGGTTTGTTTATATAGCTATATAGGAAATAATGAGAGGCCTAATGATGATGGGTTAGATGACCATACATATAATGAATGATGGGGAACACCCTCTTGAGGGTGTATATGGATTAGGTGTGTATGATGAGTAGGATAACCCCATAGGGGATATATGAGGTGTTTCATGGAGGGTTTCCTCTATATAAAGGGCTTGAGATATCTATTAGGGGATGTGTAAGATATGACTTGGGCATGTTTCCTTAAAAATGATTAACGACTTATAATATGGTTTCCAAGAACTTTATTACCTGTTTCATGAGATAGTCCTTGATTAGCTGGACTAGGTTATGATGTAAAAATTTGAAGAGGATTGGACTTTACTCGTTTGGATAGAGTTAACTAGGTCCTATAGGTTTTTAGATCACTAGGGTTGATGAGTTCATGTTAATAGTGATTAATATTGATTTCTTTTATTTTATAAAATCTAATATATTCTCTTGTGGGAAGAATTAGAATGTTGGTCAAATTAGAATGTTGTTCTTGTATGATTAAGACAGTCATAAAAAGTATATCCTATGAGGTTAAATATATGATAATATGTTCTTCAAAATATAGGGATGGGTGTTGAGTGACTATCACATAGCCTGGGATTTGGTGAGTATGTGGGGTAGGTTGTGATGGTGTGTTCATTTTATGTGTATATTCCCATTTTTTTTTATTTTTTGGAAAGATATGATGTGGATGGATGGATTCACCTTGATTGAGAAGGTTCCATTAGTACCCTTCATAGAGGGAAAAGTTAGTGTTAAGTGTGATGGGGTTGATGATGAGACATGATTCTTGGACTCACAATGAGTTAGAAGGTGTAGGATAGTTCATTACATTATTTAGAAAGTAGTGTTCTAGTTGTGATTCTAAGACCCCACCTTGAGTGAGATGGAAGATTTTAGGTTGTAATTGTGAGAAACTACCTTGAGTGAGAAGGTAATGGTCATATTGTGGATGTGAGGCCCACCCTAAGAGGGTGAAGTGGTCAATGAG
This sequence comes from Viscum album, assembly GCA_963277665.1. Lineage (NCBI taxonomy): Eukaryota > Viridiplantae > Streptophyta > Magnoliopsida > Santalales > Viscaceae > Viscum > Viscum album. Next base: position 1,670,784,504 of record OY728146.1, on the reverse strand, counting down.
GGTTTTCACATGACAATATTCATAGCCTCAACTTAAGTGAGAATGTACTAGAAAGTACCACCATGAAAAAGAGATCATTGGTCAATGATGGAATTCTGTGTGATGTGTGATGTGATTTGAAGGTGATATCAATCCTAGTTGATAGGGGAGTGTTTGTTATGTTGTCACATTATATAGGGGGTGTACCTCACCCTATGTCAAAGGGTGGTGGTGGGGTTATAGTTCTAGATGGGATGTGATATTATAGATTGGTATATGACCTTACCCTAAGAATTGGGTTAGAGGTTGATAAATAGTAGGGTGAACTACCTAGACTATTCAGGCATGGGTTGGGAATTTTTTCATATGAAAATGTGTCTTTGAACATTTAACAAGTAGGTATGGTTAGACATTACGCTACGCTGGTTGGCATATAATAACCCATATTGTATTCTTATGTGTATTTATTTTTTTGTTATATTTTTCCTAATGCATACACATGTATATGAGAGAATATATTTGGGGAAATTGGTGAGACCCTATAGAGATTTATTTCTCATACACTATAAGAACACCCTAGGGTGTGTGAAGGCATTATATCTGTTATAGAGGTATGAGAATAGGATGTGATATGGATTGGTTTGAGGTAGATCAATAGGGATGTTATATGGGATAGAGGTAGGGATCAAGGATGGTAGTATATCCCCCTTGTGAACATATAGTTTTGTTTATTTTTTATATATGATTGGCCTAGTGGGTGATTAATTAAGATGTATAACTGTATGACTAAATTTCATTTGTTATAGCATGTTTCATTATTGAATATGTATAGTCAGATTATTTGTTGTGGGTTTTGTTTAGTAATTTATTTATTATAAATGGTTATGATATTGAGAGAATATTATCCCCAATGTATGATTTAGTCTCTCCTCGCCTGGTCAGTAGCCTCTAGAATATAGGAAGGAATACATGAGGTTATGCATCACTCTTTATAGGACACTATTGAGTGATTTTAGAGAGGATGTTACATTAAATACTTCTTATTCATCTGATTGGGTTTTCATGATTTAAGGTCTTTATGTTATTTCATTCTCACTTTTCCTTTCTATTTTCACCTATTTATATTATTTCGAGTTCCTATACCAAAAATGAATGCATGTATTTGATAACGTATTGATATATGGATGGTGGATTATATGTTTTTTGAAGTATAATTTTGGAATCATATGTGTTTAATGTATGATTATGATTCTTTTGATGGAATGATGATTTGATCTTGAATTGAGGTGAGTGAATAAGAATCTTTCACTCTATCACTCTCCCTCTGTTTAATATTAATTTGAATTTATCAGGTTGCGGTATTCCTTAAGTAAGTGTATAAGATTGATTTAATTATATAAATTAAAATTGAAATTCAGTAGCGATATGAATGTGTGATGGTATATATGGTTCATATATACATATATATATATATATATATTATTGTGACATTTTTTATGATTTATATGATATTTTATTAGTATCAAGATAAAAATTTATTTAATGTGTAATGAAATATGTTTGATATGATTTGATGAAATTTTTGATATGCTTACACTAATGTGATTGATAAGGAATAAATTTTTAATGTAAATTATATCATGAGATTATTGGCATGTTGGAATTGATTTTTATGACATGAAATTAAAATTTTGTGGTAAGTTGGTAACTAATCATTAAATTAAAAAAATGAATGTGGTGATTAATAAATGTAATAATACTGTTTAATTTCTTGATTTATATGAACTATGTGATGTTAGTGTAATGAGTAATTTAATTTTTGTGGTAATTATACAATGTAGTCATTAATGTGTATGGTAATGAATTAAATAAAAATATAGATTGATTTTCACAACCCCTCCCAACAAAGGTACCCCTCTTAGGAAAAAATGATAGAATAGATATACTGACACCCAAATCCTACCTCAAATATTGCATAGGTTGGTCACAAGTATCGAGGGTATATCATATACACAGATAGAAGGAATTACCCACTAAGAAGAATAATGAACATGAGATATGATAAACCACCAAACAACTTCTTCTCATAAAAGAATAAAAATATCATAGAAAATGCATGTAATTTCATACAAATAGACAAATGAAAAGAAACTTTAAGTACCAAAATGTAAATACTCAGCAAAGACCTCAAGTCCCAAATAGCTCTGGAATAACTCCATAAGCTAGTAACTTCCAACCCAATCACCAAAGGGCTCATGTGGTCCTAAAAATAGTTTATATATTCGTAGGGTGAGCATAATTGGTATACTCAGTTGGATTCACCCTATATCCTCTCTTGAAAAATATAAAGAAAGATTGGTAAAACCAATAAAAATATGTGAATCCAACTCATCGCCAAATCTTGTATGATAAGTCCCTGCACTCACCGAGAATCTCTCATCAAGTGTCACATACAAGAATAATATAATATCAATAATATATAAAAGAACATACCCTGCTACCACTTCCCCACTAGTTTTCCACTCCACCCCAACATTTCATTTTCTGATCCAACTCTCTCCAAAAGGTATTCTTCCCAAGGAAACATCATAAATTATACCATACCATGCATCCCATGGATCACAACATATCAGCATCACCACATATCATTCACCATGTGCATCGCATCAGACAAATTTATAGAAAATAATCAAGTAGTTTCTATGAGCCAATAAATTTCCTTAATCATGAATTATACCTCAACCCATCACATATCATAGACAACATACCTATATAATCCATAGGGTGCTATATCTAAAAGTACATGTTTTTAAAATAACCACAAGACAGTACAATCCAAGACGCACTGAAACACACACACACACACATAGATATATATATATGTGTGTGTGTGTATGTGTGTTTGTGTGTGTGGTAAAGATAACCGTCATTCATTCCAATAAACAAAACTACCAAGTGGAGAGAGTGGGAAAAGAGTAGGTAGTTATCCATCCATTCCTTACCAACCTGGATGATTGGGAAAGAACCCTCCTAGAATCCACTAGGTTCCATTCACCATACATACTTGTTTGGGGTGTAATATAAAAAACATAACCTATAAGAATATATATATAGCTCAAAAACAACACTATAGGAAACTACCTAGTCCTAGGCTCAATTAAGGTTATCGTCTCTCAGACACCCAGCTACCATCTCTAAGGACAAGATATTCTATAACTATAAAAAAATTTCACAAAACACTAAATCAATTATTTTTTCAGATAAAAATTTCTTATTTAATTAATTACCTTTCATTCCCAATCCCTTCAGGCATAATACTATTGATTCCATAGTTTTTCATGAGTTATCACTATCCATCATTCCATCAATCCCCCAACCCACATGGGTTAAAACATTTATTAATCATTATAATTCCATATTTCTAAACACTATAGGGATCATCATAAGATACCATAAAATATGGATAATCCAAGCACAACAAGTTACATCAAAAGTAGGGAAAGAAATGTTGAAACAAACAGCCCAGCCATCCATCATTTTAATATATTTATAAAAAAGAAAGAAATCCATATTTTACATAACAAAGGGTAAGCCTAGCTTCAACCCATTAAATTAGTCCCAATTCCATCCCCAACACCATCATACATATCATCATGCATATTTCCATATCATGAACTAACATCTAACACAAAATCATGTCTCCCCTCCCATATCGCACCAAACCATCAGTCATCCCGTGTTTACATAATGTCTCAAAATAAGGATCCTAATAAAAATAAAATACAGAAGTAGGAAAATAAAAAATAGTAAACATGGAATATAGGCCCTAAAAACCAAGGCATCGAGCCTTTAAAAAAATATGGCCTCTCTCATTTCTAAACATTTATGTTTATTAGACAACTGGTTCCTTACTGTCTTGAATTAACCAATTAATTTGTAATGGGTTACAACCATAAGAATCATAATGCATGAACTATCAATATATATGAATTATTTAAATATGATTTCAAGAATAAATTTTAGTTACATTAAACTATAAGAAAGAAATATTTCATTTAAATGTGACTCTTTATTGATTTAGCTAACCATCTTTAAATAGTTTAGCATCCCTCTTAATTTTATTTTCCAAAAAGGAACCCAACTTTACATTAATTATCAATTTCCAAGTAAAGAAACATGAAAACCCATAGAATAAATGTAGATAGTATGTTATATATAAAAAAAGAGGAAAATAATTAAAATCATGGAAAACTCATGCGATCGATATATCCAAATCCAAAGTTCATTATTTAATCTGGTTTAATATTTTTGAAGTTTAAGTCCACTTTCACCAAAAGAGATAAATCATGATAACTTTAAAATTTAAAATAAAATATAATAATCAATGAATCCACTACCTTGAATTGAAGTTCCAAAAATCACTACACAAAATATAGGGGAAGGGAAAGATAATGATGAATCTTCCTAGATGCCCCAAACATAATAAATTAAAATTCCTTTCAATTTTTTCATATAATATGAAAAATGAAAGGTAAACAATACCCTAACTAAAATGTAACTCGCTAATATAGAAAATAGTGTGAACCAAACTGTTAAAACACCAAGAAAACATAAACTAGTTGGTTCCATTAGATGCTGATGACTCTACAATCTTCAATAACAAGATCCTGATCCATCCAAACTTGAAAAAACAACAAAATACAAGAACATAAGAAATATATTCATTTTACAATTAAATAAATGATACCATAATGACTTCTATATTATTGGTCAAACAATAATTAAACATTAATGTGAATATAAATCAATTCATGAATAAATAGTTGTATTAAAATATTTAGTCTTTCATAAAACCATGGATATAAATATCCTCTTTAAAACGTCCCTTAATTTCGCATTAAATAGAGTTTTTTATAAAATTTTATTGTTTCTTTGGGATTTAAGACATGGATGGAATTCCAGTTGATGATTTGATTATGGGGGTTTAATTCCTCTATGAATCACTTGCATCAGGTTCACCATTTTTTTAGTCTTCCCTAGAAACTCTCAAATATTACCACATCCATTACTAAGTATAGACCTTCTTTCCAATTGAAAGTTCCCCTTTGGGGTTTCATACACAATGATTCTTAGGAGCACATATTGGTTGAGAGGATGGGTGGTTGGGCTCATCACACCCTTTTGGGGAAAAATTTTTACATACTCTAGGAATCTTATATAGATTTAAGATATTTTCATAAAATCATTATCAGACTCTAACACAATACTAGTTACCCTATGTCAATGACTTTATTATAAACATGTATCGATAAGAAAAATTATTTTCATATCATAGGTTTTATGTCACTCTCTTATTTATTTATGATGCTTTAGGATATGTCCATGTTAAGGCACTCTAGAATATACTGATCTCTAAGGATGTGTTTGGTATCTTTGAGATGGGATTTAACCTCTATAAGTCATCCTACGTATCATGTAAAACAAGAATCGAATCCCACATAGATTTTTTGGCATATTTTAAGGTTGTGTGATTGGACCCATTCATGCAGTTTAACGTCATGTGGTAGGCATTTGAATATCAAGCTCAGACCTCGATGTGGTGTTATATGTATCCTGTTTAAAAATGAATAAGATTTTATGTAGCTCCAATGATGGGAATATATGTCGGGAGGGATATGATGATAGAGGACCTAGGTGTGAATTATGTATATAATACTTCCCTAGATTTCATCCTCAAGAATATAGACCTTTTAGGGGATATGGGATGTAACTAGGATTACATCCCAATGGTTAAAATCCCGCACTAGGGGAATTCTCAACATCCTTTTGGTACAATCATAATTGGTCTCTATGATCATGTGATCCATTCTTGATGTTAGAAATAAAAGATAGATTTAGATCAGACACATTGCATGTGAGCATATCCGTACAGGGCTTACACATTAATGTTGACCTTTGAGAGGTATGATTTCCCATTTCATAGAGGATATGGTATGAATCCTGGGCCTTAGTAATACATCCTACATGTCCAATATGTGGAGGGAATTAGAGTTTTCTTATTTCATTTACCCCTTAACCTGATAATGGGTTAAGGTTAGTAATCATGTTCGAAGGCATTATTATTATCCCTAAGATTATTGGGATGTTAGGGGATTAATCGATGATGGATTCCCTATTGATTAGGGCATTCACACTAGGGATTCACTATCATATAATCACTCTTTATCTTCTACTGGACAAAGAGAGGTAACCATCCTAAATAGTTTTTCTAAGAGTATGTAACCAATAGGGTCATGTGAGTGCATAACCTGAGATCATTAAGGACCCATACCTTATAAAAGGGATACACGTTCAATGGTTTTTGGTTAGGGTCCCCATGGCATGAGTCCAAGTGAGTATGCCAGATGAAGTTGACATACCAAAAGGGATCATCCTGACATGTCTTGACTATCTGCTGGATAGGTTTTGATTTTCTTCAAAAAACTTTTGGGGTGTTAATCTGTTATAGAAGACAAATATAAAGGTATATGCCTGACATGCTCAAGATACCTTATATTATTTAAGTTGGAATGCATGGGATCGTCCACAAGATCCAAGTGTACATGACCAGGATTTTCTCGCTTGATCAACTGACTTGTCTCATATGCCTTCGAATGAGTAAAGTGGGCATGTCTGAGGTACTTTTCATAATTAAGGAGAACATGTATGGGGTCTTGTGTTTGATCTAGGTATAAATGACTATATGTTTTCGCATGATCAACGTAACTTTTCTCACATTCCTTCACATGATCAAAGTGAATTCTCTTTGATATCTTCATATGACCAAGATAGACAACTCCAAAGTTCTTTTCATGATCGATATAACTTTTCCAAAACTTGTCTTGTGACAATGCAGATGTTTCAATTAGTTGTTTTCGGGTCAACATGAATTGTCCAAGGATTTTCATAGTACCAACATGACTCATCCAAGTTCACCCAAGGATATAACAAGATCAATGAAGAATCTTACGATCAAAGGACATTAAACTATTGACACTGTGAGGTCTTGCTGATGTGTTTAGGATATTTTTATTATTTAAATGTCACATGTGCATGTCCAAAAGGATCACACCCTATGTTTCTTGGGAAATGATATATGTCTGAGTATTCATGTTGAGGGTGTACACCATAGGTATTTCATGAAAAAATTAGGTCATATCCCTAAGATTATATGCACACTAAGAGGGTATTCTCATGACGACCTTGTGTTCATGTGATTCGAATGAACTCAAAAGGGTCTTGTGAGGGAGTATATAAACATGTACATAGGCTTCCTAAAAATACTGAAATCATGGGTATGGTTCCATGATCCACACTGCTGGGGTGTTCCTTCAAACTATGCCCCTTGAGGTCTCACGTGATGGCTCCTCATGAAGGTCAATGGCTCGCATGACGTCAGAGAGGTCTTCCAGTTGGTTTATTGATCATGTTTAGGGGTTTTATATAAAGGATATCACATACATGGATGAAAATACACATTTCATGGAAATAAGATTACATGGAATGTGGGGGGATCAAATCCTAATGCATGAACTATAAGGCCAATAATTAGGGACACCACGAGACTGGGGGTTCGTTGAGTCACGAGAGGCATGTTCATAGAAGTTTTGGTTTACATGGATAAGGTTTTCACTACATGGTGATAGAGGGTGAATTGAATATAGTGGGTACAATCCCTCAAGTCTGAATTGTGAGGCTGAGTATAGGGGAACCGCGAGACCAATGGTTCACAACACCACAAAGTGCATGTCCACTTGTTTATACCTTCATACTATGGTATGAGTGCGATGTACACCGAAGTCACTACCCTGCTACAACACATAAGGTTTGAGTGTTCACATTCTCGCGTGATATTAATAAATTTCATAGAGGGGGTCTCGTGAACTAATGTAGGGGGTACACACTAGGACTGCAAGTGTGAACCAGGTGTTGCATTATGCTCAGTTAATCATGCAATCACTTGTTCTTTAAAATAGAATGTGGTAGGTTTTCATGATCACCTAAGGGGTTCTCCAGTAGGAAATGGGCAGCACACCATTTTTTCAGCAGCTATACTCCACTGATTCTTCTCATCTCCCTTTCCTTCTATTGTGTTTCATTTCTTCTCTAGGGAGTAGTGTACCAATAGTTTTTGCGAGTCCATGTTTTATTCCACTATTCATGGGGAGGGTGTTGAGTGCACTGGTAGATTAGGTGAATACCATCGCAAGGTTGTCATCATGTAGCCACAAGATGGTATGTTCTTCATAACATGATAATTTTATCTAATATTTTGATTCCTATATTTCTTTATATGATGCTGCATGATCCTAAATACCCAAATTAATTTAGATGAAAATCCTTCCAAATGTGGAAGGGATCATAGTCGTAAGATTCTCATAATAACTCAATCAATTATATTCACTTTTATCTCATGATCATAGGATGATCATGTGATATCCTCAAGTGTCGGTGGGAGATTACACCGCATGCCACTAGTGTTCGTGATTGGATCTCATGGTGGATCATTCTGTTTATCCCAAACATTCTCAGCTATAAGCGAAGGATTGGAGGTTGGGGTCTTGGTGATTATTGAATGGTCATGTGACTGATATCGAGTCACCAGGTCAAATCAATGTTGCAGGGGGTTGAAGATGTGCTCGCATTCAACATGGGACTATTTTATTTAAAAATTATGTAGGTGCAGGATCAGCTCAAATTTGAACTCACAATCTGTGGTATTGAAGTTGATGGCTAGGATCAATGGAATGTGTGATTGAATGGTTTGGATCTTTGGGAGGCTTGATAGGATGGTCAGGATTTGATCAGTGTGAAATATACATGCAAAAAACCCATCCCATATTGAAAGATTTGATACACTTACCTCTAGAATATAATCCAAGATTCGAATGCTGCTACATCGATCGAGAAATATTATTTGGCACCTATACCATCTATAAAACTTCTTCCTAGGCTTCGGCTCTACAATCTTTACACTCATGCTATGTGAAACTTCATCCACATGCACCATGGGCCTATACATGGTACCACACTCTTCTTATGGGAATTAGTCTACCTCCTTTCATCCACCTACTAGACCAGCTAGATCCCATTAGTCATTGTCGACCATAGTCCCACATGGGCCTCTATTTGAGGCTTATCTTGACAAGTTATTGTGAATTCCATAATATTTTGGAAAATTGTGGTAATAAAACTCTTAAATAATAAGAATAAAATTCTACGTAGAATCTAAGGGTCCAATGTGTATCTCCTCTATATTAATTTCCATTTATCAAGGATTCCATGAAATCTTTATTCATATTTCCATATATTCTTCAAACTTCTGAAATATTCAACAGAAAAGTGTAAGATTCACAATTATGGGTTACAAAAAAAATTCACCCCCTTAGAATGAGATTCATTCGGAATGAAGAGAATCAAATTCTCATGTAACTATAGATCACATTTCTACATGACTGAATATCTGATAGGTGATGATATTTGAGCCTCATGAGAGGATTTGTCTGTATTTTTGACTGAGAAACTATGAAGTGTCATAAAGATGAGAATTCTTTATATAAATTCTTAGCTTAATCCAATATAGGATGTATATTTGATATGGGGATTTGATCCCCTAAAATTGAAATGTGTATGAATTATAGAATGGGACATGGATTTGGTGGAATGGACCATCATTGGGTTGTAGTTTAAGGCCTTCTAGGATGTCCTTATATGGTTTTCAAACTGGTGATATTTATTTCCATTTTAGTTGGTTGCTATAAGTTCATTAAAGATAGAGCATAATTGGGTTGTAGTTTAAGGCCTTCTAGCTTAGACCTTTTTTGTATTGTAGTTAAGGTTCTTCTAGCTCGTACATTTTATGTGTTGTAGTTTAAATTCTTCTAGCTTGGACTTTTGATGTGTGGTAGTTTAAAGTATTCTATCTTGGATCTTTTATGTTCTATTGTTTAAATACATCTAGATCAGACCTTTTTTGGGTTGTATTTTATGGTCTTTTAGCTCGAACCTTTTTCTTTGTAGTTTAGGGTCTTCTAGTTTGGACCTTTGATGTTTTTTAGTTTAAATTATTCTATCTTGGACATTTTTCATGCTATATTTTTGGGTCTTCTAGCTTGGACCAAATTAATGGAAATAGAATATGGGGTAGGCATATGATGGATGACTCAAAACACTTTAGGGTGATGAGTTCCTCCTTGGTGTTTACATGGCTCATGAGGATTGGAGTTCCTTTCTTTCAAGGAATATATGCCTTTAGTTTGTGGGTTAAATCCATTATGTATTGATTGAAAGGAAGAAAACCTGATCTCTACTCTCTTAAAAGGTTCATAGAAGATTTATGAGGGGAAATATGGTTGTGGGAGAAATACTAGAGATACTATGTCCACATGGATAATTGGAATGTGGTTGATGTAATTTATAACCCAAAAGCTTGATTCTGTGAATATGGGATGTGGTAAACATTTCGGGTATGTCTCGTAACACTTTGAGATGTTAGGTTTCTCTACAGTGCCTCTAGGGCATGCAAGGATTATAAATCCCACATTATAAAGCCAAGATGTTGTTGGTTGGTAGGTATAATCCCTTCTACTTCAATTGCATTGTCGAACCGTGAGATATATGTTCCATTTGAAGGGTTATAAAAGATTTATGAAGACTCAATCAACTACAAAATGATGTTGGGTATGGAAATAAAGCTACCCAAGAAGTGATATGTAACCCTAGGGAAATTTGCCTCCTAATTTCAATGCTCAATTCCTATGTCCTATGATTTAAAATCATAAGGTGTGGGCCATAAATGGTTCGGGAATGTAGTGTCTCACTCCTGCCTTGAAAAAGGTACAATGCATGGGGACATAATGTAGAAGTTTTATAATCCACTTGAATAGACTGGAGTGAAGATTGTAACTCATGTTCCAAAGTTCCTAGGTTAGGGGTAATGATATGGTACAATCATACCTGGGATGACCCAAAATATAATGAGGTGATGGGTTCTACCACAGTGACGTCTGCCTCACAGGGTTTAGAAATTCCTTTATAATAGGCCAAGACATATATAGATGGTTGTTTTGAGCACCTATTCATCAATAGCACGTCTAAGTAGAGAGATATTTTCTCCTTTATCGGGGCTAGGAAAGTTATGTGAAAACCCCAGGCACTTCAAATCATGAAGTATCATTAATGGAAAATGTAATATTCAAGAAGGGTTCAAGCACTCCAAAAAAATCATCACATAAAGAATATATTCTTGCAGTAAGGAGATGTGAAAACCCATTACCCTAACTTTCTCATAGACCATGGGTCTAGTCAGCATATCTTGTATTTTACAAGGGATATCAATTAGTCCCTATGAGATTTATGCCTTATTTATTAACACCTTAAATATTTACAAAATTATAGAGATGAAGAGTTTAGAGAGTGAAGACTTCACTTTTTCTCAGGCCACCCTTTTTGGTTTTCTAACCTCATAAGTTTTTCATCTCTTTCGATAGTAGTGTGATTGATCCTTCAAGCACAAATGATGTAATATAATGTTTGTGTAAAAAAACATGTTACCTATGATTCTTTATCAACTTCCAAAAATGTAATTCTTAAAAAAATTACTTTCTTACTCAGAAGCTGGTAAGATCTTTTAGGACCTTGATATGAAACTCAGTCTGATTACCCAGTATGATTTTTCCAATCTGAATTTCCCTGTCCAGTTTCTCAATACAAAAAATATATCTCCATCGGAATATGGTTGAGAAAATTATAAACTACTTCTTCCACAATCTGTAAAACCCAATACTATAGTACTAGTCTAATTATCCAACCATATATGATGACCATCCAAATATGATATTCAACTAAATACGTTGATCCACTAAATATGATAATCAACTAAATACATTGCAATCTTTTCTCTTCTACATTTTTATTCTATTCGACAAAACTTCTTCAATAATTATCAATATAGAAACTTCTTATATTTCTATAAAATTATTCATTTCTCCACCTTATCTCCTCTTCAACTTGAACTGCACTTTAGTCAGAAAAGTACGACATAATCTTCAACTTTTATAATCTCCACAATTGTGGTTTGGGTGGGGTTCAGGAAATTTTTCCATGTCTAACCAAATTACCTAAAATTGAATGTTTCCATGAATTTTGGGTTCATATTGACTTATTCAACTCTTCTGAATCCTTATAAATTCTTCTAAAATATCTATATCATCTTTATAATTTCTTTAAAAACGCGATTCTGATTTTTATTCTCCATACTGATTACCAATATTATTACATTGTTGACTTCCCATTCAGATATTTTCATTAGAATCACCAAGATGAATCGTTATCAACTCGGATATGTTGGTTCTTGAACCAAAAGATAAAAGCATTTGAAAACAAATAAGGGTTCTTAATTCTCTTATAATTAAGATATCCATCAAATTAGTTCTCTAATGATTTATATCTTTTAGCTTTGGGTTTGACTGAAATACATTACCTTTAGTTTCTCAAATTTGCCACAAATCTTCCAAACCTTCAAATTTCATCCCCGCCAACAAAACATCCAACCATATCCTTTATACTTATATAAAACTCAAGAATGATTTAAATTTTATTTTTAGTCTATCTCATTGAAATGTAATTCACACCTGATAAATGGTTGACTACATTTTTGATAGGTTTCTATCATTATGTTTTGAATTTCCTTCAATAGTTTCAATTCTTTTACCACAAATCTTGATGAGAAAAAATCAACCATTAAGGAATATGATGGTATACTGGATATGATGGACTGGTGTTAGTAGCTCCAAATTCAACATATTCTCTCATTTCTTCATTATGATCATCCTTGTCATCATTTAAACTAAAATGCATCCGGAAAACTCATTTTGATGACCTTGAGGCTAGAAAACATCAACTTCACCAAATTTATTCTTTAAAAAACTTCACATTGTATCCTGAATTCATTAATGAATATGAATACATTGAAGATAATATTTAGTATCATCTTACTTACCATGGAAATTATTGTAACTTCCCTATATTTCTTCGATGAAATTCATTCCTTCTCAACCCGAATATGATTGAAATGATTAAGATCAGACTGGATACGATTAACATCATCACTTTCACCCCCCATTTATTTTATCAAACTTTCATCACAATTATTATAGAATAATTGTGATTTATGATAACTCTAAGATATTCAAAGCATCGTAAATTTTATTTTATCATATCCATATAGACACTGATTCATTACCATTATGATCAAACCTTTTATTCTAGATTCAATGTAAATCTGATGATCTTTTTCATCTAGATAGATTCTCATGAATACAATGTACTTCATCAAGAATTATGAGTCTGATTATCTAAATATGATGGTCAATACGATTTCCACCAAAACAAAGTGAGGTTATTTAGTTTCTCTGTAAACATCATTTTCTATTAAAACGCATTGACAACAAAAGGAAATAGCTGAATATGATCATCCTTATCAGCTCAGTCCTAAAAATCCCCCCCTTTTTATTTTTTTCAACCAAGATTCATAAATCCCTAAACTCTTTCACTCAAGATATGGATTAACTATCAAAAACTCAAAGCCTACGTGATCTAACTCATTATAGGACACAATAATCAGTCATAGTAAAACTATGTTGTTCAAAAGTAGTTATCATAAAACATAATTCCCTTTTCTTCCTCAACTACCTTCCTTAGCATTTCAAATTTCCTAGAATTTAAAAAAACTCCTACAACCTCTCCAACAAATAGTTTGAATATTTCACACACATACAATGTTGGATTCACAACTTACCCACAACACCCCTTACTTACATGCTTCTATAAAGATAGATTTATGAAACAATTATACCCCTTGAACACGCTATCCAAATGTATGATGAGAGGGGAAAGTAACACATACCTCAAGTTTGATGAGAAAGTGGTTATAAACCCATGTTCAACCACAATTTAGAAAAAGATTCCTTTGGTAAAGGTTTTTTGAAAATGTCAGCAACTTGTTCTGATGAAGGAACATACTTCTGCTTCAATTCATTCTTCTCCACATGCTCTTTGATGAAATGATATTCTATATTAGTATGTTTTGAATGATAATGTTGAACTATATTCTTGGTGAGACTAACTGAACTTTTATTATCACAACACAAGAGAAAGGGTAACTTCACTTCAACAAGTATGTCTTCTATTTGATTTTTCATCCACATAATTTAGGTAGAAGCCTGATCAGTAACAACATAATCAACTTCAGTTGTACTAAGAGTTACTGAATTATGTTTCTTTGTATCCCAACTAACAAAAATATTTCCTAGAAATAATACTTTAATAGATGTGGATCTTCTATCATCACTATTTCCTACCCAATCAGAATTTAAATACCAAAACAAATAAATAATTTATGAGATATCAACCCTAATTCTGAAATTTTTAGTGTCTTTGATGTATCAGAGAATTATTTTTCCAAAAATTTAATGTGACTCTTTTGGATCACTCTAAAATATTGCACATAAGGTAATAGTATAAAAAATGTTGGGTCTTAAGGAAGTAAAAAAATATACAATCAGCTTTAGGAATTCTCTCTGATCAACTTCTATGCCTTCTCCATTTTTAAACAACTTTATTCCCACTAAATTCATTTTGGAAACAGATTTTTATATTTCCATTCCAAACCTTTTAAGAAGTTCCTTATCATAATTTTATTAAGAAAAAAACATATTTTTCTTTCATTGTAAGATTTTTAACCCAATGATTTATTTCACTTCCACTAGCATGGAAATATCCAAAAGATTTTCCTTTTATTCAACTATTATTTCAAAAGATATTTTATCATTCCCAGCAATGATAATGTCGTCAACATAATCAAATTAAATGAGGTAAAACTCTTGACATTCATTAATGTAAAGTTCTCTATCAACACTTCTTTTCAAGAAATTGATCTTCCTTCAGCAAGTATCCAATTTGGAATACCATGCCCTCCGATATTTTTTTAGCCGATAAAATATATTCTTGTATCTTCATAGATAAATTTCATCATTCCCAAAAATAAATCCACAAGTTTGTTCAATGTAAACTTCCTCGTCAAGAATCCCATTCAAGAATGAAAATTCATATTTATTTTTAAATATTTTTTAACTTTTTTGTGTAGCAATTGCAAGAAAATTTGGAATTGTTTCAAACCATTCCACTGGAGTAAAATTTTCATGAAAATCAACACCTTAAATTTTTCAGTCACCTTTTCACACTAATCTTTATTTGTTTCTTATCACTTCACCTTCTTCATTAATCTTGTTCTATAAAATCCAATTTTTACTAATAACATTTTTTTTCTATATTAGGAATAAGTTCCCATATATCTTTGTTTTCTATCTTATCTGGATCTTAATTCATGTCATGAACCCGTTTAGGATACTAAAAACCTTTTTCCCATCATTTTGCTCATATTTTGAATACAAGGAAGTATGTGTAATAGAATTTGGTGTTCTTCTTGTTTGAATCTTTTGATATTGATCACCGATAATATTTGGATATTTATCTTTATTTCTAAACCAAGGATGATATTTTTTAGTATCTTCCTCATCACTAGAAATATCTGAGTTTAATTCTTATTGATGTGTATTACAATTATTTGTATCCTTATCAGAATTATTTTCCTTATCATGTTCAACTTTCTTGTCTTCATGAGTCTATTTATCTTACTTAGTCTTTTCAATAACATTCACATCACAAGAATCAATAATTATCCGTATTTCCTTGTTTAAACATCTCTATATTCTACTTTCTAATGTATAGATAAGAAAGAATCCAACTTTACCTTTTTGCTCAAAATTTCCCTAGTTTCCCCCTTTCTTCTTCATAACGCCTAGACTCCCAAAAACTCTTAAGTGTTTCAAAATTAGAGTATTTTTATAAAACAATTTTTATGGATTCATATCAAAACTTTTCCTATAAAAACATTTTTTTTGAATTTATACATTAGTAATCATGGCTTGCCTCTAATAGTAATGAGAGAGACCATGTTCAAGTAGCATAGTTCACCCCATTTCCACCAAATGTCTATTATTTATTTACAAAACCCCATTTTGTTGAGCAGTGTATGGAGAACTGTAATCATGATTAATTACTTTTTTTTAAGTTAACTTTCATATTATTCATTTCTATGTTCACCATCATTGTCAGTTCTCATAATCTTCACTGAATACTCATATTCTTTCTCAGCTTTCCTCTTGAAAATGTTAAACATAACTAGATCATATGATTTATGTTTCATATACATGACACATGTAATGAGAGAAAAATCATCAATAAAATTGATGAATTAATTATATCTATTTATTTATTTATTTTATCATTGTCCCACAAATGTTAGAATAAATAATCGCATGGGGTTGTTTTGAACAAATATTAAATTTCGTATGCACTGAATTTGTAATCTTTCCTTTATAACAAATGGTAGAGCACCAATCTATTTCTATTGTAAAATAAAGAATGTCTAAAAAATTACTTCTTTTATATAACATTCCCATGTTTCTCTGATTGATGTTTCTGATCCTTTTATTCCACAATTAACCACACCCATGTAACAATAGTTTTGGATCTCAACAACTTGAAATAAATTCCCCTTTTTACGTTGGCCTCTTATAATTATCATTCCATTCGTTTCAATTTTCATAATAAATCCATATTTTCTGAAAGTAACTTTTTTACCTTCATAAAAAAATTGAATCATTAAAAACATATGTTTCATCCCATCAACATATAATGATTTCTTATATTTCAATATTTATTTTCCAATGATAGAAAATCCAACACCTTTGATTCTTAATGATTCATCATTACTAAATTTCATAGTTCCTTCTTTTATATATTTTACATTATTCAAAAATATAAAATAACTTTTCAAATGAGAATTACACCCCTTATCAAGAATATATGTATTTTCCCATTTATAGCTCTCAAATTAGTTTCAACGACATGATCCTTTTCATATTTCATTTATTTCTTCATATATGGATTTCGAGAATTGTTTAGAACCTTTTGTTGTGTAGGTAACTAAACAATACAACCATTATCAAAGTGTCTTGATTTTTCACATCTTTCATATATAGTTTCGAGGGGTTATAACAAATTTTCAACTTTCACACCAACTTTCTCTGGTTTCTTTGGAACATATTTTTCAGACTTCTTCTTTTGATAGGATTGACTCCCCTTAAGCTTTTCAATTCATAAGCAATTGAATAATAGTAATATTGTTTGTTGAACTAACACATGTTTTCTATATGTCCAAATCCATCACAATACTAGCACTGTCTATAGAAATGGTATATTCCTCTGAAATTTCCATACTGACAGGAATTGCCAATATGTTTCTCAGTAACCATATTATATTTCTTACGTGAACCACCAACCTTTATATTATCAATAAGAATCTTCTTTCTCTTTTCATCCTTGTCACAATCGGAAGTATTAGAAATATTTTCATATCTATAATTTTTAGAAACATTTTTGGACACAAGGTATTTTGAAACTTATGAATTCCCAAATTTGTTTATATTGTACACATACATAACTTTCCCATATTTTTTCTTTTTAGAAACAATTCCAACATTATTATAATCTTTCATATGTAACTTTTGTTGAACCTTCTCAAGTTTCTCCTTATGATAGCTTTCAATAATTTTTGAGATATATTTTTAAAAAAAATTATTTCTTTGTTCAAATTTATAAAGTTTTTATTGAACAAGTTCCAACTCTTGTTCATTATCCTATAGCTTCACTTCTATTGGATCATTATGGTTATTTTCTTCCTAAATATATTTATCCATATCATCAATTTATTTTTCCAACTTGTCCTTCTCATCAATAAAACAGTATTGATTTCTCTTTTAGGAACATTCGTCTTACAACTTCTTTTTCTTCTTTTCAAGCCTTCTAATATTTTTCAAAAATAATTAAACTATTCTTTCAAATGAAATTATAGTGGTGTTTCTTCTTCTTTTGAACTAGTGCTTTCAAACTCTTCATCATTAAATATTACAATAAAAGTTTTCTCAAAATCATACTCAAATGAATTTTGGGATTCATCATCACTACCTTCTTCTTCTTCTTCATGTTTAGATAAGAAACTTATTCTTTTGGATTTGAATGATTTTCTATCTTTCTCTATGGAATATTATTTTCTTTTATCTCCTTATTTCTTCCAGGACCTTATTGTTCTTCTTTATTCTTCTTCATTTTCTTATTCTTTCTTCATTTGAGGATAATTAGCTTTAATGTTCCCAATGGATCCATATTCAAAACATATCAAGGGAATTTTACCTTTGTATTTACCTATACCTTACTTTTTTATAAAACAAGGATAAATTATCCTCAAGATTTTTATATACCTCATTTTCATAATTATCTTCATAAAAATTATATTCTATAAAAATATTCTTCGAATTCCCATTTATAGAATCCTTGAAATACATTTCTCTATCAACTTTTGTTTTGATTTTAATAGATTTATCTCTTCTCATTTTCTATGTAATGATAGTTTTATGAAAATCATCTAGAGATAATGTTTCAAGATATTTATCTTCAAATAAAGAAACTTTTTAATCAAACTTATCGAGAAGGGTTTATAAGATCTTTTCAATAACTTTAGAATCCTCTTACATTTTTCTAAGGAATATGATAGTGCTAAAAATGTCATTAACCTTAGTAAGGAATTTTCTTATAGATTCATATTCACCCATTTTTTAATATTCCTACTATAATCTCTGTATTTTAAATTCTTCCTGCTTCACATTGTAATCCCTTCATATATTTTTTTAAATTTATCCCATATACCTTTGGTTGTGGAAAAACATTTCACCCTTAGGAATTTAATTTTACTAAGTGATGATAGTAAAGAATTCTTATCCCTTCCACCATTATCTAGATACTTCTTATTAATAGATTTAAGGAGAATATTATCATCAAAATGAGGAACTCTATCTATTTCAACTTCAAGAACATAATATATAATATACATAAGATAAGGAAACACTTTATCATTCCATATATGATAATTGAAACCATTGAAAATCAGAATACCTTTACTATTCACATAACTCAGATTCTCCATCATCTTCACTTCAAAACATTAGCAAAGAATAAGTGATATCCCCATGGGGTTTCATGAGTTCTCTATAGTGCTATGAAAAAAAATTATAAAACCCAAACTATGATAATCAATTAATTTAAATGAACTGTTATGCATGTTCCAGATTAAACCCATAGAGATGGAAAAATTAAATTAAATATAATTCAAAAATATATAACATTATTAAATATAAGAAAAAATTTAAGAGAGGACTGATTTGATTGGATTTAAAGGAATAAAATTTAAAATGAAAAGTGTTTTTGGTTAATGTCATATCATGGGTCAGGTGAAATTAGATCTAATAAAAGATGTTTATTAATTCATGATTGGTGTAATAATCGAGAGAGAATGATCTAATGGTCATGGTATCTCCTCCTCAACACGGAAACACCCTATTTCCCTCGGTCTGGTAATATAGGATTTCACCTAATTGATTTTGTCTTCATGTTGCATTTTAACATTATTTCCCCCTAAATATGAAAATGGTTATTCCTTTTTTATGGTTATTAGTTGTGAATTTTTTATTTTCCTTTTAGATTTGATTATCGATGATCATGATAAAAGAAAAAAGAAAAGGATTGTAAATTTATTGACGAAATCACATAAACCAAATAGATTAATTATAAAAGGAATTAAATCTAATGCACATTCCCCCTTTAGTTACATCACCCTAGAAAATGGAGGAATTACCCACTCATTATAGAAATTATAGGATTATAAGGAAGGATAAAAAAATGAAAACATTATGAAAATAGAAAAATAACTCTGATAGAGTGCAACAGCTTCTCACTCCAACTCTGATCTCCGATCGAATCTGAATGATTTAAAGGAGAAGGAATCTCCTCTGTTTATAGGAACATGATGGGATCTTATCGACCTATTAAATGATATTTAATAGGGTTACACATTGAGTAATCCCAGTCCACTATTTCCTACTCCTATGATAATCTCACTGAAATCTCGTACATGGATTTTGACCATTGACTGATTTCATGGCATGAAACTAGGACCCCCAATGTGTAATCATTAAATATTAATTTCCCAATAATCATGGTGTATTTCTTCTCCAAAATATTTTCCTGAAAAGATTCATGTTGTGTAATTTACTTACATGACATGTAATATACTTACACGATGTGTAATAGTGTTTTACAGTGTGCATAAATGTCAATACTTGTTCTAATGGAAACAACTTCTCTCGATGAATTCATGTCATGTCATAGAATTAAAAATTATGTAATAGTGTTTATTAATTTTCCATCTCCTATTCATCCTCAAAAATCTGGTGTCTTTGGTCTTGTATTTCATCCACTTTTTCTTCTTTTTTCGCAGGTTCATTTTTTTCTTCCATAAAACATAAAACATGTCAATTCACTCCAAAATTGGAAAAACTGTTCATTTAAGTACAATAGTCATTACAATAAAACATTCAAAAATTTAAGCATCAAATACACATATCAATATGTGAAGAAAACATTTTCCTCTCATACTAGTTGAAATTTCCCATTCAGGATAATTAGATCACTGGGAGGGGGAGGGGTAAATTAATGATATATTTTCTTTCTATGTTTCCTTGAAAATTAAACAAACTTCACCACTGGTTAAATATTTCATTCCCTACTGAAAAAAATCTAACACGCATCCATAGAAACACAAAAATTTATATGGTTCACTATTCAATAAGAATATCTAGTTTCTTGGTATGGTTGGGAAATAATCTAATACCACACAATCCAATAGAAAATAATCCTTTTATGTGGAATATAGTGAGTATGATATTCCCTTGCACTCATGTAACACTCTCTAAACAATCAAATAGTGTGTGTGTGCGTGATACTTCTAACACAAATGATATAATAAAATATCTTTATAAAAAAACTTGTTCCATGTTCATCTTTATCAACTTCCACAAATGTATTCGTTTAAAAACAATTCTTCACTTTCTTACCTAGAAGATATTAAAAACTTCAAGGAAATTGATTTGAAACTCAGTCCAATAACCTCGTCCTATTTCTCAATATGGAAAATATATCTCTGTCTGAATATGGTTGAGACAATTTTGAACACATAATTCCTTAGTACGGAAAAACCAATATGATAGTCCCGGTCGGATTATAAAGCTTGATATGATGACCATATAAATATGATAGTTAGTTAAATGTGATGATCCACTAAATAAAATGATTATATTAATACACTTCAATCTTATCTATTCTCATTTATTCTTATGCCTGAAAAAACTTCTTTAATAAATACAAATACTAAAACTTCTTCTCTCTCTCTAAAATGATTCAATGCTCCGACTACTCTTCTCCTCACTGTGAACAGTACTTCTGTCAAAAAATTATGATGTACTTTTCATCTTTTTACTCACCCCAATTGTGATTTGGGTAGGATTTATGATGTTTTTTCTACCTAACCAAATTACCCGAATTTGAATGTTTCCTTGAATTTCAGGTGTATCATGACTCCATTAACTCTTATTGATCCTTCTCGAATCTTCTAATGGATTTAGATATTGTTAAAACTTTCTTTTCAAACACCAGTCTAATTATGATTCTCCATATAAATTTACAATACAGTTACATTTTTATCTCCTCATTTCAATTTTTTCATTAATGTTAGCAAGATGAATCACAATCAACTTCGATACTTCGGTTCTTTTCCCAAATGATAAAATCATTTGAAAACCAATTAGAATCCTTCATTCTCTTCTAATTATAATACCCATTAATTTCATTCTCTGAATATTGTTATCTTTTGGCTTTTCGTTTGACTAAATACCACTACCTTCAGTTTCTCTCATTTGTCACAAATATTCCTAAGCTTACAATTTCATCCTTCCCCTTTAACAACACATACAACCATCTCCTTTATCCCCTTACCAAACTCAAGTCCAATTCCAGTTCTAATTACATTCTTTCTCATTACGATGTAAGTCACACGTGATAAATAGTTAACTAAATTTTTATTGGTCTCTATCATTATGTTTCGAATCGGCTTTAATTATTTAAATTACTTTACCATAGATCTTGATGAGAATAAATCGAACTATAAGGAATATTATGGTATTTCAGATATTATGGACCGGTGTTTATAGATCTGACTTTAGCATCTTCCCTTATTTCTCTATTATAATCATCCTTCTCAGCCTTTAAATAAATCTGTATCTAGAAAACTCATTATAATGACCTTGAGGATAATAAACATTGTCATCACCAAATTTGTTATTTCACAAACTTCATCTTGTATTGTGACTTCCTTCATGACTCTGAATATGTTGAAGATATCTTTTAGCATCTTTTTATTTACCAAAGAAAAATATTGTAACTTCCCCATCTTTTATCGATAAATTTCCTTTATTATCATCCCAAATACGATTTACATTATTACAATTAGACTATATATGATTGGAAGCATCTTTTTATCTCCAAATTTTATTCATCAATATTGCATCAGAAGTTTTAATGAACATTTAGGATTTATGAGAACTCCAAGATTAACAAAGCATCGTTACATTAATTTTATCATAGCCATATAGGATATAATTATTTCCCATTACGATCAAACTTTTCATTTTAGATTCAATGTGAATCTAATTATCTTTTTTATCCAACCATTTTCTCTATAATATGATGAATAAGATTACTTTTCTTCTTAAAATTTATCAAAAACAAAAGAGAACACATGAATAAGATCATTCTTATTAGCTTGTTCCAAACATGATGAAGTAAGTAAAATTTATCATCATGTGGTTAAGATAACATATGTACAGTTTAACATCATGTGGTTAAGAAAATCTCCATACAGTTAAACTTCATGTGTCATGACATAATCTGTATAGTTTAATGTCACGTGGTCAGAAAATATCTATCACTCCCTTTTTTACCCTATTGAGATCTCATAATTGGAAGTGGTAATGGGTCTAGGAATGCTTGGAAGGATGCTTCTGGATAACACTCTCCATATCTTTATGTTAGCCTCTTATTTATTAGAGCTATATATATTTACCTGGTAATGCCACAAAGGTTTCCTCTCGAGATCACCTACTAACCTTGGTGAGGTTATACTGATGTTTGGGGGGAACTATATACGATAAACTGTAGTATTTTGATCATATTTCTATATAATGGTACCAGATATTTTTGATCACCTCTTTATATGAAGGTGTATAGGAAAGGATATTATTTCCTTATTTGTGGGAGATATCACCATGGGGAGTTTTTCTATGGAGGATTTTGGTAGTAGAGTCTTTGTGATCCATCTCCACACTTCCATGAAGTTTAATATAATGGTAATGATCAACTTATACTTTGATTGAAGAGTTGAATTGCCCTTGGGGTGCGGAGAATGTTTCTCAAACATCTTCATGTACACTTGGCATTGAGTAGGTCATGAGCATGAGCCCTACTCTACATCATGGTTGAAATTTTTCATCCTAACTTTTAGGGTTGAGGAGGGGTATAATCCTTCTTTATAATGGCTTCCAGAATCCATTAATAATTATCCTATGTAGTAGGAATATGTTCCCACTACTGCAAACCTACTGGAGTATGATAATGGGATTTTTTGAAAAGTATAAGAGTATTTCCCAAGGAATGTACTACTCTCACATAATAGTCCTCGACTAGAATAGAGATATAAGATGGATCTTGGCCCATTGTAATATGTTACTGGTCTTTTTCGATAGGAGTATGCACCCATCCTTAGGCATGTTCAGGTCTCACTTGGTTAGCCCCAGTTGGAGATGGAATATGAGCCCAGTCCAGATATGAATTACCCATCGGAATATGTCAACGAACCTCTAAAATTATAGGAGGTATATGAGCCTCCTCTTTTATTGTCTTGGAAGGATGTTGGTGCAGTTGTTCATTGATGGAAGTAGAAATTTTCCCCTAGATTCTGTGATAAACTGGAGTATTCCGAGTAGATTCAATGATAGTAATGTGAGCCTAAACAGAGGATTTTTACATTATCAATTGATTATACTTGTATAGAACAAGGATATAATCCTGATCCTAGTCCATTGGAGTATGCATCCAGACTTCTTCAATAGAAATATTATCCTGCTTCGAGGATTGGGAACCTTTCACTTGGTGAGCCTTATCCTAGATGGGGATATGATCCTGATCTTGGTCTTTGGGAATATATCTCTTGACTTTTTAGCTGGGGATGTGAGCAAACCTAAGGAATTTTTCACTCTCACTTAGTGACCCCCAGTTTGAACAATAATTTTTCTCAGCACTATGCCTCATCCTTTACTAAGATATGACCACAATCTTCTAGGATGGGGGAAAGAATATGCTCTTTCTCCAACTAAACCAATTATTCACAATGATCAGAGTGTTTAGTGTCCCTACCTGTAGGGATATGAATTTATGTATGTACCCACCTTTTAATTAGAATATACCACTTAATCTCATCTGTTATTATCACAAAGCACTAGAAATTCAATAAGGTATGTACCTAAATATATGAATGTATGCTCTCAACTTCCAGGATATGTTGGTCAAGGCCATTGATTTTAGTGGGGATATATTCCCACTCTTGTCCTCCTTGTTCTATAATAATATTTCGATGTAATTAATGCATGGGAGAAAGGATATGAACCTCCCCATGCCTTTTGTAAGAATATTCCTATAGGATTTCTCTGAGTTAGTAGGGATGTGATCATCCTCTCTCTGGTCTGCATCATTCTTCATTTTGACAAGGTTTCCTTGAAACCCATTTATAAGTGTTCAGGGATAGGACTTATCGAATAACCGCATTAGTATGAGACTACGTAGAATTTGTGATTTTTTCATATATATTGGATTGATATTGTATTGTATTAGTGGAGATTCTTGCAACTATAATTTCTGCATGATGCTGATAGTATCTCTCAGAGATCAAGATTCCACACATCTTATTATCCTATTAATGGAAAAATGTTTCATTTGGTTTGTCATAATTTGGTGAGGATGTGAATATATGTGTACATTTCGGGTTATTGAATCTAGGCATCCGTACATATCTCATTAGGATGATAATCAAGTTTTATGTAGTTCTTGAAAACTCATGCAGTTTAATTTCATACAAAAAGGACATTATTCGTGCAATTAAATATATTGTGGTAAGGACATGAATATGGGTGGATTGGTTGTGATATAGAATCCAGTTTTACCTATGTATCTCATTATTATGAGAATCAAGCCGTACATACTTCTAGAAAAACCATGAAATTTAATTTCATGTCAAAATGACATGAGACATTTAGTTTAACGTATTTTAGTAAGGATGTGAACTATAAAGTTTAATATCTTTCAGTAAGGAAGTGATCCATGTAGTTTAACATCTTTTAGTAAATATTATGTTCCTGTTGTTTAATATATTGGGGTAAAAACTAAATTCATGCAGTTTAATGGCTTCTGGTAAAGACTATGGTCATGCAGTTTAACATATTTCAGTAAGGAAAATATTCAGGCAATTTAATGTCTTTTTGTAAGAAAAATAATCATTATGTTTAACATCTTATGGTATAAAAAATATCCATGCAGTTTAATGTCTTGTATTAAGGCCAATCGTCATACAGTTTAATGTCTTGTGATAAGTAAAATGGAATATAATCTATCAGGAGTGTAGCTTATCTATTGGGTCTTGGATGACCCTTATGAAAACTTCATGCATTTCAAGATCCTTCCACCCTATTGAGTCTATACTTTCATGAACCTCTAACCATTCCTTGAAGATAAATCAACTCTCAATTGTGTGTTTGAGACATTGATGGTAGAGGAAATAGTTTTCATGATCTATCAACACTTCCCCATTTATCCTCCTCATTTTTTGGATTTCCATAAAACTATTTTCCATGGAATAATCAAAATACATAGAGACATGATTTTTTTTGTAATGAATAGGTTTTGTTCAACATTTCTTTGAAATACAGTAATTTATCTCTTGGAGGTATGTGTCTCTTCATCCACTACAAAACTGGTGTGTCCTATTCAGATTTATTAGATGATTGGAGTGGGAATTCAAATGGTAGTGGTTCTAATATCCCCATGTCCAACTGCACTTGAAGTAACTCTTTAAATGAAAATAAGCCTTCTATTGTGTTCCTGTGACATCGATGGTAGGGGAAATTATTGTCACAACCTACCATCATTGCATTGCTCACCATAATTTTTTCTATTAGCTCTATCAAATCATTTTCCATGGCATAGTTTAAATACATGGGAAGATGTATTGATTTGAAGGAATGAACTTTTTGTTGTATTCCTTCAAGAGATGGGAAAGAATGATACTTCTCCCACAAATTATTTATACCTTCATTGGCATGGGTAAATGGTTGAGTTTAGAGCTTTTGATATAGAAACTCTGTCTTTATTAGTCTGGGGGAAGGGACAGAAGAATTTGGTGTCTTGAATTATGTAGATGATTCCCATTAATAAAAATATCCCAACACTCATGGGGGATTTGTGGAAACATATCAGAAAAGATGGATTCCATGATATCCTCTATGAGGAGGTGGAAATTATGGAAATTACCCCAACCATATAGGTAAGGGGTCTTGGAAATATGAAAAATCTCACAAACCTACAGGTTGGGGTAAGGTGGAATGATGTTTGGATTTCTCCCACTGAGGGGATGGAAAATATGAATATACCCCTAGCCCTGTGGGCTAGGGAACTTCAATGTAAGTTAGGCCTCTATAGATATACATTGGTACATCATCATAATGTAGAGATCTCAAGATTATTCCCAAAATTATTTCTTAGAGAACATTATTCTCCTAATGGATTTGAGTGAACTATTCTTCTATGGTAATTGACTTTTCATCCACATGGGGATAGCTAGTAGGATCCATGAAAACACCATCTCTTATATCGGTGGTAGGGTGAGTGGATGATGATGGGAGTTTGGAAGTGGACCCCAGAGATTGAATCCACTAATTACACTATCCATATGTTCCATTTTCATTACCCTCTAAAATATGGAAATGGTTGGTAACACCTTCTGTAGATGCATGAAAGGTACAGATGAGCCTTTCTCTACCCGCGTCAATGGAAAAAGGTATGCAAACTTGTTGTGACTCAGATAACTATGAGAGAGTATGATTTTAGTATTCAGGAGTTCTCTTCTTTGGATCTATTAAGGAGTATTAATATTCTATTGATATCATATTGGTCGAGACATAAGAGGTTTGGTGCTCTTATTTGATGGAGTATCTCATTTGGTGGGTCAATTCCCATTGTACCACTAGATGGTTTGGTGGCCATGATACCATTTGAGGGACCAGTGCCCATGATACCATTTTAGGGGTCGGTGACCATGTTTTTTTTGACGTTTCGGTGCCCATTATTCCATTTGAGGTTTCAGTTACCATGTTTCAGATGACTACAAGGTAAAATATGATGAAAATTCCTCCATCCCTATAGGCTAGGGTGATCCCAATGATTCCACATTCACCAAGGCTATCTATGATGAATTATAAAGCTTCTAGATAGTGTAGATCTGGGATTGATTTTTTCCCAATATCATCATAAAATAGTGGTCCTCAAACATATTTTCTGTATTAGGGATATAAACCTACTCTGGGGATAAATTGTTTAAATTCCCCTTGTGGGCTCTCCTATTGGGTTTCCCAACCTAGACAGTTCATTTAGGCACATATTTCTCTACATATCCTAGTGGAATCAAGGTCATATTTCAATAATGATGACAAGAATGGATAGGATACCTCATAGGTATCTCCTTGAAGGTTGAGTTTTCATTCTGACTATCCTCATCTACCTATCTTCGATAAAGAAGGTATGTGACACTATGCTCTAGGTATAGGTTCCCAGAGTGGTAGAATGTGGAAACAGGGTCCACTTCCTCTCTTATGGCCTATCATTGGAAATATATCTGGTGGGAAATAATCCTCTAAATGATTTCATAAATTGATTCCAGAGTCTAGATGTAACTGTTGATGGGGTATTATTATACCAATATGTTCACTGACTGGTATTTGAAGTGGTGTGTTGGGGATAATGTACATCGAGGCCTCATGGACAAAGAAGCTTTCCTAGTGATATCAGATTTCCATGGCACATTCGATGATATCATTTTATTTCAAAAAATCTTGAGAAGTCTGGGAGGATAAAAAAAATACAACTTATTATTGAAACACAATATATAATACTACATGTTTTATCAACAAATTTAATATTTAAAAGATAAAGAGGCAGTCTTTGATTTTCACACAAGGTCCAGTGTGGTTAATCATATCATCTTAGGTTCACCATTTTGTTGTGAAAAAGACACAATATTAACTAGTATGATGGGAACTAGGAAATATATCATTTTTGACTTATGAAAGGGATGACATAGTTAAAGGATTCACTTAGGTGTCACAATTTTGTTTCATTAAGATTTAAGACATGGATGGGATTCCAGCCAATGGTTTGCTTGTGGGGGTTGAAGGCCTCTATCAATCGCTTACATCAGGTTTTCCATTTGTTTAGTCCACCCTTGAAACATCTAACAGTTCCCACCTCCATAACTAAGTACAGACCTGCTTTCCAATGTTTGGTGTTCCTTTGGGGTTTCACACCTAGCAATGCTTAAGAACACACATTGTTCGAGATGACGGGATATTGGTCTCATCACACCCTTTTGGAGGGGAATTGTTGCATACTCTGGAAGTCTCTTATAGATTTCATATATTTTTTTAAAATCATTACCATGCCTCAAAAAAGGACAGGTTACCCTAGTTTCAATGACTTAATTATGAAAATGTA
Source organism: Viscum album (assembly GCA_963277665.1). NCBI lineage: Eukaryota > Viridiplantae > Streptophyta > Magnoliopsida > Santalales > Viscaceae > Viscum > Viscum album. Next base: position 1,670,755,602 of record OY728146.1, on the reverse strand, counting down.
TTGATAAGAACAATTGTGTACATATCAAAGGTTCTTTATTTAACTCTTATTTATTTTGGATGATTTGGGCTATGAACATGTTCAAGAACTATGGATTTCATTTCCATCTAGGAGGGTGGTTGGTATATTAGATATGGGATTGAATCTATATGAGGTGTCCTATGAATCTTATGAAACAAGAATCAAAACCCACATAGTTCATTTGGCATAGTTTAAGGTCCAGTGACTTAACCCATCCATATAGTTTAACATCATGTGGTTAGCATGTGAATAAGTGTATCATACCTCGATGAGGAATCCTACATTTACTATTTAAAATAGAAATTAGATTCTATTTATTTATTTTGATGGGAAACTATTTCTTAAGGTATATAGTGATAGAGGCAATAGGTGGGACTTATGAAAATAAGGTTGCCTTGGATTGCTTCCTTGGGAATATGTCCCTTTGTGCAGAGATGAGATTTATTTAGGCTCACATCCCAATGGTGAAGATCCCACACTGGGTGATTTCTCAACAATATTTTCATACAATCATCACTGGTCTCTAAGATCACATGATCCACGCTCGATGTGAGGAAAAAAGAGATATCAATAGATCAGACACATTGCAAGTGAGAATATACATACAGGGATTACACCTTAAATTTATCCTTTAAGAGTTATTATTTTTTTTCATGGAGGATATGTATGGAGATCATGATTTAAGAAGGCATCCTATGTATCCTAGATATGGAGGGAATTAGAGTTCTTTTAGTTCATTTACCCCTAAACCTATTAATGCGATAGGGTGAGTAATCATGCTCTGAGACATTATTATTATCCCTGAGATTCTTGGAATGTTAGGGGATTACTCCAATATGGGCGTCCTATTATTTGAGTATTATAAATTTGGGATTCCCTATCATATACTCATAATTTATCTTCTGATGGATAAATAGAGGTAACCAGCTTAAAAGGTTTTTCCAAGAGAATGACACCAATATTGTCATGTGAGTGCATAATAGTAGCTCATCACGGAAAATTTCATTATAAAAGGGTTATGCAGACAAAGTTTCCAGGTCAGGGTCCTCATGAAATGATTATAAGTTATTCTATCAGGTGAAGTTGAAAAACCATAAGGGATCTGGATAACATGTCTTGACTAGCTACTGGACAGGTTTTGATTATCTACCCGACATATTTGGGGTATCAATATGCTATGGTAGACATGTCCAAGGGTGTCTTCATGACATGTTCATGATTCCTTACATGATTTAAGTTGTAATTCATTAGATCTAACACATAAAAAACTGTACATGACTGGGGTTTTTCACATGATCTACCGACTTGTCTCAATCACCTTCACTTGAGTAAAGCGAACATTTCTGAGGTGCTTCGCATAATTAAATAAGGAATGTTTTGGGTCTTATGCATGATCAAAGTAGACATGACTATGTTTCGTCACATGATCAAACTTGTCTCATATTCCTTCTCATGATTAAATATCATTATCTTGGATATCTTCAAATGATCAAGACAGATAACTCCAAGGTGAGTTGTATGATCGATATGACTTGTCCTAAGCTTGTCATGTGACAATGCAGACATTTCAATTAGTTGTCACTAGATCAACATGAATCGTCAAAGTCTTTTTGAGAGGCCAACATGACTCATCTATGGTCACCCAAGGACATCACAAGATTAACATATAATCTTTCGATCACGTGACCTTAATCTATTCACACGGTGAGGTCTCACATATGTTTTTTTGTTCTTGCACTTGTTCTAATGTCGTGAGTTTATGTATGAAGGGATAAAACCCTTTGTTTCATGGTAAATGATATATTCCTGAGTGTACATGTTGATTTTGTACACCATAGGCCTTTCATGGAAAAATGAATTCCTATCCATAATCTAATATGAAAACTAAGAGGGTGTTCTCCTAATGAACCTTTGTTCAAGAGATTTGCATGAACTAAAAATGGGTATGTGAGGGAGTCTCTGAACATGTGTAAAGGCTTCCTAGAAATACTGAAATCATTGGTAGGGGTCTATGTTGCACACATCTGGGGGGTTCTCCCAATTGTTCCTCCCTGGGTCTTTCATGAAAGCTCCTCATGAAGTTCTGAGGATTTCTTAACCTCAAAGAGATCTTGCAATGGGTTTCTTTCTCATGTGCAGGGGAAGAAAATGATGGTTTTTGTGCACATGGATGAAAATAAACATTTCATTGTTAGGTGGAGTATATATAATGTGGGGTCCTTGTATCCTAAAGCCTCCACCTTGAGAACAAGCATGAGGGGAACTGCAATACTTATGGTTCACAAAGTCACAAGATGCACATCCACTAATGTTTGGGGTTGTGTGGAAAAGGTTTTCACTACATGGAGACAAAGGGTGCATGGAATATGGGGAAAGTGCTCGAGTCTGCACTATGAGTAGAGAAGAGGGGAACCAAGATTCTGAGGGTTCATGACACTACAATGTGCATGTCCACTAGTGTATGGATTTGGACAGTAGAATTAGTGCATTATACACCCAATGAACTGTCTTGTCGCGGTGCATGACAATCTATTACTCATAATATTGTGTGATATTAAAGAAGTTCATATAGGGGGAATCAAAAATGAATGAAGGGGGTTCACACTAGGAATACATGTATGAACCATGAATTACATGATAATCAGTTCATCATGTAATCACATGTTCTTAAAAATATCATGTGAAGGGTTTTAACAATCATTTGAGGGGGGTTTTAGTGGGTGGTGGGTGGAAAACCTTATTTTTCACATCTTTACTCCACTGCTTCTTCTCCTCCCCCTCACCATCACTTTTTTGTATTTTTCATAAGTTTATTTGGGTAATTATAGGTTGTGGGAGGCTGATTTTGTTGTCTCTCTTCACCGGGAGGGCGTCGTGTGCACTACTTGATGTGGTGTAGACTCTTATGATATTTCCATCATGTTTCCCCAAGATGGCATATTTTTTTCATGTGATCATTTCATCTAATCATGATATTCCTATGTTTACTTCTGCAACATCATGTGATCTGAAATATCCAAATTAATTCAAATGAAAAACATGTCAAACGTATAAAGGATCTCAAACGTAAACTTATCACGGGTAATCCATTGATTGTTCTCACTTTGTTCACATGATCATAGGATGGTCCTGAGATAGATTCAAGAACTGGTGGGATATCTCATGTAACACCCCAGGTAAATACAGAATATGACATTTTCATATTTATCCATATTTGTGAATAAAATATTAATATGTCTTTAAAGGGGACGCTATGCTCGATGGCGTACCCAACACGCAACAAGGAGTTTCTTGGGAATCTTACGTTGCACTCTAATAATAAAATAATATTATTTTAAATGGTAGTTAACATGTAGCCGTTGTATTGGCGGTAATGGATAGAAATAACTAAAATATGATTATATATGTTTTTAAATGTTTTTAAATTTATCTAATAAAATATAAAGGCTTAAAATACGGAAAGAATTCAATTTTAGGCGTATATGTCCTAGTTTTCACTAAAGGTTCACTTATCGCCTTTTGATGGAGAACTGTCATTAATAATAGTTTTTTTCACTCTTATATATTCTATTGGACCAAATAAAACTCTTCTTAAGAATTGGGACATCAAAAATTACTTTGTGTAAATTTTTGGTATCTTTCCGTTAAAGTTCATTTTTTTAATGAATAGTGTAAAATGTTGTATTTTAATTCAAAACCTCTTTTTAATCTAATTTATTTATATGATTAGATTATATTTTGAATTGGTTTTAAAGTGAAATTAGAATATATTTTTACCATTAAATCCGATAGTGGTCATTGGAATTGATTTCACTTTGAAATCAGACTTAAACTAGTGTCAATCTTTTGATACTTATTGTTTCATAAAAACACGTTATTTGCTCTGACAGCGGGAATTAATTATTAAATTAATTAATGTGACTTATATGTTTTGAATTTTTTAAAATAGACTTCATTTTGGAATTCAGAATATCAAATATATCTTAGGGTGAATTTTTGGGATTTTTCTGAAAAACTTCAATTTTTGATGAATAGTGAAACCAATAAGTGGTACTTATAAAAACTGATTTTTCTGTTTAAATGAAATTTTTCCATCTTTGTGTTTTGAATTTCAAAAATCGGACATACATGGTTGTCATTAAGAAGTAAAATGTGGTTCAATGGGATAAAAATAATTTTTTGGTGAATAGTAACTTATTAAGTTTTTAATCACGATTAGAGGTAATTAGTGTAGTTTATGGTAATAATAATGTTTTAATAAAATGAAATGACCTAGATACATGTCCTACCCTCATTTTATGTGTCATGGACAACCAAGACAATCCATGTGTCAACTTGGGGACCCCATGGATCCACTTTGGTTGGAAAATGACATAAATATCTTTTTATTTAATGTTAAAGTAAAAATGACACAAACATGAGATGTTTTACTAAAACAATTTTTACATGGGGTTATACAAGTCATATTTTTTACTATAAATAGTCATTGGAAAGAAAAAATATTTCCTACATCATATTATTTTTTTTATAATTTTTAAACATTAAATAAATTAAATTATTTATGACATCACGATGATGCAGCGATGACCTCATTATTTAACGATTTAAATAAAATGGAATGATAATGTAATATATGAGACCTAAACATGTTCAAAACATATTGGATGAGTGTATTTATAACCCTTATCACCTTATCTTAGAAATACATCAATGTGGTACCTTTAAAATCCGAAACTCTTTTGAAAATAAAGTAACATTTTGTAACTTTACAAGAGTGCCCCTCCTCTCCTCTTATAAAAGGCCCCCTCCTCTACCTCCTTACCCACACTCCCAAAGCCGTTGGATCGGTAAAACCCTGCCCATTTTTTCTCTCCACTTCCATATCTTACTCCTTGAATCCTCACTTTAGGAAGAAGTCTTCCCAAGGAAGCCTTTGAGCTCAAACCAAAGGGAGTTACCCGATTTTAAGGTAATGTCTTCACTTGTGTCCTTTTCTTTTATTTTGCTTCACAAACCCCCTAAACTCTTTTTATTCATTTATTTTGTAACAAATACAGTATCTTCAATATACTATAATTTTTTTATAAGAAGGATTCGAGCTACACTTACACACACCTACATCTAATGGTTAAAGAACATACTGTTTCCGTGGATGGCGAATTTCTGCCTCCCGAAACGATGATTGTTCAACATTCTTCTAAAACCTTAAAAGTTGGCCATTAAGATGACACTATATTTATATATGATATCTAATATTTTTATGTTTTACTTAATCTTCTGTATTTTTCATTTATGGCGTACCTTTATGGTTTCCATTACGGGTAAACGCAATATCTTCATTTAAGGAAGTGCGGACTACCGCCCCCTCAAAGTGATTTGATTCGTTAATACCATATGTGGTACGTATAAAGGATACATTTAATGTTATTATATATGATACCATAATGGAATTAAAATTATATTATGTATCATTATGTTTTAATTCCATTAAATATGAAATAAAAATGGAAGTAGCGTTTATGCGTACGTACGGCTTACCGTCTCCATAAATGGTACATTTCATTTCTTATCTCAAAATGTTATGTAATATTATAAGTACATATATATAATGGATATATATGTAATATATTACATCTAAATTATGGATATCATTCTGGAATTATAACATATATATATCTCTCTCATTTTGTTTTAATTCCATTAATATGACAAAAAATGAAAGTAGCGTTCATGCGTACGTACGGCCTACCATCTCTATGAACGATGCTTTTTGTTTTTTATCCCAAAATGATATGGAATAGAATAAAATGAATATTTACTAGATATATATGATATTTTAATCATTAATACTATTCTAGAAATTATTTACTTATAACTACATGGGCAATCTTTTTTCAAACAAGTTCATTTTTCACTCATGTACCAAACATCGGCAAAAACGTCTGATATGAACTATCATTATTAAACAATTATTATAACATTATAATATGTGATATGAACAGAATAATAATCTCTAAAGGAGGTACTTAGGCAATTATTAATTGACCAAAGTTTATTATTCAGGAATATAACGAAACGAACAAGACAAGTTTGACTTGAGGTAAGGGATCCTACTCCTCTCTTTCTTTTTAAGCACACTCTTTTTTGTCATTCCTTCTAAGCTCATCTTTCTTGTGATTGGGATGTTCTTTCATATTACTCTTACTGTAATTTTTATGTTCATATGATGAGAGAACCTATTCTCTCTCATCAATCCATTTTGGATGTTTTGAGTGGCGCCGTTAGGCTGCCGAATTTTCGTAAGAGATCTAACCTCTCTCTTTCTCTTTAAGTACTCTCCTTTATGTCACTTCTTTTAAACTCCTATTTGATATGATGGGGGATGTTCTTTTATATTAATCTTGCTATGAATTTTATTTTAATGTGATTAGATACCCTATTTTATATCATCAATCCATTATTGGAAGTTTTAAGTGGCGTCGTTAGGCTGTCGAGTTTTGGTAAGGGATTTTTCATCTCACTTTTATTCCAGTGAGATTTATGCTACATTTTCCATAATTTCCTTTGAGTGGTGTATTTAATTCCAATTATTTTACTCATTGTGTAATATACTTTCTTTTATGAGTATTTACATCAATGTTGTATTGACCTTATTTCACGAGGTGTATGTTTCGAAAGATACCCATGTCGGTAAGGGAACCTTTCACCCTCCTCTTTTTAAAAGACTTCTTTTGTTGGGTATTTTAATTTACATATTTTTATGTTGGGATATGTTCTCATATATCCTTATTGATGTAAATTTTATGTCTAAGTGATGAGATACCCTTTTTTTATCTCTCATCAACTCATTTTGATGTGACGCCATTAGGCTGTCAAAGGAACTTATTAACCCAATTTTGATTTCTTTGGGTTCAACATGTAGTTATTGAATATGTCATCCTTTGAATATGTGTGAATGACCTTTGATTATTTTACACTTAATATCCACTTATATTTTGTGTATTCTTTTTTCACACATAATTATGTAATTGATTTATCCTTAAACCAAGGATACCGTCTTTGTAAGGGACTTCGTCTCAATCTCCATTCATTGAGGCATATTCTGTTTTATACAAAACCTTCTTTTATACGGTGTATAAACCCCTTTGACTTTTACGTTTATTCAAAAGGAATATTTTTTATACTAAGTGTTTATTAAATGAAAAAAGGGAATGTTTTTTTCGTACGTATGCGGCGACAATGACTTCGCCGCCGTCGTGACCATTATTTGAGTTTCAGCTTCCTCTACAAGACATACCTTCTGTTTAAAAGAAAAATAAATACCATGTTTTACTTTTATTTTATTTTCGTATTGAAAACGGTTTTCATAATGTTTTTATATCAATGCGTTGTATTGATATCATGTGATTGAAAGGTGTAAATGTTATGTTTCCTTTATGCATGTTTTATGTGATACGATTATGTTGAGGTTCTTGGGAATTATTATGAAGACGGGTGGTTCTGTGATAAACTAAGGGCGGGTGAGCCCGATATAGCTCTCCAATGCATTGGGTAACACGAAGGAGTGAAACGTTAAGGTTTCTACGAAGAGATTTAGGAAATATACTGTTATGGGTATTCCAAACGTAACCAAGAGGGTTACTCCCTACGTAAGAATGTTATGAATGCCTCAAGTTACCTTTTATGTCTTATGATTTCTATGATTTATTCATGATTTGATGAGGTATATTAAGGTGACTTTGTTTTATGGGTAAAGTATGGTTTCATTCTTATGTATATATGAACTCATGTTTCCTTTCCTTATTTTTATAACCCTTACTGAGCTTTTTATGCTCATCCCAAGTTTTTGAAATATTTTTCACAGGTCAAGGGAAAGGTACATGATGTGATGATAGTGTCAAGGATGTGTTAAGAAAGAATCCATGTTTTATTTTAAATATATTTCCGTTGAGGGGAGGAATGAATACTATCTTTTATGTAACCACTTTGTTTAAATGTGGAATGTAATGCATGTTTCATTATCCAATTCTCTAAAACTCTAAACCTGAAAAGAACCTCAATGTGTAATCTTGTAATAACTCAAGATTAAGTAAGGTTTAAGGCTGGGGCCTTATAGTTGGTATCAAAGGTCGGTTTAGATAACTTTATAGGTTAGGGTATTCTTTACGCATAAGTGGAATTACCATAATGGTTAGTATTTCAGAAGGAGTCCTAGTTTTAGATAAAGTGAATGAGTATGTATATCTTAGTGTTTATCTTCCTCATTAGTACATGATGGTTTTTTTAATATACTCACACTGACCTTTTTGGTTTTAGTAAATGGCTGGATCTAGCAGGCACCAAAGTAACAGTGGATGTGAAGGAAACTATGACAGTTTTTTGAGCAAGCAACTAAATGATATGGGAGCTACAATGAGAACTCTTTTTATTATCCTCAACCAACTATCTGGAGTCATGATTGACCACCTAAACCTTGGTGATTTCTCTAAGGCATCATATATGAGAGAAAAAAATACCTATGGAAGTACATGTAATAATCATAAAGGTAAGTGTGTTCAAAAACCTATGTGTCAAAGATGTGGAAAGAAACACCTGGTAAAATGTTTCAAAGGGACAGAAATATGCTATAGATGTGGAAATGAAGGTCATAAAGCAAGAACCTGCCATGGAAAAAGGAAGCATCCAGTTGACTCGAGGAAAGGGAAAGAAGTTCTTTCTGAGGGATCAATTGAATGTTTTAAATGTGGTGTGCATGGTAATTATGAAAACACATGTCCTATGAAGAAGTTTCATGAATGGGATCACCAAGAGCGTACAAATGTTCGTTTACCAATACCTAATGCCATTCCGATTGAGGATGAAGAAACTGACAATGACCAATCAAAGGTATGTATTATTTCATGACTATTGTTTTCCTATTTTGGAATCTTAGGATATGATTCATGATTTTATTTGTAAAAAAGAGTTATTTCGGAATAAGTTGGAAAGGAATGGTTAATGGATCATGAAGAATGTTGAATGAGTAAGATTTCAACATATAAGGTCTTTAAGAGTTATGGTGAAATTATTAATAGTATTAAGTCTCTTTTGATGATGGGTTTACATTAGAAGACTTTTTATATTATGTGTAACCCTGATGTTTAATATATGCAAATTTTATTCAAGGAATATTTATCTTTTCTTTTGTGGACATAGTTATAAAGAACCATTTGGGTTTATATGATCATTACTTTTGAGGTAATTATGGGTTACTATATGTTATGATTTAAGTGAAAGGAATGAGATAAAATTGAGGTTAATTTATGTTATGGTTATTTTTTATGATTTTATCCCTTTTTGGGGAATGATTTGAGAATTATATAGTTTTGGAAAAAGGACAACACGCAGACCGTGTGACTACCCGTTGCGTCGGACAAAGCTGTGGGAATCGAACCAACAACCAAAGTGCGACTGGTATTTCTCACCTACCACTGGACTACGTGAAGTCCCTGGTTAGTTTGAATGATTATTTTTAGTTATATGATTTTAAGAATTAAGAGTAAGTTGATTTGGGGTTATTCATGAAAATGATTAACCTATCATGGAGGATATGTGATTAGGTTAATTACTTATCAATACGAGACTTTAGGAGCAACTGATGTTGTTTGGAGATAAATGTTACGATTTAACTTGGAAGAATAGGTGACTAAATCCTTCAAATATTTGGGTTTCAATATTATATTGGTTTAATTTGAATAATTTTATGGAAAAATTTTTTATCGGATGGTCCTCGTTGAACTTTAGGTTTGGTTGGACAAATTTTGGAGATTAAGCATAGATTTTCTTTTTAAAGGGTTATCCTTTTCTGGATTATCTGACCTTGTACTAACCTTTTTGGTTTTGGTTTTGGTTAAAGCCTAAAGACATGGGAAGTATATAGTTATATTTGGTGGATTAGGTGATTCTCAAGAAGTTTATTATAGTAATCTTAATGCGAACAAGTTTCCCAAAATACTTGTATTTTGGAAAAAATATGAGTTTGATTAAGGAATCTAGTAAAATTTGAAAGTCAACATGATAAGTGATTATGTTTCCTTATGAATAAATTCCTCAATAAAAAGTAACTTCAAACAAAAATGTTGCCTATTAACTTTTTCTACTGGGGAATCGAATACCGTTTAACCCATCACAAGTTCGTGATTTTCTTATGGTTAACTTTCTCCTAGACATGTTTACTATCACTCTACCTCAAGAACATGACCCTTTTCTTTTTCTTCCATGTCCATTTTTTTCTACATAGAATCCTAGTATGGGTTAACTCGGGTGACCTCTGTACTTATCTTCCTTTATTTTAAAGTGATTGTTTTACCGACTCTTGTTCTGATGTGGGACTTTCAAAAATGTTTCCAAGCTCAATTTTAAAAATTGCAAGGACGCAATTCCCAAAAGGAGGGAAGGATGTAACACCCCAAGTAAATAAAGAATATGACATTTTCATATTTATTCATATTTGTGAATAAAATATTAATATGACTTTAAAGGGGATGCTATGCTCGATGGCGTACCCAACACGCAACAACGAGTTTCTTGGAAATCTTACGTTGCACTCTAATAATAAAATAATATTATTTTAAATGGTAGATAACATGTATCCATTCTATTGGAGGGAATGGATAGAAATAACTAATATATGATTATATATGTTTTAAATTTTTTTACATTTATCCAATAAAAGATAAAGTCTTAAAATATGGAAATAATTCAATTTTAGGCGTATATGCCCTAGTTTTCACTAAAGGTTCATTTATCACATTTTGATGGCGAACCGTCATTAAATATAGTTTTTTTCACTCTTATTCATTCTATTGGACCAAATAAAACTCTTCTTAAGAATTGGGACATCAAAATTTACTTTGTGTAAATTTTTGGTATCTTTCCGATAAAGTTCATTTTTTAATGAATAGTGTAAAATGTTGTATTTTAATTCAAAACCACTTTTTAATCTAATTTATTTATATGATTAAATTATCTTTTGAATTTTTTTTAAAGTGAAATTAGAATATATTTTTACCATTAAATCCAATAGTGGTCGTTGGAATTAATTTCACTTTGAAATCAAACTTGAACTTGTGTCAATCTTTTGATACTTATTATTTCATAAAAATACGCTATTTTCTCTGACAGTGGGAATTAATTATTAAATTAATTAATGTGAATTATATGTTTTGAATTTTGAAAAATATACTTCATTTTGGAATTCAGAATATCAAATATATCTTAGGGTGAATTTTTGGGATTTTTCTGAAAAACTTCAATTTTTGATGAATAGTTAAACCACTATGTGGTACTTATAAAAACTGATTTTTCCATTTAAATGAAAATTTTCCATCTTTGTGTTTTGAATTTAAAAAATCCGACATAAATGGTTGTCATTAATAAGTAAAATGTGGTTCAATGGGATAAAAATAATTTTTTGGTGAACAGTAACTTATTAAGTTTTTAATCGCGATTGGAGATAATTAGTGTAGTTTATGGTAAGAATAATGTTTTAATAAAATGAAATGACCTAGACACATGTCCTACCCTCATTTTATGTGTCATGGCCGACCAAGACAATCCATGGGTCAACTTGGGGACCCCATGGAGCCACTTTGGTTGGAAAATGACATAAATATCTTTTTATTTAATGTTAAAGTAAAAATGACACAAACATGAGATGTTTTACTAAAATAAATTTTACATGGGGTTATACAAGTCATATTTTTGACTATAAATATTGATTGGAAATATAAAAAGATTTACTAAATCATAGTATTTTTTTATAATTTTTAGACATTAAATAAATTAAATTATTTATGACATCATGATGATGCAGCGATGACCTCATTATTTAACCATTTAAATAAAATGGAATGATAATGTAATATCTAAGACCTAAACATGTCCAAAACCTATTGGATGAGTGTATTTAGAACCCTTATCACCTTATCCTCGAAATACATTAATGTGGGACCTTTAAAATCCGAAACTCTTTTGAAAATAAAGTAACATTTTGTAACTTTACAAGAGTGCCCCTCCTCTCCTCTTATAAAAGGACCCCACCTCTACCTCCTTACCCACACTCCCAAAGCCTTTTTCTCGGCCAAACCCTGCCCATTTTGTCTCTCCAATTCTCTATCTTACTCCTTGAAGCCTCACTTTGGGCAAAAGTCTTCCCAAGGAAGCCTTTGAGCTCAAACCAAAGGGAGTTACCCGATTTTAAGGTAATGTCTTCACTTGTGTCCTTTTGTTTTATTTTGCTTCTCCAACCCCCTAAACTCTTTTTATTCATTTATTTTGTAACAAATACAGTATCTAAAATATACTAGGATGTTGTTATAAGAATTATTCGAGCTACACTTACACACACCTACATATAATGGTTAAATAATATACTGTTTCCGTGGATGGAGAATTTCTGCCTCCCGAAATGATGATTGTTCAACATTCTTCTAAAACCTTCAAAGGTGGCCATTAAGATGACACTATATTTATATATGATATCTAATATTTTTATGTTTTACTTAATCTTCTGTATTTTTCATTTATGGCGTACCTTTATGGTTTCCATTGTGGGTAAACGCGATATCTTCATTTAAGGAAGTGCGGACTACCGCACCCTCAAAGTGATTTGATTCGTTAATACCATATGTGGTACGTATAAAGGATACATTTAATGATATTATATATGATACCATACTGGAATTAAAATATTATTATGTATCATTATGTTTTAATTCCATTAAATATGAAATAAAAATGGAAGTAGCGTTCATGTGTACGTACGGCTTACCGTCTCCATGAACGGTACATTTCATTTCCTATCTCAAAATGTTATGTAATATTATAAGTAAATATATATATAATGGATATATATGTAATATATTAACTATAAATTATGGATATCATTCTGTAATTATAACATATATATTTCTCTCATTTTGTTTTAATTCCATTAATATGACAAAAAATGAAAGTAGCGTTCATGCGTACGTACGACCTACCGTCTCCATGAACGGTGCTTTTCGTTTTTTATCTCCAAATGATATGGAATAGTATAAAATGAATATTTACTGGATATATATGATATTTTAATCATTAATACTATTCTGGAAATTATTTACTTATAACTACATGGGCAATCTTTTTTCAAACAAGTTCATTTTTGACTCATGTACCAAACATCGGCAAAAACGTCTGATATGAACTAACATTATTAAACAATTATTATAACATTATAATATGTGATATGAACTGAATAATAATCTATAAAGTAGGTACTTAGGCAATTAATAATTGACCAAAGTTTATTATTCAGTAATATAAAGAAACGAACAAGAAAAGTTGGACTTGAGGTAAAGGATCCTACTCCTCTCTTTCTTTTTAAGTACACTCTTTTATGTCATTCCTTTAAAGCTCATCTTTCTTGTGATTGGGATGTTCTTTAATATTAATATTAATGTAATTTTTATGTTCATATGATTAGAGACCCTATTCTCTCTCATCAATCCATTTTGGAAGTTTTGAGTGGCGCCGTTAGGCTGCCGAATTTTCGTAAGAGATCTAACCTCTATCTTTCTCTTTAAGTACTCTCCTTTATGTAACTTCTTTTAAGCTCCTATTTGTTATGATGGGGGATGTTCTTTTATATTCCTCTTTTTTTAAATTTTATTGTAATGTGATGAGATACCCTATTTGATCTCATCAATCCATTTTTGGAAGTATTAAGTGGCGTCGTTAGGCTGCCGAGTTTTGGTAAGGGATTTTTCATCTCACTTTTATTCCCGTGATATTTATGCTACATTTTCCATAATTTCCTTTGAGTAGTGTATGTTCTTCCAATTATTTTACTCATTGTGTAATATACTTTCTTTTATGAGTATTTACATCAATGTTGTATTGTCCTTCTTTCACGAGGTGTATGTTTCGAAGGATACCCTTGTCGGTAAGGGAACCTTTCACCCTCCTCTTTTTAAAAGACTTCTTTTGTTGGGTATTTTAATTTACATATTTTTATGTTGGGATATGTTCTCATATACCCTTATTGATGTAAATTTTATGTCCAAGTGATGAGATACCCTTTTTTTATCTCTCATCAACTCATTTTGATGTGACACTGTTAAACTGTCAAGGGAACTTCTTAACCCAATTTCGATTTCTTTAGGTTCAACATGTAGTTATTGAATATCTCATCCTTTGAATATGTGTGAATGAACTTTGATTATTTTGAACTTAATATCCACTTATATTTGGTTTATTCGTTTGTCACACATAATTATGTAATTGATTTATCTTTAAACCAAGGATACCGTCTTTGTAAGGGACTTCGTCTCAATCTCCATTCATTGAGGCATATTCTGTTTTATACACAACATTCTTTTATACGGTGTATAAACCCCTTTGAATTTTATGTTTATTCAAAAGGAATATTTTTTATACGAAGTGTTTATTAAACGACAAAAGGTAATGTTTTTGTCGTACGTATGCGGCGACAACGACTTCGCTGCCATCGTGACCATTATTTGAGTTTCGGCTTCCTCTACAAGCCATACCTTCTTTTCAAAAGAAAAATAAATACCATGTTTTAGTTTTATTTTATTTTGGTATTGAAAATGGTTTTCATAATGTTTTTATATCAATGTATTGTATTGATATATTTTGATTGAAAGGTGGAAATGTTATGTTTCCTTTATGCATGTTTTATCTGATACGATTATGTTGAGGTTCTTGGGAATTATTATGAAGACGGGTGGTTCTGTGATAAAATAAGGGCGGGTGAGCCCGATATAGCTCTCCAATGCATTGGGTAACGTGAAGGAGTGAAACGTTAAGGTTTCTCCGAAGAGATTTAGGGAATATACTGTGGTGGGTATTCCAAACACAACCAAGAGGTTTACTCCCTATATAAGAATGTTATGAATGCCTCATGTTACCTTTTATGTCTTATGATTTCTATGATTTATTCATGATTTGATGAGGTATATTAAGGTTCCTATGATTTATGGGTAAATTATGATTTCATTGTTATGTATATATGAACTCATGTTTCCTTTCCATATTTTTATAACCATTACTGAGCTTTTTATGTCATCCCAAGTTTTTGAAATGTTTTTCACAGGTCAAGGGAAAGGTACATGATGTGATGATAGTGTCAAGGATGTGTCAAGAAAGAATCCATGTTTTATTTTAAATATATTTTCGTTGATGGGAGGAATGAATACTGTCTTTTATGTAACCACTTTGTTTAAATATGGAATGTAATGCATGTTTCATGATCTAATTCTCTAAAACTCTAAACCTAAAAAGATCCTCAATGTGTAATCTTGTAATAACTCACGATTAAGTATGGTTTAAGGCTGGGGCCTTATATCTCATGTAATTAAACATTTTTTTCATGATTGGATCACATAGTGGCTCATAGTGGTTGTCTCAAAATGGCTTGTCAATTAGAAAATGATTGGAGGTGGAGGTCATGGTGATCACCGAATGATCATGTGAATGATATCAAGCTACCCTGTAGAACCAACAGTTCTAGAGATTGAATATGAGGTATCATTCCACCTAGGACTATCTAATTTAAAAAATTTATATGCATAATATTGGATAAAATTTGAACTCGTGATCTGATGTACTGAAGTGGATTGTTAGGATTAGTAAAAGGTGTAATCGTACACTGTGGATCATCGGGAGACATGATCAGATGATCAGGATTTGATCCATGTGAATATTACATTCAAAAATATCATCCCACATTGAAACATTTATTGTGACTCAATTCAGTATATAATCCAAGACATGGTTTCTACTTCATCAAGCCAGCAATAGGGTTTGACACCTATACCATCTACAACACTTTCACCAGGGCTTCAACCCTGCAAGATTTGCACCCATTCTATTTGTGGCTTTGACCTCACGCACCACAGGCCATATGTATGGTCTTTCCCACATCTTGCTGGTAGTAGGATACCTCAAGTCATCCACCTATTGGCCTAGATGGATCCCATTGGGCATGGTCAACCCTAGTCACTCATGGGCCTCTGGTTAAGCCTTGTCTTGGTTATTTAGTGTACATGCCATAATATTTTGGAAAAATGTAGAAATAAAACTCTTAACTTCTAAGAATAAAGTTTTATGTAGAATATAAGGGTTCAAAGTGTATCTACTATATATCCAATCACATTATTCTTGGATTCTATGAAATCTATATTCTTAGTTCCATATATTCTTCAAACTTCTTAAAAATGTAATGGAAAAGTGTAAGATGCACAATTATGGGTTCCAACAGTTATATCTATGAAATTTTGGAAAAAACTAGAAATTTTGGGAAATGGGACTATTAGATCGGCCAACTACTATGGGACCAACCCACTACTTTGATTGCTACCATGATTGTTGTAGTGATACCAACCTACTACCATGAGACCCCACATCTATCGTGATTGTTACCATGATCCAACATGCGATATTGATACCAACCTTATACTATGACTACTATCTTGATCTAGCATTCAACTATTACTACTACCAAGAGCCAACCTACTATAGTGATCCAACATTCTACCATGATTGATACCATGATCCAACCTAATACCCTAAGATAAATACAAAACATAAGAATATTAGAGAAAATAATTCCCCCAAAACCCCCTTGGAACCTATAATCCTATAAATAAAAAAGGAATGGTTTTAGGAACCATGGTTTTACATTAGATACCTATAAAATAATTTCCATCCATGATAATTAAAACAAAACAAAAAAAGAAATGGTAAAAGTGGAAAGGAGGTTTGGACAATCACCCACGTGATGTTCCTCCGGGATCTCATTTTATAAAGAATGCATCCGCTTATAAAATGGAAAAAATAGATAATCATGTGTCACCATAAACAAGAAGAAAAATTACATCTTACCATCACTAGGGAATAGCAATCTCACTTAGTGAAACAATGTTCAATACTATGAAACCATATCTCGGGGGTACCTCTCAAATAGGGTAAATCCACAAACAAGTCATCAAGGAAGAGATATCCATCTCATAAGTTTCAAAAAGGTCAAAATTAACAAAAAATCATTATAAAGTATTGTTAATAAAAAAATATCTCAGTTTACTGAGAATGTATCTATGACTCATGTTACCAGATGCTCTCCTCAACACCCCCATATCACTACAAGACAAGAAATAAGGGTATTTAATTCCCA
The DNA here is from genome assembly GCA_963277665.1 of Viscum album. Classification (NCBI taxonomy): domain Eukaryota; kingdom Viridiplantae; phylum Streptophyta; class Magnoliopsida; order Santalales; family Viscaceae; genus Viscum; species Viscum album. The sequence goes on along the minus strand of OY728146.1, from coordinate 1,670,738,366 downwards.
TAAAGCACCTTCTCCTAGCAGTCTTGGATATCCCCAATCCACTCCATGAAGATATTATCACTATCACCAATGTTCTATCCCCAACCTATGACATGATATTTTTATGATGTTATTGGTGAAGCTGTGACACATGAAATACATCATGAATTCTTCTCATCTATAGGGAAAGTTATATCTGATATGTGATAGTTCCAACATGGGACAACACAGAAAAAGGCCCAAAAATGAGGAAGAAATCATAATCACGTGAATAAACCTTCTCTGCTCATGATGAGGGGACCCATTCAAGAGAAAATTATATCCCAAATCAATCTCCTAATGTATCCTCCTATGGTAATCATAGGACTTATGTTAATCTTTCACTACCTTCATCCTACTGTGAATCAATTGAACCATCTCTATTGCACTTTGGACTAGTTCTAACCTAAGAATTTAGGACTCTATAACCCCAATCCAAAAAATGGACAATGTAATGGTAATTCATAAAAATATTTAGATGGTATCATACTAGTGGGAGAGTGAAAACAATATTTATAACTAAACTAAAGGTAGGTGCATCACTCATGTACCTATAAAATTAAATACATAAGCATGAAATATGACCTTAAGAGTCTGGATAGTCCACTCTATTTGATATCCTATTTGTGGATGAAAAGTAGTTTTAAGGTGAGATAAAGAGATAAGAGAATACTGGAGACCTATATACACCCTTGAGGTGAAATGAGGACCAGTAATAGATATAATAAAACTAAGGATTCTTTTGAGCCTCACCACCTCCTCTAGATATTTCATTGATAAATATTTTATTGAGATAGACTCTTTGATCTCTACGATGTGGTATGATTTAATTATACATCCCATTATCACCCATATAGATTCAAATACTCTCAAACTACAAGAAAAATTGGCAATTTAGTCCATCAAAATGTCTCACCACTACCATTGTGGAATATTGAATGGATCGAGAAAACCATTGGGAATATAGTGTTCATCTTTCACCTTAGGTAAAACTTAACATCTTGACATGAAATCAGCAATTGAACACTTCAACCTAGGCCACCAAAACAAACCTCTCAAATCACGATGCATATTTATCTTTCCAGGATGTACTATTAATGGTGAATTTTATAAATCACAATGAACCACCACATGAAACATCTAAGGAATGAAAATCATCCCATAAAACACCACCTAGTATTGAACATCCTCAGACCAACCATTAGGGTAATCACCACTGACAACTCGGTATTTCCAAACCTCAACCTTGAAATCCATAAAAAATGGCCCCTTGACTTACTAAACAAAAGATGAATGCACTATAATCTGAAAAGGAAATCCACCACCACCATCCTCTCCCATATCAAGATTCATCACGGAGATATATTCTCTCACTTTTATGGAATCTGTAAACTCAGTCAAAAAATCACTGTGTAACTTGATTCTCAGCATATCAGTTATAATGTTGCCCTTTCCTAGTGTACAAAAATATTCATATCATAGTAATGAAATAATTACATCCATATTTGATTTTGTAAGTTCAATTATTTCTATTAAAATACATACCTCATGTGATTCCGATCAGTGAAAACCAAAAAATAATAATTCTACAATGAGGTAATGTCACCACAAGTTCAAGATAAACACAACCGCCACCTACTAAATATCATGGGTGGCACTGTTATACTCATCAGTATGTAACTTCCAAGACTCATAAGAAAAAATACCCTTTTCTACATCAGGTCACCACACAATCCATGATTTTAAGTATCAAAGAAAACATCAAACTAAACTCCCCTTCTATAAAAAATATAATTGTAGTGCTAACCAAATTCTCCTTTAGATACTTGAAATATCTCTAACATTAGTTAGTCTATAAGAACGCTTGATCCTTTCTAATCAAGGATATTAGAGAAGTCACAATCAATGAGAAATCAAGTAAGAACCTCCTATAATATCATGAAAGGCTTAGGAAACGTGAAACCTCTACAACTAACATAGGATTATCCATGAAATAGGTACAACATACTTTGAAGGGACCATGACTACTCCACAAAGGGAACTGACTTGCCCCATGAAACGAACTTCAAAATCCCTAAACTCACATGTCAAAAACTTCCTAAATAGTTGTGGATGATGAAGAACTCACAAAACATTCTATATATGCTCTATGTGATCCTGCTCAGTCACAGGTTACACAAGGATGTCATCGATGAAAAACACCACGAACTTATTTAATAACTCTTAGAACATTGTTTTCTTAAACCCCATGAACATTGTCAGAACATTCATCACAATTTACAGAATTATAATGAACTTGTAATTTCCATAATGAAATCAAAATTCAATCATCTATATATCCTCATCTTTTACATTCATTTGATGATATCCTAATCATAAAATGATATTTCAGAACTAACTATCTCATTTTATCTAACCGAATAAATCATCAATATATGGAAAAGGATAGTGACTCTACAATATCACCTGATTCAAGAAATGATAATTAATATAGAAATACAGATTGTTATTCGACTTCATTATGAAAAAAACTAGAGAAACACAGGGTGACACACTTAGACAAATAAAACTTCACTTAAATACATCATCAAAATATATTTTAAACTCCCATAACTCATAATACACCATCCTATATAGAAACATCCAGATCAGAGAAGTGCCTAGTTGTAGCTCTATCCCAATATTATTCTCCCATAGATAGGGTAAAAATATAATATGATTAAGAAATACATTTTGTTACTCTTCCAAAACCTAGGGAAACATCATCATATCAACATATCATGAAATCATCATCAACTTGTCCATAAAGGTAGATAAGGACAGAACATGCCTCCAACCCATCTCAGGGTCTCGCTCACCGGCAAACACGATAGAATATCTATCAGTATCATAGAACACAATCTACATCCTAAAGAAATAAATGATATCATATATTGAATACAACTAATACATGATGAGTATGATATCATATAGTTGTATCTAAAAACATAGGAAGTCTTCCCAAGAGAAAATTTTCCCCGCACTAGTTCACATTGTCTAAAAACATAATATAGATGAGCTCAACCTCTAATTGGCATAGTCAATGCCATGGAAACTAGAAATATCTCCACCTCAAGTCCCAATGTTCAAACTAGTTTATGTGAAATGAAGGATTTTTTATCTCATGAATAAAAAAACATGCACCCATGTAGAAAAAAATAAAATGGTATATCAAAAAAATGTCTTCATCTCCTTGTGATGAAAACTCTAGAGTATTAAATTAGAAACACCCTTCTCAACAGCCTCTTTGACCCTAATAAAGACAACCTACATGGTTTATCTCTAAAATATGAGGGTGAGGATCATTATGAGTTTTTCTTATTCCCGCACCATCACCACTATTTTGATCCAAAGATAGAGAACCCAGTTACTACTTCCTTATATAGAATTCCTACAATGGAAGAAACTATGGTGGAACACCTATCACATGATACCTGCTCAGAAAGTTCAAGAACTCTCATCAATAATGGACACTTAATCCACAATAAAAACAAGAGTAAGATCACGTTGTGGTGACCTGAGATATTCCACCTCAAGATAAATTATATGAAGATGGCTAGAACCCCCCCCCCCATGCCATTTGAAAGCTATTATTCCCATTAAACTGGGAACCCCATAACACAACTTTACTACTTGGGAAATCCCAATGAATCCCCTCATATGATGATATTGTCCTTTCTAAAATTATGTGAATAGAATCTTCTCCCACCAACACCCCAATATATATTGGTAATATAAATAGGGTGTCCTGGAACTGGATTTCTGGATGAAAATACTTTTCAAAATACCTTTCATTATCCTTGTCGTCTTCTAATAGGTATGAATTACATCATAGAAGGGTCCTAAGATGGATCTCAAACTCTTGCATGATTTTGTTCTCCTATCAAAGGGTATAAATCTCCTTCATACTGGTCACATTTGTAGTTGATGAAAAAAATTCCATTCAAAACTAGTTTTGAAACTTCTCCCATGAGACATCTGACTTCTCATGATCTTTATAGAACAAGTAACACCACTACCTGTCTAACCCACACAACATTGTCACCCAAAGGAAACTCGATGATCTATCCAAGTATGGATGGAACTGAAGGCTAGCTTAACCTCCTCTAACTAATACTCTTTTAATGAGTCCAAAATGGATCTGTCATAATTCAATAGACTCTATCTCTGAATCTCTCAGAGTGACTTCCTCCAAGTGTCATCATTTTTGAAATTGACCCTATGTAAATATATTAGCATATCTTATTAATCATATTTATTATTAAACTGATGAAAAATTCATCTGAGAGACAATTCAAAAAAATAAAAAAAATATTAGTGACTCTTAAATGAAAAATATATAATTTTTAAGATTAATTATTTAATTAAGGTTTAACCTAAAATAAAGTTATATCCCATTAAAATGTAGATGAAAAGAATAATGATGCATGATCTTTTCCTAGGAATCCACCTTAAGAGTAGTATCACTTTATTTATTTGTCTTAGTAATCTTAATGGTTAAAGAATCGGATCCTGGGGGGCCTTAAATTCCAAGGTCAAATCCTATCTCACTTGTTTATATCGCATACTAAACATAGATGACACCATTTCCCTACCAACCCAAGAATTCATCACCAATGTCTACCTTTTAAGTTCATTTTGTCCCTTAACATAATCCTTTGATACCACAATATCATGAATCCCTCACCCAAAATGTATGCCACTTAGGATGGAAATGAAATAAGGGAAATAATGATACCAAAATCCCACCTCCAATATTCCATGGGTTATAAATAAGAAAATGGGTATATCATATATACATATTGGAGGAATTTCCCTATAATAAGAATGAGGAATGAGAAATAATATAAACCACTAAATAACTTATAAACATAAAATAATAATAAGATATCAGTATATTCCTGTAATTTTATACAAATGGATAACTGAAAAGAAACTACTAGTACCAACATGTAACCCCTAAACAATGGACTCGATGACTAAACAGATACTAAACAACTCCATGAGCTAGTAAAATCATTTTCATTCACCAAAAATATCCCGAAATCCTGAAAACATTTTATATATATTTACAGTTATCATAATAGGTATACTCGATAGGATGCTCTCTGAAGCCTCTCATGCAAAAGATAAAGAAATCATACTAAATTCTAGTAATGAAAAAGTGAAATCACGTCATAACCTAATTAGGTTTGTTATGTACCTAGCCTCAATAAGTCTCTCTCACTAGGTATAAAATACAAGAATTATATAATATCCAATATATATAAATGAAGGTACCATTCTACTACTTCCCCACCAGTTTTATGCACTTTCCCATTGTCGCATGTTCTGAACCATCTCTCTCCAGAAGTAATTATTCCTGATAAAACATGAGAAAATTTATCATAACATGAATCCCATATATCACAACATCTCATAATCTCCATATATCATGCACCACATGAATCACATCATCCCCATCTCTAGATAGTAACTGAGTAGTTTCAAGGATCCACTTTAGGTTGTACTTCATGTATTATATTCCAAGCCATTACATCCCATATAAAATATACATATAATAATCCTTTGGATACTATATCTAGAGATACATTTACATGAAATAAACACAAGGCATTACATACCTCTAAAAACATATATATGGGAAAGATAACCATTGTGCATACCAACACATAAAATTATGAAGATAATAGAGTTTGGAAGGAGAGAGTAGTAATCCATCAATACCTCACCAACCTAGATGTTCGAGAAAACAAACTCCTAAAGACCATTGGGTATTAGTAGGTTTACCAACATGGGTGCGGTAGAATATGAAAAAATGTAACATATATTAACATATATAGATTACAAACCACACTATGGGAAAATACCTAGTCCTATGATCTACTATAGTTTTCATCTCTCAGACACCCAACTAACACTGTTAAAGACTAGATAACTTATAATAATGAAATCATTTCTAAAAACATTTAATTAATTAAGTTTTCAATTAGAAATTTATTGTTACATTCATTACTAGATAGGTCCATTCACTCCCATCATAGTCAAACTGATTCTACAATTTATCATCAGTTATCATTATCTATTATTCCATCATTACCACAACCCCAATGGGTTAAAAAAATTTAATCATTATCATTCCATATTTATAGGTACTCTATGAATATTCCTAAGAAATAATAAAGGATGAATAATCCAAAAACATATTGTTTCATCAAGTAGTAGGGAAAGGAATGTAGAAACAAACAACCCATCCATCCTACCTTTAAATAGATTTATAAATAAGAAATAATCCCAGCTTTTAACACAACAGTAAGAACCCAGATCTTCTTTTCAGGTATGTTTTTTATTTTTCTAGTGCTTTTGAGGAAAAAGAGGAGTTTCTAGAAATTTTTGATGTACAATTCATGTACTTTATAAGTACACATCGTGTACTCGGTTACCGCGGGTAGCTGGGGGCTGGTCATGTAGCGGTCATGCACACGACCGTGTGTGGTGACCTGGAGACCACCTAATTCAGGGGCCGATAAAGGTAAGTACACATCGTGTAATTATAAACTACATGTATTGTACTTTATTTTTTACATTAAACCCACAGGGGTCACGTCTGACGGACATAACTATCTTCTTCTAGGTTTGATTCATCTCAGAGAGAGAGAACGACCATGATCTTTCCCCGAGCCCCCGATCGAGCGTCTTTTATAGGAATCGATTGTAGACGATTGCATTGGGATCTCCTCATCATGATATTTCTTGTCCTAGAGCTTTGTTTCTTGTTTCCTCCTCTTTCTCAAGTTATCTTCTGTTGAGTATCTTTAGCATTTTTGTATATCTATGGTGTTCTTGGGTGATTCAATGGATGAGTTTCACTTATATCGATCCTACAACACCGATGTCGGAGGTTTGTGCCTTTTCGTTGAAAGTTATTGAGTTATATATGCACAATTTCCCAATACCCTTAAATGGGGTATTGCGTGGTTACTGTTTTAGCCCTGTTGATTTCATGTTATGCTTGTATGCTTGAATAGAGGTTAATTGAATAATAATAGGGTTAATTTATATTCTTTGGTGGTGTTTTCCAATGCATGTTTTTTATGACCGTTTGTCCTTTATTATCCAATTAGGTTTCCTTGTCTGTTTCCCATGCCTAGTATTGTAGGATGGAGTTTTGTTATCTTCCATGATGTTATGTTGTAGATTGATATCCAAGTAGTTATTGAGGTTTACTTTGTCCATTATGAATTTACATTCTTTCTTGACTTACACAGGGCTGTGAGAACCTAGTGTAGCAGACCATAGGGAGAATGGACACCAGGGCTTCTGCAGAGTGTCTATTTTTACTGTTATGATGCGAGACCATAGGGGGAATTGACGTAAGTGCTTCCTCAGAGTGTCTATAGTTCTTCAATGCAGGCCACATGGATAATTTGACATAAGTTCTTACCCAGAGTACTTCCTTGTTTACTACATTCTTTTACTTATTGTCTGCCATATATATTCACTAACTATTAGGAACAGATCTCTTGGTGGTTTCCTACTAGGATTTAGTATCACACCCTATTTGGGTCATTTTTTTAGGCCAAAATAGATTATATTATTATAGGTATATATAAGGGAAAGTTCCCTTCTACTTTAGGTACTTGATTGTTGAGGAGCTAGAGAGCATGGGACCAAGATGAGGCTTACGATGCTGAGGAGTTTATTTGTTTTCTTGTGTACTTTGGTTTATTACAATATTCTATCATTGTTTTTTGTTTGGATGATTTCCTAGACATATGTACCATGCATCATTTATATATGTGTGCTCCAGTTTCTTATTACTTTAAGTCTTCTGTTGTTTGATATTATATTCCATCATTACTTCTTCCACCATTGTATATATGTTTCTCTTCCATTGTGTTACTCTGCCAATGAGGGCATAGTTTCCCCACTATCACACCCAAGGCCCTCGCTGCTAGTCGGTAGCCTCTGGCATTAGGGGAAATGTGCTTGAGTCCATGTGAATAACCAGATACGGGGCACATTTGGGTGGCTTCTGGAGCCGGGATGTAACAAAGTGGTATCAGAGGAATTCTTTTCTCTTGACTTACTATTTGGAGCCTATAGCCAGGGATAGGAAAGAATTGGTACTCTATAATAATTTGTGCTTGAGATTAGCTAACTCATGTACAAGGAAAATCCAATCTACCTTGTTTATTGTAATTTTTCTTCTTTTGAAATTTTTACAGTTGATTTGATTTCACCATTGGGTGATTTACATGTTTTCTGCTATTATTTTTTATGTTATTGTGGTTCTATTTCTATTGTAACCTGATGAGTTGAGGGTATTCCATCTCATACATCATATAGGAACTTTCTAGAAATCACATGTCATGCATTCTTACCATTCCATTTGGGTTGGATTAGTGATTGCATGTTGTTGTGATAGATGTTGTGCTATATATGCATGTTGTTGTGATAGATGCCTTGATAAAAATACCTATTTTTTGATAGGGTATTGTTTGTGTAAGGTTTTGTTTGAATGATCACCAAATCTTGGTTCTTGAGGTTTTATGGGCCCTCATGGATCATAATTTGATGGATCATGGCCTTATTTTCCTTGTATATGACATGTATAAGATGCCATGTTTTGATTCGAGGGGATTATGGGACCTCACGGATTGGAATTTGGCACCTTAAGGTTAATTTTAGTGTTTTTTTGGGTTCCAGAGTAGTTTCTGAGGCTTACTATCTGAAAAAACCCAGAATACACTGCGTGTAATGTTGAATACATGCCGTGTATTCTTCTATTCGGGAAGAAGATGTTTTTTTTTAAGTACAAGCCGTGTATCGTATGTACACATCATGTAGTTTCTAACTATGTCTTAGACTGTGTGGGCAGATACACCGGGTTTGGAATCTCTGGTAGGACACACTGTCTACCAAATGTACATGCCGTGTTGTAGAACCATGCAACCAGCCGTATCACTAACAACACGGGTCAGTTGAGTCTTCTCTAATGCATGTCATGTCAGTCTTAAACACGTCGTATAGTGTAACCCGAATATATAGCCCTGTAACGAGCAACATGGGTTGGTTAAGTCTTTTTTTACATGTCGTTTCTGGCATAAACACACTATTTATAGTCAGTTGTGTGTTCACCCGTGTAACTAACAACACGGGCAGGTGAAACCTAAGTAGTACACACCGTGTCCATCTGGATCATGCTGTGTTACCGGACGTGTGACTAACAACACGAGTCGGTGAGGTTCGTCTAGTACACGTTGTGTTTGGAACTAACACACTGTGTAGTCTTGTTCTAGGGGAGTCGTGTGGCCTATCCATGTAAGAGAACTCGATAATGGGAAGAGGATTCAAGCACACATCATGTGTTAGGACAACACGTCGTGTTTGAAAATTCATTCCACCGAGACTTCCTCCTTTTGTACGCCAGTTACAAGTAAATGATCAGCCACTGGACATGGCTGGTCAGGGACTACTAGTAGATCCTCCAGTAGATCCAGTCTTGGCACCAGCCGTCATTCCGGACACAGGTGCTGATGCACAGTTCTGAGATGGATTCATGAGGTTCATTCAAACCTTCCGCAGAGTACTACATCAACCCCTATATATGGCTGAGATGATGTGGGTTTTCCAGCAGCATCATCCTCCCACTTTCATCCGGGAAGGAGGACTTCAGGATACGAAGTCATGGTTAGAATCCATATTGTCTATCTTCGAGCATCTGGAGACTCCTCAAGAGAGGAGGGTGAAGCTCGCAACGTATATGCTACTGGATTCTGCCAAGATATTTTTGGATGTGATCTCATTGGTGGGATGCTAACAGGTCATGCCTTGAGAGGAGTTCCACCATGGCATCTATGACTACTTCTATCAGGATACCTTAAGGGTCGATCGAGACCGAGAGATCAGAATTTTGGAGTAGGGTACTCTTTCTATTATGGAGTATTCATCTCACTTCACTGAGCTGTAGCGATTCACGCCTATTCTAGGAGGTGATGATTTAATCCAAGCAAGGAAGTTTGAGTATAGTCTAAGGTACGATATCTGACCGTAGTTGAACATCTTCAAGTTGACTTCCATCACTTCTATAGTCAACCAAGCGCTAATCATGGAGCGAAATTTGAGGGATTATGGAGTTGTAAGCTAGGTCAGTTCGATATCCAGAGTTAGTATCCCTCCTACTGAAAGTAGAAAGCACCATAGGGGGTCTTAGTGCGGTGATCCATGGGGGAGAGACACTAATTTTGGTAGCTAGGTGGTGTGCTAATAATGGGAGAAGAGTGGTCATATGAGGCCACATTTCCCGAGAGACCCAGTGGAGTGCTGATCTTGCAGTGAGATGGGTCATCTTCATCATTTTTTCAGATCTTCTCACCAGCATTTGGTGACAGGGGTTCTTCTATGAATCCATGTTCTTGAGAAGCGCCAATAGTTTCTCATCAGTCTAGGAACTGGAGTTATTCTGATCATTCAGCCCAAGGTGGAGGTCACGGTCATGGTATTCAGTCACTAGGCTTTCAACAAAAAGAGGGTGGATCAGCTCAGAGTGGTTAGGCAGGGTCACAGGGTCATGGTGTAGGTCAGACATTTGTAGTAGAGTAGGCCCAACAGGAGCAGGTTCCTGAACCCTCTACATTTCAAGGTACAATATTAGTTTCCTTAGTTTTAGCTTCTTCTTTTTCGATATTGGGGATTCCTGTAGCTTTATATCTGTTGCTGTTGTGGAGATCCTTGGTCTTTGTATCTTTACTTCTGCTGATGTCTTTATGTTGGACACATTGTTGGGCACAAGAACGTCTAGTGTACTTCAGTGAAAGGAGTGACCTATTGAGTTTGGTGGGTGTCACTTCTTGTGGGACCTTTATGTCCTAGCGATGACAGGCTATGATGTCATTCTCGGAATGGACTGGTCAGTTCCCTTTCATGTAGTTTTCGATTTCTATCATTAATGGGTGAGTTTCACATCACCAAGGGGAAGATCGTTTCTTCAAAAGGGAGAATGGGATGTCTAGGCAAGTAGAGTGGGACCCAAGCATCATGGGTTAGGAAAAGTTACATTTCAGATTTCTAGTCTATATCTGGATGACCCTGGGACTTCACTGATGGACTTTCTTCCAGTGGTGGATCATTTCAGGGACCTCTTTCCAAAAGACTTTTCAGGTTTCCCTCTAGTGCAAGAGGAATAGTTTTCTTTTGATCTTGTACCAGGGGCGACACCATTGTCCATTAATCCTTCCAGGATGGCTACACCAGAGTTGGAGGAGCTCAAGAGGTAGTTGGAGGAGTTGCAGGCCGAGGGTTTTATCCGACCCAGTACTTCTCCTTGGGATTCGCATGTCTTGTTTTCAAAGAAGGTGGATGGTACCCTCATAATGTTTTAGGATTATCAGAAGTTTAACCAGATGACGGTCAAGAACTGATATCCCTTACTAAGGATTGATGATCTCTTTGATCAACTAAGAGGATCCTGGGTGTTCTTGAAGATTGACTTGAGATCTGGTTACCATCAGTTGCACCTTAGACCATCTGATATACCTCTTACAACATTCCAGAGTAGGTATGGTCTATAGGAATATGTGGTTATGTCTTTCGGTCTCAAGAACGCACCTACATTCTTCATGGAACTGATGAACTGAATGTTCCATACATACTTTGATTCTTTCTTGGTAGTCTTCATGGATGAAAACTTGGTGTACTCTCACACTCTACATGACCATGCTACCTATACTGATATCATTTTGAGTACATTTAGAGAGAATCAGCTATATGTTAAGATCTCAAAATGCCACTTTTGTATGGATTAGATTAACTTCTTGGGTCATGTTATCTCGGAGCCATGAGTATTAGTAGACCCAAAGAAAGTGAGAGCAGTAGTTTCCTAGGAGCAGACGAAGAACGTATTTGAGGTAAGAAGTTTCCTAGGGATGGATTTATACTACAGAAGATTCATAAAGGACTTTTCACACTTATCAGTATCACTGGAGGGCCGGACTAAGAAGGGTACAAATTTCTTATGGTCAGATTCTTGTGAGTCATCCTTTCAGGAGCTGAAAGGGAGGTTGAATTCAGCATCGATACTAGTTTTTTCAGAACTAGGCAAGAGCTATACTGTGTATTGGGATGCTTCAGGTATCGGTCTGGGAGAACTACTTATGCAGGGGGAAGGAGTCGTTGCATATGGGTCTCAGTAGTTGAGGCCACACGAGAGGACTTACCCGATGCACGATCTCGAGTTGGCTACAGTTTTTCATGCCTTATGTTTTTGGATACATTATCTATTGGGAGAGTAATTTGTAGTCTTCACGGACAAAAAAATTCTCAAGTATATCTTCACTCAGCGTGACTTGAATTTGACACGGCGAAGGTGGGTTGAGTACCTTCAGTATTTTGACATTGAGCTTGCCTATACACCGGGCCGGGGAAAGGCAATGCAGTGGCCGATGAACTGAGCAGGAGGACTCAGATACAGGAAGTTCCTGAGGCCAGAAGTTAGTGGCTGCTTATGGCTCTATTCTATGATAAGAATTAGGAGTTTCACGATAGACAGTGGGAGATGTTTCTTTCTTATATAGAAGTTACATCTACTCTTCTTGATTGAGTACGAATAAGGTAGCTATCAGATTCTGAAGGCTAATTCCTACGAGAAAGTATGTTAGGAGAGGACTATATTCTTGGATGGACAATAGGAAAAGGATGAGATCTTGTATTTTCATGGGCACGTATGGGTGTCAGCAGACATACGTGAGGAGATGATGCAGGATTTTCTTTCCTCAGTTTGGGAATTTCATCCTGGTGTCACCAAGTTGTATCGTGATCTACACCATCAGTATTGGTGGCCATGTATGAAGAGAGATGTTTTTGGTTTCGTGATGAGGTGTTCCACCTGTCAGTAGGTGAAGGCAGAGCATTAGTGACCATTAGGGATTTTGCAGCAGTCACCCATTCCCATGTGGAAATGGAATGATGTTGCGATGGACTTGGTTATAGTTTTTATGAGGTCTCATCATGGGAATGATGTTGTACGGGTTGTCATTGACAGACTCATGAAGGTTGCTCATTTTTTTCTGATCAAGGAGAACTTCAGTGTTTATGAACTAGGAAGGTTGTACATCTGAGAGATTGTACGTTTTCATGGAGTTCCAAACTCAATTGTTTCATACAGGGACTCTTATTTTACTTCTCAGGTCTGGCAGGGATTGCAGAAGGCCTTAGGTACATAGGTAAATCTGAGTACAAATTTCCACCCCCAGACAAATGGCCCGTTTGAGTGTACAATTCAGGTCTTTAAGGAAATGCTTCAAGCATGTATCCTAGATTTTGGAGGTTATTGGGAGAATCACATACCTCTTGTGGAGTTTTCATACAATACTAGTTTTCAAGAAACTATTTAGATGGAGCATTATGAGGCTTTGTACATTAGGCGATGTCGATCGCCCTTATGTTGGTTGGAGGCAGAAGAGCCAGCTATACTGGGACCTCGTCTTGTCCAGGAGACCACAGAACATATAGAGTTGATTCAAAAGAGGGTGGATACTACATAGTTTCGATAGAAGTATTATGTTGATCAGTAGAGATGACCTCTGAGGTTCGAGGTTGGAGATTAGGTTTTTCTATATGTCACACCGAGGTTAGGGAATAAAAGTATTAGGAGACAGGGTAAGCTTTCATCGAGGTATGTTGGGTAATTTGAGGTGTTGGAGAGAGTTGGGCCGGTTGCCTATCGGTTACAGTTACCTCATAGATATCAGGATATGCATGACATTTTCCACATTTTCAGCTTCGAAGTTACTTCTCAAACTCATCTCATGCTTTTAAACCCGAGGAGGTTCAGTTAGAGGCGGATGCCTTATTCGAGGAGCATCCTATACGGATAGTCAATCGTAGTATGAAGGTTCTTTGTGGTCAGTCTGTTTCTCTGGATTGAGTGCTATGGTTGTATGGGCGGGTACAAAATGAGACCTGGGAGAGGGAGACCAATGTATGATCGCAGTGGCCAGATCTTTTCAAGGATTCATTTTCTAAACTGCCTTGCTAGGGTAATTCAGGGACGAAATTCTTTATGGGGGGAAATGTTTAAGAACTCGGATCTTCTTTTCAGGTATGTTTTTTCTTTTGCTGGTGTTTTTGAGGGAAAATATGGGTTTCTAGAAATTTTTGAATTACACGCCATGTACTCAGTTACCGCGGGTTTCCAAGTGCTGGCTGTGTAGTGGTATGGCACATGGTCGTGTGTGGTGACCTGGAGGCTGCCTAATGTGGGGTCCAGTGAAGGAAATTATATGTTGTGTACTAATAAAATACACACCATGTACTTTTATTTTTTCATTAAATGCACCGGGGTAGCATCTGACAGATAGAACCATCTCTTTCTAGGTCTGGTTCATCCGAGAGTGAGAGAATGGACGAGATCTTTCCCCGAGCCCCCGATCGAGCATCTGTTATCCGAATCTACCGTCATTGATTGTGTTCAGATCACCTTAGTGTGATCTTCCTTCTCTTAGTGCTTCGTTTCCTGATTCCTCTTCATTCTCAAGTTATCTTTGGTTGAGAGTTTTCTCATTTTTTGTAGATCTACAGTGTTTTTGGGCAATTCAAGGCTTGAGTTTCACTTATATCAAACCTACATAACTAAGGTATGTGGTTTTTGCCTTTCTGGTGAATGTCTTTGAGTTATATGTGCAAAATTTCCCAATACCCATGAACGGGGTATTTCATGTTTACTATTTTTGCCCTATTGATTTCTTGTTATGCTTATATGATTGAATAATGGTCAATTGAAATAGAATAGGGTTAATTTATATGATTTGGTTGTGTTTTCTAATGCATGTTTGATTATGACTGTTTGTTCTTACTTTGCCTGTTAGGTTGCCTTGTTTGTATCCCAGACCTAGTATTGTAGGGTGAAGTTTTGTTATCTGCCATGTTGTTAAGATGTAGATTGTTATCCAAGTAGTTCTTGAAGTTTACTTTGGCAGTTACGCATTAAAATGATTTCTTGACTTACACAAGGTTGTGAGAATATGGTGTAGTAGACTATAGAGAGATTGGACGTAAGGGCTTCTCCAGAGTGTTTGTTTTTACTGTTACGATGAGTGGCCACAGGGGGAATTGACTTAAGTGCTTCCTCAGAGTGTATGTAGTTCCTCGACGCGGGCCACATGAGGAATGTGATGTAAGTGATTCTCCAGAGTACCTTTAGTTACTGATACGAGACTATAGGGGGAATTGACGATGAGTGCTTCCACATAGAGTCTATACTAAAGCTGAACCAGAGGGGTTAGACAGTGAGTACTTCTCAAAGGGTTTCTTGTGTTGCTAGGTAGGACCATAGAGGATAGTTTGTGAGTACATCCTAGAGGGTTACCTATTTATGAATATCTTCATACTTTATCTGTTTTATTTTTGAATGCCTTGAAACTGTTGGAATCATTACTTATGTGTACTTCCTTGTTTACTGCTTCCTTTTACTTATTGCCTGACATATATATTCACTGACTATTAGGCACAGATCTCTTGGTGGTTTCCTACTAGGATTTAGTCTCACACCCTATTTGGGTCATGTTTTTGGGCCCAAACAGATTATATTGTTGCAGGTATAGATAAGGGAAAGAACCCATCTACTTTAGGTACATGATTTTTGAGGAGCGGGAGAGCATGGGACCAAGCTTAGGCTTGCGATGCAGAGGAGTTTATCTGGTTTCTTGTGTACTTTTTTTTAGTACTGTCTTACATAATTGTGTTTTGTTTGGATTCTTTCCAAGAAATATGTACCATGCTTCATTTTTATACGTTTTCTCCAGTTTCTTATTACTTTCAGTCTTCCGCTATTTACTTTTGTATTCCATTATTACATCTTCCACCATTTTATATTTATTTCTCTTCCAATGTGTTAATCTTCCAATGAGGGCATAGTTTCCCCACTATCACACCCAAGGCCCTCGCTGCTAGTCGGAAGCCTCAGGAATTAGGGGAAATTCACTTGGGGCCATGTGACCAACCGGGTATGGGGCGCCTTTGGACAGCTTCTAGAACCGGGAATTTACAACAACAATGGAAAATCCCATCTTCAACCAATTTAATTTTTCCTAGTACCATCATCAACACCACCATTAATATCACTAGGTATCTTGTCATATTAGGCACCAACTTCAGCCACAAACCCAGGCCTCCCCACCTATATATCATCAAACCATCAGTCATCCTAGGCTCACATCACATCGTAAAGCAACGATCCTAATCTTGATAGAACATTAAAATTGGATAAGAAAAAATAAACTGTCAATACAGAATATTATGCCAAAAATCCAAGATGTTAATCAATCACAATAAAAGGGGCACAATCAGCCCAAAAATTTTATCTTTTTCTGAAAAAAAAAATCATTACCATCTTGAATTAATTGATTCATTTATTGTGGGTTCCAAACATAGGAAACATAATCCATAATTTATCAAAAACTATGAATTATTTAAAAATTCTTTTAATCATAACTTCTAGTTTTATTAGACTACAAGGAAGAACAATTTCATGTAAACATTCCTCTTTATTAATTTAGAAAACTGGATTTAAATGGTTAATCATTCACATTTATTTATTTATCCAACAAGAAAAACATATTTGTGATAATTATCATTTTCTAAGCATAATAACAAGCTAAATATATCATAAACATAGATAGAACACTATCTCGAAAAAACAAGAGGAGAACATTTATCACACACTAAAAAAATAGGCATTATCCGTGTTTTTAGTGTGGAATAGAAGTATTTTAAGTTACCCATATTAATATAGTATTGGTTACTACAACTGTTGCATATTGAATGGTCTCTCATCTTTTAGTGGTGGTTTCTTTAATTTCATAGCATTTTTTGATGTGTCATTTTTTGAAGGATTAAACAGCGGTTTCTTTTTTATTTAGCGATGGTTTCTAGTTTTATTGGTATGCTCATGACATGACCTCCACTACTTCTATCTACATATGCATCATTTCATCAACTAAAACTGACCATGTAATTTCATCAATTGTAACAAAAAGAAAAAAAATTAAAACTAAACATAATAAATCAGAATTATAGTATAATAATTACTAGAATTTTGACATACCACAAAAAATAAAAACAATCATGACTCCATTCTAAATAATTCCATGGATTATATTGGTCAAAATCCTACATAATATTATCATCTTCTACAAACAAATAAAATCATAACAATTAAGAGAAGAAATGAAAAAAGATAAGACACGTAATATATTTAGAATGTTGCTCATAAAATTTGATATATTATTAATCAAACAGAATACATTTTAACATAAAACAAATAATATATAGTGAAAAACACTTTGGGAAAATGAAACTACCTATTTAAGATAGTATTAAACACTTGAAACTGAAAAGGGATATGTAAATATTGGAATTAATTTTCAAATCAATGTGCAGTGTGCTGGAAATTTACATAATAAAAAAAATTTTAAAAATTTGATATCATAGCATATATTTTATTTAAAAAAACTCATATGTGGTTTTTACTTTATTCTATGTAAATATGTGGTCATTTTCTATGGTTTTGACCCTTATACACACGTTTTAGTGTTTTAACACACTAAAAATGAATTTACATCCATCCTGGGAAAACTGTAATTCTGAATGACATGTCATTAGTTCCTACATTTCAAAATTCAATATTCAGTCATTGGACCTAGATTTTGGATCAATACAAAGTTTTTCCCCTTATTTTGACCCCTTGAAAGATGTTTTTAAAAGATTTTGTACCTTTAAGAAGGGTTTACTGAGTAATTTTGACTACACTGTATGCGATATTGACATGTTATATTTGACTGCATGTTAAAAATTACTCACTAGAGGTTATCCCATGAGTTCAGACAACCAGAGGGTTTTTCTATGATTTTGACCATTCCATGCACGTTTTCCTATTTTAAAACACTATAAATACATTTACAACCATCTTGGGAAAACCATAATTAGTAATGATGTGTCTTTGGTTTCTAAATTTCACAATTCAATCTAAGGTTATTGTCGTGTAATTTGTATAAAATATGACATCATTTCCCTGGTTTACCCCCCCCCCCCCCGAAATATGTTTTCAAATTCTTTTTTACCTTTAAGAAGTACTTAACATGTCCTTTTGACCACACTGCAATTTGTATTGAATTTGGCTACCCATACATGTTAAATAACTAATTGGTGATTTTCGCATAATTTCAAATCAATATGATGTCATTTTCTATCATTTTGAAGGTTCCATGCATGTTTTAGTGTTTTAAAACACTAAAAACTTTTTTATAGATATCCTGGGAAACCTATAATTTAGAATAATGTTTCATCAATTCCTATATTTCATAATTCTATCTATAGTCATTTTTATTTTATTTCACGACAATCTGGCATTTTTTGACTAGTTCCTCCCCTCCCGAAACATATTTTTAAAGGATTTTGTACCTTTAATAAGTGTTTACAAAGTCATTATGATTGTACTACACATCAAATTGATGTGTTTTCTATGTAAAAATTTAAAAAATAAATCAAAGGTTGTTTTCCCATGATTTCACATAAATCTTTGGTCGTTTGCTACTGTTTTGACCATTCCACACATGTTTTAGTGTTTATAAACACTAAAAACCCATTTTTTGCCTTATTAGGTAAATCATGATTTGGAATGAAATTTCATAGGTTCCTAGATTTCAAAATAAAATATATGATCATTGTCCCCTAATTTTGATGCAATCTAACATCATTTTCATGGTTTTTACCCCTCGATAATTGTTTTTAACAGATTTTGTACAATGAAGAAATGTTTATTGAGTAATTCTGACAACCCCGCACATCAGATTGATGTGTGTTCTATATGTACACATCAGAAATAACTTATTAGTGTTTTTCCCATGATTCCGCATCTATATGAGGTATCTTTCTATGGTTTTGACTATTCCACACATGTTTTAGTGTTTTAAAACACTAAAAACGCATTTACAGTAATCCTGAAAAAATCATAGGTCAGAATGACATGTTATTGGTTCATAAAATTCAATATTAAATCTATGGTCATTATCCAATGATTTTAGGAAAATACAACTACATTTTCCTAGTTTTGACCCCCCCTGATGCTTGTTTATAAAGGCTTTTTTAATTTTAGGAAGTATTTACCAAGTCCATATGACTTCACCACATATCAGAATGATGTTTTTTTCTACACGTACACATAAAAAATAACTCATAAGTAATTTCCCATTATTTCATGATAATATGAGGTTGTTTTCAATGTTTTTTATTATTTCATGCACATTTTAGTGTTTTAAAACACCAAAAATGAATTTACGGGCATTATAGAAAAATCATAATTTAGATTGATGTGTTTTCAATTCCTAAATTTCATAATTAAATCTATGGTTTTTTTCAAATTATTTCAGGGAAATATGATTTTTTTTCACCTAATTTTGACCCCTTGGCACTTATTTTTTAAAGATCTTATACTTTTATGAAGTGTTTACCAAGTCTTTCCAACCATACTACATATTTTATGGATGTTTTTTCTATGCGTACACATCAAAAATAACTAATTTCTAGTTTTCCCATGATTTCAAATCAATATGAGGTCTTTTTATATGGTTTGGACTGCTCCATACATACATTAGTGTTTTAAAACACTAAAAGCACATTTATGACCATATCGGATAAAATGTAATTCAGAATGATATTTCATTGGGTACTACATTTCAAAATTCAATCTATGGTAATTGTCCCCTAAATTTAGGTAAATCCGATTTTTTTAAGGATTTGACCCCCCCCCCCCCAACATGTTTTTAATGGATTTTGTACCGTTAATAAGTGTTTATCGAGTCAAAACTGAGGAAAAAGATCATATTGTTTTTAAAACTTATAAATAATGAATTATAATTCATTTTTTATATATAAAAATAAACCACATGTCAGTTAGGCATAAGATGTGGTCAGTATGACATGAAATGTATGTTTTTGATATAATAATAACATTTTAGTTTTATTTATAAATGTTGTATGTGTTCTATGAAAATGTGGTAGGTTTTCTATATAACTGATGTGAATAATAGTAGAAAAATGGAATAAGATATAAGTAACAGACTAAAAACTAGAAGAATAACCACTAAACCTACTTGAATTACAATAGAAGGAGATAAAGAAAAAGAAAAGAGTAAAAAGATTGAAAAAGAACTCATCAAAATAATTCCACTTGTCTGAGAGCCAAGGTGATACCTGTAGGTTCTGGGCGCAATGGAAGAGCATTAGTGGGAGTTCCCAATTTTAATTTTAGCGTTAAACAATATTCAAAATGAGATCCCTTGTCATATAAATTGTCGTAACTTCAGAATATAATGAATAACAAAAAACAAAAGAGGGATTCCCAAAACCATAAAGATAGGATCATCATATGTTGGTTATAATTAATTTAATTAATTCACAAGAATTACCTTGATGTAATTCTTTCTTTATTGATGTCCCTGTTCACGATCTGGTGTGATCTTTCATTGCATCGTAGAATACAAGTGTTGGATTCCTCTAGCAGTGATCCACATGTGTTCCACGTATCTCTAGATGTTGCTGAAGGGATCTCCGGGTGCTAGCACAGAAGAACCTTCGCTTGCGATGTCCGCCTTTGATAACCTTGATCTGATGGAGGTGGATCTCTCTTGATCTTGAGAGCATTCTTAGAGGAAGGAGTTCTTTCGGCCTTTATATATCTCTCCATAATTGTTGTGCACAACGATTGGGAAATGTTTTGGGGTTGTGAGGATATTTATCGGGTTTGAGGTTATAGAGTAAAGACAATAAATAAATGTGTTACACATTTTATTTATTTCATTAACTCTCATTGAAAACCCCCATGTTGAGTGATTAATTCCTTTCCATGCGCCCATGCTGATTATAATAAATATCATTTAATAAAACAATATTACATCCTCAAAATCCCGACTTGAAAAACTACACGGCGTATAATGATTAATACATGATGTGTACTCGTTTTCCATAAAACTACATGGTGTGTATATTTAATATACACGACATGTACTTTTATTTTCCATTTTCCATTATTTCCTCCACCACATTTATTATTCCTTGAGTAATGGCTATTTATTTCTTAAATAAATTTAACTGCATTACTTGCTAATAAATATATATTATTTCATCCACAATATATTCTCTTGAATAGCTAGTATCGAAATAAATACAATCAGCCATCCTTAAATAATTATTAAATGACAGTCATGAATAATATTTATTTCACTTGTTAAATTAATATTTAACTGAGATACATGGACAAACTTAGTGTGTGACCCTCTAGGCCCCTTTCTCAGTGTCATTAGGCGTAGCCTGCCTAAAGTCCATGTTTAGTGTTTAGCAACACGCCAAGGCACCCATAGAGAAAGAAGTTAATGTCGAAATGATGTGTCACCTCCTACGAACATTTACCATGTAATAAAATCCCTTTGTCATGATATCTCAAATCAAGCGGGTTGCATGCTAGTGTCATCAACCCATGTGCTCGATTATTCATTCTTTGACTTTCCAGAATTTAACTCACCCATACCTTACCAGGGACATGGATTTATTTAGGCTATATCAATTCCATCAAAGGGCCTGAGATATCAACTTCTGTAATGGAACAGAAAGGAAAAATCCTTTCTCACATTATCTATTAATGTAGTATTACACATGTCGCACCCAACGTATCCTACCTTGCTGGAAACAGTATGTTGTCATAGTTTTCGTCAATACATCTAAGTGCGCAAGTTGTAATACCCATTAATAATAATATTAAAGTCTAAGGACCAATACACATGTCCAAATATAGGAAAATCCAATGACACTATGAAATGTAGATTTCTTACTGGCGGGTCTCATTCTCATAATATCCTCCTTGATATCACCAAGGGTTCACACCATGAGAAGGTGCCTCAATGTTTTATGATTCCTCACCCCTAATGGCCTGTATTATTTGTGTCCCTCAAATAACATCATCTGGCCATAGACAATATATTAAACAACACTGTTATGGCACTTCCAGGTTCTCATCATAGCATGGATCTATTATGACCCTTTAATGGAATAGCTATCCTTAGGACATTATCACCTGCATTGTCACGCATAAGAATAATCATGATGTGATAAGATATTTATTAATGAATAAAGTACAATGTAGTTGGTTCTAAAACACCAATTCCAATAGACTCCCACTTGGACTAGAGCCAACTGCTAACAACCTTTAACCCACTAGCTCTCACATGATATTCTTGCATCTGCTGAGATAGGCCTTTAGCCATGGGGTCCTCCACGTTCTCTTCTATGGACACTCTGCTCACTGCTACTTCACCCCTATGATAGAAATCCCTCAAAAGGTGATAATTCAAGAGTATGTGCTTTGTTCATTGATGTGACCTTGGTTATTTTTCAAGAGCCACTGCTGTATTATTATCACAATACAAAGTGATAGGATCTTTACTGCTAGGCACAACATCAAGCTCCCGGACAAAGTTACGAATCCAAATGGCTTCCTTGTATGCATGAGAAGCCACTATATATTTGGACTCCATTGTAGAATCGGTGACAGCTGGTTGCTTTAAACTCTTCCAGCTCACAGCTCCTCCATTGAGACAGAAAACATATCCAGATTATGACTTTAGATCGTTCTAATCTATATAAAAACCAGCATCAGCATACCCTCTGATGACAAGCTCCTTGTCTCCTCCATACACTAGGAACATATCCTTAGTTCTTCTCAAATACTTAAGTATAGTCTTAACAGCAATCCAATGTTGTTATCCTGGATCTACTTGATATATTACTACCATGATCTGTGTATAGGCAACATCAATCCTAGTACATAACATGGAATACATGATGAATCCTATAGCCAAAGCGTATGGAATCTTACTCATTCTATCTTTCCCCTGTTGTGTTTGTGGACACATTTTCTTATAAAGATGTAGACCATGTGACACTGGAACAAATCCACTCTTGGATTGTTCCATACTAAATCTCTTTAGTATCTGGTCAATGTATATAATCTAACTTTGTCTGAGCAGTCTTTTGGATCTATCACGAATGAGCTTGATCGCTAGAATTTAGGCTGATTCACCCAAGTCCTTCATGGAGAAACACTTATTCAACCATTCCTTAACTGACTGTAAGACTGGTACATTTTTTCCAATAAGTAATATGTCGTCAACATATACTACTAGGATAATGATCACATTACCATTAAACCGCTTATAAACACATAGATGACAATCTTTCTTAATGAACCCAAATTCCTTTATGGATTCATCAAATTTAATGTTCCATGACCTGGATGCTTGCATCAATCCATAAATTCATTTCTGCAACTTTCAAACCTGTTTAGCTTCACCTGGTGTCACAAACCCTTCTGGTTGTGTCATATAGACATCTTCCCGAAGGTTCCCATTAAGGAATGCTATTTTTACATTAATTTTCCAAATCTCGTAGTCATGGTAAGATACTATAGAAAGTATGATTCTTATGGATTTAAACATAGCAACGGGTGAGAAGGATTCATCATAGCCAATTCCTTGATGTTGTATAAATCCTTTAGCCATTAGCCATGCTTTATAGGTGCTAACTTGAGCTTCCATGTCCAAATGTTTCTTGAATACCCATTTGCATCCAATAGGTTTTACATCAACTGGCTCATCGACTAGAACCCAGACTTGGTTCTGATACATAGAATCCATCTCAGAATTCATAGATTCTAACCATCTTGAAACTTCTGAGCTTTCTACTTCTTCCATGTAGGATAGAGGTTCATCATTGTCCAACAATAATGATTCACCATCCTTGGTGACTAGGAGACCAAATATCTCTGGTTCCCTAACCTCTCTTGATCTCATACGCAGTACTTTTGTTTCTGGAACCTCTTCCACGGGGACCTGTGGAACTTGTTCCTATACCAACTCATGTGTATCTTGAGCATCAACTTCATTGAATTTAATCTTGCTCCCACTATCCTTTTTGAGGATGTGCTCCCTCTTGAGAAAGATGGCTTGTCTGGCGACATTCACTTTCTTGTCTTAAGGGTTATATAGGTAATATCATTTCGTTTCCTTAGGATATCCTATAAAAATACACTTCATGCCCCGGGGATCTAGTTTGTTTCCTGATAAGGCCTAAAAAATTCCTCACATCCACATACACGTGTGCGCGACAAAATGTGTTTCTTTCCATTCCATAACTGAGATGGAATTCCATTTTCTGCCTTAGTTGGTACTTAGTTTAATGTGTATTCTACAGTTTGTAATGCATACCCCCAAAAGGATAATGGAAGATCTTAATGACTTATCGTCGACCTCACCATGTCCAATAAGGTGTGGTTTCTACTTTCACTAACACCATTCCACAGTGGTGTATAAGGAGGAGTGAGTTGAGATAGAATCCCAGACTCCCATAGAATATCGATGAACTCTTGGTTCAAATATTCTCCTCCCCGATCTGATCAAAGTTTCTTTATCTTCTTACCAAGCTGATTTTCTACTTAATTATTGAATTCCTTAAATTTATCTAAGTCCTCTAACTTATACCTCAATAAGTATAAAATTCCATATCTACTCAAATCTTCAGTAAAAGTAATGAAGTAATAATATCCACCTCTAGCTTCTACTGGAAATGTTCCTCATACATCCGTGTGTACCCATACTATAAGCTTTGAGGACCTTTCACCTTGTCCACCAAAAGGAGGCTTGGTAATTTTACCTTGTAAACAAGCATGACATCTATCTAGTGGTTTTAGCTCAGTAGAGTCTAAATAGCCATCTTGGTAGAGCTTTGTCAAGTGCTTCTCATTTACATGACTGAGATGGTGATGCCACAACTGGGTGATGTATGGGTCATGTGAGTTTGTTTCGTTATCGATTTCCAACACTTGGTTTTGGTAATTTAATACATACAAACCATTATTTAAATGTTCCATACCATAACATACGTTGTTCTTATAAAAGAGACAACACTTATTTCCAAACATGAAAATGAATCCATCCATATCCAAACAAGATACATAAATTATGTTCTTGGTAACACTAGGCACATAATAACAGTTATGAAAAACCAAAATCATCCAAGTCGGTAATGAGAGGTGGTAATGGCCAATAGCCAAAGTAGATAGCTTTGCATCATTGGCAGCTCAAAAATTCACCTCTCCTCTGGAAATATTTTTAAATCTACATGGTTCCTGTATTTGAATATAGATGTGAGCCCAATAATCTGTATCTAATACCCAATGTGTATAAATAGAAAGATTACACTCGATAACAAATGCACCTTTAGTGTCCCCAAGGTTTTGGGTGCAGTTCCTCTTCTAGTGGTCTTGCTTGCCACATGAAAAACACACCGACTACTGTTCCTTTCCATGCCTCTGGATCTTCTCCTTCTTTGAAGGATGACGCTCGGGGACTTCGGACCGTTTATAAGTCTTTGGACCCTTTTCCTTGTCCTTTCTTTTCTTATTCACCATTAGGACTGCGGGTTTGTCACTCCCCATGTCCTTATCTACCTGGAGAATCATGGTCAGAAGTTTTGATAGACTCTTCTCATTATTTCTCATGTTGTAGTTGACAATAAATCTTGCGAAGTCTATGGTCAGTGATGATAGGATGAGATCTTTACGCAAATCATTCGAGAACAAAATCCCTAAGATGTTTAGTCATTAAATGTTTCCAATGAGCTTGACTACATGAGGCCCAGATGGCACAGACTCTCCAAGAGTAGTTGTAAACAAAGCGTTGGAGATCTCATATCTCTCATGTATCACCTTTTCTTGGTAGAGATCCTTAAGCTGAGACATCATGCTATACGCGTCCATGTTTTAATGTTTCTTAAAGAGCTCATTAGACATGGACGATAGCATGGAACACTGGACATATGTGGAATCATCCATGTGTTTCATGTAGAGAGATAGTTCCTCATCAATAGCCTCCTTTCCAGGCGCAACTGGAATAGGCTCTTCCAGCACATACAATTTCCTTTCATGGTAAAGGATGACGCGTAAACACCTCTGCCACTCTTGGAAATTGGTACCAGTGAGAAGTTTTTTTTCTCGAGTATTGTTCGCATTGATTTGATTGGAGTCATATTTCTTTCCATTTCTATAAATTAAGATGAGAAAAGGTTTAATAATTTATTACAAAACTAAGACAAATAAAGAAATTAATACTTATTAGTCTCCCACTATTTTATTGAAATCCAATAGACCTCGCCATTGACTTTGGAATATTCCGTTGCCTGAATATTCTTGTGGTAAGGATCCATATTTCCCTTCACATTATCCCAACTAGGGTTGGTCAAACAACTTGAAGGGTTTTAGTTATGCATTCCAAATGCCAACTGCATTAACTCACAGCTCCATGATCTGCTGAGTGGACTCTCTAATCCTGAAATCCTTTTATTTTGGATTTCCTCAACCTTTGCCTCTTGTCCACAGTAAGTCCTATTGTGGCAGTCAACCCATGATGCGAACCAAGTCAAGTCAACCCAAAACCTTGAATTATAATTCCCCAGTAATTGAAATCACCCCAACTATGGTTGGTCAAGTACTTTGAACTATGGTTAGATTCTAAGCAAGATTATGGAAGGCTATACCAACTTAATATTTCTTTTGAGGGATTTTATCCTTATACATAAATTGTGATTTTTTATTAACTTTTTTTACATTATATTTAATATTAAGTGGGATATAATTAAGTGATTAACCATGTCTAAAATAATATTTACATATAAGCCGATTTTATTTTAGTTCCATCTCCATGCTTGTTTAATTCATTAATTGTGTGATCAGGACAACACACCAAAAATAACTAAACCATGCAACTGACAGAAATAAAATAAATGGTATGATCATGATCTTTGTTTTATTGGTTAGTTTATCTAGTAGTAGATAAACTAACCCAAGACCTAGGAGAGAAACACCTTGAACCTTTCGGGTTCGTGTTTACAACTTTCCACCTGTCCAACTTTGTATCTCCGTGGATTGGTTTCACCGTGGCTCCGGACTTGAGCCGGCTCCACTAGCTTGGGAGTTCCATCCATTACATATACATTTATCTCACACGCAGTAGAGGGGTAAAAGGGGGTTTTTATATAATAGAATCCTTGGGCGTGTTGGCCCTAAATATTAATGAAGAGAAGGATCACAGGCCAACAAATTTAATTTAAATAAATAAATTATGGAAATATATTCACATACAAAGGTCTTTTTCTAGCTCATGATCATCCATACATGCAAAGATATTTACGCATAAATAAGACTAGCATTCAATTATTTAATTGTTCTTGTTTAAGATAAATAACGCTCAAATAAATTAATTATCTTTAATTAATAAATCCTTTTATCTTAAACCCTTTTTTTGGAATTTCTTTGAGGTTCTCATCCATCATAATTTTAAACAAATAAATTTATTTAAAATTTTCTATGTACATAACTTGTACCTTGGAGGAAACCCAGTGAATTCTCCTTCATTACCCAGATCTTAAATCAAACACATATATATAAAACACCTATCACATGTTGTGCCTCAGCTTTACGTCTGCACCATGGTACAGATATCAAGGGTTTTTATAATATAATAATAAATTTTAATAAATCTTCATAATTTGGGTGAGTACACGGTATATAGTTCCAAATACATGGAATGTACTTTTCTTCACCATCCATCCGAAGTACATGCCCGGGGACATGGCGTGTTAATGTACTTCGGAAATTTTTGAAGTACACGGCGTGTTCAGTGGGACACACACTGTGTAGTTTCCGTGTTACACGGTTTCCAGCCGGGCAAGCCATGTACAGGGCACACAGTCCAACCCTAACCCGAAGGGACTACACGTTGTGTTCTATTGGACCACGTGGCGTGTAATCTGGAAACTGTGTGCCACATGTTCCGGGTCAACACAAAGTGTCATAAATGACTTAGATAAGATCAATACATGGCCTGATTTGGCATATCAGTCTGATGCATGAACCTAGACTACACAGCGTATACTTCTGAATACACACTGTGTATTACCATGTTGTACGACCATGAACATTTGGCTGCTCTGGATGAGATCCTCTATTTATTTTAATCAAAAAAAATTAAAAGAAAAAGTTCGTTTCTGTATGGTGAATGAGAAATGAGAGAGGAATAACAGATCTCTAGATTCAGATTTAAAGAACAATTAACTTGAATTGAAACAACTAAATTATTAACTGCGTAAATCACCAATGAAAAACTAAATTATTATAATCAGCGATATGACCACTCTGATACCACTTGTAGGTTCTGGGAGCAGTGGAAGTGCGTTTGTGGGAGTGTCCACTGTTAATTTTAGCATTAAACAACGTTCAAACCGAGATCTATCACAATATAAAACACTAGATATTCATAATAGAAGAAGAATGAAAAAAAAGAGGTGGTTACGGAACCATAGAGATAAGATCATAATATATTGGTTATAATTAATTTATTTAATTCACAAGAATTACCTTGATGGAATTCTTTCTTCATTGATGTCTCTGGTCACGATCCAGTGTGATCCCTTGTTGCATTGTAGAGTCCAAGTGTAGGATTCCTCTAGCAGTGATCCACACGTGCTCCACGTATCTATGGATGTCGCCGAAGGGATCTTCGGGTGCTATCACGGATGAACCTTTGCTTACGATGTCCGCCTTCAATCGCCTTGATCTGATGGAGGTGGATCTCTCTCAATCGTGAGAGATTTCTTGGAGGAAGGAGTTCTTTTGGCCTTGAGAGAACTCTCCAGAATCGTTGTGCACAATGATTGGAAAAAGTTTTGCAGTTGTAAGGATATTTATAATCAAGTTTGAGGTTATAGAGTTATGACAATAAATAAACGTGTTACACATTTTATTTATTTCATTTACTCTCATTGAAAACCCCCATGTCGAATGATTAATTCCTTGACATGCTCCCACACTGATTATAATAAATATCATTTAATAAAACAATATTACATCTTCAAAATCCTGACTGGAAAAACTACACGGCGTGGAATCATTAATACACGGCGTGTACTCATTTTCCATAAAACTACATGGCTTTTATAATTAATATACATGGCGTGTACTTTTATTTTACATTTTCCTTTATTTCCTCCACCACATTTATTATCCCTTTAGTAATGGCTATTTATTTCTTAAATAAATGTAACTGAATTACTTACAAATATTATTTTGTCCACAATATATTCTCTCGAATAACTAGTGTCGAAATAAATACAATAAGTCATCCTTAAATAATTATTAAATCACATTCGGTAATAATATTTATTTGACTTCTTAAATTAATATTTAACTGAGATACATGGACACACTTAGTGTGTGACCCTCTAGGCCCCTTTCTCAGTGGCATTAGGCAGAGCCTTCCTAAAGTACAAGGTTAGCATCTAGAAATACCCCAAGGCACCCATAGAGAAAGAATTTAATGCCTCAATGACATGTCACCTCCTATGAATGTTTACCATGTAATACAGTCCTTTTGTCATGATATCTCGAATCAAGTGGGTTGCATGCTAGTGTCATCAACCCATGTGCTCAATTATTCTTTCATTGACTTTCCGGAATTGAACCCGACCATACCTTACCATAGACATTGATTTTTTTAGGCTATATCAATTCCATCAAAGGGCTTGAGATATATACTTCCATTGTGGAACATAAGGGAAAAATCCTTTCTCGCATTATATATTAATGTAGTATCACTCGTGACAGACCCAACGTATCCTACCTCACTGTGAACAGTGTGTCGTCACTATTTTTTTCAACACATATAAGTGTGCGAGTTGTAATTCCCATTAATAAAAATCTTATGTCTAAGGACCAATACACACGTCCGCAGATAGAAACATCCAATGACACTATAAAATGTGGATTTCCTACTGGTGGGTCTCATTCTCATAATATCCTCCTGGATATTACCAAGGCTTCACACCATGAGAAGGTGCCTAAAATTTTTATGAGTCCTCACCCCTGATGGCATGTATTATTTGTGTCCCTCAAATAAAATCATCCTGCCATAGAACATATATTCAAGAACAGTGTTATGGAACTTCCGGGTTCTCATCATAGCAGGAATTCGCTATAACACTTTAATGAAACAGCTGTCCTTAGGACATTATCCCATGCATTGTCACACAGAAGAAAAATGAAGATGTGATAAGGTATTTATTAAGGAATAAAGTACAAAGTAGTTGGTTCTAGGCCACCAACTCAAACAATACCACCTCAGGGTTGAAAACTCAAAGCTTCTACTAATAAGAAATCCAAAAATGATTTGTGTACCTCCATAACCATCCACCAACAGACTATAATAGATGAATCCTAAACTACCCCTAATAGAAAATACCTACCCCCACTGACAAAACATTCCTCACCCAACTAACATTTATGTTCCTAACAAAATGTTTTAATGGTCTATGGAATTTAGAATTTACTATGGTAAGATGATCTATAAGGCTAGTAATTTCTTCAGATATCATGTTAGTCATCCTCTAAAATATATAAATAATGTACTTTTTATTTGTCATTGTCATTGATCTAATGTTTCTCTATAATAGGCTTGTTCTTGAACTTTTTCTTTCAATATTTTAATTTCTCTTTGTGATTCTCGATCAACGTCACTATTCGAAACCCCATCTGGTGTAGTAGTAATAGTTGACACCACCCTACCAAATAGTGTTGATGGAGTTGGCCCATAACCCATCCCTAATACACATCTGATATTCACCTTCCCTAAAAAAATTCCAACTGTATCATTCTAGGAAACCAATGATGATTGTGAAGGGTTCGCATCCCAAACTTCTTTAATTTAATCCTATTAATAAAAAAATTTAATAATGATTTTTTAAAATATCTAAACTTCATAATATTATCTAATTAATAAAATTTTCACTAAAATTTATTGTTATTTCATTTCTATAATCACATAATAATGAAAATTATATTATAAAAATAGACAAGTCTTAAACCCAATTAATTGGTGTCGGCTATGTGTGTCAAATGATTTAAAATTGGAATTGTTTAATCCATGTAACAAGCCCCATTTAAATGGGTTTAAGTCTTGTTAGTTGTTATAATATATTTTTCTTTATTATGTTTATATAGTAATTAAATAATATAAAATGGTAATGAAATGTTCTTACTCTAAAATCTTTGGTTGGGTCATTTAAAAAACTATCATCGGGTTTCCTATGCGCTTCAACAAAACATCTATATTTGGCCTAAAAATTGACCTTATTAATTAGCCTTTATAAAAAAAATATAAACATTACTACTACAAAACCGGCCTTTAATGCTGCAAAAAATGTCAATTAACAGTTCTAGAAAAGTGTTGACCAATAGAGCAAGATTAAAATCCCTATTCTTTTATCAATGCTAAAAAACAGATAAAGGACACATTTATTATCACTTCTAAAATAATTGATAAATTATCCCTTTATTAGTGTTTCTTTAGAACCAATAAAGTGTAATACTGTAGTATTCTGCAACATAACACAACAAAACCAGTGTAGTGTGCTTTAACAGCCCACCATAATAACAAAAACACCGGGAGTTTAGAAAAATCAAGTCCAAATACAGAAATTCAATGAAATAAAATTTACAAAACAAATATTATAAAAATCACTAGATTTTAGACATTTAAAAAATTGATTTATGCAATTAAAAAAGTAAAAATTATTACATACAACCAAAAACAGCGGTCTTCCTTTATCTTTTTATTTTGACCCCTTATAAAGAAAAAACACACCTGTATGAGAAAAAAATTATTATGTTATTAATAATATAATGAAATAAATTAACAGAAACTATTAATTTCAAAATAAACTTTGAGTCATACTAGGAACATTGTGTATCATATTTTGTTGTGGTTGATTCTTGAATGTAGCACCATTTTTTTCATCTTCAAGCATTATCTTTATGAAATCTAATTAGATAATAAAAATATAAAAATGATAGGGAAGTTAAATAAGTAAAATAATATAAAAGGATGAGAACAATATAGGCTTTTTTTAATAGTTTTGTTGATGTGGTGTGAATTTTAAACTAAAATGACACTTGTATTTTGAAAATACACACTTGGAGTCATACCGGACACACCGTGTATCCGATTGAGGTGTGGTTGATTACTACATGTCTCAAATGACTTATTAATTGTTATCCTAAACTATAAAATCAATAAAAATGTTTTTTCTTGGTTTTGAGTATATCATTAGTTTTTTTACTTAAAAATTATTTTAAACTAGAAACACACACTTTGACTCATAACGATCTAATCATTTATTTTGTTAATGTGAGACTGATTCCTACACATAAAAAATGGCTTATTAATTGATATCCTAAATTATCAATAAAATACAAGCACTTTTTCTCTATTTTTAGTGAGTGACATTTTTTATACTAAAATAACAATTATAAACTAATAATGGACACATTGATTCATTCCGGGAATATCTTGTATGTGATTGAGGACAGGATGATTCCTACTTTTCAAAACTGGCTTATGGATTGTTTCCCTAAAATATCCAAACAATCCAAATGTGTTTTATCAGTTTTGAGTAGGTCAGCTATCATTTTACTAAAATTGATTTCAATTTTAAATAAAATGACACACTTTGAGACATACCAATAAAACCATGAATTTTATCATGATTTGTATGATTCTTACACATCAAAAATGACTTATGGGTCATTTACCTAAAATATCAAAATAATACGAATGTGTTTTATCAGTTTTGAGTAGGTTAGTTTTTCATTTTTACTAAAATGGATCTCAATTTTAAATAAAAAGACACACTTGGAGTCATACCGGTCACAACATGCATCGGATTGATGTGACGATGATTTCTATATGTCAAATATTACTTACAGATCTTTTACTGAACATATAAAAACAATCTAAATATGTTCTATTAGTTTTTAGGATGTCATATATCCATTTTATAAATATTGATATTAAATTTAAATAAAAAGATGAACTTGGAGTCATACCAGTCACATTGTGGGTCAGATTTAGTGGATTCCAATTCATACACATACCATATGGATTATTTATTAATTTTCGAAAGTATCAAAACAATCCAAATTTTTTTATTAGATTTGAGTACATCACTTATCTTTTTTACCAAAAAGTCCTTTTGAACTGGAAACAGGTACTTTGACTCATACTGATCACATAATGTATCAATTTGATGTGAGACCAATTCCTAAACATCACAGGTAAATTATGAATCTATTTCTAAAATTATAAATAATATCCATGTGTGTTTTAATATTTTTCATTGATCAACATTTTTAAACTAAACTATTGATTTTAAACTGATAACGGACAGATTGAGTCATACTAGGAACATAATTTATCATATTGAGGTGAGGTTGATTCCTACATGTCATAAATGACTTATGGATCATTTCCCTAAAGTATAAAAACAATCCTAATTTTTTTATTAGTTTTGAGTAGTTAATGTTTCCTTTTTACTAAAATTGATGTCAATTTAAAATAAAAAGATGCAATTTGAGTCATACTAATCACACCACACGTCAGATTGTGGTGTCAATGATTCCTACACATTTCAAATTAATTATGGATAATTTTCCTATAGTATCAAAAAATTAATATGTTTCCCTGGTTTTGATTATGTCATTTTTTTACTAAAATACCATTTTAAACTAGAAACATGCATGTTGACTCAAATTGATCATATCATGTATCAGTTTGATGTGATACTGATTCCAACACATCAAAAATGACTTATTAATCAATGTCATAAATTATCAATACAATTCAATCGTGTTTGTTCTAATTTATTTGAGTGACATTTTTTGAACTAAATTGTCGATTTTAAATTGATAATAAACACACTTAGTCATATCAGTCACACTGTACATCAAATTTAGGTGCATATTAAACCTATACATCCCAAAATAAATAAGTATTATTTCTATAAAGTATCAAAACCATCAGTTTAATTTCTATCTATCTTGAGTATCAGTTGTCTTTTTTACTAAAATTAATGTCAATTTTAAATAAAAACAAACACATGGAGTCATACCAGTCACACTATGTGTCATATTGAGACGTGGAAACTTCTTACACATCCGAAACTAAAAAAAAAATCCTAACTGCCAATTTTAATGCATTTCCATTGTATTTCGATATCAAACTATCATTATTACATATATATTGAATCGATGTTCGTAACTGAAAAAACTTTCTCATTGTTGAAATCTAGAAGATAAGAGGAATATCATGTCCCCTTTATATATTGAGAAGTATCCAAAATAAAAACATTAGTTTTCTCTACTCTTCTGTATTTCAACATCAAAAAAGGGCTTTTTAGCTATCAACATCGAATCAAAATGTAGCATTGGCAGTTCGACCAAGAAATGAAATGAAAATGTAAAATATGTTAACCTTGGTAGAAATAAACATTTTTTTCTTTTTTATGGATTATCTTAGATAGTTGAAATCCAAATATGACTTCCCAAATGATATGTGAAAAAAACTAAATAAGTATTAGATAAAAATGATAAGGAAATTCACTTACAAATATTATAAAAATGATGATAAAATTAATTAAATAAGTAGTAGGAATTAGATTTTTCTTGATGGTTGTATGCATTATTGACATATTTCCATGTTGTCATTTACTCAGTTACAGGCTTGAATTCCAACCCCTAACGAGCATGAGCATATCCGAAAAAATCATCCCAACTCGAAAAAAATAATCCACCTATACAAGAAAATAATTACTATATGAGTAATACTAAAAATAAATATATAAAAACAAAAATGAAATAGTACATTAATTCTTTGAATAGTGATTTTACTGTACAAACGTTGTTGGTCGTAGTGATATACCAATAGTAAAGCAAGAATGATGATAAAAAAGAAAATATATATCACCAAATAATCAATCAATGGGTGAGGGGGATGTGAGAAAAAAAATATTGGATTGAAAATTTGAATCATACAAGAGAAATTATAGATATCCTATCGGTTTCATAAAATATTAATTTTTGTACAATAAATAAATAAATACACATAAAATGTTTATTATCAAAGGTGAAAGTTATATATAATTCTAAAAAGGGAAACTCAACATTTAATTTTTTAAAATGATTTCAGTATACTTTGAATAAAATGTGTAATTTGATTTAAGAAAAAAATTAATCTACTATGGTAGGTGTTATCCTATGAATTCATCCAAAGGTTAAAGTTATAGACAATTTTCATCCCTACCAGCTTATCTTTCAAATAGTTTTCATTACATTTTTGTTTTTAAGGCATCCTACATCTCTTGTGGACATACACCTATCTTAATTAAAAAACATAAATAAGTATTCATTCATATGATGACTACTATTTAGAGTTATACAAGGAACATAAAATAGATGAGGGATGAGTCCCAAAAAAACTTGGAGTAATAACAATTCCGTAGATGAAACTTATGAGGATGAAAGTTATACTCTATTATGTTCTCTAAAATAGGTAATTCCTCCCATTTATGAGAATTACATGGATGGTAATAATATATTCCTAAGGGTGGAACCAAAAGGAAATGTTAAATAATGATCTATTTTTAGATGGAATAAAATCAAACATACATAGTGCTTATTAGATTTGTGATGAATGAAATGAAATGACTTTTAAGAAGTATTAATGAGTGGGTTATCATTTAAAATATGGCTATATTTTTACAAAGGTATAGAAAACTAGATGAACCATTTTTTGATTTGGGGTCGGAAATTTTTAATGTAATTATGTTTGAAAGAGGAATTTGATTTTTGGTCATAAAAATGGAAATTATTAGATAATGAGACAATTAAATACTAGCTTAAAAAGGGTGGGTTCATATGTTTTCATGATGAAAAGATAAAATTGATAGATATTTTTTACTAACTAGAATGGGGAGATTATTAATAATTAAAATAATAATGATAAGTCAGAGGAAATTAATGTTGAATTGATTAGAATAGGGGACCACACGAGGTTAAGGTAAACTCAATATAATATATTTATGCGGATGAAAATGAAGCGGGACTATAAACTACAATAAATATAAGTATTCCTGAAATCAATGAATAAAATTTAATTGGTGGACGGATAGTTTTGGTGAAAAATCTAATGAGTTGGACAAAATAATTGAGTATTGGATAGAGCATTATGAAATTATTTTGTGGATCATATGAGGTATGATATTGAGATTTTTTGTGATTGGTGAAACATTTTCCTCGTTTTATAGATGAATAAAAGAAATCATAGCACATTAATTTCTCAATAAAAATATGAAAAAGATGTTCATAAGTGATTTTGAATGGAATATTCCAAACCAATGACAACATCAACCATTGTTTGGATTAATTTTTTAAAAGTTGACAATTGTAAAGAGGTATATGTCATGGAATATAGGTATTCGGAGACTATTATACCTCACAACAACGTGACCCAACATTGGATTCAATATATTTGATGTAACAGAGTACCAATGTTGTCCCAAAGAGAGACGCGTGCAATCGGGGATGATGATAATTCAATGTATCTAAAAATGAATTTCGGTTGTTTTATTATAGAATAATTCAATTGGAGTTGTTGGGATACAATGATGTGTGATGAGAAGGATCAGTGGATAACTGTGGGAAAGTATAGATATAAAAAAACATAGATTTCATTTGATCCTTGGTTTCATTTGACCCTTGAATCGCTTTAGCCTTAGATTAGAGCCTTATAATAGTTTGAGCCTTGATTCTAGCCTATATTCAAGCTTGGATTCGACAACAAGGAGTGTCGGCAGCAGGAGTCTTTTGTAAAGAGCTTTAGATATCAAGATATGGTATGTGATGGTCAGGATTCGTAAAATAGATCGAGAGAATTTTTATCAACACTTCAAAAAAAAGCATTGACAAAGATACCATTTATCAGTGCTATGTTTGTAAGCATTAATAAAAGGAATACTTATCAGTGCTAAAAATAGAAGTGATAAATAATTATAATACTTTTTTTAAAAAAATAATACTTTTTAAAAAAGTATAATTATTATAAATAATTATAATATTTGTAAAAAAAATTTTTATAAAACAATAATTTCATAATTATTTGAATATATAATTATTTATATATAATTATATAAATATGTTTTAAAAAAATAATATTAATATCATTATATATTTTTATAATTATATTTATATATATTTATTTAAAATATATATATATATAGTAAATATATTCACTATTTAAATAAATATATATCATTATTTTCTTATAATTATATAAATAATTATTAATCAAATATTATTTATTTATTTATAATTATAAATGTATAAAAATAATATATATACATTTATAAATATATTGATTTAAAAATATTTTAAATATATATATTTTCTAAACATTATTAATCATTATTTAATCTTGAGTGCATGCATGTTAGAAATGAGTAAAATTGAATAAATAAAAATTAGTACAGTTTAATTAAAAATATTGAAAAATTAGATAAGATTGATTAATTAAATATCAATCATTAAAAAAGGGATATATGTTGAAATAAAGATGAATAACTAATATTGAAAATATTAAAACATAGTAAATATGTATATATATATATATAATAATTAAGAGAAACTGCTTAAATTCCTAGAAAATATTTATTTGTGTGTGTTATTTATAAAAATGCATTATAATTATGTATTTGTGAAATCAATATAACACGCATTTGATCTATGTTAAATAGCAAAATCAAATGACATTCAATTATGTACATTACTCGATGCAATTAGCCAGTATTTTTAATTAATATTAATTTTTAATTTATAAAATTATTCACTAAATATATTACTATTTAATGTAATTTATAAATATTATTTATTATATAAATCATATTTATAGACCATTATATATATCAATATATTTACTATATACTATTTATTAATATTATCAATAATTATTTAATTAATAAAATGTTTGGTATTTTTCCCAATTTACTTAATTTTAATGTTTATTTTTTTAATTTTCATTTTACATATATCTATATATTTAATATATAATATTTATTAGTATTTATAAATTATAAATAATATAATTAATTTATTCAT
Source organism: Viscum album (assembly GCA_963277665.1). Lineage (NCBI taxonomy): Eukaryota > Viridiplantae > Streptophyta > Magnoliopsida > Santalales > Viscaceae > Viscum > Viscum album. The sequence goes on along the minus strand of OY728146.1, from coordinate 1,670,700,169 downwards.
TTTTATAATTAATTATTTAATTACTAAATTTTTTAATATTTTTTAAATAAAATCACTTTTATTTTTTATTTGTGTAACTATTTAATTTTATTTGGACTTTTATCATCACTAAAAAAGTGTCAATAAAGGATTCCTTTATGGGATATAAAAATAAAAAATTGATAAAGGGAACCCTTTATTAGTACTAAAAAAGCGTTGATAAATGGTGTCTCTTATCAGTGCTAGAAAAAAGTGCTTATAAAAGGCACCCTTTATTAGCGCATGTTTTAACACTAATAAATGGATCCTTTATTAGTGCTTTTTTCTAGCACTGATAAAGGCCAACACAATTAAAGTCGTGTTTTGTAGTAGTGAAAGTTATAAAAAAAACCTTGATTTATAATAAAATGATATAAATAAGGATGAATAAAATACAAACCAAAATTGTTATTTTTCTCAAAAAACTATGATACCCATCGATGTGAGGAATGAATTGATTTTAAAAATTCAAATTATTATTTTCAGATAATTCCTAATAAAATAGAAACTTTAATAAAAGTTATAATTTTAGTGTGTTTATGTTATTAAGATACTGTAAAATATTCAATTACCTCATGAGATTCATCTTTGTTGATATCGACAAGGAGATTCCATTACTCATGATAAATTCCTTCAAAAAAATTCTTATATATATTTCATGAGATCAGAGAAGTTTCATTAAACTCATTTCATAATCCCCATTTAAAATCTTTCCATTTTGTGCAAAAAACTTTTAAATTCCTTGGGCATGAAACGGAGTCAGGGACATCAAAATGAAAAAACATCTAGAAATAAAAAAAACATAACACTTTATAAGTATATTATAAAATTTTACTCATGTATTTTAAATTAGTTTTCAATGAATATTAAATTAATATTACCTTTACTTAAGTATCAAAGTCCTCATTTTTCCATGATGTAGGAATATTCTTCCAATCTGTATAATTAATGGGAAATCTCATCATCTCTCAAGAAAGTTTCCCAATAATATGCCCATAGATTTTGGAAGCATCACTTTTAACCACCTTAATCTCATCAAATCAAATGATAATATTTAAGTCCTTCAGGTCCCATATATATATTGTGTTCATATTTGTATCCCTTTTATGGTTGTCTTTATCTATTTAACAAATTCTTTGAAAAATTAAAAAAATATAATTTTTTTTAATGGAATAAATACCAGTAACGGTAACTCACCAATATCCCCTATATGGTGGGGTGACCAAATTCTCCATTGTTGGAGGTGAATAAAGTGGTGGGATACCAACATCATATGGAGAAACAGTTGGTTTTCAAGTATTCTCGGGTATAATGGAATCACTAAGATCCACAGAAGATGATGGTAGTGGTGGTGTGCTCTGAGATGTTGATCATATGGGATCTGAATTTTTTTTGTTCTCATAATTCCTAAATTTCAAATGTTTAAGTTATGTTAAATGTATAAAAAAATGAAAAACTAAAATATTATAAAAATGAACTATAATAAAGTGTATATGTAAGAAACACCTATCAATAAGAAATTGTAAAATATTTTCATTGCCAATTTATATATTCCATCATCTTAATATTCATTATCTTTATTATTATCAACCTTCATTATGACGAGTCCTTCATTTTCACCCTCTCTTATAAGTTATACTATTTCAATGATGTCAAGAAAAAATTGTTCAATTTTTTTTGGTTGATGAGGATCAATGTCCCAACGAACCAATTGATCTGAAAAACTTATATCATATAAGTTTCTATGCTTTAAGTGTACAAAAACGCTCAAACCATCATGTATTTCATCATCCACATAATAAAAAATCTTCGCTTAGGAATCTAAGATAAATGGAGTATTCTCTACATGCTCATCAGTATCCATCTAGCAAGATAAGTTGAAAGAAATAAAATGTAACAAATATTTAATTATAACCCTATCAATGTTGACCCACTTTCAATTGAATAAGACAACTGAATATTTGACAGTATAGTTTCATTCAATTATATCATTTAGCTTCCTATATTATCCAACATATGAAATGTAAATATTCCTCTATTTTGATTTTTTAAGTATTCTTCATTATAAATTTTTCAAACCCTGAAGCCAGGAATATTTTAGGCATCAAATATCTTAGCCTGCCTAGAGGTCCTCAAGCCAAAAACATTAAATAATTTGATATTTTAACTCGATTTTCAAAATTCATTAGCCAGGAAAAAACATATAAGGTATTAATTCTATCATAGACAAAATAACTACACATCAATAATATGAATATGAGTATATACTTATACGATTGGTGAACCATTTTACAAACTCCTTGTTAACATATTTCGTTAACTCCATCTCATTTCAAGATAGAACCCTTAGTCACATCTCTAATTATAGTTTTAATTATTCAATAAATGGATCTGTAATAACACTATTGAGTATCACATATCAATGTGATTATAGAAACTCTAATTCAGTCAGTGTAGAATTTGACCCATTTCCAATTAGTCTCCTAATAGTTGGTAATACCGATGAATGGTTTTCAGAATGAGAATTAGTAGATATGTCATCAGTATGACAATCATGATTGAATCTAGTCTCAATCCCATCCAAATACCTAGAATATAAGGTCAAATACTATTCAGATATGTAACTTTTAGAAATAGAACCTTTTGGTTGATCTTTATTCCCCATATATGATTTCAAATGAGCTAAGTACTTAATGAAAAAAATAAAAACATATAAAAAATACACAATTATTCTATAAAATTGAATTCACCAATGAAACTAAATATAATATAGTGTACCACTTAATTGGATATATCCATCGATAGTATACCGTCCCACCGAGTGTAGCTTCTTCAACCAAATTAACTCTCAAAAGGATCATCAATGTGGATAATAAAAGGGAACATAACATCTATAAATTAATAATTATTGAAAAAATTCCGTTATAAATTGTATCAAGCTCATTTGGATATAGAGTTTTTCAACAAGTCTATTTGAAAAACATAAAGGACTCAACTAGAGCTACAGTGACTTTTTTATGTAATGTACTAAGAAATTCCAAGATTAATAACTACTCTATAAAAATTTGTGAGTCATGAATTTTCATTCCATGAATTATTAAATGTTTTAAGTCAACGCACCTAGATATAATACTTGAATATCCATATGTCACTTTTATATTCTATAAATTTTGAAGTTATATTTCTTTCTCATGATTTTTCATTGTAAAAATATCCAAAGGATACTTTACTCTGTCATTTTCACAAAAAACATGATTTATATTCATTGACTCCAAATACTTATGAGCATTGAGATGATCCTTTAAATTACCCTACTCATTTTTTGAAAATAAAAATTATATTTTTACAAATTTTCTTCATAATATGCATTACTTAAAGATTATGATGTATAAAATTTACCTCCCAATAAGTAATTTTGAAAAATATACTATTTTTATACCATTGTTATGTTACAACTACTTCAGATATTTTACCTCGTACCCTTTCCCCCTTCTTTAAACTAATAAAATTTTAAATTTTCTTTAGTGAAATTCATTAATTATCCCAAGATTTATGAACAAGATAATACCTTAAGTAACTTTATCATTTTAATATCTCCATTAAATCGTGTCTTATTAATACTATATTTATGAGAAGCATAAATAAATCGACGCTGACACGTAAGACACCATTTTCTTCAATGAGGTAATCATTAAGTGTAAAAATCAAAATTACAGACTGGAAAAGCCAAACCTGTATGAGTGTTCCAACCATATAAATTTCTTAGTCTAGGAAATGTGACTAATTTTATGTATTAAATTTTCATGCATTTTTAATAGTATTCTCATTAAAGCATCATATGTTTCCACACCATCATCCCATATTCCATGTAAATATTTGATTAGAGGTTGAAGGTATACATCAATGTCATTTCCAATCATTTTCATTCTAGGAATAATCATCAAAATGATGAAAAATTATACTTCATAAAAATCTATTGAGGTAAATTATATTGGATCAAAAAAACTAGCCAAATGCTATAATTTTTACTTAAAGTACCAAAAGGGTTATAACCATCAAAAGACAATCCCAAATACGCATTTCTATGATCCAAAGAAAAATATAGATGTAGAGAATCAAACATATTCCATGATATTAAATATTTTGGATGTCTCATAAATCCATTGTTACTATCCTAAGCATGCCCTTCATGTTGTATGCAGTCTTAAAAGACATTAATAATCTTTTAATGTGTGGTTTTAGAGGAAAGTAATGTAATACCTTTGCATGAGTTTTCTTCTTCTGTTTCTTCCTAGGGTTGCATTGAATTATACTCTCATTGTTTTTCATTGACTTCCATATACTTGTATGAAATCTTATGCATTATTCTTTATGAGACTCTTCTCCTTGGTAAAGTATAAAATAATTATGGTGTGTGTGTATCTTTTTATAATCAGGTCCAAGTTTTTTTATGATTTTCATCATCTCATAGAATGATGTAGGGATCATAGTTTCACTAAATGCATCATGAATCAATGCTAAAATCCTGGAAACTTTTTTGTCAGTAATTACATAGAGACACTTTATATGATATAACTTAAGTAGAAAAGACAACTTTGAATACTTGGTACACTATTCATACAATTCTTTTTGTCCTTCTTAAACTAATTCATAAAACTCATTTTTTGTCACTAATGTTCTAAGAAAGATTAACCTACTCAGGATCAACTAAAGGTTCTGCTAATTATTTATAATCTTGGGAATTTTATTATAAAAAAATAAAATGAATCATTTAAAAAAATTGAACTGAATTCTCCTTTATTGGGTCACTTTGTGTTTCGTTGAAAGTATTTTCATTTTTTTTACTTTCCATAACATTTGATTCACCATGAAAAATCCAACATACATATCAAGAAGGAAACTATTTCAATATAAAATTCTAATATACTTTATTTCTATTCAACCATTGCTCAAATTTACAATCAAGTCATGGACATTTTATTCTACCATTAACTGGTCAGTTTACAATTATAAAATCTAAAAAATCTTCCAAACACTTGGAATACCGAGGTGTGTTTCAAGGTAAATTAATCCAAATTTTATCTATAGGTATTTTATTTTCACTTTCATATGTGTATATTCACATATAAAGATACAAATGATTAATCAAATAGGTACAATAAAAATTAAACATCACCCAACTTCATCAAATAACCAGAGTAAGGTCTTAATTTGACATAACGTCAAATAAATGTTTTAAAATGATTGGAGTTCTAACCAAAGTTTCTCTAAAGACTAAATTTAAGTTTGAGATGATCCCTAATGATATTATTTCTACAATAATAAATAGAGATCCTATCTATGACATTTAAAAAAACCATCCAATATTTCAAGAAAATTATTAAACACCATATAATTTTTTTTTGATATTATCAAACACTTCTTGATATTAATAAAAAAATCAACGTTTATAACACCCCTAAAATAATTATTGTCATCTAAAAGAACTTATTAACATTGATATTAATCGAATATATTCTTGATAACACCTCATAACAATAAAATTAATAAACAAACCATAACAATTCTTAATATTAACAAACACTCACAACATTGATATTAATCAAAACAAATCAGGATATTCGGTAAAAAACAATCAAAACAATGAAACTCAATATATGTAACACCCCATAAATCATTTATAGTAACAAAAAAATAATTATTTCATAAAAATTTATATTTTTTCAATTACCTTATGTGCACAATTATTTTAAAACTGAATTACTTAATTTGTAATAAAAAACGTAATTTATCACATTAAAACCGAAGAAAACTCTCTATATTCAATCACCATTTAATCTTTAATAATAAACATAGTTTAATCATTAAGAATAAAATAATTAAACAAATGCAATCAATCACGGTTATGGTATCAAAAAATATATATTGAACCACATATTGGAGAGGGGCAGTGAGGGGTGGTGATGGAAAATGATCATTGATCACTACACCAAAATTTGCATTTAGTGATGATTTTTTCGTTTAGCAGTAGTTCAAACTGCCATTAAATCATTCTGCGATGGTTTTAGAAAACCGCTGTTAAATTGTGTGTCGACAATCAATTAGCAGTGGTTTTTTAAAAGCATCGCAGAACGATTTAACAGAAGGTTTCTTCTCTTTAGGGACGGTTTAAACCGTCGCTAAATCTTTTTTTATTTTTTTATTTATTTCTTAATTTTTTAAATTTTTTTAAATTTTTTTTTTATTTTTTTATTTTCATAACTAATTAATTTTATTTATTTATTTATTTATTATTTACTATTTATTTATTTATTTAGTATTTATTTATTATTTATTTATTATTTATTATTCATTATTTATTATTGTTTATTTATTTATTTATTTATTATTTATAATTTATTATTTTTTTATCTATTATTTATTTATTTATTTATTATCTATTTATCTATTTATTTATTATTTATTATTTATTAAATATTATATATTATTTTTAATTTATTATTTATTATTTATTATTTATTATTTATTATTTATTATTTATTATTTTTAATTTATTATTTATTATTTATTATTTATTATTTATTACTTATTACTTATTATTTATTATTTATTATTTATTATTTATTATTTATTAGTTGCTATTTATTATTTATTATTTATTAATTTATTTTCATAATTACTATATTTATTTATGTATTTAATTATTTACATATTTACATATTTATTTACTTATTTATTTATTAATTATTTATTACTTGTTTATTTATTAATTAATTATTATTTATTACTTTAATATTTTCCTAATTAATTAATTAGTTAATTTTTGTAATTACATTATTTATTTACTTATTTACTTGATTATTTATTTATTTATTTTCGTAATGACTATTTTTATTTACTTATTTACATACTTATTTATTTAATATTTTCATAATTTATTTATTTATTTATTTTCATAATGACTTTATGTATTTACTTATTTATTTACATGATTTATTTATTATTTATTATTTATTATTTATTATTTATTATTTAGTATTTAGTATTTAGTATTTAGTATTTAGTATTTATTGTTACCATGCTCATGTCATTTCCATGCCCAAGCCCATGTCCATACACACACCCATGTCATATATAGAAATTTTGCAACGTGTGAGATTTGAACCCCTTACCTCTTGCTTATTCTCCAAAGACTTTACCAATCTAATAGGCTCTTCATGTGGTCAATATATCAAATTTAATATACTTATATATATATATATATTTAATTATTTATTTATTTATTTATTTATTTATTTATATTTATATATATATTAATTGGAAAACAAATAATACATAAAAAATAGATACACACTAAATAATTATTAATCAATGATGATTAATCAATAATCAATTATTAATTATTAATTATTAATTATTAAAATTTAATAATTAATAATTACTATTTACTAATTAATAAATTAAATATAAATGAATAATAAATAAATAAATATGTAATATGGAAGTAAATGGTAAATAAAAAATAGTAAACAAAAATAGTAAATAGTTAATATTAAATATTAAATAATAAATAGTAAATAGTTACTTGTAAATAATAAATACTAAATACTAAATATTAAATAATATATAATATATAATAAATAATAAACAATATATAATATATAATAGATAATAGATAATATATAATATATAATATATAATAAATAATACATAATATATAATATATTGTAATAACTTATATCTAACTAATAACTAATAATTAATAATTAATAATTAATAATAATTAATAACTAATATTAATAAATTTTTAAATAATTAATCAATAATGAATATTCAATAAATAAATATTCAATAAATATATAAATAATAAATTGAAAACAAATTAATAATAAATTAATAATTAGTAAGTTAAAAATAAATTAATAAATAATAATAATCAATAAGGAATAAATAATAAAGAACAAATAAACAAATAAATACATAAATAAATAAATAAATAATTAATTAATTATTAATAATAACTAATAATTAATAATGGATAATTTATAATTATTAATTATTAACTAATAATTAATATTTAATACTCAATATTTAATATTTAATATTTAATATTTAATATTCGACAATTAAAATTTAATAAATAATTAATAAATAATAAATAATGAATAAAAAACAAATAAATAATAAATAAATAAATAAATGACAAAATGAATGATAAACTAATAATAAATATTTACTTAGTAATTCATTAATAAGTTAAAGATAAATTAATAATTAATTTGTACATAATAACTAAATAATAAATAAATAAATATTAAATATTTACTAAATAAAGAAATAACTTTATCGATAAATATTTTCAGGAACCAGCCCGAGTCGGCCCTGAACCGGTCACCCAGGCTAGCCCTAGACAAGTCCCGAGATGCATTCTCGATCCTCTCAAGATGACGACATGCACTGAGGTCATCAATAGAGTACATAAGGGAATGATTTCTCCAAAATATAAACAATCAAACAAACAACGGAAAGAAATGAACCGCCCAAAATACATTTACATATTGAAGTGCATTGTGTTGCATTTGTTGTCAATGAGGCATGAAGTTGTCTTGGAATGAATGGATGTCAAGGAGTCAAGATGTGAATGTCAAAGGATGTGATGGTGATGGTGATGAAGGAGAATGGCCATGGTACACAGATGCATGTCACTTAGGAGATTCACTAAGTGACATTGGAGATGATGGTTGAAACATTCTCTAAGAAAATCAGACGATTGTTGAGCTGCTCTTTAAGTTCATAGAACTTGTATCCTGATGATACAAAGTCACAACAATATTTGAAGACCATGCATTGTAGTGACAATGCATGAGGAGTTGAAGAAGATCCATCCACAAGTTCTAAGTGGATGAAGTGGTTTATTAAAATCAATGTACTAACTCTTAGTGCATGTGAATTTGAAGTTGATCCAATTGATCTCTGATTAGATCAATGAAGCACATTGAAGAATTTAAGTGATTTAGGAGCTCGGTTGATGAAGATCCTTGAGAATTCTCTCCTAAGTTGAAAATGAGATGGTGAAGGAGAATTACAAATTGAGGAGTTGTTTTTAATCAAGAAGATTAATGTTTGAATTCTCAAGAAGAAGATGAAGGAAAAGAATGCCTTGAAGGGCAAGTGGCACTTGGCATATTTTACATGGAGGACTTTGTTTTTACAAAGTCTTATTCAAGACTTAGCCAAAAAAACTGGCCTGCCCGTGAGCACCTTGTGGGTTCAACCCCAAGGCTCATGTGGGCCTAAGGCGCCACGCCCAAGGGGGAACCCATGGGGCGAGCTCAGGGCGGCAGGGGCGCACCCGCAGACACCACAGAGGCGCTGGGGCACGCCCGGAGGAGCGCAGGGGGCCGTGTATAAGCCCCCGAGGGCACGCGGTGGTGAAACCCGCGCGCCGGAGGAGCATAGTGGGCGCTAGGAGCGCGCCCGCAGGGAGCAAGAGTGGGCGCAGAGCGCGCCCGCAGGGAGAACACGGTGCGGGGCGGCACCGTGGAGGGAGAGAGTTCAATTGCCGGGTTGAGGCGGCGCTTGGGTAATAAGCTGCGGAAAAACCGCGCGAGGATTCGATGTGGGACGCGCAAAAAATCCCGGGAGCAAATCTCCGCCGTCCGTCTCATCGCGCGCTTGATCTGCGCCGCACATCTGATCCGCGGCGTCGCGATCTAATCCAGGCCGCTCGATGTATTTTGATCGCCCGATCCAACGGCTCCCGGCTCATCTCCTTCGTCGAGCTCGAGCCGAAGCCACCCGCGAGCAGCCGACGAACCAGAGGCATCCCGACGACCGATTTCGAGCTTCCGGCCACCTTTGAAGGATTTGAAGGCTCCATTGAGCTCGTCTCTCCACACCGAACCGAGCCATGCTATAAAATGGACCTGCATGCACGAAATGGAGAATCTGATGTTCGGCCGAGGCAAACCGAAGGTGCCGAGGCTTCGGTGAGTTCGTGCCTTTGCATGAATTAGGCTTCAACAGAGGCCGTGCATGCGTTATAAATCGCATGCACGTGAGGAAAAATAAAATAGAGAACCCGCGTGAAACAGAGGAGAAAAATAAAGATTTGGAAAGTTTTTAAAGATCCAAAGATCTCGGGATTTCAAGATTTAACACGCGGATGATCAAAGGCACTCTTCTGCCTATATAAGGAGAGCCCGAGGCTCTCATTAAGCTGCTGATGCGCTGAAGTTTTGAAGATCCGTGAGAAGCCTTTGTGCCTCGCGAAGTAGAAGCCCCGCGCAAGTTATTTGCGCGGCTGTTGTTCTCGGTGCCACCCGAGGCCCGAAAGAGTTCCCTGCGCGCCTATCTTGCGCGACAGGAAGATCCTGAGCCGCTTGAATTTGCGCGCTCAAGGATTGGCACCCTCACTGCCCGCATACTTGTGCGGCAGGAGGAAGTGCCCGCGGGTGCAGCACTTGCGCGCCCCGCGGCAGGAGGGTCTTGCGCGCCCCTGTGCCTTGCACCTTGCGCGCCTGGTTGCACCAAGTGCACCTACTTGGCAGTGTTGGAGGAGAAGACCCGAGGCAGTATACCACACCCTTGGTTGTGGGTGCTTGGCAAGAAAGAAGGCCGAGGCCTTGCCTCGTGTGTGTGCCAAGTGTAGTGGAAGACCACTTGTGTGTGCAAAAAGAAAACAAGTGGCCGTAGCCCTTGTGTGTGTGCCCATATTGAAGAACACATCATGTGTGTGCTAAGTGCAAAGAAGGTCAGTAGGTGTTCAGGTGTGTGTGCAAAAAGGGAAGAGAAGGCCGTAGTCTCATGTGCGTGCAACAAGTGAAGACCACACTATTTGTGTGTGTGCAAAGTTGACAAGAATACCTACGGGCCAAGTGTGTGTGCTAAGTGGAGAAGAAGTACCCGAGGCACTTTGTGTGCAATTTGAAGAAGAAGGCCGTAGTCCTTGTTGGGTATGCACACTTGAAGACTAAAATAGAAAGAACAAATTGTGTGTGCATAGTAAAGAAGGAAGGCTACCACATCTCTTGTGTGTGTGCAACAAGTGAAGAGGCCGTAGCCATTTATGTGCAAGAAGAAGTGAAGGCCAAGTTTCAAGTGTGTGCAAAATGAAACAAGGGTGTGCAAAGAGACAAGTTGGCCGAACCTAGTGTGTGCACTAAAAGTGTGTTCACACTTAGAAGGAGAAAGAAGTGAAAGACCCACACTAAAGTAGAACACACTCTAAGTGTGTAAACAAATTGGATAAAGTGTGTGAAGTTCAGTAAAGGTGTGTGCTTAAAGTGACTACACCCTTTGTGGGTCTACTGCACCAAGAAGAGGACAGGAGAAGTGCATGCATGCATGCATGCACGTGCACACGTGAACAGAGCTAAATCAGTGGTGTGCATCTGAGACTGAGCCAGACTGAAGTGAAAGATATTGTTTGTCTGAGTTTTCAGTAGATTGAGAAGATCCTGATCATCACAAGTGATCAGAGGTACAGAGCAAGGCCAGCAGTCTTTATCCCAGACTGATGAAGATACTTGAAGACCTTAAAGTGAAGAAGAGCTACTCGTGCGACTCGAGGAGCCAGGAGAAGACCCTGTGGGACTCAGGGAGAAGAAGTCTTCAGTGGGATTCTGGAGCAGGCCAGTGGGACTCTGGTAACACTGTGGGACGCAGTATAAAGACCCTCCTGTGGGACTCAGGAGAGATACAGTGGGACTCTGTATCGACCATTGTAATACTAACCGATTATAATGGAGAATCCATGCTGAGAGAGCATGGCAAGGATGTAGGCCTTTGGTGCCGAACCTTGTAAATCCTTGTGTCCTGTGCCTTTTCATTACTGCATCATTCGGGAAAGGTTGAGAGATACAAGAAGAGTGGATCGAGGCTTTAACCAGCCATAGAGGTTTAATTGGTAAAGAATCAATTAGTAAAAAGTTTTAAGGGATCACTGATTCACCCCCTCCCCCTCTCAGTGATTCACACTGATCTGGGCACTTCAATTGGTATCAGAGGGAGGTTACCTCTAAAAGATCCAAGGGAGTCTTTATGAAGTGCAGATTTGAGGAAACGAGCAACCAGCCTCAAATGGAGATATCTGCCAAGACTCAGAAAAATAGAAATAAGAAACAGGCCAAGAAGATGAAGAAGAAGGTTGCTGCAATCAGAGAAACTCCTTCTATGGAAAGAAATGTGAAAGTCACATCAGATGACAATTCCTTTTATCATTCTTCTGATGAAGCCTGTCCTAGCTGTGATGAAGATGGAAGAAACAATGACCTTCTAAATGCAATCAAATATCTTCAGAAGACAGTCCCCAAGGAAGTGGCAATGTGTATAGCTACAGGCATCCTTGATCTTCAAGAAGAAAAATCACAGTTAGAAGAAGAAGCCAATGCAATGGAAGATCAATTGGCTAAAAGGGTTGGCATAACCAACACTCTCAGAAAGCTGGTAAATGCCAAAGATGAAACAGTATCTCTTTGCAATGAAAGATATGAAGACACTTGTGAATAATTGCAAAGAAGCCTTTCTGAGAAAGAAATCTTTAAAGTAATTATCAAAGATGTTTACCATGCACTGGAAAAGAGGCACAAAGTGTCAATGAATGTCAGAGATGCTCAACTCGAAGAAAAAGTCAAATTGGTGAAGGAGCTGGACAATTCATTACAAGAATTAAAGAAGGTGCATGAAGACCAGATGAAACAACTGGTGGAGAATTGGGAAGGAAAGCTAAGAACTATTGAGGATGATAAGAACTCCCTCAATATGAAATGCTTAGAACTAGAGGTGATATTGAAAAATCAGCAATCACCCAAAGCTGAAGCCTCCCAGTCAGCTGAAAGGAGAAATGTTGCTACTCAAGTATGCATTGAGCAGGATGATTCTAAAAGAAAGACATCCTCTAATAAAAGGGCAACAACTTCTAAAAGGAAGGTACCATCCATACCATCTTGTACTGATGCTTCTAATTGTGTTTCCACAAAAAGTGCAGGATGGAAGAATAATTCCAAACAAATATGGATGAAGACAGTAAAGAAGCAGAGCTCTCCTGAAACAGCACAACAGGTCAAGAAAAGTATCCAACAATCAGAAGGACTCAAGAGGTCAAGATTTGTGGGTCAATGCTGGTGTTGTAATAAGTATGGGCATTGTGCAAAGGATTGTTGGTACAATCCAATGAATGTAAAAGCACAAAGGAAGCCCATGCCTAGGGGGAGCAAGCCAGAAGGAAAGAAGCAACATCCACAGGTCCAGAGACATCTGTTTACTGCTAACAGATTTGGATTACTTGACAACATCTGGGATGATTGCAAAAGTGGTCAAAAGAATGATACATGTCAATCTCCAACTGTATCCAAAGCTGGAATGAAGAGAAGATCACTAAACCTGGCTAAAAGAGATTCCTTGGGAAGCAAGCAGAAGAAAGTAGAAAATGCTCCCAAGAAGTGTTTGAGAAATGAAGAGAAGTCCTTGGAGTCTGAGTCCAAGAAGGGTGATGCATCCAGAAGGACCACCAAGAAATGCTTCTACTGTGGAAAGAAAGGACACACCATGGATCTTTGTGAACAAGCCATGGAACTGAATAGAAGAAAACTGAACTCAAAAAGACAATCAATCCAGAAGAAGAAGGGATTGATTGAAAACAAGTTGCCTAAGAAAGGTAGCTTGAAAGCATCGAAGGAACCATGTGGAATTTCCAGAACTGAGGCCACACTCCCAAGTGACTCACTAGTCATATGGCCAAATCAGTTGCAACTTGCCAAAGATCTACAAAGAGCTGAAGAGGAAGTACTGGCAATTTCTAAAGCAAAAGAGAAGAAGAAGGTTTCACATGAAGATGTTTTGAGAACCACACCAGCACAAACATCATTGAAGATCAAATGTGCAAGTGTGAAGAATGGTGAAAATGGGACATCTCGGTTGAGAGAATCTTCTCAACCTTGTTGTTCACATTGATGAACCAAGGATGTTCCATCTTATTCCCTTATACATTTGTATTTACATGTGCTAACATTGCAGGTAATTGAAGATGATGATCATTCTCAGCTGGAGGATGGTTTTGATTGAATGGAGTGCACCCCTTGAGGGGGAGCCAATCTGGAGAAGATGGTATTGTAAGATTTAATACTATCTTGAGAAAAGCTGAAGGTATTCCAATCATACTTTCATCCCTTGTTTCTTAATTGAGTTTATCTTGTCAATTAAGGGGGAGTATGGATTGAAGGAAAGTAGATGAAAGGGGGAGCTTTATCTTTGCACTGAACTTTATAATGAGTTTTGTGAAGTATGTGCAGGATTTAGCAATTCATTGTTATATCTGAAAAATTTCAAACCCCTAAAGCATGATCTCACATGTGTAGAGAATTATGGACAGCTTTGAATTCCTTGGTCATATCACTCTTGTTTTCTACACCGGGTTAGCCCAAGTAGACTTAGAGCTGATTTACTAAAGGTTCTTTGCTAAAGAGAACATGTGACATCATCCCTCTCCTAGTGTTTTTCAAGAAGATACTTTTCAATGGGAGGAAGATATTTCTGGAAGAGAACCACACCACACCTTTGCATTTGATTGCCAATAAGGGGGAGAAAATATTGGCACACATATTGACCCATTCATATGTGCTGAAGTGGTGTATTGACAACAAATACAAAGGGGGAGATTGAAGTGCATTGTGTTGCATTTGTTGTCAATGAGGCATGAAGTTGTCTTGGAATGAATGGATGTCAAGGAGTCAAGATGTGAATGTCAAAGGATGTGATGGTGATGGTGATGAAGGAGAATGGCCATGGTACACAGATGCATGTCACTTAGGAGATTCACTAAGTGACATAGGAGATGATGGTTGAAACATTCTCTAAGAAAATCAGACGATTGTTGAGCTGCTCTTTAAGTTCATAGAACTTGTATCCTGATGATACAAAGTCACAACAATATTTGAAGACCATGCATTGTAGTGACAATGCATGAGGAGTTGAAGAAGATCCATCCACAAGTTCTAAGTGGATGAAGTGGTTTATTAAAATCAATGTACTAACTCTTAGTGCATGTGAATTTGAAGTTGATCCAATTGATCTCTGATTAGATCAATGAAGCACATTGAAGAATTTAAGTGATTTAGGAGCTCGGTTGATGAAGATCCTTGAGAATTCTCTCCTAAGTTGAAAATGAGATGGTGAAGGAGAATTACAAATTGAGGAGTTGTTTTTAATCAAGAAGATTAATGTTTGAATTCTCAAGAAGAAGATGAAGGAAAAGAATGCCTTGAAGGGCAAGTGGCACTTGGCATATTTTACATGGAGGACTTTGTTTTTACAAAGTCTTATTCAAGACTTAGCCAAAAAAACTGGCCTGCCCGTGAGCACCTTGTGGGTTCAACCCCAAGGCTCATGTGGGCCTAAGGCGCCACGCCCAAGGGGGAACCCATGGGGTGAGCTCAGGGAGGCAGGGGCGCACCCGCAGACACCACAGAGGCGCTGGGGCACGCCCGGAGGAGCGCAGGGGGCCGTGTATAAGCTCCCGAGGGCACGCGGTGGTGAAACCCGCGCGCCGGAGGAGCATAGTGGGCGCTAGGAGCGCGCCCGCAGGGAGCAAGAGTGGGCGCAGAGCGCGCCCGCAGGGAGAACACGGTGCGGGGCGGGACCGTGGAGGGAGAGAGTTCAATTGCCGGGTTGAGGCGGCGCTTGGGTAATAAGCTGCGGAAAAACCGCGCGAGGATTCGATGTGGGACGCGCAAAAAATCCCGGGAGCAAATCTCCGCCGTCCGTCTCATCGCGCGCTTGATCTGCGCCACACATCTGATCCGCGGCGTCGCGATCTAATCCAGGCCGCCCGATGTATTTTGATCGCCCGATCCAACGGCTCCCGGCTCATCTCCTTCGTCGAGCTCGAGCCGAAGCCACCCGCGAGCAGCCGACGAACCAGAGGCATCCCGACGACCGATTTCGAGCTTCCGGCCACCTTTGAAGGATTTGAAGGCTCCATTGAGCTCGTCTCTCCACACCGAACCGAGCCATGCTATAAAATGGACCTGCATGCACGAAATGGAGAATCTGATGTTCGGCCGAGGCAAACCGAAGGTGCCGAGGCTTCGGTGAGTTCGTGCCTTTGCATGAATTAGGCTTCAACAGAGGCCGTGCATGCGTTATAAATCGCATGCACGTGAGGAAAAATAAAATAGAGAACCCGCGTGAAACAGAGGAGAAAAATAAAGATTTGGAAAGTTTTTAAAGATCCGAAGATCTCGGGATTTCAAGATTTAACACGCGGATGATCAAAGGCACTCGTCTGCCTATATAAGGAGAGCCCGAGGCTCTCATTAAGCTGCTGATGCGCTAAAGTTTTGAAGATCCGTGAGAAGCCTTTGTGCCTCGCGAAGTAGAAGCCCCGCGCAAGTTATTTGCGCGGCTGTTGTTCTCGGTGCCACCCGAGGCCCGAAAGAGTTCCCTGCGCGCCTATCTTGCGCGACAGGAAGATCCTGAGCCGCTTGAATTTGCGCGCTCAAGGATTGGCACCCTCACTGCCCGCATACTTGTGCGGCAGGAGGAAGTGCCCGCGGGTGCAGCACTTGCGCGCCCCGCGGCAGGAGGGTCTTGCGCGCCCCTGTGCCTTGCACCTTGCGCGCCTGGTTACACCAAGTGCACCTACTTGGCAGTGTTGGAGGAGAAGACCCGAGGCAGTATACCACACCCTTGGTTGTGGGTTCTTGGCAAGAAAGAAGGCCGAGGCCTTGCCTCGTGTGTGTGCCAAGTGTAGTGGAAGACCACTTGTGTGTGCAAAAAGAAAACAAGTGGCTGTAGCCCTTGTGTGTGTGCCCATATTGAAGAACACATCGTGTGTGTGCTAAGTGCAAAGAAGGGCAGTAGGTGTTCGGGTGTGTGTGCAAAAAGGGAAGAGAAGGCCGTAGTCTCATGTGCGTGCAACAAGTGAAGACCACACTATTTGTGTGTGTGAAAAGTTGACAAGAATACCTACAGGCCAAGTGTGTGTGCTAAGTGGAGAAGAAGTACCCGAGGCACTTTGTGTGCAATTTGAAGAAGAAGGCCGTAGTCCTTGTTGGGTATGCACACTTGAAGACTAAAATAGAAAGAACAAATTGTGTGTGCATAGTAAAGAAGGAAGGCTACCACATCTCTTGTGTGTGTGCAACAAGTGAAGAGGCTGTAGCCATTTATGTGCAAGAAGAAGTGAAGGCCAAGTTTCAAGTGTGTGCAAAATGAAACAAGTGTGTGCAAAGAGACAAGTTGGCCGAACCTAGTGTGTGCACTAAAAGTGTGTTCACACTTAGAAGGAGAAAGAAGTGAAAGACCCACACTAAAGTAGAACACACTCTAAGTGTGTAAACAAATTGGATAAAGTGTGTGAAGTTCAGTGAAGGTGTGTGCTTAAAGTGACTACACCCTTTGTGGGTCTACTGCACCAAGAAGAGGACAGGAGAAGTGCATGCATGCATGCATGCACGTGCACACGTGAACAGAGCTAAATCAGTGGTGTGCATCTGAGACTGAGCCAGACTGAAGTGAAAGATATTGTTTGTCTGAGTTTTCAGTAGATTGAGAAGATCCTGATCATCACAAGTGATCAGAGGTACAGAGCAAGGCCAGCAGTCTTTATCCCAGACTGCTGAAGATACTTGAAGACCTTAAAGTGAAGAAGAGCTACTCGTGCGACTCGAGGAGCCAGGAGAAGACCCTGTGGGACTCAGGGAGAAGAAGTCTTCAGTGGGATTCTGGAGCAGGCCAGTGGGACTCTGGTAACACTGTGGGACGCAGTATAAAGACCCTCCTGTGGGACTCAGGAGAGATACAGTGGGACTCTGTATCGACCATTGTAATACTAACCGATTATAATGGAGAATCCATGCTGAGAGAGCATGGCAAGGATGTAGGCCTTTGGTGCCGAACCTTGTAAATCCTTGTGTCCTGTGCCTTTTCATTACTGCATCATTCGGGAAAGGTTGAGAGATACAAGAAGAGTGGATCGAGGCTTTAACCAGCCATAGAGGTTTAATTGGTAAAGAATCAATTAGTAAAAAGTTTTAAGGGATCACTGATTCACCCCCTCCCCCTCTCAGTGATTCACACTGATCTGGGCACTTCACATATAAAATTGAATTGACCATTATTTGTATAGGAAACCGAAAGTAAAACTAAACTAACAACTCAACTGAAAAAACCTGACAACCAACTAACTCCATGTGACCCCTCTGGTCACTCTCCAATATAATTATCACACTTTACCCAAGGTGACCGAACTCAAGTTGAAACATGCACAGGGGGTAAAAATAGATGAAGACTATAGGCGTGAGTATAAAAACTCAATAGGTTTTCCCGATATTATATTACAAATTCACTTCCATTAAAATAAAAGAAACATCAATTTCAAGTTTTAAATACATGGTATAAAAGTATGTTTTTCAAATGAGGTTCCATGCTATAATAACTATTAGTCACAAACTTGCATGTTTGATAAACAAGAATGCTAGTAATAATTTTTCAAAGAGGTGCAACTTCAAAAAGAAAAAAATTTTCAAGAGGGATGCTTTAAAGAATTTAAATGTTTAAATAAAACACACATTAAGTTGAATTTACCAACTAAGCACCCTGTATGCTGACAGTGAGAACAAAATAGCCAATGAGCACAGGTCTCAGGAACACCCCTACGCACTAGTTCATTGTGGGCTGGAGGTGCCTCGTATCTCAGTGTAAAAGTAACCATAGAGAATATCCATTCTCATGCACATGAGACACATGTAGAAGAATCATCCATAACCTAGTGGTCCCCAACATCATCATCATCATCATAGTTCATTTAGTATTTTCATTTTTAAACTTGCTATGTAAAACAGAGACAAAACCCCTTTAGATCACTAGCATACCTTTACATGTCCACCCACCTAGATACCTGAGTTTTCCCTTTTGTGCTCAAACAAGTTACAAATCTATAAAATAACATTTTATCATGAATATTCCATTTAAAAATCTTATACACATAAAACATTCCACACACATGTATCACATTTCACTCACAAATCAATAAACCACCTAAATTTTCATAAAACAATTTCAAGAAGTATAAAAAGGACTTGCACATAAAATCCATTAAAAATGATCTTTTAAGGACAAAAACCCATCAATACCATATCAACCCAGATTTTGTATCCCCCAAACCAATTAATAAATCAATTTCATGGACTATAAAATGGCCCCAAAAGATAGAACATGAAACACACATGGAAACCATTTTTACAAGAAAAGAAATGTCAAACAGGACTTTATGCCTTTCTAAAAACTAAAATTTGACAAAGGTATGCATTAAATTTTTTTTAATAAGGTTTATAAACACCATTTACAGCAACAAAAAACTTTCATTAATACCTTAAAACACACAGGTTACATATTTAGAACACAACCATTTTCATAAGGATGTGAAACGGGCCATTTTCCGGAAACTCGGGCCAAAACATATTGTAAACCAAAACTCATTTGTTTATAAAACAAAATACACATTGGAAATAAAAATAAGGTCCCAAAAATTCTATTTTTATTTCTTCCAATGCATTTATAAATCTAAAAAAATAATTTTTAAATCCCACTAAACACGTAAAAGCCAACATGGCAATTTACCGAACACCTGACATACAATGTTAAACAAAACAATTTATTTTAAGAACTTGAAAGGAATAAAACACCAATGCATGAAATAATTTATTCAATATACTGGACCATGTTCAAAATACCATAAACCGGGTTCTATACCTGAAAAACATGGTGTGAAAGATAATGAAACATTTAAACAAACCCTCGGTGTGCACTTTTATGACAAAACAACACTACCTTTCACAAAACAAATCTTAAAAACCCATTTTCCACACCAATAAAATAATCCAAATGATGAAAAAAATAAACATATATATCATGTTATAAAAATAATAAAATTATGAAACTTAAATGATAAAGGTATGTTCAAGGGATATCTTACCTCAAATCCTTGGCGCAATGGAAACGCACACCCAATATCACCATCTGAGGGTTTATAAACCCTAAACCTCTATCTACCAGCCCAAAATGAACAAAATACCTATAAAAAATCTTGGGATAACATAAACCTAAGTATATAATTACTATAAAAGAATATAAAACTAAGAAATAATGAATGGAAGAAGAAAATGGAGGAGAAATGAGAAGGAATCTCACCTAGGAATCCAGAAAACTCTTCATCTTCCATTAGATATGCACCCTAAAAAGAAATGTAATGACTGGAAACTCCTTGTAGAGGCTACTAAGGTCTTTACAAACCAAGGAAAGAATATTTGTCTTGAAAAGAGAACAAATTGAATTATTTATGAATGAGACAAAATACCTTTGTAAAATCTGGACGATTTGAGAACCATTGAGAATATTTTCCCTAATCCTCAACTAAGATGATCTCCAAAATGATAAAATGGAACCTGGGGGGTCTTCCTAGGGTTACTTTAATATATTGGGAGGTAGAATCACCTAAAATTATAAAAAAAATGAATAAGATATGAATGAAACAAATTCTGTTTTTAAATCTAGAAATGGTCCCCCGGGCAGGCCCAATACCTAAACAAATAACCCAAATTCACCCTGATTATGAATTTATAAGGGATCCAAAAGGATATGGTAGTTTTGATATGTCAATTTAGGATATGTTTTTAGTGGTATTGGTGAAAAATTTTGAAAAATGAAGGAGTTATAAAAGGAAAAATTTGGTTTTTAAATCTGGAAATGGCTCACAGTTGGCCCAAATCATGAAGTAACCACCCTTTTCTCCAAAAATACCAGACAATCTATGGGGAACCAATGGTGGGATGATTAGTAATATATTTATGTTCATAATTCAAAATTAATCCCACCCAAAACCCAAGAAAACTATTGATATTTCCAATGAACCAGATCAAAAATAAGACATGAAAAGAAAACAAACTAGGTGTGACAAATATATTGATATATAAAAAAATAAATAATAAATAATAGATAATAGAAAAATAAATATTAATTAATTAATTAATATTTAATAAATAAATAAATATTAGATAATTATTTGTTTATTTATTTAATTAAACCATAAAAATTCAAGAACCTCTGAAAACCTAAAAAACACTAAAATGACCATAAAATATTATTCATGACTCCTTTTTCAGTGACACAGCCATTAAAATTGAAGATCATTAAATTAGATTCAATATGATATATGGTGTAGGTCAAATAGACATATGGATCGAAAGTTATAACCATTTGAATTTTAGGCAATCAGGGTCTGCAACTAAAACCACTATTTTGGAGGCCTTATGAGCCTATCTGGCGGAATAAAATGAGATAAAAACTCAGAGTTATTACCAGACCTAAACAGAGTATAGGTCATTGTAGGCTTTGATTTGATTTGTGGTAGAGCCCAAACAAATACTCAGATTAAAAGTTATGGTTGTCTGAAGTTTGAGTTCGATTTTTGACTTTTGAATTTGAATATATTTTCTTCCATTGATTATCACATGATTTAAAACTCACTTTTTTTTTATCTCATTTGATAATCTTTTATTTGACTTGTTTGGAAGCTGAAATAGACTCTTGGATCAAAAGTTATTGTCATTTGAAGCTGATGTCTATTTTTCAACTTATTGAAGATTTGTTTTTAGTTTAAAAATATTATGACAAAATAATTATAAATAATTACTAATTGACACATTATAAATAATTAAAATTATAAATAGAAAACTATATTTTATTGTAAATAATAAATAATAAATTATAATTAATTAAAAAATTATTTCTAAAAAAATCATCAATTTTGTGGTGGTTTTTTTAAAAAACCACAACTAAAAAAATTATAAATTTTTTTGGGAATAAATTCTAGAAAAATTATAAAAATTATTTTAAAAAAACCTAGTGGATATTTTGTTGAGTCTATTTTAAAAACCACCACTAAATTTTTTCTGATCAAAATTTTAGCGGTGGTTTTGAAAACCGCCGATAAAACACTATTTTCATGTAGTGGATAAATCAGGTAAAGGGTGGCATAAGCTCGAGGAAAAATGTTGGGGGGTTAGGGAGAGGCGGTAATAGATGAACAAGGGGTGGAGAGCGGTGGTGAGGAGAAGGGGTGGTGCTTCATCGAGGAAGAAGGGGGAGGGGAGGGGAGAAGGGGGTCAGGGTCTCAAGGGGGATTGGGGGGGCTCGAGGGGATCTCTGAGGGGGCCGTGAGCAGCGAGGGGGGAAAATGGCAACTTCTGGTGAGGGGATAGGGTGGCATGGGATTGAGGAGAAAGGAAAAGAGGAGGGGATGGGGCTCGGGGATAAGGTGGCTGAATTAGGGTTTTTTTTAAAATTAGTTGTGGTTTCAATAAAACTGCTGTTAAATTTTATTTTTTAAGATACAATTTATTTATAAAGGGAATATGATTATAATGATGATATATACTCATGTATTTCCCAAATAAAATTCCATAAACATCCTTCCAATGTTTACAAAGAAGGCTAAAAAAATAGAAACTAGCCCCAACCTCAAAAGAGACTCACTGTTGTATAAAACTGAGTGAAAACCACACTAATAAAATTCTCAGAAAACATGAACATGGTGATTATCATGGATGAAAATTACTCTTTAAGGTTAAATAAAAAGATTTTGATTCATCTTGACTCAAATAAAAAAAATAAAACATTAGAATGAAGGTGGGATATTTATTTTATAGTTAAGGATATGATACCATTGGGATTTACATATTAGAAGCCTAACATTTATTAAACATTAATTTGGTTTTTAATTAATTCATGAAAAAAAGAACCATATTAAAATATTCAATCTCTAACAAAACCAAGGATATAAAAATACTATTTGAAATGATCCTTGATTTTACTTATTTATGTATTTAAAACTATTTATGTTAAAAAGTCATATTTACAACATTCTGAGAAAATTGGAAATTTTAAAAAACTGGATTATGAGACCAATCCACTACTGTGAGACCAACCTAACATCATTATACCAACCTACTATAAGGATACTAACCTAATAGAATGATCCATACTGGTACCATGAGACCAAAATACTGCCATAATTTCTATCATAATCCAACCTACAACTATGAGACGAACCTGCTACTATGAGACCACCATACTACCATGACTTCAGCCATGATCCAAACTACTATTGTGAGCCAACCCTCTACCATGATTATAATCGTGATACATCATTCTACCATGATAAAAATAATAAACTTGATAATTTAAAGGAAAATAATACCCCAAACACCCATTCGGTACCTATAGGCCTATATAATACACAAAGGAATGTTTTTTAGTTACTAAAGAATTACATGAATTAGGTTGATGGAGGAAATGAATAAATTAAGTATTAAATTTATGAAATTTAAGTGATAATGATTTTATGGGGAATACATAATCGAAGATATAATAAATTAATGAGTATAATAGTTTATGTACAAGTTTATAATGAAAATGTAAAACTTTTATTTGTTGAATGTGGTAATCTAGTATGTGGTTAATGAGATGGAATATGTATGTTTTGAAATAAAATGATAATATAAATAAGTTAAATTAATGTGGTTAATAATGAATAAATTTTAAATTTAAACTGAATTACGGGGTTGGAAGAATGTTGTGGTTTTTTTTTGTAATGATGTTGGTTTATTATGCCATTAATCATTTCAGTGATAGTGTAATGATGAGATATAACTATAAAGTTGTCTTGAAAGGAATTGGACCATAACATTGGAATGTGTTTTATATAGATCATTGTACTTATTGTAATTTATTATAAACTACTATTTCATTTGGATAACCAAATTGAAATCTATATAAGGGTTGGGTACCAGGTGAACCCCCACCTTTCAGAATTTGGAAGATGTGGATATTTGACTACTCCCCATCTCCAAATCTTACTTCAATCCATATTTTAGTATGTGGTAGTTGTATGTATACATGTGTGTGGTGTGTTGATGTAGTATATTATATGCATATGTGGTATGTGGAAATGGTATATTGATATGTAATTCGGTATGTGCATGAAGTATGTGGTATATAAATATAGTATGCGTTTTTGATATATGGATTTGGTATTTGGATATGCTTTGTGAATATGGGAAGGGATGGACACACCAGAACATATGTCATTGGGATGTAAGGATAACAAGATCAGTGTAGAAGTGGGTTTGGGGTACATCTTTTACTAAATTTTAATGATTTGCTACCTATTTGAATTGTATATAGATTTAGTGAGTAAGAATATGGTGATATGGGTTAGTATATGACCTAGGATGGTACGTGATGTAGTTTCACTCTTTATTCATAGAGTTTTAGTATTATTCTTTCACATTAGCATGAGAGTTTTTTATAAATAACCAATTGATTATACTTTTATATTCACCCTTGATGCTATATAATATTTTTATATATTTTTATAATGGTGATAGTGAATAAGCTAGATCTTAATATCAGATGATGTGATGATTGGTAGAAGTTCGAGGAGTTTATTTATATAAGATTTACTAAATATAGTATTTACTTTGGAGATTGTAAATTCTTTGTTTTGTATGACATTACATGCAATGTTATATTATTATTATTTTGGGTTTGTTTCATTTATTTTTGTGTTGATAGGTGGTATATTTTAGTTTACATGGATTTATGATGGTAATTTCTACCATATTGTGTGTGATATGACCTCATATCTAGTCTCCATATCATGATATATTAGAGGAAAACTTTTAGGGTCACACGTGGATTAAGTGCTGAGTAAATATGGGTTTTAGTGGGGAATATCTCTGACACTTCCCATGTACCCCATCATTGTGAAAACCAAGTATCAGATATTCATTTTATATAAACATACCCAACCCAAGGAACATTTATATAATCAAACAAATCATATTAATAACAATTAATATAAAATTTAATAATTATAATCATATAAGTTATAACACCACCAAATAAAAATCATTCAATCCACACCCTATTACTCACTGACTTATCCAAACTGATCCCTCAATCCATAAGTTATGATTATTTTGGGATCCTATACAAATTCTATATTTTCCCCCAACATGTCCCTCACACTTAATTAGGATTTCTAACCATCCTTGTTCAACCCAATGAGATGCATCTTACCCCCAAACTCAAGAGAGAACCCTAACCCTTTCTTTACCCATAAAAAATAATTTATAAAACAACATTAAATCCATTCCATCAATAATAAATCTTATAATATTCATATAATATCAATCAAACAATAATAAAAATAAAAATAAACTCTAATTACTCATATTCATATTTTCTGAAAAACACTCACATGCCAGAAAAAAAATCATATTTTATTCCCTTAAAACTCACATTCCAAATAAACTAATCATAATGAATTAATACACCATTATAAATCATTTAAAATCCCTTAAAAATTATATTTAAAAAATAAAACATTCAAAGAATCAAAATTTGTCACAGAATTTTGATAATGAGAAGCCACCTTCCTTATGTACTTTTTTGTAAACTCGTTTATATACATTCTATTCAACCTAAGCCTCATATAAACTCAACCTAGAATTAAACTAGAATCTATAACCATTTTAAATATAAATTAAATCTAAATATAGACCTTCTATATTCATCCCAAAAAAATATCAATCCATTGGGAAGGTTTCTCCATGCCTTAATGAAATCCCCAACTCAATTCCCTAACATGGGCTACCCAATAAGAGAGGATATCAAGAACTAGATGAAGAGAAAAGTTGATAAGTGTTTTATTGAGTTATAATGGGAATGATTAGGGTATTGAAATATACTACACCATTATAGTTTTAGATTTAGGAAAGAGTAATATAATTTTAAACTTAAATAAATTCATTGAATTAACAATGATAATAGATGAATTATATTTTTTCACCATTTTTTGGGAATCTTTGTAAACCAAAATTTTTATTTTTTAAAGTTTATTAAGCCATATAATTTATAATTTTATATGTTTCTATTATTTTTACACATGGGGTGCTCATTATTTGTCTTTTTAGGTTTATAGGTTCATGATTAGGATGATTATAACTTGATCTAGGAATTTTGATTTAATTAAACATATATATTAAAATCCTAGTAGTAAGAGATAAATTTTCACTCACTAAGTATAACACAAGGAAGAGAAAAACTACATAGGATAAAATGATAAAATTCTAGAAAATTTCAACGAGCATAACCAAGATAGAGTATGAAAATTTTTATAGCCTCAAATCATCATGAACTAGTGTTTACCATACATTAATAGGGTTTTCTTGAGAATTTTTAGACTTCTCATTTCCGAAAATAATTTTGATATTAATAGAAGTGTATACCAAATGATACAAAACAAAATATAATTTGGTGGTATACTAAAAGAGGATCCCCATTTCAACTTTCCCAAATTTTTATATATTTTTGATACATTTAACAATAATAGAGTCTCAATCAGTTCTAAATGATTTAGGGTATTTCAATTTTATTTGAAAGATCAAGTTAAATATTTGTTTAAAATCTTACAAATAGGTTACCTATCAATATAAAAGATTCTACCCAAAAAATATTGATTAAGTATATCCCAACATCAGAGACAGTGAAATTGATAAATTAGATCCAAAATTTCTTCCAAAAATATTTAGAGTCAATTTTTAATTATTGGGAAATATTCATGGAGATAATAAGAATATTCCAAAACTAGGGATAAGATTTTTAGGTTCTATTGAAAATTCATCACTATGATTTATAGTATTCATCTAGAGTTGTGATTGATGCCTCCATAGATGAAGGGAAGATTCTAAAAATTCCCTAAGTAATATGAGACATATGTCAAAAAATCTTTCATATAAATGTCCATTAGAAATGTGATAGAGGACCACAAAGTAGAGGAATTCAGAATGTTGATCATATAACCTTCTAAGTTACATGTATTCCTTATTAAATAAATTTCATATCTTTTAAATGGTCATACATATACCTCCTACACACATTTACGTTTAACAATACTTTGGTATGTGTGGAAGGAAACATTATTTTTAAGGGTACCAATATGGTTTTAAGAAAATTAAACTATTTTATTTCAATTATATGAATTATAATTGGCCTACCCAAAAATTTCAAAAAAATAAATTACAAGAGCCTAAAAAAACTAAATATAATATATAATTAAAAAAATATTGACCTAAATTCAACTAAATCATGGTTTTATATGATATAAACCACAACCACAATGCAAAATACATTTTAAAAATGTTTTTAACCATTATGTTCTCAATTCAAATAGACCCCACAATAGTTTCTAACATTAAAAGTTTTGAAAATATCTCTTAAAAATATGATTATTTATTATATTCAAAAAATGGATTAGTGTATGAAATGATAGAAAAAATATTTTACTTGATAAATTTTTTAAATTTTCAATATTGAGAACTAAGTGGGGAAAAGTTCCACCAGAATATCAAAATGATTAACCAGTACAGTGTCAGGTAACATAGAGAAAAATATAACAAAGGATATTAAGGTGGTAAGACGTTACAAAAAGTTAGTGATGTATGAAATTAAGATAAAAAATTATATGAAATAAATTGTAATATAAGAAAAATAAGAAGACCATTAGGAGAATGAGAGGTAGTTAAGTAGAAATAAAAATATAGAGAAATAGGATTAGAAAATTAGAGAAAACTATAAAACCATATAAGATTTCAAATATGCCTAACATATCTCTTATATTTATAGTGATAATGGTGTAAAGACAAATAAAAATTTAATAAAAACAAGTTAATAAATATATTAAATAAGATATATATTATTATTCAATTGACTAATAAAATTTTCCAAATACCAGTGTATGGAACTTTTTTAAATGATACCATGATAGCCAAAAAAAAATTGAGGATCTTGGAGTAATCCCTTTAAATCATGAGTTCTATTAGTTAGTTCAAAAAAATATTCTAAACATATTAGAGATCCATGAAGCTTCGCTCTATCATGAACACTTGGATGATGTTCATTTCGTAAGGCACTTTGGGTATTTGGAAAAAGTTTTATTTTGATTACCTTAAGTGTGCTTCATAATCTAGAATTGAATACACCAAAAACAGGATGAGTTTTTCTCCAACTCATAATATTATTGATGAAACTCTCCCACAGTATTCTATCAGTATTACTTATCATGGTGGGAAATTTCATATTTCAGAAAAAAAAATAATAGATTCTTGAGAGAGAGGAAGAAGGATATGTTTTAATTATTCTTATGAGACCATTAATTTAAATGGGGAAGGCCCTAATTAATATTAATGAAGATTATTAATATTTATAGTTGTTTATTATCATGTTTCTATTCATTTTATATATATTTTCATGTATGAAGAAAATTTTGTGTAATTTCATGCTATTTTTTAATAAAGATCACTCATCTACCATGAATTTTGTGTCATAAGGGAGAAAAATATGATCAAACCCATAAAAGGAAAAGTGGATAATGAATAAGTGAGTAACAATTCAATGGAAAAATAATATGTTGGAGAAATATGATGGATATAACATTTATCAAAAGTCACTTACATGGAGTTATTTCCTTTTATTGTGAATCCTCTAAAAATTTATCTTAATAAAATCATAAATAAGTTAAGTTATTTTTTAGTATAATATTATACATTAATAATGATCATCTTTAAAAAATTATAATATGAACATAAAGAGACACTATATAAGATGTTAAGGAATTAAAATAAAGTGATATATTTCACTTTTACCAACACTATGATTTGTACAAAAAATGAGTCTTCAATAAATGAGTAAATCAATCCATCAAGCGAAATAGAGATGTACACCCCTACTGGAAAAAGTTTTGAAAAAGGAGTTATTGAATCTACTTCACACTGAGATAAGTTTTTTCAATTTGAATAGTTAATGGGTAATCCCACATTAATTCATACCAAAAAAGGAGTCATAATGGTTGTTAAGAATGAAGGTAGTGATTTTATTCCAACAAGAATGAGTATGTTAAAGTGAGTGTAGATTTATTATCATCAACTAAACTAAGCCACATGGGAACACCAACAACTATTTATAGATCAAATGCTTATGTTTTTGGTCATCCAGGAGTATTATTACTTTTTAGATTATTTTTTTAGTTATAATAAAATGATATTGGATCCATTGGAACAATAAAAAAATTTAATTCAATTGTCTATTTGAATCTTTTACCTTCTGTCATATTTCTTTTGGAATACATAATGCAATATTAGCATTTGAACATGAAATGGAACATATATTTCATTATATTGTAAATTATTTTCTAGAATTTTTCATGGATTTTCTCTCTAATTATTGATGATCCTTTTAGGTATGAAAAAAAATATTGAATTGACATTTAAATGATATAAAGATAATTTATTAGTACTTCATTATAAAAAAATTCATTTCATAGTTAGAGAGGATATCATCATTGGCCATATGATATCCAAAAAATGAATTTAAGTTTATGCAACCAAGATAAATGTTATATAAGAGTTTCTTGATTCCACCTCAGTCAATTGGATTCATATATTTCTTACACATATGTTCTTTTACCACTTATTTTTCAAGGATTTCTATAATATAGCTAGGCTAATTACACACATACTATTGAATGTAGTGTAACTTATTTTGAATAATTTATATATGTAATTATTCAAAAATCTTAAAAGGAATATAGTGGAAACCTAAATCATGATATCTAATAATTAGTAGAACACTTTTTGGATCAGGTATGATGTGAGATACTATGTTTTGGGAGAAGCTCAAGGCTAGTGGGTTAATCACATATTTCGACCCATGTATTATGAAAATTCCAATATAACCAGATCGAAAATAATCTACACTACCATAAAAAAGGATGTATTATTTTAAATGTTTTAATTTGATAAGTATTTATCATACCTTGTTCTCTACAATTTATTCATATTTACAAATAATTTTTCTTTTATAATGTTGTTCAAAAAAGATATAAATCCATGTCTAATTAGATGGATTCTTTTTTTTCTAGTGTGTATATTTTTATCCAATATAATAATGTCTTAGATAATGTGGCATTTAAAAATTTATCATGGATTAAAGTTAAAAATATAGAGTTGTAAGATGATATTGATATTTTTGATGAGTTATTGGTTGAGTAGTTTTTTCATATTTACTTAAAAAATCATTTATATTTTCCCAAAATCATAAAATAATTGAAGAATAAAACCATTAATACACACTTAGGATATTAAAAATAAGAAAATATTGTTGGTGGACATAGTTCATTATTATTGGGGTTCTAATTTATTTTTCCATCAAGGTGGATATAAAACCATTCAGTGATAGATACTTAAATCTGAGGTGAAAGTATTTTTGAATTCTATAATTCTTCACCCACAAAAGGAAACCATGGACACTATTGAGAAAATTTTTAAAGATATCACATAGTGGATTATTTTATCCAACTCTATATGGGAATTCAAGGAAATATATAAAATATATGACAAAAATAGATAAAATCATAAAACAAAATGAGATACCTCAAAAACCCATTTTAAAATTATTATTTTTTCAACATATGGGAAATTTATTTAGTGGGCCATTTTTTGAAATCATATGAAAACAAATACATTCTATCATATATTTGAATTATGTTTATAAAAGTGTATAATAAAAGGCATTATCAAAGAGAACAATAAAATTAGTGATAAAAATTTTAAAGAATAATTATTTTACTCCATTCTTAATTCCGTGGTTACTCATTAGTGACCTAGGAACTCACTTAAAGAATAACTTCTTAAGGGTATTACTTGAGGATGTTCCCTTAAGGGGCTCTCGGAGTTAGGGTTTCCCCTTCTGTCGCCTTCATCCCCCAGTGGCGGATCTTCAATGAATTCTTCCGTCATTCTCTATTTCGTGTTTACATCTCTCCCTCATGTTGTGGTTTCAAGCTCAAATTCTGTGGCACTTTGGTACACGATCCTCGTGCATAAGACCGGTTTGTGACAAGGTCGCTTTGTTCGTCGTCTCACTCTTTGGAGCATTCGTGGGATTGTGGTTTCTGGTGGTGTGGCGTCGTCCTGGTTTGTTGGAGCTTTAGGTTTGTGGTCATGATCCGAGGGATTGAATGCCTCAAAGGTTCATGGTGGTCTTCTCCAGCCAGACTGTTGGCAGAGACGGGATGTGGTTGGTTGATCTTCACGTCCGGGCTTGGTGATGGGTTCCTTCTCTCAACCTTTTTTCTTGTTTCTCAATTTTGGATTTGTATGTTGTTGTCTTTGGATTTCTGCATCTTTGTGTTGGTTTTCGTTGGATGAATCTTCTCCGGGAATATCCTTGTTTTGTGTTGCGTGACGGATTGGCAATGCTCCTCCGGCCTGAATCTGGTTTTCTTGGGATTTTTCATTCCCAGTTTTCTACTGATTCGGTTTTGTTTAGAGTTAATCCCTAGTTTCGTTTATCTATTTGTGTTCTTCCTCGATGGTGGTTCGTGATCTACGACGGTGGTTTCATTCTCCGGTGTTGATCGTTGGTGACATGAAGATGAGCTAGTGGATACAGTTGTGACAGTGGCATGATTGTGTTGTTTGTGATGTTGTGAAGTCGGTGACATGATGGTGCCGAGTTCATTTAGTGATGAGTACAGTGGGGAGACGATTTATTGGTTTTCTTCCTTCGTCAATTTTTTGGTGTTTCTGTTCTGTGGTACTGATAAAGGTCAGGCGGTTCCTCTGGCCGACAGCCATTAGAGTTCATGTTGATGGTGCTTGGAGATGGTATAATGGTGAAGGGACAGTTCATTAGGTGATGTGATGATGGTGTTGACTATGCGGATGCGACTTGGAAGGCCTGTCCTTAGTCCATGCATTGGATCTCGTGGCCTTCGAGGTGATGATTTGGTTGGATTTTAGTATCAATTTATTTTAAATTCCTGGATCTTGTTTGGTTGAATTTTGAATTTTGAATCCGAAAATTTGAAATTTGTAATCCTAATGTACAGTTACCACTACCATAAAGTGGATTTTAGAAAATTCAAAAAAAAAATATTTGAGGCACATTAAGGGGATTACTTGAGAAACACATAGTACAATACAATACCAAAATCTATTAATATCCAAAACAAGTGGTAATTGTTGTAGTAGTGGGTTCCCTAGATGAAATTGAATAGTGTTTTTGATTACCATTACATGTATAAAGTTTGATATATACATGTGTTTATTCTTACCATAATAGTGTTGATATTTATTCATCCACTATTTACATGGTAATTTCCAAATATCACATGTTGTATCAAAAGGTTATAGCAGTTCCAAACTATAATGATAACCTCAAGATACTATGATATTAATCTTAAATATATATGTCCTATGGTATAGATACATCATTTTGATAGGACACATGATGTATACCTATTAGGTTCTAGGGGATCATAAGCATTGATACTTCTTCTCATGAAGTTCACACTTGGTGATCTCGAGTAAATGAGATCATGATGAAAGACCCGCCAATAGGAACACCACATGTTTCAGGTGTCAATGGATGTTCATGTCTATCAACATCTGTGTTCTTATCCTAAAATGTGATCGTTATCAATGTGATCCATCTGATCATGTAATTTTATGCAAGTAAAAAACTAATTACAATGAAATCATGGAAATTTATCTCGTTTTGGGTGCATCAGTGGTGGTATGGAATTGGTTAAATGATTAAGATTGAATTTTTCGCTTCTGAGTTGAGGAAAATATATCTCATGGGGCCTGGTTGACCAGGATGGTAGTACCTTCATAAATCCATGGTCATTGTAAAGAAGTTAAGTCAATCTAGTAAGGTCACAAAATATATAAAGAAACAAAAGGATGAAGATACTAGGGTGAATCCTTATTTATGAGATATCATGAGACAAACAGATTATGCTACACATAACATGTTTGTGTGAGGTAGTCGTAGCTATGAAATTTATTATCTCCTTATAGACCATGATGGGTTGATAATATCTGCTCATGTCTTATGGGTTGGACTCACTACTATAAAGATAAGGACCTAGAGGGTCCCACACTATGTGTGTCCATATGTTACACCTATTCTAATGAATATAAGTTTAGGATGAAGTGGGTCCCATGTGGGAGGGTCGGTGAATATTTTAGTATGATCAATATTAAGTAAAACTAACTCAATTATATTATTCAAGTTTACAATAATTATTGTTGAATTTATTTCTCACGGTATTTCCATTTCATTTTATTATAATAGTGAATATGATAAAAATTAATTTTTTGAATGAACATAGGATGTTTATGGTTTGATAAATTATTTGGAGAGCTTACGGGCCAAAATAATGGTAATAATTTTATCAAAAAGCATTTAATAGAGTTAAAAGTGAGTGATAAAATATTTTTGACATTTACAAAAATTTTATTAATTCATACATGTGTGAAAATGTTGAAAATAAAGGTTATTACTTTCCATGGACCCAAGTGTGATTTAGAATGTATAAACTAAGTATAAAAGATCATTTTAGCCTATTCAAAATTAATATCCACTATTTTAAAAAATTAAGTGATATGATATTACTTCTCATCTCCAATTAAGTTCTTATAGAGTGATTCTGAAGGAAGAAAAGGTCGGATAGATCTTGCTTTCACGATCGAGTCTGCGTTATTCAAGAGATTGAACAGATGTCGAAAAGACCTTTGATTTCATATTCTATCACCTAGAAAACATATATAGAAAATCCATGAATATTTTTTCATTCATGTATGATATTTAGGACTCCATGTTTGGATCCTTTCATCCATGCCACATTAATTGTGAGTGAATCAAACCAATTAATTCAATTGAACAAGATACCATTTACACTTTTGTTCAATCTTATATTTCGTGATTAAATCAAATTACATGTCATCCTTTTAGATATCTTAGAAAGGGGTCATATTGGTTTAGTATTTTTAATATGAATATAAAGACAAATTTTTAAATTGTGTATTCTTTTACATATTTACTGCTCCATGAGTTCATTCAATTAGTATTAGAGGGAATGTGTATTTATTTAGGTCAAAGGCTTTGAAATTTTAATTAAGTCTTATATAAACCATAATTGAAGGTTAATAGAAAAATTTTGAATCTCTATGTAGTAAATTTTCAATAGTGTTACATTTGACCTTGTATATTCAACTACAGATTCAAAGTTATATCTTGATTTTGAACTAACATGAAGCACCTTGTAGGAGGAAACCTTAGTATGATTCCAAAAACTACAAAATATTTCAATTAATAGGAGCAAGTTAAGATTTATTTTAATTTATAGTTAATCCAATTTTTATAGTGTCGCTAAAGGTAAAGTCAATGGAAACCCAAACCTATTTAAACCATTTATATTGAATAAAAGTTATAGTACATTTATTGTAGAAAAAATGGAAATAGACATCATTCAGAAATGAAAAAAATAAGAATGGGAAAAAACTGGATCATGGTGGACCCCATAAACAATAGTTGTTTTGTTAAAACTAGACCCTTAAATCCAAAATTCATAAACTACACACACTCTACCCATTATTACCATGGTTTTAATAGAAAAAACAAAACTATGGGTGTACACCATAACATGCTCATATCTTAGTCCAATCCATTAAGGGGAGCCGCAAGACATAAGTCCACCATGATCTTGGTGAACTCCATGGTCCATATCCCCATTTTTTAATGTATCCCAACCTAAAAACAACAACCAAACTAATATGAATGTTTGTCCAAGATATTTTCACATCCTTAACCTTAAAAATGTATAATTTTACCAAAACACATCATGGTTATATCAACCTATAAAAGGAATGGATTATGAAAAATTTATTCCCTATATATAATAAATCACATTCCATGGTTGAATACCACATCCCATTTTCCTTAAAATACCAAATAAACCATGTTGTAAAAAACACCATTTTATTTGATCCTTTTGGATAGTAGTTACACAAATTTACCCTTCCAACCATTGTGAACAACTACACTATAGATCCCTAATGAAATAATTTTCCCCGAAGAAACTTAAACCATGACATTTCACATGCCCATTTATTTATACCCCATGGTGTCTAAATAATTTTGACTTTTCATTAAAGAATAATAATCGACAAAAATACGCATTTTGAAGACACATAAAAGAGAACTTGAACCTAGAGACCTGATAAGACTTATTTTTTTAATATTTTATTGATAATAATTTATATAATTTCCCCTAATTAATACTTATTTTAATAGTTATTTTAAATATATGTTTTGAGATTGAAATTTAAAATTTCATGAAAATTATATTTTCCACTTTTAATTTTACTATAGTGATTTTTTATAACATTTTATGTTTTAAAAATTTTATTTAAAATTTATACTCCAATTATTCACTAATTTTTATACATTTTTTATTTAGAAAATAAAATCTAGATCACATATTTCTAGGGAAAAAAGAACTTTAATGCAGAGCTGGTCTGGATTCAACAAATTGGACCTTGCATCACTTTTTGGGTCATAAATTTTTAACCATTCATAGGATAATATAAAATTTGTAAATCTGTTGAAGAAATGAATTTCTCAAATTCAATTAAACCATATTAAATTAATTTTCATGGGGAAACTCATTAAAAAATTCAAATCATGATAGAGTTAAATTTGGAGGAAAAATCTTACATCATCCTCTGTTTAAATTTGAAACCCTAAATGATAAACACTACATTTTAATGATATTTTCACTCTTTCATATGGTTGGTTGAGGATTTCAAAAGTTTTTTCCAAAATTTTAATTATAGGAAAAATCCTTAACCACTTGAGAGAAGTAAGGTCTTGTACAAATATCTCTTCCATGAAGGCTCTCCTATCACACTTCTAATTTGTGCTTATTTACTCTTGTACTTGTAACATATCTTTTTATTCAATAATACTACAATTTTATTCTCTTTTAATCTATTTTTTTACTTCTTTGTTCGGAAATATAATATTGGAGATTATATTGGGCGTTTTCCCTTTCAATCCTTTACTTGTAAAAAAATTCTTTATGTTGAAAACACTTCTAAGGGAAGATTAGTTAATACAATCAATCTCCATTCATTTTTTTTAATCCATGAAAAAAATAATATGTTTTAGTTGATTAATTTATTTTTAATTTATATGGAACACAGTACATTTTTACCTGACTGTGAGGCCGAACTTGTGTGAATTATGAGAGTGAAACTTTAATCACCAAATCTAATGAAATTGGTATATAATTGTGGGGTTCAAGTCTAATATTAAAACTCGGTTAATTTTTATTTCTATAGAGGGGATGATTACCTAATTGGAAATGGAACATAAATTTTACTCCAGATCAAAATCAAAGTAGGTTTCCACAATTTAAAGTCTTGAAGTTTACATCGGGTTCTTTTCTTCCAATATTTGTGGTCGTATTAATTATTGTAGGGTTTGGCATTGATAAGATTAGGGTAACACAACTAAATGGATTTTAATAACCTGGAGTAATGATGAATTAATGGTGAAGGGATAAATTATATCAATTATGTCTTCTAATATTGGTGTTTTAAAAGAAATTTAATCCTTGATGTCTTCTTTTTTTTTAATTACTCGACCAAACCCCCTCCACCACTTGTTTTTACTTATTTTATTTATTATTTAAAATCTTATTGGGGTTTATTTAATTCAATACCTCTTTAATAGAAAAACCTAGTTTAGACTCAATACTTCACTTAGTAAAATCCCAAATATTTTTTAGAGCTTATGTGATAACGCTCATCTAGAACTAAGACATAATCGCTACATAGCCTTAATCATGTTCATTGATTCCAAAAGGCTATAAAATAGTGTTGATGGATAAATAAAATCATTTATGAATTTTTTCCCACAAAATTTCATATAATAATATGATACATAAATATATACTTTTTATTTAGAATCCAAAAGAAATAACATTGATAATATAATTTAAAATAAAACTAAACACCCAATAGAGTGAAATAGAAAATAAAATAGACTAAGGTCCCAAAATTACCAAACTAATTATAATATTTCAAATATTAAATTTGAATGGTCTAACTACTCCTCAAACACATGGTCTAACACTAGTATATCCACCATAAAGGTATCTCCAAAAATGTATTTCCCCTTATTGTAAAAGTATTTCCCTCACCAAAATCATAAAATAATACATTTACATGAACAATGAGATGTGTGAGTGGGGTTAAATATGAATTCTAAAAAATATTCTCCTGAATCACTCTCACCAAATTTCATACATACCAATTCTTAACCATGTAATCAATTCCAATGAAAATAAGTTAGAACATTTAAGATAAAATAGTTTATTATAAGTCCAGATAAAACCATAGTAGTAGATGAAAATAATATAACCAATTATTTTTTTCAAACATGGTAATCCCTTATGTTTTCTCCCCAATATTCATCAAATAAGAATAATGTGTAAAATAAGGATTCATGAGAAATAAATAGGCACATAAAATAAATTTCTTCCTATATTCATAAAATACACCTATTATGGTTCATCACCCACCTATGTGGTTCCTGAATTTCATGACACATCCTTTTTATATAACACAGAATATGGTACGTTTATATCTCCAAATACCTATCCCTTCTTCCCATACTCGATACTTCAATGTAATTTCTTGTACCTAAGACATTTGATCTTATAAAACCAAACTATTTTTACATTATTAAAACAATGTACCCAAAAATCCTATCAAACCCAACCAATTTAAGACAACCAAAATCCATTCCAAAAAACACCATTGAAACCCAAAACCTATGGTTCTAAAAAAACAACCATGTATTAAATTCAAATTACACAAACCCAAATTGTGTCCAATAAAAGAAACACACATTATTGAATCAATTTAAAACAAATTATTTTTCAACTACACATGAAAGAAAATGGGAAAAAAGTACATTTATAATATATAATAGAATCATAGTCACAAAATAAATGAATAATAATCACCTACATTATAAGATTATTGAATAATAATCCTAAAACACTAGATATAACTTCAGTAATCTTGGTCTAATCCTCCAAATCCTAGAAACAAGACCATAATATCTAGATTCTTCCACTCATTATTCAAATCTAATAACCAAATCCCTAGGTCAAACCCCAAGAGATAGATCAATTCAAGGAAGAAAAAATAGAAAGAGGATGAATAGACATATTAATAAATATATAATACCATCATGATCAAATTTTAAATATGACGTTGATCCAATGAATCCCAAAGATAATTTCATTATTTAATAATGGAAAATACAAAATTTAGATCCAAAGGAACACCAGGTTTATACCAAGTCAATTTTGGGAATTTAATGAGGATTATAATAGGTTCAAATGATTTTTAAAAGACAAATTTTATAATAGGACCCTAACTACGTGGTCATGATATACAGTCAGTCGAGACCATGAACTGAACGTACAGTTTTCTCTACTTACAAACCCAACACTGCATAGTTTGTTGGTATGATCATACAATACCATGGACCAACCATATTGTTTTCTAGTACCTACCCAAGAGACTACCATAGCCCTATTTCATGGACCCTAGCACCATGAAACATTACCGTTCAGTGTTCACATTACTACAAAAAAAATATAAGCAAATAAAAAACCCACTAAAACTCAAATGGGGACTCTTATATCAAACCTAGAACATCACAGTTCTACCAACCATTACACATCTCATCACTAAAAATTAATTGAGTTTCAATTCACTCAAATAGTACTACCGATTGTTTCTATATCTGGTCCTCTCTCTATCCCATTTTTCATCCTAAATTAGACCATGATTCCATAAAACTCTCTCTAGAAAAATACTAAATTCACTCAATATATTCTTATTCTTATTAGAAATCCTGACTGGAACTTCAATAAATATCCCATGTGGATTTACATCCACATATTCTGAGGAAAGGACATGAGATAGATTATATTGGTACTTCCTTGTCTTTGATA
The DNA here is from genome assembly GCA_963277665.1 of Viscum album. Lineage (NCBI taxonomy): Eukaryota > Viridiplantae > Streptophyta > Magnoliopsida > Santalales > Viscaceae > Viscum > Viscum album. Next base: position 1,670,661,147 of record OY728146.1, on the reverse strand, counting down.
CATGGAACATTTGTTACACTACATTATACTTTTATGGAAATTTTAAGAGGTAATTCACATATCTAATTTACTGAACAACCATGAATGGACCCAAATATCAGAGAAATAACTTTCATTACATCATAACTTTTCAGTCTCTCGGCCTTGGTGACACTCATAGGTTGGCTCAATCCCTTACTGTACACCTCAAAATCCGTCAATGATGACCAATATAATATTTCATCAAATTTTGAGTTTTCTTTAATTACTTGCAGAGTAGGTGAAACAAATGCACCATCTATTGCACCAAAATTATCCCCAAAGTGATATTTTTTCCAAATTTTTTCCAATATAAAAGTGATTCGTATAATATTATATATAACGCATTAAATTGATCAATTTGAATTGAATATTGATAAGTGTTTCTATAGAATAACTCTAACAAAGTTTCGTGATCCTCCCATGATCTCCCAAAATATAGTACATAAGATTAAATCTAGTCCTCCAAAGTTTGTAAGGTCTATTTTGTCGGGTTTTTTATCTATGGGAGATATGATATACTCATATTTAGTTAAGTAATCATATCCTTCTACCACCCTCTCAAAAATATTTATATAAACCTAGTATTTATATATGATATGATATATAAGGGGACCCCATAAAGACTAACCACCACATCCACATATATCTTACCTAGGATTTCAACAGAGAACATCTATAGAATTGGAAAAAAATATGATGACTTTATGAGATAATCCAGAATTACCAATATAAAATTGTTTTTCCATGATGATTTCAGTAAAATATTTATCAAATATATAATGATTTCTTCCCATTTACTTGTAATAATTGGTAAAGGCTTTAATAGTATCATAGGAGGATGATGTTCATCATTTATCTACAAAACATTCAAGAACCAAGAGAAATAAATAGATATGTCCCTCTTCAACCCTACCCACAAAAACATTCATATATTTCGTGATACATATCCCCCAATATAGGATGAACTTACCATCTAGAGTTATGGAAAACAAACCCATAACAACCCTATCAAGACTCATGGGAACCACTACTATAACCCAAAAATGGATTGTTGAGTCCACCGCTAGTGACCACCCTTCCATGGACTTATTTTCAATAAATATGACACTCGTATTCTTACATTATATATCAGTCTTATTTTCCAACATCACTTTTCCAAAAAGAAAATAATGGCGTCAATCCAAATCGAAATCAATTCCATCAGTTTCCATTACTCCATTGACTCTTTCACTTCTTGATCTTTCCAAATCAATGCATCAAACATAATATTACCCTTACATAGTGTAGAGGATAACTCAAAATTGGTGATATAGAGATACTCCACCCATATTTAATACCTCGTCTTCAAATCATATAATGAGATTATATACATAATACACTAGTGATCTAAATAAAATATGTACCACTCACTAAAAAAGTACAATCTCTAACTCTTCAGAGATTGAAAAAATAGTACTAACTATAAATATTTTGTGGGGTAGTTATTTTAATTTTATTGAAACTTCCTCAATCTATACAAAACCATATTATACACTTTCATGAGCACACACCAAAATATATATTTAAATTCATAATAATAAATGCATAACCTTTCACTAGGCTCAAGAAATATCAATACTAGGTCAAATATCAACCTCTTCTTCAAAAAATTGAATGAACTATTACACTTCTCATCCCATTCAAAATTCATGTGGCTCTAATTCATTGTGATCAATAGAAGTTATAACTTCTAAAATTCTTGAATGAATAATCAGTAGTATCTTTCCAATATGTGGAAAATCTAAATCTCAAATACATTATTGGGCCACTCTCAAGACATCACCACCAAAACATCCTCTTGATCCACTATGATACACTTATGACAAATCATGTACCACAATAACTTCACTTACCACATATGAAACTAAAATTTGGATAAATTTATGTATAAATGGTACTATCATAGCAACACAATCACATTACTCAAATTACTCCCATATTCATCATGTGATCAAAAATGAACCAAAATTTTATCCAAAAACATCATGATGAACATGTCAAGTTAATTGTGTAAAAAATAATTTAACAAGTAAATTAAAATTATGGTTGTGTTAGTAACCCCAAATGAAATTACCAAGAACTCGTAATTTTTTTCAAACTCCTCAATGTTAGATTTGGAATGTAAACCATCTTTACCCTCAGATGGAAATATGTTAATTATAAATTAATCTTTAAAACCCAATTATATCCCTTAAACTGATAAAATATATTTTTATGTGTGGTAGAGAGTATTTATTATTCACCATTACCTGATTTAACTTATGGTATTTAGTACATAACCGCAATCTACCCTAATACATCTTAGAAAATATAATTGATGCTACCCATGGAGAAAGTATTGGTTAAATAAGTCCTTTTTTCCTCTAAATCCTCAAACAAAATATTCAACTCTCACAAATATACAGAAACCAAGTGATGTGAAGGCATTGAGATCAGAATCATTCCTAAAAATAAATTGATGGAGAACTCTATATATATCTTTAGTGAAATCTTAGAGATTTATTCTGGAAAAATGTCCACGGAATCCTTCACTGCCCCAAATATGTAAAATGAATCCATGGAATCTATAGATACAAGAACCATCCTAGCTAGATAACATGATAAATACCAAGTGTCTTTAATAATTGGTACTAACATACTAGTATAAATACCCAAATCCCATATAAAAGTTTGAATACTACTATTAAGTTAATTAAAGGAAACCAACTATTTAAAGAAGTCGCCATGTTCCATGAAATTCACTATCCAATCAATCCCAATTATGACATGAATATGCTCATCTCTAGAACCTAGAAATACCGAAAGATTTATACATCATCTATCACAATGGAGAAAAGTAGACACTTAATACCCTATTATACCCACTATCCAAGAGTTATCAAAATATTTAAGTAATAATACATTAATTCCATAGATAAATTTAGTGCCTTTACTACTTTTGAAAATATGAAATATTGAGATTTTTCCAATTAAAATAGATAAAAGACCATAATAGAAGTTATAAGTATAGTACTTATGATTCATATATATCTTACCTCAAACTCGTATGGCATATGCTTTGCAATAAACATTATCCTTGACCCATTTGGGTCTAAATTTAAAGAGTATTACTACCAGTAATTTACCATGATTATTCTCTATCATGACTTTGATTCTCTACATAAATCTTTTATACTTATGTCTGGTTAGAACCACTAATATTATCACCTCCAGAGATAAATTTATAGAACTTATTTTTATTTATAATATTTATACACTAGTGATATGTTCTTAACTCATTACGATATTCCTAATTTAAATTGTTTTTTTTTCACACTAGTAACATCCAATATGTTTCCTCTCATTAGAAAAACCTGATATCACTGAATTATTTTAATTACCTCCATGCTAAGAATCATCTTTGTTATTCTTCTTCCCCCTATAAAAATGTTATCCTTCCTTAGATTAGAGAAGAAAAGTATTAAATCACTTCACATCCATCACGTCTAACTCAGTTATAGTTGATTTCTTTTCCACTACACCATAAGTATGTTAATCAAGAATGAGCACCCTTGAATGAATCTCATATTAAAGACTCATTTGGATCCTTTTCTCCTTGAGACTATCATTGGTGATCCAATCTAATGAAAAATCCACCAACTCTGTAATGTAATCCATATACTCCAGCACCAATATGTTCACCTACTATATATTTAGTAATTATCAAGATTTCATTAGATTCAGAATGTATAGATAAGGATACTAATTGAATATATTTTAGGATCTAATCCATATACAAATTCACTTCCACAATTGTCTCCCACCACATGTATGATTCTCCATCAATCTTGTAAGTAGTGACATTTACCTTTGATATCTCAGGGATATGAATGAACTCGAATATTTAGTTTCTTCTAACAAACAAATCCTTATATTTACTAAAAATCACCCTTAAATATATGAGGATTATTCTTATAGAATATTAATAAATGATCTAATTTCATTGGTTTCTCTCTATCTAGTCCCCTTCCATGTACCAAGATCACTTGAACTAGTGTGTTCAAGAGTTATGTAATGATATCCATATTCCTAAATCCTTTATCACATGAATTATCAACTCCAAAATTCCTAGCCACTTATTTATAAACAATATCCTTTCATAGAGGCATATCAATAACACTAAAACCAAAGAAAAAAATCACAGAAGGCACTACACAAAAATACCCTATATTAATCCCATAAAACCTAGAACAAAGGATATAAATTTTATGAATAATTGGATATATTAACCCTCAATTTATTTATTCATGGATCAAATTTAAAAAATCTAAAACACTTTCAAATCCCTTTTGAAACAAAATTTAGATCCATTTTATAGTAAGGAAACCATCTCTGAAATTTTGATGAATATTTATATCAACATTATACATTACTATCAAGATGAATGAACACACTTCCCATCCCAACATACCGTTGGTATATAAACCTATATGTCATAATAAACCAATATCCAAAAAAGATTCCTTCTGATCACATATCTCATCCAAACTCCCTACACTACTATAAAAATGCACAAGGGATGTGCCTTACTTTTATTAGCGCTTTTCTTAGCACTGATAAAGGGGACCCCTTTATCAGCACTTCTTTAAGTAGCGCTGATAAAGGGGAGATTTATCCACGCTTTTCCCGAGCACTGATAAATTTTGAATTTCAAAAAAAATATATCTTTTCATGAAAAATAAAATGTTGTTATATAAGTAAATTTATATTGATATAAATACAATATATATTTTTAAATATGTTATAGATACGTATAAATAGACTATTAAATTTAATATATAATAAATTTAGTGAAAATGTTTTCAAAAGATTTTTAAAAAATATTATTAATTAATAATTTTATAATTATTATTGATTAAAAATAATTTAATAACAATTTGAGGACACAAAAAATCAAAAAAATTAATAAAATATCAAAAATATGTTGAAAATGTAACTTAAACTTCAAAAATCCATAACTTTTGATCCGGGTGTCTTTTTGAGCTCTACAGCATATCAAATCGAATCCTGCGACGAGCTCTACGCGCTGGTGACCCAAGAAAATCCTTTGTCACATCTTTCAAGCCCAAAAAAGGCCCAGAAGGTCTCAAAAACTGAGTTTTTAGACAGCATACCCTGATTTGTTAACATTCAAACAAGTATAACTTCAAATACAGATGTCCGTTAGTCCTGTACCAAATATCATATTGAAGATTGTTTTATTTTCTTCGATTTGACTCGTTGTAGAGTTGATATGATCTTCTGGAATATAAGTTATGATCATTTTAACATTCTATATCTTTTAAAATACACATATATATGTATTTATTCGTAAATATATATGTGTTTGTGTCTGTGTGGGTGTCTATATGTGTGTCTATGTGTTGTATATATGTATATATGTATGTATTTATTTATTTACTTACTTATAAACACATATCAAAAACATATTTTTTCATAAATGTATTTAAAACTAATCTTTATAAGTACATTCTATGGAATTTCAAATACACATATATATGTATTTATTCGTAAATATATATGTTTTTGTGTGTGTGTGTCTCTCGGTGTGTGTCTCTCTCTGTGTCATGTGTGTTGTATATATCTATGTATGTATGCATGTATCTATGTATCTATGTATGTATGTATGTGTGTGTGTATGTATGTATGTATGTATGTATGTATGTATGTATGTATGTATGTATGTATGTATGTATGTATGTATGTATGTATGTATGTATGTATATATGTATGTATGTATGTATGTATGTATGTATGTATGTATGTATGTATGTATGTATGTATGTATGTATGTGTGTGTGTATGTATGTATGTTTGTATGTATGTATTTATTTATTTATTTATTTATAAACACACATAAAAAACATATTTTTTCATAAATGTATTGAAAACTAATCTTAGAACTATATATTAATATATAAATAAATATATGAATAAAAAATTATAACTAAATATATATATATATATATATTAATATATGAATTAATATATATATATATATATATATATACTAGTATATGAATAAATATATTTATATTAATATGAATCTATATAAATATATGAATAAATATAACAATATATATAGATATATCATTAAATAGAGAATAAAACGAAATGTCATAGTGGTAAAGGTGAATCCGTGAAAGGGGGGAGGTCCCAGGTTCGAGTTCAGGTGGAAGCGAAGGGGGTGCGCACATATGAGGATGCGCGGGAAGGGCAGTGCACGGGAGACCTCCTAGCGCTGATAAAGGGGGTGTGAAGCGCTGATAAAAGCACTCCCCCATATTATTTTTTATTTTTTTCTTTTTCTTTTAATTTTTTTAACCTTTATCAGCGCTTTTTAAAAACGCTGATAAAAGCTGCCTTTATCAGCGCTTTTCGGAGCGCTAATAAAAGGGACCCCCCTATATTAGCGCTGATCTTTATAGCTCTTTTTTAGTGCTGTTAAAGCCCTTTTTTAGCGCTGATGTAGTCCGTCTTTTTAGTAGTGATAGCAACTCAAGTCATTCCATAAAGAGGTTAACTATGCCATTTTATGGGTGCCTCTTAAATATTGACCACCCTAGTCTCTACACCTTCTAACATAATAGGAATCATCCTTTAACATTTGTCTCTAATTCTATTTTATAACAACCCAAACATAGAATCTTGAACCCTGAGACCCAAGATGTGATTTTTATATGGCCTTATGTGCGTCCCTCAATTAACAGTGGCTAGAAAATAGTTCTTATATATAAACATAATCATTGAGGAATTATTTTTTTATAAAAATATCCAATAAAAATAAGATAAAAAAATGTAGAATTTCTGTTTAATAATGAAAAAAACAATAAGAAATAATTTTAAAATTATACTATAAACCCAACTAATTGTAATGGAAAATAAAATTGAATTAGGTTCTAACATTACACATTGAACTAGAAGACCAAACCCATTTAACAATAATGGTCCAACTCCTCGTTTAACATATGGGAGAACACTACTAAATCCGCCATGTACTCAACTCCAAATATCCATCCCTCATAGACATTGAATCCTATATACTAACAACATTATGATATAATAGATATGCAAGTACAACAAGACATAAAAATAGGGATAAGTATAAATACCTAGCAATATCTTCACAGATTACTCTAATGCAATCCCATACAAACCCATTCCAAACCATATAATTAATTCCATTTAAAATAGGTTATAAATTTTAAAACAAAATGGTTTATCAAAAATCAATCAAAAACTAAAGTAGAATGTGAAAAAAAATATAAAAATTTATTTTCTCAAACAAGGTAACCCTTCCTAGTTTATCCCTAATATATTACTGATAAGTATCCAGTGTAAAACAAGGAGACATGAGAAATAAATAAACACACAACATAAATTCCTAGATATAAACATAACATACACTCATTTTGGATTTTCAACCAATAAATTACTTTCAAAAACATAGTAACCCTTCTTAATTTCGTCTTCATATGTAGACAATAAGTATCTAGTGTAATACATGGAGCCATTAGAAATAAATAAGTACATAACATAAATTCATATCTATAAACAAAACATACAGTCATTTTATATTTTCACCCACCACAATTCTACCTAAATTTCATAACACATCCTATTTATATTCTACATGATACTAAAATTCGAATCCATACAAATTCTTATCTATTAACACAATACTTGATACTTCTCAATTGTTTATCATAACTAACACATTCAATGTACCATAACCTATAACAATATTGAACTTGTACTCATTGATTGATTACTAAAAAGAAAATCATTACATTTATGAAATTTATACCGATAAATATGACGCAATTTTAGATATCCTAAACATAAAACATTAAAAAAAGATCAATTACATATTGAAGAAAAATTTTGTTGTATTTTTTTATATAATTATGAAAAACTATAACATAATAATACTCACGTCTTCAAGTGATAATTTTTCCTATTTTTCCTTAATTTTATTATTTCACAAAAATACTTCAACATCAGCCATAAAATTCTCCCCACATGAAACCTTTATAAACATAATTCATTTAACATGATTCTTTATATACTATAGAAATTGAAAATAAAGGGTGACCTCAAATGCTCAGTAAGGGTAAACATAAGCATTAACAATTGAATTCCATCAATGATCATAATATGAGCATGAGGTTATGATGAACGAATCAAATTTCATGATCATAACATAAGATAATTCATACCCATAAAAAATCATAACATTATACAAGTTACATGGAATAAATCTATTAAAAAGGTAATGGTTATATAAGTCAAAAATAAGGATCCATGTGATGTTAATATTGATTAAAGGAACCATTAAAATTCATAGAAATTATAGAAAATATGTGTTGGTATCTTGGAACATTATTTTTATCACATGTGTTCACTCATATCTAAAATAAATGGATCCTAGTTAAATTTATAGAATAATACTCCCCTATTTACTCCATAATTCTTTACTTTAAAGATAATGAACATTACCCAATTCCTTAAATATCTATATCGAGATCACTTATCCTATAATTTGTATTGGGATCACCCGTTCTATAAGATGCATTGGGATCACCCATCGTATAAGCTGTAATAGGATCACACATTATCGTCAAAAATTTCCTAGTACCAAAAATAAATATAACACATGGAATATTTTATTTCCATCATCAAAATTTTAATAATACATTTCATTCATTTATAACATGAATTGTCGGTGGATAAGAAATGGGTTTTAGGGAAATCTATTTAAAACAATCATCATAAAACATCTAGAGAAATAAAATGGATGGTATCATTGGATAATATTCCCAATGCATTAAATTAATCATTATTATAAGACCAAAAATATTAAAATAACTTAAAAGGGTCATTTAAAACATTTCTTTGAAAACAATATATAATGTTATTTTCTTTTGGTAATATTTTATAAAAATTTCTAGAATATTGAAAAACAAATTATTTGAAATTATTTATTGAAACTTATAAATTATCCTTCAAAGTAATCAATTTTCATGATGATGGTGATATACATTAACTTCATAAATGTAAAAAATAAACATTATTTTCAATCTTCTGTAGAGATAATAAAAAGTGGCTCATACAAAAACTATTAACAAGGTTCCTTTTAAAAATTTTAAAATTGGCTAAAATATCATGGGAATAAAATTTAAGAAATAGTTTATGTTTAGAAATTAACAATTTTTAAGTAATATAAAAAACATGGAGAAATATGTTGGTTAAAATTATTTAAAAACCTTAAAAATAACCTTTTTAAAGAAAACCACCTTTACATCCTTTTAGAACAAAAACACATTTGAAAGATGTAAAATAATAACAAAAATAAAATACCAAGAATATAAAAATAGACATTATTTTATATTTCAAGTGTCAGTATATTCACTATATAAATGAATATAGGTTCTTCAATAAAAAAATTTCTCAAAGAAGGGACCTTGAAATGAGAAACCTTTTCAACTCGTGTAAAGATAGAATCAAAAAGCGATTGAATGATGGAATATAAAATGATTATTTAAAGAAAATATTTCCATGAATAAAATGTGTTAAAACACATCCATGGGGGAATAATTACTCCATAAAAAATAAATCATGGTGCATAACATGAATTACATCTCAAAGAATTGAAATTGAGACCCTTAAAACCCTTGAAATTTTTATAACATTTGAATAAATATATCATAAAATATAAAACATAAAAGAAACATTAAGTATCATGAAAAATATCTATTAATGATATAATATCTCAATATGAAAAATATACACCTTATAAATGGTATTAGGTTCATATTATAGTAGATATCTCAACGAAACAATATTGAGATGAATAATGCTTACAAATATCATATCATTTAAGTTAGAATTTAATAAATTAAGTGATTATATGAAATATTTTTTTTTTAAAAAGTGAAAATAAAACAAAATACAATCAAAGGTTATTTCACACAAAATATTGGCATATTATAGTCAATTAAGTAGAAGAATAAACCAATGAATGGAAATTTAGTTAAGAACCCCCTTACCGCTTTGGTAACTTTTGAAAAAAACCCTTGGTTTAAATAACATCAACTAAACATAAAATAAAATAGAGTATAAATTATTCAAGATATAACATGAAAAATTTCATTATATATACCACATAAAATAAATTAGGTGTATAACATTAAAACATGTCTAAATTAAGGGAAATTGAAATGAAATCTCTTACCTGAAGTCTTAACTTACAATGTACATTCTTTAAATCCTATATAATTAAATTATATTTATTATTCCCTTTTTTAATAACCTTTTATTGGTTTAATAATTTATAATTAATAAATTTATTCCATTTATTTCATTAACATTTAATTAATTATTTATTCAGGTTTGCATCGAGTGTTTTGAGGATATTTGGTTCATAATTGAAAAATGACTTGGGTTGGTTGATCATGGTCAAAGTGGTCATTATTATATAATATCAAGAATAATAACCATGAAATAATTTTAATTTTTTACATTAAATATAATTTTATAACCATCCACGAAACATGTATATGAAAAACGAATCACATCTCTTCTTGGAGGTGGTATTCCACACGTAGCCATGAACATCATTACCATTTTACAATGGATGGAATGGTAAGAAAATAGATGATATATTATATTTATAAAATTCTAATTATTTCATGAATATAATATATATATATATATCAAGTTAATACTAATAACTAATCATGAAAGTTGATTATGTGACACAAAATACACTATTTTTGTGAGGCGGCAATCCACACGTACGCGTGAAAGATGAATTTCTTTCCAATTTGATGGAAAAGGAGATTAATATTTTAATTTAATTAACATAATAACATCTTAGAATATTTCATATACTAATTTAATTATATTGGAATGATTGTGTCGGAATTTAATGCGGTAAAATAAGAAGTAAAATGGAAGCACTCGGCTGAGATGATTACCAACTCTTTGAAGAACCTGTTATGGATCTCTCCTTAAAGACCCTTGGGATGATCTTATTAATTGAAAATAACCTATAAAAATGGTTAAGGATGCTAAGAAGAGTTTTATTCAAGGTTTTTTGTGATAATTGTCTCATGATGATGTGAATAATAAAGGATATGTTGTGTTCTTTTATAGTGAAGGAAAGAAGACACTTGGAATTACTTAAAAGATTAAAATATAATAAATTATTTTTTATATGAAAGTGAAAAAAGGTGGACAAAATTTTGAAGATATTATATTTTATGGTTTAAAAACTTTTAAAAAAATTCTTGGCTTATGGGGTACTTAAAACATTATATTTTGGTTTAACCCATTTGTTAAATAGTTTTAACCTTCACCATCGAAACACATTTTCAATACTAAAAGATTATAAATTTACTTATAAGGTAATAATTGGTTCAAAATGGACATCTGGTGAAATTTTAAACCATATAAAATCCCCATTGTCTTATTTAATTATTTTTATGATTTTTAAAGTCAGGTAATAATATATTATTTAACATAAAATACCATTAAAGTCATTTTAAGAACTATTCACGTATTTTGACTTTACAAACATCAAGATAGGTGTGGAAATAAAATATAAACTCTGTAACCATAAAATATACATTAATATTAACCAAATTTTTTAAATTGTAATTTAGGAAAAAAATGTTCTGTTTGATGTTTTTAAAATAATTTACTTTGATTTTTCTACTGCTTTCACAAGCACTGTGTTAACATTGTGTAGGTATTTAAAGTAATTATACCATCACCAGAAATTAACACTAAATAAACATCATTAAAATAAATTATTTATTTTCAAAAATAAAAATTGATATACATTAATAACATCTTCTTATACTTATTTTAAGATGTATGATAAATTAAAAGAAAGAGAGTGACATGTTGGAATTTTTCTTTACCTAAAATAATATAAAAGGCATTATCAAAGAAAAATGCAACCAAAATGACATATTTCATAATATATGAATGTTTGGAAGAAATAAAATCATCAAATTGAAAACAATTCTAGTATTATATATATTTTTAAATCCTTATCACATTATTTTTAACATTATTTATCTAATTTACCCTTACTACAGTGAAAAATATTTTCCACGTCACTACTCATTATGCCCAAAAATAAAGTTGAACTATTTTCCAAATTTGAACCTACTAATTTTAAATATTGAAACAATTTTTCAATATTCAATTTCTAGAATTGGTTGAAAAAATAATTTAAGATAAATACTAAAAATATAAAGTAAAACGGTTTTCAGAAAAAAAAAGAGCTTTTATCCAAATAATTAACTTATACCAAAATTAAGAATAATTTTGAATTATATGTAATTAATTAGATTGTATAAAACTAATTAAAATTATATTACTATAATTTTAAATTAAAAATTATACTTTTTAATTAAAAGAAAGTATAGTTTTACTAAAATAGATTTTTTTACTATTTACCAAAAAAACTATATTTTTAGACAAAATCATAAAATTTAACCCTAAGATAATTTTGATATTATCATTTAAAAATGTTATTATTTTTATAAAATATAGCTTCTAAAAGTGTAATAAATTAATTATAATATTCACTCACACAAAAATCAAAACCATTTTTGAAGAAAACATATTTTTGAAGCATAAAATGACTTTACTAAACAATTGAGTGCTTATTTTCTAATAATTAATCAATAAACTTGTATTTAGTGTGTCTTTTATATTTATATATATATATATCATAATTTGGTGACTATTATTCATACCTGCTAATTCAATGGTCATATTTAAATTAATATTATTTCATAGTTCATTTAAGCTCGGTGTTGTGTGTCTTGTGCACTATCGAACACAGTCTTCCTTTAAAATCTTATAGTATTAAATTATCCACCAAATTAATAAATTTTTTCCTCACCATTTTATCTTGATCTGGGTAATCAATTTTTTAACTTTTGAAAATACCTTTATTGAAAACCCATATCATAAAAAAAGGTAAATAAATATTCTTTTGAAAATAGGGAAAGGGAAATAAGAAGGCTATCTTGAAGAACACGTAACTATGTTCATAAATAGTAAATAATTTCTGTAAAGTAAAAAATATGGACATAGAGGAGAACAGTAATGTATAAATTATGGAAATTGATTTATAATGTGGTCATGTTAAATTTAATTACCACAAAACCATAAATTAATAAGGGATTAAGAAGACTTTGAATTAATCATAAATAAAGATAATAGGATGACATTTTTATTTCAAGAACCTTTTCCTAGTGTTGATGAATTAATAAACCAACTAAAACAAGAACATAAGAAAATATACATACTTTACTTTCATTAAATCCATAAACATAATTTTTTTCCTTTGTTTTCATGTTTCAATCAGTTCCCACCTTTATCTCATCTTTAACTCCAAATGAGGATTATTAATATTTAATACCTAAAACATTATGATCAGCTTATTATTGACCATGAGGTATATAAAAGGATGGAAATATGTTCTTCCTATGTTAAATAAAACCTTAATGTTTTGTGCGTGACAATATGATACCCAAAATGAATAAATATTCATATGAAGAAATAATACATTTATCTCTAAAATTCAACAATAACACCAATGGTTAAACATAGATCATTCCATAAATAAATAACCCTATATACCAATTAACCTTAATAACTTCAACATTAAAGAATTTTTTAAACTCAAATATTTACTCATTCCTTTCATATTACATCCCTAAAAATGTGATCAAAATCTTTCAAAATAATTCTTTACGCTAAACCTATGTTTTACGTATACCTCATCCCAATAAAGAATATCCCAAAATATCATTAATCACCTCAAAATCCCATCAATTATTATAAAAATGGGTGTTTATTCCTTTTAACTTACGGTCAATCCTAAACATATAAACCCATGATGGTATCCATAACTCTTAAGTTAACCTCACATTGAAACATCCTAACATTAAAAGTTATATAAACCCTACTATAATACTATTTATAACAACCTGAACCCACACTCCAAAATCCAGTGTTAAAAAAATCTTTACATTTATGACATTGATACTGAAAAATGTGGCCTAGTTTTATCCATCCAAAACATATAACATCAAATATATATATTGGATCACTTACATACCCAAATACCTTTTAGGTTTAGAGTTTTATAAAATTAAGAAAAACTATTACATAACAAAACCCATGCCTCCAAGTGATCAATTTTCCTTCTATATCCCACTTTTATTATTTCACCAAAAGTCTTAAACATCTACCATAAAATTACTTGCACATGAAACCTTTCAAGAAAATAATTTATTTATCATCATTATTAATAATATGGGGAAATGTAAAAAAATATGCTTGAGCTCAAATTCTTAGTAAGGGTAAACATAATCATTAACAATTGAATGTCATCTGTGAGAATAAAATGACCATAAGTGTATTCTGAAATAATCACAGTGTAGCAGTACTGTACACTGTATGGTTACTGTAGTAGAACTGTACACTGTACAGGTACTGTAGCAGAACTGTACACTGTCCGGGTACTGTAGTAGGTGTTGTAGCAGTTACTGTAGCAGGTACTGTTCAGTACTATAGTAGCTCGAACTATTCATCTTGGGCCACCGGTTTGGGCTTGGAGTCCTTAAGGCTTTCGGGCCACCCAGGCCTTCGGTCAGTAGGGATTTCGGGCCAATTTTAAGGCCCTCGGGCCACCTCAAGGCCTTCGGGCCACATGCAGTTGCTCCAGACACACTACAAAAAAGAAGCATCCCTAGAAGAGGATTCAGAGCAGGTGCAGTCACCAGAGAAGAACCAAATGGATTGTCAGAATGATAGGGTATGGCTATGCCATCGGTACCAGCCTATTCTTGAATGGGAATCCTATCCTGACGGCCATGCAAAAGAGGAGAGATACTATCATGACACAGATACTGGGGAGGGGCAGTTCCTTATAGATAGTCTGGTTGAATTCCATAAGACCTTCAGGACATGTAATCTCCTAAGCCTATCGGCCTTGTAATCTCTGAGCCTACGGGCCTTGTAATGGTTACCTCTCATCCATTTAAAGGGGGTTTATCAAAAATAAATAAAAATGAAGGCCTTCGGGCCATTCAGGCTTGATTATATGAACCATTAAAACTCATTGAAATCGTAGAGAAATTGTGTTGGTATCTTGGTAAATTATCATTATCACCCATTTTCACTTGTGTCAAAAATAACCAGAGACTAGTTAAATACATAATAAAGGACTCTTAAATTGACTCCTAAATTGTTACCATCAAATACAAGGTACATTACCAAATGCATTAGAGATCTATATCAGCCTCGCCCCTCATATAAGCTATATCAAGATAACTAGTTATACAAGCTATATCGGGATCTTCCATCATATAAATTGTATTAGGATCGCCCTTCATTTTCAATAATTTCCAAGAAATATACATGAATATAACTTATGTAATATTTCATTTTAATCATAAGTATTTTAATAATAGTTTTCATTACTTTAAAACATGATTTTCCCATGGAAAAGAAATAATCTTCAATAAAATATCTACAAAATAATTATCGTAAGACATATAAGTAAAGAAAATGGATCATATCAAAATATTATAATACTAGTGAATTAAATAAATCATTAAAGGATGATTAAATTGATAAAAATTATTTTCAAATAACATTTAAGACATTTCTTTGAAAATAAGGGAAATACCTTTTTCTTTTGGTAATATTTTACAAAAAAAATACAATATGGGGAAAAATGTTTGAAAACGTTTAGGTAAAATTGTAAATGAATCTTTAAATAAAATAATTTTCATAATGGTTTAGTTTAGTAAATGTCCAAAATAAATATTTTTTCAATCTTTTATAAAGTGATTCAAAAGTGACCCATGTGGAAAATGTTAAGAATTTTTTTATACCTTTGAAAAGAAAAGAAAATATCATGTAAAAAACTTTAGGAAATCATTTATTTTAAAAAAATATTTTTTTTGTAATTTTATAAGGAAAATGGTGGAATATTTTGGTTCAAAGTTTTTAAAAACATTAAAATAGTATTTTTAGAGAACAACACTTTTATGACCTTTTAAACCCAAAACATTTGAAATAAAGAAGGTAAAATAACATTATTATAAAAAAATACATGATATTATATGTTAATATTTATTATATATACTATATAAATTAATATAGGTTCATTAATCAAAACATGTCTCAAAGAAGAGAGTTTGAAAAGAGAAACCCTTACAACTGAGGTAAAGCTTGGATTAAAAATTCATTAAATGGAAGAAAATTACATGATTATATAAAACCGAATAGTTATTTTAAATAATATGTTAAAATTAATTCATGGGGAAATAATTACACCATATAAAATAAATAATTTTTCATAACATGAATATTCCACAAAGAATTGAAAATTAGACCATGAAAACCATTGCAAATTTTATAACATTTGAATTAATATCACGTAAAATAAAGTACTTAAAAGGAATATTAAATTTCATATTAAAAAATTGATTCATGATATAATATCTCAATAGTAATAATATAAAACTTATAAAATTAATTAGCTGAATACTACAAAACAGGTCTCAAAGAAATGATTTTGAGAAAGATAAATCCTACAAATATAATTTTATTGAATTTATAATAAAATAAAATAATTAATTATATAAAATAATTCGAAAAACACAAAAAATAATTTAAAATAAAAAATAATACAATCATATTTAATTTGGCACATAATATTGGTGTAACTATGTCAATTAAGTAGAAGTATAACCCAATGAATGAAAATTGAGTTTATAAACCCCTTACCTATTTGGTAACATCTCAATAAAAATATCTTGGATGAAATAACATAAACTCAACTTAAAATGTCATGAATTATTAATGATTCATGATATAACATTTAAAATTGAAGTATTTAAACCATATAAAATAAATTAGGTGTATAACAATAAAATATGCCTCTATAAATGGAAATTGAGAATAAATCCCTTACCTTGAGTATCGACTCAATAAATACGTTATTTAACTCTTGTATAATAAAATTTTGTTAATTTTTTACTTTTTTAGTATCATTTTAAAGTTTTATTAATTTATCATTCAACCATTTATTCTATTTATTTCAATGATATATTTAATTACTTAATTGATTAAGTTCATGTTGGGTGTTTTGTGGATGTTGAGTTCGTAATTAAAAAATGACTTTGTAGGTTGAAAGTGGTAAAAGGGTTCATCTTTACATAACCTCCATATTAATAATCATGAAATAATTATCATTTTTATAGATTAAATTCAATTTTAAAACAATAAATTAAATATATACATGAAATAAAATCACATCACTTCATAGAGGTCGTAATCCACATGTATGCACGAACAACATTTCCATTTTCCAACGGATGTAAGTGGAATAAAATAGATGATATATTATACATATAGAATTATAATTATTTAATTAATATAATATATAAAAAATAAATCCATCATAATAACCAACCATGAAATCTGATGATGATAAAAAAATACATCAGTTTCATGAGGTGGTAATCTACATGTATGCACGAATGATGGTTTGGTTTTAATTTGATTGAAATGGAGATGAATAAGGTTTTTTAATTAAAATAATAAAATATAATTATATTTTAGATAATAATTTTATTATATTGGGATAGTTATTATGTAATTAAAAGATGTAAAAGAATAAAGAAAATGAAAATTCTTTATTGAGACAATTACCTCTGCTTTGAAGAACCTCCTTTGGATCACTCTTTAAGGACCATAGGGATGATCTTTTAAAGAAAATAGAAACTCTATAACATGTATGAGATTTTTTATAATATTTTTTTAGATTTTTTTAGATATAAGTGGATCAATAAGGTATGAATAATAGAGTAGAGTCGGTGTATTTTTATAGTGAAAGAAAATGATACACTTTGAATTACTTAAAATATTTAAATATGATAAATTATTTATCATGTGAAAGTGGAACCAAGAGGCCAATATTGCAAATATAATATTGTTTAAGGTTGAAATAATTTCAAAAAATTAAGTTTTTATACGTTTAATATGTATTTTAAACCTTATATTTTTTTTAACACCCTTGTTAACCAGTCTTAACCTTAACCGTGGTAACAACTTTTTCAACAATAAAAGGGGTATAAATTAACTTTTTAGGTAATACCTAGATAAAAAAATGATAAAGGGATGTAATTTTAGACTATATCTCATTCTCCTTTTCCTATTTATATATATTTATTATTTTTAATACATTTAATAAAATATTATTTAAAATAAAATACCATTAAAGTCATATTAAGTACTATTCACATATTTTGATGTTAAACTCATCAATACAGATATTTAAATAGAATATAGACAATTTAAACATAAATTATAAATTAATATTATCTATAAAAATCATGTTAAAACATATTTAATACAAAAAAATATTACTTTTCATGTTTTTCAAACCATTTACTTTTATTTTTCTACTGCTCTCATATTCAATTTGTGAGAGTTGTGTGAGAATTTAAGGTAACTATACCATGAATAAAAATTAAAAATAAATGAAAATAATAAAACTAAATTAATTATGTTAAAAATAATCTTTTATATTCATCCATAACATCTTCTTATCCTTATGTTAACATATAATATAAATTAAAAGCAAGGGAGTGACATTCTAGAATTTTCTATTACTTATAAAAATAAAAGAGAATTTATCAAAGAAGAATAGAAAAAAAGAAATATTTTAGAATATATGATTCATTTATATGAAATAAAATAATCTAAGAGAAATAATTCACGTGTTATTTATATTTTTAAATCCTTATCACATTATATTTAACCTTAATCAACTAATTTACCCTTATAGATGTGACAAATATTTACCACGGTTACTATTCATTATGACCAAAAATAATTTTGTCCTATTTAAAAAAAAATTGAACTTCTTGATTCCAAATTTTGAATCCATTTTTAATGATTAAATTTATATAATTTTAATAAATAAATTTTATTATAAATGTAAAAAAAGGAATGTAAATAGTTTTTAGAAAAATGTGTCTTTATGCCCATAAATGAACTAATAAAAAATCAGGTATAAATATGATTAATTTGTAATTAATTAGATTATATATAATTAAATGATTCTTATGTTACTATAATATGAAATTAAAATCTTAATGGTAATTTTAAATGAAAATAAATGATAGGATTGGAAAAAATTATATTTTTCATTTTTCACTGAAAAATAAATCTTTTCAAAATATAACCCAAATTTTCACCCAAAGATAATTATGGTAATATAATTTAAAAAATAAAAACATTTTATAAAATAAAATTTCTAAATGTTTCATAAATCAATTATAATATTGGAACAAAAAAATCAATAAAAATCATTTTTGATGAAAATGTATTTTGGAAGCGTAAACTGACTTTACAAAAGTTTGAGTTCTTATTTCCTAAGAATTAATAAATAATATTTTATTGGGTTATAGATATATATATATATCATAATTTAATTAATCTTATTAATACCTACTAATTAAATAACTCGGTTATAATTTAAATTTTAAAAACAATTATTTTATGGTTCATTTAAGCTCATTGTTACGTGCCTTGTATGATATCAAACAGATTCTACTTTTAAAAAATCATTGTATTAAATGAATAAAATAGTTTTGATTCATGGAAATAGCTTAATAAAACATCCTGTAAAACCAAGTCTTAAATATAACCAATTTAGTACTCCCAGAATATATTTTACAAAACATTTTTAAAACCAAGTACCCATTGTTCCTAACCAACTCCCATGATTTGATTAAAAAACCATAAACTCTAGTTTTGTCGAATCTTGAAAAAACTAATAATAAAATACATTTAAAAAAAATTATTTGACAACCATGAACGTCGTAAAAGATCCAAAAAACACATCAATCAGTCAATCAATAATTATAATCCCATATGGAATGAATAATATTAACCTACCTTATATGATTATTAAACAAAAAACCTAAAACCCTAGATCCAATGTTAGTAATCATGATTTTATAATCCAAAATATGGAAACAAGAATATGGGATCTTGATTATTTTATTTATGATTCAAATCATCCCACCAAATCCCTATATCAAACCCCAATATATGGATCTATTCAAGGAAGGAGAAATAGAAAGAGAATAAATTGATATATTGAAGAATAGACGAAACCATTGATATTAAACCTTATACATGATGTTGATCATATGAATCATAGAGATAATTTTTTTTAAGGGTATACAATTTCCAATTCAATATTCAAGGAACTCTAGGTCCATCCCAAGTTGAGTTATGTTGTTTAATAAGGATTATCAAAAAATAATAGATTTTTTAAAATAGATATCTTTTATTATGGACCCCTCTATATGGCTATGATTCACAATTGTTATGGACATATGGCAGTAGTGTAGAGCCTCTATCCACAAACCTAGAACTGCACAATCACCATACCTAATCACCCAATATCATGTATTAAACATGTATTTACCACTAACTCCCTAGGTGACTTGAATTCCTTTGATTCCTGTTCTTTGGGAATACTCACTTCAATTGTATAGTGTTCAATACACCTCACAAAATTCAAAAATAAATACAAAAATTACCAAAACTCAAAGGTGGACTCAGCTATAAAACCTAAGATATCATTGGAATGGTTTTATTATCTTTTTATTTTTCTCTTCAACTCAACACCGCTATGTAATAGTCCCTAAACGAAATCATGGTTTTTATTTCTAAAGATAAAACCCCCAAACACAACCTTTTCTATGAAAAATAAAACCAAAACATGTCATGGTTGATCAAAATTGTGTCAAAATTTTAAAATCCCTAAAATAGTTTAAACATAATTCATATCATGATTAAACAATTATGTCATGAAATTTTTCAAGTTATAAAAAATTTTATATGGATAGAAGTGGACACACCAATTTGAAACCAAACATTACATTGATCCTTCATATTCCCTAACCACTATATCCATAACCAAGATCCACTAATCTAGATTTAACCCCATTTTCCAAACATGAAATCACATTCACCCTTTCCAAACTTCTATACCCCTTATATTCCATTAACTAAAACCATATCATTTCATTTTTTCCACTAACCATATTAAATCTATGTTAGCCTTTGTTTGGTACCAAAATCCATCTATTCAGACCCAATGGGGTAAAAAAGTGGAACCATGTAGAGTCTACATTCCCCAAGGATCACCTAATAATTCAGAGTATCCCAAACCACCTTCCTACTAATAAATATTTTTATACCAACCAACCATTAAACTCTCCCTATTCCAAATAACTTTTAACCAATATTGTCTCTCTTAAAAAAAACCAAAATTCAACCCTCTACCTCCAATTTTAAACCGTAAATCAAAATCCAACCAACAACCCATTGTCCACTAGATAAAACATTCAAGTTAACTGATTCCACTGAGTTAAAATAATAATTCAAGAAACCATATATTAATTTTAAGGAGGATAATAAGAAAACGAATTTATAACAACTCATTTCATAAAAAATTAAAATTAGTAAGTTTCTAGAACCAAACATTTTATCATTTATTAGATTAAAGTACTTAGTGTGATTGAAATTGAGGAATTTCTATTTTGAAATAGTTATATAAGTTCATAGGTTAACTATAAAGATATCATATTTTAGTTTTTTAATACTTTGATCTATGATCAATGGATGTTAAATTTTTTATTTGGAGGTTGTCTAAGGAAGGTAAGTGTGTTGAAATTTATCATGTTTTTTTTATATATTGTGAGCCATTTTCTTTATTTAATGAACATAAGAATTTGGTACTTGTTCAACCAAATCAAACAAATTTTCTAAGTGGATGGAATTGATTTATGGTCCTAGATCCTATCATGATCCAATTGTGTCAGAAAATATTCCAATGTTAATATCACATAATAAGGTTTATTTATTGATTCATCAAAACCTCATGTCTACCAAAATGTTATATACATGGGGTTGTCAATAAATTAGATGTGTGAAATATCTACACTCTCAATAAATGACCCCCTCCTAACAAGGATTATTTTTTAATACTCTACAAGCAAGGAATAAAATATATGACTAAGGTAATAATAATTGGAGGAAATTTTATAGAGATGTTGAAAAGGATGTTAAAGTTATTTAATGTTTCTCATCCAATAAATTTCATAGGAAAATCAATTAATTTATAAGAAAACGCTACATAAAATGGGTGTGTTTGTAAATATTAGGAAGTAATACTTTTTAATGGATATAGTGTCACCTTCATAAGATAAATATGAGAAATACCAGGCTTAGACATTTGAGAAACATGGTCTATCATTACGTAGATTCATAGATCCTCTTCCAAGAATACATTAGGATGGTATAATTACTAAAAATTTGAATAAAAATGTTTCTAAAGCTGACTATATAACTTATACACATGATTATATAATAAAAACTAATCAAATCTTAATAGAAAAATCAAGAATTGAGATATATTTGAAGACTATTCCCCCTCGTTCTCTGAAACATGATATGTCATTGCAGTAATTTTTCTATGAGATCGATGATTTGGTACACCTCCTATGAACTTATTTTCTGATGAATTTTTTTCTCACACTCTCTTACATCTAAGACTAATATACCACCATATGTTTCGCTAATCATCAAGGGACCACCTCTTGATTCTTCTTTTAAACATCGTTATACTATTACATAACTATTAGATATTGATATTAACAAAGTTCAGTATTTTTTTGTATAATGTAATTTTGATTTAGATATATTTAGGGTTATATTGTGGAATCTAGAAAAACAAACGATGAAAATAAGTTGAAAAATGGAAATTTATCAATAAAAATTAGTTTTTGATATGAAATTAAAGATGAGGGTGTTGTGATTAATCTCAGGTGGTATAGAAAATCCATTATTGTGATCTATGAGCCTACAACACATACCAAATTAGTTTTCAACCCTATTTCACCAAAACTTGTGGTTACACCACTTATTTCATTTAGTATTTATCCAACTATAACAATTTTTTATGTGTCATCCACTATAATTATAGTCACTGAAATTGTTACCTCATTGATAGAGGTCAGTCAAAATGTTACTATCTCTCCTCTAGTATGGGTAGCCCTAAAACAATACCTTCAACTAACTTTGGTTCCCATTTCCCATAAACCTCCCCCAATATAGTCCACACATCTTAATGTTGTTTATAATGATAAATTGGATAAAAATTATGAGAAATTAAAGGAGAATATGATTAATGATATTAATTATATATAGATGAAGGATAATTGAGAGGATGGGTGTAGGAGTAATCCATGGATGAATTGGATGGTACTTTGAAATTTTATTTTATTTAGTGTTTTTAGACGATATATTGATATTACAATGTATTTTTCTATTTTTCGAAATCCATTATAACATCATTATTGAGATATAATGGAAAAAATATATAGTTAATCATTTTTTATACATGGAAATGATTTATATTATTCATTTAATTATCTAGGTAAAACAATTATTTATATACCATTATTTTGGTAAACTATTTGGAAAGAAATTTATTTTTGATATATTATTAAAGAAAGGTATTTTTTTGGAAAAATCTCAAATTCATGTGTAGACCAAAGGGATAAGAGGCATAAAATACTAAGAATCATCATTAAAATTTTCATGTTTCCAGTTCATTTTTGTTTAAATTGAAAATAATTTAAATATATGTCACTTTAGAATCAAAAATTGGAGATAAAATTTAATTTTTAGTGCGTGGGAGGGTCCTACGGAAATAACACTTTAATTTTTTTCTCTGGACTAATTGACCGTGAATAAATTTATCTTGGGAATATTATTTTTACATAATTAAAATAAATAGTTAATTATAATAAATTCAAGATATATGTTTGTAAATTTATAGAGAATCGTATACTAGTTTGATTTATGGTTTTGAGCTTAAATGGATTGTTTATATGTTCCATTACCCTAATTTTAATTATCTAAAACTAGAAATGATTGGTTGGTTATTTTTATTCATTCTAAAAGTGATTGTATAATATTTTTAACTTCCATTCCTAAAAGGTATTCTAAATCCCATTAATATATTTTCTCTAATACCCTTATTTTTAAGTGGTTCTAAATATGATAATATAGTTATAACCCATATTTTTTTCAAACCAATAAGTTTCAAGTTCTATTAAAATGACTAAGATCATTATTTATTTTTATCTCTTGAAATAATTTATACCACCCTTTTATTTTACCCTTATTTAATCCCTTTGAAACCAAGAACAGCCTATTAGGTCAGACACATTGAAAACTTATTTTCCCTTCCATGTCCATATCATAGTATTATATATGATCTTATATAAGTTTAAAAGTTCAAGAATGGTGTATAATCCCCATTTAGTGTGCCCGAAAATGGTAAAATAAGAGAATCACAAGAATCAAGGGTTATATTATGAATTCCATAGGCTTCCAACCAGTGTGGAGGGATTATGTGTAACATAGTCAGACTACACCCACTTTTCTATAGATAACCATAAATAGAAGTGAAAGTAATTATGATAAAAAATAATCATAATAAAAAAATAAAATATATACATTATAGATATGTAATAACCATAAATAGATAATATCTAAAATTAAAATCAAAATGGGATACCATAATGTCACAGAATTCATAAGAAAAATAAAAACAAGTTCACCCATAGGATGGTCATATATAGCATCATCCATAATATAAAACAAATATGGATACAAATACAAAACTAGACCCAATTTAACTCCAAGTCCCATCTACCAAGTCTAACCATGGAACTCCAACTCAAACATAAACCACAATCTCTTGCCCTTAAATTTGTTCCATGTCAAGAACCAGCCCAAGTCGACCCCGAACCGGTCACCCAGGCCAGCCCGTGACAAGTCCCGAGAGGCATTCCTGATTCTCCTGGGATGGATACAAGCATGAAGGGCATCAATATAGTATATAAGGGAAATATTTTTCCCAAATACAAACAATTAATCAAACAGCATAATGAAACAGACAGCCCAAAATACATTTACATAAAAAAAATTAATTGAACATTATTAGTACAATAATCTAATAGTTTAACTAAACCAAAAACTCAACATACCAAACCTAGAAACCGACTAACTCCATCTGATCCTACTATTAACTCTCCAACATAATTATCACATGTCAGCAAAGGTGATTGAACTCGAGCTGAAACCTACACAAGGGATAAAATAGAAAAAACTATAGGCGTGAGTATTAAAACTCAGTATGTTAGCCCAATATTCTATTCCCAATTCACTTTGTTTAAAATAAAGAAACATAAATTTCAAGTTTTAAAAACAAAATATAAATGTATTTTTTCAAATGAGGTTCCATGATATAATAATTATCAGATAAAAACATGCATGTTTTATAAACAAAAATGCTAGTAACAATTTTTTAAAGAGGTGTAACTTCAAAATAAAAATAGTTTTCAATATGGATGCTTTAAAGAAGGGAAAATTTTGAATAAAACACACACACTGATGAATTTACAAACTAATAAAATCATATTCCCATGGTGAGTACAAAATAGCCAAAGAGCACAAGTCTCGGGAATACCCCTATGCACTAGTTCATTGTGGGCCCCAGGTACTCATATCTCGGTGTAAAAGTAACCATAACGAATATCCATTATCTTTCACATGAGAAACTAGAAGTAGAATCATCCATAACTTAGTGGTCCCCAAAATAATAATCATCATAGTTTATTTAATGTTGTCAACGTTAAACTTGCTATGAGAAACAGGGACAAAATCCTTCCACATCACTAGTATACTCATACATGTCCACCCACCTAGGTACTCGGGTATTCCCTTTTTGTGTTCAAACAAGTTAAAAATTTATAAAATACTATTTTATAATAAATATTACATTTAAAAATCATACACACATCAAACATTCCACACACATGTCTCATAATTCATTCATGGATCAATAAACCACATTAATTTTTCATAAAACAATTTCAAGAAGTATAACTAAGCCTTGCACATAAATTCCATTACAAAATGTTCTTTTAAGGACCCAATACCATAAATACCATATAAACACATATTTGGAATCCCAAAAACCAATTAATAAATCAATTTCATGGACCATAAAATGGCCCCAAAAGATATAACATTAGATACGCATGGAAAGCGTTTTTACAAGAAAAAGATGTCAAACAGACCTTTAAGCCTTTCTCAAAACTAACATTTGAAAAAGGTATGAATTTATCTTTAATTAATGAGATGTATACACACCATTTAAATAATTAAAACACTTTCATAAATTCCTTAAAACAATCAGGTTACATATTTAAAATACAACCATTTTCATAAGGATGTGAAATGGGTCATTTTCCGGCAACTCGGGCCAAAACATGTTGTAAACCAAAACCCATTTGTCTGTAAAAGAGAATCCACATTGAAAATACATATAAGGAACCCAAAATATCATTTTTCATGCTTCCAATGAATTTATAAATCCAGAAAAAATAATTTTTTAAATCACACTTAACACATAAAATCCAACCGGTCAATTTACCAAACACATGACATGCACTTTTTAAAAAAAACAATTTATTTTAAGCACTTGACAAGGAATAAAACACCAATTGCATGCCATATTTCATGAAAGATACTTAAAAATTTTGAAAATATCATAAACCAGGTTCTAAACCTCACAAACCAGGTGCGAAATATAATGAAACATTTAAACAAACACTTGGTGTGCACTTTTATGTCAAAATAACACTACCTTTCACAAAAAAAAAGGCTTAAAACACTTTTTCCCACCATGAAAATTATAAAAATGATGAAAAAAATAATAAAAATATATATCAGGTTATAAAATAATAAAATGACAAAACCTAAATGATAAATTCATGTGTAGGGGATATCTTACCTTAAATCCTTAGCGTAATGGAAACTCACACCCAATATCACCATCCAAGGGTTTATAAACCATAAGCCTATGATGAACAGACCCAAATGAAAAAACAACCATAAAAAATCATGTGATAACCAAACCCTAGGTCTAGAATGACTACAGGATAAAAAAAACCAAAAAATAATGAAAGGAGGAGGAAGAGGTAGGAAAAATGAGAAGGAATCTCACCTTGGAAACTAGAAAAATTACTGTCTTCCCTTAGATCTGCACCCTTAGAGGAAAGGGAATGGAATGAAACTCCTTGGATAGGATCCTAACGTCTGGAAAAACCGAGTAAAGAATATTTGGGGAAAAAAGAGTAATAATTTAATGATTTAAGAATGAGACAAATTTCCTTTGGTAAATCTAGACGATTTGAGAAACATTGATAAATGTTTCCCTAATCCGTTACAAAGATGAGCTCAAAAGAGAGAATATGGAACATGGAGTTTCACCTAGGGTTCTTGGAATAGATTGGGAGGTTTAATAATATAAAATTATAAAAAATTAATATTATATAAAAGAAACAACTTATTTTTTAAAAAAATTAAATGGTCCCATGGGGTGGCCAAATACGTAAATAAATAACCCAAATTCACCATGCTTATGACTTTAAAAGGGGTCCAAAAGGATATGATGGTTTTAATATATCAGTTTAGGAAAATTGGGAAGATTAATGAGTGAAAAATATTGAAAAATGAAGGTGTTATAAAATAAAAAAATTTGTTATTTAAATCTATAAATGGGATCACAGTTGGTCTAACTCATGAAGTAACCACCCTTTTCTCCAAAACTCCCAAAATGGCTATGGGGAACCCATGGTAGGATGATTAAACATATATTGAAGTTCAAAACTCAAAATTAATCCCACCCAAAACCCATGAAAAGGATATATATTTCCAATGAACTAGATCAAATCCAAGACATGAAAAGTAAAGAAAAAAACTCGGTGTGACAATTATCCCCACCATTAAAGCATTCTACCCCCCAGAAATCCATAAAACTTTACCGCTGATAGAACAATGCCTAAGGATTCCTTATCAACATGATAAAGCCTCTCAATCCAATGAAATATCATTTACCATCAATAGAACTTAATCCTTTTCCCCAAAAAAACACCAACTCACAACCACTTCCTCAGAATCAACGGAAAGATCAAGCCACCACCTCCACAACCAAGACAAGAACCAAATTGTTGGGCCTTCATCCAATGAACCCATCGATCACCCAAAACAAAGTTCACTCATGAAATCCAATGACTTGAGGGGAGGCTTGAATAGGATCCCCACCATTAAAGCCCAACTACCATCTAATAAATCCTTAAAGTAAATATCTTCGAGACCCACAGTTGGTCTCCCAACCATTAAATACCAACTAATAATGAAAAGAAAATAATTCAAAATGAACTAGAATTGGGGATCACCAGCACAGGCCCATAAAAACTATACCCCAACAATCCTCAAACCCAAGTTAATAGGGTTATAACATGGACATCTAAACCACCCACTCCTGAATAGAGGGGACTATAATCGGGCCCACACTTTCTGCACGGATCCAGACCTCCACAACTCAGGGAGGGGAAGAAAGGGGACTCAATAATTAGTCCACTAAAACCACAATAAAAAAAGGAACTACCCAACACTATCTGCCTAAAAATAGGTAAAACCAATACCACACTCGATTTATACAGGTGGTCCACACATAGACATTGGTCAGCAACCCACATCTATGAAGGCATAAACCGTAGACACTGTGTGGGGGGTAACTCCACAACTCTTGTTGCGACAAGAGAAAATTCACAGTGATGAGGAACCACAATAGAGTAGAAACTACCTTACCAAAATGGTGGATCCAGGAGCCTAGTCGATATCATCAAACCTATGGTGATTTCCTGACTGCGTGAAAAGATTCACTCAGAGGCTTATGGCAGGATCCTTGATTCTTAATGCATCAGCTGCACCGCAGTCAGGTTCTAACAGTCACATCACTCAACAAAACTCACTATATCAACAACAAATCTTCATATAAATATGAACTCATATATACATAGAACAATTCTCTCTCACTCTAAATGAGGAGCAGAATGGACAAGGAATACGGTGAAACACATCAACATCACCAAACACAACTGCAATGTCCAAAATAATTATAATGACCTGGAAGAACTTTAAATAAATCCCAAATAGCTCTTTATTCTAGAAAACGGGCCGAGGTATCATTTGAAGAGGTGGATTTATCATTTGAAATGAATCCTTAGGTTGATAAATAGGAAGGTTTTCCAACATGGAACTATCCATGGAGACATCACAACATCCAACACATCTTTAGAAACCCACTAAACATTACTCCAAAACTGAGATACCAAAAAGATCACATCTCACGACATAATAAGAGTATGAATTCTAGATCATAATGAAGAATACTGAATAAAAAACTATTCTAATATAGAAAAAACTATCCACATAACCATCATTTTATAAACAAATTCCACAATGATTCAGCTCAAAAACATTAAAAAAACAATCTAACAAGGTGGATTTCAACATTCACCAATGGTGTTTCATCAAGTCTCACTCACAGGAACAATTCCATGCCACCCCAGGAACCCAACCACCATTCCATATAGGCCATCCTTTAATATATCAATAAAACCATGCATGTGAGAACCCATGAAAACACCCAAGGATAAAAAAAATAACATCATTCCAAAAATCATGTACCTTCCAAAGGAAGACTGACCACCAATTCAAAACCTTTTTCAGATTTCACAAAACAAAACACACTTCATTAAGAACCATTTTCTTAAAAACCTACCCCTTTTCATTTTTACATCTTTCAAAACAACCAAGCTACTCCAAACAACCCTTTCCCATTTTCTAAAATTTAGCAAGGTGTCTTTTCATAATTTGATGGCCATTGAGAACAATACCCATTCAAGGAAAACACAAACCACTCAAAACCAATTTTCAAAACCAATTCATCATATTCAAACACTTTTAAACATCCCCAAACACCCCCTTAAAAATCAGAATCACCTTAAAATTATACACACTTTCAAAACATTTTATTCCAAAAAACCACCAGTTTTGATTACAGATAATCCAATCCTATAAAATCATTTCTACTTTCTCCTAAAAAAATTTGTTTCACAAAAAAAAACTTTGAAAACCCATTCTTATATTTATTTTATGAAAACAACTTTTCCACTTTTCAAAATCCACTCCTTCCTTTAAAACCCATTTCCAAAATTCTCACACAAGGATTTTCAAAACAAAAATTCAGAATTTAATAAATGTCCAAGAGACCCACAAAAGGGAACTAGTGTTGGTGGGTGACTTGACCATATGGTTGGCTGTCATAAGTCAAACACAAAACTAACACAGATGGACTTATTAGGACCATTCCTTGAATCCACATGGCATGTCAGGACCTGCGAGCTCATAGAGCCCATTAGTCAGACTCCCCTTGTCATATCCCAACACCAAACAATCAACAAGAATAAAGGACACTAATAAAACTATACTTCTAGTGGAAACTGGAGGATCATAATGAGAAAGAGTTCACCAGGTTGTTCCCACACATACCCAACAAGTCCCATAAATCCTACTCCATATACCTTGACATCCCCCAAATAACAAGGCTACTCCAAAAAGAAAGGTTTGTTAAGATCCAACCTCCTTTAATAGCATTTTGTCACGAACCAGCCTGATTCAACCTAGAACCGTTCCCTCAAACAGCCCGCGACAAGTCCCGAGAGGGGTTCCCAATCCTCCCGAGATGGAAACAAGAATCGAAGACATCAATAGAGTACATAAGGGAACGATTTTTCCAAAATATAAATAATTAAATAATCAACAGAAAAAACGGACAACCTAAAATATATTTACATAAAAATTTTAACTGAACATTATTTTTACAACAAACCAAAAGTACAACTAAACCAAAAACTCAACCGAACAACCTTGAAAACCAAATAACTCTATGTGACCCCACTAGTCACTCTCCAACACAATGATCACATGTCACCCAAGGTGATCAAACTCAATTTTAAACCTGCACAAGGGATAAAAACAAAAGAAGACTGTAGGCATGAGTATTTCAAACTCAGTAGGTTATCCCGATATTCTATTCCCTATTCAATTCATTTAAAATAAAAGAAACATAAATTTAAAGTTTTAAAAACAAGATATAATAGTATGTTTTTCAAAGGAGGTTCCATGCTATAATTATTATTAGAAAAAAATAGGCATGTTTTATAAACAAGAATGCTAGTACCAAATTTTCAAATAGGTTCAACTTCAAAATGAAAATAGTTTTCAAGAGGGATACTTTAAAGAAGGTAAAAATTTAAATAAAAAACACATTCTACTAAATTTACTAACTAAACACATTGTATACCCATGGTGAGTACCAAGTAGCCATTGAGAACAATTCTTGGGAACCTCCCTAGGCCCTAGTTTGTTGTGGTCCCTAGGTACCTCTTATCTTGGTGTAAAAGTAACCATAATGAATATCCATTCCCATGCACACGATCCACTAGTATGAGAATCATCCATAACCTAGTGGTCCAAAACATTATCATCATCATAGTTTAGATATTTTTTTCATTATCAACCTTGCTACGTGAAATAGGGACAAAACCCCTCGAGATTACTAGCAAACTAGTACATGTCTACCCATATAGATACTTGGGTTTTCCCTTTTTGTGATTCAAAAAAGTTACACATCTATAAAATACCATTTTATCATGAAGATTAAATTTAAAAATCATAATAACATCAAACAAGCCACACACATGTCTCACATTTCCTTCACAGATCAATAAACCACATAAATGTTTCATAAAATAATTTCAAGAAGTATAACAAGGCCTTTCACATAAAATCCATTCACAAATCTATTTTACGGAAAAAACCCCATAAAAACCAAATAAAAATAGATTTTTCGGCCCCAAAACAAGTTAATAAATCAATTTCATGGACTATAAAATGTCCCCAAAA
The DNA here is from genome assembly GCA_963277665.1 of Viscum album. Lineage (NCBI taxonomy): Eukaryota > Viridiplantae > Streptophyta > Magnoliopsida > Santalales > Viscaceae > Viscum > Viscum album. The sequence continues at coordinate 1,670,629,029 of OY728146.1, read as the reverse complement.
GATAGAACATGAGATATACATGGAAACCATTTTTATAAGAAAAAAATGACAATCAAGACTTTAAGCCTTTCTTAAAACTAACATTTGAAAAAGTTATGAATTTCACTTTTATTAAGGACATGTATACACACCATTAACAGCATCAAACCACTTTTATAAATCCCTTAAAAAACTCATGTTACATATTCAAAACACAACCCTTTTTATAAGGATCTAAAACATTCCATTTTCCGGCAACTCGGGCCAAAACATGTTGTAAAACAAAACCCTTTTTTTAGTAAAAACAAATCCACATTGGAAAGACATAGAAGGGCCCAAAAATACCATTTTTTCATGATTCCAATGAATTTATAAATACAAACAAATATTTTTTTAAATCACACTTAACACATAAAAGCCAACTTGGCAATTTACCGTACACATTACATGCATTTTTAAACAAAATAATTTATTTTAAGCACTTGACAAGGAATAAAACACCAATTTCAAGAAATATTTTATTCCAGATACTGAAAAATGTTCAAAATACCATATACTAGATTCTAAACCTCACAAAATTCATTCGAAAGATAACAGAACATTTAAACAAACATTTGGTGTGTACTTTTATGACAAAACAACACTACATTTCACAAAACAAGGCTTAAAGAACCATTTTGCACACCAAGAAAATTTTTCAAAGGATGAAAAACAATAATATACATATATATAATGTGAAAAAAATAATAAAATGATAAATCTTAAATGATAAATTCCTTTGAAAAGGATATCCTACATCAAATCATTAGCGTAATGGAAACAGACACCCGACATCACCATCTGAGTGTTTATAAACCCTAAACCTATGATGACCATCCCCAAAAGAACAAAACCCACATTAAAAATAATGTTATAACCAAACTGTATGTCTAGTATTACTAGAGTAGAATAAAAAACCCTTAAATAATGAAAGGAGGAGGAAGATGTAAGAGAAATGAGAAGAAATATCACCTTGGAAACTAGAAAAATCTTCATATTCCCTTAGATATACACCCTTAGAGGAAAGGGAATTGCTTCACTAGAATAAAAAACATTTTTTACGTCATCATTTTTACGTCGGTTATTTATAACTGACATGAAAATCCATATAATTGATTTATAATGTCGTTTATAATATAACTGATGTTAAAAATGCATTATGTTGATTTATCACGTCGGTTATTTTATAAATAACATGATAAATCAATTATATCACTTTCTCATGTCGTTAATTTTATAACCAATGTGATAAATCCATTATCATTATTTATCACGTCGGTTATAAAATAACCGATGTGATAAAGCCAATTTTTTTACGTCGGTTATATAATAACCGACCTAATAAATGAGTTTATCACGTCGTTTTTAAAAAAACCGACGTCAAAGATAAAATTTGGAATTATGCCAATAATGAAATTAGTTTTTTTACATTGTGGCATTGAAATTTTCAATTTCCACATAATATTTCATATACTATGAATTTATTTTCAAGCGATTTTCACTGATTTTTTACGTCAATTATTATATAACTGACCGACGTGAAAAATAGATTTTTATGACCTTTTCAAGTCGGTTATATAAGAACCGACGTGAAAATACATTTTATGACTTTTTCAAGTCGTTTATTAAATAAAAAACGTGAAAAATTGATAAAAAAGATGTAGTTAATTTCCTAATCTTCTAATTTGATAGGTCCCGGAACTTAAATGGAGTTATGGATCAAAAGTTATAGCCATCAAAATTTGATCACCTCTAAACGAAGTCTTAAAAAATGTCAAATTCCATTGGCCATAACTTATGATCCATAACTCTATTTGAGCTCTACGACCTATCAAAAAGAAGCATGGAAAATTATCTACATGTTTGTAAACAATTGTCACGTCGGTTATTTAATAACCGACGTGAAAAATCGAATGAAAGTTGATATTTCACATGGGTTATTAAATAACTAACGTTACGAGTCATTTTTCACATTGGTTTTTAAATAACTGACGTGAAAAATGTTTACAAACATGTAGATAATCTTTCAAGCTTCGTTTTGAGTGGTCACGTAGCTCAAATAGAGTTACGGATCAAAAGTTATGGCCATCGGAAGTTGAAATTACTTAAGACTTTCTTTAGAGGTGATCAAATTTTGATGGCTATAACTCATGATCCATAACTCCATTTGAGCTCTTAGACCAGTGAACTAGAATTTTTGAAAATTAAATGCATTTTTTTAGTGATTTTTCACGTCGGTTATTTAATAACCGATGTGAAAAAGTCATAAAAATATATTTTTCACGTCGGTTCTTATATAACCAATGCGAAAAAGTCATAAGAATTTATTTTTCACATCGGTTATATAATAACTGACGTGAAAAATCATTGAAAATCGCTTTAAAATAAATTTGCAATATTCAAAATATTAGGCGGCAATTGAAAATTTCAATGCCACGTTGTAAAAAAATTGATCTCATTATTGGCATGATTTGAAATATTAACTTTCACTTCGGTTTTTTTATAACTGACATGAATGATAAGTTTTTTATCCTACCAATGCGGAATTTCAGTTTTTTACAGCACGAAATCGAAATTTTTGATTGCTGCCTAAAACATTTAATACCGTGTTTTCTTTTACCATATCATTTATATGCTTTCATTATGCACATATGGTTTACATTTTTTACGATAATTTCTTTCAACCATCACCATCCAACTGAGTCGACTCATTTGATCTTCATCATGTATCCATTATTTCTTCTTTTTACGATCTTATCAAGGTATTTATTATTATTTTTCCATGATTTATGTTATTTATAATTAGTTTTCTAAATTATTATACCACTTAATAATTTTTATTTTATTATAATGAATAATAATGTTCCGTATCATGGTAAAACTATAATTCATCCTTCAGATTCAAAAAAAAATTAAGACGAAGTTCTTCACTCCGCGATCTCATCAAGGCATTCGTTATTATTTTCCCATGATTTATGTTTTTTATGATTAGTTTTCTTAATTCTTATACAATTTAATTATTATTATTTTATTATAATTAATAATAATGTTTCTTATCAGGGTAAAACTACAAATCCTCCTTCGGATTCAAAAAATCATTTTAAGACGAAGCTTTCGTTGGCTCATTCGATGTTTCCTTAGAAAAAAAACATGAACTTTCTGATAGTCATAACTTTCAAACCGTAACTCTGTTTTAGCTCTATGACCTATCAAATCAAAGCTAGTGAAATTATCTACAATATTGTTAACATATTTCACGTAGGTTATTAAATAACCGACGTAAAGAATTTATTTTAACTATGGTTGTTTAAAAACTGACGTGAAAAATAGAGTTCAGTCATCATTTTCTTAAAATGAATGGTCTTTCACCTCAGTTTTTAATAACCGACGTGAAAATAACAAAAAATAGAATTTTTCACGTCATTTATTAATGAACCAACATGAAAATGTTTTTTTTATTATTTTCACTTCGGTTATTTAAAAACCGATGTGAAATATAGAGTTTCAACATCATTTTTTTAAATAAACGGTCTTTCACGTCGGTTTTTTAAAAACCGATGTGAAAATTAATTAAAAAATATTTGTAACATATGTTAATAAATAACCTATGTTAAAAATAATATTTTTAACATCTCTTGCAAATAAGTCGATTCAAAACCGACGTGAAAAAGAAAAAATAACCGACGTAAAAAACTGTTTTTGTACTAGTGCTTTAAAATCCTTTTAGAGTCTCCTAAGGTCAGGAAGAACTAGGTAAAGAAGATTTGTGTAAAAAGAGTATTAATTGAATGATTTATGAATGAGACAAATTACATTTGGTAAATCTAGATGATTCGGGAAAAATTGACATCTTTTCCTTAATCGGGGACAAAGATGAGCTCCAAATAGGGAAAATGGAACGTGGGGGTGATCCTAGGGTTCTTGGACTCGATTGGGAGATGGAATAGTAAAGAATTATAAAAAATAATAAGATATAAAAGAAAAAAAATATTTTTTAAAACTAGAAATGGGCTCTCAATACTCAAATAAATAACCCAAATTCACCATGGTTATGAATTTTTAAGGGGTCCAAAAGGATATGGTGGTTTTACTATTTCACTGGAGGACAAGTGAAAAGTTTAATGAGTGAAAAATTTTGAAACATTAAGGAGTTATAAAAGAAAAAATTTGGTTTTTTAAATATGGAAATGGGCTCACGGTTGGACCAAATCATGAAGTAACCACTGTTTTCTCCAAAAACTCCAAAAAAAGAAATGGGGAACACACGGTAAGATGATTAGACATATATGGAAGGTCAAAACTCCAAATTAATCCCACCCAAAACCCATGAAAAGTCTCTGTATTTCTAATGAACTAGATCAAAACCAAGACATGAAAAGAAACGAAAAAAAATCAGGTGTGACATTTCTAACCATAAATTCAACATGCACACTAATATTCTCCTATAAGGTGTGAGTACAACTTTGTAGAACACTACAAATGGTGTCCCTAAAAATCTAGAATTGTAACAACCTGGGTATTTATAGAATAATAATTTCTGATTTTTATTAATGCTTATAAATAAGATATTAATTTTACATTAAAGGGATGCTTTTTCTGATAGCTTTCTTGATATGCAATAAGGGGTTTCTCTGAAATTTTACATTTTACAAAACTTTGAGTTATACTAAAAATAATATATTATTATTATTATTTCAAATGGTAGGTAAAATATTGTCATTGTATTGATGGGAATAAATATAAATAACTAAAATATTATTATACATGTTTATTAAATGTCTTTAAATTTTTCCAATAAATTTTAGAGGCTTAAAATAAGAATAAATGTGATTTTAAGCATAAAATGCTCTAATATTTTTATATGGTCGGTTTAATTCCCTTTGATGGAGAAACCTTTTTAAATATAGTTTTTGTCACTTTAATATGTTATATTTGATAAAGTAAACTTTTTCTATAGAAACGACACATAAAAATTTACTTTGGTTAAATTTTTGGTAATTGTCTAATAAAGTTCATTTTTTTAATGAATAATGAAAAATACAACATTTTAAGTCATAACTATCTTTTCATATAATTTATTTATGTAGTTATATTATAGATTTAATTGGTTTTAAAATTTAATTTGATGATATATTTATCATTTAATCCAATTGTGGTCATTGTAAGTAATTTTAGTTGAATATTGGACATAAATACATGTCAATCTTTTGATAGTTATTACTTCTTAAAACCATGTTTTTTGGTTTCGGCAACAGGAATTGATTTTAAATTAATTAATGAAACTTGTGTGTTTTAAATATTTGAAAATTGATTCCATATTTTTAATCATGAGGTATAAATTTTTTAAATAGGTACCTTTTATTTTTAGACATTGTGAATATTAACTTCATTAATTATTTTATTTACCATGGTTATAGGGTAAATCTGGTAAATAAGGGTAAAAAATAATATTATAATAATATTAAACTAATATAATATGTGTCCTAATCATATTGGATGAGACATATCCGACCATGGGAATCCTTGTGTCGATTTTGGGACCCCATGGATTCACTTGGATGTGAAAATGACATTTTATAAGAATTAAAGTAAAGAAAAATGTAACATAAACATGTATCTTTTAGTAAAAAAATATACGGGGTTATATAAGTGATACATTCAATTATAAATATTCATTATAAAAATGAAAATATTTCATACATCATGGTATTTTATTTATAATTTTTAGAAAAAAATAAATTTATTTATTTATGACACAATGATGATGTTGTGATTACTTTATTAATGAATGATTTAAATAAATGAGATTATAAATATATAAATAAATTTATTTATAAACTTTTTATGATATAAAATAATTTTAGAGATGATTATGACTAGTTATATTTGAATTAATAAAGTTTTTATAAATAATCAAGTTGTTATGGATTTTTAAAAAATCCATGACATGAATAGTATAATAATTGACATAAATGAGTTTTTAAAACAAATACTATTTTATTAAATGATATAATATTCCTAAAAATATAATATTTGGCCAGATTAATTATATGATATTTTAAATGTCATTAATTAACCACTTGAGGTTCTATTTTTATTTTATAGTAAATATGTTAACCATATAGTATGAATATGCAAGAAGACATGGTAAGAGTAAAATTAGTTAACTAAGGGTTAAACCTAAAAGATAAGGTTAAATTTGTGACCTAGACTTGTCTAGACTTATTGGTTGAGAGTTTTTCGACCAAAAAAGAATATTATATTTGAAATAAATGACTTTGGGACTATTTGAAACCGAAAATAATTTTATAATAAAATAATATTTCAATACCTTCCTAAAGTGCCCCTCCTCCCTCTTATAAAATGGAATCACCTTTAACACTTACTCGCACCTCTCAAGCCCCTTGGATCATCCATAATCTACGAAAAAAACTTAAAATATCCCTATATTCTTCTTAGGATAATCACCTTAGTCATAGATAAATTCATGAAATCCTTTTAGCTTAAATCAAAATGTGTTACCCGATTTGAGGTAATGTCTTCTCTCAAGTTTCTTTCATTTATTTTCTTTCTCCAACCCCTTGAACTCTCTTTATTTCATTATTTTATAAAAAATCTAGTACCTTCAATATACTAGGATGTTTTTATTAAAATTATTCGAACTAAACTTACACACACCTCCATCTAATGGATACGAACATAGTGTTTCTATGTACGGCGAACTACTGCCTCATGAAACGATGATTATTCAATTTTCCCCTACAACCTCTCATGGTAGACATTATGATGGAACTGTATTTATGTATGATATAAATTATATTTATTTTATCTCTATGATACTTTAATTTTTATTTATAAACATACTGTTATGCTTTTCATGATGTGTAAATATGATAATTTCATTTGAGGAAATGCAGACTACCGCCCCCTCAAAGTGATATGACTCGTTCATGACACACATGGAATGTAGAAAAGATAGAATTAATGAAATAATGTAACATATATAATATATGATATTATACTGGAATTATAATATACCTTTGTATCATTTAGTTTTAATTCTTTTAAATATGAAAAATAAATGAAATTAGCGTTCATGCGTACGTACGACTTACCGTCTCCATGAACGGTTCATTCCATTTATTATCTCAAAATGTTATGGAATATTATAAAAACATATCTAATGGATATAAATACATATATAATAGATATATAATATATTTAACTCATGAATAATATTCTATAGATAATGAAATTTTGACCACATAGCCAATTTGTAATTATAATAAGTTCATTTCCGACTCAAGTACCCAATTTCAACAAAACGACCGATATTAATAGAAATAATTATGTAATTTTTATAAAGTGGTAATAATTTATATAAAGGAATAATAACATTAAAAAAATTTCTTAATCAGGTAGAAATTAAATAAATTTTATTATTCTGGAATAACAAGGAACATACATAATGAATCAGACTCAAGGTAATGGAACCTTTAACCCTCCACTTTTAGTCAAAGACACCTTTTATACTATGTCTTTTGATTTCCATTTTCTTATGTTGGGATATGTTCTTATACATCCTTATTTATTTACATTTATGTCCATGATATGAGAGACCCTTTTCTCCCTCATCAACTCATTTTCTGAATTTTTAAGTGACGTTGTTAGGTTGTCGAATTTTTGTAAGGGAATTTCTAAACTCAATATCCACTCTTTGGTTTTTACACATAGTTCATTGATTTTATTTCCAATATTATGTATGCAATCACTATTATTTTTATTTATGTTGTAATTTTACTTCCCTTTTGTGGTTATACTTTTTCTACACATAATCACCCCATTGATTAACTCTTACATCATTTATATGAACTTTTTATGGGAAATATTAACTCAATATCATTTCTTGGAACTAAATATCCATGTCATTGGTTTTGTTTTTCCAAGAATATGTTTGAATGACCATTGATTGTTTTAAACATAATATTCACTTATATTTTTTGTATTAATATTTTTCACACATAATTATTTCATTGATTTATGCTTAATATAAGGATGTGATCTTTGTAATGGATTTTGTTTCAATTTACATTCCATTGAGAGTTACTTATTGTTATGAACCAATTACCATTTATATGGTGTATATAATTATCTTTTAAATATTTTATCATGAATCTCCTTATTCTCATAATATTATATGTTTTTTATATTATTCTTAATTATTTTTATCAAATCATTTCTCAAGTGTTATGAGACTCTTTAACTAAAACATCATTTTAAAAGATTTAAAGATTTATTCTTCTAAATATTTATCATTAATGTTTATTTTTTCAAAAATATTTTTAAGGATTTATTTATATGAAAATTAACGTCTTAAAATGTTAATTTCATTAAAAGTTTTAATGTGGTATGGGACACTTTGATTCAAAAATATTCTTTTTAAATGTTTTAAATGGTTTTTAGAAATGTATTAAATATTTGAATATCTTGAATTTATTTCCTGATATTGATAAGTGATATGTTGATAATTTCAATATTTTATGTATTATGATTATGTGATGGTATGTGGAAATTTTATGGGAGGTTACATGATAAACCAAATACAGTTGGTTCCGTGATAAACCTAGGGCTGGTGAGCTCGAGATAGCTCTACAATGCATTGGGTAAAGTGACAGAGGTAAACATTAATGTTTCTCCTAAGAGATTTAGGGAATATACTGTGATGGGTATTCCAAACGTAACTCCCTATGTAGCTATGAATGATATAATGTATGTATGTTATGAATTCCACAATTTACCCTTATGATTTATGATTTTTATGTTTTATTCATAAATCCTATGATTTCATGAGGTATATTAAAGATATTATGTTATATGAGTGAAAGTATGATTTTATTGATTTGTATTAATTGATGTAATAATTTTTTATTTTCTTATTTTATAACCCTTACTGAGCTTTTTATGATAATCGCATGTTTTTGAAATGTTTTTCACAGGGTATAATAAAGGGTAAGAAAAAATAAGAATTCAAGAATATTTATATGAAGGAGATAATTCTTGTTTTATTTAAGGAGTTTTATTATTGAGAAAAAATTGGTTAGAGTAAAAGTGTCTACTATGTAATATTTGAGATGTAATGTAATATTTATAGCCTAATTATCTAAAACTCTAAACCTAAAAAGACCCTGAATGTGAATTCTTGATTTAACTCAGGATTAAGTAAATGTTTAAGAATGGGGTCATATACTGGGTATGATAGGAAGGTTTAGATAACTTTAGAGGTTAGGCTTTTATATAGTAATAAGTGACATAATAATAATGGTTAGAATATTATAAAGAGTCATGGTTATTTTAGATAAAATGAATGAGTTTAGGATAACCTGAATAAGTATATCTTAGTGTTTTCCCTCATCATAAGATAGTATATGATGATTTTACTAATATGATCACATTAAACATTTTGGTTTTAGTAAATGGATTGATATAGCAGTCACCAAAGTAGAAATGGATGTGAAGGAAACTGTGGTGGTTTTCTGAATAAGAAACCGAATGAAATGAGAGCTGAAATGAGAACTCTTGCGGTTATTATTAACCAACTATATAGAGTCATGATTGACCACTTGAACCTTGGGGATTTTTTTAAGGCATCATATATGTGAGAAACTAATACCAATGTAATTTTGGGTAATAATCATAAAGGTAAGTATGTTCAAAAACCTATGTGTCAAGGATGTGGAAAGAAACACCTAGGAAAATACTTCAATAGGACGGGAAGATGTTTCAGATGTGGTAATTAAGGTTATAAAGAAATAAACTTCCATTGAAAAATTAAGCACCCAATTGACTCAAGGAAAGAAATTAAGTTCTTTCTGAAGGATCAATTTAATGTTTTAAATGTGGTGTACATGGTCATTATGAAAATAGATGACCTACAAAGAAGGTTTAGGAATGGGATCAGTAGGATTGTACAAATATATGTTTACTAATTCTTAATTCCATTCCAATCAAAGATAAGGAAATTGAAAATTATCTATGAAAGTTATGGATTATTTCTTAGTTCATGTTTTGACATTACTGAAATGTTAAGAAATTATAAATGATTTTTTTTGTACGAAATAAGTATAAAATAATAAGATGAAAAAACACGAATAAAGGGTCATGAAGAATTTTTGATGATTAATATGTATAAATTTTATGAATTTAAGGTTTATGGATGATGATATGTTTAAATGTATTAGTGATAGGATTACTTTAGACCGTGTGACAACTCGTCGCGTCAGACAAGGCTACATGAATCAAACCTACAACCAAAGTGTGACTGTGATTTATCATGTAACACTGGACTACGTAAAGTCCCTAGTTATTATGACTAATTCTTTTTAGTTAAATTATTTTATGGATCAAGAATAAGTTTATTTTTGGAACATATGTTTTATCAAATGGATACCCTTAGTATTGGAAAATTATTTGCTGATTAAGTGATAAATTTTATTTTGGAATACATTTTCTCTTTTGGGAAACTATATGCCTAAAGAAAATAGAATAATATGGGATTTTATTTGAGGAGTAATGGTTGAATTTTTTTTCAGAATACTCTATATTTTTATTGTGGACTTAGAGGGATTTGGGTTAGTTAGGGAAATGATTAACCGATCTTTGAGAATATCCGATTAGGTTAATTACTTTATGTATGATACTTTAATCACATTCGATGTTATTTGGAGATAAATTTTAAGATTTATCATGGAAGACTGTGTGATTAAATTCTTCTGAGTTTTGTGTTTCAATCATAGTTTGAATTATATTGAATGATTTTAAGGACAATTGTGTATTGAATGGTCTTTGTCGACTTTGGGAATTCTTTGTTGAATTTTGGAGATTAATAGTATTATTTCCTTTTAAAAATGATTATCCTTTTTGGTGATTATATAATCTCATGTTAATGATTCTGGTTTTGGTTAATGTCTAAAGATCGGTTTTTTCACGAACCAGGTCGGGTCACCCAACCCGGTCCGCGGAAAGACCCAAAGGGCGTTCCTAATCCCCACGGACTGGCACAAGTCCCCGGGTATCAAAATTAACATAGGGAATGATTTTACCCAAAATAGTAAATGAAAAACCATTGATAAGATAAAGAAACTGAAACTAAAAATATAAAACCAAACAAGGCCTTGAACTGAAAACAAAATTAGGGGTTTATAACTTGAACCCACAACCAAAATAAGAAACAACAAAAGAAACTCAAACTCAAACCTCCAAGCAACCAGAGAGACGCAACATCCACACGCCACACCACCAACCTGCACAAGGAGACCATCAGCGAATAGAACCACCATCTCTGAGCACAATGTCATAACCTGGAATACACAAGAAACAAAATCTACATACACCCAAATGTGTATGTAGGGTGTGAGCCAAAATCCCATTAGGATGTCACCCAATAAAAAGGTTCCATGCCACAACATGAAAGAGATAATTTAATGTGCTTATTAAAAATTATACTTTCAAAAAAAATGTTTTTAAAGAAAACATTTACAAGATAAATACTAAAAGAAAACACTAAGAGAACTCATTTCACAAACACAAATTGAAAGTGGAAAAGTGAAATTCAATTAAGGGCATACTTACACATACTCACACACAGACACACACACATACTCACACACACACAAACAAGTGGTCCTCCATATTCCGACGGAAGGCACCACGACATTGATGGTAGAGCACTATGGGTAAATCCCCTAAGGTTCATCTAGTTCGAGTGGGACCCTAGAACCTCGTGTCTCTGTGAAACGTGTCTTAGAAACCACAACCCTCAGAAACGTGGCTTAGAAGACCATGACCCTCAGAAAATGTGGCTTAGAAGGCCATGACCCTCAGTCATCATATGTTTAGTTAGTGTTGAAATCGTCAATCCAGCTAAGTGAAACAGGAATGATACCCATCCAGCTCACTAGCGCACTTGTTCTAGTCCGCCCACCTAGATACCCAGGGTTTTCCCTTGTGCTCAAACATGCTCCACATTCACATAACACATCACTTTCACATTTCACAAACCAAACATGACATTACACAAAAAATAACCACTTGCATACAAAGCACTATTTGAAAGACACACGTACACCAAGAACATGTCTCATTTCATAAAAATACACAACATTAAATAAGAATGCATAATCAAGTCCTTCAAAATACCATTTTTGTTTTATATAAATTAAGCAAAGAATCATTTGAGCTATTAATGAAATCGTTTCAAGAAAAATCTAGAAGACTTTACACCAAAACCCACTTGATTCTATATAGAGGCGTCACTTAATAACTCGATACACGAGGTAACCATATCAAAACTTGTTTTCCATTGTTCAAAAACTTTTTCATTTCAATTTCAAAAGTACATATCAAGGAAAACACACCAAAAGTGATTCATTTTACTTTGAAAATGTCTATTTAAATACACAACACCTAAAGAGACCTGAAAACACCTTTCACACCTACCAAACAACCCTCAAAAACCTTTCAACCATGTTTCTCACTTAAAACAACTCTTAAATGACAATTCCTTAATTTACAAAACATATCGCATGAAAAAGAAACCATTAAAAAATCAATTTCAAAAATTTACCATTCTAAAACCTCATTGGAACTCTATAAACAATTATTAAACACTTCTAAAATTTACCACAATAGGATCGAAATGAAAAAGAACATAACCATTCCTAAAGAGTGTGCAATTTTCATCACGCATGCATGTCAAATAATTTTTTAAAATGCCTTTCGCACAACTTATTAAACACAACCAATCATTTATACAACAACACGCATATAAACAAAAAAAGCATACTATTTCGGAAACCCAATTTTCATCAAACGAACATGCCAAAACATTATGAACATAGATCGCACCATGAAACTAAATCATAGAACATAATAAATTAAACTAAACAAACAAATTAATTTATCTAAATGATGCAAAGGCATGGAACCACCTACCTCACATGGAGATCCTTCTGAAAATGGGGTAAAACAAATCCGCACATCAATCGCACCACAAAGAATCAAATCAAAGCCCTAACTAAGGAGATCGAACCCATAATAAAAGGTTAATCCTCAAAATCAGATCTAAACCCCACTAGAAAACCCAAAAAAATAACAAATATGTGAAAAAAAACAATTGAGGGGAGGCTCAACCAAAGGGCGGTCGCCGGAGGGATGTGGGCCGGCTAGCGTTTGCGGATATTTGGGGAGTTGCGGACGAAGGATGCCCGCTGTGTCGGGCGATAGTGTTGGCCCGAGAAAACGAAGAGGTTGTCAGCCTTGGGGTGCGGCGGACCGAGGTGATGCCAGGGGGTTCACGAGTTTAGCCGTGGAAGGAGGGGGGGAATTCAATAGCGGTTTACAGGGAATAGGGGGAGCGCAGCTTGCATGGGACAACAGGAGGGGGAATGGGGTGCGGCACCACGGGGGTACCAGTGGTAGGGTGTTGTGATGGGCTGAGGGGGTGTCGGGGAGGTAGCAGGCGGAGAGGGAGAGGGTGCGGCCTGGGCAGCAGGTGGGAAGGGAGGGGGCACGGCGCCACCGAAGGGGAAAGGGGAGGCCAGTTCGGTGAGAGGAGAATGAGGGGAAAGGGGAGGCTGAGGGGAAGGGAAGGGAATAGGGGAGGTGGCGCGACGGGATGGAGTGGCGATCTGCAGGAGAGAAAAAAAACAATGGACTAAGGTAAAAAGGGGGTGGGGCGCAACCCTACAAAAAAAATCAAAACAAACAAGATAAAAAAATTAATAATAATAATAATAATAAGATAATAAATATAATAATAATATAAATAAAAAATTAAAACAAAAGTATTAATACTAAATAAAATAACATAATTAAAATTTTAATAAAAAGAGTAATAATAATAATAATAAATATTTATTATTATTATTATTATTATAACTCGTAATTCATTTTATTCTTCCCATTATATTTTTCACTAACTACCTTATTCATATAATTAAATTTATTTATTTATCAGTATTTTTTAAAATTAGTTGCACGCTAAGCAGGCGTGCGGAGAATCGAGAGAGGTCGCGCGGTGACCCAATCAAGGTCGCGTGGTTTCGACAGCGGTGCACTGAACGATGTAAAGGCCAAAAGGTGTGTTTCTAAAAAGAACACATAAATTTTTATGTCGGGGCTTGACTCAAACTATCTGATGCCCAATAAAGATAATAAAATAAATAATATAAAAAGGATGGGTGTGACAATTCTCCCCACCATAATGCTTTCTGTCCCTAGAAAGCCACAACAAGAACCAAACCCCAAAGCAAAAAAACCACACTCCCTTATGGTTCAAAAAGAATCCCCACAAACATCAAGAAAATTGAGGGAAAAAGAATCATGCTCAGAGAAAGTGACTCAAATACAACATCAAGAAAAGCGTAAAAAGACTTTCCGATATGTGTCACCCGCCTCAAAGAGCTAAAACACCTCCCGTTGACTGATCAAGGAAAGCGACTCTCGCACCCATGAAAACCAACTTGACAAGATGAGACATCTCAAGCACTATCAAACCGAAACCACATGATTTGGCTAGAATGGACACACAAGATCAAACCACATCCATGTAACACTCTTATCACTTATCACCACGCCATATTTAAAAACAGAAGCAAAAGATCGACATGGGGAGTCCCGAGGGGCTCCCCACCATTACGAACTCCCTGACACTCGAAGCGAGACTGGAAAACCGACACAGGGAGGTTTGAGCGGACTCCCTACCATTAAAGAAAATTCCAGCACTGATTCATTCTAGAGACATTCGTGCGAGACCCAATGTGGGTCTCCCAACCATTAAGAACCTACCAACGCCCAAGGCGAGACTAGAAAACCAACATGGGGAGGTCCGGGTGGACTCCCCACCATTAAGGAAAGGCCAACACCGATTTATTCCAGAGACCTTTGTGCGAGACCCGTTGTGGGTCTCGCCGCTATTAGAACGAATATAGGATATAGAACTTCGAGAAAAATTCTTGATGGTGACCAAACACCCCACCACAAGGGGTGGGGAGGGAGGGGCCTGACCACCAGGCGTCAAAACCAAGGTCGTCCACAAACCAACATCTCAAAATTTCCTAGATGAACACCCTTCAAATTTGAGACTGAGTTACCCAACAGACTCTCATAAGGACCACTAAAGTGATTGCATCTAGTGGAACGCAACCCCCAAGACTTGAAGGCACGAGACGAACATGCCTCCACATGGACATGAAAACCTTACGAAACCAGACGGCTCATTCGGAGCGGAACAACCATAGAAACAATTTAAACTGCCTATACTTTTAACATCGATGACAGAAATAAAGTTGGGGTCCCATACACTCTTGGGGTCCCTGACCACGCTCCAGATTCACTCTGAGGCCTATGGGTGGAGCCTTGATATTTGAAGCATCTCCTGCCTCACAGTCAGGTATTGAGGACTCCTGTAGAAGCTTCTCTTTTTGGTGCCACACACAACCACACTACAAACGAGGAAACACCAGCAAACACAACACATTACAACATCCAACTAATCATACACGAAACATTCACCAACACAAGAGCTGAAATGGTGCATGCACATTACCCTTTATCACACTGAACGAGAACACGACACCACAAAACGTCACCGACCACAATCATTGTTGTCGAGAGAAACATTACGTTGAGAAAGACATTAAACCGAGTCTTGAACAACATGTGATTCCTGCAAACGACCATAGTATCCCCATGAGGCTGGTTCTTCCACACTAGTGTCCTAACATACACCCTTTCTTAAACGAAACCAACAAAGGACCAAAGTTCATTTCAAATAGTGTCATGCACCGTCCACTCTATGATGCTTCCACCTTTCCCCACTAGAATCTCCTTCACCGTTTCCAGGGGAACCTTCAAACAAGACAGTGTCAAGCTTCATACCCGACGAGTCAAGACACTCAAAAGACCAAAACTCCCTTCAACTCCCATCGCATATGTCATCCCACTGCGGGAGGATCCGCTTAGTTGTAAAAAGGAGAGGTGGGTTCAATTATATAATTCAAGAAGAGATTCCTCTGATCAACTAGAGGGTCGGCCAACGGTGAGTTGCCTATGTCCACACTTTAATCACATGTCAACGCTTTTTGGGGGCATACACTAGTTAATAAAAAAAACCATGGATCCAACCGGACTGGTCCAATGGTCAGGACATACCACAAGCGAACACCAAACGTGCAGGGGAAACCACTGCAAGGGCTCCCCGATGTACTTTTCAAAATAATTAACTAGCTACACGCTTGCATACCAATATACAAATAAGAATTCAAACTCGGACACAAACCAGCCAGAAGGGATCCTCGGCTCAAAACACCTCACATACAGCCTTTCAAAAATACAAGGACACACCACACAATCACCGATTATTTAAAAACACCAAATTTTCCTTTAACAAAACATTTTGAAAATAAGAAAACCCAGTGGGTTGCACAAACACCAATGGCGTCCCATGAGCCTCGCACATGCATGTTCTCGTGCCGCACCGTCACCCACCTCATATCCATCCAGGCACTCATCTGCTCATTCCATTAACCCTTTCTCTTCCCATATACACTCATGCATGTGGTTTCCCATGAGAAACCCAAGGATAAAAACAAAATCTTTCGATTTTTTTCAAGAACCAAACATCCAACCCACACTTTCCAAACCTTTCACATCATTTTATTGTTAAAGCACTTTATTTGAAAACATTTTCCAAGACCAAAACATTTTTACTTAAAAACCAAATTTCCACGAATCCAGAATAAAGAGACGAGAAACAATACAGGAGGAAACTAATGTCAGCGGCTGATTGGAGCATATGGTTGGCAGCCATACGCCAATCACGCCATTGGCCACAGAGAGTATTTTAGGATAGTCTCACCGGTTCCACAAGGCTTGCCAGACCCTGCGAGCTCACTAATACCACTGACCTTACTCCCTTTTCATTTCCCTAAGACAAGATTAACCGAAATGACTAAAAACTCAGAAAAACCTCAATATACTTTGGTAACTTGAGTCTCGCCACGAGGTGTGCTGGCTAGGCACCTTACCCGTAGCCAGGACGTCGAGTCCCGACAACTTTATCTCAATTCTACCATGACTCTATACCAAAAAAAATGACCCAAGAGATCAAACCTTGCCCTCTGATACCATTTTGTCACGAACCAGGCCGGGTCACCCGACCCGGTCCGCGGAAAGACCCGAAGGGCATTCCTGATCCCCACGGGATGGCACAAGTGCTCGGGAATCAAAATTAACACATGGGAATGATTTTACCCAAAATAGTAAACACAAAACCATTGATAAGATAAAGAAACTGAAACTAAAAATATACAACCAAACAGGGCCTTGAACTGAAAACAAAGTCAGGGGTTTACAACTTGAACACACAACCAAAATAAGAGACAATAAAAGAAACTCAAACTCAAAGCTCCAAGCAACCAGAGAGATGCAGAATCCACACGCCACACCACCAACCTGCACGAGGAGACCATCAACGACCAGAACCACCATCACTGAGCACGATTTCACAACCTGGAATACACAAGAAACAAAATCTACATACACCCAAAGGTGTATGTAGGGTGTGATCCAAAAGCCCAGTACGACGTCACCCAATAAAAAGGTTACATGCCACAACATCAAAGAGATAATTTAATGTGATTATTAAAAATTATAATTTCAAAAAAAATGTTTTTAAATAAAACATTTACAAGCTAAATACTAAAAGAAAACACTAAGAGAACTCATTTCACAAACACGAATTGAAAGAGGAAAAGAGAAATTCATTTAAGGGCATACTTACACATACTCACACACAGACACACACACATACTCACACACACACAAACAAGTGGTCCTCCATATGCCGATGGAAGGCACCACGACATTGATGGTAGATCACTATGGGTATATCCCCTAAGGTTCATCTAGTTCGAGTGGGACCCTAGAACCTCGTGTCTCGGTGAAATGTGGCTTAGAAACCACGACCCTCAGAAACGTTGCTTAGAAGACCACAACCCTCCGAAAACGTGGCATAGAAGGACACGACCCTTAGTCATCATATGTTTAGTTAGTGTTGCAATCATCAATCCAGCTAAGTGAAACAGGGACGATACCCATCCGGCTCACTAGCACACTTGTTCTTCTTCGCCCACCTAGATACCCAGGGTTTTCCCTTGTGCTCAAACATGCTCCACATTAACATAACACATCACATTCACATTTCAAAAACCAAACATGACATTACAAAAAAAAGTCACCACTTTCATACCAAAGCACTATTTTAAAGACACATGCACACCAAGAACATGTCTTTTTTTATAAAAATACACCACATCAAAAAATAACGCATAATCAAGTCCTTCAAAATACCATTTTAGCATTATATAAATGCAACAAAGAATCATTTGAGCTATTAATGAAATCGTTTCAAGAGAAATCAAGAAGACTTTACACCAATACCCACTTGATTCTATATAGAGGTGTAACTTAAAAACTTAATACACGAGGTAACCATATCAAAACTTGTTTTCCATTGTTCAAACAATTTTTCATTTCAATTTCAAAAGTACACAATAAGTCAAACACAAAAAAAGTGATTAATTTTACTTTGAAAATGTCTATTTAAATACACAACACCTAAAGTGACCTGAAAACACCTTTCGAACCTACCAAACAACCCTGAAAAACCTTTCAACCATGTTTCTCACTCAAAACACCTCTCAAATGACAATTCCTCAATTTATAAAACATATCACATGCAAAAGAAACCATTAAAAATCAATTTCACAAATTGACCCTTCTAAAACCTCATTGGAACTCTATAAACAATTATCAAACACTTCTAAATTTTACCACAATAGGATCGAAATGAAAAAGAACATAACCATTTCTAAAGAGTGTGCAATTTTCATCACGCACGCATGTCAAATAATTTTTTTAAACGCCTTTCGCACAACTTATTAAACACAACCAATCATTTATACAACAACACGCATATAAACAACAAAAGCATACTATTTAGGAAACCCAATTTTCATCAAACGAACATGTCAAAACATTATGAACATAGATCGCACCATGAAACTAAATCATAGAACATAATAAATTAAACTAAACAAACAAATTAAATTATCTAAATGATGCAAAGCCATGGAACCACCTACCTCACATGGAGATCCTTCTGAAAATGGGGTAAAACAACTCCGCACATCAATCGCACCACAAAGAATCAAATAAAAGCCCTAACCAATGATATCGAACCGATAATAAAAGGTTAATCCTCAAAATTAGATCTAAAACCCGCTAGAAAACCCAAAATAAATAGCAAAGATGTGAAGAAAACAATTGAGTGGAGGCTCAACCAAAGGGGCAGCCGCCGGAGGGATGTTGGCCAGCTGGAATTTGCGGACAGTTGGGGAGCTGCGGATGAAGGACGCCCGCTGTGTCAGGCGACAGCACTGGCCAGAGAAGAAGAAGAGGCTATCGGCCTTAGGGTGCAGCGGACAGAGGTGATTCCATGGGGTTCATGAGTTGAGCCGTGGAAGGGGGGGAAACGCAACAATGGTTTACAGGGAATAGGGGGAGTGCAGCTTGCACGGGACAGCATGAGGGGGAAGGGGGTGCGGCGCGATGGGGTACCAGTGGGAGGGTGTTGCGACGGGCCGAGGGGGAGCCGGGGAGGTAGCAGGCGGAGAGGGAGAGGGTGCGGCCTGGGCAGCAGGCGGGAAGGGAGGGGGAGCGGTGCCACCGAAGGGGGAATGGGGAGGCCAGTCCGGTGAGAGGAGAAGGAGGGGAAAGGGGAGGCCATGGGGGAAGGGAAGGGAATAGGGGAGGCGGCGCGACAGGATGGAGCGGCGATCTGTATGAGAGAAAAAAACAACGGACCAAGGTAAAAAGGGGGGCGCAACCCTAAAAAAAATCAAAACAAACAAGATAAAATAATAATAATAATAATAATAATAATAATAACATAATAAAGATAATAATAATTTAAATAATAAATTAAAACAAAAGTATTAAAACTAAATAAAATAACTTAATTAAAACATTAATAAAAAGAGTAATAATAATAATAATAATAATTTATTATAATTATTATTATTATCAGAACTCGTAATTAATTTTATTCTTCCCATTATATTTTGCACTAACTACCTTATTCATATAATTAAATTTATTTCTTTATCAGTAATTTTTTTTAAAAAAAATTAGTTGCACGCCAAACAGGCATGCGGAGAACCGAGCGAGGCCATGCGGTGACCCAAGCAAGGTCGCGTTGTTTCGACACCGGTGCACTGAACGTCTTAAAGGCCAAAAAGTGTGTTTCTAAAAAGAACACATAAATTTTTAAGTTAGGGATCGACCCGAACTATCTGATTCCCAATAAAGATAATAAAATAAATAATATAAAAAGGACGGGTATGACAGGTTAAATATATAGTTCATCATTTTTTGGATTATTTCATTCTCTAGAATTTGATTCAATAGCTTCAGGTGTGACCATGTCATCATGAATACTCATCGTTTGGATAAAATATGAGGTTATGGTAGAAATTTATTAAAGGATGAAACTCTACTTGAAAGTTAAGTATATTTTCTTATGTTATTAGTAATTCTCATAAATAAATCCCTCGACTTTATGAAATGTAACTTTAAAGAACGTTGTTCATTCACTTTTTCTACAAGGTAATCAAAGACCATTTAACTCATCACACTTTTATGTTTTTTTGGTAGTTAACTTTATCCTGATCATGTTTTCTATCACTCTCCATCAGAACTTGATGGTTTGTTTTAGATTCTATATCCATGTTTTATGATATGGAATATTAGTATGTGTTATCTCGAGTGAACTCTTTACTTATCTTTCTTTCTTTTAAAGTGATATATTTATTGACTCTTTTTCTGATGTGGGACTTTCAATGAAGTTTTTGACCCCAATTTTAAAATTGTGAGGACACAATTTTAAAAGGGGGGGGGAGGATGTAACAACATAGGTATTTATAGAATAATATTTTTTGATTTATATTAATACTTATGAATAAGATATTAATTTTCATTAAAGGGACTCTTTTTTCTATAGCATACTTGACATTAAACAAGGGGTTTCTCTGAAATCTTACGTTGAACCCAACTTTGAGTTATACTAAAAAACAATATAATCTTATAATTATTGTAAATGGTAGTTAACGCCTAACCGTTATACTTATAGGAATGATTATAATTAACTAAAATATGATTATACATGTTTATTAAATGTATTTAAATTTATCAAATAAATTTTAGAGTCTTAAAATAATAATTAATCTGATTTCAAGCATGAAATCCTCTATTATTTTTAAAAGGTCTGTGTACCACCATTTGATAGAGAACCCTTTTTAAATATAGTTCTATTCACATTAATATATTATATTTTAAAAAATAAACTTCTTCTATAGAATTAGGACATCAAAATTCACTTTGGTTAAATTTTTGGTAATTTTCTGAAAAAATTTCAGTTTTTTAATGAACAACGAAAATTGCCACATTTTAAGTCAAAAATGTATTTCAATCTAACTTATTTATATAGTTAGATTATAATTTTAATTTTTTTTAAAGTTTAATTGGATTGTATTTTTATTATTTAATCCAATTATGTTCATTGTAAGAAATTTCACTTTTAAACTGGACATAAATATAAGTCAATCTTTTGATAGTTATTACTTTTTAAAAAACCAGATTTTTAGTTTCAATAATATGAATTAATTTTATATTAATTACTGAAACTTATGTGTTTTCAATTTTTGAAAATAGATTCTATATTTGGAATAAATTGATCCAAATTGTGTAAATAGGTAACTTTTATTTTTAGACATTATGAATAGTAACTTTAGTAATTATTTTATTTACCATGGATAAATGGTAAATCTGGTAAATAAGGGTAAAAATAATATTATAATAATATGAAACTATCCTAAAATGTGTCCTAATCCTATTTTATGAGACATGTCTGACCATGCTCATCCTTTGGTTTATTTGGGGACCCCATGGATCCACTTCGATGTGAAAATAACATTTTATAAGAATTAATTTAAAGTAACGAAAAATATAACATAAATATGTATCTTTTTGTAAAAACAAATTAAATGGGGTTATATAAGTCATATTTACAATTGTAAATATTAATTATAAATCTAAAAATATTTCCTATATCATGTTATTTTATTTATAATTTTTATACATCAAATAAATAAATTTATTTATGACACAATGACGATGTAGTGATTACCTTATTAATGAATGATTTAAATAACTGAGATTATAAATATTTAAATAAATTTATTTTGAAACTTTTTATGACATAAATTAATTTTAGGAATGATTATGGATTTTTGTATTTTAATTAATTATGTTTTTCTAAAGAATCAAATTTTTATGTATTTTTAAAAAAGGCATGACATGAATAGTATAAAAATTGACATAAATGAGTTTTTAAAAAAAATACTATTTTATTAAATGATATAATAGTCCTAAAAATATACGATTCTTCCAAATGAATTATATAGTATTTTAAATTTCATTAATTAACCACTTTAGGTTCTATTTTCATTTTATAGTTACTATGTTAAACATATAGTATGAATATATAAGAAGACATGGTAAGAGTCAAATTAGTTAAGTAAGGGTTAAAGCTACAATATAAGGTTAAATTTGTGACCTATAATTGTCTAAAACCTATTGTTTGAGAGTTTTTTGACCAAAAATCATCTTATATTTTAAATAAATGACCTTGGGACCATTTAAAACTGAAAATCCTTTTATAATAAAATATTATTTCAATACCTTCCTAAGTACCCCTCCTCCATCTTATAAAAGGAATCACCTATAACCCTTACTCACACCTCTCAAGCCCCTAGTCTCTTCCAAAATATACACAAATAATTTCATAATATACCTATTTTCCTCATAGAAGCCTCACCTTGGGCATATGGAAATTCAAGAAATCCTTTTAGCTTAAATCAAAAGGAGTTACCTCCATCCTCCAATGGCCCGAAGGCCTCCATTTTTTGTTGATTTTGATAATCCACTTTCAAGGGGTGAGGAGGAACCCTTACAAGGCTCGTAGGTGTAATTATTACAAAGCCCATAGGTCTTAGGGGAATTAATTTTCCCATAGGCTTAAAACATTACATACAACCCAAACTAACTACTTGGAACTGTTCCTCCCTAGCATCATCATCGTGAAATCAGCTCTCCACCTTCGGATGGTTGTTCGTCTAGGCATTCCCATGCATTCATAGGCTTATCCTGATGGTAGGTTCCATACCCTCTCATTATTTCAATCCTTTTATCTTCTTCTATGGTAAAATCTCCTTTCTCATCCTCCTTGAAGAGCTTGTTCCTTGTAGGTCATTGGTATGCGAACTACTGCCTCACGAAATAATGATTGATCGATTTTCCCCTACCTCCTCTCATAGTGGCCATTATGATGGAAATTTATTTATATATGACATATATTATATTTATTTTATCTCTATGATATTGTAATTTGTATTTACAAGTATACCTTTATGCTTTTCATGATGTGTAAATATTATAATTTAATTTGAGGAAGTCCTGACTACCGCCCCCTCAAAGTGATATGACTCGTTCATGCCATACATGGAACATATAAAGGATGGTATTAATGAACTCATGTAACATATATAAAATTTTATATTGTAATGTAATTATAATATACCTATGCATAATTTATTTTTAATTAATTTAAATATGAAAAAGAAATGAAAGTTGTGTTCATGAGTACGTACGGCTTACTGTCTCCATGAACAGTGAATTTCATTTCTTATCTACAAATTTTATGGACTATTATAAATACATATATACTAGATCTAAATACTTATATACTATATATATATGATAATTAAATCATGAATATAATTCCAGAGATAATGGATTTTTTACCACTTAGACAATTTGTAATTACAACAAGTTCATTTTCGACTCAAGTACCCAATATCAAAAAAATGTTTACTATTAACTTAAATAATTATAAAATTTTATAACATGGTAATAAGTGATATAAGAGGAAGAATAAAATTAAAAAATGTTCTTAAGAAAGTATAAATTTTCTTAAGTTTATTATTCTGGAAGAACAAGGAACATACATGTTGAATCAAACTCAAGGTAAGGGAACCTTTCCCCATCCACTTTTAGTAAAATACATCTTTTATGTTATGTATTTTGATTTAACTTTTCTTATGTTGGAATATGTTCTTATATATCCTTATTTTGGTACATTTTATTTCCAAGATATGGTAGACCATTTTCTCTCTCATCAACTCATTTTCTTAATTTTTAAGTGATGTTGTTAGGATCCAGAATTTTCATAAGGGAATTTATAAACTCAATCTAAACTCTTTGGGTTTTACACATACTTCATTGATTATATTATTCGAAGATTATGTATGGAATAACTATTTAATTATTTATGTTTTTATTTACACTTACCTTTGTTTGTATATACTTTTGCTACACACAATCACCCCATTGATAAATTCTTTCAACATTTATATGAAAATTGTAAGGGAAATCTTAACTCAATATCATCTAATTGAGTTAAATAACCATGTCCTTGGTTTTTTTTTACAAGAATATCTTTGAATGACCTCTTATTTTTTTTACACTTAATATCCACTTATATTTTGTGTATTTATATTTTTTACAAATAATTATTTCATTGATTTATCGTAAATCTAAGTATACGATATTTGTAAGAGATTTTGTCTCAATTTACATTCCATTGAGACATAATTGTTGTTATGAACAAATTAGCTTTTATATAGTGTATATACTACCCTTTGAAATATTATATCATGAATATCCTTATTCTCATGATATTTTAAGTTTTTTTGATGTTATTCATTAATTGTTTTTAGTAAAGTGTTACAAGACTCTTTAACTAAAACATCATTTTAAAAGTATTAAAGATTTGTTCTTCTAAATATTTCTCATTAGTTTCCATGTTTTAAAACTAGTTTTAATGATGTATTTATATGGACATTATTGTCTTAAAATGTTAATTCCTTTAATAGTTCTAAAGAGGTAATGGACACTTTGATTCAAAAATCTTCTTTTTAAAAATTTTAAATGATTTTAGAAATGGATTATATATTTCAATATCTTGAATTAATTTCTTGTGATTGATAAGTGAATTTTTGATAATTTAAATATTTTATGTGTTATGATTATGTAATGTTACTTAGAAATTTGATGGATGGTGACATGATAAACCAAATATAGGTGGTTTTGTGATTAACCTAGGGCGGGTGAGTTTGAGATATCTCTTCAATGCATTGGGTAACATGAGGGAGGTAAACGTTAATGTTTCACCTAAGAGATTTAGGTAATATACTATGATGGGTATTCCAAATGTAACTACCTATATAGCTATGAAAGCTATAATGTAATTATGTTATAGATGCCACAAGTTACCCTTATGACTTATGATTTATATGTGTTATTTATAAATCTTATGATTTCATGAGGTATGTTAAAAATATTATATTATATGAGTGAAAGTATGATTTAATTGATTTGTATGAATTGATGGAATAATGTTTTCTTTACTTATTTTATAACCCTTATTGAGATTTTTATGCTCATCCCAAGTTTTTGAAATGTTTTTTCATAGGGTGTAAGGAAGGCTACTAGAAAGGAGGAATTAAATAATATTTATATCAAGAAGATAATTCATGTTTTATTGAAGGAGTTTTATTACTATGAAAAAATTGATTAGAGTAAAAGTGTCTACTTTGTAATATTTGAGATGTATTGTAATAGTTATTGCATAATTATCTAAAACTCTAAAACTAAAAAGATCATCAATGTTAATTCTTGATTTATCTCAAGATTAAGTAAATGTTTAATGATGGGGCCTTATAAGAATATGCAGGTTCATACAAAAATTGATATTCCAGTAATAATAAATAGATAAAAATAATAATAAATGTCATTCCCTCGAGTTATTAACTAGTCACCCATAGAGTAAACATATCTTACTTGGATAGTGTCAAAATTTTACTAAACAAATCATGATAAACCAAAGGTGAATGGGGAAGTACATCCCTTGAATGTAGTATCTCACCAAAAAGTCATCTCAATCATAGTTCATAACACTGTGAAGGCATGAAGAGAGTCATTGTAACACCCCGAGATTTTATGAAAAATATTATCTTAATTTCATTGATGTATTTTATTATACGCTACACCAAAATTATCTTGTGTTATACGCAACATCGTATTAGCTTGTAGTATACACAACACTATTCTTGGCTCGTGTTACACACAATTTCAAGTTCGTTTTGTAGAAATTATTCTATGCTACATTAAGTATAGATTTTGTTTAATGTATAAATAAAATAAATTTTGAATTATGTTATACGCAACACCAAAGGGATCTTTCACTACATGCATCCCTGACTTGTCATGAATTACATGCAATCGCGACCTTCCTCGATAGCGTGTGTAGTACGTAATTCCATATTTCACTAAACAACGATATATTGTTATAATATTATTATAGACTAGCTGTTATGAATAGTATTAAATAAATTTTAAATTTTATAAAATTATTATTCATCTTACACATTTTCTAGAACATGGAATTAGAACAAAATAAATTTTTCAGCTTAAATAAGTATTTTTCATAAAATGCAGTTTTGCCACCTTTTGATGGTGCACCCACATTAAATATAGTTTTTTACATGATTATAAGTTAAATTTGAAAAAATAAAATTCTTATTTGGAATCAGGATATAAAAATTTACTATGGATAAATTTTTCATATTATTCTGATAACTTTCATATTTTAATGAATAATAAAAACACGCTATATTTTAATTAAAAACAAATTTTTTTCATCACAATAATTTATATGGTTAAATTATAATATTTAATGGTTTTAAATTATAAATAGAATACATTTTTACCATCTAATATAATGTATTCCATTACCATTAATTTTACATCGAATTAATAGGTAAAAACATTTCAATCCTTGGCAATGTTTTAACTTTTAAAACATGTTTTCTTAACAACGGGATTAATTTTAGATTAATTAATTCAACTTATTTGTTTTGAATTTTGAAAAATGGATTAAATATTGTAATTCAGTGGGTCCAAATTATGTTAATATGTTAATTTTATTTTTTGATATTATGAATAGTAACTACGGTAATTTTTATTTACTCCAGTTAAAGGTAAATCAGGTAATTAAGGGTAAAAATAATATTATAAAATTACCCTAACACCAGTAAAAATTCTATTGGATGACTAAAAGATGACCCATATCACCTAAGGGTCAGAATAGATTCATTTTATGGATTTTTGACCATGAAGATAATATAATTATTATTAAAACCAAAGAAAGTGACAACATGTCACTCTCTTAAAACTTATAAGTATAATAATTTTAATTTAGTGATAAACTTAATGAAACTTCAAACATGAATAGTCTACTGAAGTATAATATAATTATCTACATCATGTGAATTTATTTAGAATTTTTAGGGATTAAATAATTATTATTAAAGGTGACACAATAGTGATGTTTAAATTATTTTATTGATTGAAATATCAAATAAATGGTTTTAAAAATATTAAACTAAATATTATATGAACTATTTAATATGCTCCAAGAATTTTATATATATATATGACATGTTATAAATATATTAAATATTTTAATTTGAACATATATTCTGTGTGGATTTTAATTATATTCAAATAATTGAATAGTGTCAAAATTCACACTATTTTTATTTTATAAAAATAACATAATATAGAATTGTTTAAAAATCCAAAAAATATTTAAAAATTATAAATTAAAATTAATATGGTCTAGAATGTAATATATTATCCAATTATGGAAAATTCACAACACATAAGTAATTATTTATAACAATTTAGAATTTAGAATCTTATTACCACAAATAAAATTAAATAGAATGAATAAAGATAAATCAAGTTGATAAGGTTTAAAATAAATTTCCAAAATGTCTAAATTTTATTGGTTTATGATATTACAAAAATATATCATATAATATTCAAATATGAGTCATTTTTGGAGGCTTTTATATGGGGTTTGATTTATTAAAAATTAATATTTTTGAGGTTTCCAAAGGTGCCCCTCTCCTACCTTATAAAGGGGTACTTCCTCTCTCTCCTCTTCACAACACTTTGAGCCTTGATGCTCAGAAAACCACTGCACATTTCTCTTCTTCACTTACCTAGAAACATTCTGGAGGTTATGGTCTTCTCAAAAGACCATCACTAGTCCCTTAAGAGGAAGCTTAAAGAAGGTGCATCGAAGAAGAGGTAATCTCTTCTACCGATTCTTTCAAGTTTTGTTTCTTCTTAAACTTCCTCTTATTTAGATGTTTCATTGTAAAGTAATACAATAAGTATCACTAATATACTGATATGATATTATAAATATCAAACAACCCCATTTCACCTTCTATCCATCCTATGGAAAAGGAAATCACCGTTCGTGCGTACGTACGGAATACCGTCTTCATGCTGTGGTGTAATCAGTTTTTACACCAGAACCTTAATTGGATGGGTATAATGGTGTAAAGAATAACTATATATGGTTATTATAACATCATACTTATTCTGAGATATTATATAATCCACTCCAATTCTATTCAATAATTATGGGAATGATATCATCGCTCGTGCGTACGTACGGATTACCGTCTCCATGACGCGATGAGATTCATTATCCATGTTAACCATTCATGAATGATTATAAAGTATATATAATGAATAATAATGAAATATATTAAATAATAATGCTACTGGATTTATGTGTATATATATGTATGTCATCTACTTAATTCCATTCAATTCAATAAGGAAACGAAAACAGTGTTTATGCGTACGTACGACCTACCGTCTCCATGAACGGTGTATTTCATTCCATTCATAGATCTATCATATATATTAATATTTTGAATATATATATTATATATAAATCATGTTTTACATTCTATAATTAATTAAATCAGTATATTAGTAAAAATATCAAGAACAAAAAATCGAAACACGTACGATAAATGAAATGATTTTTCCCAAAACGCTGCTTTAACATGGAATTTACAAAAGAACAGGTAATATAAAGTCATAAGTGAACCATATATGATATCATAGAAATGAATATGCTTTTTTAATAATTCAATAACATTATTTAAATCATTATATAGTAGGTTCTTAATACATACAAATCATATCGTACATAAGGTAAGGGATAACTTTTCCAATCTCGTTTTTATCCGAGATTATTTATTCGTAAGTATTTATTGGGGTCATATTTATCATCCATGTCCATGTTTTATAGAAATTGTTTCATGTATGTTTAAAGTCCTTTTTACCCATTTTTTACTTTAACTACATGGTATGTAATTAATCTTTCTTTCGGTTACCATACGACGTACTTTTTGACTTTTCCGACAAAAGTATGAGGAGAATGTTTTTTTTAACTTATATGGCATGAACAGATTTTTACGGTTTCATAATGCCTTATTTTAATAAAGCTTCCTCGACAAGATTTCATGATTAATTTCAATAAAACTCTATTCTTTTAAAATTGTGTGGCATTTTTTGAAAAGAAAATGATTTTGAAGAAGAAAGGATATTTTCCTCAAAAATTCATTTCAAGTGTTTTATCAAAACTATTTTCCATCTAAGATGACATTATTCAGTATGTCTATGTTTCAAGTATAATGTCTCTATTATTTACATTATTTGATTCTTATTATGATGAAATTATATCCATTTGTTTTATATGGATTATGTTATAATGGGATGATGTTTATGAAACCCATTTTATTCTTTGGGTTATGATGAATGATTTATGCTTATTTTGTGGAACAAGTAAAAATGATTTAATTATGATATGGGTGGGAACTATATCTACCTCCAATTAATTGGGTAATATTTATATATCATGAGATAGACATGGATGGAACGGGAAGTTAATACAGTTCTGTGATACTGTACTGGAACGAAGAGTGAACTCGATTCAGAAAGGGACTTTGTCCACTAAG
Source organism: Viscum album (assembly GCA_963277665.1). NCBI lineage: Eukaryota > Viridiplantae > Streptophyta > Magnoliopsida > Santalales > Viscaceae > Viscum > Viscum album. The sequence continues at coordinate 1,670,598,886 of OY728146.1, read as the reverse complement.
ATGGTCTTGGCAGCAATGCCTTGGCTACTTGGAAATCATATCATGTGATTAATGGTTTTTCATAGTTACATGTTTTATTCCCATGCTATTTTATTATTATTGATGTTCCATTGTGATCTATGGCTTATGTACTTCCATGTTTTATGTCATTGCTCAAGATTTTGATGTTTAAAAATTATGTTCCTGTTTTTAAGTTCAAATGTATATGGTTTTCTTTTTATTCTCCATTATTACCCTTACTGTGAATTTAAGATCACCCTTTATATGTTTTCTTTTACCCAGTATATAAAGAAAGGTTTTAGGTGTGAAAAAAAGGGGAAGATCTTTATTGGAGATGTTGAAGATCTTTCACCAGGATTAGAAGATTATGTTCCGAGTTTCCAAAGACACTAAACTATTATGGTGCTTGAGTGTTGGTTTTTGTTATGTATTAAGTATTCCGAAAAAGTAATGTAATGTCCATGTACGTCAAGTTTGGGGTATCTACAGTTGGTATCAGAGGAAAGGTTTAGTCAACCTTTGGAAACTAGGATGCGAAAACATTAGGGAGATCCCTAGAGATATTTCAAAGGTCTGTCTAGGGATGTCCCTAAGGTGAAGTATAACTATAGTTAAAGTCCTATAATTATGTTTATGATAATGAATAACCTAGGGTGAACCTAATTTTTCATAGGTTAAAGGAGGTGTCATAAGTTATACATCCTATAAGTGACTTTTTGTGATTATGTGGTTCCTCATTATTTTAACTGTTTCTTACACAGTGGTTTCTAGTTTTAGTTAATAGAGGTAACCCGAAGGAATTGGGTTAACATTGAATCCGATGGACAAATTGGTGACTATGAGAAGCTAAATTTCGTAATTCCTAGAGAGAAAGATATTATGATTATGCCAAATCAGACATCGCGATATATGATTAACAAGGTAAACTTTAGTGGTATTCCTAATTCATCAAATAATAGGAAGATGGACTTTTATGCATGTTCACATGGTGAGGATCCTAAAGAAGGGAAGATTGAGATTTCTAAAGAAGGGAAGAAGAACCTTGAGGAATACCTCAAATGGAGGTGAATATGTTATCTATGTGGGGAAAAGGGTCATAGAGTGAAAAAATTTTATGGAGTTCAATGTCTTATCTGTGGAGAACATGGGCAATACCCAACTCAATGCCCTGACCTAAGAGGTTAATTTTAAATTGAGGAAGGAACTATTCCATGCCAATCATTGAAGAGGATGGATTGAATGGATTATGTATTGGAATTGGAGAATAATGTTTTTAAGATACTTTTATGGTATATTGGAATATCTATGTATTGGGTCATTTTGGTTTTCAATAATTTTATGGTACTGGTAACCATGAAAAGTGATTTAAATATTTTTAGAAAGAAGATGAAATGCGCAAAATTAAGGGATGAGGAGAAAATAATATGTATGATATTATTCATGAGCTCATGAATGATATAAGGACAAAGTTATATTATGGTTTGAGTATATAGAAATTTCCAGATTTTGGTATGTGGAAAGAGTTAACTTTTGACAGCATTCATGTTTTCACTAAGGTTTAATGGGTATTCATTTTTCAAGAGAATAAATAACTAAGGTATTCACATATCTGGAATGTGACCAACAAGATATATTTTATCATATTTGGGGTATAAATGATGGTATTTACATGCTTGGTTGATGAAATTTCTAGTAATTGTTTTCTTTATACTATGAGTTTGGACAGAAGTATTTTGGATAAGCCTTAAGATTGGAATGGATTATGTTGGACATAAGTTAGTATTATTTAAGGCTAGAACTGTTTTTCAATATTATTGATTTGATGTTATAATAATGTAGTTTGAGAAAAAGGACAACCAGCAGGACAAGTGACAACTCATCGCATCGGACAAGGTTGCGGGAATCAAACCCACAACTGAAGTATGACAGGCCTTTATCTCCTACCCCTGGCCTACAGGAAGTCTCTGGTTAGTAGAAACTAGTTTTATTTTATTAAGAGGTATTATAGATGAAGTATAACTCCATTTTTGTAATCATATACGATTAACCTCACCATAGATTGACTTATGTATATTTGATAAATTTTACAAACCATTTGTTTGGGACAGTTAAAATGACCCTTAATTCTATCACATAATCTACTAACACTTCACGGAAGACAAATTCAACTTCATTTCTTTAAGAGATGAAGTGGAAATTGTTCGAGGAACGAACAATAGTGAGATTGTACCAAAATCCAGTAAGTATTTATTTTAATTCAAAAATTCTACAACATTAGGGAAATGATCATGAAAAAAATGTTGTCCTATTGAACTCATATCTAATGAATCAAATGGTACCTTAGATCATCAAAAAAATTTGGCTTTGTGATTTTTGGCTTTTTCATAGCCTTTTTCTCTACCACTCTCCATCAGAACTTGATGGTTAGATTTATCTTCCATATCCATATTTTCACCTATGTTCTCCTATATGGAAACCCAGTGATTAGTTAATTTGGGTAACCATTACGTTTCATAATATTTTTTTTAAAGTTATGTTTTGGTATTGCTTTTTACGATGTGGGTTTCTATTTAAGAAACTTTCAAATAGTAAACCATTTATAACCCCGATGAATTTTGAGGGCGAAATTCATTACAAGGGGGGTAGAATGTAACACCCTGATATTTTATGAAAAATATTATTTTAATTTCATTGATGTCTTCTATTGTACGCTACACCAAAATTATATTGTTCTATACGCAACACCTTATTAGCTTTCAGTATAAACAACACTATTCTTGGCTCGTGTTACACACAATTTTAAGTTCGTTTTGTAGAAATTATTCTACGCAACATTAAGTATAGATTTTGTTTAATTTATAAATGAAATAAGTTTTGAATTATGTTTTACACAACACCAAAGGGATCTTGCACTACATGCATCCCTGAATTGGCTTTCATTACACGCAATTATGACCTTCCTCGATAGCGTGTGTAGTACGCAATACCAGATTTCACTAAACAACAATATATTGTTATAATATTGTTATAGACTAGCCGTTATGAATATTATTAACTAAATTTTAAATTTTATAAAATTATTATTCATCTTACACATTTTCTAGAACATGGTATGAGAACAAAATAAAATTTTCAGGAAAAATAAATATTTTTCAAAAAATGCAGTTTTGCCGCATTTTGATGTCACACCCACATTAAATCTAGTTTTTGACCTGATTATAAGTTCAATTTGAAAAAATAAAATTCTTATTTGGACTCAGGATATAAAAATCTAATATGGATAAATTTTTCATATTATTCTAATAACTTTCATATTTTTGTGAATAGTAAAAACATGCTATATTTTAATTAAAAACAACTTTTTTTCATTGCAATAATTTATACGGTTAGATTATAATATTGAATGGTTTTAAATTATAAATAGAATATATTTTTCCCATTTAATATAATTTATGTCATTACCATTAATTTTACATTGAATTCATAGGTAAAAACATTTCAATCTTTGGCAATGTTTTAACTTTTAAAACATGTTTTCTTAACAACGGGATTAATTTTAAATTAATTACTGCAACTTCTTTGTTTAGAATTTTGAAAAATGGATTACATATTTGAATTAAGTGGGTCCAAATTAGGTTAATAGGTTACTTTTATTTGTTTATATTATTAATAATAACTACGGTAATTTTTATTTACTACAGTTAAAGGTAAATCTGGTAATTAAGGGTAAAAATAAGATTATAAAATTACCCTAAAACCTACCAAAATTCTATTGGATGACTAAAAGACGAATAATATCACATAAGGGTTGGAATAGATTCATTTTATGGACTTTTTACCCTGAAAAATAATTTAATTATTATTAAAACCAAAAAAAGTTAAAACATGTCACTCTCTTAAATATTATAAGTATAATAATTTAAATTTAGTGATAAACTTCCTGAAACTTTTAACGTGAATAGTATACAGAAAGATAATAAAATTTTCTACATCATGTGAATTTATTTATAATTTTTAGGGATAAAATAATTATCATTAATGGTGACAAAATAGTGATGTTGAAATTATCTTATTGATCGAAATATCAAATAAATGGTTTTAAAAATATTAAAATAAATATTATATGAACTATTTAATATTATACACTAATTATATATATATATATATTACATGTTATGAATCTATTAATTATTTTAATTTTAACATATATTCTGTGTGGATTTTATTTAAATTCAAATAAATGAATAGTTTCAAAATTGACACTATTGTTATTTTATAAAAATAACACAGTATAAAATTGTTTAAAAATCACATAAAATATTTAAAAATTATAAATTAAAATTAATATGGTCTAAAATATTATAACTTATCTAATTATAGAAAATTCACAATACATAAGTAATTATTTATAATAATTTAAAATTTAGAATCATATTACCACAAATAAAATTAAATAGATTAAATAAGGATAAATCAAGTTGATAAGGTTTAAAATAAATTTCCAACATGTCTAAATTTTATTGGATGATGGGATTAAAACCCAATATCATCTAATATTTGAATATGAGTCATTTTTTGGGGTTTTTAAGTGGGTTTTGATTTATTATAAATTAATATTTTTGAGGTTTCCAAAGGTGCCCCTCTCCAACCTTATAAAAGGGAACCTCCTCCCTCTCCTCCTCACAACACTTTGAGCCTTAAAGATCAGCCAACCCCTACCCATTTATCCAATCCAATTTTCTATCAATATTATAAAGGTTATGGTCTTCTCAAAAGACCAACTCTAGTCCCTTAATAGGAATCTTAAAGAAGGTGCGTCGAAGAAGAGGTAATCTCTTCTACTGAATCTTTCAAGTTTCTTTCTTCTTCAACTTACTCTTATTTAGATGATTCATTATAAAGTAATACAATAAGTATCACTAATATACTGATATGATATTATAAATATGAAACAACCCCATTTCACCTTCAAATCATCCTATAAAAAATGAAATCACCACGTGTGCGTACGTACAGAATACCGTCTCCACACCGTGATGTAATCAGTTTTTCCACCACCACCTTAACTGGATGGGTATAATGCTGTAAAGAATAACTATATATGGTTATTATAACATCATAATTGTAACACCCCAGGTAAATAAATAATATGAAATTTTCATATTTATCCATATTTGTGAATAAAATATCAATGTGTCTTTAAAGGGGATGTTATGCTCGATGGCGTACCCAACACGCAACAATGAGTTTCTTGGGAATATTACGTTGCACTCTAATAATAAAATAATATTATTTTAAATGGTATTTAACATGTAGACGTTGTAATGGAGGGAATGGATAGAAATAACTAAAATATGATTATATATGTTTTTAAATGTTTTTACATTTATCCAATAAAAGATAAAGGCTTAAAATACGGAAAGAATTCAATTTTAGGCGTATATGACCTAGTTTTCACTAAAGGTTCACTTATCGCCTTTTGATGGAGAACCGTCATTAAATATAGTTTTGTTCACTCTTATACATTCTGTTTGACCAAATGAAACTCTTCTTAAGAATCGGGACATCAAAATTTACTTTGTGTAAATTTTTGGTATCTTTCCGATAAAATTCATTTTTTTTAATGAATAGTGTAAAATGTTGTATTTTAATTCAAAACATCTTTTTAATATAATTTATTTATATGATTAGATTATCTTTTGAATTGGTTTTAAAGTGAACTTATAATATATTTTTACCATTAAATCCAATAGTGGTCGTTGGAATTAATTTCACTTTGAAATCAGACTTAAACTAGTGTCAATCTTTTGATACATATTGTTTCATAAAAACACGCTATTTGCTCTAACAGCGGGAATTAATTATTAAATTAATTAATGTGGCTTATATGTTTTGAATTTTGCAAAATAGAATTCATTTTTTAATTCGGAATATCAAATATAGCTTAGGGTGAATTTTTGGGATTTTTCTGAAAAACTTCAATTTTTGATGAATATTGAAACCACTAAGTGGTACTTATAAAAACTGATTTTTCCGTTTAAATGAGATTTTGACATCTTTGTGTTTTGAATTTCAAAAATCTGACATACATGGTTGTCATTAAGAAGTAAAATGTGCTTCAATGGGATAAAAATAATTTTTTGATGAATAGTAACATATTAAGTTTTAATCGTGATTAGAGGTAATTAGTGTAGTTTAAGGTAAAAATAATGTTTTAATAATATTAAATGAACTTGACACATGTTCTAACCTCATTGGATGTGTCATGGCCGACCAATACAACCAATTGGTCAACTTGGGGACCCCATGAAGCCACTTTGGTTGTAAAATGACATTAATATCTTTTTATTTAAAGTTAAAGTAAAAATGAGACACACATGAAATTTTTTAATAAAACAATTTTTACATGGGGTTATACAAATCCTATTTTTGAATATAAATATTCATTGGAAAGATAAAAATATTTCCTACATCATAGTATTTTTTTTTAGACATTAAATAAATTAAATTATTTATGACATCATGATGATGCAGCGATGACCTCATTATTTAAAGATTTAAATAAAATGGAAAGATAATGTAATATCTAAGACCTACACATGTCCAAAACCTATTAGATGAGTGGATTTCAAAACCTTATCACCTTATCCTTGAAACACATCAATGTGGGACCTCTTAAATCCGAATACAATTTTAAAATAAAGTGACTTTTCTTTACCTTCCAAGAGTGCCCCTCCTCTCCTCTTATAAAAGGCCCACACCTCTACCTCCTTACCCACACTCCCAAAGCGTTTGGCTCGGACAACCTCTGCCCATTTTGTCTCTCCACTTCCCTCTCTTAATCCTTTAAGCCTCACTTTGGGTAGAAGTCTCCCCAAGGAAGCCTTTTAGCTCAAACCAAAGGGAGTTAACCGATTTTAAGGTAATGTCTTCACTTGAGTCCTTTTGTTTTATTTTGCTTCTCCAACCCCCAAAACTCTTTTTATTCATTTCTTTTGTAACAAATCCAGTATCTTCAATATACTAGGATGTTGTTATAATAAGGATTTGAGCTACACTTTCACACACCTACATCTAATGGTTAAAGAACTTACTGTTTCCGTGGATGGCGAATTTCTGCCTCCCGAAACGATGATTGTTCAACATTCTTCTAACACCTTAAAAGGTGGCCATTAAGATGACACTATATTTATATATGATATATAATATGTTTATATTTTACTTAAGCTTCTGTATTTTTCATTTATGGCACACCTTTACGGTTTCCATTATGGGTAAACGCGATATCTTCATTTAAGGAAGTGCGGACTACCGCCCCCTCAAAGTGATGTGATTCGTTAATGCCATATGTGGGACGTATAAAGGATGGATTTAAAGTTATTATATATGATGTTATACTGGAATTATAATATACCTATATATCATTATTATTACATTCCATAAAAATATGAAATAGAAATGAAAGTAGCGTTCATGCGTACGTACGGTTTACCGTCTCCATGAACGGTGCATTTCATTTCTTACCTCTAAATGATTATGTATTATTATAAATACATGTATGTTATGGATATATATTATATATATGATATTCAAATCATGAATATAATTCTGGATATAATGAACATTTGACCACACGAACAACATGTAATTTTAAAAAGTCCACTTTCAACTTAAGAACCAAATATCGACAAAACAAACATTATTAACTTAAATGATTACATAATGTTTATAACATGTAAATAAGTGATCTAAAAGGAATAATGAACTAGAAAATCGTTCTTAGTAAAGTTGAAATTAACTCAAGTTTATTATTCAGGACGTTAAAGAAACGAACAAGACAAGTTGGACTTGAGGTAAGGGATCCTACTCCTCTCTTTCTTTTTAAGTACACTCTTTTATGTCATTCCTTCTAAGCTCATCTTTCTTGTGATTGGGATGTTCTTTTATATTAATCTTGCTGTAATTTTTATGTTCATATTACGAGAGACCCTATTCTCTATCATCAATCCATTTTTGAAGTTTTGAGTGGCGCCGTTAGGGTGCCGAAGTTTCGTAAGAGATCCAACCTCTCTCTTTCTCTTTAAGTACTCTCCTTTATGTCACTTCTTCTAAGCTCCTCCTTGTTATGTTGGGGGATGTTATTTTATATTCCTATTTCTGTAAACTTTATGTTAATATTATGAGAGACCCTATTTCCTCTCATCAATCCATTTTGGAAGTCTTAAGTGGCGTCGTTAGGCTGGCGAGTTTTCGTAAGGGATTTTTCATCTCACTTTTATTTCCGTGAGATTTATGCTACATTTGCCACATTTTCCTTTGAGTGGTGTATGTACTGACCATTATTTTACTCATTGTGTAATATTCTATCATTTATGAGTATTTACATCAATGATGCATTGTCCTTCTTTCACGGGGCGTATGTTTCGAAAGATACCCATGTCAGTAAGGGAACCTTTCACCCTCCTCTTTTTAAAAGACTTCTTTTGTTGGGTCTTTTAATTTACATATTGTTATGTTGGGATATGTTCTCATATATCCTTATTGATTTAAATTTTATGTCCAAGTGATGAGATACCCTTTTTTTATCTCTCATTAACTCATTTTGATGTGACGTCGTTAGGCTGTCAAGGGAACTTCTTAACCCAATTTCGATTTCTTTGGGTTCAACATGTAGTTATTGAATATGTCATCCTTTGAATATGTGTGAATGACCTTTGATTATTTTACACTTAATATCCACTTATATTTGGTGTATTATTTTGTCACACATAATTATGTAATTAATTTACCCTTAAACCAAGGATACCGTCTTTGTAAGGGACTTCGTCTCAATCTCCCTTCATTGAGGCATATTCTGTTTTATACACAACCTTCTTTTATATGGTGTATAAACCCCTTTGACTTTTATGTTTATCCAAAAGGAATATTTTTTATACGAAGCGTTTTACTAAACGACAAAAGGGAATGTTTTTGTCGTACATATTCGGCGACAACGACTTCTCCCCCACCGTGACCTTTATTTGAGTTTCGGCTTCCTCTACAAGCCATACCTTTTTTTTAAAGAAAAATAAAAACCATGTTTTACTTTTATTTTATTTTGGTATTGAAAATGGTTTTCATAATGTTTTTATATCAATGTGTTGTATTGATATCTTGTGATTGAAAGGTGGAAATGTTGTGTTTCCTTTATGCATGTTTTATGTGATACGATTATGTTGAGGTTCCTGGGAATTATTATGAAGACGGGTGGTTCCGTGATAAACTAAGGGCGGGTGAGCCTGATATAGCTCTCCAATGCATTGGGTAACACGAAGGAGTGAAACGTTAAGGTTTCTCCGAAGATATTTAGGGAATATACTGTGATGGGTATTCCAAACGTAACCAAGAGGGTTACTCCCTATATAAGAATGTTATGAATGCCTCATGTTACCGTTTATGTCTTATGATTTCTATGATTTATTCATGGTTTGATGAGGTATGTTAAAGTGCCTATGTTTTATGGGTAAAGTATGATTTCATTCTTATGTATATATGAACACATGTTTCCTTTCCATATTTTTTATAACCCTTACTGAGCTTTTTATGCTCATCCCAAGTTTTTGAAAAGTTTTTCACAGGTCAAGTGAAAGGTACAAGATGTGATGATAGTGTCAAGGATGTGTCAAGAAAGAATCCATGTTTTATTTTCAATATGTTTCCGTTGATGGGAAGAATGAATACTGTCTTTTATGTAACCACTTTGTTTAAATGTGGAATGTAATGCAAGTTTCATGATCTAATTCTCTAAAACTCTAAACCTAAAAAGATCCTCAATGTGTAATCTTGTAATAACTCAAGATTAAGTAAGGTTTAAGGCTGGGGCCTTATAGTTGGTATCAGAGGTCGGTTTAGATAACTTTAGAGGTTAGGGTATTCTCTAAGCATAAGTGACAGTACTATAATGGATAGGATTTCAGAAAGAGTCCTAGTTTTAGATAAAGTGAAGGAGTAAGTATATCTTAGAGGTTATCTACCTCATTAGTACATGATGGTTTTGTTGATATACTCACACTGACATTTCTATTTTTAGTGAAATTATGGATCTAGAAGGCACCAAAGAGACAACAGGTTTGAAGGAAACTGTGGTGGTTCTCTGATTAAGAGACTGGATGAAATGGGGGATTCAATGAGGAATCTCATGGTTGTTCTAAACCAACTATAAAGGAGTCATGATCAACCACTTGAACCTTGGTATGTTCTTAAATGAATCATGTACGAGATGACCAAATCGATGTGGAATTTTAGGTAATAATTATAAAGGTATAAATTAGAGTTTATATGATCCTTACTTTTGAGGTAATTATGGGTTATTATATGATATGATGGAATAAGAAGGCATGAGATAAACTTGAGGAATATGTTATATTTATTTTTGATGAATTTATCTCTTTTTGAGGAATTTTATAAAATTATATAGTTTTTGAAATGGGACAACATGCAGACCGTGTGACAACTCGTCGCGTCGTACGAAGCTGCGGGAATCGAACACACAACCAAAGTGCAACTGGTATTTATTGCCTTCCACTGGACTACGTGAAGTCCCTGGTTAGTTTGACCGATTCTTTTTAGTTATATGATTTTATGAATTAAGAGTAAGTTGATTTTGGGTTATTTATGAAAATGATTAACCTATCATGGAGGATATGTAATTAGGTTAATTACTTTTCAATACGAGACTTTGGGAGCAACTGATGTTGTTTGGAGATAAATGTTATGATTTAACTTGGAAGACTATGTGACTAAATCCTTAAAATATTTGGGTTTTAATCTTAGATTTGTTTACTTTGAATAATTTTATGGAAGATTTGGTTATCGAATGGTCCTCGTTGAACTTTGGGTTTTTTTGGACAAATTTTGAGATTAAGAATAGATTTTCTTTTTAAAAAGGGTTATCCTTTTCTGGATTATCTGATCTTGTAGTAACCTTTTTGGTTTTAGTTTTGGTTAAGGTTTGAAGACTTGGGAAATGTATAGTTATTTTTTTGTGGATTAGGTGCTCCTCTAGAAGTTGTTTATAGTACTCTTAATGCGAACAAGTCTTCCTAAATACTCGTCTTTTGGAGAAAGTATGAGTCTGTGTGAGAAATCTAGTAAAAGTTGAAAGTCAACATGACAAGTAAGTATGTTTCCTTATGTTTTAGTTAAGCTCAAAAATAAATTCCTCAATAAAAAGTAACTTAAAACAAAAATGTTGTCTATTAACTTTTCCTACTGGGGAACCCAACACTGTTTAACCCATCACAAGTTTGTGATTTTCTTATTGTTAACTTTCTCCTAAATATGTTTTCTATCACTCTCCATCAGAACATGACCCTATGTTTTCTCCTCCATGTCCATATTTTTCTACATGGAATCCTAGTACGGGTTAACTTGGGTGACCTTTGTACTTAGCTTTCTTTATTTTAAAGTGATTTTTTTACCGACTCTTGTTCCGATGTGGGACTTTCAAGGATGTTTCCAAGATCAATTTTAAAAATTGTGAGGACGCAATTCCCAAAAGGGGGGAAGGATGTAACACCCCAGGTAAATAAAGAATATGAAATTTCTATATTTATCCATATTTGTGAATAAAATATCAATGTGTCTTTAAAGGGGACGCTATGCTCGATGGCGTACCCAACACGCAACAACAAGTTTCTTAGGAATCTTACGTTGCACTCTAATAATAAAATAATATTATTTTAAATGGTAGTTAACATGTAGCCGTTTTAATGGAGGAAATGGATATAAATAACTAAAATATGATTATATATGTTTTTAAATGTTTTTACATTTATCCAATAAAAGATAAAGGCTTAAAATACGGAAAGAATTCAATTTTAGGCGTATATGACCTAGTTTTCACTAAAGGTTCACTTATCGCATTTTGATGGCGAACCGTCATTAAATATAGTTTTTTTCACTCTTATACATTATATTGGAGCGAATAAAACTCTTCTTATGAATCGGGACATCAAAATTTACTTTGTGTAAATTTTTGGTATCTTTCGGATAAAGTTCATTTTTTTAATGAATAGTGTAAAATGTTGTATTTTAATTAAAAACCTCTTTTTAATCTAATTTATTTATATGATTAGATTATCTTTTGAATTGGTTTTAAATTTAAATTATAATATATTGTCACCATTAAATCCAATAGTGGTCGTCGGAATTAATTTCACTTTGAAATCAGACTTAAACTAGTGTCAATCTTTTGATACATATTGTTTCATAAAAACACGCTATTTGCTCTGACAGCGGGAATTAATTATTAAATTAATTAATTTGGCTTATATGTTTTGAATTTTTTAAAATAGACTTAATTTTTGAATTCGGAATATCAAATATATCTTAGGGTGAATTTTTGGGATTTTTCTAAAAAAATTCATTTTTTGATGAATAGTGAAACCACTAAGTAGTACTTATAAAAACTGATTTTTCCGTTTAAATGAAATTTTTCCATCTTTGTGTTTTGAATTTCAAAAATCCAACGTACATGGTTGTAATTAAGAATTAAAATGTGGTTCAATGGGATAAAAATAATTTTTTGGTGAATAGTAACTTATTAAGTTTTAATCGCGATTAGAGGTAATTAGTGTAGTTTAAGGTAAAAATAATGTTTTAATAATGTGAAATGAACTTGAAACATGTCCTAACCTCATTGGATGTGTCATTTCCGACCAAGACAACCCATGGGTCAACTTGGGGACCCCATGAAGCCACTTTGGTTGGAAAAAGACATTAATATCTTTTTATTTAAAGTTAAAGTAAAAATGAGACAAACATGAAATGTTTTACTAAACCAATTTTTACATGGGGTTATAAAAATAGTATTTTTGACTATAAATATTAATTGGAAATATAAAAAGATTTACTACATCATAGTATTTTTTTTATAATTTTTATACATTAAATAAATTAAATTATTTATGACATCATGATGATGCAGCGATGACCTCATTATTTAACGATTTAAATAAAATGGAAAGATAATGTAATATCTAAGACCTACACATGTCCAAAACCTATTTTATGAGTGTATTTTGAACCCTTATCAGCTTATACTTGAAACACATCAATTTGGGACCTCTTAAATCCGAATACCATTTTAAAATAAAGTGACTTTTCTTTACCTTCTGAGAGTTCCCCTCCTCTCCTCTTATAAAAGGCCCCCACCTCTACCTCCTTACCCACACTCCCAAAGCCTTTGGCTCGGCCAACCTCTGCCCATTTTGTCTCTCCACTTCCCTCTTTTACTCCTTGAAGCCTCACTTGGGGAAGAAGTCTTTCCAAGGAAGCCTTTGAGCTCAAACAAAAGGTAGTTACCCGATTTTAAGGTAATGTCTTCACTTGAGTCCTTTTGTTTTATTTTGCTTCTCCAACCCCCTAAACTCTTTTTATTCATTTCTTGTGTAAAAAATCCAGTATATTCAATATACTAGGATGTTTTTATAATAATTATTCGAGATACACTTTCAAATACCTACATCTAATGGTTAAAGAACATACTGTTTCCGTGGATGGAGAATTTCTGCCTCCCGAAACGATGATTGTTCAACATTCTTATAACACCTTCAAAGGTGGCCATTAATATGACACTATATTTATATATGATATCTAATATGTTTATGTTTTACTTAAGATTCTGTGTTTTTCATTTATGGCATACCTTTATGGTTTCCATTATGGGTAAACGCGATATCTTCATTTAAGGAACTGCGGACTATCGACCCCTCAAAGTGATGTGATTCGTTAATGCCATATGTGGGACGTATAAATGATGGATTTAAAGTTATTATATATAATGTTATACTGGAATTATAATATACCTATATATAATTATTATTACATTCCATAAAAATTAGAAATAGAAATGAAAGTAGCGTTCATGCGTACGTACGGCTTACCGTCTCCATGAACGGTGCATTTCATTTCTTACCTCTAAATGATTATGTAATATTATAAATACATGTATTTTCTTGATATATATGATATATATGATATCCAAATCATGAATATAATTCTGGATATAATGAACATTTGACCACACGAACAACATGTAATTTTAAGAAGTCCACTTTCGACTTAAGAACCAAATATCGACAAAACAAACATTATTAACTTAAATGGTTACATAATGTTTATAACCTGGAAATAAGTGATCTAAAAGAAATAATGAACTAGAAAAAGGTTCTTAGTAAAGTTTAAATTAACTCAAGTTTATTATTCAGGACGTTAAAGAAACGAACAAGACAAGTTGGACTTGAGGTAAGGGATCCTACTCCTCTCTTTATTTTTAAGTACACTCTTTTATGTCATTCCTTCTAAGCTCATCTTTCTTGTGATTGGGATGTTATTTTATATTACTATTGCTGTAATTTTTATGTTTATATGATGAGAGACCCTATTCTCTCTCATCAATCCATTTTGGAAGTTTTGAGTGGCACCGTTAGGGTGCCGAATTTTCGTAAGAGATCTAACCTCTCTCTTTCTCTTTAAGTACTCTCCTTTATGTCACTTCTTCTAAGCTCCTCCTTGTTATGTTGGGGGATGTTATTTTATATTTTTCTTTCTTTAAACTTTATGTTAATATTATTAGAGACCCTATTTCCTCTCATCAATCCATTTTGGAAGTCTTAAGTGGCGCCGTTAGGCTGCCGAGTTTTCGTAAGGGATTTTTCATCTCACTTTTATTTCCGTGAGATTTATGCTACATTTGCCACATTTTCCTTTGAGTGGTGTATGTATTGATCATTATTTTACTCATTGTGTAATATTCTATCATTTATGAGTATTTACATCAATGATACATTGTCCTTCTTTCACGGGGTGTATGTTTCGAAAGATACCCATGTCGGTAAGGGAACCTTTCACCCTCCTCTTTTTAAAAGACTTCTTTTGTTGGGTCTTTTAATTTACATATTGTTATGTTGGGATATGTTCTCATATATCCTTATTGATTTAAATTTTATGTCCAAGTGATGAGATACCATTTTTTATCTCTCATAAACTCATTTTGATGTGACGTCGTTACGCTATCAAGGGAACTTCTTAACCCAATTTCGATTTCTTTGGGTTCAACATGTAGTTATTGAATATGTCATCCTTTGAATATGTGTGAATGACCTTTGATTATTTTACACTTAATATCCACTTATATTTGGTGTATTCTTTTATCACACATAATTATGTAATTAATTTATCCTTAAACCAAGGATACCGTCTTTGTAAGGGACTTCGTCTCAATCTCCCTTCATTGAGGCATATTCTGTTTTATACACAACATTATTTTATATGGTGTATAAACCCCTTTGAATTTTATGTTTATCCAAAAGGAATATTTTTTATATGAAGTGTTTTACTAAATGACAAAAGGGAATTCTTTTGTCGTACGTATGCGGCGACAACAACTTCTCCGCCGCCGTGACCTTTATTTTAGTTTCTGCTTCCTCTACAAGCCATACCTTTTTTTAAAAGAAAAATAAAAACCATGTTTTAATTTTCTTTTATTTTGGTATTGAAAATGGTTTTCATAATGTTTTTATATCAATGTGTTGTATTGATATCTTGTGATTGAAAGGTGGAAATGTTATGTTTCCTTTATGCATGTTTTATGTGATACGATTATGTTGAGGTTCTTGGGCCTTATTATGAAGACGGGTGGTTCTGTGATAAACTAAGGGCGGGTGAGCCTGATATAGCTCTCCAATGCATTAGGTAACGCGAAGGAGTGAAACGTTAAGGTTTCTCCGAAGATATTTAGGGAATATACTGTGATGGGTATTCCAAAGGTAACCAAGAGGGTTACTCCCTATGTAAGAATGTTATGAATGCCTCAAGTTACCGTTTATGTCTTATGATTTCTATAATTTATTCATGGTTTGATGAGGTATGTTAAAGTTCCTATGTTTTATGGGTAAATTATGATTTCATTCTTATGTATATATGAACTCATGTTTCCTTTCCATATTTTTTATAACCCTTGCTGAGCTTTTTATGCTCATCCCATGTTTTTGAAATGTTTTTCACAGGTCAAGGGAAAGGTACAAGATGTGATGATAGTTTCAAGGATGTGTCAAGAAAGAATCCATGTTTTATTTTAAATATGTTTTCGTTGATGGGAAGAATTAATACTGTCTTTTATGTAACAACTTTGTTTAAATGTGGAATGTAATGCAAGTTTCATGATCTAATTATCTAAAACTCTAAACCTGAAAAGATCCTCAATGTGTAATCTTGTAATAACTCAAGATTAATTAAGGTTTAAGGCTGGGGCCTTATAATAATGATTCTGATATATTATATCATCCACTCCAATTCTATTCAATAATTATGGGAACGATATCATCGCTTGTGCGTACGTACGGATTACCGTCTCCACGATGCGATGAGATTCATTCTCCATGTTAACCATTCTTGAATGATTATAAAGAATATATAATGAATAATAATGAAATATATGAAATAATAATGCTACTGAATTTATTTATATATATATATATGTATTTCATCTACTTAATTCAATTCAATTAAATAAGGAAACGAAAATAGCGTTCATGCGTACGTACGGCCTACCGTCTCCATGAACGGTGTATTTCATTCCATTTATCAATCTATCACATATATTTATATGATGAATTTATATTATATATAAATTATGTTTTAAATTATTTAATTAAGTAAATCAGGATATGAGTGATAATATCAAGAACAAAAAATCGAAACACGTATGATAAATGAAACGATTTTACCCAAAACATCACTTTAACATGGAATTTACAAAAGAACGGATAATATAAAGTCATAAGTGAATTGTATATGATATCATAACAATGAATATGATTCTTTAATAAGTTAATTATATTATTTAAATCATTATACAGGTGGTGCGGAATACATACAAATCATATCAGACATAAGGTAAGAGATAAACTTTCCAATCTCGTTTTTATCCGAGATTGTTTATTCGTAAGTATGTACTGGGGTTATATTCATCATCCATGTCCCTATTTTATAAAAATGTTTTCATGTATGTTTGAAGTCCTTTTTACCCATTTTTTACTTTTACTACATTGTATGTAATGAATCTTTCTTTTGTTTACCATACGAGGTACTTTTTGACTTTTCCGACAAAAGTATGAGGAGAATGTTTTTTTAACTTATACGACATGAACGTATTTTTACGGTTTCATAACGCCTTATTTTCACGAAGATTAATCTAAAATATTTCATGATTAATTTCTATAAAACTATTTTGTTTTAAAATTTTGTTCCATTTTTTGAAAAGAAAATGATTTTGAAGAAGAAATGATATTTTCCTCAAGAATTCGTTTCAAGTGTTTTATCAAAACTATTTTATATCTAAGATAAAATTATTCAGTATCTTTATGTTTCAAGTATAATGTCTCTATTATTTACATGTGTTTATTCTTCTTATGATGAAATGATATCCATTTGTTTTATATGGATTATTTTATGATGGGATGATGTTTATGAAACCCATTTTATTCTTTGGGTTATGATGAATGATTTATGTTTATTTTGTGGCACAAGTAAGAATGATTTAATTATGAGATGGGTGGGACCTATATCTCCCTATAATGAATTGGGTAAAGATTTATATCTCATGAGATAGATATGGATGGAATGGAAAGTTAATCCGTTCAGTGATACAGGACTGGAACGAGGAGTGAACTCGATTCAGAAAGGGACTTTGTCCACTAAGTTGGTCTTGGCAGCAATGCCTTGGCTACTATGGAAATAATATCTTGTGATTAATGGTTTTCCACAATTACATGTTTTATTCTCATTCTATTTTATCATGATTGATGTTCCATTATGATCTATGCCTTACGTACATCCATGTTTTATGTCATTGCTCAAGATTTTTATGTTTAAAAATTATGTTCATGTTTTTAGGTTCAAATGTATATAGTTTGTTTTATTTTCTCCATTCTTACCCTTATTGAGAATTTTAGCTCACCCTTTACATGTTTTCTTTTCCCCAGGATATAAATAAAGGTTTTAGGTAATAAAACAAAACGGGAAGATCTTTATGGGATATGTTGAAGATCTTTCACCATGATTAGAAGATTATGTTCTGAGTTTCCAAAGACACTAAACTACTACGGTCCTAAAGTGTTGGTTTTTGTTATGTATTAAGTATTATAAAAAAGTATTTTAATTTCCATGTACTTCAAGTTTGGGGTCTCTACAGGCATCCCCTCATCTATATCAGTCACTTCCCTAAGGCATACTGAGAAATGAACATGATATAAGGAAAAAGCGAAATACCACCTCTTTCTAAATGAGTTGATTCATATAACATATCAATCCTATCTTGACATAACATAATAAAATGGAAAAATAGACCATATGAATTTAAATTTCATCCCATTGGCATCTTGATCATTATATATCAATATAAAGACAAAGTGGAAAAATGGCCTCCATATATGAATATATCAACCCTTAGGAAACTCAAACTCTGATCAGAATAATAGTAATACTAGTAGAGAATTTGGTGACAAGTTTATAATAATTTATTCTCTCATGCATCCCATTCCTATCTCATAACAATTTAAAGACATTTGGGAGAGTTTTCCTCATCTCTATAATGATATTAAATCAATTTTATATTGATTAACCTCATAATAATTTGAATACCATAGGAAAGGTGTACTAGTGTCTATAATTCTCTTAACATAATAACATTTTGATCTCGATATATTAATGTGAATGCAATGGGAAAATGAAACCCATGTCTACATAGGTTTCAAATAAAGGTATCTCAACCCATATCATAAGAACCCCTCATGGTATATAAATGTAACCATTACAATGGATATCACCTTATAATAATGTTTATTCTTCTATCCAATACCTATTATACTCAATTCTAGGATAGTTCACATATACTAGGCCCCTCACTATGTATCTCCTAATATGTGGTCCCCTAAGACCCATATAATTTAAAAAAAGACAGCACTCACCCTTATACATTCCCAACAAATTAATTGTTTCTATAAACTAATAAATCATTCTCATTAAGGTATATATTCAATTTTCAATTAGGTTAAGTACACATATCCTAAAAAAGGTTATTTATTACCTAACAATGTCCACTATAACATGATATAACTTTAGGGACACCTAGTTAGGCTTTTAGTATAGATTACAACTCACTTTATCTTCATTGTGTGGCCATAATCAATATTGAAACCAAAGTACCTTGAATAGATGATCACTCATGGCCTAGAACATCTTTACCCCACTCATGGAGATCCAAGGGAAATAAAGTGAATAATTTTTAGGATAATTGAATAAGTTGGGATGACCACATATCATGTGTTGCACAAAAAACATATATAAACCAATGAGAAACTTTAGGCCTCACATACCTTTACCTAGTAGATTCCCACTCACTATGAATCATAATATGAATAAAATCTAATTGAAGGTTTTCCTAAAACATAGAAAATCTACTAAATTCATTCATAACTGGAGAAGAATGGTGAAATGGTATATAAAATAATGAACAAATGAGATAAGATTGATATCCTTGACTTAAGAAATATTATGAGGCATATATTTTGTGAATTTGATGAGGAAAATGGGAGGTACAATCTTATAATGGGATAGAAGATTAAAAGAAGGGGATATAGGTCATGAATCATAGACAAAAGAAATAGGGAAGACAACATTTATACAAATTTTAACTAGTTATATTAAATTAATTAAAATTTTAAAAAATAACCCAAGGGCCTACTATGAACCCGATCAAATAACACAAAATACCTTCATAGGGGTCATGAACCACCCAGTGGACCTCCATGGGATTCCCCCATCTATGAATAGACACCAAGTACCTGGTACACTACACTAAATATGGGATATAGTCTATCAAAAATGAAATACCTCCTTCACCAGGTCTGACTTCCCAAATACCAATCCTTAGACTAAAAAATTCTATAATTGACCAAAACCATTATAATACAAATGTTTTCGAGAAATTAAAAAAATGAAACCTCATAATATATACGGTGTTAAAGTTTCTTTTTTCATTATTTTTTGGGAAGAATTTTTTTATAATGGGGAATGTGAAAGGTATTTTTTATGTCATAATAGTTCACAAGATAAGTCTCATTTTAATTTTATGGTTCCTATATTATTTATAAAATACAAATAATAAAGGAAAATAAATTATTTTTTCCATTATTTTTATTTGTGAAGCTATAAGAAAAAAAGTTGAGGTAAGTGACACTTTTGTAAAGGGGGTGAGTGAGGAAATTAAATTGAATTTGAAATTTAAATCATGTATTATAATTTACAATTTAAGCTTACACATTAATCCTTTTCAATCTTTAAAAACTTTCCCACCAACCCTTGACCTCATAAATAACTTGATAAAGTCCCTCATGGTTAGTTTGATTTGGTCTCTACGTTAAATATTTAGACACATGGAAAGCCTATATATAAAATGCATATACTCAATGTTTTATCATAACTCTAGTTAAATGTTCCTTATTTGTGAGTGAGAAAATTTATAGTAAGCTAAGTAATAATTTATCAGATATATTAATTAAAAGGAAGAAATGTATGAGTAAAATTGAATAAAATTTATGTATTTGGACACATATAGAAAGTATGATAAAAGGATAATTATATATGATTTGAGAATATTTAGATACAAATATTTATCTATTCGCATGATTGATTATTAGTTTCCCCTATCAAGATATTATTTCTTTAGGATAAGTAAAATATTATGTGTGGTATAATTCGATACATGATTTTACAATATATTGTTCTATTGGGTTTTTATTGTGAAAATGGTTTCATTTTTCCCATATTTATTTGTTTTTAATGTTTTGAAGTTATTTTTAATCATTTAGTCATTTTGGAGAATTTTAGACTAATTGAGGATAAAAGGAGAAAACCATATCATTTGGTCTATGAAACCATGTTTTGGTTCTCGTATAAGAATTCATTTGAAAACCATGTCCACCAAACCAAGATCATAGTAATGAATAAAAATGAGGAACCATAACTAAGAAAACTAAATCTTGTTTTAGATGTGTGAACTAATTTTTAGACCCCATAGTTAACATATTAAATGAGATTTATATAATCTTATCTCATTAGTTTATTCTCAAAAATGGTTGAAACAATTTTTAATTTAAAAAAAATGAAATATATATATATTGAATCCATGGGGTAATATATGTTATTATCAATATATATTTAATTAAGTGGGGTACTATTTTTCATTTATATGGGATTTATGGATAAAGTTGAACCCATTTTTATAGTTAAATAAGAAAACGACATGATGGTTTATACCAAAATTTCATATTTGATTAGTGTCTTTAAATAAATGTAATTTAAATAGTTTATATCTTTTAGATTTGATTCTTGATTTTAATTTTTTCACTTTTCACTTCTAGAAGACTTGATTGGGACTTTGGATCACTAATTTTATTAGTATTTAATTTTCATTCTTTATTTTATTCAAGTTTTATTAAAATCATTTAGTATTTATTTCTTAGTCTTAATTTATTAAGATTATTATTCCATAGATGATTGAATATCATTCGGTTATGAATTACTAGTTTGGTGATACGTAAGAAGTCAAAATTAGAAGAATGGATACCGAATTATTTTAATAAATTCATTCATAAATATGTTGTTTTAATTTAGAATTTTTTTTAATTAATTCAAATTGTATTATTTAGTAATAATTCAAAATGTAGAGCCATTAAGGTATAATATCCAATATGGTTAAGAGGATTAAACTTTGAAAAAAAAAAATAGATTCATCTTTTTCATTAAAAGGTTTTAACTTTAATGAACTTACATTTGTTATATTCATTGAATAAGTCAATTGAGTTAGATTTTTTGGTATTGATGGATTTGACCATATTGAAATAAATTATATTGGATATCCTTGAAAACAATTAAATCAATTAATTTATGAATGAATTTTAATATATATTTTTATGTAAAAACAATCCTTTGAAGTTTATTTTTTATTTAATGTATTTTTAATAGTTTTCAATTAATTTATAATTGAGTAGTATTAAATTAAATTGATATCCTTTGAATATTGTACTTGGTTTGGAAATTGGCACATAAAAAATTAAGAATATTGAATCCTAATGGGAATGACCTCACACTTGATCTATATTCCACCATTGTAGTATATTTTTTGGGAAAGACTAAATATAAATTTTCAATTTTCATCCCCACTTAGATTTAAGGATAATAGTGGTAGGGTCAATGAACCACTATGTTCCCAACTCCCTTTCATTGAAAATTAAATTTTTATTTTATTTTCATAATCCTATTTTTGGTTTATTAGTAACCCTTAGACCATGCAGGAACCAAAATCAAACACTTCCCAATTTCAAAGTTCAGAATTCAAAAACCACATTGAGAAGCACAGAACCCGAGAAGATCATTATCAAATATATGTCACATCAAAAAAGGTTTTTTCACCAACCATAAATGTTAGGATTCACTTCTATAATCATTTTCATCCAATAAACACTATTGTTAACTCCGTCCAAACAACACATGCTATAGATTGATATAATCCATTGTAGCACATCAAAATACATAAAACATCGACATGGAACCATCATGAACAATGCTGACAACTAAAAATATAACCAAAAACGAATATAAATGAACCTATAATGTTAATTAAAACCTTAAACAAACAATAATCAACCAGAATGACCATTAAGAAGAATTAAACAAACCTTCATTGATCATAGAAATACTAAAAACCAAAACATATCCAAATTCGTTTCTGCCATAACTGAGGGGAAATCCTTTAGACAGCCAAAATAGATCCACCCACACTAAAGATATTAATTAAAATAGGACCATTGTTGCTTGGATCTAGGCCTATACTCACCTCTTGGAACACCATGTCTAAATGAAAACACATCTCAAAGCCTCTCTAAAACCACCGCAGTAGACCGACTGGTTGAGCAGTAAAGGAACGTGAAGCTAGAGCAGTGCTTGAAATGGACATGGAATCAACAGATAATAATTCTCTCAAAAACCACCAAACCATAATGTATAATCCACCACCTACCAAAAATAACACCTATAAAACACTAAAGAAATAATAACCTCTAAGAAACAGATAATGTGGAAAATATTATGTCGGATGCAAGTCGTGGTCTTGGGAAACCTAGAAAATGTAACCTCAACATCCCAAACCATCCTGAGTAAAACTGGTGCACCAAGAAAAAATGGGGTTAGAAACAAAGCCAACCATAATGGTAGAGAAGAGTAAGATATGATAAGGGCTCTATAGGGAGACAAGGCCACCAAAGGAAATAGGTGGGAGCAATGGAGTGGGAGAAAATAGTAACAAAAGAGAGAATGGGGGAGAAAGAAAATGAAGGGAGAATAAGAGAGGGAATAAGGAAGTATAGGGGGATATGGAGAGATTATATTAAAGATGGATCATAGGTATACCTCTCCAAAACATTGTCGAGGGGGACCTAGAGGGAGTGTTTTGGGAGATGAATTCAGCACCCCACCAAACTCCCTTTCCACTTTTTGATTAATGGACACTAATTAATTTGATTCAAATCAAACTACACAACAACTGCATAATGAAAAACAATAAAAAACAATAAAACAATACATAAAAATCATTCAAATGTAGATAAATCCAAAACAAAAAAAGAAAATCTGTTTGGTTCCTATAATAGTAAACCCATGCCCAAAACATAGAATTTCATAAAATATTCAATCAATTGACACAAAAAGAAAGAAATAAATTCCACTACCAATCATCCAAGATCATTTAGAAAAATATCCATAATCCATGATTGATTTACATAGACTAATATATATGAAACAAATACCTATATATCCCATAGAGTACCCACACTTAAGTGTTTGTTTCCTACCATACTCATTTAAACCAATGAGACTTCCCTTTCCCACACACTCAAGTGGGATTCTTAAATGTGGATTAACCCATAAACAAAAATATACATCACAAAATTTAAGCCATAAATATCATAATATTTTATATATTATGAACAAAACACAAATTCCAATACACAATCACAAATTACCCAAATTCTTGTTTTTCAAAAAACACTCACACGCTTGGAATAATCTTTATTTTTTTCAGAATTCACACCACAAATTAAAATTTTCATAATTCATCAAAAAAACATTTATAAATAAATTTAATCTCATTAAAAATATTTATTTAGGAAACTAACATGAAATATATAAAAATTGAAGAGACTATATCTTGTGAGGGTACCACTGGAAGGGGGTGAATCAATGATACTAGTTTCCCTTTAAAAATTCACTTTTTAATTTAACCCCTATGACTAGTTAAAAGTATATATATATTAATAAAAATTCTCCCAATTACCCATATGAAAAAATATTAAAGAAACACAACACAACAGAACCTTTACAATAATTTTACTCAATGTGAGAGTCTACTCCTTTATAAGATCAACATTTTGTTATGTAATGAATTTTATTATAATTATAATTTGAAGCTATTACAAATTTATAACAAATGAAACACAAGGTTTGTGTAGGTATCATCCAGTTCTATATGTGGATCGAAATTGACCACTTAAAACTATTTAATTCTTGGTTTTATTGATATAGGAACCACTTATTATCTTCCTTAACTCTAGAACAAATAAAATTATCAAAAAAAAATTATATTCCTAAACATCAAGAATGATAACTATTTTGGAATGAAATATAAATACATATATGATTTTAATTTTATATCATGGAAATAATCCTCTCCTCACTATTCTTTGGGATGAGCAACCCATTAATGTGAGCTTGCATATATTAACACCATCTCTTTCCTTTTTAAAAGTAAGAATTTAATTATTAGTGGATGAACTCACATTACTCAACCTCTTTAGAATCTATAAACATGGTGTAGTTTGATCTATTTAGTTCTCTCTCTATTCCATACATTAGTGCATTTATGATTTCTCATAATTAACAAACAACATTAACATATTGATTTTTTACTTTTATAATTCATTATTATTTTCAAGAAATATTTAAATAAAAATTTAATGGAAATTCCCTGAAGTTTGGTTATATAAAATATCTTGAAAAGAAATAATATTAATATGGGAATATGAATTTCAATGTTTCCAAATATATTATATTTTATTGTGTTTGAATTTTAATTCAAATACTATGATGTCTAAAGTGTCATATGTATGTTTTATTTTGGTTTTTTTCGATCTTTTTTAAGGTTTAAGAGGGTTTCAAGGGTTAGAGGTGGAAATTTTTTAATTTAGAGGAAAATGGTCCAAGAACAAGGTTTGGGAACATAGTTAAACTTGTAGATAACCATAGAAAAAGGATCTATAGGTTTTAGTGGAATTTTTCATGTTTTAAGCATGATTTTTCAAACTGAGTGGGTCTCCAAGATAAATCACATGGATGTTTAGAATTTGGTCAAGTGGGTTTCATAAGACATGACCACAGTTTGTCAAACCATGTGGCCTCTTCTAGGATATTGTGCAACTTTTTTCCAAGGTAAGTGGATCATGAATATATTTTTTATGGTTTGTTAAATTGTGTGGCACGATCATGCACCCACATTTGAACTTTAAAAATTATATATTTACTTTGGTACCATTGGTTTTTTTAATCCATAATCCTCTCCCAATTATTTATTAGATAAACCTATCCCATAAAAGATTCTTTATAAGAATCTCCCCTTGATTCCTAGACAATACGTGATCGTTTTGGGTGTATCTCGTCATGTTATGATTAGTATTTCTCTTGATTTCTCCTCCTCTCTCTATATTTATTCTTATTTTATATTTCGCTTATCTAAATGGAACCATATTGGGATGTTTTTATTGTACATAGAGGGTTTAATGGAAAATTTATGGAGATTATCTTAGATTTAGGCCTGTGAGGACCTGATCTCTTTGTTTCTTATCACCAGTTTTGAAGGAAACATTATTTTCTTCACTCTTGAGGTAGGTTTCTCTTTCCAACAGGCTTTCCCATGGCATGCTTTTGTTATTAATATTTCTTTTGGTTTTTATTTTTGAAATTGATAATTTTAAATCTATTAGAGATGAAAATGATCTTTGATTTCTATGGAATTATTTTATAAAATTGGGTTTTTGATGAAAATCATTTTGATGCACATGATGTGTTAGATGATTTTCCTAAAATAAAAACTTATTTTCAAAATTATTTATCATTCTTGTTAAGGGGATTATATTACGTGGAAAAGGTTTATGAAATGTTAAATTGGTTTCTTAAACATGATGATGATATAATATCATTACAAAAAAACCTTGGGATATGGGAAAAACAAAACAATGGTAATCCCTAGTGGTGTTATCTATCACAAAGGGAGGATCCTAGGATGCTAGGGTTTCTAGGGGTGGACTTTCCTAAGAATCTAGGTTCTCAAAATTTAGTGTTTAGATATGTCAGCAAGTGTTTCATGTTTTTTTTATTTTTTTATACCCTTATGTTTTGATTTTCCCCTTTCTACATGGTAGATACACAATGAGGTTACATATTTTATATTATATTACTTATTAATTTATGGATACATGAAAAAAAAATATTAACTTTTATTATTCCTCATGGATTTTTTGTTTTATTCTTGTGATTTAATGAATATAGAATGATTTTGGAGAACAAATCAAAGGATATTTTGGAATGGAAATGACTTATTTATGAAATTTTTTATAAATATTTCTTGAATAAGAACAAATAGATGCATCTGGATATTGATTCAATAAGGTTTCCTTATGACTTTTCCATTCCTTTATGTTTGGGGGAGATTGGTGAGTCATTAAGGTTCCCTTGTCACTTCTCCATTCCTCCATGTTTTGAAAATCACAAACACCCTATCTTAAGGCAAATTTCATTTTCCATAAGATTTTACTTGATTAAGAAAATTTTCCTTCCTCAAGGAGGATTTATCCTTACTATGTTTTCATTGTTCATGTCTTAATCTAACACATTTTATTTATAAGTATAAAATTCGGTTTCACATCTAAATCCTCAAAATCCTATAAATACCTAGATATAGAGCATTCTGTTTCCAGGATCTGAATTCTGGTTCTGAATTCTCTGAATTCAGACTCTGAACTTTCTAATTTGAGACTCCAAACTCTCTAAATTCATATTCCAAACTTTTCCATGTTCAGACTCCGAATTCCATAGAATTCTGAATCTGAATTTCTCAGAACTCAGACTCCAAAGTCTACAAAATTATGATTCTGAATTCCTGAGAAACTGAATCAGAATATCCTTGTAATATGGACTCTGAAGGTTAAATTGCTCCAAATTCTATTTTTTTACTTACATTCAATAAAATATTTTTTGTTAAGAAACCATGTTTTTACTTAGCCTTGTTTGATTTATAAAATGATGTTGTGTATTCTGTTATTTACTAACTGTTGCTTAAGTGGCTTGTATACAGGTCCCTCCAAAATTTAAGGAAAAATATGACTGTTGGAGGAGGGATCTAACCGTTGATGATGTGCCTATAAATAGAATCTCATTTGAATGAGCTCACAACTAATGAATAGTTCTATGACTCTAGGTATTACATGTTGCTGAAGTGATTTCTAGAGAGAGAGGATATTTCAACTCTCATTGCATCATGCGGATGTTGTGAACAACTTTTTTGTGTGTGAACAACTATTTCAGACTTGCTTTGTGCAGACTTCGATCGTGCTAATCATGGTCTTTCGAGTTTGGAAGATAGAGGTTCTGATTTCCTTCTAAATCGAGGGCTTGTGGGGATTGTAAGAAAAATATCGATCTTCAGATTGAGGGCTTACCTGGGTTTGGGTAAGATATAATTTTTTCAAATTATAAATCAATGGACCTTTAACCAAGGTTGTTGGATACCCTGCTCTTTGGGTTAAAAGATTTCTATACTTGTTATTGTACTGTTTCAAGTTTTTTTTTCTAATGTAGTTTGATTTTTGAGGAAAGTATAACTATCTTATACTTTTTTATACTTGTACTCTGATAAAATAGGATTCTATATGCTTTAAGATAGAATATTTGTTTTGTAAACTTTTGTTATGTTTCATTTCCAAAACTACATTTATGTAATCTAGTAAGTTTGTTGAACTAGTTTCATTTCTAGAACCACATTTCTAGAATCTCATTTTTGGAACCACATTTCCGGAATCAAGCAAGTTTGTAGAACTTAGAGGTTTTTTGAATTTACCTTGTTTAACTTTGTAAAAAATATCATCTTTAAAAGTTTCTAAAGAATTTTTAAAGTATACAATTCATCCCCCTCTTGTATATTGAGCATTGATATCAATATTTCAATACTACAATCAGTATCATTTCGATACTACAATTGGTATCAGGGGAAGATTACCTCACACACTGAATCAATCCTATAATTGGTATCATAGGGTTGGTATCTGAAATACTTATATTCACATATAAGTTTTCTTGCTCTAGTTTTTCATTATTCTATATTTTCCTTGCTTAGGATATTTTTATCCTTTTTTATAATCTTTTATTACTGACAATTTTGTGTGGAAAGATTTTATTTAAGATGGAAAGAATTCATATTGGTTCTTTAAACAATTTTGATCCTACCAGACCTCATATTTTTATGGAAACAATTATGAGTTATAGAGAGATAGGATATAGACTTTCATTATTAATACTGGATTTGATAACTACATGATGCTGACAGGAGATTATAATATTATTGATAAGGAATTGAGAACATTTACTAATCAGGAGAAAGCATAATATCAAGCTAATTTCAGAGTTAGAAATACTTTGCTATGTTCCATGACTAGGAACATCTATAGTCAAATATCCTCATGTGAAGCTTCAAATAGTATCTGGAAGAAATTGAAAGTTACACATTTTGGAACTTCTAAAGTTATAGAGACAAGAAGAGCTATATTGAGAGCTGGATATCATGGATTTAGCTTTCCTTATGGAGAACTCATAATAAAAGTTCATCAAAGGTTCATGACCATTGTGAATATCTTACTATCTATGGGATAAAAAGGTCTTGATGATGAAATACTTGTTGAAAAAATCATATACATCATGCCTAATGAATGGGAGTCTAAGAGGATAGAAATTAATGTGAACAGGAAAGTCACCCAGATTTCCTTGGATGAGGTTTTTGGAACTCTTATTCAGCACGAGACTAGAATT
Organism: Viscum album; assembly: GCA_963277665.1. Classification (NCBI taxonomy): domain Eukaryota; kingdom Viridiplantae; phylum Streptophyta; class Magnoliopsida; order Santalales; family Viscaceae; genus Viscum; species Viscum album. The sequence goes on along the minus strand of OY728146.1, from coordinate 1,670,569,654 downwards.
AAGAGAGATTAGGATAATTTTAAGAAAAATAATGGAAGTGTTTCATTCACAACAACTTATAACCATATGAAATCCAAAACTCCAGAAAGAGTTACTAGATCAAAGTCAAAGAAAGTTACTCTTTAGTCAGAATCAAGTGATACAGAAAATTCTGAGAATGAGCTAGCTAATCTTTCTTAGAGAATAAACAAAATAGTAGCTTAAAAGAAATATCAAAATACGTTTAATAAGAGAGAATACAAAGAAAAGAAATATGGGGAAGTTACTTTCTACGAATGAAGAAGAATAGTTCATATCAGACCTGATCGCCCTCTTTTCAAAAAGAAGGATAAGAAGGAAATAAATTTAGAGAAAAAAAGAAGAATAATTTCTACCCTTCTAAGAACAAGAAAATTCTTAAAGAAAACGATACTTGGAGTGACAGTTGTGGAGACTCTTCGGAAAGTGAATATTCTGAATATGAATCATCATCACAGAAAAATATTGGATTCATTGCTACTACGTTTTTCCCAAATACTTGACTTATGGCCAAGGTATTCTCTGCCAAGGCTTTAACAAAAGTATCTCTTGATAATAATAATTATCTTAAAGATGTTACTTCGGATGAAGATACTTCATCTTCAGATAATGAAGAAATTTTTTTTTATGAGGAAGTATCTAGATTTTCCAAGTTGTTAGAAGTAAAAAATTATAAAATTTCTAAGAAACTAGACAAGGAAAATACTAGAGAATAAGTTCTTACAAAATAGATTTTAGATCTCACTAAATATCTTAAAGATACAGATGAGCTCCTAGAAAAAACTTTCTAAAGACCTTAAGGAAGTAAATTTTGAAAAGAAAAAACTTTATAAGGATCTTAAGAATGTTGTTTCAAAAATAAATGTTTTTGAGGAAAAATATAACTCTAAGGAAATAATTCCTGAGGATAGGAATTTAATCATAAGACTAAAATCCAAAATATATTTCCTTAAGAAACTTCTCAAAAACTTTACTTCTGGTAAAAAAAATTGACAATATATATTCCCAAATTAAACCTCATGGAAATACTTCTGGAGTAGGCTATACTCACAGAAAACCTATCTTCAAAAATAATTATTTTATTCCATCCAAAGCCCCCTTCTATACAAAATGTCAAAGTGGAGTACATTGGAGGAAAACCTATTCTTTAAACAAAATTAAATCTCTAGGATTCCACAAGTCTTATTTTTTCAATAAAATGTGGGTAACTAAAATTTTATTGTCTTACTTCGGATCTAAGAAAGTTTGGGTTCTGAAAGTCTAACACTCTTATTCTCAAGAAAATAAGGATTGTACCAATAGAAATACTTGGTACATGGATAGTGGATGTTCCTGACATATGACTGGTAACAAAAACTTCTTTGAAAAGATTATCAAGATGAAATAAGATATCATTCTTAAATATATCGGAACACAAGATTAAATTGCTGATATTTTCAAAAAATATTTACCCTCCGATAGATTTGAATACAATAAACATAAGTTCGGAATGATAATTGTAAGGTAATCCTCCACGTTAATTTCCTTCTGAAACCAATCTCTATAAAGTAAATAAATATTTTTCATAGGGGGAGTACATTTTCTTGTTAGGTAATCTAATTTTTTTTTGTAGTCTAAAATTTTTTCGTAGTCAAATTATTTTCATACTTAAAATTTTCATAATGAAGATTTTCATTCTTAAATTTTTTTTAATGAATCTTTTCGTACTTAAAATTTTTGTAATGAAGATTTTTGTACTTAAAATTTTGGTAATAAAGATATTATTACATACAATTTTCGTAATGAATATTTTCATACTAAAATATTTCGTAATGAAGAATTTTGTACTTAAAATTTTTATAACGGAAAGTTTCGCATTGAAAATTTTCGTAATCCAAATTTTTGGAATCTAAAGATCTTCAAGAAGAATTTTTCTCAATACGAATAATCTTCCTAGCAATTCAAAAGGTATGATTCCCTTCTTAAATTTTCTTAATAATCTTTTACTTATTAGTATTATCATCTATTTTTAAATTTTCATATTCACTTTTTCATAAATCCGAAAGTATTTATTAAAATCCTCAAAATATTGGATTCTATAAAAATATTCTTCCGGCTATCATCTCAACCATCAGATCTGATCAGAAGGTTTTTCAACTGTTGGATTAAGTATATAAGTTGAACTATCGCCTCAAACGCCTATATAAAGGACCCCCCAATGGTTTTCCTAAATTGAAACTGCATCCTTTGCGTGCTGATGTTGTGCCCTCCGACATAATCACATTCTGAAGTTCTTAGATCTTTCTTACTTCCAAATGTCAGCCGAATTCTCCTCTCAGAAAGATATGTCAACTGTCCAACCAATCTCTGAATGAAAGATATACAGAGAAATGTTAGTTGATCCGAAGTTTTTCGCAAAGTATGATTCCATTATCTCCAAGAATATAAAGTTGAATGGGTGGGAGAGTGTTTGAATTTCAAAACCGAAAGCTCAGTATTTGGTATACCCATATTAGTTAATATAATTCTATGAGTCAATAACTATCTTCAATGAAGAAGGCAGGAGAAATTTTTCTTTCAAGTGTTATGGGCAGACATATTCACTTTCTTATACCACGATTGGAAGCTTGGTTGGTATTCCTTATAGAGGGGAATCCAAGTTTTGTTCCCGTAAGCTACCTGATGTTCATGGAATTTTTGATAAGGTGAATGCCATGGCTTGCCTTAGTCTCTCAAAAGTAAAGACTCTGAAGATTCTTCACCTGATTACAAATTATCAGATTTTTGAATTATGGGTTCAAGTATTTATCATACTAAGAAATGGAGACAATGATACTTTGAAGAAGAGTGATATGTACATTATGTATTTCTTGGTAAACCAAAAGAAAATAAACTTGTTCAAGCATATTCTTGTTACGATTGAGAACATAAAGAATGGAAATATGGAAGCCCTGATTATTATGTATCTATCCATTCTTTTTAAGATGATTGTTCGGTGCCTAGAATCCTTCAAAATTCCTTAAAGATCTAAGTCAAGGAATTGAAAAGTTATGTTGTTATGTGATGAAACTTTGAGAAGAATGAAAGTTGGATTTTCTATAGAATCCGAAGAATTCTATGACTTGCCTGAAGTGGAAGTTGAAGAAACATCAATGAAACAGGAGGAGGCAGAGACCTATAAGAAGGGTGGAAGGAAGAGGAAGTCAAAGGATGTGAAAGAGAAGGAAAAAACCCCAATGACTAAGGAAACCTAATCTGCACCACCGAAACCAAAGAAACAAAAAGCTTATCCTGATGAGGTTGTAGCTAAGTAGAGGGGAGAGAAGAATAATCTGAAATAATGGGAGCCTAAGTTTGGCTTGGACCCTACTGAATAAAAATCCTTGAAAGAAAAGACAACTGAGGAGCTTGAGAATAAATAAAAAGAAAATAAGAAAAAGAAGAAATTATCTAAGGCTGAAATAGTGCAATCCCTTATAAAGGCTGCTGAGAAAGCATCTGAGAATATTCTAGTACCAGATTCCATCCTGGTAGAATCAATACCAGAGACTTCAGCAAAAAATTTTGTGACTCTGGAAAGAGTTCAAGAAAAAATAGTGGAAGAAAAAGATGAAGAAGAAAGCACTGGTGATACCAATGATCTGATAAAGAAAGTTTAGGATTTTCATGAGAATGGAAGCCCTTCTGAGAAATTATCATTCTGAACCTCTCAAGATGAATCATCAAAACTTGATACTCCTTGGAAGGATGAAGAGAAGGATGAAGAATAAGTAGACAAACCATCTGAAGAATAAATCATCAATAGATATTACATTCACCCAAAGGCTGGTGAGGGAACAGATGAGAAAGAAGAGATAGATTATAAAATAGTTCATCTATCTGATAGTGAACAAAAATCACATGATCAAGAGGAATCCATTCTGAAGGTTGATAAGTGGAAATGGGTAGTAGTTGATACACCTACCAAGGTTGTGGTAAATAAGAAAGATGTTGGAGGTTCTTAAAAGTGGAAAGTTGACGAGTTAGAAAAATAATCCTCACCAAGAAAAATATTTGATTCGGAATCGTCCTCTCTGGGACATGATTTCGTAGTCCAGTCCTTGAAGAATCTTGTTGGAACTATTACAATATTTTCCAATATAGACTCCAGATGCCAGATTCTTCAACATTCCTTAAATCAAAAACCAGATTCAGTATCTATGCTGATGGATAAGTGTGTCAAGTTTGAGGCATATTTCAAAAACTTTTTCATAAATTACGAATCCCACAAAAGATCTTTCAAGAAAATTACCAGATGGTCAAAGAAAACTGCAGAATACATGAGAATTCTTAATGTGTTTCAAGATAATTTCAATGATGCATTAGAAAATAAAGACAATAAGATCAAGGATCTCACAAATAGATTTGAGGAAAAGCTAACTCTAGAGCGGAATTATTGGATTCAAGAAGTAAAAGATCTGAATGGGAAGTTTTATTTTGTTTCTCAGAGTTAGAAGAGAGAAAGAGGTATTATAATTGAACTTGAGGAAAAATTTTATAAGAAATAAGAAGTTATAAGGGGGCAGGAAGAATCTCTTGAGGATTAGGAAGAAAGAATTAAATCCTTATAGAAGAAAATAGAAGATCAATATCAACTTCTCAAATGTATAGAAGAATACCAAAAAGAAATCAAGAGGCTCAAAACTATAGTAAAGAAGATGAGGTCGAATGAGAATGAAGGATAATCTTGTTCAATTTTGATCTTTTGTTTTATTCCTTCCTTGTATAAATTTTTCCAATCATAATGAAATTTCAGGTTCTTCTTTATATTTTGGGTTGTTTAGTACTAATATTTTAGGTACCATATTTTCTTTTCCATTCCCTTTAATCCTTTTTGAAAATAAAAAAGGGGGATAAAGGAATGATAAAAAATAATACTAAGTAAAATAATAAATTTCCCAAAGAAAGGGAGAGTTCATCTAAGGGGGATTTCATCTAAGGGGGAGTTCATCTAAAGGGGTGTTCTTATCCAAGAAGATTTTCAGATGCAATAAAATTATATGTCTCAATCCGGAAATCAATAATACGATCCTTACTGTTTCTAAATCCTAAGGGGGAGTTATTTGTATTCATTAGTTCCCATGTGTAAAGGAAGATAAGTTTTATTTACAAGTCCATAAATTTTCTAAGTCCTTATATTCACTTTTGTAAGGATGTTTGCACTTTCCAAAAAGGGGGAGATTATTGAGTCAATAAGGTTACCTTATGACTTTTCCATTCCATTATGTTAGGGGATATTGATGAGTAAATAAGGTTTCCTTATGACATCTCCATTCCTCCATGTTTTTAAAATCACAAACACCCTCTCTTAAGGAAAATTTCATTTTTGCTAAGATTTTACTTGATAATGAAAATTTTCCTTCATCATGGAAAATTTATCCTTAATATGTTTTCATTGATCATGTATTAATATAAAACATTTTATTTCTAATTATAACATTCAGTTTCACATCTAAAACCTCAAAATCTTATAAATACTTAGATATAGAGAATTTTTTATTCCAGGATCCAAATTCTGGTTCTGAATTCTCTGAATTCAGACTCTGAACTTTCTAAGTTCAGACTCCGAACATTCTAAGTTCAGAATCCAAACTCACTGAATTTAGATTCTGAACTTTCTAAGTTTATACTATAAATTCATTAGAATTTTGAATCTGAATTTCTCAGAACTCAAACTCCGAATTCAATAGAATTCTAATTTTGAATTCCTAAAAAATAGAATTTGAATATCCTTGTAATATAGAATCTGAAGTTTAACTTTCTCCGAATTCTATTTTTTCCTTACATTTTGTAAAATAGTTTTGGTTAAGAAACCATATTTTTACTTACCCTTGTTTAAGTTTTAAAATGATGTCGTGCGTTCTATTATTTACTAACCGTTGTTTAAGTGACACGTATATAAATCCCTCCAAAATTCAAGGAAAAATATGTTCATTGGAGGAGGGAGCTGAGCATTGAATATGTGCCTATAAATAGGATCTCATTTGAACGAGCTCACAACTAATGAATAGTTATATGACTCTAGAGATTACATGTTGCTGAAGTGATTTCTAGATAGAGAGGCCCTTTAATCTCTCAGTTCTTTATGCAGATGTTGTGAACAACTTGTTTAGGTGTGAAAAATTAGTTCAGACTTGCTTTGTGTAGACTCTGATCGTGTTGATCATGTGCTTCCAGGTTTGGAAGACAGAGGTTCTGATTTCCTTCTTAATCAAGGCCTTGCAGGGATAGTAGGATAGATACTAATCCTTGGATTGAGGGATTATCTGGGTTTGGGTAAAATAGACTTTCTTGAAAGTATAAATCAAGGTACCTTTATCCAAGGTTGTTGGATACCCTACTCTTTGGGTTAAAAGATTTCTATACTTTTTACTTGTACTGTTTCAAGTTTTTTTCCACTGTATTTTGGTTGTTGAGGAAAGTATAACTATATTATACATTCTTATACTTGTACTCTTATTAAATGAAATACTATATGCTTTAAGTATCTTTGTTTTGTAAACTTTTGTTAAGTTTCATTTCTGGAACCACATTTTTGGAATCTAATAAGTTTGTAGAACTAGTTTCATTTCCGGAACAACATTTCCAGAATCTAATTTTCCAAACCACATTTCCAAAATCAAGAATGTTTGTAGAATGTAGAGGTTTTTTTAATTTAACTTGTTTAACTTTGTTAAACAATATCATCTTTAAAAGTTTCTAAAGAATTTTTAAAGTATAAAATTCACCCTCCCCCCTATTGTATATTGAGCATCTACATCATTATTTTGATACTACAATCAGTATCATTTAGATCCTATAGTGGATAGACTTTTTATATATTCTTAGGTGGTATCCTACTAAGATTTACTATTCACACCCTACTTTTTCCTTTGGGAAGTTTTAGGAATTGATTTTTTGGTATATATAAAGGGTAGACTGCCATAATGAGGATGTCTCTCTTAGATTGTGTTTCCATTCTAATGGGTTGGGACAGTGGTGACATATGGTCACATAGAGATGGACACATTGTATGTTTCAGGTTCAATGTTATTTATAGTCTTCATGTTTTTTGATACCTTTTTACTTAGTTTGGTAGTTAACTTTTTGGTTTGGTTTCTTTTGACATATGATATATTATAGGTATCTATTATGATACTATGTTTGTTTATATTTTATAAAATTTCTATTGAGGGTTAAATCATTCCAATATTTCTTTCTATGATACCCTGGTGCTTTTCATTAGCCTATGGGGATCTGGAACATGCTTTAGGGCATGTGTCTATCCAATTTGGGTGAAATTATGGGTTAACACCAATTGGTTTGTTAAAAATTGGTTTCAAATGGTTATGTTATCATGAAATCTTGTTCTCATTATTGTGTATCTCCATCAAGTGTTAGGGGTTATTGATATACTAGAGATAGGACTATTGAAACTCGATAGGTAGTGTGAAAGTGTTCCAAGATAGCTCACTTTCATGATTATCCTTGAGTTACCATGGGAAGTTCAAGGTTGTCTAGTATCCTTGTTTGTAATTTTAACCTTTTTGGATTTAGTTCTCTAAGTTTTATTTTTGATAAAAGAATCAAATTATATTCTAAATTTTTTTATCCTATTTGGTTTTATATATTATGGAACTTCCAAGAAGAACACTATGGAATACTAAAGAGGAAGCTACAGAGAAATTCATGCTAGTAAATCCTCTAGTTGATCCAGTATTTGTTGAAATGATAGTTTTAATTATCTAGATCATGGTTCAAGTCACCAATATTGAACCAGAACCAAAGGTGGACCTTGAATCATAATTTAATAACCACCATCCATCGATATTATTTAGTGATAAGGGGCCTTAGGAACAATAGTAATAGATTGAAAGGATTTAGAGGATCTTCCACTTCTTGAAAACTCTATAAGATCCTGAGGTTTCTTTTTTACACTTATATGATTTAAGGTTCATTACGGAAGTGGTGGAGATCTATGATGAAATCCAAGTTGCACAAAGATCTCAGCTGTACCATTTTCAAGAAATCCTTCAATTATTAGTTAAATTGTGAGATACTAAGAGAATTGAAGGAATGATAGTTTATAACTTTAGAGAAGGTGGTCATTCTATCTTGGAGTATTCTACCCAATTTTTTGATTTGGTGAATTTATTTCTAGATCTTTTATCCAATGAATATCAAAAGGTATGGAGGTTCAATATGGGTTTGAGGGGATATATTTGATCTATATTGATTCTTACCTTCTTACCAAACTTTGTAGAGGTTATGGTCAAGGAAGTGATGGCTGAGCCAGACGTAGTTGAGAAAACTGGGCTCTTTAGAGCATCATTGGTAGGAGGAGGTATCTAGAGTTCACTTTCTATCTAGAAAATAAATCAGAGTGACCAACATAGAGGTGACTAAAGGAGTGTGAAAAATATGTTAGGGATGATTTTGGTGGTCTATTACTAGTTTGGGATGAAGGGACACATCATGAAATATTTTAAGGAATCATTCAAGGTGTGTCACTCATGTGGTAAATCTGATCATCTTCAACAAGTCAGTGATAAATCATCACTGGGAAGTATATATAAACCCACCTTCACCAGGGACTCACAATTCATATCTGAAATTTTAAAAGGGAGGGATCTCAACCTCATGTTAAAGGTGATGCTCAAGTTGAAAATAAATGTTTGCATGAGGCTATATATATCTATATATTTGAATATGAACCAGAGGATTCAGAGGTAGGAATGGATACCATGAAAAGTATGATGTTTATTGAATCTATTATTCTTATAGATTTGTTTGATATGGGTGCAACACATAGCTTTATGTAATTTAAAATTATCAAGGTTTTGGGATTACACTCAGAGCTTATTCCTTTCATTATAACTCTTTCCACTCCATTAGGTAATTAGTTAGAATGGGGTTTAAAATTTCTTGAGTTTTTTGTGATAATCGCTAACCATGAGACCATATGGGATTTTCTTCTTCTTGATCTTGACATATTTTCTCTTATAATTGGTTTTTATTGGATAATTATTTAAAATCATAGATCAATTTATATCATTATTGGGTACAATTTCTTTCTCTTGATAGAGTCACTCATGTCTTTCAGGGTGAGTGGGATCCTATATCAGGAAGAGAAGGTCTCATTTATCCTAGTGATGATATTATTTCATGCCAATTTTCAGATTTATTTCTTTATATTGTTCATCTATGTATTATTGGACCACTTCTGCTATTGGTGAGTGGGTATCCTGATTCCTTTACAGATGATTTTTATGGGTTTCTTCCTCAGGGGGATGTTGAGTTCCCTATATACCTGATTCTAGGGATGAGACCCATTTTTTACATTCATACCAAATAGAACCCACTAAATTGAAATAATTAATGGTTCATATTGATTATCTTGGGGAAAATAAATTTATTGATCCGAGTGTTTCACCTTGAGAATCATCAGTTCACTTTGTAATGAATCTATATGGGAGTCTCTGACTTTGGGTTTATTATAAAAAACTCAACCAGTGACAGTTAAAAAGAAATATAAATCTCCTATAATTGATGAATTTTTTTATAAACCTAAGGGGAAATTGTGGTTTTCAAAGATTGATCAAAGATTGGTGTACTATCATCTCAGGTTCAAAGAGGAATATGGTCTTAAAGTAGTATTCGGTAGTAGGTATGAGCATTATTAGTATTTGGTCATTATATTTGGCATTAATAATTCACCTTCAGTGTTTATAGATTTGATGAATCAAATATTTTATCTATTCCTGGATTCCTTCATAGTTGTTTTCATGAAAAATATCCTTGTTTATTCTATATCAGAACATAATCATGTTTTAAATTTTAATATCATCCTTGTAATCTTGATAGAACATTATCTATATGGCTAGCTATCCAAATTTCAGTTTTGGATTAAATAGATGAAATTTATAGATTATGTGACATTTGAGAAATGTGTCTTAGTGGTTCCTAAAAAGATTTACGTTGTGAGGTCTTGGGATCATTCATGGAATGTGTTTTAAATCCCTATATTCTTGATATTAGCTGGATATTATAGGATCTTTATTTGGAACTTATCCAAGATTGTATCCCCTAGGATAGAGTTGACCCATAAGTGTGTAATGTTTTTTAGAGTGATCAGTTATAGAGATATTTTGGGGGGTTTAATGTGAGATTTATTTTAGCTCAAGTCTTGATCCTTCCTAAGATGGGTGTTGGTTATGATGTTTAATATGATTCCTCGGGTATGGATTTGGGTCGGGTTATGATACAGGGGAGGGAGGTAGTAGCATATGAATCTTATTAGATATTTCATCATGAGAATATTTATTCTATAAACGATCTTGATATTATTTAATTAATGCATGCTCTTAATACTTGGAACCACTACCTCTTCAGGGTGTGGTTTATAGTGTATTCAGACCACAAGTGTCTAAAGTATATTTTCACTCAGAGGGATCACAACATGAAACAAAGACACTGGGTTAAGTGTATTTATAATTTCAATTTTAATATTTCTTATACTCCCAATAAAATAGATTTTTATGTTGATGCATTGAGTAACAAGTTATCAAACCAATACATGAATGAATCTTTGGAAGAGTGGTTCTTGGTGAGCTTGTTTACTGAGGTGCACTTCCATGAAGGGAGCATTGATAGACAGGTATTCCAAGCCTATATTTAGATTGGATCATATATGGAGGATCATATTTGACTTGTAAAGGATGATTATATGGGGTTTTGATTATTTAGAAGGAATATTTATGGTGGGTAGACCTCTAGTGAGTGGTATCCTTCTTCTAATGGGGTTTTGTGATTCCGACGTAGGTTAGTTATTCTATTAGATATGAGACTAAAATTGATAGAGGATGTAAATTCATGTAGTTGGTCCATACACCTTATATATAGTAATATTTATCAAGACTTGAGATTTGATTAATGGTGTTTTAGGATGATGAAATTCATTATAGGTTTTGTATCTAGGTACCTAACATGTCATACAGTTGAGGTGGAATATTAGAGGCCTGCGGGTTTACTACAAACATGACCCATTACAGTATTAAAATGGGATGATATAGCCATAGACGTCATGATTGGGATACCTGGGGCCCCTAGTGATAAGGATTTGAAAGGGGTGATTATTTATTTTCTCATGAAATATGTACATTTAGGGAGACGATGAAGGTATAGGATCTTGGGCACTTATATGTGTGGTAGAATTTAAAAATTCCTAGTGTTATATTGGATATCATTTATAATAGGTATCCACACTTCACATTATAGTTCTAGGGAGTAATATAGATATTAATGAGTTATCAGTTGAATTTGATAATGTCTTATCATCCCTAGATGGATTGGCAGTCTGAGCATGCCATCCAAATTCATGAAGACATGTTCTGATCAGGTGTGCATGTATTTGGTGAATATTGGGAGAAATATAAAACCTTAGTTGATTTTTCCTATAATAATAGTTATTATAATTCGATTAGGATGATGAATTTTGAGGCTTTATATGGGAGGCCTTGTAGATCTCCTCTATGTTGGGAAGTGGTTGGAGAAAACGCCCTCTTAGATCAAGTATCATTTAGGAGATAATAGATATAGTCTAATTGGTTAGGAAAAGGTTAACAATAGCTCAGAGTTTTTAGAAATCTTATTTCGATCATCATCATCATACATTGGATTTTGAGGTGAGAGATCGGGTATTTATAAATTTTTTACCTTGGTTGGGATATAGATTTTTAGGGAGGTAGGGTAAGTTAGCAACTCATTATGTCAGCCCATTTGAGATTAAAGAGTTACTTGGGAATGTTTCTTAAAGACTATACTTACTTGTTCATATGAAATCTATTTATAATGTGTTTAATCTTTCCTAACTAAATAAATACCAATAGGGTCCTTCTCACATGATAGAGTCATAGGATTTTGATATTGAAACTGACACCTCATTAGTTAAAAGGTAAATATATGTAGTAGACGGACAGGATAAGTTTTCTCAGGAAAATAAAATCCCATTGGTTATTGTGATATGATTTTTTGTTAATCAAAACCACTATACATGGGAATGTTAGGCCTTCATGATGAAAAAATGTCCTTATATCTTTTTCGGTTCATGTTTGGGAGCCTTTTGGGGACATAAATTTTTAATGGTGTAGAGAATTATGATTCCCTATGGGTCAAATGTATGTTTATTTTTTATCTTGTTCTATCTCTTTTAAGGATCGATATGTTTTTTGGAGTAGAGGTTGAAATTTTGGAATTTTAAGGAAAATAGGCTAGATTCACAATTTTGTAAAATAGTTAGTCAAACCATGTGATAACAATGTGAAATGGTTCTATGGGTTTTAGTAGTGTTTTACTCTATTTTTCAAACCATTTGAGTCTTTAAGACAAACCAGGTAGATGTTTGGAATTTCTTCCATGGTTGTAACATGGATTGAGCAAGGATTTTCAAAACTACAGCCTTATCTAGAAAACCATTTGGCTTGGTTGTGTAAGGAAAGTGAAAAACACATAGTTTTCACAAGGTTTGTTAACCTTTTTCGCCTAACCATGTGCTCGGATTCAAACTTTTAAAATTGAAAATTTACCCTAATGCACATTTTCATTTTAACCTATAATCCTCTCCTAATTCCAAATTATCTCAAACAATCCCCTCTAAGAAACTCTAGATGAATCACCTTTCGATTCCTTGTTGACCCTTCATGATTTTGGGTGGATCTCATAATGTTATGATAGGTTTTTATCTCATTTTCTCTTCTTCTCGCTAGATAACCTCTTTTTCTCTCTTTCCCTTATCTAAATAAGAGATAATTGGGCTGTTTTTACTACATCTAGGGGTTCTTATAGGGAATTTGTGGTTTTTTTCTTGGTTTAAGGACTTTCATGACCTGATCTCTTCATTTCACATCACCAGTTTTGAAGGTGGAATTTTTTTCATCATTCTTGAGGTAGGTGTCACTATCAAATAGTATTTACATTGGAATGCAAGTGTTCATATGATTTCCTCGAATTTTGATTTATGAAATTTATAATTTAAAGTCCATGAAATATTAAATTGATATTTTATTGTTATAGAATTTTTTTATAAAATTGGTTTTTTTATGAAAACCATTTTGATCCACATGAAGTGTCCGATGATTTACCTCAAAGAATAACTTGTTTTGAAAAGTTTATTTCATTATTGGGAAGAGAATGGACAACCATGGGAAATTTTAATGAAATTTTAAATTAGTTTATTAAATGTGATGATGAAATAATAAAATAATTGGGAAACCTTGGAATATGGGGAAAAATAAACAAAGACATTCCCTGGTGAAGTTAACTATCACTAGGAGAGGTTCCCTTGATTCCACGGTTGCTATAGGGAAGCCTTTTTATGGAAATAAGGTTCCTTTAATTTGGTCATTTTATATTTAATCTATTCTTGCATGGTTGTTTTAGTTTTTTAAACCCTTGTGTTTTGATTGTACCCTTGGTGCTTTGAAGATACATTACTTTGTTATATATTTTATATTATCTTTCCTTTTAATTTATAGATACATAAAAACTTATTTATTTCATTTTATTATGAATCATGGATTGTTTCTCATATTTATGTTATTTAATGAATATGGAATGATTTTTGAAAAAAAAAACAAAAGGATTCTTTGGGATGGAAATTATTTGAAAGAAAAATATTTATTAATGAAATGCTTCATAAATCTAATTTGAATAAGAACTAATTGATGTCTGAAGATATAAATTTTATATATTATTTCGTGGTATCCTATTGAGATTTATTTCTCACACCCTATATTTTATTTTGAGAAAATATAGGCTTGGTTTTGTGTGATAAATGTAAAGGGAAGAGCATAATTTCAAGGATTTCTCTCTTAGATCATGTTTCCTTTCTAGTGGGTTTGGATGGTGGTTATATATGGTCACATGGAGATGGACCCATTGGATTTTTCAGGTTCGATATTTTTGATGGTCTTCTAATTGTTTTTTGAGACCCTGTTATTCGGTTCAGTTATTACCATTCTGGTTTGGTTTTTTTGATATATGATTTATTCTGGATTAATGTTATGATACTTCATTTTCTATATTTTATTATATTTCTATTAATGGTAAAATAAATACCATGTTTCATTATATGGTACCCTAGTGCTTGTTTCTGGCACTTGGGGATTGGGAATGTGCATTTGGCCTTATAGAGATCCTATTAAAGTGACATTATTGGTTTAATTTGGTTGGTCTATTAAAAATACTCCCACAGAATTCACCCAATACCCACCTTCATTAATCTCTATTAAAATATCCTTAGGAATATGATATAACCATATCTTGACCTTGGATTTAGATATTTCTAAATTTCTTTATAGTAAATCATCAACTGATTTTTTAAGTTCATGATGCAGACAAAGTCCCAAATCACGCATATGGAGCCAAGAGACTACTCATATGAATTTTCATCAGTAACTTATAAATTGGTCAGAAATTAATCATAAATGAATTTAAATTTATCATACATAGGTGTTTATTTTCTTCTAAAAATCATTTTTAATGATACATACACCATGTAGAAAACACTCGTATAAAGTTATTGTTTTACTCATAAATAGATCATTTTCATGAGAAATGAATCATATTCTAGATCCAAATGACACATATATAGAGTGATTTCCAATTAAATGAATTGTATATTGGTTTAAATGACTCATATTCTAATACACTTAGTCATATTAATCTCATTTACACAATTCCATATTACTTTAGAAAATCATATATCCTTTATAAGATCAACTCCGACTACTTCCAAACAACTAAAAAACACTTCTCATCCATTCCAAAATACTATTGATTTATTTTCATACACCATTTAAATATTTATAAACCCATATTAAATTTAAATTTATCATCTAGTAGATATAAAATCATATCATTTGTCATGTGAAAAATATATTGAAATCAAACCATAGGTTGGAGTAATTTTTAAGATAAATTCATTTCTCAGTGTTAGGAACATTATTTTCCAAGTGATCAGGTTATCTACCCTCAATCCACAAACTCACAACTTCTAATAACTACCCCCTTTTCATAATGAAAATAGCCTCTAAATTATAAACCGATATGTATTGAAATACACTTATCCCCCTATAACAATACACATCTCTACATTTATAAAGTAAATATGAAATTCATCTAGAAAATAATTGTGCACTCACTTCTCCCCCTTTGAAAACACAAATCATGGATCATTGGAGGTCCTTCCAAATCTTCTTAAGAGAGAGGGAGGGAGTGAACAACTATTTTCAGCCTCAAGGTATCAATTATTTCATTTGGGAAATCCTTAGTGAAGATATCTATTTGTTGATCTTGAGTAGGAATAAATTTCATCTTGATGTCTTGATTTTCCACCTTCTCCTTGATAAAATGAATTTTCATATCAATATGTTTGGACATTGAGTTTTATATTTTATTTTTATAAAGTTATACAGAACTTTAATTATCACATAATATTTTTAGAGGCTTTTAAACTTTTTTTATTAAATCAGTAAGCTTTCCTTTCATCCATATCATCTATTTATAGGAAATGATAATAACTCTACTCTTCGCTATCATAGTTCTTAATGTCACTAAGATATTATTTTTAAAATTTAAACTCACAGAATAATTTATTGATAGAAAATTTCAATATGATTTTGACCATATATCATCACTATCACCATCCTAGTCATCATCTATGAATCACGATAAATTCAAAAATGTTCCCCTATTGTATAACATCCTATAATTTTTTATCCATTTAATGTATTTTAAAATACATTAAGAATACATCATATGTGACTCTTTTAGGTCACACTAATATCTAGAACATAGTCTCTTAGTTTAGAAAATATATGGTATGGATTTTATAAGCTAAAGTAATATTCTAACTTTTTTTAAATATCTTTAATTTACACTCTTAAAAAACAATAATTTGAAAAATTCAACCCTAATTTTATATATATGGACACTATATTTCAGTCTTATATATTAATACTCTTCAAACATTATTTATAATACTTCCCTTGGGATAGAAAAATAAAATTTTAATCTTGCAACACCTATAATCCTATAAATTATTTTAGATTATCCATCATCAATAGATCAATTTATTGCTTCATTTGATTGGGAAATTCCGGAAAATCACTCACATGATCACCTAAAAAATGATATCATCAACCTATAAAATTAAAATAATTTTACCTACCTTAATTTATTTGAAATAAAAGTTTCTAAAAACCTTTACTTTGATGGATTTTATCTCTATTATATAGCTATCCATCAATGAATACAGGGTCCTTAGGCCCATTATAATCCATATAAGTCCTTCATCAAATTTCATACTCTATTAGAATCATCATAAAGCACAAAACCATCAAGCTTCTAAATGTATACAAATTATTCAATATCAAAATTTAAGAAGGAATATTTTGCATCCTTTTTATAGATTCTATACTTCATGTAAGTTACTACAACATTGATGATATTGATAGGCACCAATATTTATACTAGATAAAAATTATCTTCAAAATCTACCCCTTCAACTTTAGGGTACCCTTTTTAAATCAATTTACCATTGTTCTTAATAACCTTGAATTGATAATTTAGCTTGATGTTATACACCCATTTTGTTTCAATAAAATTATTTTTATAGGTTCTTAAAACAATTTTCCATTTATTATTATTATATATTTGATTTAGGTAATCATCCATAGCCTCAATTCACTCCTCGTGTTTAAAGTTCTATATTAAAGATTTTGGATTAACCTGAGAAATTAGTGAGGTATGGTTTTCAAATATAAACCTTATTTTAGTTGGTTCAATTGTGTTTTCCTCATATTTTAGATTTAATCTAGTATAAAAACCGCAGATGTTTCTCTAATGATATTATTTTCCTCAAAATAATTCTTAATCCTTTGAAAATTATATTTTTCACTCTCAAAAAGTTCTTTTTCATTATCAGTCTGGTCAAAATTAACACCTACTATTTGTGGCTCAAAATCAACATGTTTCTCACTGTGATTCTCGTTTCTCTTCTCACTATCTTAACTTGTTTCATTAAAAACTGCTATATCAAGAACATTATTTTTGGGTTGTTCTTCAATTATTTTCATATCATAAAAAACAACCACTTTATAAAGTCTTTTATTCCAGTATCTATATCATTTTCCATTAAATAGATACCCAATAAATATACCATCCCCAACTCTTTAATTTAATTTTCCTAGATATAAGACTTTAATTTTGATGAGTCAAGGGCTACCAAAAACTATAAAATAATCCATTATAGGCTTACTTTTATGTTACATTTAATATGAGGTTATATTGTATTTTGGACTAAAATATCATTGATTTTGAATATTTATATAAATTCGCACTACTTATCTTTAAAAAATAATATTTAAAATTTATGAAGCATTATTATCCCCAATTCCATAATTCCCATATTCATTCTCTCAGTAACCCCATTATATTGGGGATTATAAGGAGCACTATATGTATTTTTAAACCCATACTTTCTATTATAATATTAAAATTAATTTATTGTGTATGCCTTCTGATTATCAATTCTCATTTTCATGAAATAAATTTTATGCTCTATTTTATCTTCTCTTATGTAAATCTTGAACATGTCCACCATCTATGGCTTATGATTCATAAATAAAACTCTTTTAATTATTGTGAAATTATTAATGAATGTAACAAAATATAAATAACGTATTTTGGATTTTTGTCTCATAGGTACACAAAAAATGTAAGTGAACTATCTTATGAGTAATTTTGGATTGTGTCTCTTCTCTTTTATGATTTAATTTAACAATTTTCCCCCATTTGAAAAGTTACAAAAACCAAATATCTATATCATATTAATTAGGGAATATCCCCTATAAAATGTTATTTAATATTTTTCTCATATTATTTTGGTCAATGTCACTAAGTATTATACTCTAAATATTAGTTTCTTTTATTCCACTAAGGTGGAAGGAATTTATAGGATCTAAAATATGAAATAAATTCCTACTGGTTCTTTATATTATTGTAATGATTTTACTATATTTAATGATTTTGAGTAGATTAGAATTTTTCTTTCTGATCACCTCATTACCTTCATCACAAAATTCAATTGCACTCAACGGATTATGTTTGATCCTATCAACAAAAAAATACATCATACAACTTCCACTTTTTGTGCTCTATTTAAATTGTTCCAATGCCTCTAATTTTCAAAGATCACTCTTTGTTAAAGGTCATTCAACCAGAATCATGTTATTTTATATTTTTTAAAATATTTTTATCCTCATTCTTCTATGATGATCATCCACTATCAATGATCCATTGATTTCTCCTTTTACTTTATTTGAGATCTACTTGAATAATAAGAAACTTATCATTATAATATTTATTCTAAATATTCTATCCTTTGATAAAATTTTGTTATTGACTTGGAAGAATGTTCATACATTATTCTACATAGGGATATTTCTAGTAACATCTACAATAGAATTTCTTAGTCCCATCATACTTGTTTCAGAAAAATACAACTATTATCCTATTATATATAGTTTTCTTCACTCCAGATCTATCACTCATAATTTCAAAGTATCACCCTCTTAATTCTAACATTATTTTATTCCATGGGAGAGACATATTATACTAAAAAAACATTGGTTTTGTAACCATATACACCAAAACACCAATAATAGTTGTTCAAACCAATTCTTTACAGAAATTTTTGATACAATACTAGGAAATTTTCTTGTTATTTTTCATAAAATCTTCATTTATTTCCTTTGTTTTTAAAGATACCTCATTATTCTGGTCATTATTAACATCCTTAGAAATATGAATCTTGTTCTGATTAATTTTTTTAACCAATGTTTTTCTAAAATTTCTTTTAAAACCTCCAAGGTGGGCTTGTATAGATAAATTTTTTATATATTTTACTAATGCATAATTAACCTAAAAAACGGTATATATTATATAAGAATTTTTATATGGTACATTCTTCAATTTTATTGAATTATAATGATCAATATTTATTTTTTCAAGAGTGTTATCAGTCTTAAGACACATTTACTCAACCTTACTATGTTATTCTCGAGAATACATATTCTTTTCAAATTATTTTATGATTATTTTCTTCTCAATCACTTTTACCTTGAGATGTTCAATATCTTTAATATTCTCACTCTCCATACTATGACATTTTATATTCATCCTTATTATGTTTACAAACTTTCTTCATTTGATTCTTAACTTCTTCTTTGAGGTTGGTATTTTAATCAATACATACCTCAAGATTGGTATTTTTGATGGTCTATATATAATAATTTTCTTATTCTTCCTCACTTATTTAATTGTATTCATTTCTCAAAACATTTTCCATGAAATTGGTATCTCTTATAGCTCATTATTATTCTGATTTATTTTTTGAGGAATATTTTTTCTTCCTCTTTACTCAGCATGATTATTTTATATCATCTTAATATTATATTTCTCTTTTAATAAAATTTGATATTATTTTTAGTATATTTTGTTTTAGTATTTATCTGATGTATTTCTTCCTATTCTTTATCATCAGAATCTATGATTTTAGTAATTCAAAAAAAATATGTAGAAAATTATACAATGCTTCAACACATAAATAATGTGTGTTTGAGTTTACCCTTATACATTACTTAACACTTATTAAGATTCTTAGAGAGGAAATCGATGATTCTATTATGACTCTCATCACTCTCATCATCTTCTTCAGATTCTCTATAAAATACATCATCATACTTCTTGATCTTCAACTTATTATCAAAAATAAATTCAAAAGTAATCTTCTCCTTGAACATTTTCTTAAATACTGGTTCTTTTTCCATCATATAATTAAATAGGGTGTTGATTCTCCCATCAAGATATATATCATGAAATTATTTCAAAGATTATATCTTTGGTTCAATCCTATCTAGAAAGTTTCTCATTATTTTTTTCACCATGGTTGAATCATTTAACTTGTCTCAAAAACCTATAATGTGACTGTCTATTTCGTTCACCATTGTGAAATATTCATCAATGATCTCATATTTTTCCATTCATATATCTATAAAATTATCACTATAATTTTTCGTTCTTCTTCTTTGATTTGGATGTTACCTTCATACATGTTCTCATGTTTATCCAATATCTCTTTAGCAGTTTTAAGTCCCATGATCTTGGTGTTGAATTTTTGTGCAAAATATGATAATATGGTATTTCTATCCTTAACATATTTTTTAAATTAATTTTTAGATAAAATATTATATCTCCATCTCTAATAATATGTAGAGAACTCATAGTAATGGCATCACTCAATTCTAGTACTTATGAGAGAATATATGGTAGAATTTGATTATCCACCCATGATATTTATTTCCATTAAACAGGGGGAAACTCGTATGTTCATGGTATTATAATTATACATGATTAACCTTAGATGTGAGGAATCTGAATAGAATATATTTCTAATTAATATAACCTGAAGAGCCTAGATCCTATGAGGGTATCATTAAAAAGGGTAAATTAGTGGTACCAATTTCTTTTTACATATTCTCTTTTGAATTTAACCATTTTGAAAAGTTAAAGAATATATTCTATCAATAAAAACTCTTCTTATTACCCATATTCAAAAATAAAAAATAAACATAGCACACATGAAAATTTATAAGGTTCAACTTTGATATGGGAGCATACTCATTTTCATGATCAAATTTTGGTTGATTCGTGAATTTTATTATCACTCTAGATTTTTGTGATTACAAATACCAAACAAATCGCACACAAGGTTTGAGAAAGTGTCATCCACTTCTCTATGTGGGAAGGTATCATCCACTTCTCATTGTTGAATTATTAGTATCATTTTTAAAGGAAGCACCTATTATTTAAATAATCTTCCTTCGCATTAAACTAAATTTGGTCTTCTACAAATCAATGGATTCCCAAAAAAACTATAATGTAATCTATTTTTAAAATGAATCTAATTAAATATATGATTTTAATACATTACCAGGCACATAATTCACTCCTCACTATTATTAAGGGTGATCAACCCATTCATGAGAGCATGCATACATGAACATGATCTCCTACCTTTTTAGTAGAAAGTGTCTGATGATTAGTGGTTGAACTAGTTTTCCTTGACCCCTTCATAATCTGGGAACATAGTATAGGTCAATCCCTTGAATTATCTCTCTATCTATTTGATACAGAAATGTGTTTATTTTTTCTTAGTATTCATGATCAACCATTTCATATTAAAAATTTTCTTTTATACTTTCACAATATTATTTAGAAATATTTCCATAATAATTTAATTGAAATTACTTAAATATTGATAACATAGAATATTTATAAAACGAATTAATTTTAATGTAGGGATATGAATTTAAAAGTTTCCAACTTTATCAGCTTTGAATATATTTGAATTTTAATTTAGACACTCCCACAAAATTCACCAAATATTATTCTTCATTAATATTACTTAAACTATAAATGGGGATAGGTTACAATCTCATCTGGTACATGAATAAAAAAATTGAATTTTTATACACTACATCATCAATAAATTTTTAAATTACATAACTCATACAAAGTTTAAAATTACCCATATAGATCCACAAGATGTCTCGTATAAAGCCTCTATAGTGAATCATATACAATTCAAAAATCAGTTAGGTGTGGCTTCAAATTACAAATATATATACATGGATTTAATCATCTAAAATATTTTTAATGGAACACGAATGATATAAAAATACACCGATACAATTTCCTAGTTTAACTCATACATAAGCCCTTTTCTTTAAAAACGATTCATATACTAGATCAACCTGACTATTATATAATATGAATAATTATGAAATGACTCATACACTAGTTTAAATGACTCATAAATAGTATTATGACTCATATGTATATACACTAGTAATTTTAAGCTCTGGAATAAAATGATATATTACTTTAGAAAATCTCAACGCCTTTATAAAATCAACTCTGACCACTTTCAAACAACTCAAAACAAATTCCATCCACTCAATAATACTTCTCACTTATGGTTGAAAACAAGTAAACCCACTTCAATTAATCCAAGGGAACTTCACAAATTTACCACATAATATAAATAATAATATGTCACATACCTAACATCACTTTCATAAAATAATTTCTAAACATCCCAAGAATATAGAGCCTCAAATAAGCCCAAAATTTTGTTTAAATAGAATATATAACTTTTCTTATAGTGTGCAGAATCTACATCTATAATTATTCAAGACATCCTAAAAAAATTCTGTCTTTCGGTATGGTTTTATCATGCCTTGAAATAATACTTAACTCAAACCCCTAAAACTATCCATCCTATATGAGAAGAGATCAAGAACAAAAAAAGGGAAGAAGTTAAAATAAATTTAAATTAGATACAGATGTCTTAAAGTAGAATTAATCATCTTAAACCCTTTAAAAACACCCAATAATGTTTATTACTACATGTGGGTTAAAATGAGTGAGGTAGGGATCATGTAGGTACCCATTTTTTCCATATACATTTAAATATTTATAAATATATTTCCAAATCAAGGTGCTAAGATGAAGTGTTATCCCGAGGCTTGGTGTGCCCAAAATTAATTTTACAAAAATATTAAATATATTTCATATTGTACTCGCACGGTTTGTTAAAGAAAATAGAATAACTCTTAAAAGGAATATCAAATCAAAAATATGAGACCATGATTGAGTCTATAACATGACTTTTACCCTTGGAATGACTTAAAATAGGTTTTCATAGGGCATTCATATATCTCACCTTTTGGCGGTATGTTCAGTTGGTTAATTAATTAATTAAAATTAATTTAATTTATTAGTCTAACCCAACGAAATTTATATAAGAAAGATTCCATGAAAAACCCTCCAGGTTTATCTACCTAAACCTTGGGAGGATTATAGATCTTCTTCCCCTCCTTCTATTGGTGAATCACCTTAGATGATGACGAAACATTAGATCAAAGCAGATCAAGATGAAATGAATGCAATGACTTCCTTAGGTCATTGGTGGGAACTTTATTTGATTATGAACATGTAGGACTCATAAAAAAAATTATGACCTTTTTTATTAAAATTATAGGGTAGATCAATACCATCTATTGATATATGTCAATTAAGAATCCTTAACATGCTTCTAAGTACCAATTAATTTGTTTATTCATTGGTTTCCTAACCTTGGGTATACCAGTTCTTGATCATTGGCCAAGAATTCTTGGGAGTGATTTATAAAACTTTGTTCATGTGCCTTCCTCCCTCAATTTCTTCATTCCCCTCACCAGTTGGACCTATTGGTCCCAGTTCGACAATGTCGGGCAGTATCGAGCCTAATTAGAACCCCAAAATCATGACAATATAACAAACAAGGAATGGATCGATGAAATGAGGTTAAATCTGGGATGTTTATGGGGTGTGGGTGATCCTTTTGATGATATAAGATAAAATTCATGGAGGAAGAATGATCGATAGTATATGGGTTGAGAGACAAGCATATGAGGATCTACAAAATCAATTTTCAGCCACTGGATGGCTGTAAATAAAAAATCTGGATAAGAATCACTAATATCGGGTAGAAATAAGGCAATATATGTAATAGAATGATGTGATTTAGGGAGTGGAACAAGGATTGGGGAATCTGTGAAAAACCCTACTACATGACATGTGCTATGATGAGCACATGGTGTGTATCCCCTTGGTTAATTGCTAGGGTTTTGGGATTTCTTAAGGATGGAACACTATGTAGTATCCATAAACACCATGTAACCCCTTCCCCATATGGATGAATTGTGTGATGAAAAACATAGCCAAGAACACACCATGTTCCTGGGTACATGGGCTTGGTCAGATAAAATGGGTATCACCCCGTGTGAGGAGGAACATCACGTACTAAAGTACACTAACACATGATAAAGTACACAAACACGACTTGGATACATGGACATAGCTAGAGCACACAGGTGGCAACAAGAGTGGCATGGGAATTCTATGTATATCCTGCACATGTGATATAATCCAACAGGCCTTGTGATCTATGTGCCTCCAAGGACACAACCATGTTAAGGAATAGGACCACACGTCATGTGTGTCCCCTCACATGTCATGTATCCCTTGGATCCTTTTATGGAAACTTTAATCAATCATATCTTATGCATTTGTATTTGGTTTTTGTCCAATGATTATCTTATCCAAAGTTTTTTATGCAAATAACGATAAGGTTCCCCTAGTTGTGGATTTTGGGATATGATGTAGAATTATCTGGGCATAGCACTTGTTTAGGAGATGCTCAACGATTATAGTGATCATATACGATCAATAGAGGAATCCTAAGTAGAACCCTTCTGCTAGTGTGGGCATCAATCCTCTATCGAATACTAAGTGGAACCCTCTAGTTGGGCTGGGCATGGTTCCTCAATAAATTCAAGAATTTAACCCTCCAACTAGGAGGGGTATTGGTTCTCTACCAACTCCAAAGTGGAACCCTCCAGCTTGTCTAGGCATGGGTCCCCAACAAATTCTAGAGTGGAACCCTCCAGCTGGGTCGGGAATGGTTTCTATACCGACTCCTGAGTAGAACCCTCTAGTTGGATTGGGCATTGTTCCTTAATGAATTATAGAGTAGAAACCTCATTCTATGCAAGGAATTGGTCCTCTACCAACATATATAGTGGAACAATCAAATTGGGCTGGTAATGGGTCCTCTACTGACTTCTAGAGTGGAACCCTCCTTCTAGGCTGGGCAAGGGTCATCTACCACTGAGTGGAACCCTCCTATTATAATAGGGAATGGGTCCTTTGCCTAGAGTTCGTGTCCACTAAACTATATAACATAGCGATGAGTTATATCTCAATTTGGATGGTTACTTCTGGGTAGATGGGTGATATGTTGGGAATCATTGATGGAATTTTGAAACTATTGGAAACTCTTCTTCTTGGGATGAGCTATGAGATGGAGATCCCCTTATCTCTCATTTAGGATTATTTTGACAAAGCATTATATATACTTATATATCTATACCTTTGGATTTGGTTACTCTCTTTATATGGGTTGCGAAGATGTGTGGTTTATTCCGCGTTCTTTTTTTGTTTAGCTTATCATGGTTGGATGAGTATACTTTCCTGCTATGGGTGGATAAGTCACAACATGTAGTTTATCTACTCACCCTTCTGATCCCCCTATTGTTGGATAAGGTTACACTTCCTCTTATTTCAGTTTATATTTGTTATATTTAGTATCTATTGTATTTTAATTCTTTTTCTTACTCTTACTGCTCCCCCTTCGTTTTTTGGGGCGTCCTACTGGGTATGTATATACTCACTCCTGGATGCGATTTTCCCATATGTGTCATGTCTTATGCGGATGACAGATAGGTTGGCAGTGACTTCATTGGAGATTAGGGATACCTGGTACTTTTTCTACATATGGTGGTCATATCTTGGAGATCATGAGCTGGGATTTATCAGTGTTTTACATTCTAGTTTTATCAGTTTGGGACATATTTCAGTTTGGACATGTATTTTTTTCCCTTTAATTTTCATTTTATACTATTGTACTATTGTAATGTCTAGAGGTTTTACATACATGGTTGTATCACTAGTGTTCTTAATCTTTTAAAATTATTCTTCTATACTTCTGTATCAAAATGGTTGTGTGTGTGTGTGCATACATGTACTTTGTAAAATACCTCCCCATTTTATTTATTCCTTCAATGATTTTCACCAGCCCTTGGATTATAGAGGTGGGATTATAGTAGTTGTGGCTTGATCCCCATCTTGGTTCATGTCATGACAGGGATTTTGGATAATAATAATAATACGCCACATTTTAAAAAATTCATGGTCTATTTTTATAGTATCCTAGACCATCAAATTTACCATGCATTAGATATAATGCATGGTTCTTCTACTTGGTCTCCCAAACAATGTAGTTGGTAGTTCGTTTCCCTCTATCACCCATAATCAACCTTTTCACCACAAAACACCACCAAAAATCACATCACTATTATTAATTATATTTCTATCATCTATAAAATCCCTATCACATGTTTTAACCCAACTAAAACTAAATATTTGTTCTTTTATTCAAAATTAGGGATCTTATAAATTTAGTGTGATGAAAAATAATGGATTTACTCTTATGGGTAAAGTGTCAGAACAATATTCTTCATGTTTATTTTAATTTAAAACACATTTTTTACGAATCTTATATATCTAATCTTATCAGTATTTTATTTTTTTCATTTATGAAAGGATAAAATGATTATTCTAAAATGGTTTTAAAAGTGATGAATACATGATATGGAAGATGGCCCATAACATTCCATTGAAAAAGTGCCAAGTACAAGGCTTCAAATGAAAGAAACGGGTTGAAAAGGAGAAAAAACTATTATAGATTGATGATTTATACCATAAATAGTAATTTATGGTGTAAGAGTTGAAGAATTCAAAGCATAAAGATAAGATGTAAAGGAAAAAATGTTTTCTAGAGTAGAGGAACATATTTCACGGCATGACACATGTATTTCATGTCATGACACCACCCCTGAAAAATGAAGGCTATAATTTTAGGGCATAAACACTCCCATGGTTTTTCTTTGAGGATATTATGGTGTAAAACACCTATTTATTCTATAAAAGTGATCATCAAATCCTAAAATGGTGATTTTTATGAAATTAATGGCACGGTCTGCCACTTTTCGACTTGATACCCAAGAGACACTATAGGTTGACCGAAAGAGATGTTATTGTCCCATTAATGATGTCTCGAGGGTACTTTTATTCCTATAAATAAGAGGCTAAGAGGATTTATAGAGGATAGAACAATGAGGGATGTTATGGAAGATGGTAGGCTATAAATTTATTTCCCTAATTTCTTTTTCTTTTCTTTTCTTAAATTTATAATGTCTCCCCTCTCCTGAATCAACTCGAATTTCCCATCCAGGGAGGGGTAGTTTTTATGAGTGATCGGTAAAAGGGTGGACTGGACTTCTATGCTTTTTTGGAATTTTTATTCCTAAATAAATAAAATTAATTCTTTACTCTTCTATCTGGTTTCAATTCTTATTTCATATTTCAATAAAAAAAATGTGATTACATTAGGGTTACAATCTATTTATTTTAATTTCCTTGGTTGATGATCCATATATCCATCCACTCAATTCTCATCTATATATGATGGAACATATTAGGGTTGGGTGGTGAGTTCTTGAAGATTTCCATCACATGAATGGAATTATAGTAGGAACTATTCATTGTTAGGGAATGACAATACCTAGTCGGGGACTTCCCTAATTAATCAAAAAGACCCATTGCATTGACACACACATAATTAGGAGAGTATACTAATATGAGATTTTATTTATGGTTATTCTCACCATCACTATCCAATGTATGGAGAGAGAGTAATTGATGTGGAATCCCTCTCTTACCAGCAATAAAAATAACAGCATGTCAAAATTAAAAGCTATGATAGTATTGCACTAAGTCTAGAAAAAACCACTCCAATCACCATCATTATCACCTATTTCTAATCAATATTTTAATATTATTTCTGAAAATCCTTAGTTTCTCAATTCAAACCCAATTAAAATAAAATTTCTCAAATAAATTAAAAGTGAAAAAATATTTTGTGTGCACTTCTCTTCAAGAGACTACCTAGGGTTAACCACTAGACTATACTTAGGTAATAATTAAAATTTTCTTCCATGCCACATGATAAGTGTTTCCAAATTGGAAACATTTTCTAGGAGGTAGTGACCCTTAAAATGAAAAATTAAAAAATTATTAACCTTGAATGACATAAAGTTCAACATATGAATTAAATGATTTTCATGATGAAATTGAATCAAAAACTAACCAAAATAAGAAATATTAATTTACAAGAAAAGTTTAAAGACATATCACTTTCCAGTGACACTCTAAGTGTTTACTCCAAACTTAAGGAAATGTATGTTAATCTAAATAATACACTATGTGACATAGGCACACCTTAGTTCACTCATCAAAATATCCAACTTCCTATGCTTGCTGCATAAAATGGTTTTCAATTTTTCATTAACATGATTCTTGTACCCTCAAAATATCATGGTCTTGTAGGATGAGACTCATGTCGACATATCCAAGAATTTGGCTACATCTTCTCAAGCATTAGGCCAAGAGGATCAGCTAAAGATCAATTCTAGTGGAGGGTCACATTCTCACTCGAAGGAGCGGATAAGGAATAGTTGTAGGGAAAAAACAATGAGTGTTTAAGAATTGGGAAGACATAAAATAATGGTTCATGTATCAATTATTTTCTATATCCTACAAAACATAAATCAGAAAATAAATTTATTTCATCTAGAAATTGACTGGAGATCCAATGTATCAGTACTAGGAATTCATCAAGAAACTTTTTTAAAGATTCCCACAACAAGTGACGAATTATAATCACTTCTTAATTTTATTCTAT
The DNA here is from genome assembly GCA_963277665.1 of Viscum album. Lineage (NCBI taxonomy): Eukaryota > Viridiplantae > Streptophyta > Magnoliopsida > Santalales > Viscaceae > Viscum > Viscum album. The sequence goes on along the minus strand of OY728146.1, from coordinate 1,670,541,111 downwards.
CAAGGACAACATAACAATGACAAAAAAACTTCATGAAACCTCATATGGAGGAGCCCTGATTGAAAAATCGCCAGTATAGGCCAACGTTCTGATTGAGAAAATTGTGAAAACTCATAATAATTTGGAACAAGAGGTACAGGAAATGGTTGAATCCACAATATAAAAACATCTAATTATTAATATTTAATTCAAACCATGGTTCAAGGCCTCACTAGGTTAGTGTGACAAATGGTTGTGATGTAAGAAAATATACAACAACCTTTATCTTAGCTATGTGGTTTATGTGATTTTCGAACTCATTTTACTAATTAGTGTCAAGAAGTACAAGGGATAGAAAACTACACTACAGCCTTCATACCAAGGTATTTCTAGTAGAATCATCCACATCTCCCCAAATCCCAGCAATGATATATCCAGAATCAAACAAAGACCTTCTATTAAAACCAATGTCTAGATCATCCCCCCTTCCAGTAGTAGAAATACCAACAATACCAAAACTGACTTCCAATTCAAAAACCATATAAAAAACATTTTTATCCACCATTCCAATAGAAGACCTAAGAGTAGACATAAAATAGTCTTACATAAACTAAGAAACTATAGTTTGAGGTTGAGGGATTAATAAATACCTAAAAAGACTTATCCATCCAAGTCAGAACACTATTGGAATTTATGACCAAAAACTCAAGAAATCTACTAGTGTAAATTTTTTTGAATCCCAAAGATAATGTTAGTGTGATTATAATAAAAATTCAAAAATAGCTCCATCCACATGAACAAACTAATGGTGATGATTCTAATCCAAAATATGAAGGTCAACCCATACATTCAAAATAATGATAACATATTAATGAAAAAAACAAGTATAATGTTCATAAAAGAGGGTCCATAAACACCCTTACAGAATAATAAAATGGACAAGAAGGATATCTAGGCACCATTAACTTAGTTACTAGTTGATTCAAAGAAAGTGGAATGAGTTTTACATTTAAAAGAGATTCATGAGACCTTTTAAAAGGTTGAAATTAATATCCAACTATTGGAAGATATCATAAATGTCCTTAAATATGAAAATTTTCTCAATAAGTTATGAACTGAGAAAATATGACTCAACAAAAATGGGTGAATTTTCTTGGGAAGAAGTGACATGTCCCAATTCCAGAAGCCGCCTAGAGGCGCCCTGTACCCAGTTGGTTACATGGCCTCAAGCGCATTTCAACTAACTCCAGAGGTTGTCGACTTTTAGTGAGGGCCTTTGGTGTGATAGCAGAGAAACTATGCCCTCGTTGATAGAGTAACACAGTGGAAGAGAAAAAAACATACAATAGCGGAAGCAGTAATAATGTCAAACAACAAGAAACAGCGGAAGATTGATGAATAAACAGCTGAAGCACACATATATAAATGATGCATGATACATTGTCTAAGAAATCATCCAAACACGTCACCATGATAGAATACAGTACTAAACCAAAGTAAAAAATAAAACAAGAAAATAACTCCTCAGCATCGCAAGCCTCGGCTTGGTCCCATGGTCTCCATCTCCCAAAGCAGTCAAGAACCTAAAGTAGAAGGGTGATTTCCCTTATCTATACCTGCAACAATATAATCTGTTTGGACCCAAAACCATGACCCAAACATGGTGTGAGACTAAATCCCAGTAGGAAACCACCAAGATATTTGTGCCTAACTTTCAATGAATATATATGTTAGGTAATAAGAAAAAGAAAAAAGAAAAAAGAAAATACTCAACAGTAAACATTCCTATAGTTTCAAGCATTCAAACACCACATATCAAGTAAGCAGATAATCAAAAACGCATAACCCTCTAGGATGTACTCACAGCCTATCCCCTCTGGTCCTACCTAGAAAACACAACCAAACCTCTGGGAAGTACCCATAGTTTAACCCCTCTGGTTCAGCTTTAACAAAGACTCTATGAAAAATCACTCAACATTAATTCCCCCTATAGAAGTATCAACAAAGACTCTCTGAGGAAGAACTCACCATCAATTCCCCCCTATAGTATTTTAACAGAAACTATATGCACTCTAAGGAAGCACTCAACGTCAATTCCTCTTGTGGGATCACAACATAACTATAGACACTCTGAGGGAGCACTCAACATCAATCCCCCCTATGGTCTCGCAACATGATAATTATAATAGACACTCTGGAGAATCCCTTTCATCTATTCTTCCTATTGTCTACTACACTAGGTTCACATAGCCTTGTGTAAGTCAAACGAGCATAGAAATGCAATGTGGCCAAAGAAAACCTCAATAACTACATGGCTAACCAGTCCACAGCATAACAGCAAGACAGTTAATAATCACTCCATCCTAACAATACTAGGCATGGGAAAAAATAAACAGTAGCCTAATAGGAAAACTAGACCCAGCGGTCAAAACAAGAAATCAAGGGGGAAAAACTTCCAAGCATAGCAATTAACCCTATTCACATTCAATTAACCTCTACTCAAGAACACCAGCATGGAAGGTAATTAACAGTGCTAAAAATATAAACATGCAATACCCCGATCAAGGTTATTGGGCACTTTTTCACATAAAATTCAAATACTATCTATAGAAAGGCACAAACCACCTACCTCGGTGTTGCAAGATCTTTATATGCAAACCTCAAGCCTTGAATCACCCAAGAACATTGTAGATCTAAAAAAACATCTAAAACGTTCAACTCAGGATAACCTGAGAAAGAGGCAAAATCTGAAAATGAAGCTCTAGGAGAAGGAAGATCTTATCAAGGCGATCCCAGCACAATTGATGGTGTTTGAATCAGAAAATGGATGCTCGGTCGGGGGATCGGAGAAGTATCGTTGTCGTACAATTTCTCCCAGATGAGATAGAACTAGAAGGAGGTGTATCTGTCCGTCAGATGTGAACGTGGTACGTTTAATAAAAAAAGTACACGATGTGTACTTTCTAAGTACATGACGTTTACTTTCCTTCAACGGCCCCCGCATTAGGTGGTCTCCAATTCACCACACACAGCCGTGTGTATGGCCGCTACAAGGCCAGCACCCGGCTACCCGTGGTAACCGAGTACAGGGCGTGTACTCATAAAGTACACGGTGTGTACTTAATAAATTTCCAAAAACTCCTATTTTCCTCAAAAACCCCATAAAAAGGAACACATACCTAAAAATAAGATCTGGGTTCTTACAAACTTCCCCCATTAAAGAAATTCGTCCCAGAATTTCCCTAGTATGGCGGCGTAGAAGAAGAATCCTCAAACAGCTCCAGCCACTGTGATCATACATCATCCTCCCTCTCCCATGTCTCATCCCATACCTGCCCCTACTACCATAGCACTCGTACGAGAGGAACAGACCAGCCACAGAGAACCTTCGTACTGCGATCAACAATCCGGATAGGATGTCTCTCAAACAAGGCATCCACCTCAACTCAACCTCCTCGGGTTGAAAATCATGAGATGGGTTTGATAAGTAACATCGAAGATGAGAAATTTGAAAGGCATCATGCATAGCCCGGTACCTCTAAGGTAACTGCAACCAATAGGCAACCAGACCAACTCTCTCTAAAACCTCAAATGGCTTGACGTACCTCAATGAAAGCTTACCTAGTCTCTTAATCCTCTGGTGTCCCAACCTTGGTGTTACATGAAAGAAAAACTGATCCCAACCTCAAACTTCATAGGCCATCTTCACTGATCAGCAAAAGACTTCTGTTGAGACTGTGCAGTAGCCATCCTCTTCTGAATCAACTATATCTACTATGTGGTCTCCTAGACAAGACATGGTCCTAGCATAGCTGCCTCTCCTAACTCTATCCAACATAACTGTGATCGTCATGGGCTACCATATAGAGCCTCGTAAGGTTCCATCTGAATAGTTTCTTGAAAACTATTGTTGTAGTAAAACTCCACAAGAGGTATGTGCTCCTCACAAGAACCTCCAAAATCTAGGATGCATGCACGAACCATATCCTCAAGAACATGAATCTTATGCTTAGAATGGCCATCTGTTTGGGGGTGGTAAGTTGTACACAGAAGCACCTGTGCACCCAAGGCCTTCTACAATCCCTACCAAACCCGAGAAGTAAAACCGGCATCCCTATCTGAAATAATGGAATGTGTAACTCCATTTAGACATACTATCTCGCGGATGTAAAAATGTCCCATCTCATCAACACTGAATGCCTCCTTGATCATCAAAAAATGAGAAACCTTCGTGAGTTTGTCAATGACAACCCAAATATCATTATTCACTCGAGGAAACCTCGGAAACCCTATCACGAAGTCCATCATGACATTATTACATTTCCACTTGGGAATGGGTAACTACTGAAAAACCCATGGTGGTCGTTGATGCTCCGCCTTTACCTGCTGATAGGTGGAACAACACATCACAAAACTACCATCATCTCTCTTCATACCTGGACACTAATACTGATAGTGTAGATCACGATACATCTTAGTGACGCCAGGATGCACTGCCCAACCTGAGGAGTGGAATTCCTACATTAGCTCCTCGTGCATGTCTGCTGACACCCATACACACCCATGAAAATGCAAGAACTCATCCTCACCTATGGTCTATCCAGAAATAAGTTCCTCTCTTGACATGCCTTCCCATAGTACTAGGTCTTTAGAATCTAATAGATGCCTCATTCACACTTGATCAAGAAGAGTAGAGGTCACAACTATAGAAGAAAGAAACATTCTCACCTGTCTGTTGTGAACCTCCAAGTGCATCTCAGAGAACATATTCATAAGTTCACACTCACTACTGAACTCTTAAACTGCTTGTATTTGAGTCCTTGGTATCAACACATCAGCCACCTCACTGCCTTTCCCAAGAATATTGGCAAGCTCAAAGTCAAAATACTGAAGGTACTCAACCCACATTCATTGTCTCAAATTTAGGTCATGCTGAGTGAAGATATACTTGATACTTTTTTGGTCTGTGAAAACCAAAAAATACTCTCCAAGAAGATAATGTCTCCAATAGTGTAAGGCATAAAAAACTACATCCAATTCGAGATCATGTGTCGGGTAATTCCTCTCATGTGGGCTCAACTGCCGAGACCTGTATGCAACAACTCTTTCCCCCTACATAAGTACCGCTCCCAGCCTGACACCTGAAGCATCATAGTAAATAGTTTAGCTCTTGCCTGGCTCTAGAAAAACCAATATCTGTGCGGAAGTCAACCTCCCTTTCAGCTCCTGAAAGTCTGACTCACAAAAATATGTCCACAAGTACTTTTTACCCTTCTTAGTCAGGCCCGTCAGTGGCACTACTAAGCGTGAAAAGTCCTGTATGAAACGCATATAGTATCCAGCCAGCCCTAGAAAACTATGTACCTCAAAAATGTTCTTCAGCTGCTCCCAATGAACTACAACTCTCACTTTATCTGGGTCAACTGATACTCCTGTCTCTAAGATAACATGACCTGATAAGTGAATCTGGTTCATCCAAAAGTGGCATTTTTAGAGCTTAGTATATAACTGATGCTCTCTTAGTGTTCTCAGAATGATCTCAAGATGGGTAGCATGGTCGTGTCGAGTGTGAGAGTACACCAAGATATCGTCCACGAAAACCACCACGAAAGAATCCATGTATGGATGAAACACTCATTTCATCAGTTCCATGAAGACTTCAGGTGTGTTCGTGAGACCAAATGGTATAACCACATACTCGTATAGACCATACCTACTTCAGAAAGCTGTAAGAGGGATATCAGATGATCTAACATGCAACTTATGATTACTAGATCTCAATTAAATGTTTGAGAACACCCAATATCCTCATAGTTTATTAAAGAGATCATCAATCCTTATCAAGGGATATCATTTCTTGACTGTAAACTGCTCCAGCTTCCAATAATCTACACAAAGTCTGAGTGTATCAGCCGCTATCTTCACAAAAAAGAAAAGAAAACCCCAAGGAGAAGTACTGGGTCGGATAAAAACCCTTTTCCTGCAACTCCTCCAACTACTTCTTGATCTCCTGTAACTCTTGTGTATCCATCCCGTAATAAAGAATGGACACTGGTGCTTCTCTTGGCACAAACTCAATAGAAAAGTATCCTCTCTCTTTAGAGGCAAACATGAAAAGTCCTCTAGAAATATATCCCTCAAACGATCCACCACTAGGGGAAATTCCATCTATGAAGCACCATGGTTATCCAGATAAATACTAGCAATTTGGGCTATAACTTATCCCAACCCATGATGCTGGGGTCCTACTCTGCTTTCCTGGACATCCCATTTTCCCATATGAAGAAACGATCCACCCATTGGTGATTTTAAATTCACCCTACAGCGATAACAGTCGAAAACTACCTACAAGGTAACTAACCATTCCATTCTAAGAATTACATCATAGCATGCCATCTCTAAGACATAAAGGTCCCAAAAGAAGTGACACCCACCCAACTCAAGAGGGAACTCCTTGCACTAACGTACACTATCCGTTCTTGTCCCTAACAGTGTGTCCAACTTCAATACATCAGTAGAAGTAAGGATATAGAGCCCAAGGCTCTCCACAACAGCAACAGATATAAAGCTATGGGAAGCCCCTGTATTGAAATGAGAAAAAGATAAAACTAAGGAAACTAAGATCGTACCTCAAACTGTAGAGGTTCCGGGACCCTACTTGTAACACCCCAGGTGAATAAAGAATATAAAATTTTTATTTTTATCCATATTTGTGAAAAAATATTAATATGACTTTAAAGGGGATGCTATGCTCGATGGCGTACCCAACACACAACAACGAGTTTCTTGGGAATCTTACGTTGCACTCTAATAATAAAATAATATTATTTTAAATGGTAGTTAACATGTAGTCATTGTATTGGAGGGAATGGATATAAATAACTAAAATATGATTATATATGTTTTTAAATGTTTTTACATTTATCCAATAAAAGATAAAGTCTTAAAATATGAAAAGAATTCAATTTTAGGCGTATATGCCCTAGTTTTCACTAAAGGCTCACTTATCGCCTTTTGATGGTGAACCGTCATTAAATATAGTTTTGTTCACTCTTAAACATTCTATTGGACCAAATAAAACTCTTCTTAAAAATCGGGACATCAAAATTTACTTTGTGTAAATTTTTGGTATCTTTCCGATAAAGTTCATTTTTTTAATGAATAATGTAAAATGTTGTATTTTAATTCAAAACCTCTTTTTAATCTAATTTATTTATATTATTAGATTATCTTTTGAATTGGTTTTAAAGTGAAATTATAATATATTTTTACCATTAAATCCAATAGTGGTCGTTGGAATTAATTTCACTTTGAAATCAGACTTAAACTAGAGTCAATCTTTTGATACTTATTGTTTCATAAAAACACGCTATTTTCTCTGACAGCGGGAATTAATTATTAAATTAATTAATGTGACTTATATGTTTTTAATTTTGTAAAATAGACATCATTTTTGAATTTGGAATATAAAATATATCTTAGGGTGAATTTTTGGTATTTTTCTGAAAAACTTCAATTTTTGATGAATAGTGAAACCACTAAGTGGTAGTTATAAAAACTGATTTTTCCGCTTAAATGAAATTTTGCCATCTTTGTGTTTTGAATTTCCAAAATCTGACATACATGGTTGTCATTAAGAAGTAAAATTTGGTTCAATGGGATTAAAATAATTTTTTGGTGAATAGTAACTTATTAAGTTTTTAATCGCGATTAGAGGTAATTAGTGTAGTTTAGGGTAAAAATAATGTATTAATAATATGAAATGAGTGTTACACATGTCCTAAACTCATTGGATGTGTCATGGACGACCAATAAAACTCATGGGTCAACTTGGGGACCCCATAAAGCCACTTTGGTTGGGAAATGACATAAATAACTTTTTATTTAATGTTAAAGTAAAAATGACAAAAACATGAAATGTTTTACTAAAACAATTTTAACATGGGGTTATACAAGTCATATTTTTGACTATAAATACTCATTGGAAAGATAAAAAGATTTCCTACATCATAGTATTTTTTATAATTTTTAGACATTAAATAAATTAAATTATTTATGACATCATGATGATGCAGCGATGATCTCATTATTTAACGATTTAAATAAAATGTAAAGATAATGTAATATCTATAACCTACACATGTCCAAAACCTATTGGATGAGTGTATTTAGAACCCTTATCTCCTTATACTTGAAACAGATCAATGTGAGACCTATTAAATCCGAATACCATTTTAAAATAAAGTGACTTTTCTTTACCTTCTAAGAGTGCTCCTCCTCTCCTCTTATAAAAGGCCCCCACCTCTACCTCCTAACCCACACTCCCAAAGCCTTTGGATCAGCCAAACTCTTCCCATTTTGTCTCTCCACTTCTCTCTATTACTCCTTGAAGCCTCACTTTGGGCATAAGTCTTCCCAAGTAAGCCTTTGAGCTCAAAACAAAGGGAGTTACCCGATTTTAAGGTAATGTCTTCACTTGAGTCCTTTTGTTTTGTTTTGCCTCTCCAACCCCCTAAACTCTTTTTATTCTTTTCTTTTTTAAAAAATCCAGTATCTTAAATATACTAGGATGTTTTTATAAGAAGGATTCGAGCTACACTTACACACACCTACATCTAATGGTTAAAGAACATACTGTTTCCGTGGATGGCGAATTTCTGCCTCACGAAACGATGATTGTTCAACACTCATATAACACCTTCAAAGGTGGCCATTAAGATATCACTATATTTATATATGATATATAATATGTTTATGTTTTACTTAAGATTCTGTATTTTTCTTTTGTGGCATACCTTTATGGTCTCCATTGTGGGTAAACACGATAATTTCATTTTAGGAAGTGCGGACTACCGCCCCCTCAAAGTGATGTGATTCGTTAATGCCATATGTGGGACGTATAAAGGATGAATTTAAAGTTATTATATATTATGTTATACTGGAATTATAATATACCTCTATATAATTATTATTTATTTCCATTAATATATGAGACAGAAATGAAAGTAGCATTCATGCGTACGCACGGCTTACCGTCTCCATGAACGGTGCATTTCATTTCTTATCCCCAAATGTAATGTACTATTATAAGTACATATTTATAATGGATATATATATATAATATAATTCTGGAATTAAAATATACATACCTCTCATTTAGTTTTAATTCCATTAATATGACAAAGAAATTAAAGTAGCGTTCATGCGTACGTACGGATAACCGTCTCCATGAACGGTGCATTTCATTTCTTACCTCTAAATGATTCTGTAATACTATAAATACAATTATATGCTGGATATATATGATATATATGATATCCAAATCATGAATATAATTCTGGATATAATGAACCATTGACCACACGAACAACATGTAATTGTAAGAAGTTCACTTTCAACTTAAGAACCAAATATCGACAAAAAAAACATTATTTACTTAAATGATTACATAATGTTTATAAAATGTAAATAAGTGATATAAAAGGAATAATGAACTTGAAAAGGTTATTAAGAAAATATAAATTTACTCAAGTTTATTATTCAGGACGTTAAAGAATGATCGAGTCAAGTCGGACCCGAGGTAAGGGATCTTACTCCTCTCTTTCTTTTTAAGTACACTCTTTTATGTCATTCCTTTTAAAGCTCATCTTTCTTATTATTGAGATGTTATTTTATATTACTCTTACTGTAATTTTTATTTTTCATATGATGAGAGAACCTATTCTCTCTCATCAATCCATTTTGGACGTTTTGGGTGGCACCGTTAGGCTGCCGTATTTTCGTAAGAGATCTAACCTCTCTCTTTCTTTTTAAGTACTCTCCTTTTTGTCACTTCTTTTAAGATCCTCTTTGTTATGATGGGGGATGTTCTTTTATATTCCTATTTCTGTAAATTTTATTGTAATATGATGAGATACTCTATTTGATCTCATCAATCCATTTTGGAAGTTTTAAGTGGCACCGTTAGGCTGCCAAGTTTTCGTAAGGGATTGTTCATCTCACTTTTATTCCCGTGATATTTATACTACATTTGCCACAATTTCCTTTGAGTGGTGTATGTACTGCCCATTATTATACAATTTGTGTAGTATAATTTCATTTATGGGTATTCACATCTTCATTGTTTGACCCTTCTTCCATGGGGTGTACGTTTCGAAAGTTACCCAACTCGATAAGGGGACCTTTCACCCTCCAATTTTTAAGACTTATTTTGTTATGTCTTTTAATTCACATACTATTATGTTGGGATATGTTCTTTTATATCCTTATTGATGTAAATTTTATGTCCAAGTGATGAGAATCCCTTTTTATCTCTCATCAACTCATTTTATGAATTTTGAAGTGATGTCGTTAGGCTGTCAAATTTTTGCAAGGGAACTTCTTAACCCAATTTTGATTCTTTGGGATAAGCTTTTACTCCTTGAATATGTCATTATATGAATTTGTGTGAATAACCTCTGATTGTTTTACACTTAATATCCACTTATATTTGGTGTATTAGTTTTTCACACATAATTATGTAATTGATTTATCCTTAATCCAAGGATATCGTCTTTGTGAGGGACTTCATCTCAATCTCCTTTCATTGAGGCATATTTCGTTTTATACACAACATTCTTTCATAGGGTGTATAAACCCCTTTGACTTTTAATTTTATACAAAAGGAATATTTTTCTACAAAGTGTTTTACAAAACGACAAAAAGGAATGTTTCTTTAACGTACGCGGTGACAACGACCTTTTCCGCCGCCGCGAGTATTATTTGGTCTTTGGCTTCCTCAACAAGCCGTGATGTTTTTAAAATGAAATAAATACCACATACTCTTTTATGTATTTTGGTATTAAAAGTGGTTTTTGTAATGTATTTGTTATGTCAATATATTTTAGTGATATATTGTGATCAAAGTGTGGAAATGTTTTCTTTCCATTATGTTTGTTTTATGTCTTATGATTTTATAATGGTACTTGGACATTTAACGGGTGGTTACATGATAAACAATATGACGGGTGGTGCCATGAATACCAGGACAGGTGGTTAAGTTATATCCTCCAATGCATTGGGTATGGAAGTCGGTCGTATGGCTATTCCATTAAGTATGTATGGAAGTTGGCCGAATGGCTATTCTGTTAAGTGATATGTGTGGGAGTAGACCTTATGGTTATTCCACTTAAGTATGTTTATGTCCCAAGTTACCTTTATATGTTATGTGATATTTATATGGGTTTTATGGTAATCTTTTGGTTACAGAAGGGTAAGTAATGAACTTTTATTCAGATAAGAGTTTTTACTACTTCGAAAAGGTGAAAAGTATTACTTTGATAAAGTATACATGGTTTACTTATTGTTTTGAAAAACTATCAGTTTTCATTCTTTGTGTATCCCTTACTGAGATTTTTATGCTCATCCCAAGTTTTGGAAATGTTTTTCATAGGACTTAGCGTGGAATAGGGTCAAGGATGGGATCAAGGGAAAGTCATGCTACCTAAAACATGGAACTAGACATGTTTCTTTTTAAGAGTTTTTATTTTATGGAAATTTAGTAGAAGCGACTACTTTGTAATCTTTTGAGATGTAATAGTTATGTCCTAATTCTCTAAAACTCTAAACCTGAAAAGATCCTCCATGTGAATTACTCATTTAATTCAATATTAAGTAAGGTTTAATGTTGGGGCCTTATAGTTGGTATCAAAGGTAAGTTTAGAAAACTTTAGAGGTTAGGGTATTCTCTAAGCATAAGTGACAGTACCATAATGGATAGGATTTCAGAAAGAGTCCTAGTTTTAGATAAAGTTAATGAGTAAGTATATCTTAGTGGTTATCTCCCTCATTAGTACATGATGGTTTTGTTGATATACTCACACTGACATTTCTGTTTTTAGTGAAATGATGGATCTAGCAGGCACCATAGAGACAACAGGTTTGAAGGAAACTGTGGTGGTTCCCTGATTAAGAGACTGGATGAAATGGGGGATTCAATGAGGAATCTCATGGTTGTTCTAAACCAACTATCAAGGAGTCATGATAAACCACTTTAACCTTGGTATGTTCTATAATGCATCATCTACGAGATGACCAAATCGATGTGGAAGTTTAGGTAATAATTATTAAGGTAACCATTAGAGTTTATATGATCCTTACTTTTCAGGTAATTATGGGTTATTATATGATATGCTGGAAACTGAAAGGCATGAGATAAACTTGAGGTTAAAATATGTAATGAACATTTTTGATGATTTTATCTCTTTTTGGGGAATGATTTAAGAATTATATAGTTTTGGAAAAAGGACAACACGCAGACCATGTGACAACCCGTCGCGTCGGACAAAGCTGTGGGAATCGAACCCACAACCAAAGTGCGACTGGTATTTATCACCTACCACTGGACTACGTGAATTCCCTGGTTATTTTGACTGATTCTTTTTAGTTATATGATTTTATGAATTAGGAGTAAATTGATTTTGGGTTATTTATGAAAATTATTAACCTATCATGGAGGATATGTGATTAGGTTAATTATTTTTCAATACGAGACTTTAGGAGCAACTGATGTTGTTTGGAGATAAATGTTACGATTTAAGTTGGAAGACTATGTGACTAAATCCTTCAAATATTTGGGTTTCAATATTAGATTGTTTTACTTTGAAGAATTTTATGGACAAATTGGTTATCGAATGGTCCTCGTTGAACTTTGGGTTTTGTTGGACAAATTTTGAGATTAATAATAGATTTTCTTTTTATAAAGGGTTATCCTTTTCTGGATTATCTGATCTTGTAGTAACCTTTTTGGTTTTAGTTTTGGATAAGGTTTTAAGACATGGTAAATGTATAGTTATTTTTTTGTGGATTAGGTGCTCCTCTAGAAGTTGTTTATAGTACTCTTAATGCGAACAAGTCTTCCTAAATACTCGTCTTTTGGAGAAAGTATGAGTCTATGTGAGAAATCTAGTAAAAGTTGAAAGTCAACATGACAAGTAAGTATGTTTCCTTATGTTTTACTTAAGCTCAAAAATAAATTCCTCAATAAAAAGTAACATAAAACAAAAATGTTGTCTATTAAATTTTCCTATTAGGGAACCCAACACCATTTAACCCATCACAAGTTTGTGATTTTCTTATTGTTAACTTTCTCCTAAACATGTTTTCTATCACTCTCCATCAGAACATGACCCTATGTTTTCTCCTCCATGTCCATGTTTTCCTACATGGAATCCTAGTATGGATTAACTCGGGTGACCTCTATACCTATCTTTCTTTATTTTAAAGTGATTGTTTTACTGACTCTTGTTTCGATGTGGGATTTTCAATGAAGTTTCCGAGCCCAATTTTAAAATTGTGTGGACGCAATTCCCAAAAGGGGGGAAGGATGTAACACCCCAGGTGAATAAAGAATATGATTTTTTTATTTTTATCCATATTTGTGAAAAAAATATTAATATGACTTTAAAGGGGACGCTATGCTCGATGGCGTACCCAACACACAACAACGAGTTTCTTGGGAATCTTACGTTGCACTCTAATAATAAAATAATATTATTTTAAATGGTAGTTAACATGTAGCCGTTGTATTGGAGGGAATGGATAGAAATAACTAAAATATGATTATATATGTTTTTAAATGTTTTTAAATTTATCCAATAAAAGATAAAGTCTTAAAATATGAAAAGAATTCAATTTAGGCGTATATGCCCTAGTTTTCACTAAAGGCTCACTTATCGCCTTTTGATGGCGAACCATCATTAAATATAGTTTTGTTCACTCTTAAACATTCTATTGGACCAAATAAAACTCTTCTTAAGAATCGGGACATCAAAATTTACTTTGTGTAAATTTTTGGTATCTTTCCGATAAAGTTCATTTTTTAATGAATAGTGTAAAATGTTGTATTTTAATTCAAAACCACTTTTTAATATAATTTATTTATATGATTATATTATCTTTTGAATTGGTTTTAAAGTGAAATTATAATATATTTTTACCATTAAATCCAATAGTGGTCGTTGGAATTAATTTCACTTTGAAATCAGACTTAAACTAGAGTCAATCTTTTGATACTTATTGTTTCATAAAAACACGCTATTTGCTCTGACAGCGGGAATTAATTATTAAATTAATTTATGTGACTTATATGTTTTTAATTTTTTAAAATAGACTTCATTTTTGAATTCAGAATATCAAATATATCTTACGGTGAATTTTTGGGATTTTTCTGAAAAACTTCAATTTTTGATGAATAGTGAAACCACTAAGTAGTACTTATAAAAACTGATTTTTCCGCTTAAATGAAATTTTGACATATTTGTGTTTAGAATTTCAAAAATCCATCATAAATGATTTTCATTAAGAAGTAAAATGTGGTTCAATGGGATTAAAATAATTTTTTGGTGAACAGTAACTTATTAAGTTTTTAATCGCGATTAGAGGTAATTAGTGTAGTTTAGGGTAAAAATAATGTTTTAATAATATGATATGAGCTTTACACATGTCCTAACCTCATTGGATGGGTCATGGCTGACCAAGAAATCCCATGGGTCAACTTGGGGACCCCATGAAGCCACTTTGGTTGGGAAATGACATAAATAACATTTTATTTAATGTTAAAGTAAAAATGACACAAACATGAAATGTTTTACTAAAACAATTTTAACATGGGGTTATACAAGTACGGTTTTTGACTATAAATACTCATTGAAAAGCTAAAACGATTTCCTAAATCATAGTATTTTTTTATAATTTTTAGACATTAAATAAATTAAATTATATATGACATCATGATGATGCAGCGATGATCTCATTATTTAACGATTTAAATAAAATGGAAAGATAATGTAATATCTAAGACCTAAACATGTCCAAAACCTATTGGATGAGTGTATTTAGAACCCTTATCACCTTATCCTCGAAACACATCCATGTGGAACCTCTTAAATCCGAATACCATTTTAAAATAAAGTGACTTTTCATTACCTTCCAAGAGTGACCCTCCTCTCCTCTTATAAAAGGCCCCCACCTCTACCTCCTTACCCACACTCCCAAAGCCTTTGGCTTGGCCAACCTCTTCCAATTTTGTCTCTCCACTTCCCTCTATTACTCCTTGAAGCCTCACTTTGGGCAGAAGTCTTCCCAAGGAAGCCTTTGAGCTCAAACCAAAGGGAGTTACCCGATTTTAAGGTAATGTCTTCACTTGAGTCCTTTTGTTTTGTTTTTCCTCTCCAACCCCCTAAACTCTTTTTATTCTTTTCTTTTGTAAAAACTCCAGTATATTAAATATACTAGGATTTTTTTATAATAATTATTCTAGCTACACTTACACACACCTAAATCTAATGGTTAAAGAACATACTGTTTCCGTGGATGGAAACTTTCTGCCTCACGAAACGATGATTGTTCAACACTCATATAACACCTTCAAATGTGGAAATTAAGATGTCACTATATTTATATATGATATATAATATTTTTATGTTTTACTTAAGATTCTATATTTTTCTTTTGTGGTATACCTTTATGGTCTCCATTGTGGGTAAACACGATAATTTTATTTTAGGAAGTGCGGACTACCGCCCCCTCAAAGTGATGTGATTCATTAATTCCATATGTGGGACGTATAAAGGATGGATTTAATGTTATTATATATTATTTTATACTGGAATTATAATATACCTCTATATCATTATTATTTCTTTCCATTAATATATGAGACAGAAATGAAAGTAGCGTTCATGCGTACGCACGGCTTACCGTCTCCCTGAACGGTGCATTTCATTTCTTATCCCCAAATGTAATGTACTATTATAAGTACATATTTATAATGGATATATATATATAATATAATTCTGGAATTAAAATATACATACCTCTCATTAGTTTTAATTCCATTAATATGACAAAGAAATGAAAGTAGCGTTCATGCGTACGTACGGTTTACCGTCTCCATGAACGGTGTATTTCATTTCTTACCTCTAAATGATTATGTAATATTATAAATACATGTATATGCTGGATATATATGATATATATGATATCCAAATCATTAATATAATTCTGGATATAATGAACCATTGACCACACGAACAACATGTAATTGTAAGAAGTTCACTTTCGACTTAAGAACCAAATATCGACAAAACAAACATTATTTACTTAAATGATTACATAATGTTTATAAAATGTAAATAAGTGATATAAAAGGAATAATTAACTTGAAAAGGTTCTTAAGAAAATATAAATTAACTCAGGTTTATTATTCAGGATGTTAAAGAACGATCGAGTCAAGTCGGACCCGAGGTAAGGGATCTTACTCCTCTCTTTCTTTTTAAGTAAACTCTTTTATGTCATTCCTTTTAAAGCTCATCTTTCTTGTTATTGGTATGTTATTTTATATTACACTTACTGTAATTTTTATTTTTCATATGATGAGAGAACCTATTCTCTCTCATCAATCCAATTTGGAAGTTTTGGTTGGCGCCGTTAGGCTGCCGAATTTTCGTAAGAGATCTAACCTCTCTCTTTCTTTTTAAGTACTCTCCTTTTTGTCACCTCTTTTAAGCTCCTCTTTGTTATGATGGGGGATGTTCTTTTATATTACTCTTTCTGTACATTTTATTTTAATATGATTAGATACTCTATTTGATCTCATCAATCCATTTTTGAAGTTTTAAGTGGCACCGTTAGGCTGCCAAGTTTTCATAAGGGATTGTTCATCTCACTTTTATTCCCGTGAGATTTATGCTACATTTGCCACAATTTCCTTTGATTGGTGTATGTACTGCCCATTATTATAAAATTTGTGTAGTATAATTTCATTTATGTGTATTCACATCTTCATTGTATGACCCTTCTTCCATGGGGTGTACGTTTTGAAAGTTACCCAACTCGGTAAGGGGACCTTTCACCCTCCTCATTTTAAAAGACTTCTTTTTGGTATGTCTTTTAATTCACATACTATTATGTTGGGATATGTTCTTTTATATCCTTATTGATGTAAATTTTATGTCCAAGTGATTATAATCCCTTTTTATCTCTCATCAACTCATTTTCTAATTTTTGAAGTGATGTCGTTAGGCTGTCAAATTTTTGCAAGGGAACTTCTTAACCCAATTTTGATTCTTTGGGATAAGATTGTACTCCTTGAATATGTAATTCTATGAATATGTGTTAATAACCTCTGATTTTTTTACACTTAATATCCACTTATATTTGGTGTATTAGTTTTTCACACATAATTATGTAATTGATTTATCCTTAATCCAAGGATATCATCTTTGTGAGGGACTTCGTCTCGATCTCCTTTCATTGAGGCATATTTAGTTTTATACACAACATTCTTTAATACGGTGTATAAACCCCTTTGAATTTTACTTTTATACAAAAGGAATTTTTTTCTATGAATTGTTTTACAAAACGACAAAAAGGAATGTTTCTTTAACGTACGCGGTGACAACGACCTTTTCCTCCGCCGCGAGTATTATTTGGTCTTTGGCTTCCTCAACAAGCCGTGATGTTTTTAAAATGAAATAAATACCACATAATATTTTATGTATTTTTTTATTGAAAGTGTTTTTTATAATGTATTTTTTATGTCAATATATTTTAGTGATATATTGTGATCAAAGTGTGGAAATGTTTTCTTTCCATTATGCTTGTTTTATGTCTTATGATTTTATAATGGTACTTGGAGATTTAACGGGTGGTTACGTGATAAACCATATGACGGGTGGTGTCGTGAATACCAGGACAGGTGGTTACGTTATAACCTCCAATGCATTGGGTATAGAAGTCGGCCGTATGGCTATTCCATTAAGTATGTATGGAAGTTGGCCGAATGGTTATTCCATTAAATGATATGTGTGGGATTAGACCTTATGGTTATTCCACTTAAGTATGTTTATGTCCCAAGTTACCTTTATATGTTATTTGATATTTATATGGGTTTTATGGTAATCTTTTGGTTACAGAAGGGTAAGTAATGATCTTTTATTCAGCAAAGAGTTTTTACTACTTCGAAAAGGTGAAAATTATTACTTTGATAAAGTATACACGGTTTACTTGTTGTTTTGAAAAACTAATAGTTTTCATTCTTTGTGTATCCCTTACTGAGCTTTTTATTCACATCCCAAGTTTTTGAAATGTTTTTCACAGGACTTAGCGTGGAATAGGGTCAAGGATGGGATCAAGGGAAAGTCATGCTACCAAAAACTTGGAACTAGACATGTTTCTTTTTAAGAGTTTTTATTTTATGGAAATTTAGTAGAAGCGACTACTTTGTAATCTTTTGAGATGTAATAGTTATGTCCTAATTCTCTAAAACTCTAAACCTGAAAAGATCCTCAATGTGAATTACTCATTTAATTCAATATTAAGTAAGGTTTAAGGCTGGGGCCTTATACTACTCCTGCTGGGTCTACTCCACTGCAAAATTTTGACCTGCACCACGGCACTGTGGCCCTGTCTGACCACTCTGAGCTGATCCATCATGTTTTCACTGAAAGCCTGGTGACTGACTACCACGTTTGCGACCTCCAACTAGGCCTGAATGGCCGAGAGAACTTCAGTTCCCATACTGAGGAGAAACTGGTGGCGCTGCTCCTAAATGCAGAGTCATAGAAGAACCCATACCACCAGCTTCTAGTGAGAAAATCAGATAGAAGTGCTAAAGATGACCCATATTTCCACATTATTAGCACTCCATTGGGTCTCTCGGGAAATGTGGCCTTATATTCCCAACCTTCCCACACTGGTAGCATACCACATGGCTACCTAAAGGTGCATGCCACCTACTTGGATCTCCATGTGTAGTCTCCCTACGGTGCTTCCTGCTATCAACCAACAAAGCACTAACTTTGGATGTTGAACCACCCTGACTCATAGCTCCAGAATCTCTCAAGTTACGCTCTGTGATCAATGCCTGGTTAACTATAGAAGATATCAAATTCAACCTAAATATGTTCACCTGCGATCGGATGTCATTCCCCAGACCATCCTCAAACTTTATTTCCAAGAATAACTCATCACCTCCTAGAATAGGTGTGAATCACTGTAGCTCTATGAAGTTAGAAGCATACTCCATGACTGAGAGAGTACCCTATTCTACACTCATGAACTCTCAGGATTGATCATCCCTCAAGGTCTCTGGATAAAAGTAGTTACAGAAGGCAGGCTGGAACTCACCCCAGGCCATAACCTGCTGGTGTCCCACCTGTGAGATTACATCCCACCATCTCTTGGAGGAATCCCAAAGCATGTACATAGCGAGCTTGACCCTCCTCTTTGGAGGCGTTTCTAGATGCTCAAATATAGTAAGTATGGTTTCTAACCATGACTCTACTGCCTAATGTCCTCCTTTCTTAGTGAAATTGGAAGAATGCTGCTACTGGAAAACCCATGTCAACTCTTCCATAGAAGGGGCTGGATGTGGTACTCTTCAGAAGGTTTTCATAAACCTCATGAAGACCTCTTAGAAATGTGCATCGTCACTTGTGTCTGGAATGATGGCTGGTGAAAATAATGGCACTACAAGAGGATATAATGAAAGTCCTTGATCATCCATGTCTGGTGTTTGATTATTTCCCAGTAACTGGAATAAAATCATAGGACGTTTTGATGGCATGACTTTGCAAGTTCAAATGCACACCTTAGATCAAAAATTAACACGGAATGAAACTTAGAAGATTAAAGAGTGAATAGGAGAAAGAATCATTCATGTTTTTCAAAACATGGATACACGTTGTGTACATTTAACTACATGGCATGTTCCTTTAAGCCATTCACATTGGCATGTACCTCTTCCAAAATTGGTCATGTAATAACCCCATATAGGGCGTGTTGTCCTTACACAAAACATGTACTTGAATCCTCTTACCCTGCCCGATTTCCCTTATACAGCTAGGCCACATGGTTATCCTAGAACAAGACTACACAACTTGTTAGTGCCAGACACGGTGTATACTAGACGAGCTTCACTGACCTATGTTGTTAGTAACACGGCTGGATACACATCTCACACTACAATTCATGTTTTATATGGACTAAGTGTGTACTATGAAGATATCTCCGACCTGTGTTGTTAGTGACATGGCCAGATTCTTAGGATACACTACACGATGTGTTCCAGACAGACATGGTGTGTATTAGAAAAGATTCAACCAACCTGTGTTGTTAGTGACACAGCTGGTTACACGGTTCTACAATACGGTGTGTACATTCGGTACATAACATGTCCTACCTAAGATTCCAAACCTCATGTACCTGCCCACACAGTCTAGGACATGGTTAGAGACAACACGGGGTGTACATACAGTACACGACATGTACTTAAGAAAAACATTTTCTTTCTGAATAGAAGAACACATGGCATGTATTCGTCATTACACGGTGTGTATTCTGTGTTTTTCTGGACAGTAAGCCTCAAAAACTACTCTGGAAACCAGAAAACACAGAAAAGAACTTTTATGTGCTAAATTCTGATCTTTGAGGGACCATACTCCTCGTGAATCGAAGCTTGTAATCTTATACATGACATAAAAAAGCTTAATAGATCAATGATCCAAAAAATTCTGATCCATGAGGGCCCATAACACCTCAAGAACCAAATTTTGGCATTCATTCAAACAAAACCTAACACAACCAATACCCTATCAAAAAATAGGTATTTTTACCAAGCATATATCACAACAATATGAATATATAACACAACACCTATCACAATAACATGAAATTGCAAATTCACCCTATATGTCATGGAAATAATGCATGACATGTGATCCCTAGAAAGTTCCTATATGATGAATGAGATAGAATATCCTCAACTCATTGGGTTTCAACCGAAATTGAACTTCAATAACATCAACAATAACATCACAAAACATGTGAATCACCCAACAGTGAAAACCAAATCAATTGTAAAATTGTAAAACCAAAAAACTTGAAATAAACAAGGTAGATTGGATTTTCCCTATACACTGGTTTGCTACTCCCAGGCACAGCTTATTACCAAGTACTAATTCCTTCTTATCCCTGTCTATAGGCTCTAAATATTAATTCAAGAAAAAATAATTCCTCTAATACCACTTTGTAACCTCCCAATTCTTAAATCCGTCCAGAGGCACCCTTTACCTGATTGGTCACATGGCCTCAAGTGAATTTTCCCTAATGCCAGAGGCTTCCGACTAGAAGCGAGGGCCTTGGGTGTGATAGTGGGGAAACTATGCCCTCATTGTTAGAGTAACATAGCAGAAGAGAAATATATATACAACAGCAGAAGCAGTAATAATGTAAAACAATAAGAAATGGAGGAAGACTAATGAAAAAAAAACTAGATCACACATATATAAATGATGCATGATACATATTTCTAGGAAATCAACCAAACATATCACAATTCTGGAATACAGTACTAAACCAAAGTACAAAAGAAAACAAGAAAACAACTCCTCAGCATTGCAAGCCTCAGAGTGGTCCCATGCTCTCTAGCTCCCAAAGCAGTCAAGAACCTGAAGTAGAAGTGTGATTTCCATTATCTATACCTACAAAAATATAATATATTTGGGTCCAAAAGCATGACCCACACTGGGTGTGCGAATAAATACCAGTAAAAAATCGCCAAGTGATCTGTGTCTAATATTCAATGAATATATATGGCAGGTAATAAGAAAATGAAATAGTAATTAAGGAAGTACTCAATAGTAAACATTCATACAGTTTCAAATATACAAAAACCACATATCAAGTAATCAGATAATCATAAATAGGTAACCCTCTGGGATGTACACATATCCTATTCCCTATGTTCCTACCTAGAAAACACAAGCAACCCTCTGGAAAGTACCCACAGTCAAATGCCTTTGGTTCAGCTTTAGCAAAGGCTCTCTGAGGAAGCACTCAAAATCAATTCCCCCTATAGCCAAGTATGATAAAAGACTCTCTGAGTAATCACTCACCATAAATTCCCCCTATAGTCTTTTAACGGAACCTATAGGCACTCTAAGGAATCACTCAACATTAATTTCTCATGTTTCCTCGCAACATAACTATAGACACTTTGAGGGAGAACTCAACGTCCATCCCCCCTATGGTCTCACAACGTGATAATTATAACAGAAACTCTGGAGAATCCCTTACATCCATTATCCCTATGCTCTACTAAACCAATTTCGCATGGCCCTGTGTAAGTCAAACGAGCATAATAATGCATAGCGGCCAAAGAAAACCTCAAGAACTACTTGGCTAACCAGTCTACAGCATAACAGTAAGACAAATAATAATCACTCCATCCTAACAATACTAGGCATGTAAAAAAATAAACAGTAGCATAACAGGAAAACTAGACCCAATGGTCAAAATAATAAATCAAGTGAAAAACACTTCCAATAATAGCAATTAACCCTATTTACATTCAATTAACCTATACTCAAGCATACCAGCATGGAAGGAAATTAACACGGATAAAACCATAAACATGCAATACCCCGATCAAGGGTATTGGGAACTTTTGAACATTAAATTCAAAGACTATTTACAGAAAGGAAAAAACCACCTACCTCAGTGTTGTGGGATCGTTATACGTGAACCTCAAGCCTTGAATCTCCCAAGAACATTGTAGACCTATAAAAACCTCTAACAAATTCATCTGGGGATAACTTGAGAAAGAGGAGGAATCAGAAAACGGAGCTCTAGAAGAAGGAAGAGGTTACCGAGGCGATTCCAACACAATCGACAGAGGTCTAATCGGATAACGGATGCTCGGTCAGGGGCTCGGAGAAGGATCACAGTTGTATAGTTTCTCCCAGATGAGACAGACCTAGAATATGGTGTTTCTGTCCATCAGACGTTACCCCGGTACGTTTAATGAAAAATAATAAAGTACATGGCATGTACTTTATAAGTACACGACGTGTACTTGCCTTTACCGGCCCCCGCATTAGGTGGTCTTCAGGTCACCACACACGGTTGTGTGCAAGGCCGCTACACGGCCAGCACCCGGCTACCCGCGGTAGCCGAGTACACGGTGTGTACTCATAAAGTACATGGCATATACTTAATAAATTTCCAAAAACTCTTCCTTTCCTAAAAAATTCCAAAAAAAAATGAAAACATACCTGAAAAGAAGATCTGAGTTCTTATAAGACGTGTCTCAGCCCTGATGACACCATTTATCCCACAAAATTTTCAATACCTAGGAACATTCTCTATACCCTACACTATTGGAACTTTGAATTTTATTTACTGTTTATGTTATCTATAAGAATCAATAAATTTTATGCCTCACTCAGTGTTTTCATATTTGTATATTTTAGAATTAAATCAAACGTGAGTAGTGGTCTCACTCGAAAATAGATTTTTCGTTCTTCCTATGGAATTTACAAGAGTCATTCTTATGAAATTTAAATACCTATTGTTCCCAGCTGAATTCTACATAATGAACATGGAAGAATATATAATTTCATCAAACTCAACCATAATTTTAGGTAGACAATTTTTAAGGTTAGAAAAAACCAACATCAATTTGCATGAAGGAACACTTTCAATGGATCTTGGATATATTCTAGTGAATTTCAACATACTTGACTCTATGAAACTCTCTTAAATAATTAATTCACTAAACAAAATATCTTAAAAAGTGGTATAGAACCAAATGAATAATTATATATGCTTCAAAAATTATTAACCTTAGAAGATCATTTTCTCAGTAGAAATACCCTAGAATAAGTAAGTAAACAATTATCCCAAAATTATAATTTCATGTTTGATGAAGAACTAACATCTGAATTTTTTGATAGTTTATTAGAAAAATCAGAAGATTTTCTATGAACAAATGTTTAGATAGAGAATTATATATTTAAATAATATAAACATAAAAATATTATCAAAGATCTTCTAAAGGAATTAAATACCATGGAATAATAACTAACAAAGAAGCAATCCATATGTCTCAAGGTGCAACTCAAATTGAAAAAGGATAGATAAAAATCATTAAAACAATAGAGTTAAGTGGAATATCCTCTCATATTAGTGTTAATAAAGGATTTCAAGTACAATGTAAATATATATTTATAAGATTATAAAATAGACCTATTTTATTTAAAATTGAAAAATTAAAAACCAAAACCATGGTCATGTGGGATAATAAAATAGAGGGGAGGTATTTCATAATAAGGTAAGAGAATAATTCTACAATACTTCCAAAACTATTTAAGAAGAGTGGGGTTTGGATCAAAAAAAAATAGAAACAAATATCTAGATTGATCAGAAAACCATCCTAGAGTGAAATAAATTCAAGGGTTTTTCTGGTGTTGTAGTAAGGGTGGAACCAAAGTATATTAATACTAGTATAAAATTTCTTTTATAGAAAACCACTACTGGAAAACTAACCTTTACCAACGGTTTGGAACCGTTGGTATAGGCCTCCAAACCGTTGGTATAGCCTATACCAACGGTTTGGAGAACCGTAGCCAAGTAAGCCGTTGGGATAGGTCTATACCAACGGTTCTCCGAAAACCGTTGGTATAGACCTATACCAACGGTTTTGGAAACCGTTGGTATAGGTAATATGAAATCTATACCAACGGTAATGGAACCGTTGGTATATAAATTCCAAAAATAAAATCACCGCTGGGATTTGATCCCAGGACCCCTCGTTTATAATCGAACGACTTAACCACTAGGCTAACATCACTTTGTAAACATAATTTCATAAATATATATATGTATTATCATAATTATTTAAATTTTTGATTTATATAATGTTCTCCGTTAGTAGATCTGGAAAAAAATCAATGAACATATCCCAACGGTTGTCAAAACTGTTGGGATAGACCTATCCCAACGGTTTTCAGAACCGTTGGGATAGGTTCTGGGTGGGTGTATTTTTAGTAGGGTGTATAGTGGATTTTTTCCCTCTTTTTCCCAACGGTTCTTGAGAACCGTTGGGAAAGAGTACCCTTTCCCAACGGTTCACCAAAACCGTTGGGAAAGGGCCTAAAAACACACCCTTTCCCAACGGTTTTGGTGAACCGTTGGGAAAGGGTACTCTTTCCCAACGGTTCACAAGAACCGTTGGGAAAAAGAGGGAAAAATCCACCCCTTTCCCAACGGTTTTGGTGAACCGTTGGGAAAGGTCACTCTTTCCCAACGGTTCACCAAAACCGTTGGGAAAGGGTGTGTTTTTAGGCCCTTTCCCAACGGTTTTGATGAACCGTTGGGAAAGAGTAGCTATACCAACGGTTTTTACAAACCGTTGGTATAGAAGTGTTGGGAAAGATCATGTTTCCAGTAGTGAACAAGTAATAACTATTTTATTATATTACACACCATTAGCTTGATTATCACTGAGACCCACTAGATTGTTTCTTTCTTTTATATTTGATTAAATTCAATGATTTCATTTTTATATACTTACTTGAATAATAAATTTGAATGCATTGAGGACATTGAATCAATTAAGTGTGCAAGAGGGGATCTTTTTATAGTCTAGGAATTCAATTTTTCTCAAAAAAAATAAACTCTTTTGAGTTGATCTAATGACGTTAAAGAAATTGTTTTTTGGAGGCAACCCACATTTTTCCTTAGTCTACTCTTCCCCTTGGAACAATTTGATCATTATAGAGAAGGCATATACAATCATTTGTTTTTATTCTAATTTTCAGGTACATAAAAATTTCATAAGGCAGCATAAATAATCCATATAGAAGCATTATTTCTAAAGGGAGTTTGTACTATCTGAATGGAATTTTCAGCATAAAAGTGGATTCACTTCATAAAAAGTACATAGTAGAAATGGGTAGAAATAGAGGCTATGTAATATGATTAAATCATAATTTAAAAGGTGGTTTCCTTTTAGATTCATTATATTTTAAACTCCCAAAATTTTTTGTTTGAAAATATATCTTTGATCTATAAATATAAAATTGCATGCCCACAGTTTTCCTTCTTTCATTTCTTAATTGTTCGAGGATATATGAATTTCCTAGGAATCCCAGGATAACTTGTTTCCAATTTTTATGTCAATAATTCTGAATGATAAAAATATATAATTGAATAATTATAGTGGATCATAGATATTTATTTATGACTCTTGATTTTAGGGAATTAGTTGATTCAAGTAAATTAAATTTCCCTAACATTTTCATACATTGAATTTTAAAAATTTATATGGATTGATTTGTTATTATTATTGCATATCATGATTGATTTTATAAGATTATAATTTAGAATCCAAATAGGATTTATATACCAAATATTCTCTATTTTATCTTGAGAATATTTCTTGAGTTATCTTGGTACATGACACCTACTAAAAATTTCATTGGAACTTGTTGAAGCTATGAGTGTGAAAAATCACAATTAATAGGATTGGGGAATTTTTTTGTTGACAATACTTTTATCATTAGACCCAGTATTAAATAAGTCATTTTTATACCATATAATCCATGGAAAACATTACTAGAATTAATCCACATTACAATCCATTTATATCTATTCGTACCCTACTCTATTAATATTTCATGATATTTTAATGTTTAAGTATGGGGGATGCAGGAGGTCTTGGAAGAAGGTATGTATTAAGTTTTATGTAAAAGGTGTGGGGGTTGTATTTTGGGTTAAATAATCATGTTACATTAATTGTAATATTATTATTTCCCCTTATTGATTATATATATATATAATAAAAAAATAAAAAAAAAGAGATGGGTTATCTTTTGGGAAAATCAAAAATCACCATTACTAGATTGGTGATATTTTGATTGTATGTGGTTACGTGGAGGGTGTGATATTTCTCCAAGTATAAAATTATTAAAAAAATGAAGAAAAAAAATTAATTTAGTGAAATTATTTCATTATACATACATTAATCATGACCTTATTCTGAGTTTTGGAAGTAGAAGTTGTCATTTTATAGGAGAGATTTTCATTTCAAAATACATTAGATATCATGTAGTATGCTTTAGAGAAAAACATCCTTTTTTACCCTTAATATTTTTTACATAAATCCCTACCATCCTTAATCTTCAGACTCTTCATAATATTTATTTCAAATCCCTCATGATTTTATTTGAATTTTTTCTTTACGCAGGGGAGAAAGTAGTTCCTTTGAAATCTTATGGAATAGAAGTAAGTAATCATGATAAAAGAATAAATATTCTTGAATTTGTATCATGATTGATGATAGAAACAATCCATTGTGATTTAAATTATTAATTTTCTTTCTTGGTAATAATAAATTATGATATATGAATTGAATGAAAGGAAAAATATACCATTATAAATGGGAAAAAGTAAACGAATTGTGTGGATTTTTCTCTTTGACAAGTGTAATGTTGAATTTATGTTTTATATGGAACTTGAAAGGTTGATCTAGAATTGATAACCATTTAATTTAAGTGGTATGGAATTTCAATATTGGTAACTTTTTGTTCCTCATTTATTTATGTTGAGACTAAATTCTAAAGGAAAATCAAGGTATAAGTGTGTAGAAATTGATATAATTACATTTTTCATGCTTATTTTAATTTAAAAAACTTTTTTATGAAATTTAAATGTTTAATCTTTCCAATATTTGACTCTTTTATGTTTTATGGAAGGATGTAATGATTTTTCAAAAACTAGCTTAAAAGTGATGAATATATGATACAGAAGATGTCTCATGACATTCGATTGACAAAGTGCCAAGTCCAAGGCTTCAAACATAAGAAACATGCTAAAAGTGATAAAAATCTATTGGAAATTGATGATTTACACCGTAAATAGTAATTTACAACATAAGAGTTGAATAATTCAAGGAGTAAAGATAATCCATAAAGGAGGAAAATATTTTTGAAGCAGAGGAACATGTGTCACGGAATGGAACATGTATGTCACTCTGTGACACCACCCCTAAAAACTTTTAACCCTGATTTCTAGCCATAAACACTCTCAGGGTTATGCATTGATGGTATTATGGTGTAAAACAACTATTTACACTATAAAAGTGTTTTTTGAGTCCATAAATGGTTATTTTTTATGAAATTAATGCCATGATCAACCACTTTTTGACCTAAAACCTTCGATATGCTCTAGGATGACCTAAATAGACATTATTGGCCCATTTATGAAAGCCTGATGGTAATTTTATTTATATAAGTAAGAGTTAGAGGGTTGATAGAGGATCAATTGATGAGTGAATCTTTCTATGATGGCCTGATACAGATTTATTTCATTGTTTTCATTTTCATTTATTTTATTTAATGTAACACCCCAATATTATATGGTATGTCTCTTTTTAAAGTTAATCTTTTTGAAATCTTACGTTGCACGCAATTACTAGCTAAAACAAACAATAAAATATTATTATAGCCTAACTATTAAATTTGTGGAAATAAATAATATTTGATATATTATTAAATTTATATTTTATATATTTAATCAAATTTTTTAAAATTAATCTAAATGATTTTATATGCATAAGATAAAAATAAATCCAATTTTACGAATTAAAAGGCAATATTTTTCTAAATATTGTTTTACCTTCTTTATAGTGTAATTATTTTAAATATAATTTTAGACACTTTTATTAATTTTATTTTAAAAAATAAACTTATCATTTTAAATTTTAATATAAAAATTTAATTTTATTGAATTTTTTGTATTTTTTTGATAAGTTTAATGTTTTGATGAATAGTGATAAAATATTGCATTTTAATTGAAAACAACTTTTTCATCTAAATAATTTATAGTGGTAAATTATATTATTAATTAGTATTAAAGTATAATTAGATAAATATTTTATCATTTCATATAATTTAGGTCATTGGAATAAATTTTACATTGAATTTTGATATAAAAAAATTTTCAATCTTTTGAAAGTTTTCACATTAAAAACTCGTTCCCTCGTTTCGTCAAAGGGATTAATTTTTAATTAATTTTATCAAATTATTTTTTTTGAATTTCTAAAAATGGTTTCCATATTTGGAATCATAATGTTCATATTTATTAAATAGGGCCCTTTTATTTTTGGACAATATTCGAATAGTAAATTTTGGTGATTTTTTTACCACGGTTTGAGATAAAGCAGGTAATTAAAGGTAAAAATAATATTATAAATATTATAAAATTATCCTAACACATGTCCTAATTTTATTTTATGAGTTAATTTCTACTAAAATAGTCCTTGAGCCTATTTTATAGCGACTTTAAACCACTTGGATGACTTTAGTCCATTTATATATTTTATTCAAAGAAAAGTCAATTTTGTCATTTTTTTAACAAGTTAAATATTTTTAATATGGGGATATATGGGGGATATGTTAGAATATAAATATTAATTGGAAATATTATATTTTTTATTCATCCTGATAATTTATTTCTAATTTTTAGGTAAGAAATAATTAAATTAATAGTTTGCACAGTGATGTTGTAGTAATTGTTTAGTTAATGGATATATCAAATAAATGTTATTAAAAATATTAAAATAAATATAGTTGATATAATTAATATAATTAAAAAAATTTATAAATTACCTATACATATTTTTTTTGTATTAAAGGTTTTTTTTATTTATCTTTTATATATATATATATTTAAAAGTTATAAAATGAATGGTATCAAAATTGACAATAATGGTATTTTAAAAATAAATAATATTTTATAAAATGATATAAAATCAATAAAAATATAAAATTTGGAAATATTATTTATATAATGTTGAAAATTTCATCCATGACTCATTTATGGTTCTTTTTTCATTTTATAGAAACTATAGAAACCCTTAAAGAGTAAAAAATCCAAGTTGTCATGGTAAGAGTTAAAGGGTTTAACTAAGGAATAAAGTAAAAATATATGGGTAATAATGTGACCTAAAACTATCTATAAATTATTTGAAAAGATTTTTTAGACCCATTAAAATATTATATTTTAAATAAATACCTTTTTATCCATTTTAAATTAGATATTAATTTAATATTTTTTGAGTTTCCAAAAGTACCCCAAACCTCAATTATAAAAGGGAAACTCCTCCCCCAATTCCTCACAATACTTTGATCCATCTATCTCAAACAAAAACTGATAATTTATATTCCAAATTTTCCTTCCTTTATCCTAGAAGGATTAATTTGGGCATAAATCCAACCAAAGAATTCATTTTGTATAAATTAAAAGAAGATTCGAAAGAACAGGTAATGTTCATCAATGAATGTTTTTGTTTTATTTCTTACTTAAACCCAATAAGTTATTTTTATTTCATTTTTATATAATAACCTCAGTATCCTAAATATACTAAGATGTTTTTATATTGAATTTTCTACCAACACTCACACACACTTCCATCAAATGGGATACATAATCATTGTTCATGGGTGCGGCGGACTACCGCCTCGCGAACAGATGTCATTTGTTCTTCCATTTACACCTTTCATGGTTGGGTATAATGTTGTAAATTCTGTTTTTATATGATATTTGTGATATTTATTATTTATTTATGCTTCTATAATTATTATACATAAAATAACTTTATACTTTTCATTTTATATAAATACGATAACTTCGTTTGTGGACGTATGGACTACTGCCACCTCAAAACAATGTGATTTGTTCACACTTTACATGGAACGTAGTAAGGATGGGTTTATTGAATGTATATGATATATATTACATAATAATTACACTTTAATTATATTAATTACTTTCGTTCTTTCAATATGAAAAGAAAATATAAATAGCATTCATGCGTATGTATGGCCTAAAATCTCCATGAATGGTGTATTCCATTTTTCTAATTCTATATTTTATAGATTAATATAAATACATATATACTGAATATATATGATATTTATGTCATGTTAATAATTATATATATGATAAAATTGGGATATATGTAAGATGTTAAAAAATATAAAAAATAAAAACACATGCGAGAAACAAAGCGGTTTTTACCCGAAACATAACTTTAACATGAAATTGTTAACAAACAGGTAATATAAAGTCATAAGTAAATAATATATGGTATTATATAAATGGATTTGGTTCTATTAAAGATTTATAATAAACATATATTTATTATAAATGAGTTTTTACCTAATATAATGAGAGTTAATACATAAGGTAAGGGGATTTCTAGTCTCACTTTTATTTCTGTGCGACTTATTTCACATTCACCACTCATTAACTTTGTGTGGTGTATATAATGACCATGAATTTAGTATATTATAATTATACATAAATTTATAGGTATTTTCATATCATTTTTATTATCTCTCTTTCATGTTATTTATGTTTCAAGATTTACCAAATTGATAAGGGGTTATGTCATAATCTCATCGTTATTCAGGGTTGTTTGTGTTTAAGTCTCTACTGGGGAATATTTTTATTCCATGTTAATGTTTTATAGAAATGTTTTCTAGAAATGTTTTCAAAAGTGTTTTTAATATTATCCAATGATTTTTTTAAACTCATTTTTACCTATTTTTTACTTTCTACAAAAATAATTATGTATATTACTGAGTCTGGAAGCCACTCAACTCATGCCCCGTACCCGGTTAGCCATATTGCCTCAAGCGCATTTCCCTAAATACCAGAGGTTCCCAACTTGTAGCAAGGGACTAGGGTGTGATATTGGTGAAAATATTCCCTCATTGGCAGAGTGTAACATAGCAGAATAAATAATAGCAATAGCGGAAGAAGTAAACAACAATTAACTAAAGTACACAGCGAAAGACTACAAGTTAAAGATAACCAGAAGGCATAACATATCAGAATGTTGTAGTGCATTACATGTTCTAAGAAAGTAGAAAAAACAAAATAAACTACAATAAGGTACAATAAAATACAATGGTATAACAATATAAAATGAAACACATCATCATCGCAAGCCTTGTCTTGGTCCCTTCCTCTCCTTCTCTTAAGAAGCAATCAAGTACCTATATAAGGAGACTTTACCCTATCAACATTTGTAGAAATATAGTCTATTTGGGCCCAAAAATATTACCCAAATAGGGTGTGATAAATAAATCCAAGTAGAAAACCACATGATGTCTCTTTAAATCTATCATTGAGTATATGTAGTAGTTGTTTATAGTAATGTAATGCAACAAACTAGTAGGTACTCAGAAGTAAAAAAATCCAACAAGTACTGTTATTCATTTATTGAGTTCACTATGTTCATTATAAATTCACTTAACTGGCATATTTTAGTCTTAGAATTTGACCTAAGATCGACATTCCACACAGAAAAGTAAGAAAAAAAGATGTCTTAGAAGAAATTTTCACAAGTGAAGACTAAATCCAAGAATGTGCTTTGGTTTGGAAGACGTGTCACAATTCATTCCATTCCATCATTTTAGTATAAGCTGAGTCTGTTCTTGAGATTCCTAATTTGGAATTCAAGTATCACTATAGGCGTCATTATACCGACATCCTACGAGTTCGTTCTCGGTGGTTCTACTAGGGATCCCCGAGTATCACTTCCGATGTTGGTATAAGTTCATGTGAGTCTGTCCTCAGTGATCCTACTAGGGAGCCCAAGGTATCACTCTATATGTAATATAATATTATGTCAATTTAGACCATCCCTGGTGGTCCCACTAGGGATCCCAAGTTTCACTTATGATATATAAATCAAAAGCCTCTCGAGTCTGTCCATAGAGCTCTAAACTGAACCCATGTATTACCCAAGGTGTAAGGTACAATAGTCATGCGAGTCCATTAACCACATTCTAAGCTGAACCCATGTATCACCCAACTCTATTTACCATTTTCTCATTCAAATTTAATAAAACACTCCAACCTTCTTAAACAAGTAAAAACACTACAAGGAAAAATGGGCAAATACAATCCCAAAGCCATAATCAGAAATAATTACAATTATAACACAATTACAATTCCGGACAATAACGAACCTCGTTTTTAAACAACCCTAAAAATCCAAATGAAGGCATGCCCATATACATCCTAGGATGAAATGTCCAAACAAATTATGTGAGGGAAACACACATGCGGGGTGTCCCTTAACCAAACAACAAAGCTAAACATGCTTTAATTTGTCGAATTCATTACCAGAACAATATTAGGTAATAATGAGGATCAATTTCATTTCATGGAAACACCCTAACAAGGGTGTGCGGTACAACATCACATATAAACACCACAATAATTAACGAGAGGCACATGACCACCTACCTCAGCGTAGTATGACTCTCCTCATCCAGCCTCGACTTCCAATTAAACCTAGAACTATAGAGATCTACAAAACAAGGATATTTAGTCAACCTTAAATAACATAGTAGAGAACTAAAATCACCAAGGACAGATCTAGAGTAATTGATAGCATACCGATTGGGTTCAAATGAGACTGATAGTGATTGATTCAATGTTCAGATGATCAACTGGTAAGAGGTTGAAATTTTGGAACTCCTATTGAGTTCCTTGGGCAAGACTTCTATTCATATTATATAATAATGAAGATACTACCTGTTTTAAGAGAAAAACACAAAGTACAAGGCTTATATATCATTTTACTATTAATTTAGAGGATGACTTCTTCTGACTTACTTTCTAGGGTCTGCCGACATGACTACATGGAATATACGAAGAAGTACACATCGTGTTGTTAGATTTTTCATCTTTTCCTTTCAGACATTCCCACACTCCATGTATTCCCTTCATACACAGCGTGTACTTAGAATTACATGACATGTAACTCTGAATCATCCCATGTGACATTATAATTCCAGTACTTATCTATTTTTCCCTTATTTTCTTAAAAACACTTAAAGAAAAAAAATAAAAGAATTTGTGCTGCAAAAAGAAGAACCAGGTTCTTAAAAACTTCCCCCTTAATGAAATTCTTCCTTGAATTTACCTTCCAAGCGTGGTGAATGAATATCTAAGAATAAATCTGTCCACTGATCTCATATGTCAGATTCCGTCTCCCAAGTCTCATCTTGTACTAACCCATGCCATCATTGCACATGTATGATAGGAACTAACTAGCCTCAGATAACCTTCATGCTCTTATAAACTATATGAATCGAATTCTCCTCAAAGTATTCATCAACCTGAAGATCAACCTCCTTGGGCTGAAAAATATGATACATGTCTGAGTGATTGTAGAATATCTGAGATACATGGAAGGTGTCATGAATGGCTCAGTACCTATGAGGTAACTATAATTGATAGGCAATCGACCTGAGTCTCTCCAAAATCTCAAATAGGCTGACCTATCTTGGTGATATCTTACCTTATATCATTATCCTCTTATGTACTAATCTCGGTGTGACACGTAGGAAAACTCAATCCCCGAAATCAAACTCCAGATGTCCTCTGTGGAGATCTATATAATATTTTTGTCGAGACTACGCAGTATCCATCTATCTATGAATCAATTGGACCAGTTAAAAAGTCTCCGGAATGAGTTTTGGTTCCAGTGTGATACCTCTCCCACCTTCATCCAACACAGAGGTGATCTGCATGGCCTTCCATACAAATCCTCATATGGTGCCATATGAATAGTATCCTAGAATCTATTATTATTGGAGAACTCAACCAAGGGTATATGATTCTACCAAGATCCCCCAAAGTCTAGGAAACATGCACCAAACATGTCCTCAAGCACTTGTATCATACGCTCTGACTAGACATCAGTCTGAGGGTGGTATGTTGTGCTCAAAAGTACCTGTGTACCCAACGCCCTCTGAAATCTCTACAAAAAACAAGATGTAAAGCAGGTGTACCTATCTGAAATGATAGAATGAGGAACCCCATGAAGTTGTACCACCTCTCGGATATATAGATTTTTAAGATCCTAAAAATTTATGGTCTCCTTGATAGGAGGGAAGTGAGCAACCTTCGTAAACCTGTCAACTACGAACCACACTACATTGTTTCCCCTAGTCGACCTCAGTAACCCTTTCACGAAATCAATTGTGACATCATCCCATTTCTACTTTGGAATAGGTAAATATTGTAAAAGCCCATCTGACTGATGATGCTCTACCTTCACCTTCTGATAGGTGGAACACCTCATAACAAAACTAGCTACTTCTCACTTCATACACGGCCACCAGTACTAATAGCGCAAGTCATGGTACATCTTGGTGACTTTGCGATGCATTGCCCAAAATGAAGCATGAAACTCCCACATCACATTTTCATGTATATCCCCTGGAACCCACACACATCTATGGATACACAGAACTTCGTCATTGCCTATTGTCCATCCAGGAGGAGGTCCATCACCTGCCACACTCTCCCATAGAACTAGGCCTTCATAGTCTAATAGTTTCCTCATCATCACTCTATCCAGTAGAGTAGTGGTAATAGACAAATATGAAACATAAGTCTTCCCCTGACTGTTGTAAACCTCTAAATTCATCTTATAGAACAAATCCATAAGATTCCACTAACCATTGGCCTCCTACACTACCTATATCTAAGTCCTCCTACTCAGTGTGTGAGCCACAACATTCCTTTTCCAGGCATATAGGAAATCTCAAAATTGAACAACTAAAGGTACTCCACCCACCTTCGCTATATCAGATTAAAATCACATTGAGTAAATATATATTTGATGATTTTTTGGTCTGTATACACCACAAAATGTTCTCCTAATAAATAATTTTTCCAACAGCATAAAGCAAGAACAATTATAGCAAACTCGAGATCATGTATCGTGTAATTCCTCTCATGTGGCCTCAACTGCCAAGACCTGTATGCAACAACTCGATCCCACTACATAAGCACTGCTCCAATCCTAATACATGATGCATCACAATAAAAAGTTTAACTCTTTCCTAGCTCTAGAAATATTAGTATTGGTGATGAAGTCAAATGTTCCTTCAACTCTTGAAAGGCTGCATCACAAGAATCTAATCAATCAAACTTCACACCTTTCTTGATCAAGACTGTCATCAACGCTGCTAAGCGTGAGAAGTCTAGTATAAAACTACTATAGTATCTCACTAACCCAATAAACTTTTTACCTCAAAAACATTCTTAGGTTGATCCTAGGTCACTACTACTCTCACCTTCTCTGAGTCCACTAATACTCCAGTCTCTGAGATGACGTGACCTAATAAGTGAATTTGATACATCCAGAAGTGGAATTTTGCAAGATTAGAAAATAACTAATGATCTCTCATTGTATTCAAAATGATCTCAAGATGTTTGGCATTTTCATGTCAATTTAGATAATACACCAAGATATAATCCACAAAAACCACCACAAAATAAACTATGAAAGGATGGAACACTCAATTCATCAATGCCATGAAAACTACCTACACATTCATGAGACCAAATGGAATAACCAAGTACTCATAGAGACCATACCTTCTATGAAGGGATATACGAGGTATGTATTCCGATTGAACACGTACCTAGAGATATCATATAGCATCCCGCCTTTTTATCAAATAAACTTTCATTACATTTTACAAAATCGAGGATCTTTAGGGTTTAGTGTCTTGGAAACTAGGAACTTAAAACATGAAAACATAAAAAATTATTCTTAAACACTTGAAGGATTCTCCTCATATTCATCCTAGGTTCATTACTGCATCTCATAACCTGGGGACATACATCAAAAGAAAGGGTGAGCAGAAGGCCTAGTAATGGAAACAAGAGAAACATTTTACACGTGAACTTGAGATACTTCAATAAGGCCATGAAAAGAACTTTAAGGCATGAGAAAGAAATCGTGAGGCATATCATAATAAAAATAACATTTTTCATAACTTGAAGATGTGGATACATCATTTAATATAGACAATCATGAACATATCACCAAGGTCCATCCCCAAGGTGTTATTTGAAAATTACCAAGGTTATTCACCAAGGTATCGTGAAAATTGTAATCTCTAGTGGTTACATCATTACCCAATACATTGGAGCCCCATCAGGGCTCACCCTTAAATTTTCCTGTATTATCATGTGAGCCACATATATCATCATCAAAAATTTCATAAATAACCCATATATCATAAAATAAATGGGTTTCATTTCATAATCACAATGTTTTAAAAACTGCTTTAAAGACATGATCTTTACGTCACTTCAAAACCCACAGAAAAGGAAGGTGGGTCTCATGTATGTAAATCCCAGAATTTAAAATAGAACATTTTGGTATATATGTGAATACCCCTTTATAAGAAAGAGCTTTGAGTATTCACTTAATAATATAAAAGAACTTTAGAAAAAGAGAGAGACATTTTGAGACGGAAATTCTGCAGCATAACGGCTATGTTACGAGGTTTTAGAAGACATTAAAAAGAGAGGGAAAATGGGTCAAACATTCATAAATGACCCATAAAACAGTAGATGGACAGAATAAGAAGGATACATGATCATGGTAATGAAATTTCAAGGACATACCATTTGAAATTAAAAACATGGAAGGAAGACAAAAATTAGATTTCTCTTATGAAAGTTCGGCAGCCTAACGGCGTTACTTAAACTTCAACAAAAATGATTTGAAAAGATCAAATAGGGTCTCCCATCATGTGAAAATAATAGTTCAGTATGATAGATATAGATATAATTCCCCAAAATAATTAAAAAGGAACTTGAAATACTTGACATGAAAGTAGAACTTTGAAAAGAATGAGAAGGGTGGAAGAATCCCCTAAAAATTCGACAGCCTAACGGCGCCACTTAAAACATAAAAATACTGAATTGAAGAGATCAAATGGGTTATCTCATCATATGAACATAAGAGTCAAGTATGATAGATATAGATATCATACCCCAACATAACAAAAAGGAACTTGAAATAATTGACATGAAAGTAGAACTTCAAAACAAGATGGGTGAAGAACCACTTAAAAATTCGGCAGCCTAACGGTGCCACTTAAAACTTCAAAATACTGAATTGAAGAGATCAAATGGGGTCTCTAATCATATGATCATAAAAGATCAGTATGATAAATTTAGAGATCATACCCCAACATAACAAAAAAGAACTTGAAAGAATTGACATGAAAGTAGAACTTCAAAACGAGAAGGGTGAAGAACCACTTAAAAATTCGACAGCCTAACGGCGCCACTTAAAACTTCAAAATATTGAATTGAAGAGATAAAATGGGGTATCTCATCATATGATCATAAAAGATCAGTATGATAAATTTAGAGATCATACCCCAACATAATAAAAAAGAACTTGAAATACTTTACATGAAAATAGATCTTGAAAAATGAGAAGGGAGAAAGAATCTGTTACAAAAATTTCGGCAGCCTAACGGCGCCACTTAAAACATCATAAAACGAAATAATGAGAGTAAGAGGGGATCTCTCATTATATGAACATAAAAAGGGCAGTAATAGGATTATAAAAGAACATCCTCCAACATAAGAACATGTATCATAAAAGGAATGACATAAAAGAGATTACTTGAAATGAAAGAGAGAGGTCAGATCCCTTACCTTAAAACATAACTCTTAAAACTCAAAGGTTGGGACCTTGAGGGCTTGGGGGCACCATGGGAGGACTCCTTGGGAGGTAATGAGACCATAACTTCGTTGGGGGAGAGTGGGGAGTCGAATGGATGAGAGGATGGCTTGGTATTTATAGGGAAAGTGAGGGGACAAGGCATTAATGGCCAAGGGACACCTCATTAGTGGTTTTGGAAAAACCATGGGCTTGCCCATGGTATTTGCTCATGGTATTGGCCACTTGGGACACCTCATACCTTATCTTACTATTCATAAGTCGACCATATTGATTACATACTTAATACATCATTTAATGATGTCATTAGACACCCGTAACTTAAAAACTGTATTTTCACTATTCATCGAAAATTCAACTTTCTCAGAATAATCCCAAAATTTCACCTTAACCAAATATCAACGCTCTGATTACAAATATGAACTCCATTTTATAAAAATAATTTTCTAAATATTTTTAATTTAATTTTTAAATAAAAACACTATTCACCGAAAATTTATTTTTTCAGAAAAAACCCCAAAAATTACCATAGCATAATATCGGTGCTCTGAGTTCAAAAATGAAATCCGTTTTATAAAAAAACATTTCTAAATATTTTTAATTAAATTTTTAATTAAAAAAACACTATTCACCCAAAAAAACTAATACTTGAATAATAATTTATGAAACCGTTATTTAACCATTTTATTGAATCACGTTACTCAATCAAGGTGCCTAGATTATATTAATACTTTCTTTAAGTGGGATTACTAATCCATTTGGACACATTAATAATCCTAATAATAAAATCACTATTCATAATTTACTATTCATCAAAAATTAAGTTGATCTTATTAGACTCTAAATTTCATACTGAACATAATTGTAGAAGACCATTTTTTGAAAATCGTTACACATTTTTAATTATTTAAGGTTTACATAAACATTTTTAAAATATCCTTTTTCTAAAATTCATCAAAAATATGCATACTATATTTATCCGGTCATTTGAAAATTCATAAACATCATCATAAGAAGAAATCCCAATTTTTATTTAAAACAAAGGATTACATAAGGCAGTTACGATCTTCTTACATAGCCCCTTA
The DNA here is from genome assembly GCA_963277665.1 of Viscum album. Lineage (NCBI taxonomy): Eukaryota > Viridiplantae > Streptophyta > Magnoliopsida > Santalales > Viscaceae > Viscum > Viscum album. The sequence continues at coordinate 1,670,501,643 of OY728146.1, read as the reverse complement.
TCACACCAGCATAGGACCTAAGTGTAAGGTGTGCTAAGGTGAGAGAGTCCGAGGGAGGCTCAGCCAACATTGCCCGAGTAGTAATTTCTATCAGTTTGAACTTCTCGCGAAGGCGATTCCGTTCTAGCTTCACATGATGAAGTTCGGCTTGGGTTTGGTCCAGAGCAAAGCCCAATGGTGCTACCTCCTTCCCAAGTTCTGTTAGATGGGCTTCGATCAGTCCAAGACTACTAGGTGAGGCCATCGAATCTTCTTTCGATAATAATTAACCAAGATTACTTGTATTTAGAGACAATAATCAAAACATTTTGTTCACAACGGTCATATTGACCGATGGTCATATAACAGTCAGAACTCAATGGTCTCATTTTAATTATAATCATGTTTATCAAATAAAACATTTTTGTCGAGTATAAAAAAATAAAATAGAATAACACATGAAAGTAGGAAACAAGATTTATTCAAAATTTCGGGCCGTTACATATCATAACCTTAAGTCAATATTTGAGAACACTCAAGCTCCTCGAAGTTGATCAAATAGGTCATTTATCGGTGGTAAGGGATATCGGTTTTTAACAGTCAAATGGTTCAGTTTTTGATAGTCCATGCATAGCATAAGGGTACCATCTGCCTTTTTTGTAAAAAGGACCAGTGAACCCCAAGGAGAAGTATTGGTTTGGATAAAACCCTGAGCTTCTAGATCTTCCAACTGCCTCTAGAGATCTTTCAACTCTATCGTAGACATCCCGTAAGGAGGAATGGATACCAGTGTAGCTCCAAGCACTAAATAGATAGTGAACTCTACCTATCTGATAGGAGGTAAGCCTATAAAGTCGTCCTGAAAAACATCCCTGAAATTTTCAACCACTGGATGGAAATCCACCTGACATGTTTCCCTGGTTATCTAGATATAAACTCATAATATGGGTTGTCATTCTGCCTAGCCCACAATACTGGGGTCCATCTCGGCTTTCTTGAACATCCCATTCTCCCTTATCTAGAAACTCTCTGCCCTCTGGTGATGTGAAACTCACCCTATGGAGATATAAATCAACAAGGGATCAAAAAGAAACCAACCAGTCCATTCTGATAATGACATCAAAGTCTATCATCTCTAAGACATAAAGGTTCCATAAAAAGTGACCCCCACCAATTTCAAGGGGTCACTCATTGCACTAATGCACACCTGTCGTTATAATCCCTAACAGAGTGTCTAGCATCGTAACATCATAATAAGTATAAACATAGATCCCAAGGCTTTCCACAACGACCAAAAATATAAAACTATATGTAGCACCGGTATTAAAAGTTTAAAAGATAAATCAGAGGCGACTTGAATAGTACCTCTAAAAGTGGAAGGTCTGGGATCCTACTCCTGCTGGGTCTGTTGCCCTGCATAATTCTAACTTGTACAGTGGCCCTAAGACATTTCATGGCTACCCTAAGCTGACTTTCCCTGCTATCATGGAGATCCTTGGGTCTGGCTACCACAGAGACGATTGCCACTTTGGTTTGAATTCCCAAATGTATTCTATTTTCCATACTGGTCAGAAGCTACTAACCATGATCCTACACATGGAGTCTGTACAGAACCTCTCTCACTAGCCACAGGTGGAAATGTCTAACATAAGCATTTTAGATGGCCCATCCTGCCACAATATTGACACTCAACTAGGTCTTTCGGGCATTTGGACCTCATATGCCCCAACCTACTACACTGGTAGCACCTCACCTATTTACCATAAAAAATCTTATGGCTATTATTGTCACTGCGAGAGAACTCTAGATTATGCTTCTTCTTGTCAGTTGAGCCAGTATCAGAAATCAGTTTCGAACTTCCCTTTCTCACACCACTAGCTTCCTAAAGATTGTGCTAGGGGGTCAGTACCTAATTCACAATAGCATATAAATAAGGAAACCTAAATACATTCACCTGTGATTAGATGTAAAACCTGAGACCATCCTCAAATCTTATAGCTTTCGATATTCATCACCCATTATAATTGGTGAAAAACATTGAAGCTCGGTAAACCGTTAAGAATATTCCATAACTGACGGTGTTCCCTATCCAGGTGCATGAACTCCTATGCTCGGTCAACCTTCAGCATCTTAGGAAAATAATAATCATAGAAGGCCACCTAAAATTCTTCTAATGTCACATCTTGATGACACCCTGCCTGAGTGATAACATCCCACCCTCTCTTGGAAGAATCACACAACATATATGTCGCAAGCTTGACCATTCTCTCAAGATGCATCTATAAATGATCCAGTATAGTCATCACTGATTCCCTCCATGATTCTGAAGCCTGTGGTCCTCCATCCCCTAAAAAATTAGGCAGATTCTACTGTTGCAATTTACACGTCAACTTTTTCATAGATTTGGTAGCATGTGGTGCTCCCTGAAAGGTCTGCATGAACCTCACAAAACCTTCAACAACCATTCATCTTCACTTGCATCTGATATAAAAGATGTTTCTATAGCTGGCACCTATGAAGGTTCCATTGGTATCCCAAGGCCTACCATTTCTATAGTATGATCATCGCCACTCTCTTGGCGTACTAGTCGTGGTCGTCACGGCGGCAGGACTCTACAAGGTCAAGAACATTCCTTTGTTCAAGATCATCACCATGGTTTGTTGTTCAAGTGTACCAAAACAAAACAGGACAAGACCCTAAAAGTTTGTAATAAAGGGACTACACAGTATGTAGAAAGAATACATGGCGTGTACCCTTAAGCTCTTACATGGTCGTGTTCTGCCGCCGGCCTGGCATGTTTCAAACCCAAGTACATGGCGTGTTCCATGACTACATGGTGTGTACACAGTTCTATCCTCCTGGCCATGTACTCCCACACGGCCAGGTCCACATAGGTTCTTCCTAGGTAGGCTACATAGCATGTACCGTGGGTACACAACATGTTCTGATCAAAACTCAATATCCAATGTTTCCTCTCACAAGTCCGGTTAAGCGGTCAGATACTATATGAAATGTATGCCTGGTACACGGAATTTTCTTCTTAAAAATTTCAAACATTATCTTCCCTGAATAGGAAGAACACACGGCATGGTAGGTTAAACTACACATCGTGTATAGTGGTTTCATCAGGATAGAAACTCTAGATTGCACAAAAAAACCCTTGTTCAGTAAAAAACCTAACAAGTGGGATTCCAAATTCCAATCTGTGAGGGCCCATACTCCCCGTGAATAAAAGTTTGGCACCCTAGAAAAACATATCTCAATACAATTCAATACAAAAATCTGAATCATGATCCACCGAATTCTGATCCAATAGGTCTCATACACTATAGAGATCAAATTTTGGTATCCATCCAATTAAAACCATATCATGTACCAATACATCTATCAAAATAAAATGCATATCTATCAAGGTACTATCACGACAAAATGAATCTCTAGCATGTTATCTATCACAATAGCATGAAATATCTAATTCATCATAGATGGCATGGAACAATGCATGTTGTGTGATTCTAACAAGTGTCTATATGATGCATGTGATGGAATACCCTCATCTAATCAGTTTATAAAAAAATATAATCACAATAATATCAATAATAATAATAGCACAAAACAACAGCATCACCTAATGGTGAAATCAAATCAACTGTAATAACTCAAATCCAAAACCACAATTTAATTTGAGGAAATTTAAATTTTCTATGTACATGGGGTAGCTACTCCCAGGAAAAACTGATTACCAAATTACATATACTTATTCTCCTAGTCTATTATCACCAAATAGTAAGATAAAGTAGAAAATAAATGCTTTGATACCATTGTAATTTCCCGAGTCCGGAATCCACTCAACTAGTGCCCCATACCCGATTGGCCACATGGCCTCAAGAACATTTCGCCAAACCCCCAAGTCTACTGACTAGCAGTGAGGGCCTGTGGTGTGATAATGGGGAAACTATGTCGTCATTCGTAGAGATAAATATAGTGGAATAAATAATATAAATAGTAGAATAAGTAAATAACATGCAACTAAAGTAAACAACTACAGACTGCAAGGTAAAGATAACCACAAGTCATAACATATTAGAATGATGTAGCATGTTATATGTTCTAAGAAAGCATCAAAAACAATATACATTGTAATCAAGTACAATACAATACTAAGGTATAACAATACAAAATGAAACATAGTAGCATTGCATGCCTTGTCTTGTTCGCTTTCTCTCATGATCCTAAACATGAATAAAGTACATGTATAAGGAGAATTTCCCATATCGACACTTTCAGCAATATAGTCTGTTAGGGACCAAAAACATAACCCAAACAAGGTGTGAGAAATAAATCTCAGTAGGCAACCACCTAAGTTCTGTTCCAATCTATGAGTTAATATATGTCGAAGTTGTTTATAGTAATGAAATCCAAAAAAAATAGTAGGTAATCTGAAGTAAAAAATCCAATAGTTCATGGTATTCATTTATATAGTTCATTATGTTCATTAGAAATTAATTTACCTGAAGTATTTGAGTCTCGAAATTCAGCCTAAGATCGACATTACCCTTCAAACAATTAAGTGAAGACTGAATCTAAAATTGTGCTTTGGCTCGGTACACATGCCACAATTCATTAAATTCCATTAGTTAAGTATAACCTAAGCTTATTCTTGAGATTCCTATGTTCTAATTCAAGTATCACTACAGGTGTCATTCTATCAACATCCTAGGAGTCCATTCTCAGCGGTCCCACTAGGGACCCCCGAGTATAACTCTCGATGTTGGTATAAGTTCATGTGAGTCCATCCTCAGTGGTCCTACTAGGGAGCCCAAGGTATCACTCTATCTTTAATATATGATTATGTCAATTTAGTCCATCCCTGGTGGTCCCTCTAGGGAGCCCAAGTGTCACTAATGACATATAAATCAAAAGTCTCTCGATTATTTCCATTGCGTTCTAAACTGAACCCATGTATCACCCAAGGTGCAAGGTACAATAGTCCTTTGATTCTGTTCAAAATATTCTAAGATGAACCCATGTATCACCCAATGCTATTTACTATTTACTCATTAAAATTTATTAAAAAATTACAACCTTCTTAAACAAGTAAAAACACCGGATGGAAAAAGGAGAAAACACAATCCAAAAGCCATAATCATAAATAATTACAATTCTAATGCAATTTCAATTCCAGACAGTAATGAACCTCATTTTCAAATAGCCCTCAAAATGGAAACAAAGGCATGCCCATATACAACCTAGGCTGAAATGTCCAAACAAATTAACTGTGGTAAACGCACCTGTGGGGTGGCCCTTAACCAAACAACGAAGTTAATCATGCTTTAATTCATTGAATTCATTACCAGAACAACATTAGGTAATAATTAGGATCAATTTACTTTCAATTAAACACCCAAACATGGTAGAATGTCACAAAAACACATATAAACACCACAAAATTTAACGAGAGGCACGAGACCACCTACCTTGTCGTAGTACGACTCTCCTCATCCAGCCTCGACTTCCAATTCAAGATAGAATGGTAGAGATCCATAAAACAAGTATATTTACTAAACCATAAATAACATATTCAAGAACTAAAATCACTAATTACAACTCTAGATTTATCAAGATCTTACTAGTTGGGTTCAAACGAGACCGACAGCGATTGATTCGGAGTTCGGATGTTCAACTGGGAAGAGGTTGAAGTTCTGGTGCTCCACTTGAGTTCCTCAGGAGAGCCTTATATCCAAGTGATCGAAGAATGAGGCTATTGTCTGCTTTAAGCAAAAAAACACAAAGTACATGGAATATAAGTCCATATACATGGCATGTATATCATTTTATTGTTCATTTGGCAGCTGACTTCCATCGACTTACTTTCCAGGGCATGTTGACATGACTAAATGGCGTGTACCAAGAATTACACAGCGTGTAGTTGGTGTTTTCCTCTTTTTATTGCCGACATGCCCACATTCCATGTATTCCATTAATACATGGACAAACTACACAGCGTGTACTTATAATTACAAGGATTGAAACCCTTAATTAGTCATTGTGACATTATAATTCCAGTACTTATCTAGTTTTCCATTGTTTTCTCAAAAACACTTAAAGGAAAAAAAAATAAAAGAAACCATACATAAAAAATAAGAACTAGGTTCTTACAAATTAAATGAAATCTTATTTTCATTTTCCAAAACAAGGTACTTTATGAATTTTCCTAAAAAAGTAAGAGGAATTTGTTTTAACTTATATGACATGAATGGAATTTAGCACCGCCATGACACCCTAATGTTTTGAAGCTTCGTTTATAAGTTTACAAGGTTATTTTCAAAGAAAATATTTTTTTATAAATGTGTGGTCTTTTAAATAATTGATTACAAAGTGGTAAGGTATTTCATCTAAATTTCATTTCATTGAGGCATATTGTAATGTTGTGCACCTAGTTTCTTTTATATTGTGTATATACTACCCTTTTTACATGTTATATCATGAATATATATAATTTCATGATATTATAAGTTTCATTTAATGTTATTACTCCATGGGTATTATGATTCAAATGTTTCAATATGGTATGGGACACTTTATAATGTTTAAAGATTATTTTCCTTAATAATTTTTTTAATTAATCTCAGTAGTATTTCCATTCATAAATATCAAAAGCCCTTATTTTTACTTATCCAACACAAGGGAATTATTTATAAATCCCTATTTTTTATTCAATATGTATATTTGATAAGTCATATTAATTATTAATTAAATCAATTACTCTATATAAGTAATGCTTTAGATTGGAAATGATGGGTGGGGTCAAGACATTATATAGACCCTCGATGCATCAATAGGTTCTTATGAGATAAATTAGTTGCACAAATTAAATGGGTTTCTACCTATGGTTTTAAACCATCTTGTGAAAGGTCCTGACAGTATAATTTTTCATGTGCCTCAGACATGACGTAAAATAATTAATCATTTCATTCATAGATATTTTAGTTATCATTGTTATTATTCGTGAGGTTTTCATAAGATAAAATCTATAGAGGAATTTAATTATCAATTCATTGATTAAATGGAATGTGTTTAATTTATTTATCTTTCCATAATGATTATGTATTATCTAGTTATTTTAATGGAATTTTTTTCAATTATTTTCCTATCCATATTGATTATTCATTATTCAGTTATTTGAATGCATGTTTCAGTATTTATTTAACATTCCATGTTGATTTATTATCATTAATTCATTATTGTTTCAATTTTACTTACCCTTATAGAGAATATCAGCTCAAACTTATTGTGTTTCCTTATATTGGAATATAATAAGTGTACTGGGAAAGATATCAAAGGATACACTAGATGGAAAAAATTTATCCGCAAAAGAAAAAATATGTTGTAATTAGTGTATTCATTTGTAATATAAGACTCGTGTATGTGTCTAGTTTACCAAGAATAATAAATTCATCACTCCTTTGGGATACATTTCCTTTTAATCATTCCAATGTAATGGTATTAGAAACCAACTCTAGGATTATTGAGGTTAGTTTGATATAGTTAGTATCATAGGAATTTTAGTAGAAACCTTAGAAAATAGATTTAGAAAATTATAGATTATAGAACATATCTCTAAGGTGTAATTTGAGGATAAGTATAGAAAAACAACCTAAAGTTTTAGTTTGATAGATATTGTGTGGTTTTTCTAGTAATACATTCATGTATGGATACTATAAGTGGATGTGGTTCTGGAATATATGTACCTAGGGGTAACAACTTTGAAAAGGTGTATTGAGCCTAACTCAAGTAAAACCTAGTACACTAAATGGGCCTTACTGTGCACATGGTTTGACACACCCAGGGGATATTCTTAGGATAATTCACATTTTCCTTGCAAACCAGTGTGCACAATTTGAATATATGATGAAAATGAATAACCTAGGTCAAAACTAAGGTTTTTTAGATTGAAAATAAGGTGTCAGAGTTTTCTATAAATGATTATATGTTTTTCTCACTATGATTATTGTTACACACACGATTCTTTATAGTTTTAGTCAATTGATGGAACCTGATAGAGTCATGTTAACATTAAACATGAAGTAAAAGGTAATGGTGATGAGAGATAAGATGGGGTCTTGATAAGAGTGAAATATATTTTGTTCATGCCTAATCATTTTTTCCAAAATATGATTAAGAACATATACCTTAACCAACTCCCGAACTCACTAAAGAAGAGAATGATGGAGTATGCTAAGAGATCCAGTGGTGGAGACCATAGAGAAAAGAAGGCTAGATTTCCATCATGCAAGAAGTGTAGAAGGAGACACCCAGGAAAGTGTCTCAATGGAAAAGAGAAAGACATTATGTCTTAAATGTGAAAAAATAAAGAGTCTGATGAAAATAGTTTAGGAGGAAAAATAAAGAGTGTGATGAAAGGAAATAAAACTCATCATAATAATATTTTTTTTATTGCCTTAAATGTGGGGAACCTAATAATTATCTAAGTAAATGATCAATTTTATAGGATAAAATCTATAACAAGGACCTATGTGGAAATAAATGGATGAAGTATTTATGTATTGGGGTTGTATTGAAAACCGTACTTAAAAGAATATTTATTTATTGACCTTATTTTAAGGACGTCAATCATATTTATTTCAGAATTTATATTAATATGGTTTTAAAAAAAGGAAAACATGTATGTAGGGTGACAACATGTTTCATCCAGAAAGGTCATGGAGTTTCACCCCACAACCAAAGGAAAATAAGGGTGCAACACCTACCACTAGCCTACATGAATTCTTAGTTAGAATTGAATTTTTTAGTTAAAATATCTAATAGTAAAGGTTATTTTTATTTTAGCAACATTTTTTTAAAATATATATCCTTGGTATTGAAAAATTATTTCGTGATTACGTGATTAATGTTATTTCATAAGATGATCACTATTTTGGGAATCCTATAAGATTAAGGTAAACATAATATTCTTAAGAATAATGGTTGAATTGTATTTTGGAGTGAAATATGATTTTAATTTGGACTTATTTAAATTAAAGTTATTTATGTAAATATCTTTAAGATTATGATATTTAGAAAATTAAATTTTAATTATAAGAAATTAAAAGTGTATGACATTATTTGGAATACTATGTGATCAAATCCTTCTGATTTTTAGGTTTCAATCTTAGTCTAGAATATTTTTGTGGAAGGATAATAATTTTCTGAATAATCTCGATTGAACTTTGAGTGCAACCTTTTAATTTTGGAGATTTAAGGTGTTTTTCATCAAATAAAGGTTAAATATTTTTTCTGAATCTGATGTTAAGATTGATTTTGGAAATTTTGAGACTTTTTTGGACTGTGAATTTGGATATAACTATTTTGGATTATTCTTAAGGTTTGAGTGGACTCATTTGAAAATTAGATATTATTGTTTGAGGTTAAAGTATGATTTATTAGATATTTTGTGCTAAAAATATTAGTTTAAGTAAATATTTAAACATTTAGGGAATGATCAGTGGATCTTGTGATTCATTAAATTTATTTTGGTACGAAAAATTAAACTTGAATATCCATTTCTTTCCATAATAGATGAAGTGAAAGTGGATCTAAGCACAACCAAAGGATAAGATCATGATTATAACATGGAATGAAATCAAAAAATGTTATTTTATCATGTTATTATCTATATAATAAAATAATACCTCAACTATCAAAAAGGAATTTGGAATAAAAATTCTATTTTTTTAATTTTCTTATTGAGAAATTAATGGCCTCTTTAACCCATCACAGATTTACAGTTTGGTGATGGTAGAGTTTATGATGATCATGTTCTCTAACATTATCCATCAGAACTTGATGGTTCTATTTCAATTCCATGTGCTAGTTTTCACTTTCTACTAATTATTTTCTATTTGAGAGCCTAATTTTTTTGTGACCTTTATATCTTTATTTCCCTCTTATTAAAAGGATGTTTTATTAACCCTATTTCCAATGTGGGTTTCCTATAAAGGAATTTTCAAGTATCAACCATTGATTTTTGAAGTGCAATTAAAAATTATGTGGACACAATTTATTGATGTATGTTAGAATGTAACACCCCAATATTTTATGGTGTGTCTCTTTTAAAAGTTAATCTCTTCGAAATATTATGTTGCACGCAACACCCAACTTAAACGAACAATGAAATACAATTATAACCTAGCCGTTAAATTGGTAGGAATGAATAGTGTTAACTAAATTATAAAATTTATATATTATATATTTAATAAAATGTTTTGAAAATAATCCAATTAATTTTATAAGCATAAGATAATAAAAAATCAAATTTTATGCATAAAAAGGCTATATTTTTTTAAAGACACTTTTACGGAATTTTGATGATGCACTTGTTTTAAATATAGTTTTTGACACTTTAATAAATTATATTTGAAAAAATAAACTTATAATTTAAAATTGGGATATAAAAAATTATTTTCGTTAAATTTTTGGTATTTATCTAATAAGTTTCATGTTTTGATGAATAATGATAAAATATTACATTTTAATTGAAAAAATCTTTTTCGTTTAATTAATTTATTGTGTAAAATTATATTTTAATTGGTTTTAAAGTATAACTAGATAAATTTTTTATAATTTAACATAATTTATGTCAATTTAATCAATTTCACATTGAATTTGAATATAAAAACATTTCAATATTTTGAATATTTTCACATTAAAAACTCTTTCTTTAGTTCTGTCAAAGATGTTAATTTTAAATTAATTTTAGTCAATTATATGTTTTTAATTTTAAAATATGTATTCCATGTTTTGAATAATAAGTCCAAAATTTAGTAAATGGGTCTATTTTATTTTTTTAAATATATGAATAGTAAACATTGGTAATTTTTATTACCACATTTAAAGGAAAATTAGGTAATTAAGGGTAAAAGTAATATTAAAAATGTTATAAAATTATGATAACACTTTTAATAATTTTATTTTATAAGTTAATTTACATAAAAATCATTCTTATACTGATTTTATGGCCCATTGGATTCACTTTTATAATTTTAATTTATTTATAGTATTTTATTCAAAGAAAAGTCAATTTTGTCATACTTTTGTTTTCAACAAGCCAAATATTTTTAATATGGGGTTATATAGAGGGTATGTTCGAATATAATTATTCATTAGAAATATAAAATTTTTATATTAATAATGATAATTTATTTTTAACTTTTATGGAATAAATAATTAAATTAATGTCTTTCACAAAGATAATGCAGTAATTTTTTAATTAATAGACATATCAAATAAATGTTATTAAACATATTAAAAGAAATATAATTTGATATAAATAATGTGATCCAAGAATTTTATAGATTACTGAGACATATTTTTTGTGTATTAATGTTTTTTTTTGAAGTTATATTCTGTATATATATTTTTTTAAAAGTCATGAAATGAATAGTGTTAAAATTGACATTAATGATATTTTAAAATAAATAATATTTTATTAACTGATATACAATTAATAAATATAAAAACTCCATCCAAATGATTTAAATAAGTTTTATAATTTCATCCATGACTCATTTATGTTTATTTTGTAATTTTATAGTAACTATAATAACCCTTAAAGAGTAAAAAGCCAAGTTGTCATGGAAGGACTTAAAGGGTTTAACTAAGGGTTAAAGCCAAAAGATAAGGGTGTGAATTTTAACTAAACCTATATAAAAGTTATTGTATGATATTATTTCTACCCATACACATCCTATATTATAAATAACTCACTTTGGATCCATTTTTAATTGAATATTAATTTATATTGTTTTAATATTTTTGGAGTTTCCAAAAGTGCCCCCCATCTCAATTATAAAAGGGAACCTTCAATCTCACTTCCTCACACCAATTTGAGGCTTGTAGCTCGACCAAAACCTGAAAATGTAACCTCCCTATATCCATAACTTCATCTTATAAGACTTAAATTTCTTATAAATCCAACCAAAAGAAGTCCTTTTTTGTAAATCAAAAGGAGATACCCAAAGAATAGGTAACATTTATCAACAAATGTTTTTGTTTTTTTATTTCTTAAACCCCTTAAGTTATTTTTATTTCATGAGTACATAAAAAATAATTATCATAAATATAATTATATGTTTTTATATTAAGGTTTTGACCTAATCTCACACACACTTCTATCAAATGGGATACACAATTTGTGTATACGGCAGACTACCACCTCGCAAACTGATGTCATTCTTTCTTTCATTTCCACCTTTCATGGTTGGAAATAATGATAAAAATTATATTTTTATATTATATAAATTATATTTATAATCTATTTATTATTATGGAATTATTATATAACACATACATTCATTCTTTTCATTTTTTATAAATAAAGTGACTTCGTTTGTGGGTGTTTGGACTATCGCCTCCTCAAAACAATGTGATTTGTTCACACTTTACATGGAATTTATTAAGTATGGGTTTAGTGAATTAATATGATATAAATTAAATAACAATTCCACTTTTATTATATTAATTTCTTTCTTTCTTTCAATATGAAAATAAAATAGAAACAACGTTCATTGGTATGTACGGTATACCATCTCCATGAACGATGTATTTAATTTTCTAATTATATCTTTTATAGATTAATATATATATATATATATAATGAATATATATGATATTTATGTAATGTTAATAATTATTTAGATAATGAAATCATGATATAATTAATAGGATAAAAAATATAACAAATCAAAACTCATGTGAAAAACAAAGTGATTTTTACCCAAAATGTGACGTTAACATGAAATTGTTAATAAATAGGTAATATAAATTCATATGTAAATCATATATGGTATTATATAAAGGAATATGGTTCTGTTAAATTTTTATAATAAACCTATATTTATTAAAGAATATCTTTTAATTAGTGTAATGAGATTCAAGACATAATGTAAGGGGATTTCTAGTCTCACTTTTATTTTTGTGATACTTATTCCACATTCACCACTCATTTGTTTTGTGTGGTGTATATGATGACCATGAATATAGTCAATTATAAAAAACATTAAATATATGCTTATTTTTATATCCATTTTTTATCAATCTTTCATGGGATTTGTGCTTGAAAAGTTACAAATTTGTAGGGGTTATGTCACAATATCATCATTATTCGATGTTGTTTGTGTTTAAGTCTCCACTGGGAAATATTTCAATTCCATGTAAGTTTTTTCTAAAAATATTTTAAAAAATGTTTTTACTATTCTAAAATGATTGTTTAAATTCATTTTTATCCCTTTTATAATTTCTAAAAAAAAATTAAGAGGAATCTTCCTATCATTTTTCAAAATAAGGTGTTTTATGAATTTTCTTACAAAGGTAAAAGGAATTTTTTTTAACTTATATGTCATGAGAGTAATTTCCTACCACCATGAAGCCCAAATTTTTTTAATCTTTATCAAAAAATTTACAAGATTCTTTTCAAATAAAATATTTTATTTTATAAATATTCATCCTTTTAAATAAATTATTACAAAGTGGTAAGGTATTTCATCTCAATTTAATTTTATTGAGGAATATTGTAATGTTATGTACCAATTTTATTTTATATATTGTATATATGTAAAGACATAGAACTTCCATATAATTTCGTTTTGAATTATTTGGGATTATTATGAGTCCGTGAAAATTGGCGGCGCTTGATTCCAATGCCCAGTGTGACTGGAGCATAATTTTAAATTTTTTAAGGTATGTTCAGTAAACGTGAGAGCGAGGATTTATATATTTTCAACTGGTGCTCGAAATTGAAATCTGAGGGCACCATTGAACTCACAACACCAAGATTCAATTAAGGGAGGCTTAACTTCAACTACAGTAGGTTGAGTGAAAAATATAGTTTTACGGACATTTTGAAGAATAATAAAATAACATAAAATGTTATTTTATTTTTTTATCTACTATTGAGTGGTGGTGGGAGGACCTCTAGGTTGTATAGTCATTTAATGGCTTGAATATTCTGTTTCATAACCACACCATTGAGAGTTAATAGGTTCATTAATTAAAACTCATTAATGAACCACATTAATCATATGATGTGTCAATCTCCCTTCACCTATATTTAAATGAAGATCGAGCTTGGGTTTTTGACATATAAGAGAGGAACCTATGACAAAGTGCCATGGCGTCTTCAACCAATGAAGAACTAAGTCTTGGAAGACAACATTGGAGGAACCAATCTGGAAATGACGAATGCCAACAGCTTCATCAAACGTGAATTCTTCTTCCACACCCATGAAGTCTCCTCTGAATCTGAGGTAGGGGTTGTTGTTACATTCATGTAAATTCAAGATTCATTTCCTTGTTCCTAAAAATCATGACAAACACTGATCAACCAAAATTATTTGATTCGAAATTTATTATGAAATTGCGGGTGGTTTTTGCAGGAGATTTGAATGGGTTTTAATCATTATATATGTGATTTTTTTTATTTAATTCCCACTTGATAAGATTCTAGCAAGGAGGGTGTGGGGCAAACGAACAAGGCCTAGAGTCTCCGCCACTTCATTCTTGTCACATTCTTCAGGGGATGGATTTTCAACTAGACAGAATATAGAATCTGGGAGCCACGTAGTGAGGGAAGCATCCCAGGAGGCCCATAGGTGAAAACAGAAGGGAAAAAGGACCACCGAAGCTCACCTAGTGGCCTGCAGAAGTTTCGCTGGCAGTCGCCAACCATGGAGAAGAGGCGGTGCCCGGAGGTGCCGCAGAGGATGGATGGGCCAACCATTGTAGACCGAACATGGTGGAAGTGGGGTGGAATTACGTTGCATGTCGTGGAAGTCAAGTCATAGCATCGAGCGGCAGCGGAGGGGACCTGCACCCTGCGGGTACCACTGATAGGAATGCGGTGCCATGTGGCACCACCATTCTAAAACCAAACAGCTTTGATCCATTCTGGAAGGGGGAGAAACCCCCACACAGGCCACACAGTTAGGGGCTGAGCGAGCCAGCGGGTCGGGCCACATGGTGGGTCGCGCCCAGCCAAGGCGACATGGGCCGGTCTACAGCCCAACGGGCCCTGCCTGCCATGACCTATCCCACTCGAGCTAGCCCATCTAGGCCGGGTTGGAACCGGTTCGGACTGAGACTGGTTTGGGTCGGCCTAGGTCTGGGCGGGTCGGTTCGGTCCGATCAGGTCGGACCGGACCCAAACCCTTTTCATCCCAGATATTATTAAAAGGTCGTATCAAAAAAACCAGACGTTCGTTTGACGAACCTTTGTTGGAAATATAATCCTTGGAACGAGTCGGTCCTTTTGAGATACTCCACCTAGGTTTTGGAGAAAGTTGTAGTATAGCCGGGTTGGATCGAACCTAATTCCAACCAGGCCCTCAGCACTAAAATGAATATAACTCACAGACCAGGCATCCGATTGATGTGTCATCTATCGCATTCATACCCTTAAAACATGGTGGTCCTTTAGGTTAATACTTTTTGGAACTTCATGGAAGTTTAGTTATGACCAATATCTTGAGAATTAGATTCTACAGAACTCACGCACACCGAGTGCAGGGAATCTTGTGGCTGGATTTATATTGAAGAGCAACCCTGTGTGGATCATCATCCTAGAAATCCTATGTGGATTAGCATCCTAGTAACCCTGTGTGGATTAGCAGTGCGCGAATCGATGAGGGCCATCCTTAGAGAGGTCAGTCATATATCAGCGGCATACAACCCTGTGTGGATCCACAATGGAACAACTCTTTCGTAGATCGGTTGTGGAATATTCCTAATGAAATAAAATGATATATATTAAGACTAATGATCTTTATTCTTGAACTCTATGTTGTATACCTAGTTTTAGATGAGTCTTTTTCTTGGTGTTTTGTGATTGAGATCATGATTTTGGTTTTCCTTCGTGGAATTATGAGAGACCTTTGGGGGTATCGGGGTCCCTACTGGATATTTTTATACTCACCCCTTCAGGGGTTCACCTGCACCTTGTTGTGTCTTTTATAGACGAAGAGAAGCTTGGCTAAGACTTTAGGGAGCCAGAACCAAGTGGTACATAGAGGTGACTGGTTGACGTGGAGATCTATGGAGATGAGATGTACATACCCTTTAGGTAGGATCCTTGGTGTATGATCTCAGGATTTGTTTTCTGTTATATTTGTATCTTTCAGTTGGTTTTTTATTTCATCTCCTTTACTTTTAGTACACACTTTTCTACTACGGTTTTACTACATAGTTTGCATCTTGTCATGTTCGTGGTCTCTGTGTTTTCAGGTTCAAAGGAAATTCCTTCCCATTTTAGGGAAATATCTTTCTAGTGCTAGTTTTTAACCCCTGACCTATGGAAGTTGGTCTTGGGGTAGTCATGGTATGGGCCCCAGGGGACGGTTCATGAAAAAATTCTATTAGAGGAGTCAGTTTTACCAAAGAAATAGGACTCTGATATTTCCAATGGAGAAGTAGTGTTAAGTGTTTTGAGTGTGTATTTTAGTTAGGGGAGTCTAGTGTTGGTGTGGTGGCAGACGTATCCATAAACCAAGACCCTAAATTCTGATTTCCAACTCAGTGCATGAAAACACTCATTGCATGTGTTTTGGAAATGTTTTTCTTTTTATCACTTTTGAGTCGGCTCACCAGGTATAACTTATTGATTGTGGCACATCTGTTTCTTTTCAGGATACCTCCATGTAGACATCCAGCCAAGATTCCAGAGAGAGTTCATGATGAAAGCCTACCGAGTAATGAGGCTTCGGTGCAGGTCCCTCTTACAGTGATAAAAACTTCAGGTGGTGCACCAGCAGCACCACCACCCTTCGAGTAGTAGTTTCCACTTTCCCCACCAGCGGATGGTGCACTCCAACTGAGATTTTTGTACCAGTTCTAGAAGTAGAGGCCTCTGAGGTTTCAAGGCGAGAAAGATCCCAAAGAATCTGAGGAATGTCTGGAGGCTTTGGAATGAGTTTTTCGCTTATTTGAGACACCAGCAGAGACGATGGTGATCCTAGATGCTAGCCTATTCTAGGGCATAACAGGAAGATGGTGAATCCTAACTCTCCAGTTACACGATGTGGCGAGCCACACCTAGACGGACTTTGATACCCTCTTCAGGGTGGAGTTTATCCCGGTGACACTACGCTCTATGCATATTCATAAGCTCCTACACATGCATAACTACAGCCTAACAGTATCCTCATACTCAGAGATATTCACTGACCTCTCGCACTACTCTACCGACATGGTGCGAGAACCTTTCTTTAGGGCCCGGACCTTTTAGCAGAGTCTCTGGAGGGAGATCATAGCATCAATGATATCTCTCAATATCCTGACATAGGCTTCAATACTCGAATGATCATTATTGGTGGATATCTTCTTAGCTAAGCAGGCACCGATGGTGAGAGCCACCACCAGATGACAGGTAACCGAGACATCTACAGCAGGCAGTAGGAAGATGACGCAGAGGTCCAAGCGAGATAGACCTTTTAAAGGATGACCCCAGGACATAGGGTTGGAGGTACATAGCTCAAGAGGTAGAGCAGGCTACTAGAGGATCAAATTGTGCTTCACGTGTGGCGGGCAAGGCCACATGGCTCGCGACTGCCCATCCCACCGTACCGATGATTAGCAGACGGTAGATGGATCACCGAGGAAGAGGAAAAGATTCGAGCGAGGAGGTCGGCAAGGTGGTGTATGTGGCAGGGTAGAAGGTTATGCAGTAGGTAGTGGGTGGTGATTTGAAGTTCTACCACCACCACCTCTAGGTGGTCCACCCCGACCTCAAGGATCAAGTAGACAGGGAGGAGCATAGCTTTAGGCAGCTACGGCCTATGACTGTGGTGCTCCAAAGATGATTCGTGGTATGATCTGTGTCCACTCCACCCTATTTGAAGTACTTGTAGACATAGGTTCCAGTCACTCTTTCATTTCCATGTCTCTCATTCAGAGCTTTGAGATTCTGGTAGATCCATTGGCTCGATCCATATGATTTGAGACTCCTACAAGAGAGGATTCGACAATCACACACTGTTGCCAGTAGTGTGAGCTTACACTAGGAGGAAAGATCTTTGGCTGGGATATTCTAGTAGTAGCATCGAGGCCTTACGATGTCATCTTGGGTATTGACTGTTTATCCATGGTACGTGCTCATATTGACTATTTTAGGTGCAAACTATAGTTTGTTCATGAGGATTGGACCAGGTTTTCCTTCACCTATGAGAATGGAACATTTGCAGTCAGGATAGACTTTCTTGGAGGAGGGTGTAGCCGATCACTCATCAGTTGACTAGCCTTAACCTTAGATCAGTTTATGTGATGATTTCGAGTTATCCTGTAGTGGTGGACCAGTATGTTGATGACTTTCCTGATGATGTTTCGGGACTACCTTCTCACAGATAGGTAGACATCTACATGACATGTACCCCAGGACAACACTGATATCTACACTAGCATATAGAATGGATCCCACAGAGCTTCATGAGCTGTGGGTACAGCTGGAGGACTTGAATAAGAAGGGGTTCATATAGCCCAATGTTTCTTCATGGGCATCTAAAATTTTGTTTTCCAAGAAGCCAGATGGGATTCTGAGCCTTTGCGTGGATTATCGGTGCCTGAACCAGGTGACCATGAAGAACAAGTATCCACTCTCGAGGATCGATGATCTCTTCGTCCACCTAAAGGGAGCATGGTGGTTTTCGAAGATAGACCTCAGATCAGACTATCATCAGCTCAGGGTACGAGATGAGGATGTGCTGAAGACAGCCTTTAGATGCCGGTATAGCCACTATGAGTTCCTGGTGATTCCCTTTGGCGTGACCAACACTCTGAAAGTGTTCATGGGGCTCATGAAAAGGATCTTCCATCCTTACCTTGATCGCTTCTTGGTAGTCTTCATTGACGACATCTCTATATACTCAGTGTCGGAGGAGGATCACGCCACGGACCTGGTGATAGTTCTGGATACACTCTAAGAGAACCAGTTTTATGGAAAGCTCTCGAAGTTCCAGTTATGGATATGGGAAGTACACTTCCTAGGAAATGTTATCTCATAGGCTGGATTTGCAGTGGATCTGGAAAAGATAGAGTCAGTGCTTGCTTGAGATCCACCCAGGAGTGTGGCCGAGGTGTAGAGTTTCCTGGGATTGGTTGGGTACTATCAGAGAATCAAACCTGACTTTTCCAGAGTTGTGACACCCTTTTCCGCTTTGATAAATAATGGAAATCCCTTTTGTGTGGGTGGAGAGATACTAGTATATTTTTCTAGAGCTGAGGCAGAGACTGATGAATTCCCCCATCTTGAGGCTACCAAAAGAGGGTGTTGGGTATGTAGTCTATTACAATGCATACAGAACTGGACTAGGTTGTTTCCTAATGTAGAAGGAAGCGTTTATCACCAAAATCTCACAACAATTGAGATAGCACAAGCATAAATGTGATACCCATGAACTAGATTTAGTATCAGTGGTCTTCTCCTTGAAGATGTTGCAACATAACTTGATGGGAGAACGTTTTACAGTCTACTCTAATCACAGGAGTCTCAGGTATATCTTTTCACAAAAGGACCTAAATATGATACAGTGAAGATGGATAGAGTTCTTCTAGGGATACAACTTTGAGATAGTCTACAATCATGGGAAGGTAAATGTAGTAGCAGACGCACTCAACAGGAGGTCTAGTCTACAATTGCTGAGTGAGGCAACAGAGCAGCTAGTCGTGTTGTAGTTATCCTTTGTGGATGTTGATGGATAAGCCTACCTCTAGTCAATCACAGTTACTTCACCACTCCTTCAACGAGTCAGGGAGTCACAGCTTGGGTATATAGACTTTGAGGCCCGACATGCTCAGATATCCTCAATACGGGCTCCTAAAGGATTTTCAATAGGTGGGGAGCATGTCATCCTCTTTAGAGGATGCACTATAGTACTAGTGATGCTACAAGAGTAGGTGTTGGGGGAGTTACATAAATCCCATTTGGCGGTACATCCTAGTGTGGAAAAGATGTATTGGACCTCTGGCATCAGTACTGGTGGCCAAGGATGAAGAAAGCGGCGGTAGAGTTCATCTCACGATGCCTCACTTTTTAGCAAGTAAAGGATGAGCATCATGTACCAGTAGGCTTAGATCAACCACTTAATATACCAAAGTTGAAGGGGGGTGGTATATCCATGGAATTCAAGACAAAGC
Organism: Viscum album; assembly: GCA_963277665.1. Classification (NCBI taxonomy): domain Eukaryota; kingdom Viridiplantae; phylum Streptophyta; class Magnoliopsida; order Santalales; family Viscaceae; genus Viscum; species Viscum album. Next base: position 1,670,481,486 of record OY728146.1, on the reverse strand, counting down.
TACCACGTACGTCTAGGGGCCACAATTCCATCTGGGTGATCATTGACCAACTCACCATGTCGACTCACTTTTTACCCAAAAAAGAGTGGGGTTCATTGAGAGATTGGGACGTCTCTACGTACAGGAGAGTGTACAGATTCATAGGGTCCCATCAACGATCATATCAGATCATGATGCTCATTTTACATCCCTCTTTTAGAAGGGATTAAAGGATGCATTCAGGACTTAGCTACGCTTGAGAACTACCTTTCATCCTCAGACAGATGGTCAAACAAAGAGGACCATACATACACTCAAGGACATGCTTTATGCTTGTGTCCTTGATTTTGTCCATATTTGGGAGGACTACCTACCTCTAGTGGAGTTTTTTACAACAACAGTTATCACTCCACCATCGACATGGCTCCTTTTGAGAATCTATATGGAAGACCATGCAGATCACCACTATGCTGGACAGACCCCTGGGAGTCAGCACTTATGGGTCCAGAGTTGGTATGGTCTACCACTGAGAAGGTGCAGATCATCCATGAGAGGATAAAGACTACACAGATCCGGAAGAATTCTTATGCTGATAGGAGATAGAGACCCTTGGAGTTCGAGGAGGGAGACCATGTCTTCCTACAGGTCTTAACCCGATGAGGATTGCAGAGGTTTGGCCAGGGTGAAAATCTATCTCTGAGGTTCATCGGACCTTTCGAGATCCTCAACAGAGTAGGTGAGGTGGCATACCATCAATATCTTCCCACACAAATGAACCAGGTGAATAATGTTTTCCATGTGTCACAGCTAAGGAGGTACATTCATGATCCATTGCATGTTATCAACTGGGGAGAGATAGAGATCGATGATAGGGTGACTTTTGCATAGTTCCTAGAGGAGATAGAGGATCGATAGGAGCGGGTCCTTCGTGGATGTTCAATTCCCCTAGTGCGAGTTCGTTGGCATAACAGGAACCTCCGGGAGAGTTCATGGGATCGGGAGACTCAGATATGTGCTCAGTACCCCCATTTTATTACCTAGTTTTATTGTAGCTTTCAGAGAAAAAAATCCCAAATGTGTGGAGAATGTAAAGACCTATTAATTCTATATATATATATTTTAAATTATTTGGGATTATTATGAGTCTGAAAAAATTAGTGGTGCTTTATTTCGAGTCCCGGTGTGACCGGAATGGAATTTTGAATTTATTTTAAGGTACATTCAGTAAACGTGCAAGTAGGAATTTCTATATTTTGAACTGGTGCTCAGAATTGAAATATGAGGGCACATTTGAAATCATAGAACTGGGATTCTCTTAGGGTAAGCTTAACTTTGACCATAGTAGGTTGGGTGAAAGAGAGAGTTTTTTGGAATTTTGGAAAAATAATAAAATAACATAAAAATATTATTTTATTTTTCTACCAACTGTTGAGCGGCGGTGGTGGGCTCGCTGGGTTGTCAATCCATTTAATGGTATGACTCTTTTGTTTCGTAACCACACCATTGGGAGTTAATAGGTTCAATAATTAAAACTCATTAATGAACCTCCTTAATTATATGATGTGTTAATCTCTCATCCCCACTATTTAAATGAAGCTTAGGCTTGGGTTTTTGACACGGAAAAGTGGAACCTCCGACGAAGTTTCGTGGAATCTTACACCAATGAAGAATGAAGGATTGGATGGAAACGTTGGAGGGATCAATTCAGAAATGAAAAACACTAATGGATTCATGAAACGTGGATTCTGCTTCCACAACCGCGATGTCTCCTCCAAATCCAAGGAAGGGTTTGTTTTTATATTCAAGAAAATTCTCGATTCATTTCCTCATTATTGAAAATCATGATGATCGTGGATCAACAAAAATGATTTGATCTTCAATTCGTATGAAATTGCGAGTGGTTTTTGCGGGCGATTTGAAAAGGGTTTAATAATTATCTATGTGATGTTTTTATTTAATACCCACTTGATATGATGCTAAAACGGAGGGCGCGGGCCAAAAGAACAAGGCCTATACCCTCCACCACTTAATTTTTGTCTTGTTCTTCAAGGGATGGATTTTCAACTCAATAGAATCTAGAAACAGGGAGCCACGTAGTGACGGAAGAATCTTGGGAGGCTTATAGGTGAAAACGGAAGAGAAAACGGACCACCGGAGCTCACCCAGCGGCCCGTGGAAGATCCACTGGTGTGGCACCAGTGCCGGAGGGAGACGGCAGTGGCTGGAAGGAACCAGTCGTGAAGGAGAGTCGACGCCTGAAGTCACCATGGGGGTCGGTTGGGGACAGCCACAGTTGCAGCAGGGCAGCGCACCATCACGCACCGCGGTAGGCAAGCCGCGACAGAGGGGACCTGCGCCCCACGAATCCCACTGACTAGGAGGCGGCACCACGTGGTGCCACTATTGAAAAAATGAATGGATTTGAGCCATTTGGGAAGGGGGAGAAACCTCTGCATGGGCCACCCAGCTGGGGGTCATGCTAGCCATCGGGTCGGGCCACCCGGCGGGTTGGGCCGGTCGGCAGCCCAACAGGCCAATCCCACCGTGGTCCGACCGACTCGGGCCGGTCCATCCGATTCAGGTTGGGCTGGGTCAGAGATGAGTCAAACCCATACTAGGTCAGGTTGGCCCAATTATGGGCGCATCGGTTCGGTCTGACCGGGTCGGACCAGACCCGGACCCCTTTCGGCCCAAATATGCTTAAAAGGTCATATCTCACAAACCAGACGTCTGTTTGACGAAATGTTTGCAGCGCTAGAATCCTTGTAATGAGGCATTCATTTTGAGATACACCACATAAGTTTTGGAAAAAGTTGGAGTATGGCTAGGTTGTATTGAACTTGAATCCAACCAGGCCCTCAGTACTAAAATGGCAATAAATCCCAGACCGGGCATCTGATTGACATGTTGTTTATCATGTTGGTACCCTTACAACATGGAGTTCCTTCGTGTTACTCCTTTGTGGAACTTTGTGAAAGTTGTGGAACAACCGATATCTTGAGAAGTAGAATCTACGTAACCCAAACACACTGAGTGAGAAGAATCCTATGGCTGGCAGTCAATTAAAGAGCGACCTTGTGTGGATAAACATCATAATGACCCTGTGTGGATCCGCATCATATAGACCCTTTGTGGATAATCATCATACTGATCATGTGTAGATCAGCATCATAAGTACCCTCTGTGGATAAACACCATAGAGACCCATTTTGGATCAGCATCCTAGCGACCCTGTGTAGATCAGCAGTGCGTGACTCGACGAGGAGCATACTTAGAGCGGTTGGTCATGGATCAGCGACATACGACCCTGCGTGGATCGAAAATGGAACAACTCATTCATGGATAAGTTGTGGAAACTTACTAACAGAATAAAATGATATATCTTAAGATTAATCATATTTATTACTGAACTATAAGTTGTAAAGCTGGTTTAATGTGAGTATTTTACTTTATGTTTTGTGATTGATATCAAGCTTTGTGGTACACGGAGGAGACTGGTGGACGTGGAGAGCTATGGAGACGAGTTGTACCTACCCTTTAGGTAGGATCCTTGGTGGACGATCTCTGGAGCTATTTTCTATTGTATTTGTATCTTTTAGTTGGGTTTGTATTCTATCACCTTTACTTTCAGTACACACTTTTATACAGTAGTTTTACTATGTGGTTTGCATCTTGTCATGTTCTCGGTTTGTGTGTTTGCAGGTTCAAATGAATTACCTTCCCATTTTAGGTAAATGTCTTTCCAGTGCTAGTCGCCAACCCCTGGCCTATGGAAGGCGGGCATGGGGTAGTCACGGCACAGGCCTCGAGGGACGGGTCATGACAATATACTTCTATTTTGAAATGTTATATCATGAATATACATATTTTACTGGTATTCTAAATTTTATTTAATGTTATTCTGTCATGGTAATTATGATTAAAATGTTTAAAATTGGTATATTACACTTTGGAATGTTTAAATATTATTTTCCTTAGGAATTTTTTTAATAAAATTCAATAATATTTCTATTCATCAATGTCAATAAACCTTTTTGTTACTCATCCTCCATAGGGTAATTATTGACAAATCTATATTATTTATTCAATATGAATATTTTATAAGGAATATTAATTATTAATTAAATTGATTACTCGATATGAGGAATTCTTTGGAATGAAAATGATAGGTGGGTCCTGAAATTTATATACCCTCTCGATGTATCGATAAGTTCTCATGAGATAAATTAGTTACAAAAATTAAATTGGTTTCTACCTACGGTTTTAAACAATATTGTGAAAGGTCTTTAAGGTATAGGTTTTCATTTTCCTCATACATGACGTCTAATAATTAAGAATTTGCATCATAGATATTTTAGTTATAATTGTTGTTATCCATGATTTTTTCATATGATAAAATCAATGATTTCATTTAATTAATAGTTTATTAATTAAATGGAATTTGTTCAGTTATTTTCCTTTCGATATTGATTATTTCTTATTAAGTTATGTAAATAGAATGTGTTTCAGTTATTTACCTTTCCATATTGATTATTCCTTATCCAGTTAATTAAATCGAATGTTTCATTAGTTATCTACCATTCCATGTTAATTTATTGTAATTAATTCATTAGTGCATCCATTTTACTTACCCTAAATAAGAATTTGAGATCACCCTTATTTTGTTTCGTTCCCCAAGAATCCAAGAAGTGTACTAGGAAAGATATTCCATTATAATCTAGATGGAATAAATTTATCCTCAAAAGAAAAAATATATGTTATATTTAGTGTATTCATTTGTAATACAAGACTTGTGTATGTATCTGGTTTACTAAGACTACTTGATTGATCGGTTCTTTGGTCTGCATTTCCTTGTAATAGTGCTAATGTAATTGTAGTAGACACCAAATCCAGGCTTATTAAAGTTGTGTTGCTACATTTAATCTATGATGTATCCCCTCTATCGAATCAACTCAAATTCCCCCTCATAAAGGGGTTGTTTTAGTGAGTGATTGGGAAAGGTAGAGGCTAGACCTATATTCTTTGTTTTAGTTTTTGTGCCTAAATAAATAAAATACCTTCTTTCTACTTCTTTCTATTTTCAATTATTATTTTATATTTCAAAACCATATGAAATTTTTTAGAGTTAGAATCTATTTATTTTAATTTCCTTGTTCAATGATCCATATATCCCTCCACCCAATTATCATTTGTATATGATTGAAAAAATTAAGGTTGGGTGGTTAGTACTCAATGATATCTAGAATGTGTGTTGAATTATAATAGGAACTATTGGTTTTTAGGGAAAAATAATACCCTATCAGGGATTTCCCAAATTAAACAAAAGGACCTACTGTATTGACACACACATAGCAAGGAGAGTAGAGAAATATGAGATTTTAGTAAGGGTTAATCAGACCATAACCATTTGTCATAGGGAGATAGTGGACATAATATAAGAATCCCTCCCTTACCAGTAATAAGAATAAGAGCGGGTAATATTTGAAAACTATGATCACCTTACACTAAGTATAGCCAAACCCACTCTGATCACTATATTTATCAACTATTTTTAATCAATATTTTAATTTACTTTCTAAAAATCCTCATATTCTCAATTCAATCCAATTAAAATCAAACTTCTAAAAAATTGAAAAATTGTTTTTTTCACACTTATTCAGGAGAGTTCCTAGGGTAAACCACTAGACTATACTTAGGTAATAATAAAACATATTTTTATACACCCCATGGTAGGTGTGTGTCATAAAATTAAGCTTGTCACTATTGTTAAAGATATAAATATAATTTATCTAAATATTTTTTGTTTTGTGGTCATTATAAAACATGGGAGTACGATTATATAAATTTGGATTTATTAGAGTTAATTTAAGTAAAGATATATAAAAAATTTTGAGGCACTGATATTGAAATCATAATAATTGAAACTATTTTATACACATAATCCAATAAAAAATCAGTTAATTATTTTAATGAAAACTAAAACAACTATATAATTCATTGATAATTCTATGGAGAATGATATTTTTCATGGTAAATAAAATTTATTTCATGGTGTTATCAATGTAGATTCAGTCATGTATTTCATAGGTGACTATAGATAATGGATTTGGATAATTGATAGGGGGAAACCCTTTGACCATTAATGAATAAGAATATTATAATAATTATGTTTAATGTCGCTAAGTTATTTTATTTATATCATGTGTTCTATATATGTACTCTATGTTCAGTAAAAGCTTTACATATTTTTATGTTTTTTTTATTCTAGTTTAGATAAATAATTCTTCAATTATTGACACTACCAATATTGAGGATTAGTATGAAAAAATCTTAAAGGTGATAAATAGGACAATGGTTCCTAAAAAATAAAGTAAAGAGCATTATTGTATGATAGTGTCAGAAAATTATAGAAGTTAGAATTAGTGGTATAAATTTGATTTTTAATGGAATTATTGTGATCAACATATTATACAAAAAAGTCAATTTTCATTAGTTATTTTATGTTTAATACCTGAATGAATGATCTAATTAACATCGATAATTTAAATAATATTGTACATGAAAAAAGAAAATTATTAGGAAGTAATAATGGTAAAATTTTATTACACTTTTATAATTTCCCTTAAGATCAAATAATTAAATATTTATTGTTTTCCTTTTTTTAGAGAAGACTAAATTTATAATAGAATATTTTATTAAGACTTACATATTGAAGGTTTTTGGAAAAGTCTATAAATAATTCTAATCACACTTTTTATAAAATATCTTAGACAATACTGAAGGGGATGCCAGTCTTCACCCACCAAATATATATGAATTCTTCATAAAATAAGTAACATTGGATGTTTTCATTTCCCAATATGAGGATGGGATATTTAAGGGAAATTGCAATGAATTTTAATTTTTTTGATATATCATTTCTAAAATATTCATATTTATAATTCTTCATTTTTAAAATATAAAAGTATTTCTGAGAAAAAATAATATATAACATTAAAACCATACCCTTACCATAAATGAATGTTGGGGTTTGTTACAGTTGAGAAAAAACTGATATATATTTTGAATTTATAAAAAAATATATAAAATAAAACAAAAAAATGATTGATGATTCTATATTGATATACAGATTAATCAATCCGAGTATGAAATTTTTTTCATCCCACAGCATGTGTTTTGAAAGAAGTATCATGTAAATAAAATGGGATAGATATTATATGAAAACATATAAAAAATTATTGGAAACATGTTCAAGTATGAAATAAATGAATTTTTTATTTAATGTATTAAAATATAATAATTACTACTTAGTTTTTTTTATCTATTTTAACACAATATGTCTCAAATAATGTATGTAAAAAAACTACTTATGATGCCTTAAAAAATTTATAATAATTTTATTGATTTTAAGGGATGGTTTTGGGGGAACTACTGGAAATGTGACCTTTCCCAACACTTCTATACCCCCTTTCCCAATGGTTTGGCCAAACCGTTGGGAAATCCCACTTTGTGGCCACTTTTCCCAACGGTTTTCCAAAACCGTTGGGAAAAGTGGCCTACCCTTTCCCAATGGTTTGGCCAAAACCTTTGGGAAAGGTCCAATTTGTGGCCACTTTTCCCAACAATTTGGCCAAACCGTTGGGAAAGCCTACCATTTCCCAATGGTTTGGCCAAACTGTTGGTATAGGTCCTTTGATTTTTTATCGGATCCTCTTAACCAGAACATTCTATAAATCAAAATTTAAAATAATTATGATAATACATATATATATTTATGAAATTATGTTCACAAAAGTCACGATAGGTTAGTGGTTAGGTCTTTCAATGATAAACTGGACGTCCTAGGATCAAATCCCAGTGAATGTTTTTTTTTTTGGAAATACATATACCAATGGTTTTAAGGAACCATTGGTATAGATTTTCATATTACTTATAACAACAGTTTTAAAACCCTTGGTATAGTTATATACCAACGGTTTTCCAAAAACTGTTGGTATAGACCTATCCCAACGGCTTACTTGCCTACGGTTCTCCAAACCATTGGTATAGGCTATACCAACGGTTTAGAGGCCTATGCCAACGGTTCCAAACCGTTGGTATAGGTTAGTTTTCCAGTAGTGGGGTCTCACCAAGTGACTAATTTGGAAAAACACATGCACAAACACATTCTAATAAGGAAATAAAATAATTAAATACTATGGTGAAAACCATAGAGGATAAAGTAAATTCACAAATTAAATATTTATATAATCAAAATAAATTAATAAAAAATAATCTTTTAAAGGTATCAACAACAATAATTATTAAACCAATAACCAAAACACACAAAGTCATGGACCACCAATTTAAATTGTAGTTTTCCCCTTAGAATTCATAACCTACCCAATGTAATCTTTGTTTTAAAATATTTATAACATGTGTCAATAAAATAGTTATTTAACATTTTATTATTTCAAAGTATTTTATCATGAAATTGAATGTGATTTATGTTGATACGAGTAAGATGTTTTATGATGAAGGTACCCCTTGTGGTACTTTTTTCACAAAGGATGGTTTATTTGTTATTAGATATGTTTAGTGGATTTGATGTGTGTATTATGTGATTTATTTTATATTAAAAAAAATTCAATATATATTCAACATATGAATCATAATAAAACTCAAATGAATTTTATTTTCTCAAATAATTTGAATATCATTTAGAATTATTTTAAAATATTGAAAGAGGTATATAGTTCAAGATTGGATTTTTTAATTTATTTGGATAGAATACAGACATGATTATGACATGGTGATAGTTTCAACACATCATAGTTCTAGTCTTAAAGGAATATGGGTTAACAAAACTAGGAAATAGTTATTGTGGATATTGTGTTTGTAGAGTAAATAAGACATGACTATGTCATGTTGATGTGATTAACATAAAATAGATAATTTCATTAAAGAAAACAAAGAGTATAAACTATGGAATAATATTTTGGGATGTTTTGTTCTATAAAAATTAATTTCAACTATGGGGAGTATCTAGATCCTATAGTGAGTTGATCATGTTCTTTAGAAGTTTTAGTAAAATGATATTTTAACTATTTCGTGGTTGATGTGTCATATTTGTGATCTAAATAAAATAACCATTGAATATTACTATATTATAATAGAAATATATATTGATATGATGATATAGGAATGGTCCATTGATGGAAATAAAAACATGATCCATTATTCCATGGTCAGGTATAAGGGGTTGTGGTTTGAAAATTAAAAATGATCAAGGCTTGTTCTAGGATGATTGAAATGGTGAGTGGAATGTAAACACAAGGATTAAGCCTTAAACATTAAATATTATAATGACTTTATACTTGAATTATATTTCTTATAAAACTAAGGATCTTTATGGTTTATAATTTTAGATAATTAGGTCATAGCTCATAGATAACAAAACCATATCTTACAAAGTGTACACTTCTGATCAGTATCAATTTTTCTAACAATATAAAACATTCAATGAAAAACACCTTTTATGTTTATGAAAAATCTTAATGAATTTTAACTTTAATTATTATTTTTTCTTAACCACACTTAAACACTATGAAAAACATTTTAAAATCTGTGATGGGCACAAAAATCTCAATAAAGTTCATAAAAAGGAAGAAATCTGTTAGTCCAGTGAAAAACATGAAAACTCATAAAATATTTACCTTTATCATAATATTCGTTGAGCGTATAAAATAAATAATTTCCAAAAGATAAACACAGACATTTATCTCAATTAAAGCATTCAAACCACATAACAAGAAAATAAAAACCCTTTTTATCCTTTTATCATAATATTAATAACTACTTAAAGAAAAATCTGGATCCCAGTTAAATCTATATAAGAAACCATACCAATTAACCCCCTTCTCATTACCTATAAATACAAGTAACATTACGCAATGAATTATAGTGCTATCTTAGAACACCCATTATAAAAGCTATATCATGACCACCTATCATATAAGTTGTATCAGGATAACCTTACATCATATATAATTCTCATTTATAATATCATAAATAAATTTTTTTTATGCTTTCATCTTTTATCATAAAACTCTTGATAAAATATTTTGAACCCATACGCAAAAAACTTTCGAATATAGAAATAACTTTTCCTTTTAAAACCCATTTTAAAAACTAAAATACCTAAAAGGGGGTGAAAGAGGTTTTTTCTTTGAATAAAATATAAAAAAATGTAAATAAATATTAAAATCAAATAATGGTTATGGTGCCAGGAAAATTCATTGTCACCGTATATGATAAAATAGATCAATCATTTTGTATTTTGAAAATAAAGTCGAATCATTTATTAAAATTCATATTTTTTAAACCCTTTTAAAGAAATTAGAAAAAGTAAATAAAATTTTAATTATAATTCTTTTATGTTTATATAAATAAATTGATAATATATTTTTAAAAATATATACATGGAAGAAAAAATTTAAAAGGGAAACATTAAAAGATGGATTTTATAAGAAATTCCCTTAAGTAAAACATTAAAAATATTTATTTTTTAAAATTGTTTAAATAAATCAAAATATAGTAAAAATTACATTTATAATACATTTAATCATAAATAAAAAATTTATTGAAACATTTATAAGAACATGCACATAAAAGAAAACCAATTTTCAAGGGAAACATTAAAATTGTTTTTTAAAAGTACCATACATAAAACCATTAAATGATTCCTTTATTAAAACATTTTAAAAAATTAAAATATGGTAAAAATGACCTTTACTTACTATAAAATAATAAATAATAACTTTATTTAATCTTTTATAACAACTTGGTTGTGTAATAAATATATTTAAAAGGGAAACATTAAAAGTGTATTTTTAAAATACCCTTATTGAAAACCATAAAAATTTTATTTCAAAAAATTGTAAGAAAATTTAAATATGATAAAAAATAAAATTTATAATCCATTTAATCAAGGATAATAATTTTCTTGAAACATTTATAAGAACATGTACATTGAAAAAAATGAGTTGGAGGGAAACATTAAAAGATGATTTTTTTTTAAAGAAATATCCTTACGTAAAACCTTAAAATGATTCCTTTTTAAAAAAAATGAAAATAAAGTAAAATATGGTTAAAATTAAATTTATAATTAGTTCATTCATAAATAATAATTTCCTTAAAAAATTTATAAAAACATTGACATGGGAGAAAAATAGTATGAAGGTAAACATTAAAAGAGTATTTTTTTTTAAAATGAAGTCCCCTGTCTTGAGTTAGAATCATCACGTAAATTCATTATATTCCTAAATAATAAAAAAAATTAATAATTTAATTACTTAAAAACCTTTTTAAAGTTTATTATTCCATTTCTTTCCATATTATAATCAATTTCTTAATCAATTAAGTTCACATCAGGCATTTTGACAGTATTCGACTCATATGTCCAAAATGACTTCATTGGGTTGAATATGGTAAAACATGTAATTATGTTAACATATAATGAATAATAATAATGACATAATTATCATTTTTTTACATTAAATATACTTCTAAAACTAATAATGAAATATGTTTATGAAAAATAAACTATGATGTAATCATGGTGACAGTATCACAAACGTACCCTTGATTAACATTTCTATTTTTTAAGGATGATTGTGGAAAGAAGGTATATTGTGACTCAATCTTAACACGCATGGATATTAAATCATTTTAGATAAATATTCATCACATTAAAAAAGTACATTCCATAGGATCGTAATAGTTTAGTTTCATTGGAAACTTGGAACACATTCTTCTAACGTAGTAAAAGATTTTAAATGTTTCTGACAAATATCTCCCCATTTAGTACTCCTAATCAAAACCATATTTCATAAACTAGGGAAAGGAAATATAAGAAATGGTGAGATCATGTGATCAGTAAGTGTAAATGAAGGAGATACATAATCAGAATATGAATATAAGGGTATGAGAGCATGAGAATAACATTTGAAAATCATACCCTACATATTAAAGATCATACACATGAGTCATGAAATAATATTGGTTGAACATAAGGTGTGAATCATAATTGAATAAATATCATAATCCATGAAATAATGAAATTGGAATAAGACATAGAATTGTGGCAGACACATTATCATAGAAAATCATTCCCTATAAGTCAAGGTTCATTTCCAAAAAAAAATATTAGTGCACTTTATGGGGGATACACTTAGTAGGCGGGAAACACCATCATACCTATTAAAATACATTTCTTGTTAGTGGAATGGGTTCACTCCCAAAACCATATTAGTATCCAAGGATCACTCTCAAAACCATATTATTATTCAAGGACCACTCCCAAGACCATCTTAGCAGAAAAATTCCTTCATTGAACTGATTTCACTCCCAATTAAATTTATGTATATCTCATGAGATATAAATATTTACATAATTAATTGGAGGGAGATATAGGTCTCACCCATCTCATAATAAAATCATACATATGTGTGCCATAAGATAATAAAACATTTATCATATCATAATCGATGAAATAAAAATGGTAATCATAAACAAGTCATAATATCATAAACTTTGGAAAAGAGACAGGTTTTATAATCATTTCATGATACAATGACCCATTAAAATAATTGGGTTTCATAAGTATGTACCATGCAATAAATTGTGGAATAGAAACGATTTTCATAAAAAATATTTCATCAAAAGTGTAACCATTCCGAGAACGAATAATAATTTTATCCGTGGATCATAACCCTAGTAAAGAATAAACTATAATCAATGATATCATCTTAGATGGAGAATGATTTTTCAATATCACATGGATCATTTATTACGGGAATTAACATTTCTTTTAAAAACAATTTTTAAATCATAATACATTTTCAAAATCATTTTCTTTGAATATGACTTTTTAAACTTATGAATTAATATTATAAAATCATTTAAAAAAAATTTGGGGAAAATATCCTTTTCTATTTGAAAAACTCTTTTTATAATATAAAACCATTTTAAAACCTTTTTCTTTAAAAATATCTTTGAAAACTTATAAATGAATATTTGAAATCATTGAAGTCCTTTTATTTGAAAATATATAAAGGATTAATTTAAAATAATTTAAAATAGTTTCTAAACATCAATAATTTTTTAAAACCTTTTTATTAGAAAATAACCTTGAAAAAATATAAAGTAATCTTTTAAAATAATTTAAAATAATTTTTAAACATAAAAAAAATTTATAAAAATTTTCATTTGAAAAGGAATTTAAAAAAAAATCTAGAATATTACGTGAAAATTTCTTTTTAAAATAATCCTGTAAACTTAAAAAGTGGTCTTCAAATAAATCATGATTATTATTGAAGATAAATTGATACATGCCTAACATTCATTTTTTCACAGTAAAAAGTTTAGAAAAGTGTCCTTCTTGGAAAATGAAAAAAACATATTCCTTTTAAAACCATTTTTTTAAGAAAATAAAACACGTGTAAATATTTATTTTAAAAAACATATGATAATTTTATATCATTTTATAAAAAAATTTAGAAAACCCATTTTTGAAAGAACACAAATTTTCAACAAAAAAGAGAAATAAAGTTAGATTTTCATTAAAACATTTTCTTAATTATATTAAGTACCAATGAGTGGGAAAATGGATCCATTACTTGAAGATATAATGAATAAAAATATTACAAGAAAATTTTAGATTTATTGATAGATGAATCATAATATTTCATCAATGGAATCATAATCATAAACAATAATGATAAAGGATGAGATTGTAGCAATAAACTCTTACCACTTTGGAAACTTTGAATCCTAATCACCATGAAAGAATAAAATTAAATAAATCTTAACATATCAGGAAAACAATGATACTAATGATATAATATTTCAATTTTTAGTATATATACTTCATAAAATAATAGAGGTTCATAACATAACATGTGTCTCAATGAAGGCAAATGGAGACAAAATTTACCTTACTGATTTAGTAAATTTTGAACCGTAAACCCCATCAAAGAGAGATCATAAAATAGATATGTAAATACCCATAAATTTAATGTTAATTATCATATAATATATTCATGTAAATTATATACACAATAAAAAGTAAATGAGTGGTTATTATGGTATAAGTCTTGCAGAAATGAAAGTGAGACTAGAAATCCCCTTACTAATTGATTAAATATTGAATCATGAGATATATGAAATAATGGAATCAATTTAAACATTTAATATCATGAAATAATTTAAATTCATGATATAACATTTCATGGGGAATTATATACACCACAAAAAATAAATTAGTGGTGAATGTTTCATGTATCTAACATATATAAAAAATGAGATGAGAAAACCCTTACCTTAAGTCTTGACTTTCTTCATACACGTTCAAGACTCACATATAATAAGTATAATTTTATTATAAATCATAAAAATAACCATATTATTATGTATAAAACCAAATATTATTTTATTATTACTTTATATTACCCATTTATTAACAATTTCATGTTAAAGTTACGTTTCGGGTAATAACCGCCTTGTTTTTTGTATATGTTTTGACTCGTTATTCGTGGTCCTCTTACTTAAATAATGATTTAATTATTTAAATAATGTTAAAAGATATAAATATCATAAATATTCATTATATAATTGTTTATAATAATTTATAGAAGATATAAAAATGAAATGAAATACATTTTTCATGGATATGGTAGATCGTATGTATGCATGAACGTTGTTTCCATTTTATTTTCATATTTTTGAAGAAAGAAAAATAAATGACATTTATATATATATATATATTATAATTTCATAAAAATTATAATTTCAAATATATCACATATTTTTATTAAACCCATTCTTAATATATTCCATGTAAAGTGTGAATCAGTCGTATCGCTTTGAGGAGGTGGTAGTCCACACATCCACAAACGAAGTTATTATATTCCCACAAAATGGAAATCAAGAAGGTATGTTTTATATAATAATTAAATAAGAATAATTAGATTAAAAAATATCATATATATCATATGAAAATAGTAATTACAACATTATTACCAACCTTTAGATGTGGTAATGGGAAAACAAACAACATCGGTTTGCAAGGCGTTAGTCTGTCGTACACATAAACGATGATTGTGTATCCCATTTGATGGTAGTGTGTGTGAGTGTAGTTAATGCACCTAAAGTAACAAAATATACGTATATTTAAGATACTAAGGTTATTATATGATCATTTAATAATATTAATTTGGGGTGGAGAAAGAAATAAAAATAGTGTTTGTTGAAGGATATTACCTCTTCTTTGTGTATCTCCATCTGTTTTTTACAAAAGCGCTTCCATGGTTAGATATCTGCCCAAAGGGAGGCTTATAGAATGAATTAAGGTACGTTTATAGTTTATTTTGTTAGTTTTTGAATGATATAAATGTCTTAATATTTGTGAATAATTTAGGGTCATGAGTGTCCATTTATAGAGGAGGGGGGGTGGCATTCCTGTAAATATAAAAAGGTAAACACTATTCAGAGATCTCTATTACATCACGTGCCTCCAATAATGGTCCATTTTTTAGAAAAATGAGTATATGGTCTAAATATATACAAAAAATTTATTTTTTACATGTTTCTTGGTTATTTTTCCCCTTAAGTTAAAGTTTAACTACTAAGTAAACTCATTTTTACCTTAATCGCTGTAATTAATTTTAATTAATGCCCCTAATATTTTTGGTCACAACCTAAGTTGACCTTAATATAAATAATGAATTATTATTTTTCCAAATATATAATCTTTTTTTCTAAATTATAATCACATTATTTTTATAAATTAATTAAAAATTAATTCCGCATACAGGATGAGACAATGGGTTTTTAAAGAAAAATTGTTCAAAAGATTGAAATATTTTTACATCCAATTTCAATATAAAATTGATTAAAATGAACTAAATTGTATTAATTGGTTTAAAATTTATATATTTATACTTTAAACCTAAATTAAAATATAATTTAACTATATAAATAAATTAGAAAAAAAAAGCAGTTTTCAATTAAAATTCAGCTTTTTCGCTATTCATCAAAAAATGAAACTTTTCAGAAAAATACAAAAAAAATCACCAAAAGTAAATTTTTATATTAAAATTAAAAAAATAATTTTATTTTAACAAATAAAATTTATAAAATTTTCAAAAATTAGTTTTAAAACAATTCTTCCATTAAATGGCGGTAAAAAATCTTCTTAGAAAAATATATTTTTTCATGCCTAAAATTCGATTTATTCTTATCTATTTTATAGAAAACACATAAGTTAATATTTAATATTTTTTTGAATATATAATATATAAATTCCATTAAAATCATTCATCAAAAGTGGTTTAATTAATTTAATGAGTTAAAACATGTTTGATTACATAAATAAAGTTTTCTAGAAAAAAGATTTCCTATATTTTCAAAAGAGTTTTATTTTCATTTATATTTAATTGGTTAAAAAAATTCTTCTTATATACTTGTGTAACCCATATTTTAATAATTTAATTAATATTATTCGTAAGCAACATTCCAATTTCTAGGTGAAAACTATAATAATATTTTATTAATACTATTAATAATACATTGTAGTTTGGTAACACTAAGTCTTGTGTGTCATGAAAGTTATTGAAGAAACTAATAATTTAGTGTAACACAAGACAAACATAGTTTTTCATGCACTAAAAGCTAGTATAAGTGTTTTTTATAGCACAAGTTTGTCTGGGTGTTGCATACAAAGTAATAATAACTTGGTACTTTCACATAACACAGGCTATATTCAGTGTTGTGTGAAATGAAAAATATCAAAAAGATTAAATTAAATTGAAAAAAAAGTTCATAAAAAATCTGGTTGTTACATTATAACCCCCTTAAAATAAATTTCACCTTTAAAATTTATCTAGGTTATCAAAGTTTTAATACTTTAAATTTCATTTCATAGAAACCCACATCGCAAAAAATAATATTAAAACTTCCACTACTACAAAAACGGGCTTTATCAGCGCTCAAAATGGGCTTTAACAGTGCTAAAAAAGCATTCAAAAGCTTAGCACCGATATAGGGGGGTCCCTTTTACCAGTTATTTTTTTAGCTCTGATAAAAGGGACCTTTATCAGCGATTTTTTTAGCTCTGATAAAAGATACCTTTATCAGCGATTTTAAAAAGCGCTGATAAAAGTTAAAAAAAATAAAAAAAAATAAAAAAGAATTATATAATGCGGGGAGAGATTTTAACAGTGCTTAACCCCCCCCCCCTATTAGCGCTAGGCGGACCCCCTCCCCCCCCCCCATCACACTCTCTTGTGTGTTGCCCTTTCTGTGCATCCTCACATGCGCAAACCCCTTTTCTTCCACCCAAAATCTAACCCACAACCTCCCCCCTTTCTTGGCTCCAACTTTACCACTAAGCCATTTTGTTTTTTTCTCTATTTAATGATATATCTATTTGTTAATATATATATAGTTATATAGTTATATTTATTCGTATATTGATCTAGATTCATATTTATATAAATATATTTATTCATATATTAGTATATATATATTCATTCGTATATTAATATATATTTATATTTATTTATATACATATATTTAGTTATAATTTTTTATCCGTATATTTATTTTTATATTAATATATACTTATAAGATTAGTTTTAAATACATTTATGAAATATGTTTTTTATGTGTGTTTATAAATAAATAAATAAATACATATATACATATATACAACATAGATACACACACACAGACACATAGACACATATACATTGACAAATAAATACATATATATGTGTATTTGAAAAGCCATAGAATGTTAAAATGACCATAATTTATAATCTAAAAGCCTATTTCAACTCCACAACCATTCAAATCGAAGAAAATGAAATAATATTCTATATGATATGTGGTACAGGCCTAACGGACATCCGGATCAGAAGTTATACTTGTTTGAATGTTAACAAATCGGGGTATCCCAACTAAAAACTCAGTTTTTGAGGCCTTATGGGCCTTTTTTGGCCTTGAAAATTGTAAAATAAGCTTCTCTTAGGGTACTAGCGCGTAGAGATCGTCGTAGGATTTGATTTGATATGTTGTAGAGCTCAAATAGACACCCGAATCAAAAGATATGATCGTTTGAAGTTTGAGTTACATTTTTAACTTATTTTAGATCTTTTTTATTTTTTTATTTTTTGTGACTTCAAATTGTTATTAAATGATTTTTAATAAATAATAATTAGTAAATTATGAATTAATAATATTTTTTAAAATATTTTAAATCTATTTTCACTAAAATTCTTATATATTAAATGTAATAGTTTATTTATACTTATCTGAAACATATTTAAAAAATATATATTATATTTCTATCAATATAAATATACTTATATAACAATATTTTATTTTTCATGATTTCTTTTTGAAACATCAAATTTATCACCGGTAGGAATAAGCGCTGATAAATCCCCCATTTATCAGCGCTACTAAAAGAAGCGCTGATAAAGGGGTCACCTTTATCAGCACTAAAAAAAGCACTGATAAAGGGGGGCCTTTAACAGTGCTATTTTAGCATTGTTAAAAGTGCCCCTTTATCAGCACTTTTTTTTAGGGCTGATAAAAGGGTAGCGCTTCCCCTGCCCATTTTTGTAGTAGTGTTCCTTTGAAAGGGTAAAGTTGGAAACATATTGGTTACCCAATGTAAATCATATCTAGTTTTCCACCTAGAATAACATAGGTGGAAAGTTAAAACGTGGTCATGGAAGATAAATCTAACTATCAAGTTTAGATGAAGAGTGAAAGATAATATGGTTAGGTTAAAGTTAATGATCAAAAATCTATAACCCCAAGAGGCTTGGAAAAGGTCATTGATATCATCAAAAATGATGATAACAAGACAAAATTTTATTTCAATACCCATTTCCTTAAATCAAATTATTTTCAGGAGAAATGTACTTACTTGATTTATTTCCATTTCATAATTGCAATATCAACATTGGGTTGTGCCTTGATCAATTTCCACTTCATCTCTTATTCTAAGAAATGAAGGTGAATTTTTCATTCCTGAAGCATTAGTTTATTATGAGATCCATAAATACAATTATCGGTTATTCCATATGTCTTTAGTTAACATCACAAAAAAATGGTTAGCATAGGTTATCCAATATGAAAAAATCCATATATGGTGAGACAATACTTTATTCTCTAAAACCTCATCTAAAGTTTAACTTAAACCATTCCATAAATGGTTAGCCTTATAACCCTTTTAAAATATGAAAATAAAAAACTTTAGAAATAATTTCACTAAATTTATCAAAATAATATTAACATTAATCCCCCATATATCATAAAGTAGCTCTTGATTGTTACATACTAAACATGTGAATATCCTCATCATGTATTCTCTTGAAATAATTTAATAACCTAAATTACCATAAATAATTATTAAAACATACATGCTTTATTTTTCCATATATTATTGGATATATTACTTAAATTAAAAAAATTTGTAATCTTTATCCATGATAGCATAAACCACTTTTTGAACCCATTATTAATCAGTTTCAACTTAATCAGTACTATCCAATTTAATTTATTATTATCCAATATATCTTTATCTAAAAATCATTATCTAAACATTAGGAACATATTAATTGTTATCTTTCCATTAATCATGTGTTTATCATTAATATCACCTTGCCTTTAAATCAATTTTATAGTCCATCAGAACCACTCAATATATTTTTGTAAGTACTTAGTGAAAAACATAAACTAAAAAATCCTTATATATTTCAAGATTCATAATTTGTTAATCCAAATACATAAATACTTTGATTATTCAACTTCACTATTAATCCATTAACAAAGCTACATCATCCTATTACTCAATACCTCTTTCCTTTCATATTTCACCTGTAATCTCATCATTATAAGAAATATAACTATTACTCGTACAATCTTTCCGATTATTTTCAGGAGCTTTCCACCTAGGACATCAATTTTTGTAAAGACTATTCATTTCTCACTTAAAGAATTTGGCCATTAATAATGTATTAGGGAGGCCATTTTTCTTATTCCTTGTGTTAACTGAACTTTTCATTTTCCCTTTGCAATTACTTGCTTTTTTCTTCTTTTACATAGTAAAAAAATATTCATCTTCCTATAATAAATTCACTTGGGTTCTCCTTCCACATTATCAACACAAAGGAAACTTAATCTTATTTCATCAATGGTCTCTATTACCCAAATTATCAGTAAACTCATTCCTTATATTATTTTGTGAGTCTGAGAGTTGATTAAGGTATATTTTTTTAGTCAGGTTCTGTGAGACCTGATTCGGCATGATCACAATATACTTCACTCAAATGATCAACCCATTTGACTACTCGTCAGAAAATTGTTCATCATATTCAACATTAACCTAGTTTCTTCTTGTTCCCTCCATTTACTAAAACTAGAAATTATAGTGTGAAAAACACTTATCATAGCGTAAAACCACATAATCCTGACCAATCACTTATAGGATTTCAAAATTATGACACCTTCATTAATCTATGACACCTTAGGCTCATCCTAGTTCATTCATAGTCAACATCTATTTAAATTATTTATTATGGTTTGATGAAGCATTGTCGTGTGCACTCTCAAAAATATTTATAACTATGTGAAGCACAGTGGATGACCTAGGTTGATCTCTTGAAGAGATGTTGCAGTCAAACACCCATTATATCTAAATTAGTTTATTATATTTTTTATATAAATAAACTAAAATGACCAGAAAATGATATTGAAAATTAAAAATGAAAAACTAAAATTAAACATGCAAATGCAATGCAAATAGAATGATGTTAGGAAGAAAGGAGACACTCCCAAGAGAATCACCCCAAGTGAACCATCGTCATCTCTAAATTAGTTTTGAACTTACTTAATGAACACACTTCATCATATAGGTAAAAACCCTCCTCTGAATATGTTTTTGAATATATGGAACTCTCAACGATCGCTGAGAGACTGCACATCCAGCTCCTTAATCGAGGGAAAATATTGCAGAAGTGAAAGCTAAACCTCAGGTGGAAAGTGGAGACACAAAGGCTCATTTACCACTAAAATACCCCTCAGTATAAATATAATAAAATATGATACAATAAAAATAATATCTCAAAGACTTGTGTCATTAATTGGATTACTCCACCGAGAATATCCTCAGGTTAGCAACTCATGATCATGAACATAAGAGTTCACAGTGGAGAATATCGTAGTGAAAACATAAAATATAAAAATATGAGATAATGAGATGAAGAAGAAGACTAACATATCCTAAAAATTAAGAATAATCTTACAAAATAAATGAAACTACAAAAATATGTAAAATGGACAACAAAATCCACCCCTAAGTTGCCAACCCTTTGGAATGAAGAAGGGACACTCTTTTATAAGGAGAAGAGGTGAAATATTTGGCTCTAAAATCTTCCTCTGAATTGTTCCTCATGAATGACCCATTAAATGAACGAATTTAGGAAGGGTGTCTTCAAGAAAGTTTTTCAACTATATATTCTATGTATACCCGCAAAATAGGATATTTATTGGCCATGTTTGGTGAGAGATAAATCTAAATCACTTCAAGAATTTGTTCTGGATCGGTGACTCTTTGTATTAAAACTCATATGAATTAAATTGCTTTTATGTCCTTTCAAAAGAAGTAATCATGTATTTAAAATTTAATAAAAGATGTTTCTTAGGATTTTGGATTTCTCCATAGTGAATTTTATGTTATTTGGTTTATCCATTTAAGAGATTCAACCCAATAATAAAATTCTTCAGATCTGTGGAAAGTTTTTAAGGAAATAATTGTGAGCTCAATTTGGGACATCAAATGGTTGATTGAACTTTGGATCTAGAAAGATAAAATGAATCCCATAGAATATAGAAACCCATAAAATAATAATTTTTAAATTTTAATTAATTAATAAAATATTATGGCTGAAACATTGAAATAAATTAAAACTATTAAAATTCCAAAATATGCCATTTTTTCAATTAAGATAAAAAATGCTTCAAAAACATAAAATATTACAATTTCCATTAAAATAACACATTTTCGCGATTAAAAACATTGAAATTCAGAATAAAATAATTGAAATATATATTCTCCATAAATTCACCCACACTTAAACATTATACTCCTGGGCAATCATCTTATACCAAGGTTAAAACAAACTTCTCAAAGTATAAATGACAACACAAATCAATTATCATATCTAGGAAAATAGCATGCCTCCACTATGGATAAAAATTCCCTAACTCCTAAAAAATAATTGAATCCATTAAATATCATATTAATTCTCACATGAATGTCAAATCTACCTCCCTTGAAAAATATTTCTCTCTTAACTCAAGGATATTTTATATAGAGTTTTCCTCAAACCCAAGAACATGTGTGATCTCTATATTTTTCATATCATCCTAGTATATACACTTAATAGAGTAGAAAATGTGTCAATAATTAGTTATTTTTCAAGGGTTGTTCTGAGGTTGATGGATGGAAGGTTTTAAATGTGAAAAACATCTGAGGCAGAATGAGGAGAGTTATGCTCTAATGTGAAGTAAATAAATAAAAATAGTTTTCTCAAGAATGGTGTGCTCCTTAATCATATAAAAAATGAATCACCTCTGAAAACATCTTTCTTTGAGAATATCACACTTGTAATTTAATCATTAATGAATTTCTTCCCTCTTTCCCATAATTATAGTATTTTTTTAACTTGAATTAAAATCCATATTTCTCTTCAGAATAATATTTTTGAGGAAAAGAGAGACAATTTTTTATCTTCAAAAATTGGTAAACACCCTACCCATATATATAATCATATTTTGGGAAACCCATAAATATTTAAATCATGAAATTTCTTTCACCTATGTAGAAATAAATATGGAGACACTTTTAATCCATCTCAAAGTGATTTTTAAAGAAAGTAAAACACAACTCATCTTCTCCCTCCCCCACACTTGACTTCAAAAATAATCATTCATTTAACTTCTATATAAGGTTGTAAAGGGATAAATGGATTTTAGTGTGGCTAACTAACAAGGTATTTCATGGATTATAGGGGATTAAATAAGTTCATATGATAAGGTATTCCAAAATACAATTTTAATGCAAAAATGGATTTCAAATTTGTGCCTCAATCATTATTAACACACTCCATGAACTCTAATATCTTTGAAAAGAGAGAAAAATAGAAATTTATAGTTCACACAAAATGTCTCAAGACTATTATGAAAAAGATAAATGTAATAAGGTGTAAAAAAGGTTTAAAACCTCTTGGGTTGGGAAATATTTTTAATTTGGACAGTACTAGTGTACATGAGTTTCACAATCCATCAAACTTTATGAAATGAAAATATCATAAATGAAGAAACAAAATCTATTAATAAATAAATTAAATCTTAAAGAATTAAAATCAATAAATTTTCTAAAAACACTAGGATGGTTTGAATTTTCCAAAGTATTCTATTCAACTCAAGAATCATAAAAACACATAAAAATGAAAAAAGAAAACATAAAAAATCTATAAATAAAAATCCATAAAAAATCAAATTCAAGAACATAAAAAAATTCTAAAAATAGGTTGACATCCCTCACCCACACTTATTCTATTTAATACTATCTTTTTAGATGAAATTAAATCAAGAAAGTTTTTCACATAGAATATATATTGGGTAGTAAATAAAATAAAAAAAAGGAAAGACATGTGTTGATTTATTTTTTATTGTAAGCCTTGATTTAAGATCCTAGATGCTACCAATTTACAATTATATGAAAGAAAATAAAATACAATGGAAAAATAAATAAAAATAAAGAGAGAGGTGATAGAAAAAGGATAATTCCTGGTTTGAGCCCTAAGTGGGTGGTAGGTTTTTACTGCCCCTAGTCAGGTAGTTGTAGTGGATTATCCCCAATTAGAAGGTGGATATGGTTTCTTTAAGATGAACCACCACATGTGACTTTTTCCAGTATACATGAGTAAAAAAATATTAGAGAACCCAAAAGAAGATAAGTAAGTTTCAACCCCCATGAAATAAGAAATATATAATTTAATGTCCAGAGTGGGTGGGAAAAGAAAATTGGGGAACTCCCTATGAACTTATGTGGTTCCCTCCTCCATATGGTATGAAAGTTATTGTAGGGAAGGCAGTCACACCACATGCTTCTACACCTCTTCTTCTTCAATCAACACCACTTGGGTGGTCTCGTTTTTAACATCATAGGCCTTATCTATTTCTGATGTATCAAAATTTTCATAAAAAATGGAAGTCAGAAAAAAAATCAGCATGAATAAGATTAAAACATGATGAATCAATTAAGAAATATTACCTTTCAATTAAGTCAGCTTGGAAATTGATCTCTTAGGGAAAGACCATTGGAAACTCTATCTCATAAGGCGTATCTTCTTAATCATCTTCCAAAGAAAGAGAAAGGTAGAAAGGTTCTGATTTTTCATTTTTGAGAATGGGAAGATCAATTTGCAGGTTATATTCAAAAAATATATTCTAGGATTATTTAAAAAATTGTAAATCTCCCATAAGTGAATATTAGGTTCTTTAATATAAAAAATGATCAATGAAATCTCTTCCACCACTCGTTCAGGTTCAGGTTCAGGTTTCTGCTGGGGTTTCTCTTGACATACATGTATATATTCCATTAGCCATTCCATTTTTCTCTCAATACCTTATATTTATTCCCAAAGTTCTTTCCTTGTAGATTTTTGAATTTCATCTTCTTGTTACACCTAATATACGTTAGTCCATATAGAATAATAATAATTAAAATACAATATGAAAAAATAATTTTTTTTTGATTTTTTTAGAAATTTATGAGTTTTTTTTTTGTTATTTTAATGAAATGAAAATTATTTAAAAAATATGAATAAAAATAGTGAGTGAATTCCACTTGGATACCCAAAAAGGTGCTAATTTTATGAAGATTTGTCATGTGTGAACATCCTCCTATAAATATGGTTTTTAATATATGGTACTCTCATTGATCATTGAGAGACCGCACATCCACCTCCTCGATCGAGGGAAAATATTACAGAAGTGAAAGCTAAATCTCAGGTAGAAAGTAGATACAAAAAGGTTCCTTGCCCACTAAGATACCCCTCCTTATAACTCTAAAAAAATAAGAAACATTAAAAATTATATCTCAAATGCTTGAGTTTATCATTGGATTACTCCCTCAGGAACTTCCTCGGGTTAGATACTCATGATCATGAGCATAATAGTTCATAGTAGAGAAGATCGAAGTGAAATCAAAAAAGATAAAAATATGATAGATTGAGATGAAGAAGAAGAATAAGATATACTAAAAATTAATAATACTATTAAAAAAGTAATTAAACTAAAAAAATATTGAAAATGGCCAACAAAGACTACCCCTAAGTTTCCAACCCTTTGGAATGAAGAAGGGACACTCTTTTATAGGGAGAAGAGGTGAAATATTTGGCTCCAAAATCTTACTCAGAATTTTTAGGCATGTATAACACATTAAATTACCTAATTTGGTAAGTGTGTATTGATGAAAGATGTTAAAATATATCTTATATGTAAACCCACAAAATTTGAGCTTCATGTTCCCAGTTTAGTGATAGATAAATTCAAATTACTTAGAGACTTTATTTTGGATAGGTGAATCTTTGTATTCAAACTTATCCAAATTAATGAACTTTTATGGACATTTAAAAGAATTAATAACACATGGAAACCTTAATAAAATTTGTTAATAAGGTTTTTTATTGCTCCATGGTGATGTTAAAATTATTTGGGCCATCCATTTAATAGATATCGGTCCAACAATAAAATCCTCCAGATCTATGCATAGTTTTCGAGGCTGGAATTATGAGCTGGATTTGGCCCCTCAAATGGATGATTTAGAATTGGATAAATAAGGATAAATTAATAACATATAATATATAGACCTATAAAATAATAATTTTTCAATTTTTATCATTTAATAAAATGTTATAATCGAAACATTTAAATAAATAAAAACTATTAAAATTCCAAAATATCTAATTTTTTCAATTAAGCTAAAAAAAGCTTTAAAAACATAAAATATGACAATTTCCCTTAAAATAGCACATTTTTTGGATTAAAAAAATTTTAATTCAGCATAAAATTATTGAGAATATTTTTTATATCATGGTTTTTGAGATTTTTGTAAATTTCCAAAGTATATCCCCTGAGAGTGTCAAATAAGGAGTGTAGTAAGACTCTTTGTCATCCACTAGTTCCCGATCGTGTCTATATAAATATGGTTTTTTTAGATTTTTTACCCCTATGCACATATGTTCCATATCCACATTCACTGGTAGTATCCAGACAGGGATGTATTTCCAGGAAACTACTTTCTCTATCCTTTACCAAAATTCTAGGATATTTTCCTAAACTCTAACTCATCCTTAGACTTATCCTTAGATAGATTCCTATACATATCCATATAAATATCCATAGAGATCTCACTAAAGTTTTCTCATAATAGTTTCCAAATGTTTACTAAAAAATTTCTTTGATACCAACTATAGTTACCTAGGCTTAGCATACATAGATATTACATCATTTTAGATGAATATTCAGCACATTAAAAAATAACTTTCTCGAGGACCATAATATTTTAGTGTATTTGGAAGCATGAAACACATTATTCTAACTTGGTAAAAGATATCCAATGTTTACCACAAAGATATTACCGTTTATTACTCCTACTCAAAACCTTTATTCATAACCAAGAGAAAGAAAACCTAAGAAAGGATGATATCATATGCTATGTAGAGGAAAATAAAGGAGATACATAATAATAACATGAACATAAGGGTATGAGAACATGAGAAAAACATTTAAAGATCATACCCTGTATATAAAAGATTATAAATATGAGTCATGTAATAAATATTGGCATAACATAAGGCATGAATCATAAGGTAATTAATAGCATAATCCGTGAAATCATGACATAATAATAAGACATGGAATTGTGGAATTCACATAATTATATAAAATCAATCCCCACAAGTGAAGGGTAATTTCCAAAACATATTAGGGCACTTAATAGGGGATAAACCTACTTGGAAGGACACACCACCATCACTAATCACATCCCTTTTCTTATAATGGTATGGGTTCACACCCCAAACAATCTTATTAGTGAAGGTTTACTCCCAATACCATCTTAGTAGTTGAGGTTCACTCTCAAGACCATATTAACAAGAAAATTACTTTACTAAACCAAGTTCACTTCCCATTCTAGCCATTTATATCTCATGAGATATAAATCCCCACCCAATGCATTGGATGGAGATATAGGTCCCACCTATCTTATAATAAAATAAAACATATGTGTGTCATAAGATAATAAAACATTCTTCATATCGAAACCCCGGAAATGAATAAAGGGTATCATATACATGTTATCATATCATAACCTATGGAAAAGAGACATGTTTCACAATCATTTAATCATATAATAACCCATGAAAAGGAGTGTCTTTCATAATTATGTATCATGGTATAGCCCATGGAAGAGAAATGGGTTTCATAAACAATATTTCATCAAAAGTGTAATAATTATGAGAATCAATAAGAAATGTATACTTAGATTATAACCCCATTAAATCATAAACTACATCAAATAATATCATATTATATGGATAAGGATTTTGAAATATCACTTGGATCATTTCTTAATGGAAATAACCTTTCTTGGAAAATCAATTTTTAAAATATAAAAGATTTTAAAAATACTTTTCTTTAAAAAACACTTTTGAAAACTTATGAATTAAGATTTTAAAATATTTTAAAACACTTATTGAGGAAAATATCCACTTTTATTTGAAAAACAATTATAACATAAAACATTTTGAAACCCTTTTTCATGGAAAATATCTTTAAAACTTATAAAAGAATCTTTGAAATCATTGAAATCCTTTTCTTTGAAAAAAATATTTGAAACCATATATAGGATTATTTAAAAATAATTCAAAACAATTTTGAAACATAAAACATTTTTGAAATTATTTTTATTTGAAGATAACCTTGAAACTATATAAATGAATCTGTGAAAATCATTTAAAAGTCTTTTTAAACATAAAAATTTTTAAAAAAACTTTTTCTTTTGAAAACAAATTTAAAAAAAATCAAAGATATTAGGAAAAACGTTTTATTTAAAACATAATATTATATAATTAAAAAAAGAAACTTCAAATAAATGAAATTCTTGATGGATGATAGTTTAGTACATGCCAAACATTCTTTTTTGCAACGTTAAAAGTTTAGAAAAGTTTTTTGCACAGAAAATGACAAGAATATTAGTTTTAAAACCATTTTGTAAAAAAATAAAACTTGCGTAAATATGTTGTTTAAAAATAATAGGATAACAGTATATCATTTTTAAAAACATTTTTAGAAAATATATTTTGAAAGAGCGTGGATTTATGATAAAAATAGAAATAAAGTCATAATTTATTTAAAACAATTTCTTAATTATATTAAGTACCAAATAGTGTAAAAATGGAACAATTGCTTAAATATGTCATGAATAACTATAGGAGAATAAAATTTATGAGATTTATTGATAGATGAATTATAATATTTCAACAATGGAATCATAATCATAAACAATCCTAATAAATTATGAGATTATAGCAATAAACTCTAACCACTTTGGTAACTTGGAATCATAATCCCCATAAAATAATAACATTACAAAAAGCTTAAAATATCATGAAAATAATTATATTCATGATATAACATGTCAATGTTTAGTATATACATCTCGTAAAAGAATATAGGTGTATAATATAACATGCATCTCAAATAAGGAAAATTGAGACAAAATTTACCTTGCCAATTTGGTAACTTTTGAACCATAAACCCCGTGAAAGAGATATCATAAAAAAATATTTAAATAAAAAATAGATTTAATTATACGGATTGTATAATACATTCATGGTAATTATATCCACTGCAAAAAATAAATGACTATTCATTATGGCATAAGTCTCATTGAAATAAAAGTGAGACCAGAAATCCCCTTAATACTTGAGTAACTTTTGAATCATGAGATATATGAAATAATAGAATCAATTAAAACTTTTAATATCATAAAACAAATGAAATTAATGATATAAAATGTCATAGTATAGTATATATACCACAAAAAAGAAATGAGTGGTGATTATAGCATGTATCTCATTGATATAAAAAGTTAGATGATAAAACCCTTACCTTAAATCTTGAATTTATTTGTACAAATTAAAACCTCATGTATAATAAGTATAATTTTATTATAAATATAACATAGAATAATATTATTATATATAAAACCATATATGAATTTATTATGACTTTATATTAACCTTTTTTATCAATTTCATGTATAGTTGGGGTTTGTCTTAGTGTTAATCTCCCTGTAATCCTACAATAAAAATGGGGGTTCAAAACCCATTGGGCGCAGGTATTATAGAAATATTATAGAGGTACTGTATCAGTGAAGGAACTGTAGAAATGGCAGGAATTATAATATTGGAAAGACACAATAGTAGTATTAGGACGTTGTAGTAGTGGTGGGTACAATGCGGGTACTATAGTAGTATTATTCACAAAATGGGCCTTGGACCAAAAAATTTGGGCCTACGGGCCATGTAATGGTGTATATGACCACTGGGCCTTTGGCCTATGTAATGGGTCTCTTTATACCCAGTTTAAAGAGGTCTTTTATTTTTCTTTAATAATAAAATGAGGCTTCGGCCCCAACCTTTTAAAAAATTCATGTTAAAGTTACGTTTTGGGTAAAAACCATTTTGTTTTTCGTATATGTTTTGACTTGTTATTCATGGTCCCATTACTTAGATCATGATTAATTTATTTTCAGAATGTAAAACATGATATAAATATCATATATATTTATTACATAATTATTTATAATAATCTATAAAATATATAAATATGAAATGAAATACACTGTTCATGGAGACGACAGGTTTTACATACGCGTGAACATTGTTTCCATTTTCCTGTCGTATTTTTAAAGAAGAAAAAAATAAATGATATATATATATATATATATATATATATATTTCTAATAAAATTATTATGTTATTTATATAACATATTTTTATTAAACTCTTCCTTAATATATTTCATGTAAAGTATGAATGAGTCACATAGCTTTGAGGATGCGGTAGTCCACAGGTCCACAAACAAAGTTATTGTATTCCCATAAAATAAAAAGCATGAAGTTATGGGTTGTATAATTATAACATAAGAATAAATAAATAATATAATATAACATTTATCATATAAAAATATTAATACTTAAATTATTCCCAACCTTGATAGGTGGTAATTGAAGAACGAACGACATCGATTTGCGAGGTAGCAGTCTAACATACAGACGAACGATGATTGTGTATCCCAATTTATAGAAGTGTGTGTGAGTGTAAGTCATAACCTTAAAATAAAAAAATCAAAGTATATTTAGGATAATTATAATATTATATAATCATTTAATAAGAATAATCTAGGGGTGGATAAATAGAAAAAACAAAATTTCTTGTTGAAGGATGTTTCCTCTTCTTTGGATAACTCCTTTTGGTTTGCACCGAAGGGATTCCTTGGTTAGTTTTCTACCCAAAGGAAGGATTATATGATGAACTAATAGAATTTTGGAGCTTATTTTTTCAGGTTTTGGAGGATCCAAATAGATTTAGATGTGTTAACAAGTGAGTGGGGTGAGTTTCCTTTTATATAGGAGGAGTGCCATTCTTGTAAATATAAAAAGGTAAACAGTGTTGAGAAGCCTCTGTTACATAACGTGTCACAAATAATGGTAAATTTTATATAAAATAGAGGATATGGACTAAATATTTACAAAAAATGGATTTTGGACATGTGTTGAGGTTATTAGGCCATGTATGTTAAAGTTTAACTACTAAGTAACTCGTTTTTACCTTAATCGTTGTAATTAATTTTAATTACTTTTACTAATATTTCTGGTAAAAAACTAAGTTTAAATTACTATAAATTATAAATTATTTTTATTAAAATATTTAATCCATATTTTAAAATTATAATCACATAATTGTTATAAATTAATTTAAAATTAGTCCATAAATGAGTTTTTAAAGTAAAAATGTTCAAAATGTTTTGATATCCAATTTCAATGTTAAATTGATTCTAATGACCTAAATTGTATTAATTTATGTATAATTTATATAATTATAAATTAAAACTAAATTAAAATATAATTTAACTATATAAATAAGTTATACTAAAAATCATATTTCAATTAAAATTCAGTATTTTTCACTATTCATCAAAAAATGAAACTTCTCAGAAAAATACCAAAAAATCAACCAAAGAAAATTTTGATATTGAAATTTAAAAAATGAAGTTTTTTTAAATTAAAATTTATAAACTTTTCAAAAATTAGTTTTAAAAAAATTCTTCCATTAAAGGTCAGGAAAACTTCTTAGAAAAATATATCTTTTTATGCCTAAAATTGGATTTATTCTAATCACTTGTCTAGAAAACACAGAAGATAAATGATTAATGTTTTATTAAATATATAATATATAAATTTCATTAAAATAATTAATATAAATTGGTTTTATTAATTTATTTATGTAAAACTTGTTTGATTTCATAAACATAGGTTTTAGTTAAAGATTTCCTATATTTTTAAAAGGGTTTTATTTTCAATTCCAGTTAAGTGGTCACGAAATAATTCTTCTTATATTCATGTGTAAACCATATTTTCATAATTTAATTAATTTTATTCACAATCACCATTCCATATTCTAGTAGATAACTATAATATTATTTTAATAATATTATTAATGGTACATTTAGTTTGGTAAAACTAGGTATTGTGTGTCTTGAAAGTTATGGAAGGAACATGGCATTGTGTGTAACAAAATACAAATATAGTTTTGTGTGTACTGAAAGGTAATATAAGTGATTTTTTTAGAGAACAATATCAATTTTTTGTAAAATCAATAATAACTTGGTGCTTTCATATCACATAAGTTATATTTAGTGTTGCCTAAAATGTAAAATAACAAAAAGATTAAATTAAATTGAAAAAAAATCATAAAAACTTGGTGTGTTACAAGGTAAGTATTATTATATATTTCAAGAATTATTATAATATCTTAAATTCCATATTATTTATTTAGATATATTTATTTATATCATCCATGTGATGTGGTGATGAAAAATAAATCACATCGTTTTGTGGAGGTGGTAATTCACACGTACGCACGAACGATGTTATCAGTTTTCATTGATTGAAGAGTTAAGTAAATAGATAATATATTAATTGTAAAAAATGATAAATATATAATTAATATCATATATATATATACATTAAATCCATAATTATAACCATCCATGAGATGTGGTGATGGAAAATGAGTTACATTAGTTCGCGAGGAAGTAGTCCGTCGTACACACAAATGATGGTTTTGTTTACCATTTTATGGAAGAAGGATATAAATATATAGTATTATGTTAATATAATAACATAATTTTATATTTTATATATTAATGTTATTATATGATCATGTTTGAAGAATATTTGAGGGAGGTATAAGAAGAAATAAAACTAAAACGCTTGATTAAGAGCTATGCCATTTCTTTAGACAAACTCTTATGTGTGACACCAAAATCTATCCTTGGATTATATTATGATAAAAAAAATTATATAAGAAATTTTTAGGAATTTAATTAAGGTATTTTGGATGGTTTTTGTTGAACCAAAATATTTTTTTAAGTGTGAATAAAAGTAGAGAGGATGTTCCCTTTTATAAGAGAGGGGGGAACTCTTCAAATTTCTAAATGTGTTAAATTTATATGAATTAATTTTCATATAAAAATAAATAAAAATTGATAATATTATAATATAATATAATTATTATATTAAATTATTTCATCTAATAGAAATTAGATAAGTTTAGGTCATGTTTTCACCCTTATCCTTTTGTTTTAACCTGTGTTAACCCATTTTGACAATTATCAAAGTATTAAATTTGTTACTCTTTAGGGGTCAATAATGTTCCCATAAATAGAAAAATTGCTCATAAATATACCATGGTTGATATTATCAACTATATCCCACTTAATTTTAATAATATTAGTTTTTATTAATTTTAAATCATTTAATAAAACACTATTAATTGTAAAATATCATTAATGTCAATTTTGACATTATTCATTTAATTATACTTTAAAAACATCACGACAAAGATGGATTTAGAATATAAACATTTCACACAAAGAAAATATTTTATAATTATCTAAAAAATAATAATAAAATAAATCTCTAAAATTATATTACTTTTAATATTTTTAAAATCATTTATTTTATTTTTCTTTTTGTTAAATAAAAATTGTGTCGACATTACGTAAGAATTTGAGGTAATTATATAATTAGTAAGAACTACAGATAAATTATCATCATGAAAGAATTTTAATTATTATCAAAATACTATTTATATTTTTTCAAAAATTTATTTTTTCCCTTTGTGAAAAGATAAGAGATATTTTAAATTAAGAGGGTGATATTTTGTCTTTTTCTTTACTTAAATTATTATATAGGTCACATTCATGGAAAAGTGTCCCATAATAAAATATATTAACCATGAATTTATAAGGGTAAAAATACATTAATTAAATAATATTTAATTTGAAAAATGTTAGCCTTATCATTTATTTTTAACCTACATTAACCTGATTTTCCCTTTTACCATGGTGACAAATTTTAATTCTTTTTACTATTCATTATGACCGAAATTAAGTTAAAATTAGTAAATAATATTAACTATTATGATCCCACATATTGAATCCATTTTACCAAAATCAATATCTATAAGAGTAATAAATTCATTTTATAATAATCCAGTAAAGTGTTATGAAAAGTGTATTTTCTAGAAAATGCATTTTTCAAGAAATTAATGATCTTATATTAGCTCTATTAATAGCAATAATAATTATATGAATTTCAATTAATATAAATAAGTATATGACATATAAATTTCATTCATATAATTCTATATTATGGGTTATTTTAATTAATTAAAATGGATAAACTTTATGTACCTAAAAAAGTTTTTATAAAACTATATTTTTAAGCATAAAAATAAACTTATACCAAAGTCATGAAAATTAAGGATTAAAATGAAATTAATTAGATTTTTCTAAATAAAATATTTCATATGAAACTTTAATATCAAATCCAAAATATAATGGTATTTTTTAATTACTTTATTTAATGAAAATAAATGAAAGTATTTGAAAAATCAGTAATTTTTACTATTCACTGAAAAATCAATCATTTTAGAAAAATCACAAAATTTTACCTTATGTAAATTTTGATATAGTGAATTAAAAATGGAATTTAATTTTATAAAATAAATTTTACAAAAGTTCCAAAAATTAATTATTACACTTTATCACAAATAAAATTAAAAACGTTTCTGAAGGAAACACATTTTTTAGGAATAAAATGTATTCATTAAAAATTGAGTTATTATTTTTTAATAATTTATCAATAAATTTATATTTATTTGTATATTTATATTTATTTCATAAATTAGTAAACCTATTCATGCCCTTCAATTTTATGGGAAAGTTATAATGTTAAATTTTAAATAATAATATTTTATAGTTCATTTGGACTTAGTGTTGTGTGTCACATATACTATTAAACATAGTTTTCTTTTTTAAATATCAGGTTGTTATAAGAAAACCATGTTGTGGTTTTTTTGTGAATAAAAATATAAATAAATATATGTTGGTCTTACTTGACTATGCCATAGTCTTTAACAGTTTTCAAAAAAATCAAAGTATTGAAAACCTCTATATTCCATGGGGATAGATCCAATATATCATATTAAAATTAAATTTTTAGGTTTTAGTGATTTTGATGATAATTCTCAAGGGTTGAATTATTATACACTAAAACTCAGTCGCTCATGTCCCTAAAACGTATCAAAGATTACTAAGAAGTCTAGATTTATCTAATGACTTAGATTTAAGTGGTTTAAGTTGATGAAACAATTATCCTTAGGAATTTTAATTTAAAATGCCAATTTTCAATGAAATGTGAAGTAAGTTGGTTTTGTAAGTTAGTGTAAAGTGTATATAAGTGAATAGTGTTTCAAAAAATTTATAGAGTTTAATAGAGGAAGAGGAAGAACAAAAAACCCAATATAAAAAAAGTGTATAGAACCTTTACCAATTCATGTATTAAAGTTTAAATACTTAGATGTGAAATTTGAGGATTTTCTTGAGGAAGATCAAGATTATTATAGTATATATAGTGATTTTCATTGAATTTTCCTATTGATTAAATTCAATGATTTCTATTTCACCAATATTTCTTAGTGAATAATTGAATATTGTGTCTTATTATTGAATAAAGGTTTCACTTCTTGTATGATGAAAATTTTAGTTTTTAAAAAATTTAAGTGAAGTTAGACTTCATTTATAACAAATTGGAGTTTCTCTTGAAGGCTTAAGAATCACTTTGTTAAGTATTTTGAATATTATCAGTTTACTTATGTGATAAAAGTTTACATAAGTTGAGATAAATTTTTATATATCATGAGTTCAAGGATAATACATGTTTATTTGTATCCATATTGATTAGTGGATCATATACTCTATGATTTTCAAAATCTTGTGATTAATTTTTCCATTCATTTTGAATTGTGAATCATAAAAATTTATTATTCTCTCTATTATCGTTTTTTATATGTGTTATTATTTAATTAAGTGATTAACATCATTAAAATTCAGTATAGATGAAGTAATAAATTCAAAATAGTAAACTATTCAATCATTATAACATGTGGAAAAGGTTGTTTAATGGTGGAACATAAAATAAATTGATTCACAGATTCACCACCCATATAAAGGAATACATGTATATCCAAAACACCTATTGGGATATAGGTATCTAAAAATTAGTATCATAGATATTTTTCAGGCTTCCTTTGAAGCTGATAGGATGGTTGATGATTGGATGTTATGTTTGTTCTCTTTTATTTAAAGAGGAGTTGGTTGTGATTTTTTAACTATAATGGATCATATTAATTTAATGGATATGAAGGTTAATTTAATTTTTTATGAAAAACTTTATCATATTTATAAGGATAGTGTATTTTTATACCTGTTATCAATAATATTGTATGTGTTTTAAGTTTCAAAAAATGGGTATACTCCTCATGAAGAAGGTGTCACAATGACTTGTTTAATATAAATAACATTGAGAATGATTTTTATACACATAATAAAATAATTTCATCACTATTAGAGATTTAATTAATTAATTTCATGGGGATTAATATAAAAAAAGCATATAGGCTGGATTAGATAACAACTATGAAGGAAATGTGAAAGTAAAATAATTTAAATTATAGATTTGGTGTTTAAAATATGAATACATTTTAATGTGTGATAACGAATATATTAATGAATTCTCTATAATATTCAATTAATTGGTGAAAAATATTATAGGTTTTAGTGAGACCCTAGATGATTCAAAAGTATTCAAAATGATATGTCATGTCTTTTCAAAAAAAATAATATAATGGTATTAGAAATTGAAGACTATGATTTTATTAAACTTTCATTAGCTTATTTTTATAGCATATTTACTTCTTATGAAATAAAAAAAATTACTATTAAGAAGGAGAGTAAGGATAAAAAATAAATATCTTTTAAGGCAG
Organism: Viscum album; assembly: GCA_963277665.1. Taxonomy (NCBI): domain Eukaryota; kingdom Viridiplantae; phylum Streptophyta; class Magnoliopsida; order Santalales; family Viscaceae; genus Viscum; species Viscum album. Next base: position 1,670,444,707 of record OY728146.1, on the reverse strand, counting down.
TGAAGAAAGAAAATATTCCGAAATAAAAATTAAGAGAAGGATAATTAATAGGATGATTAAGATGTTCAGATAATGTTTAAAAAATTTATTTAATAAATCTCAAGAAGTTTCTAGAAAGGAAAATAAAAGTACCATATGGATATTACTCTAAAATGTTTCAAATATGGATCTATTTAACATTTCTTATCCAATTTTACAATGCTAAAATGAGAATAAATTTATGATGAAGTTGAGTCATCAAGAATTGTTTCAAGGAATAAAACTAATCAATTTAACTAGAAGAAGTTTAAATCCAATGGAAAAGGTCAGAATTTATCAAAATTTAAAAATATATATATTTCAAGTCTAATTTGGATAATGAATAAAGTGAATAAGATAAAACTAAAGTTGATACTTTAAGTGAAGAGAAAGAAATTTACTGATTGATACAGTAAATAATGATGAGTTCACTGGTAGTGATAATGGTAGGGATAAAAAATATGGACAAAATAAGATGAATTTTATTTTAAACTACAAGTTTAATGAGAATCTATTAAATATAAATAAACTAGATAAATTAATAAAAAAATGAATAAATCCTCATAAACTTATAATGAATTTTATTTTTCCCATGTGAAAAAATAATCAAAAATGTTGAATGTGATTGAATATTTGAAGGTGTTACTTATAAGAGAGAATAAAATAAAGGATTATATAGAAAATAATGTTTAATTTAAATAAAATAACATTAAAGTGTTCAATAAAATATATTAGATTTTCAAATCCAAGTGAATAACTTCAAGGTTAAATTTTAGAAATATGTGTAAGAAGTGGTAAAATGATCGAAGGGAATATTCAAGGGTGATAAATCTTTAAAGAATTTTCATGAATGTATCAATCATAAAATAAATCACTCAATATGAGTGTAAATTCATGTAAGTGTGGGAGAAAAGTTTGATTTAAATTTATAGTCAATATAAGTGAAGATTGAGGATAAATTAAAGAAATTATAGAAATTTATAAATTCTAAAAATGCAACCCTGAATGAAAAATAAACTATAAATTTAAGGTTTAAAATTTTTAGGAATACTTATAATGAGTAAATGAGTATTTTTTGAGTATTCGAAAAAAAAATCTACAAGAATGATCTTAAATTATAGGTTGAAATTATGAAAGTCAATAGATGAAAATATCTAGATAGTGTGATGTTTATGGAATAAAATTTTCATTTTATAGATATTTTGGTGTTATAATAGATTTATACATGTTAAAAGGATATATTTATCCAATGAATAATATTTCTATGAACCAAGAAGATTTGTAAGGAAATATTTTATATAATTTTATAAATAATAAAATTTCAAATGAAATAAAAAAATGAAACTGTAAAATCAATTTCAAATGTTAAATGAATGTTGTGGAAGGTGTGAGAAATTGGTTTATAAATATAAAAATTATTTTTCAATATTTTTGATTAATTTGTGTACAAATTTTAATATTCAAAAGTTTAAAAATATAACAATAGAAATCCATAGTGGTTAAATTTTAATTTAATGCTTCACAAAAGGATCATTTTTGGATTCTAGATTGTGGAAGTTAAACATACATGATAAGTGATATAAAGCTTTTGATAGATTTTTAATGTTTTAAAGAAGGTTTAATCTGATTAAAAAAATCATGGGTCACTCAAAATAAATGTATTTTACTCAATAGAGATTCAATATAATATTTTTATGTAAAATAATTTACTTTATATTAAGGGTTTAAAGCATAATTTAATTAACGTTTCTCAAATTTATGATATTTGGAATGAATTAATTTTTCAAACGGATAGATTCTTGGTAAAATGTTTAAAGTATGGTTATATTGTGACTAGATAATATAAAAAAATATGTAAATTTTTTCAAGTAAATATAATAAAATTCATAAAATTTGAGCATAAATAAGTAGAATGAGTTGTGGAATTGAATACTTGGCCACTGTGACACCCATGATTTCATGGGTAAGTATTTATTTCTTTAATTTGTTTATTTATTTTGGTTTTGGAGGTTTTATTTCAAAAACATGGGTAAATAGAATAATGTTTATACATGATTATTGAATGATTAGTGATAATTGTGCATCCCAGTCATATGAGATGGGAGTTTGAATCCTAAAACCCGTGAATAGTTGCACACAGTTTCCTTAACCATGAAGACAAACCATGAAACCTACCCATATTTAAAAAAATTAATTTACTAATTTTATTTTAAATTATGGTTACTCATTTTCTACAACAATTTCCTCAAACCTTTTATAATATTCTCTACCATCTATCTTCCCCTCCTGTTATATATCTCCAAGGTGTCCCTCCACTCTTCTTAAGTTATTTATCAAATTAAATATTTTATTTTCATTAATTCATTCTTCCTCTCTTCTCTTATACCCATATTATCCATGTCCTTCTTGTTATTATTTCCTTAGTTGTCCATGGTGGCCACATCCAGGGTTAGGGTTTATTCTAACCTTAAATTTATTGATTCCTAGGGTTCAAAAAGGTTCCCTTTTATCCTAATAATTTATTTATTATAGAAGTTTTATTAATTTCAATGGATTTAGATAGGTGTTTCTATGTGGATTTATTTTAATTTACATACTTCAAGGGATTGGGTGTTTTAAATTCTTTCTTGTTAAATTAAAAAATTTATGTGTAGTATTTGATCAAAATATAATTTTCATCAAAGGTTCCATTTTATTTTTCTAGACATTAGGGGTTTTCCAAGATTCCTAAACATTATATTTCAAGAACTGGTTTTCATACCTATCAATAATTTAAAAAAATTAAAAAATGATTTTTAAAAAAATTAAAAAATGTTTAATTTTTATTGATGGAATTTGATGATTATATATTCCATCATGGACTATAAGAATGTGTTTATTCTAGATTTTTATCCTTTATTTTTATATATAATCTATTTTCTAAGAATTTGAGATAGTTTTAGTGGTGTTATGGTTTTGTTGGATTGATCATGGATTTGTTGTATTACATGGTATCTTTGGCTACTAGGTGGGTAGTCAAGGATTAGTGTTATATGAGATATGATTTTTCTCTCAGTTTTTCTCCTAGTCATTATTTCACTCTCACTATAAATTTTTCAAATGGTGAGACCATGTAGATAAATTGAGGTTTGTGTCATTTATAATACATGTTAGGTCAATAGGAGGTTTCATTAGCGATATCTTAGGTTATCCCATCGGGCTGGAGGGTGATATACCATGTTATCTGTATTCATTTCCTTATATTATTTTCTTAACTTTCTTATTTTTTGGTGATATATATTTTTTGTTTCTTATGGATTCACTTTGATATGATTTATCTTGACTTCCATTTTTTAAATAAATTAGTTTGTAAATAAAATGAAATGTTTTTCTATTTTCATTTTAAAAAAATTATAAAAGTATATTTTTCTATATTGTAATTATAACTAGAATTTTTTACCTGTATTGTAAAATAAATCACATATAATCTTTTTAGTACCTAATAAGATATTTCTCGCAGCCTATATACTAGTAAAATAAAGGTATCCACTTCCTTTGATGGTACACCTTAGTTTCCTTCTTCATATTTTTCTGCCATGATGATTGGGTGGTGACCATAGGTTATGAGGAGATAGTTTTTATGTCCTTCTTTTGAGATTTTTTTATTATCTTGGGATATTTATGTATTTAACAATTCATCCCATCCCACTTTTTAGTCTCTTTTTTCTATTACATTTCATATATCACCTTACACTTTTCTTGTGAATTTATGTTTCAGTGTTTATTTTGATTCATCGTAATTATTCCATGTTTGATCAAAGTTCTATTTTGAAACTATTTATTTAATTAGAATAAGTGTTGAATATATCGATACTTCATGTCATTTTTTTATTCTATTATAGTTATTATTAGTTTAATAGGTTTATATCATTCCTAATTGGCATGTTTTGATACCTTGGGTGCTTTTCACTAGCCCATGGAGATTGGGAATGTGCTTTAAGACTAACGGTGAGCTAACTCAAGTATCATGGTAGTTTTTCCTAGGAAAATTAATTAAAAAATGTATTAGATCCCTCTTTTTATTTGGTTCATAAGGATGGATAGGATATAGGTAAATCGAAACACGAGGGTAGGTATGAGTAAGTGTTTGAACAACTCTTTATCATGCTTAACCTCTAATTAAAATGGGTGTTTGGGATTTTTACCTTGTATTTGAGTATTATTTTCAATTATTACTGAGATTTTTTATCTATTTTTCTACTATTATGAATTTTATGGATATTTCATGAGTTATTTTGGGAGAATATAAGATTTCGAGTGAAAATTGGAGGTAATATATGGATTCATGGTTACTATACATGGTTTAGAAAACCATTATCATACAATGCATTTGGTTTGAGAAACTCTCTAGTGGGGTTTTCATGAGTGCATCATAGTCTTCCAAACCATATGACTAAACCGTGTGTAGTGATGAATCTATTGAAATTTTTATGTTTTTATTTCTTTATGATTTAGAATTTCTAATTATTTTTTTGTTACTTTTTTCGTTTAATTGAATATATTTTCTTGATTTTTGATATTATGAGGATTGAGTTTTATATTTTGATTAGTTTTTGTATATTTTGTTTTAGAGAATATCCCTCCCAAAAAGACTCTAGTGACCCATAGAGAGGGAGCTGAAAATAATTTTCCCTAAGTCCACCTTCATGTGGATCCCTACGTTGTTGAATCTATTATTTAAAACATTCCAAATCTAAAAAACAAACATTCAATTTATAGTAACTTATAGTCTCACAAACTTGAAGAATATATTGATAATGTCAATCATATTTTTGGTATTCTTAAAAAACCTATGACTTTTATTGTGAATTTTTTCATATATATTCTAGAGGTATCTGGTCTTAAATATTGGGAATTTACGGAACAATCTATGATGCATGAAGATCTTTCTTGTGAGAAATTTTAAGATATTTTTAATTATAAATTCCACACTGAGACCTTTAATATGTACAAGGATAGAGATTTTGTGTCCCTATAGTTTTGGGATCATTATGTGATAGGTTTTACATTCATTTTTTTGAGTTGATTCAATTTGATCCAAAGCACCTTAAAAATTATTTTCTCAAAGGTTTTAGATTTTATTTAGGTTTAAAGACTGATATCATATCAAATATTATTCTATTTTTTTACCAACCAATGATGAGGTGGTTAATAAAGTGATAATAGTTGTAACCAATGTGTTAGGGAATATTAAAATGGGTAGTGCTTCTACTATTACAGTAGAAATTCATAATTCCTTACATAATTGGGAAAGGAAGTATAAAGAATCTTGTATTAATAATAATGGGAGTGTTGAATGACCTAACCTTGATCCTTATAAATCATCATGATAAAAAATCTTTTATACTTTTTGGTTTGGAAGATATAGTAACTTTAATACCAATTTCAAAGTATCTCTAAATAATTTCCACCCATTTTGGTGGTTGGGTCAGCTAGAATGCTTCTGTAAATAGCCTTCTTAAATTACTAAGGTAGGTTCTTCTTATACCAAAGGCTATCAAGTTTATTATGATGTGTCTAAGGTAGATTGGTCTCATCCTCATATATGAGAGGAGTACAGTAAAATGAAGGGTTATTCTCATCCAAATAGTAAACCTTATAGTATACTCAAATATTGGCATTTATATAAAATAGAAAATGTACCTTTAGAATCAAAATTTTTATCTATAACTACTAAAGTAACTATATATATTGATTCCTTTATAGTACTAGATTTTTTTTACAAAGGTGTGGAACACTCTTTTATATATTATAAAGTAATAGATTCGTTCAACATTTAATCTGATTTGATATCTTATGTAATGAAAAATTATTGGTTTCAAGTGTCCTTCATCTCATGTGATGATTACTAATATTGAGATCATGTATTATTTCCTTGTTCGAGATCTATATATCTTCAATATCATATTCTTTATAAATTGTATAATCTTATATAAGTATAAAATTAATTTTTATAATTATATTGTATTCTTTCTTTCTTGTAATGGTAATACTCACTCTTTATGGGGTGAGTGTGATCCAAGGTCATCTTGAGTGCGGACTATTATTCTATAATTGCATCTATATCATGTTAGATTTATATTTTATTCATGGATATTATTAAAATGGATTCATAAATTTAACTTCTTATGATTGTGGATAGGTATCCCAAAGTTTTTCTTGATGACTTGTATAGGTTTCCACCAGAGAGGGAGGTTGAATTCTCCATAAATATTCATATAGGTATCAGTCCCATTTCTTTACCATTTTGTCAAATATAAATATTAAATTAAAATCAATTAAATTTTCACATAGAATTTCTTTATAGTAAGGGTTTTATATACCCCAACACGTCACTTTGGCAAACATTGGTTTTCATTGCAATGAGTATAAATTGTAGCCTCTAAATTCGAAATTTATTATCAAAATATCAGCCAAGTGACTATAAAAAATGAATACATATTGCCTAAAATTGAATATTTGTTTATCATCTCATAGGAGTGAGATGGTTTTCCAAGATTGACCTCATATTGAGGTACCACTAGAAAAGAGTGAAGGAATATGATATTCTTAAGTCCACTTTCAAAATAAGGTATATGAATTATGAGTACCTATTTATGCTATTTAGGACTATTAACGATCCTATTATTTTTATGGAATTAATTAAATTTATATTCCATAGATACCTTGACACTTTTTTATAGTATTTTTGGATGATATCTTTGACTACTTCAAGAAAATAGAGGATGGTGAGAATCATTTGAATATTCTATTAAGGGAATTTAAGGATAATTTCATATATGAATAGTCATCTAAGTACTAATTATAGATTTAGGAAGTGAAATTCATGGGTCAGGTGGTGTTTTAGAAAGTCATTTATATAGACCTCAATAAGATTCAATAAGTGATTTCTTAAGAAATGCCTAAGAATTTGTTTGAGATATGAAGCTTTTTGGGTTTGGTTGGATATTAATATTGATTCATATAGGATTTTTTCAAACTAAAATCTCATTTTACTACCTTGATGTGAAAGGTAGTAAAATTTTAATAGATTAAAAGTATCAAAATTCCTTTTATTAGTTGAAAACAAGGATAGAACCTGCTCATGGACATATTATTATTGAACCTGGTTAAGTATATACGGTATACTATGATGATTCGGGTAAATATTTTGGGGGTTTTTTAGTGAAACATGACCATTTTGGGGTGTATGGATCTCTCCATTTATTCACTCATGAAACTAACTACCCTACTCATATCCTTGAGCTAGAAGTATTGATGCTTACATTGAAAAGTTGGATACATTATTTCTTTGAGGAAAATTTTATAGTGTATACGATTCATAAAAGTTTAAAATATATTTTCTAATAGAATAATATGAACCTTAGATAGATACTCTTTTCCTCTAAATATTTGATTTTCATCTAGCATACTACACGTTTAAAAGGAACATATTCACTGATACTCAGAGTATGAAACTTCCAACTTGGGACGTGAAAAAATATAAAGAAGAATGGAATTTGATCATACTTTCTACTAAAATACATCTAGATATAAAGGAAAAAAATTATCAGATATTATTATTTATTGTACATGTCACACCTTCCTTGCATGATCTAATTCATTGAGGGAAAGTATTTGATTAAGAATATCCTCACATAAGTGTAAATATAAATGGTGGTGAGACCTAAAGTGATGTGTCTCTGTCTCCCAATGGTTCTTGATGTTTTAGGAAGATGAAGGTGTTTCTTCTGTCCTTATGATATGATGTGATGATTAAGGGTTTTCATTCAAGTTGGGCTTCCCATCCTAGTGTTGTTAAGATTTTCTATGATCTTAAATGATAGTATTTGTTTCCAATACTAAAGCGAGTGATTACTAAATGTATATCTCATTTCCTCACCTATAAAAAGTTTAAGTATAAGAATCAAAACCTTGATAGATTTTTATAGTCATTTCCTATTACCATATAGAAATAATATGATATCTACATGCATTTTTTAAATTCTCTTTCCTTAGTCTCCTTGAGGAAATAATACTATTTATATCATTATTTTACAGTTTGACTAAATCTATCAACTTTCTTCTTATAAATAAGATTACAAAGGTGGAATTTCTTAGACACTTATATGTACAATAAATTGTGAAACTTCATGGAGTTTAATCCACTATTTTTTATGATAAATACATTAACATTAATTCTCAAATCATGAAATATATTTAGTAATTGATGGGTTCTAAGTTTAAGTTGAGTGATTCATATCAACTATAAATATATGGTCAGACTTAGTGAGCAATTTAGATTCTTGATGATATGATCCAAGGCTACATTCTTGACTTTAGAGGTTCGTGGGAGAACAAAATATCATTGATTGGGTTATATTATAATAATATTTATCAATAATTGATCAAGATAGATCTATTTGTGGATCTTTATGGATGTTTTTTCCAGTCCTCTCTCAGTTGGGCTAAGTTGAGTGAACATTCATTATTGGTACCAACCCTTGTTCAGGAGATCATAAGTAAAGTTCATTTGATCCATAAAATATTTTTGATAATTCGGAATCATAAAAAATCATGTTTCAATCAATGAAATCATCCCTTGAAATTTTTATTTAGTGATCAGGTATTTCTAAAAGTATCTCCTCAGTCGATACATTAAAGATTGAGAAATAGGGGTATGTTTATAATATAGTATGTTGGGTCATTTGAGATAGTGTAATGACATGTTCCTATCGTGGGGTGTGACAAAAACAAATATTAACTATGTTAAAATGCAGTAGATTTTTTATCCTAGGTTGTCTCCAGAGAGGAGTACACAACAATTAAATTGTCACTTTAAAATAAGAGAAAGAAGTGAGGATGTTTTTAGAAATTGATTGATTTTAAAAATACAAGAGTGAAGGAAAGAGGTTTAATAAAAGGATTGAGAACAAATTGATAAAACAAGTAATTGAAACTATTATATGAGAAGGGTGATTAGGTTAGATTTGGTTCTCCATTTTCAATTCTATCATAGTTCCAATTTATCCAATTCTCTTCTGCTAAATCGTTAAGAGTGAGATTCCATGATCGTTTCTTCTCACTCCCTTGGTCAATTAAAAATGTGAGAATAAACCTTACTAAAATATTAGGTTGGTATACTCTCCTTCTAATGTGTAATAGAGTTGTATAAAATACCCCCAATTATCTTAGGCAATTCCCAACCGGGTCTTGTTTATCCCAAGTAATCAAGAACATTCACTACTCCTCACACACGTACCGGTGATCACCGAGTACTTCACCACTAAGTCCTGGTCTATTCCATAGTTTATAAACCAGAACCTAGTGGAGGTATATATTTATCATTGACCAAATATAAATGAAAAACATAATCTAAAATCAGATACAATCGTACATGATAATAAAAACTGTTATAGGAAATTGAAACTGATTTATAGAAGAGAATAGGATTTTAAAACATTAAGATAAGGAAATCATGAAATACAACATGGAAAACCTCTCCTTCCCCAATCACACATAATTTTACCCCACTATGGTAAGGGTAATTGTGACTAAGGTAAAGAATAATTCATTACAAAACTAAGAAGAACAAAAGAGAGAAAACAAAGAACAGAAAATTTGATGCTCCAGATTCTGTCCTCCATAAGTTTTCCTCTGTTCTTCCAACAAACCGGCCAAAACACACTAATATCCCTTCTTATAGAATGTTTTAAATAAAATTTTATATCGACCCTAAAAATTTTAGAGTCATTGGACTGGTGTAAAGAAAGATATGGTCGAATCAATGACCATTACTTTTCTGGCCGCCAAACACTATTTCACCCACTCCACTTGGACGCTCCCAAAAGATGCCTTAATGAGATTCATATTTTATGAAATTTAATTTTAAACTTACCTTGAAAGTCCTATGTTGACAACAGATAGAATTACCTCATTTTAAGGTCGGTTGAATGATATATTGTAGATTTAATGTGGTGGGGTCCATTCTGCCAGAAAAACTGATTTCTCTATTTGATTGATTTTTCTGTACCATTGGATTTCGAATTGGGTCTTGGTCCAGAAGACATATTTGAATCCCATGAGCATAGTAAGCCTAAAAAAATGATTCACTTCAATTGGAACAATATTTTAAAAGGTATTCCCAAAAAACAAAATCTATATAAAACTGTCAATTTTACAGAATTACCCCATTTTCACATTGAAGCCCAAAATATAACAAAAACACATAATTGATGGAAATACACTCAAATTGAATAATTGAGAGGTATTAATTCATTGAAAAAATATTAATAATATTGAAAATATTAACTCTATAAATTCACCCACACTTATCACTTGGAATCCTGGACAAGTCAGAATCAAAATAAAATCAAAGTAAATTCAAAACACATATCCATGAGATCCACCAATTTGAAAACAAGAAACAAAATATATCATGACTCATCAAAATATATTATTTCATGCTCTTAATTTAATATAATTCAATATATTTACTCTTAATTTCTCATCCCATGCACACAAAACACTTACCTAACTTCATTATCTATCATCACACAAATTTTCAATTTTTTAGCAATGTCTTTCTCATCCAAACCCATACAAGGGTTACCATAGGCTTGATAAATTCCTATATCTCCACCCGATGTGAGTCAAAGACATATTTTTATCATGAGGGCTTGTCAAGTTTGTTCTGTGTCTTTAGTTTGGTAGGATTTAGATGTAAATATTCTGAGGCTGAATGTAGAGGGCTTGGCTCTTTTTGAAGCAAAATTGCATTAATATAAATTTCACAAAAGAATGGTCTCCTCTTCACTCCCCTTAGTAGAAAATAAGCTCCTTCTTCATGGAATATCAAGGAATGTTCACATAGTTCATCATTTCAACAGAAAACATTTCAATCTTCTCAAATATAATATTTCTTGAAATCTATAGAAATGGCATAGCTTTCTTTTTTACATTAGAAGCTCTAGAAAGGCACAACTTCTCTCATCATGAAAGCTCTAGAAAAGGCACAGCTTTTAGCAAGATGGTTTTTTTTTCAGTAGAAGTAACATCTCTTCAATATTATTTTCACCCAAAGTATCCCCAAATAAGGTAGTACAATACAAGACATCTTCCCCACACACTTATGTTCAAATAGATCATGCAATTTCACTTCAAGAGCAGGTTGGATAGGGAATATTGTCTTGTAATGTGGCTAACCTAATAGGATGTTCATGGATTATATGGGATAAAAGGATTAAATGTTCAAGGTAGGCCATTATGAAAGGGATTATCTTGAAAAGGGGGCTTTCAAACCAAATAAATGCCTTAATCATTTAAAACACATATACCCCAAACCCTCAAGTTTTGAAAGGAATAAATCAAATTCTGGTTAAAACAAGAATGGTTTGGTTCTCTCAAGAAGTGAGGTGAATGTAAAGAATATGAAAATAATAGGTTCAGAAGTCTCACGGGAATTTGATTTCAAATATAAAGACAGTGATATGTGGCATGGGATTCAAAAAACAGAGTATTTTTCATGAAATTCCCAAATAATTGAACTTGAAACAATGTCATTTTCATCATTCATTTAAGCTTAATTTCAAGGAATAAATTATTTCTCCCGTGGACATGGGTTTCAAAAATGTAAAAGACAATCATTTCAACAAAAAAAAGTTTCAAAAACTAACAAAAATTTAAAAATAATCACACAAAATTTCAAACACACACATGTTTTTATTAAAACAAATAGGAAAACAAACACATAAAAATCTTTAACCACAAAGGTTCCCTCCCCCACACTTAAATGATGCAGTGTCCTCAATGCATTAAAATGTATTTAACACGTAGGAATATTGGAAATTGAATCATAGAAATCATGAAAATTTAAAGGAGAGGTACGACCTGATGGAGTTTATTGATAAACAGGTTGGAGGAGTGTGATCTCCTCTATTGGCTCTGATGGCATGGTCCCAAGGAATTTCTTCAATCTGTGCCCATTAACAGTGAATGGATCCTTCACTCTATCCTTTAAAATCTGCACAGAACCAAAAGGATATACATTAGTAACTATAAATGGACCTTCCCACCTGGAACGAAGTTTACCTGGCATCAGTTTGAGTCTTGAATTGAATAACAACACCTTGTCTCCAGGATGAAAGTCTTTTGGTTGGATCAGTTTATCATGAGCCACTCATGTTCTCTCTTTGTAAGTCCTAGAATTTTCAAATGCTTCCCCTCTAATTTATTCCAGCTCCTTTAACTGCAATCTTATCTCTTTCCCAGCACTTTCAAGATCTAGATTCATCTTCCTCACAGCCCAGTATTCCTTGTGTTCCAATTCCACAGGTAGGTGACAACTTTTCCCATAAATCAGCCTATATGGACTCATTCTAATTGGAGTTTTGTAAGATTTCCTGTAAGCCCATAATGTTTCTTCTAACCTTTGGCTCCAATCCTTCCTATTTGGATTAATAGACTTTTCCAAAATTCCTTTGATTTCCCTATTGGACACTTCAGCTTGCCCATTAGTTTGTGGATGATAGGGAGTTGATGTTTTATGATGCTCCCCATACATTTTTAACAAATCCTCCATTCTTCTGTTTCAAAAGTGAGTCCCTTGATCACTAATTATGGCTCTAGAAACTCCAAACCTACAAAATATGTTAGCCCTGACAAAATCACAAACAACTTTAGTATCGTCAGTCCTAGTGGATTTTGCTTCCACCCATTTGGAAACATAATCAATAGCAAGAAGAATATAAGAATTTACAAATGACATTGGAAAAGGTCCCATAAAATATATCCCCCAAACTTCAAATATTTCACAAAAATTAAGTGGATTTTGGGGCATTTCTTGTCTCTTTGAAATATTTCCTGAAAATTGACATTTTTCACACCATTTACAAAATTCATGAGAATCTTTGAAAAGTGTTGGCCAATAAAGTCCAGATTCTAAAACCTTCCTTACTGTCCTTTGAGGTCCAAAGTGGCCTCCACAAGCTAATGTGTTACAAAACTTAAAGAAATAATCAATTTCATTTTTAGGCAAACATCTTCTTATCATTTGGTCATTTCAAATCTTCCATATAAATGGATCATCCCAGATGTAATATCTAGATTCAGCTTTAAATTTGTGAATTTGGTGACAATTTAAATGAGATGGGACCTGAGATGTTACCAGATAATTGACCATGTCAGCATACCAAGGTACTTCTCCTTCAATCAAGTACAACTGCTCTCCTGGAAGGCGATCATTTAGTTGTTCGGTGTTTGGAATTTCAACTTCAGCGGTGTTGGGTAGTCTACTTAAGTGATCAGCCACTTGGTTCTCAGATCCCTTCTTATCTTTGATTTCTATGTTGAACTCTTGTAGTAGTATCATCCACCTCACTAGACTTGGTTTTTCTTCAGCCTTCTTCATCAAGTACCTAAGAGCTGCATGATCAGAAAACACAATGACTTTAGTTCCAAGCAGATATGATCTAAATCTTTCTAAAGAAAAAACAACTGCTAAAAACTCTTTTTCTATTGTTGTGTAGTTGAATTGGGATGAATCTAAGGTTTTTGAGGCATATGAAATGACTTGTGACCTTCCCTAAATTCGCTGAGAAAGGACAGCTCCAATTGCTTGGTTTGAAGCATCACAAAGTAGCTCAAATGGTTCTTCCCAATTTGGTGGCTGCATCACTGGTGGTGTAATCAATCTCTTCTTCAACTCATAAAATTCTTCCCTACATGAACCGTTGAAATCAAAATTAGTATGTTTCAAAAGTAATCTAGAGAGAGGGAGAGAAATCTTAATTAAATATTTTATAAACCTCCTATAGAATCATGCATGTCCTAAAAATGATCTAACATGTTTCACACAAGTTGGGTAAGGCAAAGAATTTATCACTTATATTTTTGATTTATCAACCTCAATGCCTTTCCGTGAAATGACATGCCCAAGGAAAATTCCTCTCTCAACCATAAAATGACACTTTTCAAAATTCAAAACAAGGTTCTTTTCAATGCAATTTTTCAAAACTTTTTCCAGATTTTTCAAACAATGGTCAAATGAATTTTCAAAAACTGTGAAGTCATCCAAGAAAACCTCCAAGCAATCTTAAATGTGATTAGAAAATATAGTTACCATATACCTCCTGAATGTACCTGGAGCATTACACAATCCAAATGGCATCCTTTTGTATGCAAAAGTGTCGAAAGGACAAGTAAAGGTAGTCTTCTCTTGATCTTCTGGAGCAATGGGTACCTGAAAATAACCTGAAAATCCGTCCAAAAAGCAATAATGAGTTCTACCTGCCATCCTCTCTAGCATTTGGTCAATGATAGGGATAGGGAAATGATATTTTCGAGTGACCTGATTCAACTTCCTAAAATCTATGCATACTCTCCATCTATTCTGAATTCTCACAGGGATTAATTCATTCTTTTCATTCCTCACAATGGTTAGGCCAGTTTTATTTGGGAATACATGGATGGGGATAACCCATTGTGAATATGATATAGGATAGATGATCCCATCTTCTAACAGCTTCTCAATCTCTTTTTTCACAACCTCTATCAGGGTAGGGTTCAACCTCCTTTGGGGTTGTCTGACAGGTTTGGAATCTCCCTCAAGAAAAATTCGATGTGAACAAATTTTTGCGTTTATGCCAGGGATATCACCTAAGCTCCACCCTATTTCTTGGAAATTATCTCTCAAAAGAACAATCAATGATTTTTCTTGAGTTTTGGATAGATTATTAGCAATTACTACTGGTAATTTCTCCCCCTCCATAAGGTAAACATATTTTAAATCACTAGGGGGTGGTTTTAATTCTAGATCAGGAGGATGCTCAAGGGATGAAACTAAATTGAGCTTCTGCACTTCTAATGGTTTGACATCCTGCACATAAGAAATCATATCATCTTCATCATCATTTAAAATTTATCAAAGAAATCATATTTTACCACTTCTTCCAACAGGAAATCAGAATCTCCAAGAGTTTGGGAATCCATATGTTTAGTGATATCTTTAATGGAAAACTTCTCTCCTAATGATAAAAATTCATGAAACATACCTGATTCTTCAATTGGTTCTATTCCATATTCATGGGAGAGTGCGAAGAGTGAATGATCATTTGATAGGTGCCTCCTGGATTCAAAAATATTTAAGTGGATAGTGTTATCTCCAAACTCCATGGTAAGTGTCCCTTCATGGACATTGATGATGGTTTTGGTCGTCTTTAAGAATGTTCTCCCCAAAATTATGGGTGAGTGTGATGGGATCCTATCATCTTCCATATTCAACACATAAAAGTCAGTAGGGAATAAAAGATCTTTGAATTTTACCAGGACATGCTCTAGAACTCCTGCTGGGAAAATTTTGGATCTATTTGCAAGTTGGACCACCACTCTTGTGGGCTTCAAGTCTCCCATCTGCAAAGAAGTATATACTGAGTAAGGCAATATATTAATTGATTCACCTGAATCGCACAAATCATTAGGGAAATTTAATGAAACAACGGTGCATGGAATAGAAAACATCCCTGGATCTTGACATTTGGTTGGCAATTATGGTGTGATAAGGGACGAGACACTTCTTCCCAAATTGATCCTCTCATTCCCTTGAAGTCTCCTCTTCTTGGTGCAAATATCCTACAAAAATTTAGCATACTTTGGAATTTTTTTGAGTGATTCAAGCATAGGTATGTTGATTTCCACTTTCTGGAAGCTGTCCAGAATTTCTTTTTGCAGTGCTTCTTCTTGTAACCTCTTTGATTCAATAATCCTTGATGGAAATGGTGGTGGTATATCTTTCTTCTCCCTTTTTTTTCTTTGAAATGGTGTTTCTTTTTTTCTTCTTCCTTTTCCTATCCTTACCATACTCCTCTTTCTTATCTTCTTCTAGATCTATTTTCATAGAATTCTCATCATTTCTACCTTCATTCTCGCCCAGATTAGGTTTTCTTGTTTCAGGTTCAATGGTGGATGGTGGTTGGAGTTCTTTTCCACTTCTTGTAGTTATTATACTAACATTATCTTTTGGGTTTGAGATTGTTTGAGAAGGGAGTTTATCTGGATTTTTGGTCAGAAATTCCATGAGACTTTCAGACTTATTGGACAAATCATTAACGGTGTCCTTCAACCCCTCAAACTCAGATTTTTGTTGCTGGTTTTGAATTGAAGGTTGTGCACTGGTGGATGGCTGCTCATAGGGTCTTTGGAAAGTGGGTGGTTTTTGGTATGAAGGCAGGTTATAAGACTGCTTTTTTTGAAATGGTGGTGGGTTCTGGAATTGATTCTGGAATGGTGGTTGGTTTTGAAACTGGTTTTGGTATGGGGGTCTACCTTGATTCTGCTAATTTCCAAACCCATATTAGACTTTTTTAGGATCTCTCCATCCTTGATTTTTTTGGAACTGTCTTGGCTGAAAGGTTGCTGCACATGTTTTCATTCCATGTATTTCAGAACATTGGTCAGTAAAATGATCAGGTGATGAGCATAAACCACATACCTTAGCTGGCGCTTGTTGGTCACTAACTTGCTTTAAGGCCATCTGCCTCACCATACTAGTTAGCTCTTCAATCTTAGTTTCTTATAAGGGTAATGTATGAGAAGTGTGTACCTCATGAATACCTCTTGTTCCAAATTGCTACGAGTTTTGGAAAATCTTCTCAATCAAGCCATTGGCTTCTTCTGGTGACTTGTCAATCCGGGCACCTCTAGATGATGCATCAAGAAGGTTTCTGTCATTTTCCGGTAGTCCTTGATAGAAGAATACAAGAAAGCGATGTTCCTCAATGGCTTGATGTGGACAGACGGCACATAGATTCTTAAATCTCTCCCAGTACTCGTAAAGGGTTTCTCCAGATGATTGTCATATGGCGTAGATTTCATTCCGAATGGTTGTGCTTCTAAAGGTGGGGAAGAATATTTTCAGGAAACATATTACCATGTCATTATATTCATGTACATATCCTGGTTGTAGGCCGTAAAACCATTCTTTAGCAGCTCTATCCAATGAAAACGGAAATGCCTTCCACTTAACTAGCTCCTCAGTAATTCCACAGGGTTTGAAAGTTGAGCACACATGTGTGAACTCTTTAATGTGTTTGTTTGGATCTTCACCTGTCAAACCATGAAACTTTGGAAGCAAAGTAATCATGTTAGGTTTCATTTCAAAATCATTTTGTAACACTGGCATGACAAGTTAATTGTTTTGATTAAGGAATTGTGGTGCACAGAGGTCTCTAAGAGTTAGGTTTTGATTTTCAGCCATGATGACAGGGTCAGAGTGAACACTTGAAGTTTCACTTGATTCTTCTAGGAGAAATTCCACAAATTCAAATTCCAAATTAATGTTTCTAAGTTTATTCAACAAGGTTATTTCAATCTTAGTATCTATGGGTAAAGGTTCAGTTTTTGAGGTTCAAGTCATGCAATTTTGAAGAGAAAATATGAAAAGAGAGAAAAGAAAAGAAATGTTGGCGCTACCTCCCTGGAAATGGCGCCAAGTTTTGACACATGCCTGTCATGTGGTGTGACAAAAACAAATATTACCTATGTTAAAATGCAGTAGAGTGGTTATCCTAGGTTGTCTCTAGAGATGAGTGCACAACAATTTAATTGTCACCTTAAAATAAGAGAAAGAAGTGAGGATGTTTTTAGAAATTGATTGATTTTGAAAAGACAAGAGTGAAGGAAAGAGGTTTAAGAAAAGGATTGAGAAAAAATTGATAAAAAAATTAATTGAAACTATTATATGAGAAGGGTTATTAGTTTATAGTTGGTTCTCCATTTTAAATTCTATCATAGTTCCAATTTATCCGATTCTCTTCTGCTAAATTGTTAAGAGTGAGAATACACGATCATTTCTTCTCACTCCCTAGGTCAATTAAATATGTGAGAATAAACCTTACTAAAATATTAGGTTGTTCTACTCTCCTTCCAATGTGTAATAGAGTTGTATAAAATACCCCCAATTATCTTAGGCAATTCCCAATCGGGTCTTGTTTATCCCAAGTAATCAAGAATATTCACTACTCCTCACACATGTACCGATGATCACCGAGTAATTCACCACTAAGTCTTGGTCTATTCCATCATTTATAAACCAAAACCCAGTGGAGGGAGATATTGATCATTGACCAAATATAAATTAACAACAAAATCTAAAATCAGATACAATCGTACATGATAATAAAAACTGTTATAGGAAATTGAAACTGATTCACAGAAGAGAAGAGGATTTTAAAACATTAAGATAAGGAACTCATGAAATACAACATGGAAAACCTCTCCTTCCCCAATAACATATAAGTTTACCCCACCATGTTAAGGGTAATTTTGACTAAGGGGAAATAAGAATTAATTACAAAACTAAGAAGAACAAAAGAGAGAAAACAAAGAATAGAAAATTTGATGCTCCAGATTCTTTCCTCCAGAGGTTTTCCTCTATTCTGCCCACCAACCGGCCGAAAATCACTGAGGTACCTTCTTATAGAATGTTGGAAATAAAGTTTTCTATCGACCATCAAAATTTTATAGTAATTGGACAGGTTTAAAGAAATATATGGCCGAATCAATGACCATTAATTTTCTGTCCGCCAAACACTGTTTCACCCACTCCACTTGGACTCACCCAAAAAATACCTTAATGAGATTAATATTTTATAAAATTTAATGTGAACCATCCCATGAAAGTCTTATGGAGGCAACAGCTAGAATAACCTCATTTTAAGGTCGGTTGAATGAGATATTGAAGATTTAATTTGGTGGGGTCCATTCTTACAGAAAAATTGATTTCTCTATTTGATTGATTTTTCTGTACCATTTGGTTTCGAATTTGGTCTTGGTCCAGAAGACATATTTGAATCCCACGATCATAGGAAGCCTAAAAAAACTATTCACTTCTATTGGACCAATATTTTAAAAGTTATTCCTAAAAAACAGAATCTATATAAAACTGTCAATTTTATAGAATTACCCCATTTTCACATTTAAGCCCAAAATATACCAAAAACACATAATTGATGCAAATACACTCAAATTGAATTATTTAGAGGTATTAATTCAGTGAAAACATATTAAAAATATTGAAAATATTAACTCTATCATTTAAAATATTGGTAAAGTGGTGTTTTTTTAGCTTTACTATCCTAAATGGAATAAATTCATGATGTATTTTACGTATCCTAGCTAAATTAATTTTATATTAATTAATATCATGTAATTAAATGATAAAACTTATATTTAGAACCTGATTATACTATATTGTTTCATTGAAAATATATCCATTTAGTTTTTATGTTATGGATCCATGGTAAATATGGTCATGAGAATTTAGATCATGAGGATATGAGAGGTATTGATAGCCTCACTTATTTTCTAATCAAGAACACTGAGGACTTTCTATGAGTAGAAAGTGGCATGGTGTAGAAAATTGTGACACCCGTGATGTAATGGGTAAATAATTATTTCTTTTACTTATTTATTTATTAAGTTTTTTGAGGTTTTTGAGGTTAGATATCAAAAACAAGAAAATGGGATGACGATGTAGGATTCATGATTAGAACATGGTTAGGGTTAACCATGCATCCAAACCAAAAAAGGGGTCTCAACTCAAAAAACATATTTACATTTTTCCTAACCATGCGACTAAACCATACATCATCCCTTGATTTTTATATTTCCCTTTTAAATATTTAATTTTAAATTAGGGTCGCTCATTTTCTACCCTGATTTTCTTGAACCCTCCAGGGTAAGATCTCTCAGATATCAAACCCTCCTCCTACTACTATCCTCTATATATATCCACTATTGTCAAGTGATTTTTTAAGGTAAAACCTTTATTTTCCTTCATTATTTTTTCTTCTCTTCTCTTCTACCACTATTCACCATGTTCTTCATCTTATTCTTTCCCTATTCTATCATGGTGTGGATAAGATATATTCTAATCAAGAAGTTCTTGATTCCTAGGGTCTAGAAAAGTTTCTATTTATCATAATCATGTGTTAATTATATATAGAATATTTATTCTAATGTATTTAGGTAGGTGTTAATATGTAGATTTCATTTAATTGACATAATTCAAGTGTTTGTTTGTTTTAATGTTTTTTTATTAAATTGAAATTTATATGTGAAGTATTTTATAAAGATATAATTGTCTTCAAAGGGTTTTTTATTTGGATTAATATAATGGGTTTTCTAAGGTTCCTAAAGGTTATATTTTAATCATTATTCTTCATGTCTATCAAGTGTTTGAAAAAAGGACTAAAAGACATGTTTTTCTTAAATAGGATTATAAATAGTTTTTTGGAAAGTGTTTGATTTTTTATCTATGGAATTTAATTATTTTTTATTCCATCATAGATTATGATAATATGTTTAGCCTCATTATTTGACCTTTATTTATTTATATACTCTCTTATTTAAGGCCTTGAGATAGATATTGTGGATCTTTTTTTGGCTTGGGATTGTATTTTTTATTTCACTTGGGATTCTCGTGTGTTGTGTGGGTAATCAAGGATGGGTGTTATATGTGCTTTGATTTTTCTTTGGATTGATCCACTAGTCATGATTTCACTCTCACTAGGGGGTTACCACCTAATGATTCTATGAGGTTAAGTTGGGTTTAGTGTCAATTTTTCACACCATAAGTCGACAGGTGGTTCCTTAGTGAGGTCCTAGGTTATCCCAATAGGCTTGAGGTTGATATACCATGTTATGTGTATTCATTTTCTTGTATACTGTACATTACATTTCTATTTGTTTAATAATACATGTTTTTTGTTTCTTATGGATTCATTCTGATTTTATTTTTGTTCACTTCCATTTTTTAACAATTTTTTATATAAATAAAATGAATTAGTTTGTATTTTAATTATCAAAAAAAAGTAAAAATATATATTTTTCTATATTTTAATTCAAACTACCATTTATATATTATTTTTAAAACAAATATCATAGAATCTTTATTTTTTCCTACTAGGTGATTTCTCAAGCCCTATATATACATGTTCATATATATGTAGACCATTTTATGTTTGATGTAGGAAAAAGGAAAGGAAGATACTTACTTTGGTGGTATACCTCAGTTTAATTATTTAAACTTCAATGACATGATGATTGGGTCGTGACCATAGGTTACAAGTATATGGTTCATGTGGAATTATTATGGGACATTTTTTATTATCATTGAATTTTCATCTATTATCCACTTTTTATTATCCTCCTTTTTAGTAAATTTTGTATCTTAAATTTCATATAACACTTTACACGTTTCTTTTGGAATTATATTTTGGTGTTTATTTTGATTATTACTTCTTATAACATATTTGGTTAAAAGATTATTTATAAATGTTTTATTTTCTTATAATGAGTTTTCAATTTATAGATATTTTATTCCGAATTCCCAGTTGGAGTATGTTGTGGTAATTATCTATTTTAGAGGGTGAAGTCGATTTTAATTGGAATGTTTTATACCCTTTTCACCTGTCACTATCCCATGGAAATTGGTAACATTCTTCGATTCTTATATCCATTTGACTCAAATATCCTACCAAGTTGACCTAGGCCAATTCATTACAACCATATTCAAAAAAATATGAACAAGGTTGCATAAGGATGTAATGTTTGTAATGTTACTATGTTGGAGAGAGAAATAGATTGTATTTTTTTCACATAATAAAAGAGGAATGTTATTAACTCTTCGCATAATAATGTAGAGATTAAAACTTCTTTTATTCTAGAGAATATTCATTTAGATATTTATGGGAATGTGAGGAATAAATCAAGGAATAGATATATTGTTTTATCTTTTTTATTGACTTTTTAACACCTATTAAATTTATTATATTTATGAAACATAAATCAATGGCCTTTAAAATGTTTCAGATTTTCAAGAGACATGTGTAAAAGGTGTGTGCCTTCTCTTTAAAGATTATTAAAATTCATAATCTAAGTGAGTGTATATATTGAAAGCTTGATATTTATTTGAGAAATTGTGGTATATGACTTGATTTTACTATAAGATACACCCCATAACTAAATGGTTTCACTAAATATAAAAATATAATATTGGTGGAGGTGTATTGAATGATGTTGATGAATTATAATACTCTATAATTCATTTAGAGGTAAGAAATTGGGACAATAGTTCATATTCAAAATAAATTTTTATATCATCCAAATTTTGACATGTACCCATTTGAAAGGTTTTATAAGAGGAATCATGGTTTGAATTGATTAAGGTTATTAAATACCCCTTGTATTATAAAATTAAAGGGATAAAATTTTAGAAATTTTAGTCAAATAGGTATTGATGGAATTTTCCATTGTTATCCTCTAAATAAAAGAGAAAATTACTTTTATAATAATTTAAAAGGGGGTATTATCTATAATCTTGATTTTAAGGTGTTAAAATACTAATCAATTTAGTGTTTATAGAAAAGAACAAGTCCTGAAAATGATGGAAATAAAGAAAAATGTATTGTACAACATAATAAAAATTCCATAAATGCATAATATTTAAGTGATGTTTATGAAGAATATGATGATTTGACTTTATCAAGTGTCTAATAATAACTAATTTCAATTCATTAAAGTTTGAGAAAGCATTTGTTGGTTCAAAATATCATTAGAGATCATAAATAAGTGATTAGAAACACATACCTCATTTTTTTATCAAAGAAAACTAAGAAGTGTGAGTAAAGTGTTAAAGCATCAAGAATTAGAGGATTTTATGAAGGAGGAATTGTCATAAATTATGAATAAAAACACTTGTAAGTTGGTACTTATTTATAAATACAATAATTTTATTGTAACAAAGTGTGAATTATATAATAATTTCAACAAAAATGGTGAAGTTATGATAAATATATAACACCCCAACCCTAGTTACCCAGATTCAATGCATTATTACATAAAATTGGCATGATCTCAATAGATCATGTCTCGAAAGACCGATCAGTTTAGTATCCTTATAAGTACAAGATGCATACATTAGTTTTACATTACATTATGAAATGAAAAAAAACATCATTTCTCCTTTGGACACACTCATATCCCTTATCCAATCCCTAAAGTTCAATCATAATATACATCTTTGCATCCTGGGAAAAATAAAACATAATAAAGGGGTGAGCTAAGATGCTCATTAAGGATAACAACATAGCGGAAACTATCATAAATAAGCATAAATATTTGAGGCAATGTATAAGACTAAAACAGAAGCCATCTAAACTTAAAATTAAAAATAATATAGAAAATATAAATCAAATAATTATATTTACTTATTCACAAGGATATTCTAATAGTCAAATAATCACATGTAATATCAATATAAAATTTCATAATGATGGAATGCATAATGTCGTACATCATAAACACAAATTCAAGGCCTCATTCCAAGACTACAAATAAAGATTTTGTCAAAGCCTTATTCCAGGATACTAATTTGTCTAATGAGACCGACTGATGCATCAAGGGGCTATAGTGGGCCCTACCTATCACTTTATATGACAAATGAATTCCTCATATGAAAAGTTTTAAATATAACATAAACATTGGTATTAAAATTAGAACACAAAATGTTAATACATTAACCATAAACCATGAATGGTTTAAAAATAACACATCCACAATCAAAAATATCACAAAAACCTCAATACAATATATAAGATTGTATCATAATAAATCAACTTCAAACAAGCGTAAAATCTGAAAAAGGATGTTGACATAGATGAAATCAATCCAAAAACTATTTGAGTGAAATATATCTTTATACATTTAAATAATTTAAAAGTAAAGAATACATTTATTTTTAAAATATTCTTATAATATTTTAAGGTAATCTTATAAGGGGTTTTAATGAAAAAAATCACATCACCCGCCGTATAAGTTAAAAAACATTATTTCCTTAATTTGTTGAAAAGATCATAAAGTACCTTGTTTGGAAAACGACGGAAAGATTCCTTTAAAAAAATTATAAAAAGTAAAAAATAGTATAAATGAATTTAAACCATAGTCTATAAAATAGTAAAAATGTTTTGAAATATATTTCTAAGAAACATGGATGTGGATGATAAAGAAGTCCCAGTAGATACTTACATATAAACAACCTTAGATAATAAATAGATTGTAAAATTAACCCTTAACTTGTACTTTTCCGTACTCAAGGGTATGTTAACCACATGTATAATTGTTAAATAATTTTTTTTAAATTATAAAAGAACAATATACATATATATGATATCATATATTATCCTCTAATATTGCTTTGTTAAAAATATTTTAGTAGTATCATTGTTTCGGGTGTTAATTGTTTCGTTTTCCTTTATATATTTTATTATGTAAGTCGTGTTTTTTATGATAGTATGTATTTTATTTGTATCTATAAATATATAAAGTTCTTGAACATTATTTTTAGTCATCAAATGAAAATTATTCTTGAATGGTTGTGATGGGGAATGAAATCACATCACATCGTGGAGACGTTAAGCCATACATACGCATGAGCGATAATATCATTATATTGATGGTGAAATAATATGTAGTTGGAAGGTATATTATATATAAATAACCATTAACATGTTATATTTATTATTTACATCAATTATACCTATTATTATACCCATCCAAATAATGAAGTGTTGAATAACAAACTACACCACGATGTGGATACGGTAAGTCGTATGTACGCACGTATGCTGACTTTGTCATTCATAGGATGGATAGAATAATGAATATAGTTGTACCATATTTATAATAACATAATAGTATATAGAAGTTACTGGAGTTATTATTTTGGTATGGAAACAACAAATAGAGAGAAAGTGGAATAAGAAAAGAACATTGAAAGAGGTGATGAAATAATTACCTCTTCTTCGAGTGCTTATTTTTGATTTGAACAAAAAGGATCCTTATGTTTGATTTATGATCTAATTAAGGCCTCTAGGATGAATTTATGGTAGTTGGGAGGAGATTATAATAGGGTTTGGTGGAGCCAAAAGACTTTTGAGGTGTAAATTTAAGCTAATGGGAAGTTCCCTTTTATAAGAGATGTGAGGGGCACTTTAGGAAAAGATTGGAATATTAATTTATTATAAAATCATTTTTGGTTTCTAATAGATCCAAATGTATTTTTTTAAAGTATAAGTTTGTTATGGGTCTAAATACTCTAATACAACAGGTTTTAAACAAGTTTAGTTCACCATGTTAACCTTATCTTTTAGATTTAACTCTTGGTTAAATAGTATAACATTTACCATGTATTCTTTTATTTTTATATTAAATGGTTAATAAACATAATATAAAATTCCTAGAGAACATAAAGTGGTTAATTAATGACATATATAACCTTATCTAAGTCCTTTTGATTAATCGTGTATTTTTTGGAGTATTATATCATTTAATAAAATAGTATTTGTTTTAAAAACTCATTTATATCAATTTTGACACTATTTAGTATTTGGTTTTTGTAAAAGTCATAAAAACTTGATTACTTAGAAAACAATACATTTAATCAACCCTAACATATAATATTCACCTATAAAATTCTTTTATGGCATCAAAATTTTCAATTAACATTTATTTTAATATTTAGAATATCAATTATTTTAATCTTTCATTAATATGGTAATTACTACATCATCATTGTGTCATAATATATTTATTTATTTAATTTATAAAAATTATAAATAAAATACCATGATTTAGGAACTATTTTTATCTTTATAATTAATATTTTTAGTCGAATTTATCTTATGTGTAACCCAATATTAAAAATGTTTTAGTTATTAAAATTTTAATTTAACATTTTTAAATCTTCTTTAAATAAAATATAATATATATCCTAATCTAATCCAAGTGGATAAAAACGATAATATTTTATTTATAAGGTTTATTTTGTTAGAAATACACTTATCCAATAGAATTAGGACATGTTTTGGGGTAATTATAATATCATTTTTACCTTTAATTACCCTATTTACTTTTAACTATGGTAAATAAAATTCAAAAGTTACTATTCACTAAAAATTATTTTCATCGTATTGAACCATATTTTACTTACTGATGACAACCTTTACAGTTGTATTTTTTTAAATTTAATTCAAAAAATCGGTAAAATTATGTTTTATGAAAATTTTCAAATGTGCCTAGAAGGTAAGTAAAAGACGTTAAAAAGTTCAATAAAATTTTATATATCTAATCTTATTATAAAATGACTCCAATTAATTAAATTGTACTAATATAGGTATTATGTATCTATTTTGACTTTAAAATAAATTTAAATTAAAAATAATTATTTAAATAAAAAAGTCGGTTTAAAATAATAACACAGTGTTTTTCACTATTCATCAAAAATTGAAAGTTTTCAGAAAAATACCAAAAATTCAACCTAAGATAATTTTGATATTATGAACCCAAAAATGAAGTCCATTTTGAAAAAAAAAATGTGTATTTCTATTCATAACTTCTTTCTAAATGGAAAGTTTGATTAGTCGTTGTGTGCTAGAACCCGAACTTGAGTACAACACAAGCTATTGTATTATTCAAATAGAAGCGTAGTGTAGAAGCATGGGGGGTTACATTCTTCCCTCCTCCAAATAATTTCATCCTAAAAATTTTTAGAATATTACTACATAAAAAGATTTGGGTGGTTCTTCATCATAAGTTCCTCAGGTTCCCACGTTGCCTCTTCCATTTTATAGTTTCTCCAAATAACTTTTACCAAACAATTTGTCCAATTTCTCAACACTTGTTCTCTGGTATCAAAAATCCTGATAGTCTCTTCACAATAAGACAGATCAGGTTCCAATTTTATTTCGTCATAGATGAGTACATGCGTTGGTTTAGGCATGTATTTTCTTAATAATGATATGTGGAACACATCAAGAACTTTGGATAGACTTGGAAGAATTTCCAAACAGAAAGCTAAAACTCTAATTTGTTCCATAATTTCTAAACTTCCAATGTACCTGGGACTTAATTTACCCTTATTACCGAAACATATAACACCCTTCCATGGAGATACCTTCAAGAAAACATGATCTCATACTTTAAATTCCAAATCCTTCCTTCAGTTATCAGCATAGATATTTTTCCTACTTTTAGCTTCTTTAAAGTGGGTTTGGATAATATTTACCTTTTCCATTGTTTCCTCAACAAGTTCTGGGCCGACGAGTTTTCTTTCACCAACATCTTCCCAAAAAGTTGGTGTGCGACATCTATTTCCATATAATGCTTCATATGGTTCCATATGAATACTTTAATGGAAGCTATTATTGTAGGAAAATTCTACCAGAGGTAAATACTAATCCCACATACCTTGAAAGTCAAGTGAGAAAGATCTCAAAATTTATTATAAGGTTAGAATATTCTGTTCTGGTTTTCCATCAGTTTGAGGGTGGTAGGCAGTGCTCAAATGAAGTTCACTATCCAGGGCTTTCTGGAGACCTTTCCAGAATCTTGATGTAAAATGGGGACCACAATCAGAAACAATTGATAGGGGTACACCATGAAGTCTTACAACTTCATTAATATATAGTTTTGTTAAATGTTCAAGTGGAAAATATTATCTTATAGTAAGAAAATGTGCGGACTTGTTAAGATGGTCAACAATGACCCATATTTCATCATACCTTCTAGGAGTCTTTGGTATCCCCATGAAAAATTTCATCATAATATCATCCCATTTCCACTCAGGTATGGGAAGAGGTTTCATGACTCCTCTAGTATGTTGTCTTCCAGCCTTCACCTATTGACAAACCATACATCATGAAACATAATCCGTAATCATCCTCTTCATGTTGCCCCACCAAAAATGTTCCTTTAAATCTCTATACATCTTAGTGCTACCAGAGTGAATAGAGAAATTAGAGCTATGAGAATCATCCAACAATTCCCTTTTTAAATTAGGTATATCGATAACACATAGCATCTTCCCAAATTTCAAAATTCCATCTTCATATACGAAGTCAATCAATATCCCATCATTCACAACATTAATTTTCTTTTGAAACTCTTCATCATTAGTCGGATAACTTTTTATCCTTTCGAGTAAAGATGGTTTGGAAACTATTTGAAAAGGTATTGATGTTTCACCATCAATTATTATTCCCATATTCATCTTTACTAGATCCATGAACATAGGATCCCTTTCAACACTCATCTTTTTTAGAACTCCATGATCATTTCTTATCAAATAATCTTCCACATTATTTTCCTTCCCCGGGTTGTAGTGTATAGTGCAATCATAATCCCTGAGTAGTTTGAGCCACTACCATTACCTCATGTTGAGTTCTTTTTGTGAGAAAATATACTTCAAACTCTTGTGATAAGTATATATCTCATAATTTTTACCATAGAGATAGTTTTTCCATATCTTCAGAGCAAGGATTACAGTTGCTAACTCAGGATCATGAGTGGGATAGTTTCGTTCATGAATTTTTATCTACCGTGATACATAGGCAATAACTCTATCATTCTGTATTAGGATACAACCAAGTCCTTTCTTTAAAGAATCACTATAAATAACAAACCCATCATTCCCCGATGGTAGAGTCAAGATAGTAGCATTGACTAATATTATATACAATTCTTCAAAACATTCTTCACACACTTTTGTCCGAAAAAATTTAACCTCTTTACATGTGAGCTTGGTTAATGGATTAGCCATTTAGGCAAAATTCTAGACGAAACACCGATAGTAACTTGCTAAACCAATAAAACTACGTAGTTTAGTTATACTGGTCAGTGCTGGACATTCTTGGATTTCCCTTGTCTTTGAAGGATTATCAGATATTCCATCCTTAGAGACAATATGTCCAAGAAAATAAATATCTTGAATCTAGAATTCACACTTTCTAAACTTCCAATCTAATTCATTCCTTCTAAGAGTTTTTAGAATTGTGATCAAGTGATTTTCATGATCGTCATAGATTTTAGATTATACCAATATATCATCAATAAATAACACTACAAATCCATCAAGATATTCCTTGAAAAATCTATTAATCAGATCGATGAAAATAGAGGGTGCATTAGTCAGTCCAAAAGGCATTACTTTACACTCATAATTCCCATACCTGGTTTGATATGCTATCTTCAGAATGTATTCCTTATTTACACACAACTGATGGTATCCATATCGAAGGTCAATCTTTGAAAAATATTGAGCTCTATGAAGTTGATCAAATAAATCATCAATGTGAGGTAGGGGATACTTTTTTTATTTTTATAGCATTGATCCCACTATATTCAATGCTCAACCTCATAGATCCATATTTCTTCTTAACAAAAAGAACAGGGGCTCCCCATGGAGAAAAACTAGGGTGAATAAATCCTTTATTACTTAATTCCTCTAGTTGTTTCTATAATTACACTAATTCTACAATTTTCATTATATAAGGGGTCATCAATATGGGCCTTGAACTAGGAATTAAGTCAACGGAAAAACCAATTTCTCATTCTGGAGGATGTCTAGTTAAATACTCTAGAAACACATCAATATATTCTTGTACAATAGGTACATACTCTATTTGAACATTCCTTTCCTCACCTGTAGTTATTTAACTCTCTTCCTCCCCAATAATTGAATTTTGTATAGCTACTATGGGTGGATCTAGATGAGAATTAGATGGTGATGTTTCTGCTTTAAAGTTAAGATACTCCTTATCATCATCAAAAATTGTAACCTTCTTCTTCTTACAAAAAAATTTCGCATCATGGTCTAAAATACAATCCATAGTGAGTATTATTTCAAATGAAATCATGGGTATGATAATAAGATCAGTAGATAAAGTATGTTTATATTCCATTATGATAATTGATTGACAAAACTTTGTTTCTATGATACTTCCCTTAGGAGTTTTGAATTACAAATCCCTTATTAAGTCAAATTGGAAATCTCTAATTTTCATGGAAACTAGGAAGATATGAAAGAATGTGTTGATCCAGAATAAAATAAATCATCAGCTAATTTTGAGGAAATGATTAAAGTGTATGCCACCATGTCATTAGGAACTTCAGCCTCATCAGTTCTGATCGCATAAGCTTGGCCTTTATCCCTTGGACTTTTTTGAGGTAAGTTTCCTTGACACTTAGGACATTCATTTTCATAATGCCCCATTTCTTTACAATTTTGTCATTCAACATTGACAGCCTCTTTCTTTTCCTTTAAATCATGAGCTTAGTGGCCTTTTTATCCACACTTGTAACAAACTCACTTCCCTTTTAGGAATGTACCAGGATA
Organism: Viscum album; assembly: GCA_963277665.1. Lineage (NCBI taxonomy): Eukaryota > Viridiplantae > Streptophyta > Magnoliopsida > Santalales > Viscaceae > Viscum > Viscum album. The sequence goes on along the minus strand of OY728146.1, from coordinate 1,670,414,445 downwards.
TTTCTTCCCACAATTAATACAGGATGGAAATTCAAATTTTCCCTTCTTCCCCTTATTTACCTTTTCAGAGTGTTCAGAAGATCTCTTCTTCCCTTTTTTCGCTTTAAAGTCATAAGACTTATAGAATTCATTTTCTATCTTGATAGCACATGAGACTATATATTCATATAATGAGAAGGATTGAGAGACTAATTCTCAAATGATAAATGGTTTTAACCCATAAAAAATCAGTCAATCTTACTTATTGGGTTATGTATATAATCTACAGTATTCCTTGCTAACCTTGTAAATTTAGCCTCAAACTTTGCAACATTCTCATCCTCCTTTTTCTGCAGACTCATAAATTTCCTTTCCTTATCCGCTTGATGTTCACGAGGAAATTATTTTTATAAAAAATCTCTTTAAACTCCCTCCATTATATATTTGATGAATCTTCATCCTTCTATGTTTTTTGAACTAATGACCACTGTTGATCTGCATCTCCTATGAGGTGATAAACTGCCATGACAAATTTTTCCCTTTCATTACTCCCCAAAGAATGAAATATTTTCTCTAAGGAACTCATCCATTTATTAGCTAAAAATGGATTTGTATTCCCATTTAATGTTTATGGTTACTACCTCATGAAGTGATCTAACATTGATCCTCTACATTGTGGATCAGGGTGCTCCATACGAGTAAGTATATTATTCATAACCTGAGTGAGTTGTGCCAGTATGGTTATAAGTTGTTTAGCACTCGTTTCCTCACCAACTCCACTATAATTATCTTGAGTAGGATGGAAATACTTACATGGATTAAATGTGTTGATAAGGTTTCCATTACTTCTACTAGGTTCCATTTCTAAACAATAGAATACACTAGATTATTTTATGAATTACAATGCATAATTCCAAACTTGTAAAATACTTAACATAAATTGAACAGTTTAAGCATATAGTTCATTATCATAAAAAAAATTCTTTGGGGAATTATTTACTCATAAATCCTTCATAATGGTTTGTAAAAAAAATTTAATTATCCTAATAATATCCCCTGAGAGTGTCAAACTAGGTGCATAGTAAGGCCCATTGTCAGGTACCAAGATACCTCGAGTCAAGCCCGAAACTCCTTATCGGTTTTTTCACTACTAGGTACATATGTTCCAAAACCATGTCCACTTGTAGTATCCAGAAAGGTATGATTTTCTTGGAAACCCCATATAATATCTACATTACTCAAAAAATTTGATGTTCTTCTATACTAATCCTCAACATTTATCATAGGGTAATGTTCTCTAATCAGAGTTTTTCTAAATCTAATTTCCAAGTTTGTACTAAACTTTCTATGATACCAACTATAATGCCCCGAACCTAGTTACCTAAAGTCGGTGCATTATCACATAACATTTTCATGATCACAAGTGATCATGTCCCAAAAGACCGATCAGTTTAGTGTCCTTGGAAGTACTACATACACACATAAGTTTTACATTACATTATGAAATGAAAAAAAACATTGTGTCTCCTTTCAACACACTCATATCCCTTAGCCTATCCCTATGGGTCAATCATAATATACTTCTTCGCATCCTCAGAAAAATAAAACATAGAAAATGGGTGAGATAATATGCTCATTAATAATAACAACATAGAAAAAAACTATCATAAATAAGAATAAACATTTAAGGAAATTTATAAGACTAAAATACAAGCCTTGTAAACATAAACTTAAGCATAATATGGAAAAGATAAATCAAATAATGACATTTAATTATTCACATGGATATTCTAATATCCGAATAATCACATCTAATATCAATATATAACTTCATAATGATGGAATACATAATTCCAGACATCATAATCACATAGTCAAGGCCTCATGCCAAGACTACAAATAAATATTTTGTCAAGGAATTATTCCAAGACACTAGTTTGACTCATGAAACCTACCGATGCATCAAGGGGATATAGAGGGTCTCGCCTATCACTTACTATATACAATGCATTCCTCATATGAAAAGGTTGAAACATAACATAAACATTCATATTAAAACTGGCATATTAAATTTTAAAACATTAACCGTAAACCATGAATGGTATAAAAATAGCATATCCACAGTCAAACATATCATAAAACCTTAAATACAATATAGAATATTGTATCATAACAAATCAACTTCAAACAAGCGTAAAATCCAAAAAAGGATGTTAACATATATGACATTAATACAAAAACTATTTGAGTGAAATATATCTTTCTAATTTGAAATAATTTAAAAGTAAAGAAAAAATTTATTTTAAAATTATTCTTATAAGCTTGTAATGGAATATTTGAAGGTGTTTTAATGGAGGAAAATAGCCTCACCCACGGTATAAGTTAAAAAAAACATTCTTTCGTTTATTTTTTGAAATAGGTCATAAAGTACCTTATTTGGAAAACAACAGAAATATTCCTTTAAAAACATTTTATAAAAAGTAAAATAAGGGTATAAATGACTTTAACCCATAGTATAGGAAATAGTAAAAATGTTTTGAAAAACCTTTCTAAGAAACACATATGTGAATGATAAATAATTCCTAGTATATACTTACGTATAAACAACCTCAGATAATATAGATATTGTAAAATTAATCCTTACCTGGTACTTTTCCTTAGTCAAGGGTATGTTAACCTTTTATATAATAGTTAAATCACTATTATTAAATTGTATAATAACCACATACATAAATATGATATCATATATGATCCTCTAATATTTCTTTATTGAAAATATTTCAGTAGTATCATTGTTTCAGGTTTTAATTGATCTGTTTTCCTTTATATGTTTTGTTATGTAAGTCGTGTTTATTATGGATAGGATGTATTTGATTCATATCCAGAATGATATTAAGTTCTTAAACATTATTTTTAATCATCAAATGAAAATTATTCTTGGATGGTTATTATGGGGAATGAAATCTCATCGTGTCGTGGATACTGTAAGTCGTACGTACGCATGAGTGACAATATCAATCTATTGATGGTGAAATAATATGTATTCTGATGGTATATTATATATAGAGAACAATTAACATGTTTTATTTGTTATTTACATAAATTATACTCATTATTATACACATACAAATAATCAAGTGTTGAATAACAAACTACACCACGACGTGGAGATGGTAAGCCATACGTACGCACATACGGTGACTTTATCGTTCATAGGATGGATATAATAATGAATATGTTTTTACCATATTTAAAATAACATAATAGTATTTATAAGTTACTAAAGTTATTATTTTGGTATGTAAACAACAAGGAAAGTGGAAGTTTAAGAATAAAATAACTTTGAAAGAGGTGATGAAATAATTACCTCTTCTTCGAGTGCTTCCTTTTGATTTCAACAAAAGGGATCCTTAGGTTGGATTTATGATATAAGTAATGCCTCTAGTATTAATTGAGGGTATTTGGGAGGATATTGGATTAGGTTTTTTATAAAACAAATTTCTTTGGAGGTGTGAATTTAAGAGAATGGGAAGTTCCCTTTTAAAAGAGAGGTGAGGGGCAGTTTACGAAAAGATTGGAAAATTAATTTATTATAAAATAATTTTATATTAAAATGGATTTATTTATAGTATAATGTGGTTTTGGTTCTAAATACTCTCAACAAATAGGTTTTATACAAGTTTAGGTCACCATAATAACCTTATCTATTAGATTTAACTCTTGGTTAAATAGTTTAACATTTACAATGTCTTCTAGTATTTTTAAATTACATGGTTAATAAACTTACTATAAAATGCCAAGAAAGCCTAAAGTGGTTCATTAATGACATATATAAACTTATCTATGTCATTTGGCCAAATAATATATTTTTAGGATTATTATATCACTTAATAAAATAGTATTTGTTTTAAAAACTCATTTATGTCAATTTTGACACTATTTTGTATTTGGTTTTTGTGAAAGTCATAAAAACAATATTACATCGAACAAATTATATTAAATCAACACTAACATGTCATATTATCCAATAAAATTAGTGGATGTCATAAAAAGTTTCAATTTACATTTATTTTAATATTTATAATATCAATTATTTTAATCTTTAATTAATAAGGTAATTACTACATCATCATTTTTTCATAATAAATTTAATTATTAAATATCAAAAATTATAAATAAAATACCATTATCTAGGAAATATTTTTATATTTATAATTTATATTTATAGACTAATTTATCTTATGCTTAACCCTACATTAAAAAAAATAGTTATTAAACTTTGAATTTAACACGTTTAACTCTTCTTTAAATAAAATATAATAAATGTCCTAATCTAATCCAAGTGGATAAAAAAATATAATATTTTACTTTTAAGGTTTATTTTTGTCGAAATAAACTTATAAAATATAATTATTACATGTTTTGGGGTAATTATAATGTAATTTTTACCTTTAATTACCCTATTTAATTTTAACCATGGTAAATAAAATTCAAAAGTTACTATTCACCAAAAATTATTTTCATCCTATTGAACAACATTTTAATTACTGATGACAACTATGACTATTTTATTTTTGAAATTCAATTCATATAAATGGTAAAATTATGTTTTATGCAAATTTTCAAATGTGTCTTGAAGGTAGGTAAAGGACGTTAAAAATTTCAATAAAATTTTATATGTCTAATCTTATTAAAAAATGAATACAATGAATTACATTGGAATAATATAGGTATTATGTATCTATTTTTACTTTAAAATAAATTAAAATTAAAAAAATATTTAAATAAAAAGTTGATTTTAAACAATAATGCAATGTTTTCACTATTCATTAAAAATTGAATGTTTTCAGAAAAATACCAAAAATTCCCTTTAATCTAATTTTGATATTCTGTACCCAAAAATGAAGTCCATTTTGAAAAATAAAATTAATAAAATTTCCAAAGTTGGGTATTATTATTCATAACTACTTTTTAAATGGCTAGTTTGATTAATCACGGTGTGCTAGAACTCAAAGTTGTGTACAATGAAAGCTATTGTATTATTCAAATAGAAGTGTACCATATAATCTTGGGGTGTTACAAAATAAGTAAAAATTGATTTTTAAAGGTTATTCTTATGATAAAGGAATAGAATTTTAAGAGAAATTGTATTGGGTTGTTTAACCTAAAACCATATGTATTTTTCTTAATGTTACTGCTCCAATATAATATAAGATCCTCCAAATAGATATTGAGTTGGCCTTTCTAAATATTCAAATTAAAGGCAAAGTCTATGTAGAAAAACCTAATGGGTTATTACTTAGATATGATTAAGGTAGATATGTTAGGTTTAAGATTGTATTTTATGGTTTAATAAATATCTAAGTGAATGGTTTAAAAATATTGAATCGTTATTTAAGACACTAAATTTCATGAAATAAATAGTGGTAAAAACCCTCTAAATCAAATAAAATTAAAATATATTTAGTATTATTATCTATTTTGAATATATTATATTTTAAATAAATAGGAATGATGTTTTAAAGGATTTTACACTCAAATTAAGAAGATTTTTTATATTTTGATATTGGGAGAAATTAAGTATTTCTTGGGGCTTCAAATTTCTCAAAATAAGAATCAAATATTATTTTATCATGATAATTATACTCAAGAATTTTTAAAGAAGTTTGGAATATATGAAACAAAGGTAGTTTCTACTCCTATTCCAATGAGAAAAAAATGTTACAAGGATAATCAAGGTAAATATATTAATCAATTATAGTTTATGAAACTTATCAAAAGTTGACACTATTTTAATACTTCAAGATATTACATTTTATATACTATTTGTTACAACTAGGAGGTTGTTTTTTAAGATTTTTTAACAAAAAATAGTGATAATCAAGATGATAAATATTGGAGTTTTTTTATGATCAATGTTGGAAAATATGGATGGATATCAATGTGGAATAAGTTTATATATATGAGATAATATTGAAAAAATAAATCCATTGTGTGAAAATGAACATGTTGATGAGTGGAATAAAATCCAAAGGTGATCCAAAAAACAACTGAAAGGTGATATGATGGAATTTAATGTAGATAGAAGATTGTTGAAACCATGGAGTAGTTGGTATATGATAATTCATTGGAGATATAGTGATGCATGAATGAAGATGAAGATAGATACCAATACATGTAAACCATACTTGTTTAAGGACGTATAACATTGACATATGGCATTGTAGTATGAGAATGAGAAAGAGAAATCAAGAGTGTGAGTATTAAAGTAACCATTATGAATATATGGAGATATGATAAAGTAGAGGTTGTTTATCTTTGAAAATATAAGTATATTATTGGATATGTATCTTGATTAAATATATATAGACTAATTTGGAATTTATGGATTTCATATGATGTAAAAATTGTTTATTTTTTCTTATCATGGAATTAAAAGCAGTGTTATTATGCATGGAAGAATTTATAGAATCCTAAAAGTTGATCTTAGTAAAGAATGAAAACCAAAGATTTATTTTTTGTGTCATCAATGTTATTTTAATATAGGAGAAAATTTTACTTATGTAAGAATTATTTTTAAATAATTTCCTCCATTATTATTAGAATGGTGTCATGAAGATGATATTGTGCCATGATGAAAACCCTATAAAAATATTGTGTGGGGTTATAATTTATGGTTAATGGGATCACACCATAATATATGGTGTCACACCACAACTTAGTGATGATTTTTAAACAAATACAATTATATTCAATAATAAAATATAATTCACTGTGAGGATGTTGATTATGATATGAGAAGGGAAGGGCATGAAATATTTTTGTTGTTCTGTTTAGTTAAGGATGAAACATTTTTTTGTGAAGAATGAGGACACACAATAACATATGTAATATATAAATATCTATATATAATTACCCCAATATTCTAGGAGAATGAGGAGGATATTAGGTCATGATTTTCAAAGGATTTTGTGGTTCAAGAGTGTCGTTCCATAATCATGGACATTACACTGTGAAGTTATATAAAAATAATAATATCTCATCATAATAGAGTTTATAACTCTATGATAAAGTAAAATACAATTTATATTAAAAAAATTGAAATACAAATGGGGATATGTGTGGTTTTATAGGAAATTACATGGATTTAATAAATTAATTTAACTGAACTAAAATGTTTGGTACACATTGAATAATCTCAGAACATGATATGGATAATAATTGATTCATATCATTGATTAAAGTCTTGAATATTGAATAACATTTGTAAAATGTTTAAGGAAGTTATATAAATGTCACAAGGGAGTGAGAACAACAAAAATTTATCTGGTTCAATATACATAATTTGAACCAAGAGAAGAAATTTTAATTTCTAGATATAGTTCAAGAGATAAGATACTTGTTTCACATGGAGTAACATTGGTTATATTAATATTAGTGAGGATAAAGAAAGAGTGAAGTAAGGATTATTCTAATGAGGAATTATTCTCATCTGGATTTATATATAATTACTATTATAATCATGTGGATTTCATAGATTCATATCTCTCATTGAAGAGTAATTCGCATCTATATTTAGAGGAGAAAAAGTGTAGTGAGGTGGACTTCAATATCAAATCAAACTCATATATTCTTGATGCACAGATATTTGGTTTTATACACAAATCTAAAATGATCCTTCATCCTTTAAAATACAGAATACTTTCCTCAAATTAGTGTGTAAAGATGAAGAAAATAAAATCTTTATTGGGTGAGCATTGAGCATCCCCTAAATTTTTATAAGGCAGTTAGCTAAGGAGTAGAGTGACCATGGCCTAAACCTTGTGTCCGTTGAACAATGAGTTGATATGGTATTTTGGTACATTGGAACATCTATATATATATTCTCCTTGGATGTATCCTAGTTCAAGTGAACCAAGTAAAATCCTTATATTTGTGTGTCATTTAATTTATATATATGTGGTTGAAAATTGGTGTAGGATAAATTGAGGTTTAAATATATTGAATGTGGGTCTTTTCAATAAGGTAACAAGATCAAATTATGGGTTTGGATTAAAGTTTAAGAGTTAAGGAGAAATTATAAATTAGGTAGCACCCTTATCCCCCCCCCCCCACCACCCTCAAGGTTCCTCAAGACTTAAATCAAATCCCACTATCCCCAAAAATTATTATTTAATCTAGGTTGTGATTTGGAGTTCAATCTAATATATATTTCTTTTGATTTATTGCACACATGGAATATTTGATGAGGCGTATTATTTTTAATGGTTCATACTTTAATGTCTAGCAGAAATAGATATTTTTTTATCTATAGACATATTGTAATAATTTTTTAGACTACATACATCGAGATGTAAAATTAAAAATGAAAAGTAAAATATTTTGTGATGCTGAGACATAAAATATCTTTCATAGAGGAGTAACCAGTAAGGTACTCAAGAATATAGTTCATTATGCTACTGCATTTGATATATAAAAGATATTAGATAAATTTTTTGGGGAATTTAGGGAATCTATGGGTATATATAGGCTTAAATTAAGAGAATATTTTAAATTTGCAGGTAATGAGTTATTAGTGAATTTTTTTGACAAATTCTAATGATGTAAAAAAGGATATAATAGGAGGAGTAAAAAACAAATATTTTTAAGATAATGGTCCCTCTAATTAAGGTGATTGATTCTAATTTTATAGATAAATCTATTTATAACATTATTTCAAAATATTCTTGCAAATCTAGAAATTAAAATTATATCATTGATATTGAAGTGAGTGGTGATTCTATGGAAAAGGTGGAAAAAGTATCTACTAATCAATAAGAATAATTTTATTATAGTAATAAAGGGGATATATTATCCTTTTATGAAAATTTAGATCAATTATAGATTATATATAGAGTGGATTATGAATTTTTGGAAGAATTTGTTTGGGATAATAAAATATTAAATCAAGAGGAATTTTCTTTGAGGGAATCAATTTCAAGAATGGGTTCAAAAATGAATGGTTAATGTGACTTGCTTGAAGAAATTCTCTATGAAGTGGAATAGAAAATATACAAGGAAAATAATATTAAATCAAATTTTATCACTCTTAAATAAAAACTTAAATAGAGTGTAATATAAGGAAATGGATCTTATTTAAGGATAAAATACATAGATTTCTAATTAAATGATAAGGATTTGAAGAATAAGGAACTTGAAATTATGTGTAAATACTCAAATATAAAGTTAAACATTTCCCCAAAGGTAGTCTTAAAAAAAGTATCCCACGAAAAATGAATTATAAAATTAGTAAATAAAAGAAAATTTATTGAAAAAAATAGAAGTCATGGTCTTCAGTTTAAGGTATAAATTAAGTTATACTTTTGTAGAGCCATTAGACAGACCGTAGATTTGTGTCTATAATCCAAAGGTTGTAGTGATGGAAGGAAATTTGGTGCAACATCTAAATGGAAATATTGATATGTGAGGAATTATTTTATTGGGATATGATTTTTTTGTGTTAACCAGGGTTATATGGAAATATATTTCAACAATATAAGTGTCTAAAATACCAATAATAAAAACCCCAATAATATATTAAGGGGAGGCTAGTACAAAAGGAAATAATATATATTTTTTGAACAAAAAATTTATGATTAGGAGTGATTATATGAATAAAATAAAATGAAGAGTGTTTCATGAACCACTAACTATATTTTTGTAGTAATGATCATAGAAATATTGAAAGAAAATATGGAGGAATAAGAAGGAAGTCATCCCTATTAAAGAAAGTAAGGTTTAAATATTGAAGAAATATTCACTAAGGATAATGTAAGATCTTTATTTTTACAAAAATAATATATCCCTATTATGATAAATTATTAAGTTGAAAAAAATTATCAGTATAAAATAACATTTTTTGTCAAATACATCGTGGAAGGGTAAAAATCCCGGTTAACACACTTAAATATTCAATTGAATATTTTTATAGTCAAACACTGAGTCAGTGAAATTTTTTGAGGTCCAAAAAGCCTAGATGAAGCCAGGATAAAAATATTAAATATATTGTTTTAAGTGTCAACAATTTATTGAAAATAATTAAGTATCTATCAAACAGTGCATCATATGAGAAATCTAAGACCACTGATAGGTCTGGGGTGTGTTGTTTACCCTAAGTGGGGTATAACATTTGTAAGCATTGGATGTTTGAATTCCTTTCTTACAAAAATAACCCTCTTATTTTAATTGAATATTTAATCTATTTTTTAAGCGTTAAATAATTAATATCTCTCAAATGGTGCACCGTATGAAAAAAAATGAGACTATGGTCAGGTCTGGAATGGGGTTTTTACTCTAGGCATGATATAACATTCGAAGTCAGCAGGCATTTGGATGTCCCACTCACAAACTAAAGTTTTTAGATAAAATGTTTAATATATTAAATTATTGGAAATATTTTTATAACTCACAAACAGCATGTCGTATATAAATTATGTCACTACCAATGTGTTCCGAATGGGGGTTTTACCTGAGTAAAGGTATAATTTTCTTATGTAACAGGAATACGATTAGCTTACCCATAAAAAAAGTTTTTATAATTAAATTAAATAATTAAATTTATTAATTTTATTAAACACGGAAAACATTGTTCATCCACCTTCAACCTCACACAGACCACCATTAACACAAATGGGATTTTTTTAAACCTCTGTTTTTTCACACAGTTTGACCTGAAATCAATGGAAATGATTTCTTTCTGAGAAAATATTGACTCCACGTGAATTTATTTGTTGAAAAATGGATTGAAATTTGGGTAATAAATTCCCTAAATTAGGAGTGTGTTTTTTGAAACCCTATAAATACCATATGTTCTATACTTCCTAGAATCACACCAATAAACACCCAAAACAATATTTGGTTATGAGTGAATGGTTATCCTGAAGTTTTTTGAAGATATGAAAATTTTTTATTCCACTGGGTGGCCTCCTCCACTCTTACAGACCCCTTGTGTAATGCCTGGAGGTAAGGTTAACTCCTTTTAATTTTTTTTATCTTATCCAATCTTCTAAATTAAATATATTCTATGTTAATGATTAGAATTATGCACCATCAGTTTTCTTGGATTCATATAGACAAGAAGAACCAAAATCATATTTTTAATGTGAAGGTGGAAATTTTTCTTCAATCTTGTTTTTTTCATTTGTAATGGGTCTTTTAAAATAAAATATCAAGCGATAAATTATTGTAACTAATAGACAATAATTAATTTGATTAATCAATGGTTAATGATAAAATCATTAAATGATAATTGTATTGTTTTATAGAAGAATAATTTATCAAAATTATTAAGGGGATAAAACATTGAATTATTTAGAGCAATAATATAAATAATTGTCCAATGAAAAATTTTCTGAAACTACGACATGAAAATTGTTGAAGACAATTACATGAAATTATCAACAATAATTGTGAGAAAATTATCAAGCGATAGTCACATTGTTTTATCAATAGATATTTTAAATGATTTAATATAAAATTAATTTATCAGTATAAGTGATAAATTTAAAATTTGAAAATCATAATTATCATCACTTTTTAATTATCCAAGGAAGAAATTATCATCGGATATATTTCAAAAATGATTAAATAATTATTTAATTTATCAATGCATGTGATACAATTAAATTAAAAGTGATGATTTATCATTTCATGTGAAATTTTAAAAATGACAAAATAATTATTTAATTTATCAGTGCACGTGATAAAATTAAATTAAAAGTGATGATTTATTATTTCATGAGACATTTTAGAAATGATAAAATAATTATTTAATTTATTAGCACACGTGATAAAATTAAATTAAAAGTTATGATTTATCATTTCATGTGATTTTTAAAATGGTAAAGTGATAATTAAAATTTATCATCACATGTGATAAATTTAAGGATAATTTGAGAATTATTTGAGAAAGAGAAACAATTATCACATGTGATGTTTTATCTCTTTTGAAATAAAATAAATTTCATGATTCTAGGAAAACCTCTACTAAACCTCAAACACCAATGTGCTAATAGCTTGAGACTTTGAAGTTCCTCTTTGATATCAGGAAAAATTATGAGAGTTTTTCTAAATGTTAAGGTAGTAAGTTCCTTAACTTTTTGGGCTTATTTACAAATTATTGTCATTAATAAGATGACGCGCAAACATGTTTAAATAGTGAATACATGTGTGTATTCCATGAGTAACTTTTATCTGTTCATTCACATTGTGGTGTGATTATGTGTAAACTATGTGGTACTTACTCATCATGATGTGAATATTCATGAATATATATATATATATAGATATATATCATGCCATGATATGTATACCTCGTGGTTTTTTTACCAAGACAAGTGGACCGTCAACTTGCATTGTCATTTGGAGGAGGGATGCACAGGACTAACGATAAGGGTCTAATGTATGGGGTAGGCACATAAATATGCCTAGGGGAATCCATGTGGTGGACCATAGTGACTTCTGTTATCCTCTGGAGTCACGATGCACATGACTGACGACAAGGGTCCAAGACATGAGGAAGGCACACAATGATGCCTTGGGATGCTCATGTCTGACAATGAGGTATACGATGATGCCTTGGAGTATCATGTAATGAATCTTCACAAATTGTGATATACTCTGAAGGAGGGATGTGCATGAATAACGATAAGGGTTCAATGCATGAGAAGGGAATACGATGATTCCTTAGGATGCACTTAATGAATAGGGGACTTAATAGCTTTGGGTGGTGTGCTTCGATGAATAAGGGATATGATTAAATCTTGGTCCTCATTACATCAACTCGACGATTAAGGTAAGTTGATTAGCTCTCATTTCCCTTAAATATATAGATAAACATATCTTATTGCAGAGCATTTATACTGTCACGTAATAATGAGAAACATGATTCATTATCCTAATGGATAATTCTTGATTCATCTAACACCATTTTCCATTCTGGCATAGAGCTGAAGTAGGTACGGCTGGGGGTTGTAGAAGCTTGGTTAGTGAACAATTTCTTGGTTTTGAATTTTGTTTATTGCACATTATTTATCATATAATACACTCATATTTTGAGCACGTCGGTTTAAAGACACATTGGTGGTGTCCTACTGAGTCTTGTACTCAAACCCTACTTGGTAATTTCAGTTTGCTTGTATATTTCATCCCCAGAGATCTGATGAAGGGAAAGGGCCTTATGCAAGATGACTGAGTGGTGGATCATGGAGCACAAGAAAAATAGGATAGGAATTGGAGCACTCTATAGATGATTGTTTATCTACTTTCTAGTTTTTTCTACTACTTGGGTTTCTTTCCACATTGGGGAGTAGTTACATTATATGTATGTTATCTTTACATTTCCACATTTTACACTGATAATTTATACTATTATTGTTTATTATTCATCCTATGAATTGATATAGATAGTATATTCTCCCCAAAGTTCCACTTGAGACCCTCACTTCTAGTCGGTAACCTCTTGTGTATGGGGAGGCATGCATGAGGTAATGTAGCATCCCAGCTCAGACCTCGTGACTCAAGTCAAGATGTTACAAAATGGAGTCAGAGGATCAAGTTTTTACTAACTTTTTTCTTCTCTTATGTTGGGTTGGGATAGGTTAGACAGGAAATAGTAAATTGGGACTCAGGTAGGGGAACTATAATAGTGGCTAGACAGCACTAAATATTGGACCTCTTAGTGCCATGAAGTGGGTAATTTATGTTCTATTATTATTATTGATTCACTTTAGGTGACACACATGATGTTATATATCATTTATGATATTTCATGTACGTTCATGCATCATGATTAGTCACATAGGTTCACATGCCATATATATACCTATTATTGTGCTATATATTAGTTCATTAATTAAATTCCTTGATTTGTGCTATCTATCCAGGATATTTTCTCTATATGATATGTCTTTTTTTCCATGCTATGTGATATATATTTATTATAATTAATTAGTTGAAAATATTATGTTGTTGTGTCAGTATATATATGATGACTGTGACAAACGTGCAAGGATGGAAACATGTGTTAGTGCTGGGAAGGGTATACATTGGGTTAAGGTTGGACTCCAATGAAAACATTGTTTGATCCCATAGACTGGTTAGGAGAAACCTTGTGTGATCTATTAGACTGATTAAGATTTATCCTAACGACTTTGTTTATTTTCCTAAAGTGTGTTCCTTCATGTTATAGAAGATATTTCCTCTAAATAATCTTATGGACTACTTGGGATGTGTTCAAGAGTACTTCTTCAAGGGAGTATGTGTATGCACTATCACAAGATGTGTAGAAAAATGAAGTTGAGCACACTCTATCACTTTCTCTATGGTATAGGCAGCATGGTTTCTTCAATTGAAATATTTTCTTTAGTTATTTCATAAGTATAGGAGTTTATAATTATTATTAAATTTTTCCATGATTTTTAACTCCATCATTATTTATTCTTCTAACAGCATCAAAGTCTCTTAGGGTACTGAATAATGGGTTGAAATATTTTTGTAAATATCTGACCTAGTAGAGACTCTAAATGATTGAAACGTTAAGCTAGGATTGAGATCATTTTGGGATTGAAACCATTTTTATACCCCATATTGTATGGTACCAACTGGGTTGAAGGAGATCAAGGTTCAAATTTAAGACTTGGAGAGAAAGACATTAAAAATCCAAGTACATCACCATGGGTTCACCTATGATTTTTTCCAAGAAGGGGGATTGTAGTCTTTGGCTATATATGTATTATCAGAAGCTAAACCAGGTGATAGTGAAGAACCAATATATATTTTCCAGATTGATGATCTCTTAAATCAGCATATCACCAGTTGTGAGTTGGAGAGGAAGACAATTCAAAGATGGAATTTTAGAGTAGATATAGACAGTATGAGTATTGGTGATGTCGTTTGGGCTGACAAATGAACCAATAGTATTTATGGCCCTCATGAAAAATATCTTTTATCTATACTTGGAATCTTTCATCTTAGTGTTCATTGATTATGTCCTCATCTACTCACTGACACCATAGCTACATGCTAGGCACCTAGAGATATTCCTCAGTATGCTTCGACATCACAGGATTTGTGCCAAGCTATTGAAATGTGACTTCTGAATTAAAGAGGTAAAGTTCCTTGGTCATGTGGTGTCTGAAACTAGTATATTAGTAAACCCAGAGAAGGTCGAATAAGTTGTGTCCTAGACACATCCCCAAAAAATGTTTGAGATGAGGTTTTTACTAATGTTATCTAGGTATTACCTACAGTTAATCCAGGACTTCTCCTGACTATCATCACCCATGACAGCCTTGATGAAGAATGGAGTAAATTTCTAGTTATTAGACCAGTGTGAAGAGTGTTTAAAGTGGGTTCCCTAGACCCAAATTGTGTTTTACTTTTATTACCACTACATTTATATTGTTTTTTATATATTCAGGCATTTATATTTCCATAATAGAGTAGATAATTTTGCATCCACTTTATTTATGGTAATGTCCTTAGAATATGTGTCGTATAAAAGGGTTATAGAAGATCCCAGGATATAATGAGAACCTAGAGATACTATGACAATAATATTAAAGTAATGTCTTATGGTCCAGTTACATCATTCTGAAAGGACACATATGGTGAGCGATTATTAGGTGTTGGGGATCATAATTATTGAGAGTTCTTCTCATGAATTTTTCACTTGGTGATCTCTAGTAGTTGAGATCATGGGGATAAACCCACTAATAGGAACGCCACATATTTCAGGTTTCATTGGTTGTTTCTATCAACAGACATGTGTGATGGTCTTCAGAATTGAGATCGTTATCAATGTATGTAATTTAATTGTGTACTTTGATGCAAGGAAAAAACCATGGAAATGAAGTCGTGGCGAGGTAGTTTGTGTTGGATACATCATTGATGGCATGACATTGATTGAATGATCAAGAAAGGATTTGTGGATTTTGAGTTTAGGAAGAGATATCTTTAGCCCATCTGATTAGGATGGTAGCATCTTCATTAAATTCATGTCCATTGTAGTAAAAGGTAGGACCATCTGGATAGATCAACAAGTAAAATAAAGCAAGTATGATGACAATAGTGTGAATTCTGCTTTATTTTTATATCGATTATGAAGAGATTATATTACATACACTTTGTTCGTAGGAAGGTATACATTTCTTTGACTTTTCCTTATCTCTATAGGGGTCTCAAAGGGTTGCTAGACCCCACTCTTGGTTCGTGAATATTATTCAATGTTATTAAGATAAGGTCCTAGAGGGTCACACACTATAGTGATTTAATAATATTCCCTGTTCTGTTGAATAGGAATTTAGAACTTGGTGGGGCCCAACATAGGGTCTGAGTTTTATCCAAGTTCTATGGATCACCAAGGAATAAATAAATTATTTAATTATTCAAGTTTGGTATAATTTTTTGAATTTATTTATAACATGTATTTACATGTCATTTAGTAAATAAAAGGATTAATATTATTCAAACGGATATTAATTAAATATCCTGGGTTCATTTAATATTGTCAGGAGACATGATTCAAGTTAAAGACTCAAGTTTATCACATAATATATTTATTATATATTATAGTTAAGTGATAAATTATAAATATTATTTATTTAATAATTTAATTTTTCATAAATTATTATTTAAAATACTTATATAGAGGATGCTCATTACATGGGGGTTGGGAACCCAAACCGGGTATTATAGATATTCCCTATATAAGTAGAATAGAGGCTCCTCCCAGGGGACTATTCATTCATTGTAATTGATAGCATCTCTCTACTCCTGAATCCTAGAGAGAGAATCTCTCAAACAAGCAAGTTCTTTAAGATCTGTCTCCTCAGATCGAAGATTCTAGCTTGTGGTGTCTATCATTGTGTCGAAGTGATCGTCAGAGAACCATGCTAGCACTTGGATTCTGATGAACGACGCGCAATCAGATTCAAGAGGTGTGTGTGGATGATTTTGAGGGCTTCGACATCGGAGTCTTCAAGCTATGATCGCCTACATCTGGTGAAAAGCTTGCGCATGTCAGATCTGAATGAGGTACATGTTTGGTTTATTTTTTTACTCTACTTAAACCATGTGTGGTCCCCAGACTATACTAGGATAATATCACCAGAGTTGATGATGTTGCATTGCTCTAGTGATGTAGAAAATTTTAAATTTCTAGACCATCAGCTTCCACTTACCATCTCGGTACCTAATAGTGGTATCAGAGAGAGCGCGTGGTTTTTCTTAGTCAACAAAAAAATTAAATTTCCATAAATTTATTTCAAGTGTGTTAAAATGGTTCGAATGGATCTGACCATGCATCGATCCATTTCTAAATATCCAAGTAATGAGAATTTGAAAATTTTAATTGGATCGATGATGTGTTGAATGGATTTATGTTTTCTAGTTCTTAAAAAAAATTTGTGGAACACAGTTTTAATTTTTATTTGCATTCTTCAATATACCGGGATCCGACCAAGTTTATGCTAGAATTCAGTCACCAAATTTAATTTGGTAGTGATCAATTATTAGAGAGAAATTAAAATAATATATTTTATATTAATTTAATTTTTCTTCTAATAAAACAACAATTGAAGTTATATTTGAAAAAAAATATACAAACTTTTTAAAGTCATTTAGATTTTTGAAAAACTTTAAAAGGGGTGGATTACATGTCGATCAATTTATGTGGAAAATTTTATTTTCCATAAGGATGAATTTTTTAAAAAAAAGGGGGGGAAGACCCCACTTTGGTCTTCTTCACATGCAGGCCAGCCAAACCCTTTCCCAACCTTGGAAAACCCTTCCTCCTATTATTCTCTCCCTCAGGGCTGAACCAGGTGGCCTACACCCTTCATTGCACCCTTCCAAGATCAACTCACCACTACCCTACTCATCCACACCAAAGCAGCATCACGAGCCCACTGCCCGGATCCCACACCATCCGGAACTCCACGTCACTGTCCCAACCTGGTGTCATTGTCCTCGTCCAAATCCACACATCGTCATCCTGACCAGGTGACGCTACAGCCCTTTGTTTCTTGCCGGACTCTTAGTCATCGCCATCCAGGGTTGGTCGCACGCCCTATCTCTGAGCTTCATGACAGGAACACCCCAACCTTCCATGCACCGCCTCATCAAAGGCCATGACGCCATTTAGGATCGTCGTTCCATCATCCTGAACCGCATCCTAGATCCCAACAAACCATGTTGTTTTGGTTTTACCACCCTACTCACTCATTTGAACCCTAACCGGCTCATGTCGGTATCGCACAGGTTGTCGCTGGACCGGCTGGTCACACCACTGTCACGCTGCGGTAATGCCCAACTATGGTGATATAGCTTCGATACAGTCTGCAGTCCATCCGGACACCTTCTCCAATAGAAGGTAAATCATTTCAATTAGTTTAATCAATTTAATTTAGTTTTTAAATTTAATTATTTTATTTTATTTTTTAGATTAAATTAATTAGAATTAATTTTGGGGTTTAAAAAGAAGAGAATATGAAGTTTTAATTTAATTTTATATTTTAATTAAATTAATGGTTTCATTTAATTTTGGACTAAAAAATTAAATTAATCATTGTAACTGATAAATAAATTATTTTAATTTATTAAAATTAATTTAATTTATTAGAAAACCCATTTACTTATTAAATTTATTTCATTTTAATTTTTATTGTGCATTATCTTATACTGAGTGGTCTTAAGTTATTAACTGACCTGTGCATGTCTGAATTTTATTTATTTATTTTTATTCAATGTGCACGATGATTGTAATAATTAATTAGATAAATGACGGTATGTGAATCTCCCTTTTAATTCAAATATTAATAAGGGAATGTGTGTCCAATGCACCTGTTGTACATTGTACCCCTAGAACCCCTCGCATTTGTGAGAGTATATTTGTAATTACACGATGAAGATCTCAGACGCGGACCCCGCCAAGTCAAGGTGGTAATCCAGATGGGATCCGAGCAAATTACACTAGGGAAAGATGTGATATGAGTTAGGTGTTGACTCATGTATGGAAGCCCCTAGGTCAATATTGATCCATTATGGATTGATCATAAAAAAATTCTCAAGACTAGTCGGATTGCATGATTTACCTTTATTCATTGTTAATTATTTTATGCAAGTTCATGATTATTGCATGATCACATAAAATAGTAAACAAGATAAAATGCATAACAATTTGATGGATATATTTCAATTTCATATTCAGTTGTGAGAATTCCAACCTAGTTTAAACATATAAATAGAAAAAGATAAATTTTTTAAAAGATATTAAAATCCCTCAAAGATATATTAAGCCTAATTGCCTTACATTACTCACATTTGAACAAAACCAGGTGTTTGGGTTGCTCATTAGCCATAGTTGAGAGTTCCTCTTACTACCGAGGCATTATCATGAGATAATTGGGTCGACTAAACTAAAG
The DNA here is from genome assembly GCA_963277665.1 of Viscum album. NCBI lineage: Eukaryota > Viridiplantae > Streptophyta > Magnoliopsida > Santalales > Viscaceae > Viscum > Viscum album. The sequence continues at coordinate 1,670,395,006 of OY728146.1, read as the reverse complement.
TGGGTAGTTAAGGATTAGCTATAGCTAAACCTTTGTCACTTTAGAGGTAAATAGTTGAGGGAATAAAGTCATGATTCCAATAATATGGGAATTTATTCCACATAATAAGGAACTGCCAGTTTAAGAGGTTGGTCAGCCTAGTGACTACCTTAAAACCCTCTGAGTAGTGGCGTAGCCATAGATCGTAGACTATGAGGGAGGTTTTGAGGATCCTTTCCACTAGAGTGCTTGAGTGATAGAGTATTCTAAATCTAATAGTGAGGGATATTGAGGTTTGATAAAATAGTGGAAGACATTTTAAATGATATAATAATTAATTAATCACAAATTCCAAAAGGTAATCAAGATAAAGCACTGACCGCTGATGTTTATCTTTTATAGATTTAAAATGGAAATAAAGGAAGCTATATGTTCTAGAATCATTAGTTCCAATTTATCCTCTTCATGGAGTAAGTAAATTGGAAAAATATAAATGGAAAAATCATGTAAAGGATGCACTTGATGTTTAGTGCAACATGTTGTCATCCATGTCCAGCCAATTGTAGAAAATGCATGAGGATTCGGATTCTTACAAGATGCTTTCACATCTCCAAGAATTATATCAATAGAGGTCTAGGAAGGAAATGTATGAGATCTCAAGTACCTTATATAGGTGTAGGCTAGAAGAAGGGTGCCAAGCGGGCCCTCATGTACTCAATATGATCGAGTACATTGAGAGGCTTGAAGCCCTTGGGTTAAAATTTAATAAAGAGATAGAAATGGATCTCATTCTTGCCTCTTTAATTCCAAGATTATAGACTTTCATTTTAAATTATAACATGATTGATATAAAAAAGTCACTCCTATATATTTTGGCTTTAGTTCACCAAGCTGAAAAGGATATGAAAAACAACAATTTATATGTCCTTATGGTGAACAAAAGAAATAAGGGAAAGGAAAGGGGGTATAAGGTCAAGTCAAGGCCAAAGACACTAATGAACCATCCTACAAAGAAGCCAAAGATACATAGGTAGAGAAATGTGCAAGAGTTTGTCTACATTGTCTGTGGAAACAAAGGCCATTGGAAGAAAAATTGAAAATCTGGGAAGAAAAAGCAAGATGACACTTCTACTTCAGCTATTTTTTTCATTGAATAAAATCTCTCATTATCTACAAGTTGGGTATTGGATACTTCATGAGGCTCACACATTTTTATTCATATATAGGAACCAAGTAGGTTTAAGAAGATTTCAAAAGTTGAAGTAGATCTCTGATCTGCAAATAGTGCAAGTATGGTAGCCTTGGTAATGGGATCTTATCACCTAACTTTTCCAAGTGGTTTGGTTCTAGTTTTAAATAATTGTTATTATGTACCTTCTATAACTAGAAACATACTCTTTGTGTCAATTTTTGACACTATGGGATTTTATTTCAAGTTTGGAAATAAATATTGTCTCTTTTATAAATATAACATGCATTATGGTTTGGAACATCTTAATAATGGTTTATATATACTTGAACTTGAAAACCACTTAATGGAAATCAATGATAAGACTAGCGAGCAAGACTCATATATTACCCATCTATGGAACTTTAGGATAGGACATGTAAATGATAAGTGATTACAAAGATTACATCAAGAATGGTATTTATACTTGGTAGAGTTAAAACCCTTGGATATATGTCAAGATTTTTTACATAGAAAAATGAACAAAGAACCTTTCTCAGGGAAGGGATAAAGAGTCAATATAGTAACGGAATTAATACAAACTGATGTATGTGGTCTATTTCCAACAGAGGTAAGAGGTGGTTTTTCATACTTCATTACTTTTACTGATGAATATAGTAGGTATGGATATATCTAATTGATGTGGTATAAGTATGATTCCTTTTAAATATTTAGGGAATACCAAAATGAAGTAGAAAACTAGCTTGGTAAGAAGATCAAGGCACTCCGCTCATATTGAGGTGGAGAGTATCTTAACTAATCTTTAATTGATCACTTAAAGGAGTGTGGGATTTTATCTCAACTCACTCCTCTTTATACACCACAGAGGAATGGTGTTGGTGAAAGGAGGAATAGGACCTTTCTCGACATAGTCAGATCAATGAAGATTCATGCAACTCTTACATTATTTTTTTTGGGATACACCTTGCAGACAGTGGCATATACCCTTAATAGAGTACCAATTAAAGTTGTAGATGGGACTCTATATGATTTATGGTATAGAAATAAACCTATTCTATTACATATATGTGTATGGGGATGCAATTATTTTTTCAAACCTTTATCAAGTGACAAATTAGCATCCCGAATCATAAAGTGAATATTTATAGGTTATCCTAAGGAAACCAAATGATATAACCTATATAACCCTTTTGATAGAAAAGTTGTTGTGGAAATACATGCCATATTTCTAGAAAGGGAACACATTTCCAATGGAAATAGTGTGAGAAAGATTGGATTCATTGAATTTAATGCTCTGGATTCATAAGAGTTAGTAAGGGAAAAATATTCATAATAGCAAGGGGAATAAGAAGTGGTTCCCAAGACACAAATTCTATGTAGGTCTACTCGAGAGATTAGATAACCCAAGAATTATAGTTTTCTTGTCACTGATTCAGATGAAACATTAATCCTTGAGGATGATGAACCTATAACCTAAAAATAATCAGTAGAAGGAAATGAAACTAGTAAATGGAAAGATGACATTCATTTTGAGATGGAGTCCATGTATCAAAATCATGTTTGTATTTTGGTAGATCCTTTGGTGGATGTAAACCTCATTGGTTGTAAATGGGTATTTAAGAAAAAGCTGGGCATGGATGGTAAGTTAAATAATTATAAATCAATACTGGTAGCTAAGGTGTTCAAACAATGTCAAGGAGTTAACTATGATGAAACCTTCTCACCAGTAGCAATGATGAAATCCATAAGAATATTACTTACAATAGTAGCCTTTCATGATTATGAGATTTTGAAAAATGGATGTAAAATTTGATTTTCAAAATGTGAAGTTGGTTTGAGACATCTATATGACTCAAACTGAAGGTTTCTTCAAGTCAAAGAATTCTAATAATGTTTAAAAGCTACAGAGATCCATTTATGAATTGAAGTAGGAATCTCGATCATGGAATGTTCATTTTTATGAGGCCATAAGAGAACTTAGTTTTTTCAAAAATGATAGAGAGCCTTGGTTCTATAAAATGGTTGGTGGGAATTCCATGATTTTACTAGGATTACATGTTGATGACATATTAATTATGGGAAATGAAGTATAATTCTTGTAGTCAGTAAATACTTGGTTAAATGAATGATTCTCCATGAACGAATTAGGTGAAGAAGCCTACATTCTAGGGATCAAGATCTATCGAGATAGATCTCAAAGTCCGATTGGACTAAGTCAAATTATATACATTGACAACATACTCAAAAGTTAAAATATAGAATAATCCAAGAGAGGGGCATTGCTTATGTCACATGGTATTAATATCTATAAGAAAATGTGTCCACAAACACTGGAGGAGATTAAAATAATGAGTATAATCCCTTATGCCTAGTCAGTGGGTTCTATTATCTAGGTTATGCTATGTACTAGGTTTGATGTTGCTTTTTCTTTAAGCCTGCCTGAATGGCCTGAAGGCCTTCATTTTTTATTGATTTTGATAACCCCCCTTTCAAGGGATGAGAGGGAACCCTTACAAGGCCCGTAGGCTCAGAGATTACATTGCCCGTAGGCTTAAGAGATTACATGACCCGAAGGTCTTTTTAGGGAATTCAACCAGACTATCTACAAGGAACTGCCCCTCCCTAGAATCTGCATCTTGATAGTAGCACTCCACCTTTGCATGACCGTCTAGATAAACTTCTCGTGCAAGCACAGGCTGGTACCGATGGCATAGCCATACCCTCTCTTTCTGACAATCCATTTGGCTCTGCTCTGGTGGGTGTACCTGCTCTGAATCCTCTTCTGGGGCTGCTCCTTTTTTGTAGTGTGTTTGGGCCTACATTCATGTGGCCCGAAGGCCTTGGGGTGGCCCTAAGGCCTTAAGGTGGCCTGAAGGCCTTGAGAATCAACTGGCCCGAAGGCCTTGGGTGGCCCGAAATCCTTGCAGGACCCGAGAATCAAACCAGCGGCCCGAAGGCCCAGATGGATGAATAGTTCCAACTGCTACAGTACCGAACAGTGCCTGCTACAGTTCCTGTTACAGTACTGCTACAGTACTGCTACAGTAACCCAGAAATAAGCCTCCACCAGGATTTGATCTCGGGTCTCTTGGATGCACCTAGCGAGTCCTCACCAACTAGGCTGAGGCTCTTGTGCTTTTTTCTTTAAGCATGGTGGACAGATATCAAGCTAATACAAGAGAACTATACGGGGTAGCTATTAAAACTATCTTAAAGTACTTGAGTCATACAAAGGATATATTACTCATATATGAAGGAGATGAGGAAATAGTATTGAAAGGATACACTGATGCTAGTTTCTAGATAGATCATGATGATCTAAAATCATGGTAGTTTAAGGTATGACCATCCAGACATATCAACAAATAAAATAAATAAAGGTTGATGACACTAGTGTGCATTCTACATTATTAAGATATAGATGATAAAGAGATTATATTACATAGACTGTGTTTGTAGGAAGGTAATTATTGCTTTAACTTTTCCTTATCTCTATAGGGGCCTCTATGGATTTCTAGACCCCACTCTTTATTGGTGAATATTATTCACTTATATTGAGATAAGGGCCCATATGGTCACACACTATAGCACTTTGAGAATCTTCCCTATTCTGTTGAATAGGAATTTAGAACTTGGCGGGCCCTTCCATGGGGTTTGGTTTTTATCTAAGTTCTATAGATCACCAAGGAATATAAAAATTAGTTAATTATTCAAGTTTTGAATAATTCATTAAATTTATTTATGACATGTATTTACAAATCATTTAGTAAATATAAGGATTAATATTATTAGAATTGATATTAATTAAATATCTTGGGTTAGTTTAATATTTTCAGGAGACGTGAGTCAAGTTAAAGACTCAAGTTTATCATGTAATATATTTAATATATATTACAGTTAAGTGATAAATTATAAATATTATTTATGGAATAATTTAATTTTTCATAAATAATTATTTAAAATACTTATATAGTGGATGTTTATTACATAGGGGTCAAGAACCCAAACAGGGTATTATATATATTCCTTATATAATTAGGAGATAGGCTCATCCCATGGGTCTATTAATTTGTTGGAATTGAGATCCACTCTCTCTTACTGGATCCTAGAGAGAGACTCTCTCAAACAACCAAGTTCTTCATGATCTGTCTCCTCAGATCGAAGATGCTAGCTTGTGGTGTTCGTCATTGTGTTGAAGTGATCATCAGAGAAACACGCTAGCACCTAGATTCTGATGAATGATGAACGATCCAATTCAAGTGGCATGTGTGGAAAATCTAGAGGGATTATACATCAAAGTATTTGAGCAATGTTCACCGGCATCTTGTGATAATCTTGTACATGTCAGATCCTAATGAGGTACATGTTCAGTTTATTTTTTTACCCCATTTAAACCATGTGTGTTCCTCAGACTTTACTGATATAATATCACCAAATTTGATGATGTTACATTGCTCTAGTGACACAAAAAAAATTAAATTACCAACCCATCAACTTTTTCTTCCCAACCCAACAACTAACAAAGAGGCATTCCTTAAGCTAAAGAAAAGGTTGAGTATAACTCTAATAATGAAACTTCTGGATCCTGATATTTGTTATGCGGTTTATTTTTATGCATCAGGAGTTGGTCTAGGAGTATTAATGATGTAATGAGAAAAGGTAGTAGCATATGGATCTTGAAATATATGACCCCATGAGAAGAACTACCCTATTCATGACTTTGAACTAACAGTAATGGTCCACACATTGAAATGTTGGATGCATTGTCTCTTTGGTGAAAGTTTTATTGTTTACACAGATCACAAGATCCTACAATATATCTTCACTCAGAGGGACCCTAAATTTGTGGCAGAGACGTTGGGTCAAGTATCTATAGAAATTTTACTTTTAGATGACATATTCCCCTAGAAAGGGAAATGTCGTAGTAGATACCCTTATCCATAGGACACAGGATGAGTAGGAACATGGCAATAAATCCTCAGAGTTGAAGTGGAATTTGATGTGTTTATTGGATAACTAGATGTTCAATTCTTAGGAGGATCCCAAATCTATGATTTTATCTCCTTCAATGATTGCATCCTCCCTTATGGAAAGTCTGAGGACTGTTTAGGATTCAAACCCAAATTTTACTATGATGAGATAAGGGCTTGCTAGAGGTGACTCGATACCTAGATAGTCAATTGTTGGGAAAAAATCTCTCAAGGTAACATTGAAGCATTTTTTGGTTGGTTGTGTTTGTTGAAAAAGAAGGCTTCTGTGGTGGATTGTCGAGTTACAAAGATATTGTTGACAATCCATGTTGAAAAAGATCCATGATAAAGGAATGTATGATCTGGAGGTGGTACAAAAATAACACATATAAGGTGGCACCGTTTTCTAGTGTTTTTCAATTTTTTGGGCCTCAAAAGCAGAAAATGTAGAAAAGTGTTTTTGGAAAAGGAAGTTGCGCGTAATATTGATAGTGATTTGGAATATTGTTCGCAAGGCATGTTTCGGGATCCAATCATAGAGAAATGGAAATGGAATGATTTGTGTGAAATATTTGGAAATGTGTGTGAAATATAAGGTTGCATGAAAGAAACTTGCATGCTCAATGCGATATCAAATTGGATTTTTGCACGCATAGAGGGGTTCTTGCATGACGTGTCAAATATTCCGCGTAGGGTTCGATGACACCTATAAATAAGAGGTGACCCCCCTCATTCAAAGTAGCTCAACACATATAGAGAATCTGAGATCCATATCGCATAATAATTTCATGCAATAGGAGTTGCGTAAAATATTTTGTGTTTCACGCAAGCTAAGGAATTTTCATGTAAGATTGAATTTGTGTGCAAGAGGTTGTCTGTGACAAAATTGGAATCTTTCTTGCAAGTCATTAAAGTTTCATGCAAGAGGTAGTAAGGGTTGTGAGAAATATTTTTAATTGCTTAGTACATCTGTGGTAAAGTGGTATTAATCGGTGGATGAAGGGGTTACATCAATAGATAATATACATACAGTAGAAGATGAATTCTTTATAGATAATGAAAGGACCTACAAGTCTATAAATTATGAGTGGGTCTTCTAAGGATGTAGTGATCACACTTCAGTTGAGAGAACAATGAGATTTCAAATTGTTATTGGTTGTAAACCAGGAGGGATAGTGATTCCACTCCAAACTTTATAAACAAAAGTGAGATTTTATTTGATTTCGTACATTGGCACATTTCCATTTTATGCTTCTTACATGTAGCCCAGTGAGGGTGAACCAAGTAAAAAACTGTTGTGACTCTTTCATGATATAATTTTTGTTCATAATTTTCTATGGGGAAGATATAAATGAGAGTTTTGTTTAACTATGAAACAAGATCAATAGGTACATTTGTTTTAATATGTTATACTCGGATTTACCCCCCTCTTAGGGTATTTGACCTAGTGGACCTAAAAATTGGTATCATAATAAAATTTTAATATCAGTGTTTCTCTCTCAATGGAGTTCATCAATCACAAAGGGATTCTGATCTTCGACAGGAATAATTTTCAACATTGAATGAATTGGAAGAAACACTACTTCTAATCTTTTGGAATGGATGTGTTTATAGTAGCGATGCATGGTATTTCAGCCAATATAAATAGTGGTGCTTTATCAGGAGTTGAAATAAGTTAATTGGAAAGATATTCCAAGGGAATCAATACTTTATGGGGATCCCTATTCAATGCAATCTATACGAAGTTGATGTCATGTAAAACAAGTATGAAGATCTAATAATGAACCTGAATGAGTTTTTTGATGAATTATTTTATAGTGTAAATATTGTATTGGAAGACATGAGAGGTATTAGAGAATTGATTGAAGATATAAATATTTTGAAGCATATCTTTAGGAATCTTACACATTGGTTTGATCCAAAAGTTATAGTATTAGTAGACAAAGATCCGAAAGAGATAACACTGGATAACTTGCACAGTACCAATGTAGCATATGAAATGAGAAATGATGATAATGATGTTGTGGAAAAGGGTAAATCTAAATTGGTGGCATTTAAGGCCTTAAAAAATATAACCATTTAAGATTCACTGAAATAAGAAGAGAAAGATGAGGTGATGTCATTCTTCTCCTCAAATATTCCAATAGGAAAAGGAAAGTTCAAAGGGAAACTTCCACTTTCCTACTTTAGGTGTGGAAAGGTTGGTCATCTTATAGAAATATGTTCCAAGAAGTTCCACGAACATGATGAGGATGAAGTTGAAATTCTCATGAAGAATAATTCATCCTCTGTGAAGGGAAAGAAATAGTTTGAGAGAAATTTATTTAAGAAAAAGAATCTTCTTTCACAAGAATGTGATAGTTCAGATAAATCTAAAGGTGAAGAGGCTGAAGAGATGGAGAACAACAAATACTATGGAGAAAATGATATGGTAGAAGTCATACGCAGCACTCAAAAAATGTAATAGAGTGAAAATGATGAAGAATAATTTTGAGGAAGAATTGACTTAGAAGCTGAATTAGAAGTTTCTCTTGAACAGATAAATGTTTTGAGAGCCAAGATGAATAAAGCCAAGAAAGAGGTTTGTGATGCCAAGCTCTACATGCAATCGTAGGATGAAGATAAGTATGAGATAATGGAAGAAATTGAGAATCTAAATTATTCATTACTAGTGGAATCAAAAATATTTAGTAAGCATAAACTCAAGGTTGAAGAGAATAAAAGGTAGATTCATAGTTTGAATAGCACAGTGAAAAATTGAACCATACTCATTTAATAACTTGAAGAAGAAGTTGGAGGCCTGCAGAAAAAGGTTAAGGACCAAGAAAAACTCTTTAATCATAGTGTGACATTAAGAATTTAGATCATTAATAAGATAAAAAATATGGAAGTGGAATATAGAGGGACAGTAGAACATAATCAACAATCAAATCTAAATGATAAGGCTAGTATGAGGATTTATCAAAAACAAAAAGCAGTTGTGGTTAAAGTCAGACCACAAGCACCTGCTCTAAATTTGAAGGTTAATCTGGGAATGAAGTATAATAATAAGATTAAAATAATCCAAGGGACAACTAGTGGTGTTGAAGTGATACATAGGGATGTACCTCACATCAGGTGATATTGTTGTGAAAAGATGAGACACTCACAAAATGTGTGTTTCGTGCCTAAGAGATACAGAAGCGCACAAGAACAACAGTGGATTACAAACAAATATCAACACGATAGAACATATTTCAAGGTAAATTCTTTTGGGTGTGGATGATTTGGGAACATGGATAGATATTGTACATCAACTATGTAGAGTAAAGTGCCAAAACAGAATCAAAGTGGTCAAAAGAAGCAAATCAAAGAATCAAAAAGTAATATTAAAATTCAAAATCGAATTGTAGCCTGGAAAGATGATGTTGGTTCATCATACTCCAAGGAAGATCATAATTTCCAATATATACTGAGTATAAAGACAAAAACATGGATCAAGAAGAAGATAGATGAGAAGGAAGTTGTTGCATAAATTTCTCTTAAAGCATCAAACTATTATGGTGTATGGATCCTTGACAATGGTTACACATCCCATATGAAAGGAAATAAGGATATTATTACAGAAATAAAATATGACAAATAAAAAAATTTATAAGTTTGGAAATGATTAATTCCTAAATATAATTGGCTCATGAAAGGCTAGGTTTTTGTGGTAAAGAAATGAGATGGGCTGATTTCTTGGTAGTAGAAGGCCTCTGTCACAACTTGATTAGTGTCAATCAACTATGTGACTCAGATAATTCTATAAGATTTACTAAGAAGATATGTATCATCAAAGGAAGAGATGGTGTAGTTTTTCTATAAGGAAAAATAACAAAGTGAAATCTATACCTTATAATTGGGGAAGAAGATATGTGCTTTTTATCTAGAGAGAAAGAAAACAAGTTATTCCATAAACAACTTGGTCATTTATGCCAACCATCCCTGGAATATTTGGTAAAGTTTGATGCAACTAGAGATCTCCTTAATCTATCGCATGATCATACTCATACATCCAATTCATGTCAATAAGGGAAGATAATTAGAAAGATGTACTAGGAAAAGGAACAAAAGACAAAAAGAGTGCTTGAATTGGTGCATGCTAATGTATGTGTACCTATTTCACCAAGATCCATTGATGAAAAGAGATATTAAATTATATTATTTGATGATTATAGTATAATTACATGGGTATTTGTCATTTTCCAGAAGTCTGATGTATTTAGTTGCAAAAAGTAGCATCGGAGGGAATTAGAAAGGATGATTGGGAAAAAAATTAAGATTTCATACTGATAATGGTATAGAATTCACAAATAGTTAAGTGGAAAACTATCTCAAGAAACATGGGATAAGGCATCAAGTTTCTTTATTAATAACTCTCCAATGGAATGGAGTGGTTGAAAGTAGAAATCAGATTATAAACAACATGTCTAGAATGATTCTTATTGAAAAAGACCTACTAGAGAAAGTTTTGAAGGAAATAGTTATGATATCACTCTACATTCCTAATAGGGCTCTTTTGTGTCCAAAGTAAGGAAAGAATCCATATGAGATGTGTTATGGAAGTAATCCAACATTAAAATACTTTATAATCTTTATAAGTGAGTTCTTTATTCTCAACAAAGAAAAACATGGGAAATTTGTGTTATGTGGAGATGAGGGGATATTCCTTGGATACTCAGGAAAAATAAAATCATATAAATGCTTTAATAAGAGGCTAGGAAAAGAATTTGAGAGCAATGATGTCACTATAATAGAAAATGAAGAGAATATTCAATAACACAGTAAATAGTTTTCTGATGAAAGTGGTGAGGAGGTAAAAAACATAGGGGGAGAAGAAGTGGAAGATGTTGATTTAAAAGAAGATACCGATGATGAGAAAGAGGAATTAAAGTTTGAATCTTCGAATAATCCAAAGAGTCAAGCTAAAATTGACAGGAAAAATATCATTGGTGATCAGACAGAGCCTGTTCAAATAAGAAGAATGAAGTCAATACAACAAGAATCTTTCCTATCTTAGGTAGATCCTAAAATTTTGGCCAATACAGTTGGAGATAAAAATTGGGTTTAGGAAATGAATGATGAACTAGACCAAATTGAGAAGATTCAAACATGGGATATTGTTTTGAGGCCAATAGATAAGAATTTCATTGGGACTAAATGGGTATTTTTAACAAGATTAATGAATATGGAATAGTGATTTGAAACAAATCACAATTAGTGTTCAAAGGTTACTCCTAGATAGAGGGTATCAGTGTCCATGAGACATTTTCACCTACTATAAGGATATCGAAAATCAGATTATTCTTGGTCATTGTAGTGAAATGAAAATTCAAAGTTTTCCAGATGGATGTCAAGTCTACTTTTTTTAATGGGGTTCTGGAAGAAGATGTGTATATTGAGTAGCCAGATGGTTTTTCATTCATGAAGATGAGGAAAAGGTTTTTCAGCTAAAGACGATATTATATGGGTTAAAGCAATCACTAAGAGCATGGTATTCAAGATTAGATCAGTATTTTAAAAGGATTGGTTTTTAGCGTGGTGGAGTTGATTACAATCTCTATGTCAATAATTACAGTAATCAAAGGATGATGGTGTTAGTTTATATCGATGACATAATATTTTGTGGATCAGATGAAGTACAATGCAGACATTTTTCTAAATTCATGAAGAGTGAGTTTGAAATTTTGATGATTGGTGAGCTGACATGTTTCCTTGGTTTATATGTAACATAAAGAAGAAATTGCAATTTCATTTCTCAATCCAAATATTCCAAGGAGGTTTTGAGAAGATTTGAAATGGATAATTCCAATGATATGAAGACTCTAGTTGCTACCCGGATGAAACTATCAAAAGATGATAATGGAAAGGTAGTTGATATCACAGAATACAGGAAAATTATTGGAAGTTCACTATACCTAACAACAACAAGACCTGATATTGTTTTTGCTACATGTAAGGTAGTGAGATATCAACTAAATCCCAATTAAAGTCACATGATTGCATTGAAAAGAATACTTTGTTATATCAAGATAATAGTGGACTACAACTTGATGTATAATGAAAAATCTCAGAAAGAGTTATTGGGATATATAGATGCAAATTGGTCCTGATTAGCACATGATAGGAAATCAATGTTAGGAGGGTATTTTGATCTTGGTGGAGTGTGTATTTCTTGGATGAGCAAGAAATAAGATTACATTTCATTGAGCACTGAAGAAGCTGAGTATATTGCTGCTACTCAAGCTTGCACGCAGTTATTGTGGATGAAGTAGCAGCTTGATGATATGAGTGTTAAAGTTAAGTCTCTCATCGGAATCCATTTTGATAATTCATTTCCTATCAATATTAGTAAAAATCAAGTCCATCACTCAAGGAAAAATCACATTAAAATAAAATATCATTTTATTAAGGAGAAGGTGGAGAACAGGCATATGAATATGGATTATGTGCCTATATAACTTCAAGTTACAAACATTCTGACAAAGGCCTTACCCAAAAAAGAGTTTGATAGGTATCTACTGTCTTTGAAAGTCCAGTCGTCTACTCTCACTTGAAAAAGTGTAGATGTTGGGATAACCCCCCCCCCCCAAGGTATAGTGCGTTTTTTCCTAATGTATTGATCTGTGTTTTGTCCAATGTTGTAGACACAAAGAAGTTCCCATTGGGTTCATTGAAAAAGGGTGTAAAAATGTGGATCTTTAAGGGAGGAACTTGTGGCTATAAAAGGGAGGAAATGTCTTAGTCAAGGAATGGGGAGAAGCTAATAGGTGGAGCAGCAAGATAGGGGGAGCCAATCAAGATGGGTGGAGAAACTGATTCAAGGTATAAGATGATGTGAATTTCTCAATGTTATGAGGAAACATTCAGATATTAGCTTATACAACTTTAATCATTCCAAAACATGAGAACCCAAGTAGTGAAGTAGGGGGAGTATTAAAGAATTTTTGGGTTGGTTGTTTTTTTTTGACAAAGCATAATTCCATAGTGAATTGTCAAGTTCCAAATATATTGTGGAAAATCTATGTTGACAAATAACCATGATAAAGGAATGGATGATCTAGAGGTGGTGAAAAAAGAACAGATACAAGGTGGCACTTTTTTCCAGTGTTTCCTATTTTTTGGGGCCTCAAAATTGGAAAATTGAGAAACATGTTTTTGGAAAAGGAAGTTGCGCACAAGATTGAAGTTGATTTGTAAACTTGCATGCAAGACATGTTTCGGGATCAGAACGTTGAAAAATGGAAAAGGCATTAAGTGCATGAAATATTTGAAAATGTGCATGAAATATGAGGTTGCACAAAAGAAATGTGCACACCTAATAGGACGTCAAATAGGGATTTTCATGAAAATAGGGGATCTTGCAAGATGTGTTTAATCTTCTGTGCAGGGTTCATAAAAGCCTCTAAATAAAAGGTGACCCCCCTCATTTGAAGTATCTCAACACTTAAAGAGAATATGAGTTTCAGATCGTGTAATACTTTCATATAATTTGCGTGAAATATTTTGTTTTTCATGCAAGATAAGGAAGTTATGAAAAATATTTAAGTTGTTTGTAAGATTTAAGTTGTGTGCAAGAGGTTTATTGTGAAAAAAGTAAAATATTGTGTTCAAGGCATTAAAGTTGCATTCAAGAAGCAGTCAAGGTTGTGCGAAAGATTTTTAGTTTCCTAAGAAATATGTGGTAATGTGGTATTAATCAGTGGATGAAGGTGGGACATCAATAGAGGATCTACATATATTGGATGATTCATTAATTAGAGATAATTAAAGGACCTACAAGTCTGTAAATTGTGAGTGAGTCTTCTGAAGAAGTAATGATCACACTTCAGTTGAGAGAGCAGTGAGCTTTAAAATTGTGATTGGTTGTAAACTAGAAGGGATAGTGAGTCTACTCAAAACTTTTTAAATAGTATTACTCTTTTAGTGGAATTGGTACATCATCACATTAACATTGTATGCTCCCTGAATGTAGCTCGGTGAGGGTGAACCAAGTAGAAATTGATGTGTATCATGCAGAATTTAATTTATGTTCATAATTTTCTATAGGTAAGTGAGAGACGAGAGTTCTTTTAACAATGAAACAAGATCAAAAGGAGAAATTTTTTTTAATTTTTCATACCCTGATTCCCCCCCCCCAAGGGTATTTGACCTAGTGGACCTAACATCGATGGATATTAATAACATGATCTTATTCCATGGAAGAGTAGTGATTCCTATTTCCATTATAAAGGAACTAATGATGTATTACTATACCTCTAGGTGGATGATACATCCTATCATGACAAACATATACCATGACTTCAGACGATAGTTCTGATGGTTAGGGATCAAGAGGTACATTATAGATTTTATATCATGATGCCTCACCTGACAGAGAGTGAAGGTTAAGCACCAGCATCCTAGAGGGTTGTTGCAACCACTCCTGATACTTATGTAGAAGTGGTAGGATATTACTATAGACTTTGTGATAGGATTACCCAGGACCCTAATGAGTCATGGAGTAGTTTGAGTGATCATCGATCGGTTGACAAATTCTTTCCACTTCTTACCGATCAAAGAGACACTCTCAGTGGAGGAGTTGGAAAAACATTATGTCAGAGAGATTGGGAATTTACACAGAGTTCCCTTGAGATTTGTTTCTAATAGATATGCATGTTTCACAACAAACTTTTAGAAGGGATTGTATAAATGCCTAGGGACTCAGCTAAGTCTAGGATAGGCTGGGAATGGAGAAACCTAGCAGAGGATACAGACTCCCCTGACAATGAAAACACAGGAAATTCATGGGCCTAATCATGTACCTAAGGTAGGAAATGTCTATGAAATGGACCTAGCACAAAATGATAGTGATAATGATCTTGTTATTGTATGAGGTATGGTTTAAATCATGTCCTTTTGATCTTCTTCCTTATTTAAAATTGTTGTTTCCCCTATATTTGTGAGCCATGTCTGGACTTGATTTACCAATAGAGTTATGCTTCCCTAAATTAACTTTTCTCTAATACATCATTGAATGATGAAATGAGACCTTAGTATATTAGATGGTGGTGTTTATTACTTATTTTTTTAAGAGAATGATAAGGGACTTACTCAATGGATAGGGGTAGTGGAGTATCATTTAGGCCTTTATTATTGTTATCAAGGTATATATGATGTGATCCATGTGTCACGGTTTTAGAGGTGCATACCTGACCCTATGTGTGTCACAGATTGTGAGGATGTTGGGTTGGGAATTAATGCATATTGTGAGGAGTGTCAGTGTAGAATATATTGTGAGGAGTCATTGATAGGAAATATGACACCACTAGTCTAAATTCAAAGGAAACATGGATGGATTTAGGTAGAGAAAAGAGAACGTGTGTCTGGTCTTTGAGTTCAATGGTATGATTTATTCGAGTAAGACCACTAGACATGATTCTCAAGGATGAGAATTCGTTATATGGGGAGAATTGTAACATCCCAATTTTTAAAATAATCATAAATCCATCTTATGATAAATTATTAAGTGAAAAAAATAATTTATCAGAAAAAATCTCATTTTTTTGTTAAACACATCACGGAAGGGTAAAAATCCCAGTTAACACTCTATAATATTCAATTGAATATTTCCAAATTTAAACACTAAGTTGGATAAATTTTCTGAGGTCCTCAAAACCTTGGAAAAGGCAGGATAAAAATATTAAATATATTATTTTAAGCATAAAAATTTTTTTGAAAATAATTAAATATATCCCAAATGGTGCATCGTATAGGAAATTTGACACCACCGATCGGTCTAAGATGTGGTTTTTACCCTAGTCAGGGAATAACATTTTTTTCATTGGATGTTTGAATGCCTCACTTGAAAAAATAACCCTTTTATTTTAGTTAAATATTTAATCCATTTTTTTAATATTAAATAATATCTCTCAAATGTTGTGTCATATAACAAATCCTAGACCACAGTTAGGTCTGGAGTAGAGTTTTTATCCTAGGAAGGGTATAATATTTGAAGGAAGCAGGTATCTGGATTCCCCACTCACAAGTTAAAGTTTTTAGATAAAATGTTTAATATATTAATTTATTGTAAATAATTTTATATCTCAGAAAAATCATGTCATATGTAAATTCTAACACTACCATTATGTCCAAAACATGGGTTTTACCCTAATAAAGGTATAATTTTCATACGCAACTGGCATACAGTTAGCTCACCCATAAAAAACAATTTTTTATAATTGAATTAATTAATTTAATTAAACATAGAAAACATTGTCCATACTCCTTCAACCTCACAAGGTTTGACCTGAAATTGATGGAAATTATTTCCTACTGAGAAACTAATGACTCTCAGTGAATTTATTTTTTGAAAAAACAGATTGAAATCGGATAATAAATTCTTGAAATGAATAACACATTTTTTGAAACCCTATAAATATCTAGTGTTCTATTCTCTTTAAAATCACACCAATCAATATCAAAAATAATATTTGGTGATTAGTGAAGGGATTTATAGAATTTTTTTGAAGATATGCAAAGTTTTTCTTCCACCGGTGGACCTCCTCCCCCCTTAGGGACCCTTTGAGCAGTGCCTAGATGTAAGGTTACCTCCTTTTAATTTTTTTATCTTATCCAATATTCTAAATTAATTATCTTCTATATTAATTATTGTAATTAAGAACTATTAGTTTCATTGGATTCATATCAACAAGAAGAACCTAAATCATATTTTTGATTTGAAGGCATAAATGTATTGTTCAATCTTATTTCTTTCATTTTAAATGGGTCTTTTAAATTAAAATATCTAGCGATAAATTATAGTAATTGCTAGAAAATAATTAATTTGATTTATAAAAGGTAAATTATAAAATAATTAAATGATAATTTCAGTTTTTTATAGAAGAATAATTTATCAAAATTATTAAGGGGATAAAATATAGAATTATTTAGAGCTATAATATAAAGAATTGTCCAATGATAAATTTTACTAAACTACGACATAATAATTATTGAAGATAATTCCATGAAATTATCAAAAATAATTTTGAGAAAATTATCATGTTACGGTCATGTTGTTTTATTAAATAATAATTTAAATTATTTAATGGAAAAATAATTTATCAGCATAAGCGATAAATTTAAAATTTGGAAATCATAATTATCATCACTTTTTAATTATCTGAGGATGATAATTTTCATCGCATATATTTTTATAAATGATAAAATAATTATTTAATTTATCATCACACATGATAAAATTAAATTAAAAGTGATGATTTATCATTTCATGTGACATTTTAGAAATGCTAAAATAATTATTTAATTTATCAACGCACGTGATAAAATTAAATTAAAAGTGTTGATTTATCATTTCATGTGAAATTTTAGAAATTATAAAATAATTATTTAATTTATTAGTATACATGATAAAATTAAATTAAAAGTCATGATTTATCATTTTATATGGTTTTTAAAAGGTTAAAGTGATAATTAAAATTTATCAGCACATGTGATAAATTTAAGGAAAATTTGAGAATTATTTGTGAAAGAGAAATAATTATCACATGTTATGTTTTATCTCTTTTGAAATAAAATAAATGTTATGATTTTATGAAAACCTCTTCTAAACCTCAAACATTGATGTGTCGATAGCTTGAGACTTTGATGTGCCTCTTTAATGCTAGGAAAAACTATGAGAGGTTTTCCAACTATTAAGGTAGTAAGTTTCTTTAACTTTTGGGCTTATTTACAAATGATTTTCATTAATAAGATTATGAGTAGACATGTTTAAATAGTGAATGCATGTGGGTATGTCATGAGTAACTTTTATCTGTTTATTCACAATGTTGTATGATTACGTGTACATTGTGTTTTACTTACTCATTATGATGTGATTATTCATGCATATATATATATATATATCCTACCATTCTATGTATACCCCATGGTTTTTTCTTGAACCAAGACAGGTGGACCATCGACTTGTGTTAACCTTTGGAGGAGGTATGTAAATGACTGATGATGGAGGTCAAATTCATAGGGTAGGAACATGAAGATGCATTGGGGATGCCATGTAGTGGACCATTGAGACTTATTTTATCCTATAAAGGGGGGATGTGCATGACTGATGAAAAGGGTCCAATACATGAGGAAGGAACATGAAGATTCCATGGCATGTGCATGTCTGAAAATGAGGGATATGATGATTCCTTGGAGTATCATGTAACAGACCATCACGAATTATGATATCCTTTGGAGGAGGGATGATCATGATTTATGACAAGGGTTAAATGCATGGTAAGGGAATACAATGTTTCCTTGGGATGCACTCAATAAAGAGGGGACTGACTAGCTCTCGGTCCCTATAATGTCTTCTTGACAGTGTGCTTCAATGACCAAGGGATATGATTAGCTCTTAGTCCTTAGTATGTCAACTCGACGATTAAGGGAAGCTGATTAGATCTCATTTCCCTTACACATATAGATAAATGTATATTCTTGCAGAGCATTGATACTGTCACATAACAATGCTGATAAATGTGATTCATTAGCCTAATGGATAATCATTGATTCATCTGACACCGTTGTCCATTCTAGTATAGATCCAAAGTAGGTATGGCCAGGGGTTGTGGTAGCTTGGTTAGCAGACAATCTCTTGGTTTTGGATTGTGTGTTTATTGTGCATTATTTATTATGGAATACACTCGTATTTTGAGCACATCGTCTGGAAGACGCATTAGTGTTCTCCTAATGAGTCTTGTACTCACACCCTACTTGGTAATTTTTATGTGCTTATATATTTCATCACCAAATATCAGATTAACTAAAAGGACCTTATGGAGGATGGATGATCGGTAGATCATGGAGTAGAATCAGACCCGGACAGGCACCAGAGAACTCTGCGGATGATTGTTTATCTAATTTCTAGTTTTTTCTACTATTTAATTGGGTTTTATTTCCACATTGGGGAGCTGTTACATTATATGTATTTCATATTTACATTTCTATATTTTAATCTAATTATTTGTATTGTTTTTGTTTATTATTGATCCTATGACTTGATACAGAGGTTATAGTCTAACCAAAGTTCTACTTGAGACCCTCACAGCTAGTTGGTAGACTTTTGTGAATGGGTAAGCACGCCTGAGGTTATGTATAATTTCAAATCGGACTTGGTGATTCGGGTTGGGATGTTATAGATAAATAAATTTGAGGTAGTTCTAATGTTTGTCGAAATGAATACGAATAAATAATTCCTAAGTGTTATAAAAATTATACAATAAGGAAATAGGTTAAGATCACTGTAATATCTCTCACATAGTGTAGAAATCACAGAGATGGATATAACAAGGTATAATTAAAGGAGGTAACATGCACGATTGGGATTAGTCTCACAACAGAGTTAAATCCCATGATAAGGAAGAAGGATGATTTAATGACAAATTTTTATAAATATGTTTTTAAAATAAGACTTTCCCAAGTAAGAACCGCAAGGAAGGATTAGAATCGAAGTGTAAAAAAGGGTTTGTTTACCATGGCCAACTAAATTCCCTACTTGAGGATTCTCAAGAAGTACCCCTATCCCCATGTATTTAATTTTCATAACTAATATTATATTTATGTTGGTTTAAGGGGGAGATATAGTTCATGGGGTGAACGCATATAAAATTTTAAGTGGTTTCAAAGCATGATCTGGAAAGAAAAAAGGTTCCAGTGAAATACCAATTGATATTGAATCATAATATGAAATCAAAGAAACTAAATATATAAAGTTAAATTATGAATCAGTAACATATAAATATATATCAATTGGTATCAACCTTGATGAATTAATATGAAACCTTTATGGAGAATAATAAACAAGGATAAATCCCACATCTTTTTTGTTTCGATCTAACATGTTATATCATATAATTATTTTGTTGAAGATGAATAACTATCATAATGAGTATCAATTTTATAATTACTAATAGGGATGAAATATTATAGGGTATTTTTTTGAATATTTAAAGGTTGATTAAGCCTCATATAGAAAAAAAATAGAGAAACCCTATTAAAGAGTAAAAATTGTTTCATTAATTGGTATTAGATGGTATAACTCACACACTTTCTTCTCAATTGATTATTTGCTAACTAATTTTTTATGTGTGGTTAATATCATAAGGATTTTGATAATTAAATGAAGTTAAGAGAAAAAGTTTCACGAGTTTATGGAAGTAAGTTATTGTAATGGATAACATTGATGTTGTTAACATAGAATCTTGTTTCCTACAATGAGTTCCAAATTATTAGGGTTAGTGGATTTTTTGATGACTATTTGTGAAGTTGTAAGTTCACTAGATAAAGATATTTAAGAGTGTATATATAGTTAGAAGAGTGTTTGAGATTGAAATTTAAATCTAGAACCATTTTGAACAATTTGTATCACATAAATCTATAGAAGTGGATTTAGAGTTCTTGGTAACACAACTTGTGGTATTAATCATGAGTAAAACCACTGAGGATGGAGACTCTTTAAATTGAAATTAAAGTTGAATAAAAAAATTTAATCGGTTGAAAGAGCTCAATTTTCATTTAAAAAAACAAAGAAGTTTTTTTCTTTGAAAATTTGTTTCAAGTATAGTATTTACAAAAGGGGTAAATGTTTGATAAAGGTACCTCTATACATTTAATTAAATAGTTGGAAGAGAACAAAATGAAAAATTAATGAAGGTCTCCTTTTTATTTTATTAACAAATAGGGGAAGTTAATTCCATAAATACATATACCTAGAAAAGGGGAAGAAGTTATTTTTAAAGAAGTATAGATTGAATTGAAAGTAAAAGGTACATATAATGATTTTCTCTTAGAGATATATGGATTTATGGAATTATAAAAAAAATCCAAAGGGGGGGAATATTTCAACTAGGAGATTGTTTATTGGATTTATTGACTATAAATGGTAACAATCAATAAGATGAATGTAGGGGTTTTTAGATGATAATTATTAATAATTATAGGTGGATATCAATGTGGAATTAGTTTAAATACATGGTATATTTTTGAAAAAATCAAGAGGTTTGGTGAAGATAAACATGGTGATGTGTGGGAAAAAATACAAAAGGTTTCCAAAAAACAAACCAAATGTGATATGATTGAAGACCGTGGATAAATGAGAGTGTTTCAACCATGGAGTAGCTAGTATGTGAGAAGAAATTGAATATATGGTGATGCATGAATGAATATGAACACATATACATAAAAACCATACATAGAGAAGGATAAAAATTATTGACACATGGAATCATAGCATGAGAATGAGCATGAAAAAATATGACTATAAGTATTTAAGTAACCATAATGACTACATGGAGCTATATAAAAGTAAAGGTGATATTTCTTTTAAAAGATAAGGAAAATTAGAGGATATGGATATTTATTAAAGGTATATGGAATAATATAACTTTGATGGATGTTATAAGAGTTGAAAATTGTTTATTTTGTCTTAGAAAGGCATTATAATAGGTGTATTCAGGCATGGAAAATTTGGAGAAGTATAGAATGTGATCTTAGTAAAGGACATAAAACCACACCAAAATGGGTTTAGGAAAATCATTGTTTTCATATAAGATTAAATTTGATCTGTGTAATAATTATTGAAAAATATGTCAAGCACAATGATAAATGTTTCATCACAAAGAACAGGTTACACTGTGATGAAAACCCCATGAAAATATTGTGTGGGGTTAGACGTTTGGGTTGAATATATCACACCAAGAATAATTTTTTCATGTCAAAATATGGATATGTGGTTTGATTAATGTTAGTTCCATGATATAATAGAAAATATTTTTCGATGAGGATGTTAATTTCTCTGTGAGAAGGGTAGGCTATGAAATATCTTTGTGGATTTTTTTTGTGATGGATGGAGCATTGCACCATGAATATTGTTTCCAAGTCATAATTTATGTCAGGCTATAAATATATACGGTTAATGTCTCCATGATTTTAGGATAATAATAAGAATACCATTCCATTTTTTGGAAGATCAAGTGGTTGACGTGTATCACAATTTAATCATGGATGCTACACCATAAAATGGAATGAACATAAGAACATCATATCACAATAGAGTCTGTCACACTATGATCTAATAAAATATAGTTTATTTTTAAGGTTCAAATTAAATTCAAAAATGAAATATATGGATTGAGTTTTTTAAGGATTGATCAAATTCAATGGATGAATTTGACCACACTAAAATCTATGGTAAACCTATTATAATCTTAGAAAATGAAATGATTGGTAATTGATCCTTTTCATTGATTAAAATATTATACATTAAAGAACATAATTAAAACTACTAAAGAAGTTAGGGAAATGTAATTAGGGTGAGATAAAAAAATATATTTTTTTCAAAATAGATAAGGTGAGAAAATAAAGGAGAAATTCATTGCTACTCTTTAGTAAAACCCATACTTTATAGTGTTTTATTAGCAGTGGTTCCTAAAAACCATCGCTCATTGAAAAATATGAATTACATACTCATTTATTAGTGATGATTTAATATAATTTATGTGTGAAAATTTATTCGAAGTTATACTTTTAAAACCCTCCACAATAATAAATATTAGTGGTGGTTTTATAAAATCATCACTATATTTTGGTATCACAAATTCTCTTTTCCTTTCTTCTTATCATTTCTTCCTAATATTTTTTATCATGAATGGTTTCCCATTATCTAATATGATAAAATTTTCCCTTATCCTTCTCCTTAAATTCCTCTTCACATGATTATAATTCATCTCTATCCATCCATTTTTCGTACCCTCAAAGTGTTTTCTTTAGTGTGTAAGGTAAGTTCCCGGTTATCCATGTTAGTCTGTAATTTAATTTGGCATGGCCATTGAAATATAGTTATGTTTTGAATCTTATCCATTGTAGTACTAATTTTCTAGTAATATTATCATGGGTAGAAATTTTTGAGGTTGGAGTGATCATATTTAGTAGGGGGGTTGTGTTTGGGCATGGCATAGAGAAAATATTGGGTGAGTTTAGTGGTATCATATGGATATAGGATAAATTAAATTAAGGGTATTTAAGATTGACCTCAATATTTGGAACTTTAGGCTACTCATTAAACTATTTATTTAAAATTATTATTATATATTGGTATTTCATGATTCTTCATTAATACATGGACTTCAATCTCCCTCAGTTTAATCATCAGTTAGACCCCTTACATGTTGTATGCCTCCATTCCCCCTTTAAAAAATTGAAATAGATATAAAAATTATATATGATTTAGATTGATTCGTTTTAAATAATTTTGAGTTATTACTTGATAGTTTATTGATTTTAATATTAATACGGTATGTGTATTTTGGTGTGATTTTGAATAATTAAGTGTAAACACGGGATAATAAGACCATATAATTTTTATAATTAAATCCATATACATTATTTTATTTTATTTTATAGAACATAAAGATCCAAGAATTTTATATTTTATTTTACATGGGGTTGAATAGTGAATCCATAATTTTTATGGGTACTAGAGGAATGATTGTATGATTGGTACATGTTGAAATATCATTATATAAAACAATTATAGAGTTGTAAAATTGAGACTAAGTAAACATGACGATTTCAAGAGATATCATGTTATGTTTTTTTATAGGTGTAAATCATAAAATTTTGATGACAATCATGATTATTAGGGGTCTTCAAGGTTTCATGATATTAAATCAGTCATCATTAACTCAGGAACATCTCATTTAATGAATACTATATTTCTAACTCACTTGATTATAATTTCATGGTGAAATATTTTAATTATGGTGTTTTTATATATTATGAACTATTGGATTTAAGTAATATTACTAGGTTAATTTAGTATTGATTAGAGTATTTTGGGATATTAACCTTAAGGTTCTCATACTTATTTGATTTTATTTTAAAATTCTCTCAATCCCTTTTGGAGTTTATTATTAAATCACATAAATAGTAAAATATAATAAAAAATTTAAATTTTCTAAATGTTATAATCAATTTATAATTTATTTTTCAATAATTATAATTGATAAGTTATTAAAATTTGATATTTATGATTTTCTACTCTACCATACTAATGAAGAATACTCATTTATTATTCATTCAAATTTATTCTCATTAATAATACTCATTATAATTATAAAAAATATGTGGTTTTTTATGAGATGTGTTATTTTTTCAATATGTTATATGATATATTTATATCATAAAATATGAAATCATAATTTCAATAAATTATAATTATATTATATTTTTTTATTTTTTCTCTGTTAAATTGTATTAGATAATAATATTATTTTTCAATATTAATGTTTTTTATATAATGATTAATATTTATTTTTAACATGATTTTATTTAATAAATGTGTGTTATGTTTCTTATATAGATATTTATTGAGTGTATATTCAGTCATCCTTTAACTTATCTTTTATTTTTTTATTTAGAATACATGAATAAAATTAATCAATTTGAAACATTTTCAAAAAAATCTTATTTTATATCATATATCATTTTCTAACTTGTTTTATATTCTTATTGGATATAGGAATATTGAGAATAAAATTATTTAAAGATACATGTCAATATTCCATAACTCCTTCACTATTGAATGACCCATCTGATACACTTCCACCTTTATTGGGTACACTCCCTGCTTTCAGTATTCTCCCACTTTTGTCATTTTATTCCATATTATATGCTCCCATATTCATCAGGAATGCTCCTTACTACCAGTACATCAAATTATACTCCATTAATGTCTAAAGGATTATATGAAGAGTCTGAGGAATAGTTTTTGATAGAGAATATGGTGTAATAGTTAGTATAATGAGAGTGTTGTAGGGTGAACATTATTGATATATAAATTTTAATGTGAAAAATTAATTTATTAAATTTGTATATTAATTATTGAATATATTTATTGAAAAGATTCAGATAATAAAATGATATAAATGAACATGAATACATCAAATGTTTAGAGGCTGAAATATTTTTAAACAAGTTGTTCCAAATAATATATTTGGGTGCCTAGATAGGATATTTGAGGATTATATAGGCATAACTTGGTCTAATTATCATGTAATATGACTTATATTCCCATTAAGTATCATTATTGGTGGAATATTCCCACCAATTTGAGAATTATATTTCCAATATACAACTGAAATAAAGTAAAAATAAATATTTATAGTATTTTTATCTGATACTCCTATAAAATGTAAGTCTAATTATTTTTTCATATCTAATATGTATATTATTTTCCATTTTGATATGCATAACATAGTTGTGAATTAATGAACTTTGAAAAGTGTGGGGGTAAATTTGAATAACATTAAGTATAGGTTGTGTTGTGATTTCAATGACACCTCCATGAGTCTACTTCAAAGGTATGAAAAGGTGCATAAAAGGATACCATAATATCAATGGGATTCCTTAGTGGATATACATTGTTTTGATTCAAATAAGGTATTTGATTTTATATTAGTAAATTTATATTACTATATTAAAAATAATTCAATTATTATTGATATTAACAATTTTTTTAGGAATATTTAAAAAAACTCATCAAATAGAGAGAGACAAATAAACCCATGCATAGTCGATTCAAAAATATTATTTAGGAGAATATCATAGAACGTAATCTTTGAGATATTTATTAAAAATATTTTTGTCATCTTAAATAATTAAATATTTATAGTTAATTTTTTTTTATTTAATGATATAAGTGAAATAAGTTTTTCATGAGGTCATACAAACTGAGTTTGGGTTCTATGTACACAAAAAATTCAATGGGAATTGTATAAATGAACCCACAATAAACATTCACGTAAAAAATCTAAATTACAAAAAAAATTAAAAAAAATTATTTTATTAAAATTTGTTTTATTTGAATTAAAAAATTAAAGAGGCATGGGATGAAAATCATTCACAGTCATCATCAGACTCCCACAATGATGTCATTTCCCAAGTTTTGGGTAAGGGGTTTGTTAGTCATGTGTGAGGGTTCAATTCTAGACCATCCCCCTCATGAATTTTTATGAGGAGATCCTCTTTGTTCATTGGGACACCTCCTACTATAGGATTGAGTAATTTTATAATTATCGATCACCTAGAACCACAAAATAAAATTTTGATCCTTGAGAACATAATGAAGGATCGTGAGACCCGATGCATAGTTTTATATGATAATACTGTAGTGATAGGGAGTGCATTGGCTACTCAATATCAGGGCATTACTCTGAGAATTCCTACATATATTGTATCCTTGATATGATAAATTAAAATGGTACTAGATATATTACATTTATTTTAATATTTTAATATTATTATGATTATTGTAAATATATTTTATATGTACTATCTAATTAAAACTAATTTATAATATAAATTCCATTTCATGCAGGCAGCAGATGCACCAGAGACTAGTAGCTAAGACTAACATCAAGAGAATTTATCCTAAAGGGTAGTTAGAATGATGTAGGGGAGTATAATTAATGTTTAATTCCCTAAAAAATGTTTTTTTTAATGAAAACTTATATATCCTGCTTTTTATGTATCTAACTTAAACAAATATATTGTATATTGAAAAACATATTGTGAAATATTGTATATAATTTATGTTCTTTTATGTTTTGTTTTTTTTAGTACAGAAACTATTAAATTTTGTACCCAGTTGATATATTTTTATTTTATATTAAAGGTATTAGCATGTTTAGAAACCTACTTTTACTTTTTTTGTAAATAGTAGCGGTTTAAATTTCCACAATTAAATAAATAGATACTATATAATTAGTAGTGATTTTAACCATCACTACTCACTAAAAAACTTCCACTATATTCTGCTAAATATTTCTAAAACTCTGCTAATATAGAATTAGAAGTTACAACCACCAATGGTTTATGAAAAAATAAATAAAAAATTAAATTGTAGTGAATTTATTATAGGTCATTGTAACCACCACTATATTGTAAAAATTATTCAAAAAATAAATTATATCATTAATTTTAGTAGTGGTTTCACAACCAATGCTAATCATGCATCTACAATGGTTTAAAGGGACCATCACTAATAATTCAATTACTGATGATTAATGGGAGATAAAAAAATGTGACATTTTATAGAACACCCACTAATCAATTAGTGGCAGTTAAAATCATCGTGTATTCATAAAAACACTAATAATATCTAATTTTGTTTTATTACTATATCTAGTTTAGGAGAGAAGATAATTATTGTAGATAAAGATACATTGATTACATAAGACTTAGTGAAAAAGAATATGGAATGAAGTATGGATAATTATAGTACAAAATTATTCTCATGTGGAGTTTTATTTTTCTGTTATTTTTATCATGTGGAGTTTATAGATTTGATTATATCATTAAGGATTCATTATCATCTAGATTTGGAGGAGGATAAGTGCAGTAAGGTAGAGTTTAATGTCATAAAATTTTTAGATTCTTGATGCATAGAAATTTAGATTTATACCCTAATCTTAAATATACCTTCATATTTATAAACTACAAAAGAATTTACTTGAAGTAGTTCATGGACAATTAATTGGACGGAGTGAACATTGGGTCAGTATTGAGTGATCCCTAATTTATTATTAGTAAATTAAGTGAGGCATGAAGTGACCATGACATAAACCTTGTATCAACCAAACAATGAGTTGATAGTGAATTTTGGTACACTGTCACATCATCATGTGTATACTCATTGGATGTATCCATTTATGGGTGAGCCAAGTAAAATCATTATGTTCATGTGTGATTTAAAATTTAAATTTGTGTTTGTAATTTGGTTTGAATCAAATTGAGGTTGAAATAGAATCAACGGGGCCCTACGAGCGAGTTAGGTGGTTAGGTGGGAGGGTTTTGGGGCATGCGTAGTGGGGTCGAGTCCCCGGGGGTGTTTTTTATATTCTTTTATGCATTGTAAAGAAAAATAATTTTATAATAAACATTGTTCCTTATAATGAGGGAATAATATCTAACAACGAGTAAGGGTTAATGTTTAAGAGTGAAAGAAAAGGTATAATTCAGAAATCACCCTGATTCACCTCTTAAGGGTCTCAAGGCTTAAATCATACGACATTGGTCCCAACATTGTTATATTATGTGCATGGTATCAAAGCCCATAGAAAGAATATCACGTTATTTAAATTAAGTGGATTATAAGGTATATACAAGTTACTATTGATTTTATCTAACATATTATAGTAAAGTGAATTTGGATTTATATAGATTTTCTTCTGTGGATTGGGTCAGAAGTGTTTGTGTGTGTGTGTGTGTTTTTTTTTTCCAGTGATTGTGGTGGTGAAAATATGAATTGTGTTTTTGAAAGTGTGAATTAATTGTGTGGGTGTGGGTGTGTGTGTGTGTGTGTGATTATGTTGTTGAATGTTTAAATTGTTCTAAATTGTTTGTTGAGTATTTTTAAATAAAAAATCAGCATGTTCATAGGAATAGTTTAAAGAATATTATATAAGTTTATAAGTTTTGATGGTTGTTTGAAAGTGACTATATGTCACTATTATGGACATTTTTGAAATTTTTACTCATTATTCTTGTCTCCTACATTGAGTTTAATGACATAGGCTTAGAATATGTTAATAATGGTTTATTATTATGGTTCATAGTTATTTATTTTCAATGGTTGATAATAAAATTTATAGGGGGATCTTTGAGACCAAGAAGAGTTTTGAGAATGGAAGTACCCCATATAGTGGTTGTTTCACTTAGGGGGTATGATTGGTTGTTAGAGAATTTAAGTGGATGTGATGTGTGACTTAGTTGTTATTGTTTTTGCCTATATTTTTTTCTACACTTTTTCATTATATGAATCACATTCAAACTCGAATGAATTTGAATAGTTAAGATGAGATAAAGTCCATTTAGAATTTTAGAATAGATTAAAAGATGTTTGAAGAATAATATTAGATTTTGGAGATATTTAAGATATTAAAAGCATGATTATGGAATTTTTATTACTTTACCATTTTGTTTCACTAGTTTTAAAGGAACATTCACTTATCATACCAAGAAACATACATTTTTAATTATGTATTTATATAAAAAATAAGTCACAATTATACCATGGTAATGAGATGAACACATAGTAGAACATGTCACAGAAGAAGAAAAAGATTCTAGACCATGAAATGTGTAAGATCCCATATTTCTCTATGTATATCCCTCTTTGAGTATTTTGTTTGAGCCTTGGTGTCCAAGTCTTGTTTGGATACGGAGAGCCTTTATTAGGGAAAATGACTTTTTGGGGATGTATGTTTGTTTGAATTAATGTAGTCTCGGTATAAACATGTTAAATGGGTTTAAAAGGTTCTTCTATTCTTAGGATGACTTCATAGGTGGTTTGGGTTCTTCCATGGTAAATATGACAAAGGTTTTCTATAGAGAAATTATATACCATATAATGTAGTTACATTATGTGAAACTATTCCCAAGCATAATCCATGATCCTGGTTCACAATTTCATATGAATACATGTCATGCATACATTAGACATTGTGTAATATTTGGGAAATGTTAAAAATCACTCAAGGTGATGCATTTTCGGCATATCCCTTTTAAAAGAAATAAATAATGTGTAAATGTATAACAAACCATGTATTTATTGCAAGAAGTGGTTTTATGTGTGTCAGGAATTTTATATTTTTTCATTCTCATGTGAATATTTCTTCTCTTGGCCCTAGGGTTGGTTAGAAGAGATTTTGGACCAACTCTCTTAATTCTAGACATCTTGATTACACATCTGATCCCTGGTAAGTAGTTTTGGTTAGGTTTTACCTTATCTATCTTTTTTCTCCAACCATTGCGGTGTAATCTCTTTATTGTGAGTGTTTTTGGTTTTGATCTTGATCTGTTATGATCTAAGAACATTCTTGAGATCATATTATCCTTCATTCATGTAAATATTCCTACTAGAAGCATTGGTTGATCATCCCTTAAAGGTATGGGGTCTAAACCATAACCCTGTGGTTTTATTTTTTTTTAAGTATGTGAAATATTTCAATTTCACCAACATATCATGAACCAAATTGATTAAGTGATGAATAAGATTATTCCTTAGAATCCATTCGGATCCAATTGGTTATTTACTTGAATTGTAGATACCATTTAGGTGAATGATCCACTGATTATAAATGAATTGTTTAAAGGATTAAAATGTTTTTATCATGACATGGATTTTGAGTGATTGATTTTTATAGATTCATCTTGACTTGGATATTTATTGAGATAACAAGCATATTATTGGTTATGACCAAATGTGTAATTGGAATATAAATGGTAATTTTCATAATTAAACATTGATCCTTATGTTTTGATATTGAGATATCCTTTTTTTTATAAGATGTGTTGTGATTTCTATATTGTAATGATTATATAGGTCATTGGCCTAGTTTATTGTTGTAATGCTTATATGGGGAGTTATATTGGTATGATTGTTGTAATTGTTATATGGGGTGTTGGCCCAGTTTACATGATGAAATGATTATATACCTAACTATGTATTGAGATATACTAAAATGATTATAAAGCAGACTATACTCAGTGATACATACTGAAATGATTATATACTGGTCTTATCCCTAAGACATGCTAAAATTCTTATATACTGGGCTTGGCCCTAAAAAATTCTGAAATTATTATATATTAGGCTCGACCGTAATTAAATTTTTAAATGCTCGTATAGTGGGTTTTGACCCATATTTTTGTAATTTACACCTTAGTTATAAGGTTATGGTTGGCATGGTTGTGGTACATGCTCAGATACATTTCAGCACGACACTAAGGTAGGTTATGTTTTACCTTGATTATATGGTTTTGGTTGTCATGGTTGTGAGACATGATAAGAGACATTATGGAATGGTGCAAAAGTAGATTGATATGGTATTAATTTAGTTTTTTAATTAATTAATACACTTTATTATTGAATTGTTGAATACACTTGTAATTAGACTGGTTATGTTTAGACATGGTGGTGTCTAATTACAGATTTATACTCACATCCTATTCGGGTTACCATTTGGTACCTGAGAAGATTACATGGAGGTAGGATTAGAAAAGGGAAATGGACCTTGTTGTTGACTGTTTTCTTGTTGGATGGGTTGGAGTTTGGAGATGGGACCGACATGGAGTTTGGGATTGGGAACTTTTGAGTATTTATTTGAGTTTTATAGTATTTTATTTGTCTTAATTCTATCATTACATTTAGTTACATTCCAACACATCATTACATTATTCCCTTATTATTTTATTGGGTTATTAAGTTGGATTTTATTGTTTGGTTTTACATTGTATGGTATCGTTTCCATTATTTTTGCACTCTAATATTTATTTATTATTGTTATATGATTATTCTCCTATGTTGTAACTCTATAACCAGAGGGTATAGTTTCCCCACTGTACATATCACACCCCCACTGCTAGTTAATAGCCTCTAGAATATGGGGAGGCATTCATGAGGTCTCATAACCATTCCATTTTGGCCACATGATAGAGTGATAGATCGGGGGACATTACAAAGTGGTATTAGAGGACACCATGTTTATTTTCTATTTCATTACTATTTCGGATAGGAATAAAGGAGATTAGGATGTGTCGAGACTTGATAATGATCGTGTACATGGGAGTAGTTAACCCATGTGTGAGGGGAAATTTGAGTTCCCAGGGGTGGATTGTTTTTTATACTATTTTATTATTATAGTTGATGTTTTTTTGTACAAACCCAAATCTTCTTTTCAGGTACTTTTTTCCTTTTTCTGTTGTTTTTTAGGAAAAGATGAGTTTCGGTAAATTTCTTAAGTACATGTCGTGTACTTTACGAGTACATGTCATGTACTCAGTTACCACGGGTAGCCGAGTGCTGGTCATGTAATGGTCATTCACACGGCCGTGTGTGGTGACCTGGAGACAACCTAATGCAGGGGTTGGCTAAGGCAAGTACACACCATGTACTTCTAAAGTACACACTGTGTAGTTTTTTCATTAAATGAATCGGGATCGCTTCTAATTGGAAGAAGTGTCTTCTACTTCACCTTCTTTGACCAAGATCATCCATATGATGTTGATCCTTCCCCGATCCCCCGATCAAGCATCCGTTCTCTGAATAGAACTTTGTTGGTTGTGTTTGAATCCCATAGGTGAGTTCTCTCTTCTTCTTGAACATTGTTTCATGATTTCTCTTCCCATATGAGTTATCCTTAGTTGAACGTTTTAGAAATTTTTGTAGATCTACTATGTTCTTGGTTGATCCAAGGGCCAATGCCAGGGTATATTGATCGTACGATGCCAAGGTAGGTGGTTTGTGCCTTTCCGTAGATATTTTTTGAGTTATATGTGCAAAAGTGCCCAATACCCTTGTTTGGGGTATTGCGTGTTTACGGATTTAACCCTGTTATTTGTCTGCTATGCCTTGTTTTTTTTGATAGTGGTTATTTGTTGTGAATAGGCTTAACTTTTCTATGCTATCGATGTTTTGCCTATGTTTTCTTGTTTATGACTGTTTGGTCTTTCTTAGCCTATTAGGGTGCTTTGCTTTCCATGCCTAGTATTATTAGGGTGGAGTGATTATTATCTAACAAGATATGATATGTTATAGTTGTTATCCAAGTATTTCTTGAGGTTTACTTTGGTTGTTGTTTATCATTGTGCACGGTTGCTTTACATGAGGCTGCGGGAACCCAGTGTAGTGAGAACATAGGGGAAATTGATGTTGAGGGATTTCCCAGAGTGTCTGTTATAATTAACACGTTGCGAGGCCAGAGGGGGGATTGAAATTGAATGCTCCCTCAAAGTTTCTATAGTTACATTATGAGACCACTGGAGTAATTGATGTTGACTGCTTCCTCAGATTGTTTGTAGTTTTCTGCTAAAATACTATAAGGGGAATTGATGGTGAGTGCTTCCTCAGAGAGTCTTTGAACACACATGACTATAGGGGGAATTGATATTGAGTGCTTCTTCAGAGATTATTTGGTATATCTTTCCTTATATTGTGAACCAGATGGGTTAGGTTGTGTGTACTTCCCAAAGGGTTGCTTGTGTTGTTTTGGTGGGACCATAGGGGTTAGGTTGTGAGTACTTCCTAGAGGGTTACCTACTTATTATTAACTACTTACTTGATATCTGACAATTGAATGCATTTGAAACTGTAGGATTGTTTACTTTTGAGTACTTCCTTCTTTACTGCTTCATTTTGATTATAGCCTACTATATATATTCACTGACTATTAAGCACAGATCTTTGGGTGGTTACCTACTGGGATTCATCACACACCCTGTTTGGGCCATTCTTTTGGGCCCAAACAGATTATATTGTTGCAAGTCTAGATAAGGGAAAGCGCCCTTCTACTTCAGGTACTTGACTGCTTGGAGATGGAGAGCATGGGACCAAGATGAGGCTTGTGATGATGAAGAGATGTTTCTTGTTTTTCTTTTGTACTTGGGATCTGTGCTATTTTCTAGCATTGTGACTTGTTTGACTTCTTTCCTAGACATATCTATCATGCATCATTTATATATGTTCTTCAGTTATTTATATCTACAGTCTTTCACTGTTATTGTTGTATGGTATTACACTACTTCTGTTATTGCTATATGTTTACTTCTGTTGTGTTACTCTGCCAATGAGGGCATAGTTTCCCCACTATCACACCCAAGGCCCTCGCTACTAGTCAGCAGCCTCTGGCATTCAGAGAAATGTACTTGAGTCCATGTGACCAACTGGGTACGGGGCGCCTCTGGGCAGCTACCGGAATTGGGAATTTACAAAGTGGCATCAGATTAATTCTTTTCTTTTGACTTACTATTTGGGGCCTATAGCCAGGGATAGGAAGAAAATAGGTACTTGGTAATAAGTTTTTCTCGATAGTAGCTAACCCATGCACAGGGAAAATCCAATCTACCTCGTTATTGAAATTTTTTCTGGTTTTGCAATTTTACAGTTGATTTGATTTAACCATTGTTGATTCGCATATTTCGTACTATTATCGTTGATATTATTAAGTTTCTATTTATGTTGCAACCCGATGAGATGAGGGTATTCCATCTCATGCATCATGTAGGCACTTGTTAGAAATCACATTTCATGCATTCTTTCCATGCTATTTAGGTTGCATTAGCGATTGCATGTTGTTGTGATAGATGCATTTCCAAATATGCATGTTGTTGTGATAGATGCCTTGATAGAATACCTGCTATTTGATGGGTTATTGAATTGTGTAAAGACTTAGTGTGAATGAATTCCAAACTTTGGTTCTTTAAGTGTTATGGGCCCTCATGGACTGAAATTTGGTGGACATTGCTCTACTATGTTTATAAATGACATGTATAAGATTACAATCTTTGATTCGCAGGGAGTATGGGCCCTCATGGATTAGAATTTGGAACTTTAATGTTTGTTTCAGTGTTTTATGGGTTCCAGAGTAGTTTATGGGGATTAATGTCTGGAAAAAACCTAGAATACATGATGTTTAATGTTGGACACACACGTCGTGTGTTCTTCTGTTTGGGAAGGAATTGTTTCTCTTAGGTACACACTATGTACTATATGTACACGTTGTGTAGTCTCTAACCGTGTTACTGACTTCCTGGGCAGAAACACGGGGTTGGGAAACCTTTTAGAACACGTCGTGTGCCAAATGTACACGTCGTCTGGTGTAGACCATGTGTCCACCCATGTAACTATTGACACAGATGGATAAAAACTGAAGTTATACATGCCATGTCAACCTTGAACACACTATGTAGTATAAAACATGTACCTGGACATATAACAAGCAACATGAGTCAGTGAAATCCTTCTAGAACACGTCGTGTCTGCCATAAACACACTGAGTAGAGTGAGTCGTGTAATCGGTCATGTAGAGAACAACATAGGTCAGTGAAGTTCATCTAGTACATGTCGTGTCTGGCACTAAAACGCCATGTAGTCTTGTTTTAGGAGAACCATGTGGCTTAGACATGTATAATAACATGGGAAGGGTAAGAGGATTCAATTACATGTCGTTTGTTAGGACAACGCGTCGGGTGTATAGGGTGTTACACAACCTGAGTTGGAAAAAGTATACACCCTTGCGAAGGATTAAGGGAACACGTCGTGTAGACCAATACACATCATGTATCCATGTTTTGAAAAACTTGAATGCTTTATTTCTCTTATTCCCTTCTTAAACTCCTAAGTTTCAGTCCCTGTTAATCTTGATCTAAGGTGTGTGCTTGACCTTGTATATTTATGCCACTGAGATGTCCTCCGTTTGTCCACCAATTACAGGGCAGTGATCAGACATCGGATATGATTGATTAGGTACTACCAGTAGATCCTACAGTTGTGGCAGTCTTGGCACCGGCCTTCATTCTAGACATAGGTCCTGACGCATAGTTCCAAGAAGGATTTATGAGGTTTATGAAGACCTTCTAGGGAGTACTGCCTCCTTCCCCGTCGATGGAAGAATTGACGTGGGTCTTTCAGTAGCAGCAGCCTCCTACCTTCTTAGGGGATGGAGGAACCTAGGCTGTAGAGTCATGGATAGAATCCATGCTAGTGATCTTCAAGAATCTGGAGACACCTCCATAGAGGAGAGTCAAGATCGCTACGTATATGCTTCTGGATTCTACCAAGAGATGGTGGGATGTGATCTCACAGGTGTGATGCTAGTAGGATATAGCTTCGGAGGAGTTTCAGTGTACCTTCTATGATTACTTCAACCCAGAGACTTTGAGGGTCGATTGAGCCCGAGACTTCATGAGTCTCGAGTAGGGGACTCTTTTTGTTATGAAGTATTCTTATCACTTCACGGAGCTATAGTTCTTTACACCCTTTCTAGGGGGAGATGAGTTGTTCCTAGAAAAAAAGTTTGAGGATGGTCTCAAGCAG
The DNA here is from genome assembly GCA_963277665.1 of Viscum album. Taxonomy (NCBI): domain Eukaryota; kingdom Viridiplantae; phylum Streptophyta; class Magnoliopsida; order Santalales; family Viscaceae; genus Viscum; species Viscum album. The sequence continues at coordinate 1,670,358,933 of OY728146.1, read as the reverse complement.
GACATTCAGGCTCAGGTGAACATCTTCCAGTTGACTTCCATCACTTCTATAGTCAACTAGGCACTGATCACAGAACATAATCTGAGGGATTCTAGAGCTGTAAGCCAGGGCAGTTCTGCATCCAAAGTTAGTGCCTCTTCGGCTGATAATAGGAAGCGTCGTAGGGAATCTACACATGGAGATTCGAGTAAGCGGGATTCACCTTTAGGTAGACAGGTTGTATGATACCAGTGTGGGAAGGTCGGCCATACGAGACCACATTTCCCAAGAGACCCAGTTGAGTGTCGATCTTGCGGCAAGTTGGTCCATCTTCAGTGCTTTTGGAAGATCTTCTCACTAGCAGCTGGTGACAAGGGTTCTTTGATGACTCCTCTTTCGGGAGAAGCACCACCAGTTTCTCACTAGTCTAGGAACTAGAGTTCTTCCATCCATTTAGGCTGAGGTGGAGGTCGTGGTTATGGTAATCAGTTGTAAGACATTCAGTGATAATAGGGTGGATCAGCTCAGAGTGGTCAGGCAGGGTCATAGGGTCGTGGTGCAGGTCAAAATTTTGCGGTGGAGGAGACCCAGCAGGAGCAGTATCTTGGGCCCTTTACAGTTATAGGTACGATCCTAGTTGCCTCAGTTTTAGCTTCTACTCTTTTCGATATGGGGGCTTCCCATAGCTTTATATATGATGTTTTTGTGGAGATCCTTGGGGTTTTTATCTTTTATTTTGTGGATATCATGACACTAGACACACTTTTGAGGACAAGAACATCTAGTATATGTCAGTGCAAGGAGTTCCCTCTTGAGGTTAGTGGGTGTCACTTCCTATAGGACCTTTATGTCCTAGAGATGACAGGATATGATGCCATTCTCGGAATGCAATGGTTAGTTCTCTTCTAGGAAGTTGTTGATTGTCATCACCGTAGGGTGAGTTTCACATCACCAGAGGATGGATCGTTTCTTTATAAGGGTGAATGGGATGTCTATACGGGCAGAGCGGGACTCGAGCATCATGGGTTGGGAGGAGTTACATCCCATATTTATAGTATTTATTTGGATAACCATGGGACTTCACATATGGACTTTCCTCCAGCGGTAGATCGTTTCATGGATGTCTTTCTAGAGTAATTTTTAAGTTTTCCTCCAAAGCAAGAGGTGTACTTTTTTATTGAGCTTATGCTAGGAGAAGCACCAGTGTCTATTCCTCCTTATAGGATGGCTACACCAGAGTTATAAGAGCTCAAGAAGCAATTGGAGGAGTTGCAGGCTAAGGGATTCATCCGACCTAGTACTTCTCCTTGGGTTTCTCATGTCTTTTTTGTGAATAAGTCAGACGGTACACTCATACTATGCGTGGATTATTGTAAGTTGAACCATTTGATGGTCAAGAACTGATATCCCTTACCAAGGATTGATGATCTATTTTATCAGATTCGAGGATCCCTGGTGTTCTTGAAGATTGAATTGAGATCGGGTTACCATCAGTTACATGTTAGAACATCTTATATACATCTTATATCCTTCCAGAGTAGGTATGGTCTATACGAGTATGTGGTTATGCCATTCGGTCTCACAAATGCGCCTGTAGTCTTCATGGCTCTGATGAACTGACTGTTCCATCCATACTTGGATTCTTTCGTGGTAGTCTTTGTGGAAGATATCTTTGTGTAATCTCAAACTCGACATGACCATGTCACACTTCTTGAGATCATCTTGAGTATACTAAGAGAGCATCAGTTAAATGCTAAGCTTTCAAAATGCCACTTTTGGATGGACCAAATTCACTTCTTGGGTCATGTTATCTCTAAGAAAGGGGTATTAGTAGACCCATAGAAAGTGAGAGCAGTAGTTTCTTATGGAGTATCCAAAGAACGTTTTTGAGGTATGTAGTTTTATAGGGCTGGATGGTTACTACATACGTTCCATACAATACTTTTCACACTTAGTAGTGCCACTAATGGGCCGGACTTAGAAGGGTGTGAAGTACTTGTGGACAGATTCTTGTGATTCAACCTTTCAGGAGCTGAAAAGGAGGTTGACTTTAGCATCAATAATAGTATTGACAGATCCAGGAAATAGTTATATTGTGTATTGTAATGCATCAGGTATCAGGATTGGATCAGTGCTTATTCAAGGGGAAGGAGTTGTTATGTACAGGTCTCGGCAGTTGAGGCCACATGAGAAGAACTACCTGACACATGATCTTGAGCTAGCTGCAGTTGTTCATGATTTACGTTGTTGGAGACACTACCTATTGGGAGAGAATTTTGTGGTTTTTACTGACCACAAAATTCTCAATTATATCTTCACTCATCATGAATTTAATTTGAGACAGTGAAGGTGGGTTGAGTACCTTCAGTCTTTTGAAAATGAGCTTGCCTACAGGCCTGAGAAAGAAAACGTAGTGGCTGGTTCTTTGAGTAGGAGTACCCAGATACATGTAGTTCAGGAGGCCAGTAGTGAGTGTCAGATTGTGGCTCTATTATCTGAGATGCATTTGGAGGTGCACGACAGACAGGGGAACACTTTTCTTTCTTCTGTAGTTGTTGTCTATATTTTATATGATTGAGTGCGAATGAGGCAACTATCAGATTCTGAAGGATTAATCCTACAGAGAATTGTGATAGGAGAGAACACCATTTCTGGATGGACCATATGTGAGGGTGAGATCTTGCATTTTCAGGGGTGCGTGTGGGTGTCAGCAAAAATACATGAGGAGCTGATGTGGGATTTTTATTCCTTAGTTTGGGCAGTTCATCCTGCTGTCACCAAGATGTATCGTGATCTACATCATCAGTATTGGAGGCCAGGTATAAAGAGAGATGTTGCTGGTTTTTTCATGAGGTGTTCCACCTATCAGGAGGTGAAGGCGAAGCACCAGGGACCACCAGGGCTTTTGCAGCAGTTACCCATTCCCAATTATAAATGGAACAATGTCACGATGGACTTCATAACAGGTTTATGAGGTCTCCTAGAGGGAATGATGCAGTTTGGGTTGTCATTGACAGACTCATGAAGGTTTCACACTTTTTACTGATTAAGAAGACTTTCAGTGTCGATGAGTTGGGAAAGTTGTACATCTGAGAGACTGTACATCTACATGGGGTTCCACACTCCAAGTTTTTTAGACAGGGATACCTATTTTACTTCTTGAGTCTGGAAAGAACTTTAGAGGGATTTGGGTACATAGTTACTTCTGAGTACATCTTACCGTCCCCAGACAGATGTCCAGTCCGAGCATACAATTCAGGTGCTTGAGGACATGCTTCAAGCATGCATCCTGGATTTTGGAAGTTCATGGGAGAAGCAAATACCTCTTGTGGAGTTTTACTATAATAATAGTTTTCAAGAAACTATTCATATGGCACCTTATCAGTCTTTGTACGGTAGGCCATGTCGTTCACCCTTATAATGGTTAGAGGTAGGAGAAGAAGTAATGTTGGGACCTCATATTGTCCAGGTGACCACGGAGTAGATAGAGTTGATTCAGAAGAGGATGGCTACTGCACAGTCTCAGCAGAAGTATTATGGTGATCGATAGAGACAACCTCTGTAGTTCGAGGTCGGAGATCAGGTTTTCCTATGTTTCACACTGAGTTTGGGACATAGGATGATTAGGAAGCAGGGTAATCTTTCACTGAGGTATATTGGGTCATTTGAGGTGTTGGAGAGAGTTGGGCATGTTGCCTATCGGTTGCAGTTACCTCAGAGGTACCGGGATATGCACGATGTCTTCCACATTTCTTAGCTTCGACGTTACTTCTCAGACCTATCTCATGATTTTCAACCCGAAGAGGTTGAGTTAGAGGTGGATTCCTCATTCGAAGAGCATGTTATCTGGGTTGTTGATCGAAGTGTGAAGGTTCTCTGTGGTCGGTGTGTTCCTCTAGTACAAGTGTTATGGCAGCACGGGTGAGTATAGGATGAGACCTAGGAGAGGGAGACTATTGTATGATCGCAGTGGTCGGAGATTTTTTAGGATTCTTCTTCTACACCGCCTTACTAGGGAAATTCAGGGATGAATTTCTTTAAGGGGGGAAGTTTGTAAGAACCCAGATCTTCTTTTAAGGTATATTTTTCCTTTTTCTAGTGTTTTTTATGAAAAGATGAGTTTATAGAAATTTCTTAAGTACCCGTCGTGTACTTTACGAGTACACGCTGTGTACTCAGTTATCGTGGGTAGCTGGGTTTCGGCCGTGTAACGACCGTACACATGGCCGTGTGTGGTGACCTAGAGACTGCCTAATGCGGGGGTCGGTTAAGGCAAGTACACACCATGTACTTATAAAGTACACATCGTGTACTTTATTTTTTTTTATTAAATGGACTGGGGTCACGTCTAATTGGCAGAATCATCTTCTTCTTCACCTTCTTTGACCGAGAGCATCCGTACGGCACTGATCCTTCCCCCAAGCCCCCGATCGAGCATCCGTTATCCAAATCGAACTTCATCGGTTGCATTGGAATCGCATCAGTGATTTATCTATTCTTCTTGAACATCATTTCCTAATTTCTCTTCTCTCATGAGTTATCCTCAGTTGAACATTTTAGACGTTTTTTTAGATCTACCACATTCTAGGTCAATCCAAGGGCTAACGCCGGGGTATATCGATCGTATGCCGTCGAGGTAGGTGGTTTGTGTAACACCCCATGTTTTTCTAAAAATAAATAGAAATGCATGGAAATTTTTTTAAGTAGATATTTATAACTAGACTTTAAAACATAATTTTTTCACTTCTATGTTTTTAATTTCAAGACACTATCATCTACAACTGTGTTAAGTATGTTATTTGGGGTCTATTGGAACCAACTTGTTTTTTTTTATGAATAGTAATATAGCCTTTTGAATAGTAATATGAATAGTAATATGACCTTAATGAATAGTAAATTTTATTATCATTTTATTTTCTTAAGGATTTAAGATAATAACATCTTGGTTAATTTTTCATTGTGATATAGAAGTAGTTATAGAATTATAATTAACTTTTGAATTAAATAATATTTTATTTAAAAATTAAATTAATAATATTTAAAAAATATATTCAAAAAATGGACTTGTTTTTTGAATTATACACATCGGAAAATGGTTAGGGTAAATTTTCGGGATTTTTCTGAAATTCTTGAATTTTTAGTGAATAGTAAAATCCAATAAAATACTGAATAATCAAATTATCAGTAAAAAAACACTATTTATGACATCATAAGTGATTTAAGGCCCCTTTGTTCGAACTCACATGACATTATTACTATTTTAGGTCACATGAACTAAGACTATTCATAATCTTGGGTAAAAATATTATAATAATGATTAAAATAATGAAAAATAACCCCTCTCTTCCACTATAAATACCACGCCCACTCCCCTCTTCTTACCACACCTCTCAAGCCTTGATCCATACCTAAGTTCTGCCCAATACTTCTCCCAAGGCTCTTTCCCACGTCCTATAGCTTCTGGTCTCACCAACAGATCAAAACCAAATCCATTAAGAAGGATCTCAAGGAGAAGAGATCAAGAGGTAAACATCCACTTTTATTTTCTATCTTTTATTTTATTTTATGTTATTCTCTTCCTTTACATTTGGCTTATATTGGGATATTTAATTTCATATCCCCCCTTAATACCCATATTATGTATAATTTATGAGATATTTCATTTCTCTCATCAAACTATTTTTATTAAATTTTAAGAGACGTCGTTAGGCTGCCAAATTTTCGTGAGAAATTTCTCAAGTTTTCTTTTATTTCAAGATTCCTTTCTTTTCTTCTTATTTCATAACCACCTCTTAACCAAGAGGCATAAAAGATCCAGAATAATGTATATTCTATATTTTATCATGTTCATGCAAAATTCATCAACATTCTTTTTTCCTCTCCCACTTATTCAAGGAATTAATAACTTTGTCCACGATATGTTGAATTACCGACATCGTGGATGATGTGATTTATTTTTTCTTTAAATACTTCAATTCTGGTCATGAAACCATTTTTATGGTTAAAATAGGATATAATATATATATTATGTCTCATACATGGTTCTGGAATTATTTTGTACACAAGGTTTTAATTTAAAAGACCAAATGAGGTTGTTATTATCAAAGAACCACTAAAATGATCTAAATAAACATCATTAATGTTTTAACTTATGTATCATCCTCATATAAAACATCAAATTGATAAATTGTATAAATTATGGTACTGTAAATATTTAAATACCTTTCCATTCCAATTATGGATTTTCACTTCCAATCGACAAGAACATCCATCATGAACCAATCTTGGAAATCATGTAAAGAACTCACCCACAAATAGTGCAAGGAGAAAAATACTAACAATTAAAGAGTGAAATAATGTTATGAAATGATCATATAATATGTTATAAACATGAAAATTTTTCTGTAAAATACTAATAACACTCTTTTAACCATTATACAGGAATTTTAAACAAGTTTTAAGTAAGACAAACCCGAGGTAAGGGAATTCTTAACTTGATTTCCATTCTTTGGGTTAACCTTCTACTTTCTTATTTGTGTAGTATTAAAATTTATTGTGTGATGGGTTTTTCTTAGATTATGTTGAATTATGTCTAATTATAGTGTATATACATGTTCCATCTAATCTATTAAGTCTTTCTTCAATTATATGAATTAAGTAAGGGGATTTTCTATTAAAAATCCTCTATTAAAACTCTATTTTACAAAATTCAAAAGTAATGTTTTTAAGCTATTATTAATGTTTTGTGATTATGTTATGGTTATTGGGAATTTTTTATGGTGAATTTGGAACCTATATCTCCCTCTAATGAATTGGGTATGTGTAAGTTGGAGGTCGGACGTATGGTTACTCCAAGTGTAACTGTGATGGTAACACAAACTGTAAGGTAGGCGTGAGGGTTACAAATTATAAGGTAGCCGATAGGGTTACAAGATTATGTAAGTAATTCCCCAAGATACCTTTATGGTTCTACTTATGTTATTTTTTATTTTTGAATTCTCATGTTTCACAAATTAATTATATATACACAGGTGATAAGTATGTCTTATAAAAAAATTATTTCATACATTGCAAGTATTCATGGACTAATGTGTCCTTTCTTTATTTTTATATCGCTTACTAAGTTTTTGTGCTCATCCCAAGTTTTAAATGATTTTCACAGGTTAATTTATGTGTAAGACAAGAAGTAGTCCATTTTAAATGTTGAATAATTGTCAAGGAGTCGTGTTTTAAGTTTTAATGTTTTATAATTTGAAAAAAAATGGAAAATATTTTTATGGTATCGAATCTGTAAAAATGTGTAATGTTATGAATGTATTGTCCTAATTCTATAAATCTATAAACTTTAAAATATCCTCAATGTAAAAATGAAGTTAATTCTTGACTAAATTCAATATTATGTAATGTAATAAGGTCGGGTCCTTATATTTGGTATCAGAGGATGGTTTAGATAACTTTAGGGGTTAGGATTATGTTAAAAGAATAACTTAAATGATTTTTACTCTATGATTAATTTTAAATGTTATAAAATTTAAAGATTACTATGTTGCTTAATCTAAGATATGTTTGTTCAAAATGGTTGTCCACAGAAGGAACAGGGATGCTGAAGATGAGAGGCACTAACAGAATGATATCCTTACAGATCTACAGCCTAGAATGGTAGGGATTGGAACCGAGCAGTTTGTGATAGTAATAGATCAGCTAACATAGGCAATAAATGGTGGTGTAATCCATGAAAGAGAACAACTAGAGGTAACACAACAGAACATGACAATAGTGAAACATTTTATGAGACAACACCCTCATGATTTCAATGGATCTTCTGACCTAGTAGCAGCTGAAGGATAAATCAAAGCCCTTAAAAAGATATTCGATGTTATGGTATGTTCATACAATCAAAAGGTAATTCTTTCCATTTATCATTTTGAAGGGGAAGCTGATCAGTGTTGGTCAATAGTAAGGAATGTCAGGGGTAGAGAGTATTTTTATGCCTTAGTGTGGGATGAATTTAAAAGTCTTTTCCTTGAAAATATTTTTCTAAGGTGGTGAGACTTAGGATGGAGAAGAAATTCCTTGAATTGAAACATAAGGAGGAAGATTCAGTGGCTGTTTATGAAGCGAACTTCACCCAATTGGTGAGGTATTCCACAAATATTATTTTGTATCTTGATATAAAAATAAACTGCTTTTACTCAGGATTTAATCCAAGGTATCAAAGGGCATTGGCATCTTATGAATTCAAAAGTTATGAGAAACTTCTCTGATGTGATGAGAGGGTAGAGATGGAGTTTGCTGATGATCACGTCCATTTTGGAAACAAAGAGAAGAAGAGGTCCAGATTGAAAGAAATGGCTAAGAATCAACCAAATAAATCTGATGGTAAGAAAATCCAATTTCCAGTTTGTGAAAAGTGTGGCAAGAATCACCTTGGGGAATGTCTTAACAAAACTGGGAAGTGTTTTAAATGTGGTAAGTTTGGACATATGGCCCGAGATTTCAATGAAAATGATCCAAAGACTAATCCTGATAAGTTAACCGTAAAGTCTTTTAAATGTGGTGAGATGGGTCATTATGAAAATGTCTACCCAAAGAGAGATTTGAATGATGCAAAGAAGTCAGACTACAAGTAGAAAGGTGTGGTGAGATCTTTGTGACTATTTCAATAGATGTCGGGCCATCCAATGAAGTTGTATCAGGAACTTTGTTTGTTCACTCAGATTTTTCAAAAAAAAATTGATACGGGGTCTACACATTCCTTTATAACTGATAAATTTTATGATAAATTGGAAATATCACCTCAACAAAAGAATCTAGAACTTGTTGTCAAAACAACAGGGGAAAATGTTATAGCAAAGAAGAATTATAGGAATCATTTTATTGTGGTCTTTGGACAGACTTTACCTGCAAACCTTTTAATTTTACCCTTAGTAGAGTTTGATATTATTCTGGGAATGGATTGGATTTCTAATTATCATGCTAAGATTGACTGTAGATCAAAAGAAGTTATTTTTCGTAAAGAGTTTCAGTTTTTATACAAGAATGAACCCATACAATTGATAACATATCAGGAAGCTTAGAAACTATTGAAAGATGGAAATGAAAGTTATCTTGCTCATATTTTTAAAAACAAGGGAACTATTTAGATTAATGATGTTCTAGTGTTAAATGAATAACTTGATGTTTTTTATGATGAGTTACCCAGTTCCATACCTTATCGGGAAGTCGAATTCACAATTGAAAAAGTTCTTAATGCTAATCCAATTTCAAAACCCCCATATCGTATGGATCAAATAGAACTTTTTGAATAGAAAAATTAGTTGCAAGATTTTCTTGAAAAAGGATTCATTAATCCTAGAACATCACTATAGGGTGATCTTGTTATGTTTGTTAAAAAGAAAGATGGTTCCATGAGACTTTTCATTGATTATAGAGCTTTGAATAACATCACTATTAAAAAAAGTGTCATTCGTCTCATATCAATGACTTGTTTGATCGGCTTCAGGGAGCTCAGTACTTTTCCAAGATTGACTTGAGATCCAGATACAATCAGCTGAAGGTGAAGGAGGATGACATCCCGAAAACATCCTTTTTTACTAGATATGGGCATTATGAATTTGTTGTTATTCCGTTTGGATTAACTAATGCACCTGCTGTAATCAAGAATATTATGAATAGAGTATTTCATGAATTCTTGGATAAGTTTTTTGTTGTGTTTATTGATGACATTATAGTATTATCTAAAAATAAATAGAAGCATGAAAAACATATCAGGGTTGTTTTAAAAACCTTAAAAGAAAAGAAACTGTATGGAAAATTCAGTAAGTTTGATTTTTGGTTGTAATAGATTTATTTTCTTGGTAACATTGTAAATAAGGATGGAATAATGGTTGATCCTGCTAAAACAAAAGTGGTTGATGAATGTAAAAGACCCACAAATGTTACAGAGATTCATAGTTTTACTGAATTAATAGGTTATTACCAATAGTTTGTTAAGAACTTTGCACGGTTATCTAGCCCAATAACTAAGTTAACACCAAAAGGGGTTAAATTTGTTTGGACAGAATAATGTGATGTTTGTTTTCAAGAACTGAAGAAGAGATTGGTGAATTCCCCATTTTTGGCCTTACCTTCACAGAATGGTGAGTTTTTCATCTAAAGTGATGCTTCTTTGAAGGGACTTGGTTGTGTTTTGATATAGAATGATCAGGTAATTTCCAATGATTCGAGACAACTTAAACCTATTGAGTTAAATTATCCCACACATGATTTGGAATTGGTAGCTGTGGTTTTTGCTTTGAAAATTTGGAGGCATCATTTATACATAACCAAATGTCAAATATATATTGACCATAAAAGTTTGAAGTATATATTCACTCAGAAGGAATTAAACATGAGGTAGAGAATATTTCTTAAACTGATAAAAGATTATGATTGCAAGATCAATTACCATCCTGGAAAAGCAAAAAAATTGGTAGATGCCTTAAGTCGGAAACATCATGCATCATTAACCATTCTACATTTGGAACGTGATCCCTTGATTAATGATTTGATAAATTTTGGCTTAGAAGTTGTTGGTGTATGGAATACATCTGTTTTGTTTCAGGTTTCAGTGCAGTCTTCGTTGTCAGACAGAATTAAGTGAGCACAGAAGGAAGACTGTGAGCTACAAAAAAAGGTAGAATTGGTTAAAATGGGTAAGCTTCTAGAATTTAACCTTGATAAAGTTTGTGTTTTCAGATTTGGAAAAATGATGTGTGTGCCCTGTGAATCTCAGTTGAAGAATGATTTGTTGTGTGAAACTCATAGTTCTCTATTTTCGGTTCATCATATAAGTACTAAGATGTATAGAGACCTTTGGGAGTATTTCTGGTGGGATGGAATGAAAATGGATATTGCTGATTTTACCATGAAATGTTTAACATGTTAGTAGGTTAAAGCATAGTGGCAGTTACCGAAGGGGATGCTTCAGCCTTTTCTAGTGCCAGAGTAGAAATGAGAGAATCTATCCACGGAATTTGTGGTGGGACTACCAAATACTTCTCAAGGTAACAATGTGATTTGGGTTATTATTTATTGGCTAACAAAATCTGCACATTTTCTTTCAATTTGAGATACGATTTCTTTGGATTGGCTTTCTCGATTGTACCTCAAGGAGATTGTCAGGTTACATGGAGTTCCTCTTTCCATTGTATCTGACTAGGATTCTAGGTTCACTTCTAACTTTTCTAAGGGACATCAGAAGTCTTTAGGAACATAGTTAAATTTCAATACAGCTTTTCATCCTCAATTAGATGGGTAGTCAGAACGAACGATTCAAAATTTGAAGGATATTCTTCAAGCCTATTCAATGGATTATTAGGGAAGTTGGTATCAACATCTTTTTTAGTTGATTTTTCTTATAATAATAGTTTTCATTCCAGTATACAGATGGCACATTTTGAGGCTTTGAATGGGAAGCGGTGTCGGACTCCAGCATTTTGGGATGAAGTCGGTGAAATAAATTTGATGGGGCCAGAATTAGTAGAAGAAGTGGCTGAGAAAGTGAAGATGATCTAGCAGCACATGAGGATAACTTAGAGCAGGCAGAAAAGTTATGCAAATAATAGAAGGAAAGACTTCTCTTTTGAGTTAGGTGACCATGTTTTCCTTAAAATCTCTCCTTGTAAAAGTGTGATGCCTTTCAGAAAGAAAGGGAAGATAAGTCCATGATTTATTGGTCCTTTTGAAATCTTGGAGAAGGTTGGAACAGTGTCATACCATGTAGCTTTGCCTCCAAGTTTGTCTCAGGTACACAATGTTTTTCATGTTTTGATGTTGAGAAATTATGTGCCAGATTCACTACATGTCTTGAGACTAAAAGCAGTTCAGCTGGAAGAGAACCTTTCTTATGAAGAGAAACCAGTTCAGATTCATGATCGAAGGGAACAGGTATTGTGGGAAAAGGTAATCCACCAGTTAAAGGTTTTGTGGAGAAACCACATGGTTGAAGAAGCAACATGGGAGTCGGAAAATTCTATGAGGCAAAAGTACCCTCAGTTGTTTAATAAGTAAATAAAATTACGAGGATGCAATTTCCAGAAGGTGGGGATAATGTAACACCCCAAGTTTTTATAAAAATTAATAGAAATGCATGGAACTTTGTTTTAAGTAGATATTTATAACTATCATTTAAAACATAATTTTTCCACTTCTATGTTTTGAATTTTAAGAAACTGTCATCCACAAATGTGTTTAGTGTGTTATCTCGAGTCTATTGGAACCAACTTGTTTTTTTATGAATAGTAACATACCCTTTTGAATAGTAATATGAATAGTAATATAACCCTAATGAATAGTAAATTTTGTTATTATTTTATTTTCTTAAGGCTTTAAGATAATAACATCTTGGTTAATTTTTCATCGTGATATAGAAGTAGTTATAGAATTAGAATTGTTAATTTTTTAATTAAGTATACTTTTATTTAAAAATTAAATTAATAATATTTAAAAAATTATTTTTAAAAAATGGAATTCATTTTTGAATTCTGCACATCAAAAAATGGTTAGGGTAATTTTTTTGGATTTTTTTGAAATTCTTGAATTTTCGATGAATAGTAAAATCCGATAAAATACCGTATAATCAAATTATCAGAAAAAAACACTATTTATGACATCATAAGTGATGTAAATCCACTTGATTTGAACTCATATTCCATTATTAATATTTTAGGTCACATGAACTAATACTATTCATAATATTGGGCAAAATTATTATAATAATTATTAAAATAATGAAAAATAATCCCTCTCCTCCACTATAAATACCACCCTCACTCCCCTCTTCTTCCCACAACTCTCAAGACTTGATCCATGCCTAATTTCTACCCAATTATCCTCCCAAGGATCTTCCCCACATCCTAGAGAATCTGGTCTCACCAAAAGACCAAAACCAAAGCCCTTGAGAAGGATCCCAAGGAGAAGAGATCAAGAGGTAAACATCCTCTTTTATTTTCTTTCTTTTCTTTCATTTTATGTTATTCTCTTCATTTACCTTTGTATTATGTTGGGATATTTCATTTAATATCCCCCCTTACTTCCCATATTATGTATGAGTGATTATATATCCCCTTTATCTCATCAAACTATTTTTATGAAATTTTAAGAGACGTCGTTAGGCTGCCGAATTTTCGTGAGAAATTTCTCAAGTTTTTTTATTTAAAAATTCCTTTATTTTATTCTTATTTCCTCACCTCCTATTAACCAAGAGACATGAAAGATCTAGAATAATTTATATTCTGTATGTTCTCATGTTCATGTAAAATTCATCAACATTTTTTTCTCCTCTCCCACTTATTCAAGGAATTAAAAACATTGTCCATGATGTGTCGAATTACCGACATCGTGGACAATGTGATTTGTTTTTTTATTTAAATACTTAAATTATGGTCATGAACCAATTTTTATGGTTGAAATAGTCTATAATATATTTATTATGTCTCATCAATGGTTATGAAATTCTTTTTTACACATGGTTTTAATTTATAAGACCAAATGAGGTTGTTATTATCAAAGAACCACTAAAATGATCTAAACAAATATCATTAATGTTTTAACTTATGTATCATACTCATATAAAACATCAAATTGATAAATGGTATAAATTATGGTACTAGAAATATTTAAATACCTTTTTATTAAAATTCTTAACCTTCACTTCCAATCGACAAGAACATCCATCATGAACCAATCTTGGAAATCATGTAAAGAACTCACCCAGAAACAGTGCAAGGAGAAAAATACTAACAATTAAAGAGTGAGATGATGTTATTAAATGATCATATAAGATGTTATAAACATGAAATTTTTTTTGTAAAATACTAATAACACTCTTTTAACCATTATACAGGAATTTTAAACAATTTTTAAGTAAGAAAAATCCAAGATAAGGGAATTCTTAACCCAGTTTGCATTCTTTGGGTTATCCTTCTACTTTGTTGTTTATATGGTATTAAAATTGATTGGGTGATGTGTTTTGCTTATATTATGTTTAATTATGGCTAATTAAAGTGTATATACATGTTCCATTGACCCTATAAATTCTTTATTCAATTACATGAATTAAGTAAGGGGCTTTTATTTTAAAATTCCTCTATTAAAACTCTATTTTACAAAATTCAAAAGCAATGTTTTTAAGCTATTATTCATGTTGTATGATTATGTTATGGTTCTTTTTAATTGTTTATGATGAAGGGTGTGACCTATATCTCCCTACAATTCATTGGGTATGTGTAAGTTTGAGGTCGGACGTATGGTTACTCCAAGTGTAACTGTGATGGTTACACAAATAGTAAGGTAGCTGTGAGGGTTAAAAATTATAAGGTAGTCGATAAGGTTACAAGATTATTTAAGTAATTCCCCAAGATACCTTTATGGTTATACTTATGTTCTTTTATATTTTTGAAATATCATGTTGCACAAAATAAGTATATATATACAGGTGATAAGTATTTCTTATAAAAAATGATTTCAGACGTTACAAGTATTCATAGACTAATATGTTCTTTCCTTCTTTTTATATCCCTTACTGAGTTTTTGTGCTCATCCCAAGTTTTAAATGATTTTTGCAGGTTAATGGATGTGTAATACAAAGAAATAATCCATTTTAAATGTTTAATAATTGTCAAGGCGTTGTGTTTTAAGTTTTAATGTTTTATAATTTGAAAAAAATGGAAACTATTTTTATGGTATTCAATCTGTAACAATGTGTAATGTTATGAATGTATTGTCCTAATTATCTAAATCTCTAAACTTGAAAATATCCTCAATGTAAAAAGGAAGTGAATTCTCTACTAAATTCAAGATTATGTAATGTAATAAGGTCGGGTCCTTATAGTTTGTGCCTTTCCGTAGATAGTATTTGAGTTATATGTGCAAAAGTGCCCAATACCCTTGTTTGGGGTATTGCGTGTTTACAGATTTAACCCTATTATTTTCCTGTTATGCATAGTTTGTTTGGATAGATGTTATTTGTTGTGAATAGGGTTAACTTTGTCATGCTATGGATGTTTTTTCCATGTTTGCTTATTTATGACCGTTTGGTCTTGCTTAGCCTATTAGGCTGCTTTTCTTTCCATGCCTAGTATTGTTAGGGTGGAGTGATTATTATCTGAAATTCTATGATATGATGTGGTTGTTAGAAAATTAGTTCTTGAGGTTTACTTTGGATGTTGTTTATCTTTGTTCATGATTGCTTTACATGGGGCTGCGGGAACCTTTTGTAGTGAGACCATAAGGGAAATTGACGTTGAGGGCTTTCCCAGAGTGTCTGTTATAATTAACATGCTGCAAGACCATGTGGGGGATTGATGTTGAGTGATCCCTTAGAGTGTCTATTGTTACGTTATGAGACCACAGGAGGAATTTATGTTGAGTGCTTCCTCAGAGTGTCTGTAATTTTCTGCTAAAAGACTATAGGGGGAATTGACGGTGAGTGCTTCCTCAGAGAGTCTTTGAACACACATGACTATAAGGGGAATTGACGTTGAGTGCTTCCTCAGAGAGCCTTTGGTATATATTTCCTTGTATTGTGAACCAGAGGGGTTAGGCTGTGTGTACTTCCCAAAGGGTTTTTTGTGTTGTTTTGGTGGGACTAAAGGGGTTAGGTTTTGAGTACATTTCATAGGTTTATCTACTTATAATTAACTGATTACTTGATATGTGACAATTGAATGCATTTGAAACTATAGGATTGTTTACTTTTGAGTACTTTCTTGTTTACTGCTTCATTTTGATCATAGCCTGCCATATATATTCATTTACTATTAGGCACAGATCTTTGGGTGGTTGCCTACTGGGATTCATCTCACACCCAGTTTGGGTCATGCTTTTGGGTCCAAACAGATTATATTGTTGTAGGTATAGATAAGGGAAAGTACCCTTATACTTCAGGTACTTGACTTCTTAGAGCTGGAGAGCATGGGACCAAACTGAGCCTTGTGATACTGAGGAGTTGTTTCTTTTTTTTCTTTTGTACTTGGGTTCTGTACTATTTTCTAGCATTGTGACTTGTTTGGCTTCTTTCCTAGAAATATGTATCAGTCATCATTTATATATGTGCTCCAGCTATTTATATTTGCAATCTTCCATTGTTACTGTTGTATGGTATTACACTTCTTCCGCTATTACTATATGTTTACTTCCGCTATGTTACTCTACCAATGAGGGAATAGTTTCCCCACTATCACACCCAAGGCCCTCGCAGCTAGTCATCAGCCTCTGGAGTTCAGGGACTTGGGGTCATGTGACCAACCGAGTACGGGGCGCCTCTGGGTAGATCATGGAACCGGGACGTTACATATTTCACCTCGAGTGATTAACTTGTTGTGTTAGGTTATTATTTCATGATAAGGACATATTTATTTAATGTGATATATACTATCCTATTTTAACTGAAATATAAGATACCTATTATATTTGAGAAATAAAATAAATGAACTATAATGTCATTATAAAACACTTGTAAGACATTTTTAGAGATACTAGGAGTCAGTGGTTCTCTATTGTTGTTAGTTTTTTAGGTTGAATTTGTTATAGTTAATGTTATAAGGGGTATGTTTTTATTATAGAGAAAAAATTTCTTGGTCATCTTCGAGTTGAGCATCAGGAGAGTGGAAATAAGTATAATCCTAATGCATTTGAGCCTAATATTTCTGAAGATCTTGAGGATCAAATGGATATTAAACTTTTCAAAAGAATCTTGAGGGTTATCAGATCCATGGAAAGAGATATTGTTTATACTATTCCTTTGATATCTGAGCAGATGAGAAAGTATCAGCTGCAAAATATTACGTTGTTCACTAGGGAGGGATTCCCCTTGGTAGTTGAGTTCTATATCGAGTCAGTCTAGATGATATTTAATCATTTAGAGACACTTTAATAGTGGAGGGGGAAGCTTGCTTCATATATATTCCATGGAAATACCATGTATTTGTGAGATATTTTTGAGAATTAAGGGTAGAAGGAATAGTTATATTATAAGGAATTCAAGACGAAGTTCTTGATCCATTTCAATCCTGAGACTTTAAGGGATGAAAAGTCTCATGAGTTCATGCACTTGACATAGGAGGGCATGTCAGTGGTGTAATATGCTAATTTTTTTACAAACCTTCAATTCTTTACACTATCTTTGGTAGCTGATGAGATCTCCAGGGTGAGATGTTTTTAGGATGGTATTTTCTATGAGATTAGTTCATACATAAAAATGTTTCATCTAATCAGATTTTCAAATGTGATTAATCAGACCCTCATCATGGAAGGGAATCTGAGAGAGGACCTAAGCAGTGTCTAGGTTGTTTTAGTAGGGAAAATTGAAAATTCTTCTTCTAGTGGAAAAAATAATTGTTATAACAGTTTTCACCAAGGTAGCAGTGATCAAAGCAATCAGGGTAGTGGGCATCCATCTCAGGATCATTTTCTATTGTAGTGCTATTAGTATGGAAAGATGGGACAAAAATGGCCTTAGTGTATATACCCTAGTTTATAGTGTCATACTTGTAGAATGTTAGACCACCTATAGAGGTTTTGTAAGGGATACAGTAGTACAGAAGTGGAAGAGGAACAGAAGAGGTATCGGAGTCTGGGAAGGACTCACCTACTCTTTAGTAGGTAGGTATATGGAGTTCCACAGGACGTTTTGGTTGGGTTAGGGGATGTGGTACCCCCATATAGGAATTATGGTACTAGGAAGATGGTATAGCTCAGGGGGGTCAGGCTAGATCCAAGGTAAAATTGGTTGGTCAGCTACATGTTATGTAGAATACATCGGTTAGTGTGGATGCAAGACCATCTACTGTCAGTGGTACTATTCTTGTATCATGTACCCATGATTTTATTTTATTTGATACAGGATCATCACATTCCTTTTTATATACCTTTTTTGTAAAATGGTTTAGACTTTTATGTGGAAATATTGGATGGTATTTTGACTATCAACACACCATTGGGATTTTTCTCTGATAATATCAAACTTTATAAGGTGTGTTCTCTAGTGATTGGTGGTTACCATTTCTTTTGGGATCTTTTTGTGCTGAAAATGATAGTCTTTGGTGTAAATACCCTAACCCCAATGGCATAAATTCGGTGGTTAATTTATTACATTGTCATATTATATAAGGAATCACATCCCGAAGGAATGAATAGTTTAGTAGTCTTGGTTAACTATATATATACTTGAAATCCACATTTCATTTTAAAACACAAAATACATAAAGAATTTCATTGAGTCTTCCATTATTTCCCTTTTGTGTAACCATGCATATCATTCATAATATTCTTCTTGGAATCTTAATAGAAAATGAAACATATGAAAGGGGTGAGATCAAATGCTCAGTAAGGGTAACCGTATAGAGAAAGTTGTGAGTAAATAAGGCACAAAAAATATGGCATGGTAAATAACTAAAACACATACCATTTAAATAATCATATTAAATGGGAAACATAACCATAGATATTATACTAGTAAAATAATCACACGTAATATCAATAACTGAATTCATAATTATGGAATGAAAAATTTCAAATATCTAAAACATATTTTCAAGGATTCATACCAAGAATCTAATATTATCCAGTTTTTGTGCCAAGAATCTAAAATTATCAAGGCTTCATACCAAGAATCTAATAAATGGGTGAGACCTTGTCCAAAGCCTAGTCTAGTTTGTCTCATGATACCTAATAATGCATCGAGGTACTATAGTGAGCCTCTTCCATCACTTACTAATACCAATACATTCCTCATTTGAATGGGGTGAAACCTAAACAATATAAACATTCGTATTAAAAACTATCATACAAAATTTGAATATTTAACCATAAACCAAGAATGGTATCTAAATAGTTCATCCACAGTCAAACTAGTCATAAACCATTCAATAAAATATTGTAGATGATATCATAAGAGATCGACCACAATTAAGCATAATATTGAAAAAATTATTGACATAGAAGAAAATACTATAATAAAATCATTAAAAATTTATTGAGAAAAAAATATTATTAAACCCATATGAAAAACACTTTCTTATAAAAATACCCTTTTCTTTTAAAAATAACCATTTTCAATACTAAATATCCCAAAAATAATGGAAGAGGGTTTTTTATTTAAGAAAATATGTAAGATTGCAAAGGAATCTAGAAATAAAATAATTTTCATGGCGGGGAGAATTTTTTTGTCTCAATTTACATTAAGAATAGAACATTAGTTTTTTCTTATTTCAAAACATTCTATATAAAACACGTAAAAAGATTCATTTTGAAAACCTTTGAATGAAATTAAAAGAAGATAGAAAATGTACTTTATAATACTTTAATCTCTATATAAATAAATATGTAAAATAATATCAAGAATATTGACATGGAGAAAAATGTGATAATTAAATATTTAAACATTCAAGGTGTATCATACCACTTTGAACATTTAAATCATAAGCCTCACAAAATAATAACATTAAAAAAATTAAATAATATGATAATAAATAAATTAAGGACATGCTAAGTCAAAGGGGTTTTATATACACAATATAAAAGAAGGTGGTTTTATAACATCAAACTATTCCTTAATGAAATGAGATTGATTTTAAGTCTCTTAACTTACGCTTTCATTATTCGATCATGATTTAACCTCCTCTTCTTTGGTGGGCTTACTTTAGATCTCTTCTTAAGGGATATAGGGTTGGTATTTTGCAAGAACTAAAACCTATATAACTTAACTAAAGATTTTTTAGAAGATAAATGGGAAAGGTTTGATCGAGATAGATGGATAAAATTGGTGTGATTAAGTGAGCAAGGAGGTGACCTTTTATAATTGAGTTGATGGGCACTTCCAGAATTCCACAAAATATTAAAATATAATAAGGCTATTATAGAGCCAATGACTTCCAAATGGTCTATAAATGAATAGGTGGTAAAAAATTTACCATATCCTATTCCCTTTGTAATTATATAATATTTTTATGATTTTTAAATAATTTAATTAAATATTAATTCAATAAAATATCATTATTGCCAAATTTGATACTATTCATTTAATTTTCCTTAAGATACATTGAGATAAAAAAATAATTTGAATATAATTATTTCACACATCTCTAATATATCTTATAGATCTATAAAATTCATTAGACACATTAACTCATCCAAAATATATCAAAAGTAATATTATTAAAATCAATTATTTTATTTTTCTATTAATTAAATAAATATTGTTTAAGGACTGAAGAAACATTTAAGGTAGTTATATAATTTATAAAAATTAAAAATAAATTTATGTAATGAAAATAATTTAATTTAGTTATTAATAGACATTTATTTTCATTCATATCTTTATTTTTTTCCTTATTTGGACACAAAAAAGATATTAAATACAATGAGAGGGACATTTTGTAACTATCAGTGATTTAAATAACATATAGGTTATTTTTGTGGAAAAGTGACCATTAAATAACTCAAATTATATATTAAGGTGATAAGGGTTGAATAATATTAATCTAATAATTTTTGGACAAGTTTAGGTCTTGTTTATATCCTTATCTTTTGGTTTTAACCCTTTTTTTACCCCTTTAACTTTTACTGTGGCAACATGTGTTTTTACTCATTAAAGGTTAATATAGTTAATATAAAATGTCAAACGAACCATAAATTACTCATGGATGATATTTTAAACTTTATCATAATAATTGGACCTAATTTTAGATTTTTATTATTTTATATCATTTAATAAAAGATTATTTATTTTAAAATATCATTACTGTCAATTTTGACACTATTTATTACTTGACTTTATAAAAATATCATAACAATAAGATATCTTCAAAATAACTATTTTAAAATATACCTAATATGTAAAATTCAGCTATAAAATTTTTTTATGATGCTAATTATCTAAAATTATATCTATTTTAATATTTTTAATATCATTTATTTGATATTTCCATTAATTAAACAATTACTACATAAACATTGTGTAAGCCTTTAAGTAAATTATTTATTACAAAAAAATTAAAAAAAATCCATGATGAAGATATAAATTTCATATTTAAAATTACTATCTATATTATAACATATATTCTAAATAACCACGTATAAAAAATGTAATACTTATTAAAAA
The DNA here is from genome assembly GCA_963277665.1 of Viscum album. Classification (NCBI taxonomy): domain Eukaryota; kingdom Viridiplantae; phylum Streptophyta; class Magnoliopsida; order Santalales; family Viscaceae; genus Viscum; species Viscum album. The sequence goes on along the minus strand of OY728146.1, from coordinate 1,670,337,812 downwards.
CATGAGTATGGCATATTTGACTTTCCTTAGAATAAAGTACTATAAAAGGTTTAAAGTCATCCAAGTGGATCCAAGAAGCCATAAAATTGTCCCAAGGATGTTTTTGGTTAACCCTCAATCCATAAATAAAATTAGGAAAATTTTAGAGTAATTTTATAATATTTATAATATTATTTTACCTAAAATTACCCGATTTACCCTTAATCGTGGTAATAAGAATTATTAAAGTTATTATTAATATTATACAAAAATAAAAGAGAAAAATTTACAAATTTTGGACCTTATGATTGAAAATATGGAATCCATTTTTCAAAATTCAAGACACATAATTAGATAAATCAATTTGAACTTAATCTCATTGACGGAACGAGAAAACGGGTTATTAAAGTGAAAATGTTCAAAAGTTTGAAATTTTTTTATATCCATAATCAATGTGAAATTTATTATAATGACCTAAATTGAATTAAATTATATAAAATTTATCTAACTATACCTTAAAAATAATCAAAAATATAATTTAACACTATATTTTTTAGACAAAAAAATTGTTTTCAATTAAAATTCAGTATTTTTCACTACTCATCAAAATAAGAAACTTATCATAAAAATACCAAAAACTCTACAAAAGTAAAATTTTATATTAATATTTAAAATATACTTTTATTTTTCAAATATAATTTATAAAAGTGTCAAAATGTATATTTAAAACAAGTTTTCCATCAAAAGGCGGCAAAACTACATTTAGAAAAATATAGCATTTTATGCGTAAAAGTGGATTTATTTTTAAATCATGTCTAAAAACATAAGATGAATGTGAAAATTTATATTGAACATTTAATATATAAATTTAATAATTTGGTTCACATAATTCATTACCTATAATTTAATGACTAGGTTATAATAAAATTTCATTGTTCGTTTCTGCTAGGGGTTGCGTGCATCGTAAGCTTTCAAAAAGATTAACTTTATAAAGAGACATAACATAAAATCTTTGGGTGTTACATTCTCACCTCCTTAAATAAATTTCATGATTAAATTTTAAATTTTCAATTCAAAAATAAAAGTTTGATACTTCAAAATTCTTTTATGGGAAACCCACATAGTAAAATATAGTTAATAAAACATCCTCTTAATAAGAGGAAAATAAGAAATGTGAAGGTCACCACAAAATTAGGCTTTTGAATAGGAAAAAATTAGTGGGAAGTGAAAACCTGGACATATAAGAGAAATTTAACTATCAATTTATAATGTATAGTGATAGAGAACATGGTCATTATAAATTTAAACATCACAAAACCAGAAAATTGTGATCGATTAAAAGACCATTGATTTCTTAGGAAAAAAAAGTAAACAAAAAATTTTTTTATTCAAAAATCCTTTTCCTAGAGTTAAGTTATTATTTTACTATCTTGATAAAGAAATCAAGAAAACTTTTTTTATTTATTTCTATCCCATAATATCATCTTTTCGTTATGGTTTGATCTATTTTCAATTCATCCCTTATACTTGGAAATGAATGTTCAAAATAAATTTTTCATGCCTGAAGCACTTTTTGAATCATATTATTCATGAGTCATTACATTGGATTTTAAATTTTTACTAAAACCAAAATGGTTATCATAGGTTATTCAATATGATAAATAATACTTTAACCTCAAACAATAATATCTAAAGTTCAACTTAATCGATTCCATAAGTAGTTACCTTACAACTCATCCAAAATACATATATCCAAATTCAAAGACCAAAACATTATAAGGAATGTCACTAAATTTCCAAAATCAACATAACCTTAGATTCCACAACCCATATAATCTAGCTATTATTGTCACATTCCACATATATTAATACCTTGATGACATTAAAACCTTAATGAAAACATTCATTCTTACAAATACTTAATGAATAAATACCATAATACAACCCTTATATATCTTATAATTCTTATATCTAGAAAAAAAATATTAATTATTCCACTTTGACTGTAGTAACAGAATAATATTGACCTTGATCCCTTTTCTTATTATGAGTTATATTTCCATGACACTTGGGGAATTTATTTGTATAGTGCCCCATATCCTTATAGTGGAACCATTTCACATTGGAAAATTCTTTATTTTCCTTACAATCATGAGCATTGTGGTATTTTCCCCACACTTGAAAAAAAACTCCTTTTTATTTTAAGAATTTACCTCGGTGTTTCCTTCTACAAGTATCAAATGTTGGAAAATCATTATTTCCCTTCTTCCCATTATCTGACTCTTGATCCTTCATTTTATTCTTCTCTTTCTTCTCCTTGAATTCATAAAACATTGATAATTATTTCTATAACATGATAGAATATGAGACTATATCATCATATGATGAGAAAGTTTTAGAATCTATTACCCTTCAGAGGAATGGTTTTAACCCATAAAATAAACAATCTATCTTACTCCTTGGGTTACATATATATTCTATATCATTCCTTGATAATCTTGTAAAGTTTGATTCATACTTAGAGACATTATATTCCACCTTTTTTATTAGACTCAAGAATTTTATATCCATATCTGCTCAATATTCTCAAAGAAAATATTTTTCTAAGAAAAGTTCCTTAAATTACTTTCATTCCATGTTTTCTATTTTATCATCCTTCTTAATGTTTTGAAACAACAACCACCATTGATCTGCATCTCCAGAGATATGATAAAATTCCATGAAAACATTCTCTCTTTCATTACTTCTCAAAATAATAAATATATTTCCTAAGGAACTTATCCATTTCTCAGCTAAAAATGGATTTCTAGTCTCATTTAATAATAGAGATTGTTATCATATAAAGTGGTCTAATATTGTTACACCGCATTTTGGATCAGGCTACTCCATATGGGTAAGGTTATTTCTTATAACCAGAGTCAGTTATCCTAGTATATTTATAATTTGTTCATCATCAGTTGCAGATCAATATCCAACATCATTATCTTGCATGATAGGTAAATCCCTACATGGATTATGTGTGTTGATATAGTTTTCATTGCTTCCACTAGGTTCCATTTCTAAATAATTTAATACACTATGTTAGATCATAAAAATATGAAACATAATGTATAATATCAAAACTATTGAATCACATAACCAAAATTGAAAAATTATATATCACTATATCTAAATCACAAGATAAGTTTATTTAGATATATTTTTAAATTCATTCATGGTGTTTAATTATATAATCAATATAGTTCCCAAGGTTTCTACTAAACTTTCTCTAATACCAACAGTAAACATTTCTACTTCAGTAACCAATAGTCGGTTGTTACTTTATTACATTGGCATATTATAAAAGTAATCACATCTCAAAATACCAAATAGTTTAGTAGTCTTGGTAAACTAGATACATGATTGAAATTCATAATACATTTTAAAACATAAAATACACAAATAATTTCATTGAGTCTGTTGTTATTTCCCCTTTGTATAACTTTTCATATCAATCATAATATTCTTCTTGGAATCTTGAGGAAAAAATGAAACATATGAAAGGGGTGAGCTCAAATTCTCAGTAAGAGTAAGCATACAACAGAATCTAAAAGTAAATATGGAATAAACAATATAGAAAGGTAAATAATAGAAACCCATACCACTTAAATAATCACATGAGTTAGGAACTTAAATAGGAATATTCAACTAGTTGAATAATGACATGAAATATCAATAACTAATTTAATAATGATTGAATGCATAATTTCAAACATCTAAAACATACTATTAAGGATTCATACCAAGAATATTATAATGTTAGGGATTTATGCTAGTAATCTAACATTATCAAGTCTTCGTACCAAGAATATAATAAATGGATAAGGCCTTAGCTAAAACCCAATCTAGTTTTTCTCATGAGATCTACTGATTCATTTAAGGGTTATAGAGGGACCCACCCATCACTTACTAAGTCTAATTCATTACTCATATGAACGGGGTGAAACATAAATAATATAAACATTCTTAGTAAAAAAATAGTATATTAAATGTGAATATTTTAACTATAAACCATAAATAATATCAAAATAGCACATCCACAGTTAAACTAATCATAAACCATTCAATAAAATATGGTAGATGATATCATAAGAGACAAAACTCAATTAAGCATAAGATTTAATAAAGGGTGTTGACATGGATGAAAATAATATAATAAAATCATTGAAATTTTATTGAGGATAAACTCTTATTAAACCCATATGAAAAAACACTTTCTTATAAAAATACCATTTTCTTTTAAAAATAACTATTTTCAATACCAAATATACCAAAAATAAGGGAAGATGGTTTCTTATTTAAGAAAATTGTAATATTGTAAAGGAAACTTGAAATTAAGTAATAGTCATGGTAGTGGGAAACTTGTTGTCATTGTGTATGTTAATAATAGAACATTCCTTTTTCTGTTTGTCAAAACATTCCATATAAAACATATAAAAGGATTCCTTTTGAAAACCTTTGATTGAAATTAAAAATATACATAAAATTTTCTTTATAATAATTTATATCAATATAAATAAATATGTAAAATAATATCAAGAATATTGACATGGATAAAAATATTTGACAATTAAATCTTTAAACATTCAAGGTTTCCCATACCATGTTGAACATTTAAATCATAATCCATTTGAAAGAATAAAATTTAACAAAACATTAAATAACATGATAATAAATAAATTGATGACATGATAAGTCAAAGAGGATATATATACACCTCATAAAATAAGGTGGGTATATAACATCAAACTATGCCTCGATGAAAAGATATTAAGACGAAGTCCCTTACATTACGCTTCCTTTAGTAGAATGTGATTTAACCTCCTCTTCTTTGGAGGGTTTCCTTTAGATCTCTTCTTAAGAGATCTAGGTTTGGTCTTTTGGAAGGAACAAAACCTCTATAACTTAAATAAGGGTTTTTAGAAGAGAAATGGGAAGGTTTTGGTCAATCTATATGGCTCAAATTGGTGTGAAGATGTGAGGGAGGAGGTTCCCTTTTATAATTGAGGTGAGGGGAACTTTCGAAATTCCTAAAAATATTAAAATATAATAAGGATATTATAGATCCAAATACTTAAAAATGGTATATAAATGAATAATTGATGAAATTTTTGACAATAATTTCCCCTATTTTTATTTATTTAATATTTTTATGATTTTTAAATAATTTAATAAAATATTAATTCAATAAAATATCATTATGGTCAAATTTGATATTATTCATTTAATTTGACTTCAAATACATCAAGACAAAGTGGGAATTAGAATATAATTCTTTAAATAATATTTAATATATATTATATATCTATAAATTTCATTATTCATGTTAACTAATCCAAAATATATGAAAATTAATATTTTTAAAATCGATTATTTTATTTTTTTGGTTAATTAAATAAATATTGTTTAGGCATTAAAGAAACATTTAAGGTAATTATATAATTTATAAGAAATAAAAATAAATTTCTATAATGAAAATAATTTCATTAAGTTTAAAATATACATCTAGGGTCATTCATACCTTGATTTTTTTCCTTATATGGACAAATAAAAGATATTAAATACAAAGAGTAATATTTTGTAACTAAATTTGATTTAAATAACATATAAGTTATTTTCACGAAAAAGTGTCCATTAAATAACTAAAATTCTATATAAAGGTAATAAGGGTAAAATAACCTTCATAAAATAATTTTTGGACAAGTTTAGGTCATTTTTATACCCTTATCCTTTGGTTTTAACCCTTTTTTAACATCTTTAACTCTTACCGTGACAACATGTGTTTTTACTCTTTAAAGGTCAATATAGTTCCTACAAAATGACAAACGAACCAAAAATGAGTGATGGATGAAATTTTAAACTTTATACAAATAATTTTTATGAGTTTTATATTTTTATGAGTTTTATATCATTTAATAAAATATTGTTTATTTTAAAATATGATTAATGTCAATTTTGATACTATTTATTACTTGACTTTTTAAAAATATAATAACAATAAGATATCTTAAAAATATATATTTTAACATATCCATAATATTTTGAATTTATCTATAAAATTCGTGTATGACACTAACTATCTCAAATTATATTTATTTTAATATTTTTAATATCATTTATTTGATATTTTCATTAATTAAACAATTAATACATCATCATTGTGTAAGATTTTAAGGTAATTATTTATTACCTAAAAATTAGAAATAAAATACCATGAAGAAGATAAAATTTTATATTTCAAATTAATTTTTATATAAATAAAGATATATTCTTAATAAGAACATATAAAAAATTAATAATTACTGAAAACATGAGTATGGCATATTTGACTTTTCTTAGAATAAAATACTATAAAAGGATTAAAGTCATCCAAGTGGCTTAAAAAGACCATAAAATCATCCCAAGGATGATTTTGGTCAACCATCACTCATCTAATAAAATTATGATAAGTTTTACAGTAATTTTATAATATTTATAATATTATTTTTACCCTTACCCAATTTACTCTTAACCGGGGTAATAAAAATTACTAAAATTACTATTCATATTGTCCAAAAATAAAAGGGAACTATTTTATAAATTTTCAATTTATAATTACAAATATTTAATCCATTTTTGAAAACTCAAAACACAGAATTGGCTAAAATTAATCTCATTGGAAAAATAAGAAAATGAGTTATTAAAGTGAAAATGTTCAAAAGTTTAAAATGTTTTTATATCCATATTTAATGATAAATTGATTAAAATGATATAAATTGGATTAAATGATATAAAATTTTTATAATTATACTTTAAAAACAATTAAAAATATAATTTTACACTATATATTATTTAATTGAAAAATTTGTTCTCAATTAAAATTCAGTATTTTTTACTATTCATCAAAATATGAAACTTATCAGAAAAATACCAAAAACTCAACCAAAGTAAAATTTGATATTTTTATTTTAAAAAATAAGTTTATTTTTTCAAATATAATTTATAAAAGTGTCAAACTATATATTTAAAAAAAATCTCCATCAAAAGGTGAAAAAACTACCTTTGGAAAAATATAGTTTTTATGCGTAAAAGTGGATTTACTTTTATATCTTGTATAGAAAATACATAATATGAATGTTAAAAATTATAATTAACATTTAATATATAAATTTCATAATGTGGTTAATAAAATTCATTCCCTGTAATTTAATGGCTAGGTTATAATAATATTTCATTATTCGTTTAAGCTCGGTGTTGCATGCAATGTAAGCTTTTGAAAAGAATAACTTTAAAAAGATACATACCAAAAGTTTTATACCATGATAATATCAACTATTTACATAGGATAGTTACCATTTTATCTCTAGAAGAAGTTAGCTATTCTCACTAGGGTGAGTAGGATCTTCAAACTAGTTGTGTAGGACCAATTCAATGTAGATTGGATTGTCTCATAGCTCAAATAACCAGTCTTGATCAAGAAGATGGTGGATTTAAGTAGGATTATTTTTCTATAGTGGTAGAAAATTTTTTATAATTTATTTCCCAATTAGTTCCATGGATTACTTATCGAGTGAGAGATCGAGTTTACAATTGATTTGGTGTTTAGAGCAGATCCAGATTCTATCCCACCTTATAAAATGGATCTAGTAGAGATTCAGGAGTTGAAAGTTTAGATGGAATATCTAGAAACTAAACATTTCATATGACCAAGTATATCTCTTTAGGTTTCTCTAGTTCTCTATACCAAGAAGGCTGAGGGGACTTTATGCTTGTGTGTGGATTTTTGATGATTGAACCAGATAATTGTCAAGAACCTGTATCACCTTCCATACATTGATGATATTTTAGACTAGTTAAGAGGTTCTAAGAGATTCTCCAAGATTGACCTGAGATTTGGACAATACCAGTTGAGGGTGAGAACGTCAAACATACCTTGGACTACTTTTCTAAGCAAGTGTGTCTTGTTTAAGTTCTTTGTTATGTCTTTTGGTCTAACTAATGCCCCGGAGGTATTCATGGAATTAATAAATAGGATCTTTTATCCTATTATGGATCATTTTTTGGTGGTTTTTTTCCTATGACATTTTAGTGTACACCTAGTCATCAAATGATCATGTCAAACATATTGACGTCATCCTAAGTGCATTGTGAGATAATTAGCTTTATTCCAAGATAACTAAAAGTAGTTTCTGGTTTAATAAAGTGATCTTCTTAGGCCATGTCATCTCAGAGGAAGGAGTGTCAGTGGACCCTAAGAAATTTCTTTTCATGATATCTTGGTATCATCCCAAGAATGTATTAGAATTTTGGAGCTTTCAAAGTTTAGCAGGTTATAATCAGTGATTTATCTAGGAATTCTCCCATTTGACAGCATGGATGTGAGGGATAACCAAGAAAGGGGTGATTTTTTTTGTTCGGATGCTTGAGAGATATATTTTCAAGAGATAAAAGGTAGGATAACATCATCACCTATCCTAACTATACATGTACTGGGTAAATATTTTACCATGTACTGTGATGAATCTAGAGTTGGACTTAAAGCAGTTCTGATGTAGGAGGATCGAGTGGTTTCTTATGGCTTCAGACAGCTGCGACTGCATTACAGGAATTATCCTACTCATGATTTGGATTTATTATCAATGGTACATGACTTGATATATTGGAGATATTATCTCATGGGTGAGAGGTTTATGGTATACATGAACCATAAGAGCCTTAGGTACATCTTTCTCATTATGACCTAAACCTTTGTTATAGGAGGTGGGTCGAGAAATTACAATCATTCAAATTTATTTTGGCTTATACACTAACCAAGGGAATTTTCATTACATATCTATTGATCCAAAAGATGTAGGTATAGGAATTATGAGAGCCTTATGATGAGTGGTTAGTGATATCCCTCTTTTTAGACATGCATCTAGATGTTCAGGAGTCTTAGGGATGAGTATCTTTGACTTCAACATCAGTTATACCCGTAATTTTAAAATAAATCAAGACCAATACATTATCTAATCTGTAGGGATTAGTTCTAAGAGACATCTTATATAGTGGGGAGACGCCATTAGGATGGTCTCTTGGTAGAGGAAATTCTATTATTTTCTATGGCTGAGTATGGGTTCCTATGGGCATGCATGAGGAGTGGATAATAGAGTTTAATAATTCTAGATAGGTGGTACATCATGTTTTGAAAAATATATATTTTGATATTTGTAGATAGTACTGGTGGTCATGAATTAAGAAGGATGTAGCAGGATTTATGGTGATATGTTTTACTTGTCAGTAGGTGAAAGCATAGAATTAGAGGTTAGATGGTATTTTGCATCCTTTTTCCAATCCTGAGTAGAAATGGGATGATTTCACTATATATTTTGTTATAAAATTACCTAGGAAAATACATAATAATGATTTTATATGGGTGATTTTTTATTGATTGAAAAAGGTAAACCACTTTTTTCTATTAGGGAAACCTTCACAATTCATGATTTGGGAAATCTATACATGCGTGAGGTAGTTCGGTTGCACGGTGTTCTAATGAGTATCATTTTAGATAGAGATCCTTGTTTCACATATCATTTAGGGTAGGGTACTCATAAGGCTCTAGGATTGAAGGTTCTTTTGAGTATGGCCTATCATCCTCAGACTGATGGTCAATCTGAGAGGACTATTTAGGTTCTGGAGGATATGTTACAAGCATGAGCTCCAGATTTCAGCGGTTTATGGGGGAATCATATAGAACTCATAGATTTTTTATATAATAATAGATTCCAAGAATATATACATATAGAACCATTTGAGACCTTGTATGTAAGGTTGTTTCATTCACCTCTTTGTTGGTTGGAGGAAGGTGAGACAATTCTTGTTAGGCCTAGTCTCGTATAGGATATATCTGAGAAAGTTCATTTGATCAGGCAGTGGTTGGTGATCATGCATAGCAGGTAGAAATAATATGGTGACCATCATATATAACCTCTATATTTTTAGATTGGTCACCATGTTTTCCTTCGGGTGTCACCTAGGTTGGGAAAACGTCGTATCAGGAAATAAAGGAAGCTAGTGCCTAAGTTTTTCGGGATGTTTGAGATAATGGATAGGGTCAATTCAATGGAATATCGATTATCCCCTTCACAACACTGTAGTTCCTTGCATGATATGTTTCATGTGTCATATCTTTGTAGATATTATCTCAACCCTTCTCATGTGATAGACGTAGTAGATGTCGATCTTAGTTTTGATGCATCCTTTGAGGAGAATCCGATACGAACTGTGGATTATAGTGAAAAGTACCTCTAGGGTAAGGCAATTCCTTTTGTTCAAGTGTAGTGGTAGCATGGGTGAGTTTAGAAGGATACCTGGGAGAGGGATTCTGATATTCAAGCATAGTGGACAGACTTGTTTGATAAGACCCCACTGTAACATCCTGTTACCTCTCTAATAGGTACACCTTAAATCTTATCATGTTTTTATTTTTCATTATTTGGGAAAGGGTTGAGTTTTAATTGGGATGATACCTATAATGGGGAAGTCAGATTTTTTTGGTTTTTCAACTTTAACAAATCTTTTCTGTAGATTACCTGAGAATTACATGCCATGTAATAGTACTACACGTCATGTAATGGCCTTGCATGCAAGTCGTGAACTGTTTCATACTGTGATGGTAACATGTCATGAGTTTTTATTACATGTTGTGATGAATTAATGATCGGTTTTTAAACTCAGTGCGTAGGTTTTTAATGAAAATGGTTTGTGTTTTGATGGTTACAAAACTTAAGTATTTCACGATGTGTATTGGTATTACAGGTTGTGTAATACCCCAAATTTATTTTTAAAATAGGCAGTGTGTCTGGATAATTCCTTTTGGATTCTCTCCAATTATTTATCCCTCAACCTAAGGTTATCCCCATGCGACCTTGATGCCTTTAATCCTTCTTGGATCCATTCCTTTGGTATTCATTCATCATTTCACATGTGTTGTGATTCTCTGGTAAGTTCTCTCTCATGTTCTTCAAGTTTATCTCATTCTACTCTCTTGGTTGTTCAATTGATCATCTTGTAATTGATGGATCTATGCCCTGTGGTGTTAGTTCTTGCTTCTAGATTGAGTTTCCAGGTCTTCTACACCTTTTTTCTCATTGACGGGTATCGTTATGAGTTATGAGTTTTGGGAATAGGTAGGTGGTTTTGTCCTGAATTGAAAAATTGATTATTCCTAAATTGATTGATTTATTTCAATTATTGATTTAAATTCAATTTATCGAACTTGATTTCAATTAAATTGATAAAAATATGATTCCAGTGAATCGGGAGATTTGAAATGGTTTTGGGATGGAAATTTCAGGAAAACCCCCAATTTCATTGAATTGGGGTGTGTTAATGTAAATTGGATGATTTAAATTGTTGAATTTAAATTTTGGATTTGAGGGAAAATTTTTCAATTAAATTTTTGAATTTAATTGTGGAAATTAATTATGAAAATAATGGAATTGGTTTTGAATGGATTTAAAACATTTGAAAAAGGATTAAAAATGATTTGATAGAAACCCCATGGTTTTATCTTATAGAAAGGGAATCATTTTGATTAAAACATTTTTTGGTTTTAAATAGAAAGAAATTGGAATTTTTGAAATGGAAGAATGGGATTTTTCGTATTTTAAGCAGTCTTAAAATAAATTTCACATCATGTAAGAGCGCATGTAATCCTTAGGTATTTGGTGAGTTATTTGGATACACTCTATGCTATTACAACATTCTAAAACATACCTATAGTGGGTCACATCCCCGATGAGAGAGTGACAAGTCACCACGGGCCAGTGTTAGGGGGACGTGAGTATAGTCATTTTATTGAGATCACTTAGAGATTTTGGAATCCTATAATTATTTTCTACTATCATACCTTTTGGTAGATGACCATGTTGCTCACTAGTTTATTCATATATGATATTTAAATGTATGCCAATGTTTTAAAACTTCTGTGCATGCCTTTTATAGATTTACATAAACTGTTTTATGTAACTATTTTATTTAATCTATTATTTTTTAAATATTCCATATCTGTTAAAGTAAATCATATTCCTTAAAAATATTTTTTCATCATTTTGAAATTGTATAGCTTGTTTTGTTTAAATATGCTCTTGAATTGTAAAACCTATTTATTTTGAAAATTGAAAGCCTTTATTTGGATAATCTATATTTGTCATCTTTATGGAATCTTTGGTGGTATCCTATCAAACTTAGGCTCACACCCTACTTTTTCCTTTGGGTGTTTGTAGACTTTCTTATTCCATGTTCGAGCATAAGGAAAGGATCTCTTAGAGGAGGATCTATCTTCTGAACCTTGGTCATAGTGATTTATGTCCTTAGAGACCTTGGGATATTTTTCCCAATTTGGTACTTTAGTTGTAGAACTTTGGGATTTTTATTCCTTTTTATATTCGAGTACATTTCTCCCAGTGGAGTTTCTTTTATATTCATATTGACTTTCTTGTCTTTCTTCCATTGTGTTTTGTGGTAAATTCATTCCCACTTACATGTTGTATGATACTAGGTGCTTGTCACCAACCGGTGGGGATTAGGAAATCCTTTCAGGCTATGTTAGATCTGTCTTTTTTATTAGATTATCAGGGTACTCAAAATGGTTTGTGATAAAGTGGCATCAGATGCAGGTTTTTTAGAATTTTTCTTTAAGTCAGTATGTATTTTTGAAATCTTTTTGGGACTTAGGATATAGTTTCAATTGATTTCCTAGCTAGGTCTCACCATAATGAACCTAAAGTCACTAGGGTTGGTTAGGGAAGGAAATCTTATAGATTAGTTTTAGGCCTTTCTCTATTTTGATTTGAATAGAGTGGAATCCAAATATATTTGTTCCATATGTTGGAAATAATTTCTCTTGTTGCTCAGTTTGAGTGTGAATCTAATGTATTCAATTTTTTCTACTGATGTTGTGTAGCATCATGCATCTAAAAAGTCACTCAAATTAGATCTAAAAGAAATCTTCCATTGAATCACAGCGAGTGAATCCTCTAGTGGACCCAAATCTAGTTGAGGTGATTGTGTGCACTGTCCAAGCTTTGGGATAGGCACCACCTCCAGTCCCCATTCAAGATCTAGTTTTGGATCCTCAGGGGATGTTCTTAGAAATCATTCTCAAGAGTTTCTTCACCAAAATCCACCTATTTTCAAAGACTCCACTAATCCTCAACATGATGAGGAATGGAATTGAGTTCTTAGAAACACCATATGTGATCAAGGTAAAGTGTGCCACCATTATGCTGGAAGGACCAAGCGGGATATGGTGGGACATGATGGTGATGGTAGGGAAACATGAGGTATTAGAGTGAAAGGACTTCAAGGTTATTTTCACCAACTATTTTTATCCAGAGTCAATGGTTTTTCCCAAGGCGGTGGAGTTTTTCAATCTTGAGCATGCCGATAAAACTATGACTGGGTATTCAAATTGCTTTATTGAGCCGGTGTAGTTTTCTATTGAGATTGTATCTAATGAAAGGATGAAGGCTCAACACATAGAGATGGGGATTTAATCATATATTTGTTCTCAAGTTTTCTTACTGAAGCTTCCCACTTATGTTGATGTGCTGGATAGGGTGATGGTAGTTAAGATGAACCTGGTAGGAAAGTCGGGGTTGACGGGGGTTCCTTTTTTCTCCCACTGGTAACATTGGTTCCTTTAATGGGAAATGGAATCATGATGATTATCATGATAGTTCTCAATTTTAGAGTCATTCCAGAACTTCTACATCACCAGGAGGAAGTTCTTTGACTTTTTATCAATGTGGAAAGCCAGGGAATTCTAAGTGGGTTTTCACAGAGGCAACTAATAACTGTAGCTCCTGAAAACGTTCAAGGTACTTACAAATATTCTTACATCATTTATCTACTCTACATAATATAAAACTATCATCATATCCTCTTAAAACTATGGGGAAACCAGATGTTTCGTGTACAAAGTGGTTTCAGGCATTGGTATCTAGAACGAAGCTTCTCCACACAATGGAAAAGTCTTCATAGGAAGCAAGCATGGGTCCAGCAATCATGAGAGGTACCATTTCTATAGAATCTCCATTAGTGACTTCTCTATTTGATACTAGTTCATCTCATTCGTTTATTTCAACCTATATTTTTAATCTTCTAAATCTTCTTATGGAGAAACTATCATGTGCAATGGATATTTCTACACCCCTTAGTATGAAAAGATAGTAGGGTCTTCATAGTCCCTCTTATGTCTTCTCTCTTTTAGATGTTGAGATTTCTTTGAGTTTTCTAGTTCTTGACATGAAATCTATTAATTTCATATTCGAGATGGATTAGATCATTGATAATAAATTCCAAATCTTTTTTATCTTCAATGGGTCTACTTTACTATACCTAGTTTTATGTCTCTTATCTTTCAAGGAGATTGGGACCCAAGGTCTAGCGGAGCCAAACCTTCTTATCTAGAGTTAGGGAAAGTGATATCAGTGTTTTATTTTTATCTAGAGTGGGAATCATTGAGCAATGATCTCCCTCTAGTCATTGTTGATTTTCCCAATATGTTTCCTCTGAATTTATCTAGTCTACCACCGGTAAGGGAAGTTGAGTTCTCCATTAACTTACTTCCTGGTACTCAAATAGTTTCAACTCCCTCCTACCACATGGAACCAATTGAACTGAAAGAGATGAATTCCTAGTTGGATGATATTCTAAGGAAAGGCTTATATGCTCGAGTGTGTCACTTTGGGCAACACTGGTTCTCTTATCTAAGAAGGTTGATGGATCTCTTTTCCAGTGTTCTGATTATCAAAAAATCAATCGAATCACGATAAAGAATATGTATTTGTTTCCATAGATTGATGATTTTTCTGATCATCTAAACGGTGTGAAGTGGTTTTCAATGATTGATCTTCAGTCTGGTTACCATCAGTTAGAGATAAAATAATCTTACATTCATAAAAATACCTTTTGGATAAGTTATGACAATTATGAGTACCTTTTAATGCCATTTGGTCTAAAAAATGCTCATGTATATTTCATAGATTTAATGAACTAGATCTTCCATGATTATATAGATACTTTTGTAGTGGTATTTGTGTGCGATATCCTTGTTTACTATAAATCTGAGAAGGAACATGTGCATCATCTTAGAACAGTTTTGATTCTACTGAGAAGTCATAGACTCTATGAAAATCTCTAGAAATGTGATTTTTGGATCCGGGAAATGAAATTTTTGGAAAATGTGGTGTATTAATAGGGTATATCAGCTGATCCCGAGAAGGTGAAGTCTGTTATGTCTTGGGATCTACCACAAAATGACTTTAAAATTCATAGCTTCTTGGGATTATCTAGATACTACCGTACTTTTGTGAATGACTTCTCAAAGTTGGATTCTCCAATGACAGCTCTGACTCAGAAGGGGGTAAATTTTATTTGGGATGATAAATGTCAGAATTATTTTTTTGCACTAAAACTTCTTTTTACTACCACACTAGTGTTGACTCTTGTAGAGGCTGAGCAGGGCTATGTGGTTTTTTATTCATCAGGTTCAGGCTTATTTTTTGTTCTTATATAGGGAAAGCATATAGTTTCTTATGGATCTCATCATCTTAAGCCACATAATAAAAATTGTCCTACCCATTATCTTGAACTTGCAGCTGCAATGCATGTGCTTAAGAGTTGGTACAATTACCTTTATGTCAAAAGGTTTACCATGTTTTTAGAACACAAAATCTTGAGTTATATCTTCTCTAAAAAAGATTTTAATCATCACCATAGTCATTGGGTGAAGTGCCTATAGTCTTTCAACTTTGACATCACATATACCCTAGGGAAATGTAATGTCGTTGCATATGTGTTGAGTAAGAAACTTCCAACCCGTTCTGAGAAAGAATCTTTATAAGAGTGGAATTTTATATCTATCTTTGCATAGTTTCATATCGGAGTTCGGGAGAAAGGGGATGAAGTTTATTTATCCACCATTCAATTTTCATCCAATCTTCTCAATATAATTCTTAAAGATCAATAGCTAGATGATAAATTCCATAGCATTAGGTACTCTCTTTATGGTGGGGAGACAGTTTCCCAGTGGTCGTTCTCCAAAGAGGGTGTTCTATGATATATAAATTCCTCCATTGTGCCTTTTATGGTAAGGAATATTTTGATAGGGGTTTTCATAATTCCTAGTGGGTTGTGCACCTAGGAACAACAAATATGTTCTATGACATGATGCGGTAGTTTTGGTGGCCAGGTATGAGATGGCCATTGCTGAATTTGTCTCTCACTGCTACACATGCCAACATGTGAAATCCAAGTACCAAAACCTTTAGGTTTTCTTCAACCACTTTTATTCCCTACTTGAAAGTGGGATGAGATATATTTGGAATTTGTGGTTGGGTTTCCTCAAACCCATATAAAGAAAAATGTAATATGGGTTTTGATCAATAGGTTGACCAAGTCAAATCACTTTATACCCATTCTTGATACAGCCAAAGTTGAGGATTTTGGAAGTCTTTATACGAGAGAGATTTTTCATTTTCATGGAGTTCCATATCCTATAGTCTCTGATAGGGATCCTCGGTTTACTTATCATGTTTTTAGAGGCATTCATGAGGCACTAGGATCTTAGGTTTTTTTTAGCACATCCTTACATCTATAGTCGAATTTTCGGATAGAGAGATCTATATAGATTTTTGAGGATATGCTTTGCTCTTTTTTTATTGAATTTGATGGGGCTTGGGATGATCACTTGGGACTGGTTGATTTCTCTTATAACAACAGTTACCAGTCCATGATTAGGATAACTCCTTTTGAGGCCTTGTATGGTCGGTCGTGTAAATATTTGTTTTATTGGTCGAAGGTTGTTGAAATTTCTTTGGTTGGACCAATATTGGTGCATGAGACAACATATAAGAGTCAGCTTATTCATCAGATAATGTTGACAGCATAGATCTGATATAAGTTTTATTCTGATCGACATTGTAGACCTTCGAAGTTTTCAGTTGGTGATTATGTGTTCTTGAAATTTTCACCCCAGTTGGGTCATCGATGGCTTGGGAGGCAAGGGAATATTTCTCCTCATATTATGGTACCTTTTGAGTTTATTGAATAGGTGGGGAAAGTTTCTTACCATTTAAAACCACCACCGCAGCTGATGTTAATACATAACATGTTCCATGTATCATAGATGAGAAAGTATCTATCAGATCCATCTCACATTTTGAGCTGGAGTGATCTTGAGATTGAGACTGATTTATCTTTGACTAAGTGGCCAATTATGATAGTTAAATATGAGACCAAGGTACTTCATGAGAGGATGATACTTTTGGTTCATGTGATATAGAAGTATGGTTTTGATAATCACAAGACATGGGAATGCGAGGCACTGATGAGATAGTATTGGCCTCATCTTTTTTGCATGGAAGATTCTTCATAGGCTTTCTAGGGATAGAAAGTTCTTACGGTGGGGAGGTTGTAACATCTTGTTACCTATCTAATAGGTACACATTAAATATTTTCATGGTTTTCTTTTTCATTTTTTGGGAAAGGGTTGAGTCTGAATTGGGAGGATAACTATAATGGTGAAGTTAGAGGTTTTTTGGTTTTTCAACTTTAACAAATATTTTCTGCAGGTAGCCAGAGCATTACACACTATGTAATAGTACTACACATTGTGTAATAGTCATGCATGCAAGTTTTGAAATACTTCATGCTATGATGGGTACACATCATGAGTGTTCATTACACGTCATGGTTAATTAATGATCATTTTTTAAACTCAGGGTGTCGGGTTTTAATGCAAAATGTTTTTCATTTCGATGATTACAAAACTTAAGCATTTCACGACATATATCGGTATTACACGTCATATAATACCCCGAATACATTTTTAAAACAGGCAGTACAGTTTGATAATTCTTTTTGGATCCTCTCTAGTTATTTTTTCCTTGACTTAAGGCTCTCATTAGGTGACCTTGAAGCCTTACAACCTTCCTGGATCCATTCGTTTGGTGTTCGATCATTTTTTTGCTTGTGGTGTGATTTCTGGGTAAGTTCAATCTCTCATTCATCAAGTTTCTCTCATTCTCCTACCTTTGGTATTCAATGGATCATCTTAGAATTTATGTATATATTCCTTGTGGTGTTGGATCTTACTTAAAGGTTGATTTTTTATGTCTTCTACACCTTCGTTCTCGTTGACAAGTTTCGTTGTGAGTTTTGAGTTTTGGGAAGAGGTAAGTGGTTCTATCCCAAATTGCCAAATTTATTATTCCTAAATTGATTGATTTATTTCAATTGTTTATTTAAATTCAATTTCTCAAACCTTCATCAATTAAAATGATAAAAACCTCATTCTAATAAATTGAGAGATTTGAAATGATTTTTTCACAAAAAAATGTGGAAAAAACCCCCAATTCCATTGAATTGGGGTTTGTTTATGGAAATTGTCTAATTTATATTATTGAATTTAAATTATGGATTTAATGGAAATTTTTTCAATTAAATTGTTGAATTTAATTGTGGAAATGAATTTTGAAAAGGATGCAATTGGTTTTGAATGGATTTCAAACTTGTGAAAATGTATTAAAATGATTTGATAGAAATCCAGTGGTTTTATCTTGTGGAAAGGGAATGTTTTTTATTAAACCCCACTTTTGTTTTAAATGGAAAGAAATTGGAATTTCTGAAATAGAATAATGGGATTTATTGTATTTTAATTAGTCTTAAAATAAATTGACCATCATATAAGAGTGCATGAAAACCTTGGGTAGTTGGTGAGTTATTTGGATACAATCTATGCTATTACAACATTCTAAAACATACCTACAGTGGGTAATATCCCAAATGGGAGGGTGATGAGTCACCTCTAGCCAGAGTCTGGGGGATGTGAGCATACTCATTTTGCTAAGATCACTTAGAGTGTGCATAATCCTATAGCTGGTTAATATTATCGTACCTTTTGGAAGATGACAATGTTTCTCACTTGTTTATTTATATATGAGATATAAATGTATGTCAAGGTTGTAAAATTTCTTTACATGCCTTTTTTAGATTTACATAAACTATTTTATGTAACTTTTTTATTTAATTAATTGTTTTTGAAATATTCCATCTCTTTTAAAGTAAATCCAGTGAGTTAAAAGTATTTTTCCATCATTTTGAAATGGTATAGAATGTTTTGTTTAAATATGATTTTGAATATCCAAACCTGTTTATTTTGAAAATTGAAAGCTTTTATTAAGATAATCTATATTTGGAATATGTTATGAAATATTTGGTGGTATCATACTGGGATTAGGCTCACACCCTAATTTTTCCTTCGGGTGTTTGTATACATTCTTATTCTAGGTTTAAGCAAGGGGAAAGGATCTCTTAGAGTAGGATCTAGTTGTTGAACCTTGTTCATGGTGAGATGTGTCCTTAGGGACCTTAGGTTGTTTTTCCTATTCGGTACTTTTGGTTATAGTACTTTGGGCTTTTTATTCCTTGTTGTATTCTCATACATTACTCCCAATAGAGTTTCTTTTATATGCATATTGACTTTCTTGTCTTTCTTACACTATGTTTTGAGGAAAATTCATTCCCACTTGCATGTTGTACAATGTCGGAGGCTAGTCACTAACCCATGGGGATCAGGAACACCTTTCAGGCTTTTTCAGGGCCAGTTCAGTTATTGCATTACAAGGGTACCTAGGATGGTTCGTGACACCCATAGTGATTCTTGGATTATCCTGGGGATGATTTGTTATATGGTGGGGAGGTTGTAAGATCTCGTCTTTTTTCAGGTATTTAACACCCTGAAATTCTAAAGTAAGATTATTGTATTTAATAGCATGTATGACACACAACACCAAGCGTAGAAAATAATATAATGTCTCGAGACTTTATGATATGTTTAATATTTTAAATAAATATATTATATATATTTTAATGCATGAAACACTGAGTTATCTTGTGTTATACACATGAACGACTTATTTCGGTATTTTGTGATACACGCAAGATTGAAATTTACCGAAAAACAATATATTATTAATAAATTATTTATTAATATAATAAGATAAAACCTAGACATTAAATTGATGTTTATGAATATAATTGACTAAATTATAAAAATATATGGTTTAATTCATTGGTTAACAATTAGTTATAAATGAATATAGAACCCAATTGAATATAAAGGAAATGTTTTTATAAAAAACTATTTTTATGTGAAGAGGACATTTTATCATAATAAAACTAAATTAAGTTCTATTAGTGGATGATTTTATTGAAATTTATATATTATATATTAAATCATTTATTTTTTACATTCATCTAATATATTTTACAGACATAAGATAAGAACAAACTCAATATTATACCTAAAAAGATATATTTTTATAAATGTGATTTGTCACCTTTTAGTGACGCACCTATTTTAAATATAAATTTTGACACTTATATAAATTTTATATGACAAAATAAACTTATTTTTTTAAAATAGGAATTTCAAAATTAGGTTAGGGTGAATTTTTTGTATTTTTCTAAGAAGTTTCATTTTTTGATTAATAGGGAAAATACTAGATTTTAATTGAAAACTACATTTTCATCCAGTTTATTTATATATTTAAATTATGTTTTGATTTAGTTTTAAAGTTTAATTTTATCAATTTTATATTATTTAATATAATTTAGGTCATTTTAATCAATTTCACATTTAAATTGTATATAAAAAATTGACAAAATTTTGAACATATTCACTTTAAAAACCCGCTTTGTTGTCCTGTCTACAGGATTAATTTTAAATTAATTTCTGAAATTTTTGTAATTATAATTTGTAAAAATAGATTCCATATTTGAAATAATCATAAATTATAGTGTATAATAAGTTGAAATTATTTTTTTATCAAAAATATTATAGAAAGTGATTAAAATTAATTTCAGTGATTAAGAGAAAAATTAGTTTAACAAGAGACGAAACCTTAAACTTAAGATCCAAAATGTCCTATAAAAATGGAAAAACCCTATTGTATGTAAAAATTCAGATAATATCATCCCTTTTATAAAAAAATCATTATTGGAGGCACGTTATGTAAGGGAGACCTCTCAAAAGTGTTTACCTTTTTATATTTACAAGAATATCACTCCTCATCTACTATAAAAAGGTGTTCACCCCTCTCATTTATTCACACCTCTCAGGCCCTTTGTCTCATCC
Organism: Viscum album; assembly: GCA_963277665.1. Lineage (NCBI taxonomy): Eukaryota > Viridiplantae > Streptophyta > Magnoliopsida > Santalales > Viscaceae > Viscum > Viscum album. Next base: position 1,670,316,631 of record OY728146.1, on the reverse strand, counting down.
AAAACATACCCAAATAATATAAAAACATCCCTAACCTCCCCATAGAATCCCCACTTTTTTTATAAATCAAACCAAGGAAGTATTTTGGTATAAACCTAAAAGAGTTATCTGAATAAGAGGTAACATTCTTCAACAATCACTATTGTATCATTTACTTATCCTCCCATTAAATTTTTTTATTTAATGGTTATATAATAACCTAATTATAATAAATATACTGATATTTTTTTATTCTAATAGTTTTACCTATACTTTCACACACATCCATCGTATGGGATACACAATCATTGTTCGTGTGTACGTCGGACTACCGCCTCGCAAGCCGATGTCATCCGTTCTTCCATTAACATATTTAAAGGTTGGAATAATAATGGATTTATAGTTTATATATAATAAATATGATATTTATTATGTATTTATGCTTTTTAAATTTTTATATAACACATACCTTTATGCTTTCAATTTTGTGGGAATACGTGAACTTCGTTTGTGGACGTGTGGACTACCGTCACCTCAAAGCGATGTGATTCATTCACATTATACATGGAATGTATCAAGGATAATTTCAGTAAACATATGTGACATGTATGAAATAAATATGATATTTTGATTATATTATACATATATATCCATTAATTTTCATTCTTTTAATATGAAAAATAAATGGAAGTAGCGTTCATGGGTACGTACGGCCTACCATCTCCATGAACAGTGCATTTCATTTCCTATATCCAGATTTTATAGATTATTATAAATAAATTTTTAATGAATAAATATAAAATTTAAATCATTTATTGAAATATTTATATGATTATATCATTATATAATTAATATTAACAAAAATAACAAGTCAAAAAACTTGAAAATATAAGGCAATTAACACCCAAAATGATAAAAATGATAAAAGATTATTATTGAACATGTTATAGTATGTTATAAAATGGAAATATATGATATAATATATATTAATATGGTTATATTTTAATTTAATAACATTATTCAAACCATTTTATAGTATTTTAAATATCATTCAACCAAAAGGAAGTGTAAGGTAAGTGATTTTAATCTCACTTTTTACATCTGTGAGATAAATGTCATATTCACCACTTACTTATTTTGTGTGGTGTATGTACTTAACCTTTATCATTTAATATCATTATTCACTAATAAATCATGTTATTTTAAGTTTCACTCTGAATTATCTCATCCAATTGTTTTTCACTTGAAATTTACCAATTGGTAAAACTTATCTTTACAGACTCACTTCCTTTTGTAATTGTTAACTTTCTCTTGAAAAAAATCACTTCCTTATAATCATTTTGTTATTTTAAATTAAATTTATATAAAATATACATATTATTGTGTGATTTATATTATTATTTCCTAAAAAAAATTCCATTATTACATATGGTTTTTACAATGAATGTTATTTGATTAGCTGGGGGAATTTTGATAAATCTGTATCTTTTATTCAATATGGATATTGGATGATAAGGACATTATTTATTAATTAAATAAATTATTTTATATAAAATTAATTATTTTGATTGGTACAACATGGTTTTGGAACCATTTAATGTAATCTCCCTGATGCATTAGCAGTCTCATGATACGAATTAGTTAGCCAAATCAGATGGGTTTCTACTCGATATGCTAAATCGTCTTATGAAAGGTCTTTATGGTAAAGGTATTATGTACCTAGAAAACATGAAATCTAGTAATTAATCATTTCCTTTATTTATAGTTAAGTTATTATTATTATCCACTATATTTTTTTGGCATTATCTATGGATTTATTTCATTCTTAGTTTATTGATTAACTTACATGTGTTTTAATTATCTATCATTCCATATTGATTTTTCCTTATCGAGATATTTATATAGAAAGTGTGATTAGTTATTTACTATTCCATGATGATTATCCTCATTGATTTATTATTTATTCCATTTTTCTTACCCTTACTGATCATTTGAGTTCACCCTTATTTTTTTCCCTTTCCCCAGGTAATGAAGAAAATATATTTGTATGACTTTTCAAGGATGTAGTTTATTAGCTTTTGTTATGTATTATGTTTTATTTTATATTTACCAATGTAAAATGGGTATAATGTATATAATCTAGTTTTTCAAAACTTATAAACTTTCAATCCTCTAGGATTTGATTCATTTTAATCATTCCAATTTAATAAATTAAGGCACTAACTTTGGTCTTCTAAGGTTGGGGCATTACAGTTGGTATCAGAGGAAGTTTAGTAGAAATATTAGAAATTGGATTTATAAAAAATATATTAGGGAACATAACCCTAATATATACTTTGAGGATAAATATATAAGAACATCCTAGATTTTTGAAAAGGTAGATATTATGTGGTTCTTCTTAGAAATACATCCCAATCCTGATACTATAAGTTGATGTGGTTCTAGCATAGATGTACCTAGGGGTAACAACTCCAAAAGGTGTGTTGGGATTGAATCAAGCATAACATCACACATGAAAATGATCCTTACTATGCACTTTTTCTGACACTCCCATTAGATTTTCTTAGGATAATTTACAATTTCTTTACAAAACATTATGAAGGATTTGAAAGTAAAGATAACCCCAAAGAAACCATATTTATTATTATGATATTAGTTATAGAAAATTTCTTAATTTTTTTATAAGTGTTTCACTATTTTGTGGATTATACATTATGTTACATAATTTTATGATCTAATATAGTATATTACATTGTTTATAAATGTTGTCTTGAAGGAAGAATGGTATCAATGGTCTTGGAAAATGTAGAGGTTTCCCTATTGAGAAAGCGTATATAGCTAGTATTGGAACTAATCAAGTTATGGATATATTAGGGAAACTTAATCAGGTTATGACACATAACCATTCCTGGATAAATAAACCTATTCCACAATAAGATTCTATAATGTTGGATTGCTTTATGTGATAGATTCCCCCATCCTTTAGTGGGAAAACAGTCCCAATGGTAGTCGATCAATGGATTAAGTCTTTGGAGAAGATATTTGCAACATCTGGATGTGGTGAAAAAGAAAAGGTTAAACTTGTAGTGTACTATCACAATGGAGATGCTAATAAATGTCGGTCTTTGATCTAAAATGAAAGAAAGTAATGGGAAATAGAATTCATAGAATGGAAAATTTTTAAGGAGACATTATTTGAAAAATATTTCCCTCATGAACAATAAACTAATATAAAGAAAAAGTTTCTTAGTTTAAAGAAAAAGGAGGAATAAAGTGTCACAGAGTATGAAGATACCTTTACCAGGTTAGAAAGGTATGCTATAGATTTCATACACAACTCGAAATGCATTATTAATCACTTATTTGAATGGATTAAAACAAGCCTTTGAAGGGAACAAGTGTCTCAAAACTTTTCTTTATACAATGAAATTGTTTTATATGCTTTAAATACAAAAAAAAGAATTATCCAAGTCTAGTGGATTCAAAGGGAAGAAATAGAAGAAGATAAAGGAAGATAAAATAATATATAAATGGAAAAAGGGAAAGAAGGATTTTCCCACATGTGATAATTGTGGAAAGAATCATCCTATAAAATGCTTGAAATGATTGGGAGTTTGTTATAAGTGAGGAGAAAAGGGTCACTAGGAAAAAGAATGTAAAGGGAAGAAATAAAATGATGTTATTCGGTGTTACAACTATAATAATATGGGTCACTATGAAAATTAAAGACCCAAACATCAAGGGAATATACCTCAAAAGAAGCTAATGGATTGAGGTCAAGCATATTTTATTGACATAATTGAATTGGAATGATTAATGTGATTTTGTATTTAGATCTATGAATTTTTTTATTTTTTTTATTATTTTCTCATCATATGATTTATGAAATATGTAATTATTTTACTTAAATGCTATTTTATTAAGTATTTGATATCATATATTTAATATTATAAATAAATGTTATTTAGTAGCAAGTTTAAATTTTTGGAAAACACATGACTGAGGGAAAGATAAGACTTAATATGTTCCTAATGTTGAGTTAATTACATTTGGGAAAATAGATGATTCATATGGATAAAGTAAATTGGGTACTATTAACTACCTTTTAAAAGATTCTAAATTGTTGGATCATGATCTTTTGAAATTTTAACCATTTATGAAATGGTTTAAGTTGAATTATAGACAAGGTTTTAGTGATTATTTTATTAAATTGTTATAAAAAATATATTATGATAATAGATGAAGTATAAATAGTTTAAGGAAAAATCAAATTAAAATATTATTTTTATAGAAACATATATTTAATTATATTATTAGAGAGTGGAATAATTTCTTAACTCTAGGAAAAGGGTCTTGAAATAAAAAATTTGTCATATTATAATCATTTTTCATGATATCAATGACCTTTATTCACACCTAAGGTTTATGGTTTTATGTTCATCAACTTTCAGCTGAACATGTTCTTTATCACTCTCCATCATAACTTGATATTTATATTTCTCTTCCATATACATGTTTTCACTAATATTCCCATATTCAAAAGCCTAGTTTTGTGGTGACTTTTGCATTTCCTTTTCTCTCTCATTAAGAAGATGTGTTATTAACCCTACTTCGATGTAGTTTTTTCAAAAATAATATTTTAAAATATCAATCCCTATATTAGTGAGATCAATTTTAAATTTTGAGGAAGAAATTTAATTAAGGTGGGTAGAATATAACACCCTGAAATTCTAAAGTAATAACATTGTATTTAATATCGTGTATGACACGAAAAACCAAGTGTAAAAAGGAATATAATATCCTGATACTTTAATATATTAATATTTTAAATAAACCTATTATATATATTTTAATGCATGAAACACTAAGTTATATTGCGTTACACGCAAGAACGAATTTGTTTGGTAGTTTTCATTACATGCAAGATCGAGTTTCACCAAACAACAATATATTATTAAGATATTATTATTTAATATAATAAGATAAAAAATAGGAATTAAAGTGTTATTTATTAATATTATTTACTAACTTATAAAAAATATATGATTTAATTCATTGGTTACCAATTATTTATAAATTAATATAGAACCCAAGTGATTATATAAAGGAAATGTTTTTATAAAAAACTATTTTTATGTACATAAGGAATTTTATCTTAATAAAATTAAATTAATTACTATTAATGGATTATTTTAATGAAATTTATATATTATATATTCAATAAAATATTTTTTACATTCATCCAATATACTTTATAGACATGATATCATAAAAAACCTTATATTATGCATAAAAAGCTATATTTTTATAAAGGTTGTTTTGTCTCCTTTTAATGGCATGCCTATTTTTATTATAAATTTTGAAACTTTTATAAATTTTATATGTAAAAAAAATCATTTTTTAAATCATGATTTCAAAATTATATTATGGTGAATTTTTTGTATTTTTCTAAGAAGTTTCATTTTTTGATGAATAGTGAACAATGCTATATTTTAATTGTAAACAACATTTTTGTCTAGTTTTTTTATATAGTTAAATTATGTTTTTATTTGGTTTTAAAGTATAATTAGATCAATTTTATATCAGTTAAATAAATTTAAGTCATTGAAATCAATTTCACCCTGAAATTATAAATAAAAACTTGGAAAAATTTTGAATAAATTCACTTTGAAAACATGTTTTGTCGTCTCGTCTAAGGGATTGATTTTAAATTGATTTATACCATTTATGTGATTGTAATTTTTATAAATTAATTCCATATTTTTAATAATAATAATAATTTATAACCTATAATATGTTCAACTTAGTTTTTTACCAAAAATATTATTAAAAGTAATTAAAATTAATTATAGTGATTAAGAAAAAATAGCTTAACAAGGGACCAAACCTTAAACTTAAGAGCCAAAATGACCTAGACACATGTCAACCCCTATTTTATGGATATATTTCGACTATATCCTCCATTATATATAATTTTATTCATTATTAGAGGAACATGATGTAAGTGAGACCTCTCAATAGTGTTTACCTTTTTATATTTACAAGAATGACACTCCTCCTCCACTATAAAAAGGTGCTCACCCCTCCCATTTTTTCACACCTATAAAGAACTTTTCCTCATCCAAAACCTGTTAAAATAATCTCCAAAAATCCCTCACCTAATCTTAGAATCATAAATTTGGGTATATATTCAACCAAGGAAGTATTTTGGTATAAACCAAAAGGAGTTACCCGAATAAGAGATAACATTCTTCAGCGATCACTTTTATTTCATTTACTTCTCCACCCCTTCAATTATTTTTATATAATGATTATATAATAACCCCATTATAATCAATATTATTATATTATTTTATTCTAATATTTATACCTACACTTCTACACACATCCATCAAATGGGATACGCAATCACCGTTCGTGTGTACAGTAGACCACCACCTTACGAACCAATGTCATTCATTCTTCAATTATCACATTTCAAGGATAGAGTAATGATTTATTTATAGTTTATATATGATATATATTATATTTATGATGTATTTATTCTTCTTTAATTTTTATATTACTCATATATTTATGCATTCTATTTTTTGGTAATATGATAACTTCATATGTGGACGTGTGGACTACTACATCCTCAAAGTGATGTGATTCATTTATGCTATACATAGAATGTATTAAGTATTATTTTAATAAACATATGTAACATATATAAAATAAATATGATACTTGAATTATAATATACATATATATCATTTACATTTCATTTTTTAATGCGAAAAAGAAATGGAAGTAGCTTTCATGCATACGTATGGCCTACCGTGTCCATGAACAGTTCATTTCACTTCCTATCTCAAAATTTTATGGATTATTATAAATAAATATTTAATGAATTTATATTATATTTAAATCATGGCTTAAATTCTGTATATGATTAATTCATGATCTAATTAATAGGAACAAAAATAACAAGTCAAATATATACTCTAAAAAACAAGGCAATTCACACCCAAAATGATGAAAATGATAAAAGATTATTAATAAATGGGTTATAATATGTTATAAAAGGGATATATAAAATACCATAGATATTAATATGCTTCTATTTTAAGTTAATAAAATGATTAAAACCATTATACATGAGGTTAAATAGCGTTCAACTAAAAGTAAGTATTAGGTAATGGATTTTCATCTCACTTTTTACATATGTGAGATAAATGTCCCCTTCACCACTTACTTATTTTTTTGGTGTGTATACTACCCCTTTTTCATTTAAAATCATGATTAACTTATAAATCTTGTTATTTTAAGTTTCAATTTGAATTATCTCATCCAAGGGGTTTTGACTTGAAAGTTACCAAGTGGTAAAAGTTTCCTCTATAATCTCACTTCATTTTATGGTTGTTAACTTTCTCTTGAAATAATCACTTCATTATGATCATTTTCTTATTAAACATTAAATTTATAAAAATATCCATATTATTATGTTAAGGATACAATTATTTCTTAAACTTTGTTATATTTTTTCATATGGTGTTTACTTTGAAATTTATTTGATTAATTGGGGACATTTTGATAAATCTATATCTTTTATTCAATATGGATATTTGATGATAAGTCACACTGTTTATTATTTAAATTTATTATTAGATATATAAGAAATGTTTTATACTGGTATTAAATGGGTTTGGGACCATTTAACAGAAACCCATGGATGAATGAGTAGTCTCATGAGATAAATCAGTTGGCTAAATCAGATGGGTTTCAACCAGATATGATAAACAGACTTATGAAAGGTCTTAATGATAAAGATACCATATACCTAGGAAATATAAAATCCAATAATTAATAATTTTATTTATTGATAATTTATTTATTATTATCCATGAAATTTTTTCTTTGACATTATCTATGGATTCATTTCATTCCCAGTTTATTGATTAAATGGCATGTGTTTCAGTTATCTACCATACCATATTGATTATGCCTTATCATGATATTTATATGACATGTGCGATCAATTATTTACCTTTCAATTATGATTATATTAAATGATTTGTTATTTTTTCCTTTTTACTTACCCTTACTGAGCATTTGAGCTCATCCTTATTTTTTTCCCTTTTCTTAGGTTATGAATAAAATATCTTTTAATGAGTTTTCAAGGATACTGTTTATTAGATTTTGTTACGTATTATGTTTCATTTTATATTTCGCAATATAAAATAAGTATCATATATGTAATCTAGTTTTCAAAAACTGTTAAACTTTCCATCCTTTAGGATTTGATTAATTGTAATCATGCCAATTTAATAAAGTAAGGCACTATCTCTGATCTTCTGGGGTTGGGGAGTTACAACATACATACCACTTTTAGTTTTTTTTAGACTTATTGGACAAGTATTGTTTGAAGATAGAGAGCCTTTGTTGGAGAAAATGAAATAAATTCTAGGAATGTATATTTTTTTGAATTAATTTAGTCTGGGTATAAACATGTTAAATGAATTTATGAGGGATTTCCATGATTTGGATGGATTTGGAGGTGGTTCAGGTTCTTCCATGGGAAACAGGACAGAAGCTATCTATAGAGAAATTACATGCCATGTAATATAGTTACACGACATGTAATTGTTTCCTGGTTCATGATGTGAGATAAATACACATCATGAAAACATTACACATCATATAATTTTGGGGAAGGGTTAAAAATCACCCGAGTCGATGCATTTTTCGGTGTGTCCCTTTTAAAATAAATAAACAATGAGTAACATTATTACACTTTGTGTATTTATCATGACTAGCAGTTTTAAGTGTATCATGTATTTGATATTTTTTTCATTCTTGCAAGCAGTTTTCCTCTCTCAAACCTATGGTAGTTTCCAGATGATTTTGGAGCACCTATCTTGATTCTGGGCATCTATATCACACATCTAATCCCTAGTAAGTGGATTTGGTTAGCTTTACCATTCTCTTACTCTATTTTTGTAGTTTTTGTTATGTAATCTATTGACCATGATAATTTTTTTTTATCATGATCAGTTATGATCTAGGAACCATATTGCAATCATTTTCTTCTTCTTTCTTGTAGAGAATCCTACTAGAAGCATTGGTTTATCATCAATTAAATTTTGGGGGTATAAAACTTAACCATATGGTTTTATTTTTGTCAAGTATGTGTATTATTTAAATTATTCCAACATATCATATGATGAATAAATTAGATTATGAATTGGATAATTCCTTGGAATAACTTTGGATCTAATTGGTTATTGACCTGGCTTGTGGATATCATTCAAGTCAGTAAACCCATGATTATAAATAAATTTTTTAATGGCTTAAAGTGTGTTTAGTATGACATGGATTTTGGGTGATTTTTTTATATAGATTCACCTTGGATTAGTTGTTTATTAAGATAACTACCATGTTATTAGTTATGAACAAATGATAAATGAAATATGTAATTAAAATATAAATGGTAATTTTCATAATTAATCATTGATTCTTATGGTGTGATATTGATATATCCTTATTGTTATGGGATATGTTGTGATTTATATATTGTAATGCTTATATGGGGTTTTGTCCCGATTGAGTTCTGTAATGCTTATATAGTGTGTTGGCCTAGTTTGATTGTTTTAATTCTTATATAGGGCATTAGCCTAGTTTATATTCTGAAATGATTATATACCGTGATATGCCCAAAAACATGTTGAAATGATTATATAATGGGTTATGCCCAGTGATACGTGTTGAAATGCTTATATATCGATCTTGGCCCCGATACATGATAAAATGATTATATACCAGGCTTGGCCCTCACACATGCTGAAATGATTATATATTGGTCTTGGCCTTAATTAAATACTTAAATTCTCATATAGCGGGTTTTGACCCATATTTTTGTAATTTATAACTTGGTTATAAGGTTATGGTTGGCATGGTTGTGAGACATTACCAGAGGCATTACAACATGGCATCGAGGCAGGTTATGTTTTACCTCGATTATATGGTTTTGGTTAGCATGGTTGTGAGACATGCTCGAATATGTTCTGACATGCGACTGAAGTAGGTTTATTTGTTATTAATTTAATTGTTTAATTAATTAATACACTTGTCTATTGCATTATTGCATGAACTTTTTATTAGACTGGTTATGTTTATACATGGTGGGTTCGACCTACTGAATTATACTCACACCCTATTCGGGTCTCCATTTGGTACCTAAGTAGATTACATGGATACAAGATTATAAAAGTCTAAGAGACCTTTTTTGACTATTTTCTTATGGGATGATCTGGAGTTTGGAGATGGGACTGACGTGGGGTTCGAGAGCAGGGACTTTTGAGGGTTTATTTTAGTTTGTTATTTTTTTATTTTCATTAATTCTAGCATAAAATTTAGTTACATTACAAAACTTCATTACATTATTCCCTTATTATTTTATTGGGTTATTCAGTTGGATTTTATTGCTTGGTTTTTTGTTGTATTTTATCATTTCCATTATTTCTGCACTCTATTATTTATTATTTATTGTTATATGATTATTCCACTGTGTTATAACTCTATAACTAGGGGTATATTATCCCCACTATACATATCACACCCCCACTACTAGTTTTCATCCTCTAACATATATAGAGGAATGCTTTAGGTCTTGTAACCAACCCATTTCAGCCACATGAGAGAGTTCTGAATCGGGGGACATTACAAAATGGATGTTTTGGCATTTGTGTTCTATAAAAAAATATTCTTCCACCATGGAAAAGATCTCTATGTTGTGGTAAGTTGATAAATTTTTATAGAAGGTGTATCAAAATAATATGTTAAGTATTCCATAGTTTATGATTTGTAGTCATGGTCTGAAGAACATTACAGTCAAGGTTTTCTCTGGGTTGATAGAAATAGGGATTGAAATGATGATATAATAGTGGTGCTTGATTAAAAAATTAGAATCCAATCCATGGTTAGGTGGAAGTGGTCATGGTTTGAAAATTTAAATTATCAAGGCTTGTTCTAGGTTGAGTGAAACAATGAGTGAAATAAAAAACTATGTCATGGTACTTTGTTGAGATGTAAAACTAGTAACATCATGATGTGGTCTCACTTGACTAAGTTATGGTCTTAAACAGTTTTCAAAAATGGTTCAATGTAGTGGGAACCTCCCTATATCATGAAGATGGATACATTATATCATGTTTAGATTAAATTTATAGCTTTTAATGATTTTAATGAAATAGATCAATGAACGACTCAATGGATACTCAAACTCAATCCATTATGTCCCTAAAACATGTAAAGGGTGACTAAGAGGTCTGAATTTATCTAAAAATGTTGTATAAATAAAATTAAGTTGAATAGAAAGTTTTTATTTGGAATTTGAATTTGAATTTAAAGTTTCCAATTAAATATTGAGTAAAGAAACTATGAAAGTTAGAAGAAAGTGTAGAAAAGTTAAGAGTGTTGCACAAATTTAGTAGAGTCTAACAGATTTATAGGAAGAATAAGACACCCATGAGAATGAATAATTACATAGGATCTTTATCAACTCTTGTATTGAATTTAAAATACATTTATTTAAAGAAAAATAATTCCCTTATGGATGGATAATATTTTTATGGTATGTGTAGTGAGGTTCTAATAATTTTATTATTGATTGAAGTTTATAGATTTATCTTTAATCAAGATTTTTCAGTTTATAAGTGAAGATAGTATTGGGTTTTCAAAGAAATGATTCACTCACTATTTTATGAAACATTTAGTTCTTGAATAAGTTAAGTGGAGGTGTATTTCATCTATAAAAAATTAAAGTTTCTCTTAAAGGATGAATATTCACTTTATTTTATCTTTGTAAGATTATAAATTTGTTAGTATGGGAGTATATTACATCATTCTAGTGAAATTTGTATCTAACATGAGTTTTAAGGATAATACATACTAATTTTTATCCATGTTAATTAGTGGATCATATGATATTGGGTTTTTAAAATCATTCCAATGATATATCCATTCATTTCAAATAGTGAGACTTATCAATTCACTATAATCAATGTGATTATTTTGTTTCAATGTGAAAGTACCGATCAGGATCTGTGACATCATTGAGAGATGGAGGGGGTGAATCAGTGATCTTATCTTTTTATGATTTATTACTTAATAGCCTTCACCTTTCATTAGTGAGAAATGGCTCTACTAGAAAACAAAAACCAATCACAATCATAGAAACATAGGTATTTACAAGGTTCAATACTCAATAAGAGTAACTAGTCCTTAGAATGGTTTTGAAGTAATAAAAGACCAAAAAATACATTATAAAATAATCCTCTTAGTGTTTACAATAAAAAGGGAATATCCTTTTAGTTGTGTATCACTATAGTCAATAGACAGTTCATATGTTCTTCATATACAATAATGATATAACAATGTTTTATAATAATAACAACAACATTCACCAATATGCTTCAATTTTTTCATTATGCTGCTTGAAATTTCTTCAAACTTAACTTTCTTGAAATTTCTTATTCTTATAATAGAGAAAGAACTTCTTCTAGAAGTTATTTATGAAACTTTACTTCTGGTCTCTTATTCATACAATACCCTTGGTTTGATGAAGCTCAGTCTAATACCAAATTTACCTGATCAATTTTTATGGCCATCCGCTTATGTTTGAATGGTCACTTCTTCACAATATTATTCTAAAACCACTCCAAAATATTTTCTCAATCATTTCAGCACACCATTAAACCTATAACAACTGATAGGAAACTTTTTATGGTATCTGTTAGACTGATTCCTCTTCACACTATTCATCTAACTGTCTCTTCACTTCTCTGGCACTTCACCCAGCAACCAAAAATTAACACACCTTCTCAGTGTACCAAACCTCTTTATATAAGTATCACTTCTTTTTGAATTAATGGAGGAGTTTTGCATTGAAATTAAAATATCCTAATCAAACTTTTAACATGCCACTCAGTCCTTCTTTGTTTGACTGTATTAAAATCTTCTAAAAGATATGAACTTTCCCTAACACTTGGCATCAACAAACCTCTTAAAACCTTCCTTATCTCTTGGTGAGAACTAATATTCTTCCCTTCATGATTAATAAAACGTTGAATGTCTAGCTCAGAATCTTCACATTAATGGATTTATGAAAACTTCATAAAGATATTTAAATCTTTCATCTAGTACAACTATATAGTGGTTATTTCATCTAGTGTAAAACTCTATCTGGTGTTCCATTATAACTTCATAAGAATAAATTGGAAGTCTTTCTCAAGACACTTCCTATGTATGATGACTTTATTCAAAAACAATCATCTATTTCCTTTTCTAGGAAACCTATGTCTGATGGAATTAATTTAGAAACATTTTTTTAATTAATTCATACAAATACTTATAAACATTATGTAACTTATTCACATCGCATATTCATACAAGTTCGTCTAATAGAATTCATACACATACAAACATTATTATGTCTGGTAAACATATAAAGGTTCATTCAATGGGCTCACAACCTTTTATCTAAATGATTAACTAATAAACCTTGGTTCATCTGGTGGACTCCATCCTATGATATTAATCAGAGTCTTCTATGTGATACTTCTCCAAAATTCCTCTAATTGGATGACTTAATAATTTTTTGTCCAATAAAACCTTGTACTATTGCACCTTTTTCCAAAAAAATCTATTCAATGTACTTCACAAAAACTTTATATCATTAAATTTTTATAAACATACCTCAATTTATAAATTTTTACTTAATCTTGGATCATGAGAAATTTTAGTAATAACGATGTTTGATACTATAAGAAATAATAAAATATCTTCTAATTTTCTTAACTGGATATCTCTTCCTAACAGAACTTTTGAGAATAATTGGGTGAACCATTAGTGCCTCACTCTTTCCACTGGACTCAATCCTTTATCCTCTTTCCAATTGGACTCTGCAATCTTCATTTGTTCAGCTCTGCCTTCTCCATCCGATAACATTCTATTTAAAACCATTTAAAGGAAAACTCCTTAAGTAAAATTCATACTATTAAAAACAAACATGTTTCTCTAAACATTAAGAACATGTTTGATACATTAATATTATCTTACCAATCATCATAAGTAATTTAAGTTTACTAAAAAATACAATACAAAACCAAACCCTCATACTTCTCAACAGAATTTTTCTTTACATAAAAATGTCTTGGAACCTCTTGGTCTCCAAAATCGCTCCCTTTGTATTTTTTTGGAAAACAAGAAACATAAATCATTGAAACTTTGTAACTCAATCAATGAATCACTTATCCGATAATTATAATCCTACATGATAAAACTCAGTGTAGGAAATAAGAATCATTGAACAACAATTCCATAGTGTCTTTAAAGTGGTTATTAAAAAAAATCATAAAAACTCTTTGAACTTTTATCATCAAAAGAAACTTTAACCTATGAGAAAAATTTTCCATATTCACTTCATAAAACTATTAAAATTGTTCATGTATTCTCAAATCGCTACTTACCCCTTTTCAAAAAATCCACCTAAATATATTCTCTTCCTTAAAGAGTAAGGAATATACTAAGGGATATATTTATATTAAATCATTTCACCCAATTTAAAAAAACTATAAAAATATAATATGAGAGAGGGGATGGAAATCATATAACTTATCCTTGAAGAGAGTGAGGTTGTACACCCATGACTAACCTTATCTTTTCAAATGTTTCTTTCAATAGTGGTTTAGTAAATATATCAAAAAAATTCTCTATTATAGTTACAAACTCTAGATTTAGTTAATTTCTTTACACATGTTATTTAATATAGTGATATTTAATATAAATGTTCTTAGAATGAAAATGTTTCACTTTATTCTTATTTATATTTATAGAACTTTGATTATAACAACCCAAGAGAAGGGGAAACTTCACATCAAATAAAAAATCTTCTAGTTATAACATCATCCACATTAATTATATTAAAGCTTAATTGGAAGCTAGATACTCAGATTTAATCATGTCAAGGGTTACTAAATTTTTTTTCTTTTTATTCCAACTTGAACATCATTCTCCCAAGAAAAAAACTCTCTCATATGTGGATCTTCTACCATAGAAACAAATCTACCAATCAGTATATGTAAAACTAAACAGATTAATATTTCACGTGCTATAATATTTTATTCTGAAATAAATTGTGTCTTTGATATATCTGGGAATTATTTTTTCATCCATATGATGATATTACTTTGGAGAAATTTGATACCTGAAACACAATCTAGTATTGAATTCATTAGATATAATAATCTTCCAATAAAATTTATGAACTCTTTAAGATCATCCTCTTTTCCTTACCCATATTTTTTCCAATGTTATTCCCACTAAAATGGGTGTGTAAATAGAATTTTAATATTTCATTTTGAATATATTTATAAGTTACTTAGAATAATTATATTGATATAAGAAAATGTACTTATTCTTTTTGATATATTTATAATCTAATAAAATATTTCATTTCTCCTAACATGGACATTTAAAATAACTTCTTCATCTCTTCATAAAATTGGTCACACGTTTCTTCATAATTACCTATAAATATGATATCGTAAATATAAATAATCACAATGAGGTAACCCTCTTGATTTTATTTTATATAGAGGTTTCTATTAACTCTTCCTTTTTAAAACTTTAACTTATTCAAGAAAGTTTCTATATTATAGAACCCAACTCTTGGAGATTGTTTCAATATATACAAATATTTCTTTAAATTAAAAACATAACTGTGTTTTTTACCAAGTAATAAATCACTTGTTTTCTCAATATAAACTTCTACTTCCATCTCCCCATTAAGAAAATTATATTGTACATCCATTTTAAATATTTTATATTTTCATTATTTTGAAATAGAAAGAAAGATTCTGATGGTTTCAAGTATACTGTTGGAGAAAAGGTCTCATCAAAATCAATACCTTAAACCTATGAGTATCATTTACAAACTATCATTACTTTTTTTCTATTAACTTCACCTTCTTAATTAAAATTATTTTAGAACACCCACTTTATACCAATCTTGTTTTTATATTATAGTTTGGTTAAAAGTTCCTATGTATCATTCCTCACAATTATATATAGTTTTCATTCATGGAGTCAATCCACTATTGATTCTATAAATCTTCTTCAACATATCTTATATCAACCTTTGAATACAAGGAATTATGTGAAACTAACCTTGATGTCATTCTAGTTTGAACCTGTTGTCCCGGGCCTATAATGATGTCTTTGAATTCCACCTATTTTATCATACTAGGATGATATGAACAAGATTTTCCATAATCACTTGAAATAGATAAGTTAAAATATATAACTTAAATAGAATATACATATTTACTAAAATAAAAAAAAATTATGTTGTTCAATAGTAACAACTTGATCTTCACTTTCTCTTATATTAGCGACTGACTGTGAAAACTTTTTATCAGAATGTTCCAACACATTCACTACTAAAAAATCAACTATATTTCCTATTTCTTTATTTTATAACTTGCATCCTCTACCATTATGAGGGTATCAATAAATATTCCATCAATAAATATTTGAACAAACTTCCTAATATTTTCACCTTTGACTTTGATAATGTAGGTACTTCCAAACACCTTTTAGTATTTCAAACTTGGGGTTTCTTTATAATACATCTCGTAAAGAGTCATATAATAGTTTTTCCTATAAATTTTTTTTATTAAAAATATAAACTAATGATCCAATATCTTACCACCAAAATAATATATAACTATCATATTAAATCAACATAATATATTCCATCTCCACAAAACTTTTATATATTATTTTAGAAACACCGTTTTATGTTATTTGTATAGTGCACCAAGTTCATGATGAATGACATGATTTTCAAGATAATCTCTAAACTTCCCATTTGTGTATTCAACACCATTATTGATTTGAGTATTATTCACAGAAAATATAAATTATTTTTTAACACTTCTTCTAAGACTCTTAAACATTTTGAGATCCTTTTACTTATGTTTCAAAAAAAATACATATAATGGGAGTAAAATCATCAATAAAGGAAATAAAGTACTTATCTATGTTTTTTTATTACTTTCTCATGAGCCTGAATATATCATAATGTATAATATCCAAGGTATTAGTTGAATATATCTCAAATTTCTTATGTCATGAGTTGTAATCTCCCCTTTATGTCATATGGAACAAAACCAATGTATTATTCTTTTCATTTTAGGAATATCAAAAATACTTTTTATCTTTGATATCTTGCTCAAATTATTATGACACATATGCCTCAATATTTTATTCCATATCTTATTATTTTCAAAATTCTTAGATAGCATGAACTCTATGTATCACCAACTTAAAACAAGTTTCCCTTGGTTTGTTGTTCATTTGTAACAAATTTCTCTTCCTCACTTAATTTAACAAAAAAAATAAACTCTTTTTAACAAAAATTCATTTCCTTTATCACATAGTTGTGAAAAACTTAACAATTTTTATTTTAGTCCATCAATAAATAAGGCTCTTTTGTATTTTAACTTTTCTTTCCCAGTGATAAAAGATCAAATTCATTTGATTAAAAGGGACTCTTCATTTCCAAAATCCATTTTCCAATATTTATAATCTTTCACATTATTTAAAAAGTTCATATCTCTTGTCATATGTAAAGAACACCCACTTTATAATATCCTAGGTTGTTCACCATTAAATTCTTTGAGAGAAATTTCAATAACTAAGGCCTTTTATTTTATTTTTTATTTATTCTCATGTAAATTTTGATATTTTTATATAAAATTTTTTTTATTGTTAAGAATATAGTATATCCTTTAACAATATTTCTAGGCTAATCAAATATTTCATAAAAAAAATCTAGTGGTTGGAATCTATTTTCAATCTTCAAATTGAAATTCTCATGTTTTCTTCATTGAGTGGGTTAAATACCCATCAAAATCGACCACTAGTTCCTCCTGGATTAATTTTAGTGTTGATGATTGAACCAAAACATCATTTTCATATTCCAAATCCTCCATAGTACCAAAAATATCCATGGAATAAATATTTACCTCTATAAATTATATGTTGTTCATAAACTACATACCTATTTTCCATCATATTTATTAATATCCACCTTATAACTTTATTATCTACCAAAGTTTTAGTATCCTCTTGAAATATTATTTTTTTATTATATTTTGTCTCATCCTTAAGTGGATCTCTAGTAGTAGTAAATTTTGGTTTATACTTTTGAACCTTTGAAATTTCAGGAGTTTTAACTCTTCTTGTTTTGGATACATATGGTCTTATTAACTTGATTTCTCTTATATACATGTTAAACCTTGTTTTTAACCTCTAAGGATGATTTTTTATCCTTTGTATATTTACACTTCTTAAAACTTTCACCAACTTCTAAAACATAGTTTTTTATGTTTTTTATTCATCACTTTCAATATTATTTTTGTTAAATAAGATCAAATCCTTTCTTCTTCACCTTTATCTTTTCTTTAATATTGATTTTGATTTTTTTCTCTTCACCGAGTAACTTATTCAGACTGTCAAAATATTTTAGAAACTTGTATTTTTATTTAATAAATTATTCATTTTTCATTGATAAAAGATATTATTTCTTAAAATTATTGTTCTTTCATTCAATTTTAATAATATTTGAGAGACATTATCTAAAATATCTCTTAAGCATAAACTCCATATGAATTTATTCTTAATCTTATTCATTACTACTGATTTTTTCACTGGTGAAATTTTCATCATTCACTTTTTTAATAAGTAATTTCTTAGTAGTATCATCACTAGAGTTTTCATCTTCCTATTTTCTAACATTATATCCCTAACATTTGGATAAAAAATTTCTATTTTTTATTTTGATAACTTCTTATACTTTCTATTTGTATAGGACTTTGACTAGTATGCCTTCTTTTTTAGAGATCCTATTGAGTTTATATCTTCTTCCTCACTATCTTTATCTTTTTTTAATCTTGAACAATTTATATCAAAGTGATAAATGTCTTCTTAACCAAAATACAAAAATAATGGTTTTCTATTGTACTTCCATGTACCTATTTTCACCTTTCTAGAAAATAAAGACATGAATTCATAAAATTTTTTACTAACCTTATTTTCATTGTTAAAGTCACTAACTATTTATTAAAAACCTTCTTAGACTTTGTTTTATTATAACATTTGAATGAAATTTATAGACCATCATTTTATTTGTGCTTGATAGCATTTTCTCTTCTCATTTTATATGTGATGAAAATTCGATGTAGATCACACATAGATAGAGTTTCAATGTATCTATCTTCTAAAGATGATATCTTGGAATCAAATTTATCTGTAATAATTCTTATAATACTTTTAAAAAAATATAGATCTTTTAAATTATCACAAAAACATCTTATGGTGGTTATAATATCATTAACTCTTGTAAAGAAGTCACCAATAGATACATCATCACTAATCTTAAAATATTTATAATTCAATATCTATATTTGTCAAATATATTTCTTTACCTTTTTATTTCCTTTGTAAATGTTATTCATCTTTTAAAAGATGCCTTTATCTATTACAATAACTTTAATCCTAAAAAATTAACTTTCTTAGAGTTAGGAAAGTATAACATTCCTAGATCTCCCATTATTCTCTAAATTTTTCTTATCATCAGTATTTAACAGAACAAGCTCATCAAGAGGAGGGAACCCATCAATAGAAGCTTTAAGAACTTCATAGCTACTAAATATAAGATAAGGTAACATTTTATCCTTACAAATATAATAGTAATTCCCATAAAAGATAGAAACCACCTTACTATTCATAGAGTTATGAACATCCATTTCAACTTTCCTTTTTTACAAACTTTAGAAAAGAGTCAACAAGGGAAACCTAGATCTAATATCAATTGAAAAGACCAATAAGTATCTATGTGATTAATAGGAGTGTGAGGGTGTGAATCAATGATCTTATCTTTTATGATTTATTACTTAATAAGTAGCCTTCACCTCTAACTAGTGATAAATTTATCTGCTGAAAAACAAAAACCAATTACAACCATAGGAAAAGAGTTATTTACAAGGTTTATTACTGATAAGAGTAGCTAGTCCTTATCATGGTTTTGAAGTGATCTAAGATGAAAAAAACTACTAGAAAATAATCCTTTTGTGGTTACAATAATTAAGTAATATATTTTCACTTGAATAGCATAGTATTCAATCATGACCTCCTCAAAAAGAATAATGATATAATAATGTTTTTCAACAACAAAATTAATATTCAATGAAAGGGTTCAATTTTTTCACTGTGCTTCTCAAACGTTCTTCATTTTTTCCTTTATTTAAAGTATTTATTAATCTTCATTTTCCTTCATAGAATCAAGAAATAACTTATTATTAAAATTTTATATGAAACTATTCTTCCAATCACTTATCCTTCTCACACCCTCAGTCTGATGAAAATTGGTTTGATTCCATGTTCATCTAATCACTTCTATCTAACCATTCACTTATGTTTGACTAATCTCTTCTTCATAATGTTCTTCCAATTCATCTCCAACATGTTTTTATTATTTTATCTTCACACCATTTTTCTGATACAATTGATATTAAACTTTTTCTGATATTTGTCTAACTAATGCCTCTCAATACTATTCATATGATTGTCTCTTCACTTCCCTAGTACTTTACCCAGCTACCAAAAATTGACACACCTTCTCAGCACATCAACCCTATTTATATAGGCATCACTTATCCACAACTAAAGGGAGTAGTGAAACATTTAAATTAAAATATCCCACTCAAAATTTAAACATAACACTAAATCCTTATCTGTTTTACCATATTAAAATCTCCTAAAATATAGGAACTTTCTTTAAGACTTGGTGTCAACAAAATCATTTAAATCTTTCTTAGATATCAATGAAAATCATTATTCCTTATTTCATGATTAATGAAACGTTGAACTTCCAACTAAGCATTGTCACATTAATAGATTTATAAAAACTTCTTAAAGATATTTGAATCTTCTATCTAGTACATCTTTGTAGTGATTCTTCCATCTGGTGGAAAACATCGTCTCATTTTCCCTCAAAACTTCATGGAAATAAATTGGAAGGTTTTCACAATACACTTCCTCTTTACAATGAATTTCTTTAGAAACATTCATTCATTGGCTTCATTAAGCAACCTTTATCTGATTAACTTCATTCAGAAACATTTATATGATGACTTCATATGGAGACTTCTATCTGAACATCATGTAACATCTTCACATCACATATTTTTACAAGTATATATGATAAACTTCATAGACATCAAAACGTTATTTTATCTTATGAATATATAAAGTTATATTCAATGGAATTTCAAGATTGTATCTGACTAATAAACTGATAAACTTTGGCTCATATTGTGGACTTTGATTGAAGATATTACATAGATTCCTCTGTATGATAATTCTTCAAACTTCCTATAATTGGACGACTTATTAACTATCATTCCAATAACAACTTATACTGCCACACCTTTATCTGAAAACATCAATCTGGTTTACTTTATAAGAACTTCATAGTACAGGATTTGAATAGAGAAAACTTCAATCACCAACTTTTTACTTAATCTTAAATCATGTGAACTTTTAGTAATCATGATTTTTGATACTATAATTCATAATAAATAATCACCTAATTTTATTTACCAAACATCTATATATGATAAAATATGTGATCATAATTGGTTAAACCTTTAGTTCCTAACTCTATTCACTAGCCTCAATCCTCTACCCTCTGTCTAGTTAGACTATGCAATCTTCATTCATCCGGCTCTAAATTCTCTGTCTGATAACATTATGTTTGGAAAAATATTAAGGAAAACTATTTAATGAAACTTAATACAATTAAAAACAAACATTCTTTACCAAATTTAAAGAACAGGTTTGAGACATTAAGATCATCTCACCAATTGTCATAAGTGATTTAGGTTTTCCAACAAAATATATTACAAATGAAAAATCTCATTATTCTCAACCAACTTCTCTTTAAAATAACAATACCTCAAAACCTCTTGGTTTAAATAGGTTGTGTTATTATTAAATTAATTGATAAACATTATTAATATTTAGTTAATATAAAATAATAAAGTCAAAATATAAATCTAGTCAATTAATTTAGTATGTGGTGAAGGTTTTTTTGTGATATAATGTAATATAAATTGATTCATTGACTCACCCACCCCATATTGAATCCTTGGATATGATATATACCTATTGTGGTATATTCATGAAATAATGTAAATCTATCAACACCCACACACCACATTGTTACAAGATTTGTAGTGTATAATATTCAAGGTGATACCCATTATAATACATGGTTTGCATCAAATCATAGGAGATTTGGGATTTAAGTAGCTCACAAGTCAAGGGATAAACTACCTATTCTCATTAATGGTATTTATTTTCAAATGGTGTAATATGATATTGTAACTTTCATATAATGTTCATTCTATCTTATAAAGTTACAAAACAATAAAGGGGAATATTATTTCAAAATTATACTATAATCAATATATTTAATGATGAATAAAAAAAGATCCAAACTAATGTATGTAATGGTATAATGGGAAACAAAAAATGATTCAATGAAATATAAGGAATAAATTTTTTCATCATAAAATTTTACTTTAGTCTCAAATTTTTCTTTTAAAAAAATGAATTAATTAATGACATTATAAGTTCTCACGAATAAAATATTAAAAGATTGTGATCATTCTGATGTAATATTTTTAAAATAAGTATACAAAACTAAAATTAATGTCTTTATTAGTCTTAAGAGTTTATATAAAATTCTTAAAAAATATTTAAGATCCTTTTTCATCAATAGATATTTAAGGTACATTGTCATAATTTATATGTAAAATTATTGATATGTTATTTTATTATAATTTAATAAAATTCATTTTTTACAAACATGTATATAAAAATTATATAGTTTCAAAACATTTAAATAATGTTTTTACATTTATAAGTTCCTATCAAACTTTTACATATGAAGTATTATTAGCTTGGTTGAAATTTTAAGCAATGTATAACAAGTTTCCAATGTTTTTTAAGTAAAAAATACAAATGGAAAAATATTTTTAATACCTACCATGCATGGAAAAAACTATATAATTTGATTGTTTTTATGATATTTTTATTTTTAAAATGAATTATTTATTAGTTTTAAATTTTTTATAAAACATTGGATGATCATATAGACAATATAATTAATTTGATGATAAATTCTTTGAAACTAATGCTTGGATATCAGAAAAATCAGTTACACATTATGCATATTTTTAATTATAAATATGTTATATTTTATATTTTATGTACAATATTTTAATTATATGTTTTATAATATATATTATCATGATTGTTTTTTGGTAGTGTGGTGTTAATGTATTTAATAGTACTTATTTATAGGGAATTACACACAAAAATGAAACTTATGGATTTATATAGATAGAGATCTGTTAAGGTATATGTAATAATATTTCACTATTGGATCATATATCATAACAAATATTTTACATTTTTTTAAAAAATATAGTTTATAAAACAAAAAAAATGGATATAAATGTGGCTACTTCATTTGTAAATTTATAAATGGTATTGTATCCCATCATATAATTGACATACCCCTAGATTTATGTATTACATGTGTCTATTTTTTAATATATAAATATATATATATATATATTATTTTAAATTATTAATCATTTATTTATTTATATATTTTTAGTACTGTGTGAAAACTTATGGTAAATAATATTTAAAATATTAAATAAATTCATTCAATAATGAGTAGTCAAGTTACATGGTGTAAGAATAATTTCAAATATCTTGAAGGTGTGATTTTCTATCACTTGTTAAATTATTTTCTTTATATGGCCTAACATTAAATATTTTTTCATTATGAATATTATATTTCATGTATTTCCTTCCCTAAAGTTTCATTTTCAAAAAAAATTATTTAAGTTTTATAAAAGTGCATCAAATGGTGAAAACCAAGAAAACAAGCTTGAATTGTCATGAAAATTTAAGAAAATTGTCATTAATTAAATTTTGACCTATAGAAACAAACCCATATAAACCTGGAATTTTCTTTTCTTGTAAATATAAAAATTATTTTTATAAATATAGGTATTTTTTAAGTTCTACAAATGTGTTTCAAATGATCAAAACTAAGAAGAAGAGGTCGAATTATCAAAAAAAGTTTAAAAAAATGATCGTTGATTCATATTTTATCTATAATAAAAAACACATGTCACTCTAATGTGTAATGTGATCCTAACTATTTAAAGTATATTTTTATAATTAAAATTATTTTATGTTACAAAAATGTGAATCAAAGGATCAAAATCAAGAAAACAGCTTCAAATTATTGTAAAAATTTTGGAAAATGATCATCAATTCCTATGTTACTTATAGGAAAAAACCTCACATCAATCTTACCTTATATTTTTTAGACTAATATAATGAGTCTTTATAACCATTATAAGTGTTTTTTATGTTCTAAAAACATGAATTAAACAATAAAAACCAAGAAAATGAGCTTGGATTGTCATAAAATTTTGAGAAAATAATTTTTTATTAATTTTTGAATTATTTGAATAAAATTCATGAAAATATAATGTCCAATTTTTCCAAAATGATCCAACTTATAATTTTTAAAATTATAAGTGTTTTTTAAGTTTTATAAATGTACAACAAAAGATTATAACCAAGAAAGTGAGCTTAGATTTTCATTAAAATTTAAGAATATAATCCTTGATTTTTTTATAACCTATAGGAAAAAATCCCACATTAATATAATTTTTTATTTTCCTAGAATGATCAAAAGTAAATTTTTTTTAATTAAAAGACTTTAAGTTTAGTAGATATGTATTAATCAATCAAAAATAATAAAATGAGCTCGGATTGTCACAAAAATTTAAGAAAATGGTATCAGATTTATTTGTGGCCCATAGAAAAAAAACACATTTCAATCTAAATTGTGATGTGTCCATAATTATTCAAATTACATTTTTTTACTTAAAATTATTTTAAGTTATACAAGAATGAAATAAATGATCAAAATTAATAAAATATGCTTATATTATCACAAAAAACATCAGATTAGGATCATCGATTCATTTAAAACTTTTACGAACAAAGAACATATCAATATAATATATTATTTTCCTAAAATGATCAAAATTTTATTTTCAAAATATCAATTATTTATTAAGTTTCTAAAAAAATTCATTAAATAATCAAAATTAATAAAATAGAATTTTATTTTTATGTAAATTTGGCGCAATGATTGCCAATTAATTTATAACCTATAAAACCAAACCTTATGTAAATACAATGGATGGATTTCCTTAAATAGTCTAAAATGGATTTTTACAATTATAAGTGTTTTTTAAGTTCTATAAACATACTTCAAATGATTAAAACCAAGAAAATGAGCTTGGATTGTCATAAAAATTTAGTCCAATGATCATCAATTCAATTTTAACATGTATGAAGACATATTACATTAATTAAATATATCATTTCATTATAATGATCTAAAGTGACCTTTTATATTTATAAGAATTTTTTATGTTTTATAAATGTACTTTAAATAACCAAAACTGAGAAAAGGAGCTCTGGTTTTCATAAAATATCTAACAATGATTGTCAATTAATTTTTGAATTATAATAAAAAATACATAAAAATACAATGTGTTATGTGAATAGAATTATTCAATGTGTATTTTTATAATTAAAATTGTTTTAAGTTCTATAAAAATGTGAAAAATTATCCAATCAGAGAAAATGAGATCATATTGTCATAAAAAAATTAATCCATTATTTCATTTGTGACCTATAGAAATAAGCCTTGTGTTAATCAAATTTATTATTGGATTATAATTATCCAAAGTAATGTTTTATGATTATAAGTGTTTTCTAAGTTCTATAAACATGTTTTAGACAATCAAATTTTATAAAACAAGTTTAAATTATCACAAAATAAAATAAAATAATGGTCATCGATTCATTTTTAACCTATAAGAACACATATCACATCAATCCAATATGATATTTTATAAAAATAATACAAAATTAATTTCTATAATTATAAATTTTTTTCAGTTCCAAACACACATTATGAAATATAAATTGAGAAAACAATCTGAATTTTTTATAAAAATTTAGAACAAATATCGTTGATTAATCAGTGACCTATAAGAATAAACTGCACCTTAATATGACATGTGAATTGCCTAAAATAATCCAAAAAATGTATTTTTTTTAATTATAAATGATATTAAATTTTTAAAACATGTTTCAAATGATCAAAACTAATAAAAGGGAGTAAAATATCTTAAAATTTTATGAAAATGAAATTTTATTTATTTTTGACATATAAGATAAAACTTCACATCAATCTGATGTATGTTTTTCTTAAAATAATCCTTAGTTTATTTTTATAATTATAAGTGTCTTTTAAGTTCTATAAACCTATTTTAAACGATCAAAACTAATAAAATGAGCTTGGGTTATTGAAACAGTTTATGAAAAAGATATTTGATTCATTTTTAACCATTATGAACAAGTATAAAATCAATCTAATAGATGATTTTCATAAAATGATTAAAAGGTGATTTTTTAGATAAAGTCAGTGGATGGTATATTATCCTTTATATTTGGAATTATTTTTTTATTTTCAACAATTATTTTAATTGTGAATAGTACTTTTCTTTTGTATAGTTTTTAACTGTTGTAATTGTTTTTTGTAAATTTTTGTAATTGTTTTTCTATAATTTTTTTATATATAATTGTTACATTAAATAGTATAAATTTTTTACAATGTAATAAAATATATTTATTATTTGAAAATGCATTTATTACATAATAAAAAAGTTAATTTTAGGGTATTTTTAGTTATTTAAATATGATTTTATATAATAGGATATTGCATGATCTTAAAATAGCCTTTATTAGAACTAAAATCTATCATTGAGAAAGTCTGAGACTTTATCAGCTCTAACATAGTTCCAATAAAGACACTCCTTTATCAATTTTTTTTACTGTTGATAAAATTGGTGACATTTTCTTAGTGCACATAATGTCAGTGGTTTCAAAGAACTAGGAACTACTATTTTTTAGAATTGATAGATATTTGTTTTATAGTAGTGGAGGAGAAAAAAACAACATGCCTTACTAAATAATAAAACATTATGGTGTCATGAAATTTTAAAAAACAGTAAAAGAATATATTTTTGTATGAAAATGAATTGAAATAAAAACATGTCTTGGTTTTAAAATTTTTTAAAATAATTAAATAATCAATTGTGGAATGAAATGAGAAAGTGAATAAAATCATTTTATGGTGGTATTTTTTTTACAAAAGTGTTAAAATATTCTTATAAAATAAGATGAGGAATAAATTAATAGCATGATGTGAATTCATTTTTCTTATGAATATGAAGTAGTTATTGAAGTACAAGAAGAAATTAAACAATTTAATTGTATTTAAGGTTTTAAATAATGAGTCCAAACCATTTTATTTAGAATCCATGATTCCTATTTGTAACTCTTAAGATCAAAGTTTACTGTATGAAGATCATGTCTTGGTGAATGTGAACATGTAATGGTTAGGTGGATCAAGCATACAATTTTTTTCCTTGTATTTTTGAGATATGATAAGTTTTTAAAATATGTGGGACCATCCAATTTGGGTTTTATTGGGGATATTAATGGGTATTTTACTAATAATTCAAGAAGGGGATGATTAATATTTAAAAAAGTTTAAAAAATATAAACAAAAGACTCTATATAATGATGTTGTTTTAAATCAAACATGGGTGATTGATATAAAAAACAATGAGGGTGTAATCACACATAGATAAGGATATTAAGTAATTGTGTTCCTATGAATAATAATGTAAAGAATTTAAAAAATATATATATTTTATAATAGTATATGTATGAAGATTACATAGATATTTATATTATTAAAAATTATTAATCTCTTTTAACTTGTGTTTTTATTATCATTTTATTGGTAGTGTGTCGAATTTTATGAGTGATAGTGATTCAAAAGATTGAGTGTGGGTATTGAGTCCTTGTATGATTGTGAGTTATCCCTATTTTTTAAAAAATTGAGAATGTTGGTGGAGAGTGTTATTTATTAAATAATCCATTGATAATGAGTTAATAGTTCATATATGACACTAGTATGATGTTCATGTTGCTTTGATTAAGAGTACTTGGACAATAAATCAAAAATAACTAGATTTAATAATAGAGTTTATTTATAAAAGAAAAAAAATAAAAATAAAAATGAGTAATTCCATGGATCCAGTGGAAAAATATTACCACATTATCATGGTGGGAAATAGGAAGATGACTATTTCCTTGATTACCTAAAAATCCTACCACATGAACATTGTGAGGCCTACTCTACTAAAACATTATCCCAAGATGGGGCTCTCCCCATCAAATATTTCCCTTATTTTTCTAGTTTATGGTATAAATAAAAAATTTAATGTCCACAAAACCCCCCACATGCTTTTTTTAAGTTAAATAAACAACTATTAAATAATTAATTATGATAATTTTGTATTTTTAATTTAATTTTTTTTTTATCATAATGAGGGGGGATATACCTTAAAGAGATTTGAAATTCATATTACAATTTTTTCTATTTTTTATCTTTTTTTTGATAAAAAAAATGAGTTTTTTATAAATAAGTAATTATTATTAATAATTTATATCTTATAATAATTGAGAAAGTGACTCGCAAAAACTCAAGGGTAGTTCAACTCTCTCTAGCCTTATTGGGGAAGTAAAAGAAGTACTCATATATAAAGAGGAAGAGAAAACTTACCATACTTAAGCTTCCTAGAATATAATTACCTTTTCTAAAATAATGCTTGATGTCCCTCTATATGGAGATAAAAATATTGTGATGGACATGGACTATTCTTATGATTCTATTATAAGGGAATGTTAGAAAAAAATCCTCTTAAATCACTTTTGGGTTATATTTGTTAAAAAATATTCTAGAGGAACTTCCAAAGTGGTTAAATATTTCATGATAAACAATATCGTAGAGATTGGAAGAGTTTGGAAGTAGTTATAGAAGTTATTCCTATACGATAGAAATAACAAAAAACATAATGGATTACATCGCATCATGTTTCATATAAGAGTAATTTTTTTAAAATTAAAGAGTTGTTAATCCATGAGGGATAAAGCTGCACCACAACAAACTTATGGAATAATATATTAGGAATTGTACTAGAATAATTCGAAGAAAAATAGGAGTACTTTAAGGATTCAAAATATGAAATTCTTATAGATCACACTACAATGATGTGTTCCATGTCGTGATAATACTATATAGGATTAACAATGAGTATTATATATTACTATTCACACTATGATGTTGCCTCATAGAAAATTAGTGTGTCTATGTCTAGATTATGAAAGGAAATTAATTCATAGAGGACACCACTACACCATGTCATAAGATTTAATATCTAGTGATCTACCTAGGAGATGGGGGTTGAACTATGAATAGAATCTTGCATGTGTAAAGATAGTCAAATGTTTTTTTCTATTATTTCACCATGCCATGAATATAAGTGTTTAAACTATAAAACTCTAAAGTGAATGGAATTGTGTCATAAAGGAGTTAATCACACTATGGTGATACCTAGATTGGAAGAATCTCAACTTTGGGTTTTCAAGTTATGAAACACATTATGTTGTGATGTTGTTAATTATATTGCAATAGGGCCAAGTAAAGAAGAATATCTTGTATTAAAATTTCTTATATTTTAGCCATTTTTTGTTAATCAAATTATGGAAGGTTGACTCAAATTTAGATATCTATTTTGGATAAATTTTCCCATTATAAGTTGTATTGAATATCAATTATAAGGTTATCTTGGAGATTCACTCTAGTTTTAAAAGAGATAACTTTATCTATAAATAAAAGAAAGAGGATTATGGATATATAGAGTTGGAATTAAAGATTTTTGTTGGGAAGGAAAATGGGGGAGTGAGGAAAGGATTCTATCACACTAGAATATCAATGAGTTTAATTAAATGGATGAAGTAAGAGATTATTGATACACTATCATTGGTTTAATCTCATTCTTAGTTTAGGAAGATCGAAATGGTTTCTCTTGGAGGAGAAGTGATCCTTTTGAGTGATTGTAGTGAGTTATCTATATTTTTTAAGTTTTTAAACCTATAAGGTTAATAAAAACACTCTAAACTATAAATAAAAAATCAATTCACTTAGTGAATTGTTTATATCATCATGTTATCATTTTTTTCTCCTTGGATGTATCATAGTGAATGAGAATCAAGTAAAAATTGCATTTTTCTCTCATTACTTGATTTATAACTTTGTATTTAGTTTAATGGGTATTGGTGTTCTCATGGTGAGTTGATATTATTGGTGAGGGATATTTGTATATAATTAAAATTACATGATCCTCCCCTCCTTACTTGGTGTATTTACCATTTCTAGGTCCAACAGGAAAGATATTGATAGAAAAGTGATCTTTATAATTGGATAATATTTCAGAAATGATTATAATAAGGAAATAAAAATACATAGATAAATAAATCCCTTATAAAAATAATTGTATGTGAACAACATATCCAATTCACATTATAGATATAAAATCATTCAAGAAAGAGATTATTGTTCTTATAGCATTGATACTGAATATTTTCTTATACCCATATATGGATCACTTAAATTCACATTCCTATAAAGATTAGACTAGATATATATTTTCTCAATATAGATATAGTTACCCTATTAGAGATTTTATATCCATAAGCACATGAATACAAGACAAACATAAATATTTAGAACATTTAACTGGATATAGTTTCATGAATCATGATATTATTTTAGTATAATAAAAACTGATGACATGGGTGTAATAACAGGGAATATATAATCTCCTATGAATAATAAATCAAAGGAATGATAATAAAAAAAATAGGAACACAATTACCAATGAAATTTAATTTTCAAAGATATTGTAATAAAATAATTACAATATGAAATAAATAGAGAGGAATAAGAACTCTTACCTTAAATAAGTTTATTAGATTAGATTCAACTCTTATAACCAACCCTTATAACCACGAAAACTATTCCAAATTGAAAAGAGAGTTATAGTAGAGACTCATTGAGAGAGATATAAAGAGAGGTATTGATGTTGGTGTGAGGATAAATTATAGGAATGGTGGGTGCTTATAGATATGTTGAGTGAATGTTTTGGAATAGATAATTGAATATTTTAATTTATCATTATCTCAAAATCTCCATTAAATATCATAATGATTCAATACACCCCTTAGTGATAAAATTATGTTAATAGAACTATCTTGGGTGGATTTAGGTTATGATTACACAATTATGATGTCGTATTTACCATATTTTACCATGTTTCACCATTTTTTACCTTATATTACTTTTTTACAGAAAATTATCAAATTTCACCCCTTAACTAAATTCAACATAGTTTTTCCAAATATTTTATCTAAATTATCAACTAGATTATAACGACTATGTATTTTATTTTTTGTTAATATATTATAGAAAAGTCAATGTGTAAGTTAAATTAAAATTAATTTGACTATGGGTGTTCTAGAAGTTATTCTACTAGAAGAACATACCCTAAAATTAGAAGCTTCATAAGTATATACGTTGGAATAAGAAAACCACTAGAAGTAGGAAAATTGATATATGGAAAAGGATATGAAGTATATTCCAATGATGTATTTATAATTAATTCATATAAATAATATTATTTAGGAGTATTCATACACATCAAACAATTTCATAACCAATATTCATTATATTTATGACTAGTGTTGAAAGATGAAGAAAAAATATCATCCTTATATTAAATTAAAGAAGTAAATTTCTCAAATGTGGTGATCTAAAATATTGAAGTACCAACTCAATGGGAAATTGAAAAGATCTTGTTAAATGTTGAATTTATAAGATAGGGAGATTGAATACCCTAAATAATGGGTTCAATATATGAGTTGTTATTAGTAAAGATAAGTTCACTAAAATAATATTTGGATGAATCTTTGTAAATAAGTCAATTCTAGAAGGATATATGTTCACCATAAGAATAGTTCATTGGTATATAAAACCACAAAATTAATAATAAGATCTACTGAATAATGTAAGATTAAAGTAAAAAAACATCATAAGGTAATTGGTCAAGTTAAAGAAACTGGGATGTTTGGAAGCATGAACCACACTAAAGAATTGATAAATTCCTTATGATTCATTCCTGAGGAATGTAATGTGTTCTTCACGTTATAAAGAGAGTTACTACCATTACTATGGAAAATTAATGATTTATAGCACCATTATAAGATATGTTGAACATAATATGCAAAATAATATTTAGAAGATTGTATTATAGATAAATATGAGAAACCTAAACTATTGAAGTGTTAATATGTTTGGAAGAAGATTCCATAATGATATTCCATAAGGAGTTTATGAGATAAACGTTGTGGTAGAATAAAAACTAAAGTCTTTTAAATAATAAACTAAGAAACCTGAAACACTAAAAGTTTCATAAGAAAAATATCATATGATTCTAAAATGTTCATTCATAAAAAGAACATCACTTTAGTGAAAGGCCAATAATGATCCAGGATAAGCTGAATTTACAAAATCCTACTCACAAGAAGTTGAGGATTCATGTAAATCATCATGGGGTTTTTAAGTTACTAGAATATTGAGCATTGGAAGAGGATATAATAAATAATAAGAATAATGAGGAGGTTACTCATAATATTTTTAAGATAAGGATAGTCAGAAGAAGAAAGACTGACTCTGAGTGGGATTGAAGGTCAAATCACTAGAGTCAAGATAGTTGGTTATGATGATAACCTGTGGTTGATGTAAATATAAAGTATTAGAGGTAATGAAAGTATAAGTGATTAATCTATGTAAGAATATGAGGAATATCATATGTATATAAGCTTAAATTATCATATGTTGGAGGCTAATATGGTTATAAGATATGAAAATTTAAATATTTAGTTGAGTTTGGATAATTAGAGGTTCAAAACATCCAAAGGTGGAGGTTGAAGTTGATCCAATTGGAAGAATAAGTTATATGAAAAGTTCAAACTAAATGAAGGTGCATCAGATGGAGAATATTGGAATCACATGATTCATATTGAATAATTTTTGATATACTAAAGGTTGTAAAATATTGAGCTGAAGTAAAGGATGAACTAGAAGGAGATAATTCACATCTACAAAAGGAAATTTTTTGAAAGATGTCAAAAGGACATTACATTATTATAAAGTCATTAGTTCTAATTATGTTGAGCTAGAAATTCAAAGTGAAATATTTACAAAAGTAAAGATAATTATTCAAGATAAGATATTAGGATTAATTGAATATTTTTTATACTATGTTTTTCAGGATCTCTGACAAAGCTAAATCTTAATAAATTTGGAATATATTAAAGGCGTTCAATTTGATAGTTGAGAAAGTGGTAATTTATAATTTAATTATCTACATTCCTCAAGTTTATTAGATTCATATTGGCTATATAAAGGTGGGAAAAAAACATGAGTGAAATTGGAATTATGATGTAGAAGAAGAAGAAGAAGTATTGAGAGAACTGCTAATTAGAAAAGAGAGGAATCGGTCGACCAAGCACTTTGAATGGAAGATCAAAAGGTTAAAAGTTTTATAAGACTATAACTTAAAGTTATAAATTACTAAGTGAGTTCTCCAAATTGTGATAAATGGAAGGATGATATAAATATTGACATCAAAAACCAATTTGTGTAAGTTTTAGATATTGAATTTTAAGGTGCTGAGAGATATAAAATATTAGTTTACCATAATAATAAGGATAATACTAATGTGCGTGTTGATATTTTTGGAAGTTCGCCTCATAATTGAAGTTATATCCCTAAGAAAGTTCAAGTCTCTTACTCAAAGACTGGTCTTTACAGTATGAACAATGCCTTTATTCTTACCAGGAGGTAGAAGGATGTTTTCTAGATATATCTCAACCACATTAATAATATTATGGTTTCAAATTTCAAGATAATAATTATAATATTGGGTTAATAAAAATAACATTATAAGTTGTAAAACTTATGATAATAGTAGGAAATCTATTACTCGAAAGGAGTTGGCAGAGTAAGAATTATTTTCATGCATTGAGGCTGAACATTGTAAAAATACTTGTGTATTGTTTCTTTTACTTTATTTTTGTTGCATAAGGGAGTAAGTGTTGAGGGAACATATAAAAATATTCATACATACTAATCAATTAAATAGGTTTGATCAACTTAATGGAAACAAAAATTTTAAGTTGAAATTAATTAGTAACTATTGGGCAGCGCTGATTTACTCCCCCCCCCCCCCCGGGGTGATTTAACAATCCCTTGGGAATATAAATATTTATCAAAGGGAGGTTACCTCTATTTGGATCTACAAGTATATTTCCAACTATGTTAAATTATCTTATTTGAAGTTTATATTTCCAGAAGATACTAATATGCCTCTATAAGAAGATAATATTAAACTAAATAAAACTAAAGATATTACTGGTAGAAGAAACATAGAGGTTTCGGTTAAAACCTTGAATAACTGAAATAAGAAAGAAGCTTATAAGTAGTGGAAGTTAGCCTCTCAAAAGTAGAAAATGGAGGATCCACCACTACTGGAAGTTAAATTGAGTGGTTATATTATTGAAAAATCTATTAAAATTAATTCTCCAAAATTATAATCTAGTTCAAGATATAGTGAGTATTATTTCATTGAAATGTTTAAGGATTTTTACTCTAAAATTAAAGTTTGCCTGAAGAAAATCACATTAATGTTTTCATGTATATATTTTCATTTATAAATGGATTTTATAATAAAAAATAATAGCTTGATAAGTAATATAATTAAATATAGGAATCATTAGTTAAGAAATTAAGTAAGTGTAAAACACTCAAAAACTCATTGAAGGCAAGGAAGAAAGAGTATTGTATTCTCAAAAAAATCTCAACCTTACAGAAAAAATAATTGTAAATAAGTTTTTGTGAGAATGTTGTTATAAATAAAGTTGTTAAGGAAAGATTCCATGAATTGAAAGATATATTAAATAACAAGAACTCCCAATTGGAATTCAAATCAAGAAGGATAAAAGATCTAGAAAAAATACTACAGCAAGAGAGTAGGATACATGATGAACATTTTTAGAAGGAAAAAAGATTAATGTAAAGAAAAGTTAAAATATATTGAAAACCATAAGAAAACTTTAAATTAAAATTTTTTTTGTGTTGGAAATAAGACTAAAAAACTCATAAGATTCTCAATATGAATCTTCACTTGAATAAGAAAAGATAAATTTTACTTCCAAAGTTTTTAAGAAAAATACTTTCTCAAGTTAGTGGTAGGAATAATATAATATTATTGTAAGTTTCATCTTATGATAAGACAAAGTAAAAGTAACCCCATGCTTTGATGAATATGCATGCACTAATTCCACTACTTTGAATAGTGATGGTTGTAGTTCTGGACAAAGGCAGGTGAATAAAGTTAAAGAGAAACCCACCAATTCTATAAAGGTGGGAGAAACAAGTAAAATAATAAGTTCCCCTCAAGATGTTCAAATGAAATAAGTTAATGTTCAAGAGTCATAGGATACATCTACCAGCTAGAATAAATCACAAAGGGATAAAATAAGAATTTTTTTCTACTTATGGTGTTATATAAAAATCAAACATAATTCCTTAGATTGATATCATAACATGTCAACTGCCGATAAATAGATATGTCCTACAAAAAGAGGGAGAATAATAGAAAGTTTAGTTAAGTACAAAAAAATCTCATAGAAGAGGATAAATCCATATAGTTCCAACAAACTTGAAAGTCATTAAATCATTTATGTGATTTATGGTTAAAGTGGTCATAGTGATAATGATTGTTTGGTTACATCCACCAAGAACAAATCAATTATAATAATTAGTAGGAGACCACAACAGATGAATAAAAATGAAATGAATATAGACAATAATTCCTACTTGTGGTATAATGAAAATGAAGTTACAAATAAATTTCACCTAATAAGAATGTAATAGAATATTTAAAACCAAATTGTAGATGCTTCAATTATGTAAAAAAAGTCAACATCATGAACCAATGAAAACATGCCATTAAGGTTGAAGGAATTAAGCTAAGACAAAGAGAATAATCAATCTAATAGAAAAAAATATGAGGATCGGTTGGGTTAAATACATCTCTGAATAAGAAGTTAAAATTCATGGTAATTAACCACATAATGGTAACTTCAAGGAAGTTAAAAATTGTTTGGAAGATGTAAAAATATCAGACACACTTGATAAATTCTTTTCAATATTACTGTGGTAGGAGAATTTTTTAAAAAAAGAGTGAAACTATAGAATATTAAAATGGTTTTTAGGATAAATAAAACATAGTAAAATGAAAAATTTGAACATATTTCAAAGTTTTATATGAAGTTATGCACAAAATAGTTAGAAGATGCAAGGAATATAGAAGAATAATAAAGGAAGAATTCTTGTGCCTTACTAGAAAAATTAAAGAATAAAAACACGCATGAATCAAAAAATAAAAGGAAAATAAATCCATTAAATACAATAAAGTTTCTAGATATAAGGTTAAGGGAAATAAAATGAATAAAAATGAATATAAAGGATTTTTGGGGTTGATAAATATTTCTCAGCCCTGTTACTCTAACTAATGAGAAAAATAAATCATACCTTATTCCCACATATATTCCTAAGAAACCTATATAGATAGTGAATTATTAAGTGATTAAATATAATGGAAGCGCTAAAGTTAAAATTTATGAGGATAGAATCCATTTATTCCAAAAAAATAGATAATATGAAGAAAAGGAAGTTAAATTCAGGATAACCAAACTGATCCAACATCGGATAGTGAAAATCCGAAAGAGTGGAGAATGAAGAACTATGAGGATAAAACATTAGATTATGATTATGGTTAAGTTTTGGATACTGAAAATCTAGAGAAATTAAGATTCTTTCATCTTGAGGTATGTTTATATTTTTCTCATATCCTTAAGAAAATTAAATCTAAGATTTAGTGGGATAATTTTTATTTTTGATGACAAAGTGAAGAATATTTTGGAAAGGAATATAAATGTGATTATTTGAATTTATTTTTTTTAATATATTTAATAAAATGGATAGAGGAAATAAGTTTCATGAAAATTATTTGAATTTACCCCTAGGATATTTTGTGAATAGGTATCACTTATTAAAAAAATTATTGTTAGCTTTGGTGTCCAAGGTAATCACTCTTGTTTTCTACATCAAGTATAACTCACACAGACTTACAGTTGGCTTATTTGAGGCTCATTACTTTAAGAAAAGTTATTTCATCCTTCCCTAAAGGTTTTTAAGAGAATATATCTGTTTCAATGAAATAAAAAGGGATAAAAATAAAAGTTGTGAAGATAGTTCCTCCCTCTGACAGAGATATTAATAAGGGGGATTCAAATTCAAATCATTGAGAGGGGAGAAATATGATGAAGAAGATTCATAACATAGAATACTTTAAATTAATTTTAATTAAGGTAGGGTGATAAAACTCATTCTCTTTAAATAGAATTTGGTATTAACAAAAAAATAAAAGGAGGATATTAAAGTACCCATTATATGATAAAGATAAAGTATTATAGTTTCTATCAATATATTATATAAAATTAAATGAGTAAGTTGAAGTAAAATAAAATTTTCTATGGGTGTTTTTGAAGTTATTCAACCATAATAACATACTCTAGAAGAATATGCTTTTAAAATACATAATCAAGAATAAAAAAACCATCAGAAGTAGAAAAAATGGTTGATGTAGGAAGAGATTGAAGTATATTCCACTTGTGGATATAAGAGGAATTCATGGAAATAATATTATATAAAAATATAAATACACATAAGATGATTGTAAAACCAATACTCATTGTATTTGTGGCTAGTGATGAAGGATAAATATGTACTATTAAACTCATATTGAATTAATGAAGTACTTTTTCTGTATGTGGTGATTTATAAAGTTCAAATACCAACTCAATAGAAAATTTCAAAGAGACAATTGAATAGTGAAGACATAGAATGGGGAGATTGAAGACACTAAATAAGTGATTGAAGATATGAGTTATTATCAGAAAATATAAGTTCATAGAAAGAATATTTGGAAGAATATTTTTAAATAAATAGATTCCAAAGGGAGATATGTTCACTGGAATAAAAGTATACTATTGTATGAAACCTCATAAGAAATAAGAAGAAATACAGAAGAATGTAATACTAAAGAAAAATCCCTTAGAAAGTAATCAGTAAAATTGAAGAAATTAGGATGATTGGAAGGACAAACCATAATAAATAATTGATAAATCCCCTATGATTCATTCCTAAGAAATGTAAGGTGGAATTCACATTACAAATAAAGTTTCTTATATAAATATCTCAAAGGAATGAAGTATATAACCATCATAAGATAAACTAAACATAATATAATGTATGATCTATAGAATATTATGTTGTAGATAAAATTGAGAAACCTAAACTTATGAAGTGTTCAGAAGTCCTAAAGGATATTTCGGAATGATTTTTATGAGATAAATGGTGGGTCTGTGTAGCATAAAAATAAAATTCTCTAAAAACATGATAAAAAAACATGAACCACTAAAATTTTTAAAATAAAAAACATATATGATGTTATTATGTTCATTTATTATAGTAACATCACTTTGGAGGAAGACTAATAGTGATCCAAGTTGATCTTAAGTTAAGGATGTGTGTAAAGAAGAGTCTTAATCTAGGGATAATTAGAATATGAAAGGCTTAATAGAATTGGGACTAAAATTCAAAGCACTAAAAGTCAAGATATTTATTTATCCTAATAAACTTTAGTTGATGTAAATCTAAAAGTATCATAGGTAATTCAAGTAAAAGTGACTGATATAAGGAGATGATAAATCCTAGATGTACTAAAGCTTAAATTATAATATACTAAAGACTGAGATGCTTGGAATATGTTATTATCTAAATATTTATTTGAGTCTAGATAATTATAAGTTTAAAACAATGAAAGATGAAGGTTGAAGTTGAGTCGATTGGAAGAAGAATATATAAACTAAGTTTGAACTAAATAAAGGCGAATTATATGGGGACCACTAAAAAAACATGATTCATACTGAAGAATATTCAAAGTACTAAAGGTTTAATAATATTGATTTGAAGCACAAGAATAATTGGAAGGATTTGATTGACTTCTATGGAAGAATAATTTTTAGAAGATTCTAAAATGACTTTGCATTATTGTTAAGTCATTCGTTTTAATGGTGTTTATTTGGATCTTCAAAGTACAACATTCATGGAAGTAAAGTTCATGATTCAATCTGAGATATGTGGAAGATTTTATATTTTTTTACCCCAAGTTTTTTGAGATATCTAGTGAATTCTAATCCAAATATGTTTAAATATATTAAATGCGGTCAATTTAATAGTTGAGAAGGTGATAATTTTAAAACGAAGCATGTAAATTACCCATATTTATCAAAGTAAGTTCGGATATATAAAGGGGGACATCACTTGAATGAAAGTGGAATTATGTAGAATAATAAGTATTGAGAAATCTTCTAATTATAAAATAGAGGAAGCATCTAACCAAGCACTTCCATTATAAGATCAAAATGGTTAAAGTTTGAGAAGAAAGAAAATTGAAGTTCTGAAGTACTAAGTGAGTTCCATAAATTGATAATATTGGGTGAAGTAGCACTAGACCGGCATCAAGCACTATCTTGTGGAAGTTATGTATGTCGAAGTTCAAGGTTGTGAGAGATCTAGAAGATTAGTCTAACAAAATTAGAAGGATAGTGTCTATGTGCATGATAAAGTCTATGGAAGTTTACAAAAAAATAAAAGTTTCATCTATGGGAAATTTTAAGAAGATTACTCAAAGACTAGTGGTTCTAGTACATAAAAGTCCCTCATTCCTACCAAGAGGTGGAAGGATATTTTCAGGATATGGATCAAACACATGTGTAATATTGTGGTTTTAGAGTTTAAAATAAGAATTATAATATTGGGTTAAGTATAATAACTTTCCTCATTGTAACACTTATGATAATAGTGGAAAATTTGTGACTTGATGGGAGTTGACATGAAAATAAATAGGTTCTCACATTGAGGTCAAACACAATAAATATCCTACTATGTTGTTTCCTTCACTTTATCTACATTTTACAGGATTAAGTATTGAGGTACCATATCAAAATAACCATACATCCTAACCAATGATAGAGGTTCATTCATATTAATGGAAGAAAAAAAGTTTAATTTGAACTTAATCAGTAAATGTTGGTCACCCTTTAATTACCTCCCCCCTCGAGGAAATTTTATGATCCCATGGGAAACTCATTGTCCATTTTATCAAATTTAACTTATAATTATGAAAAAAAATAACTTTTAAGTATGGAGGATATATTTTATAAAAAAATATAGTATCAGTGTAAATTTCAATTTATTATTAAACAAATTTACACATAAATGTTACATTAAATAATAGATATATAACCCCTTATTACACCAGTATAATCTTTAAGTGTCATGTCTTAACATAGTACTACATAAACTCTCCAAGACTACCTCTAATAGGCTAGGGTATAGTAACCAACACTGAGGTATCCACTCAAATGATTGGAGGTATTACCTCGAAATATAACTTGCCACCTACTATCACTTAACACCATATACTATAATATAAATGAATTTTCAACCATGAAATATACCACATTCATATATAATAATAATTCTATGATAAATTTTGAATAAAACGTCATATACATATAACACATCTTAGATAGATGTCATGGAATGTAATATATTACATGAATGTAGTCATCGTAATGAATACTCTAAGACATCATCTAACATATTCTCTATCCATTTCCAACCTCTAAGATTATCCAATGCCTACACCTATTTATTTTCATGGAAATAAGATAAAACAATGCATGAATGTGCATGTAGGGGTAACAATAATACTTATTATAATTGTCCTAAGTAGTGAGTTATCCCCATGAATAACTAGTGTATATGTTCAACATCAATAAATAAATTTTAGAAAAAACCAATTCCAAAAAACTTTATAATAAATTATAAAAATATCATTGATCAATCCTTATCAAGATACCCATAGATCACTTTAATCATGTTCATCAAATAAATAATTTTACATATGTATGTGTATTATACCCATGTTTTTATATATTATAGTAAGAAAGGGCCCCCATGAACTGCATATTTCTTGAGATCCACCAGGTAACCATGAATAAGATGGAACCATAAACATAATAGAGTAAATCTAGTTAAAGAACTCTATACATCCAGAGTATCAACAAATATTGGAACTCACCCACCTTATATATGGATGTTAGCCATAAAAAATAACATATAATAAAATAATATCATCATATATCCATTCATAAGACTCATTAACCAATGATTCTACATATATTAACTATACTAGGATGTTGGAGGAACACCTATATACCCATATCATACAAGAACTATAGTTGCAAATATAGTCTACCTCAACCCAAATTTGTGGGTGAGAAACCACAATTGAATTTCTCATTCAGCTTAAACCCATAGTTATGGGTGAGAAATCATAGTAATACATTACATCATCATCAAACTAAATCCTAGAGTTTTATAATAGAAATAGTGTAAACACTTGGTTGAATCATTATTTATAATAATCATTTGTATCATCCATTACCCCTGAAAAATTACTATGGGTAAAAGGGAAATAAATACAAGTATATATCATCACCAATATCTACTTATAAATATAACCTGGTTTGATGGGTAAGTATAAAGGAAATCATAATTACACTTCATTACCATTAATATTCATAAGTCCCTATAATACAACACATTCTGAGTAGATGAGTAAGAAAATTAATCACATCACCCAAATAAATAATTATTCTATCAAACATAAGAAACTCCCACACTATAATTCATAATTTCATCATAGATTTCCTTTCAAATTCCATATCATTATCCCATATAATATCTAATAATAATTAAATATTAGTTATTTAATAATGCTACTAATTGAATAATATCATATCAATATCAATATCGGCATCCTATGTTTCCCTCACCTCATCTAAAGTGACTCAAAGTATTGTCACTATATTTCCCATTATTCTCATAATTTATTTTAAGTTTTTATCCAATAAATTCATCTCCTTAATTAAAGGACTCATATAATCATTCTACACACATTTCCAGTAATCTCAAGCTAAATACTAAATATACATAACCTCATAAAGAAATTAATTTGTCGCTATAATTATCAAAAATACCATGTCTTATAGAATAATTACTTTTTTTAATAATTATTCCATTCCCTTAATGCACTTTAATACTATGAATAATCTTATTGTGTCTCTATTTTTAAAATAATTTAATCATAAAATATATTCACTAAAAATTAAAATCTTAATTGGAATTATTTTGATTCACTAAATATCATCACATAAAAATATTTTATTATTTTTTTAGAATATTATTCCAATGGGATATTATCTTGAATTTATTTGTAATACCATTTATTCTATAAATTTTCAAAAAAATCCTCTTATTTAACTCATCTCAATAAATATTATGATAGTTTATATTCCATTTCCCATTAATAATTTAGAAAAAAAGATATTTAATTTCAAAATCATTAATTATATTCTTTCCATGTATTAAATTCCATCACATAAAACACATTCCACCATAATTAATTAATAATTACATTTAATTTCATAAAAATTTAATAAATAAAATAATTAATCTATTTATTATTTCCTCTTTTTATTTATAATAATATTTATTTAAACCATCATAACTTTCACATTCATTAACATAATTTAATTTGTGTTTTTTATTGAGTAAATAACTTCCATGTCATCATTCATCATTAATACTTGCTTTAAAAGACATCAAAAATATCTACCAAGGAAAATAATTATGGTTTTAATGATTTCCATTTTTCATACCATTAGTATTTAAATTCCATCAACATTTTATACACATTAACATAATTATTTGATATTATTCCTAATTAACTCTTTATCATCATAATTATTTTAATATTTTTATTCATAATTCACAATGTCTCATTTAGATTTATAATTAAAAATATCCCAATTATATTATTAATTAAAATAATTATTATTAATCAATAATAATATTTTACATAATTATCAACAAAGTTAATTCAAATACCCTTTTAATAAACCATGTTATCATATTAATCTCATACCCTTCAACAATAATTCACAAGATTGGGTGTAATTCATTAATATCAACAAATTATATATATATCAAAGTAAAAAATATCATTAATTTAATAATAAAAAATCAAATATTATTTATAATATTAATACCTAAATTGGTATAACAAACTTCTCTAAAATGACCCAAACAATGTTCCATCATATATGGGGTCTTAGTATGAGTTCAATAGAATTTTTTACGCCAAAATCAGATTCCCCATATGAGGTTATACACTTCCTTTACTCCTAGACAATTAAGAGGTTCCATGTGACACCTGCACATTCTCCCATCTATCTAGAAAT
The DNA here is from genome assembly GCA_963277665.1 of Viscum album. Classification (NCBI taxonomy): domain Eukaryota; kingdom Viridiplantae; phylum Streptophyta; class Magnoliopsida; order Santalales; family Viscaceae; genus Viscum; species Viscum album. Next base: position 1,670,272,897 of record OY728146.1, on the reverse strand, counting down.
GTGTGTCACATTTCATCCATTCTTAGTAATTTGATATTTTGATTTAATAATGTCTCTTTCCTGACACTACACCCTTTATGCCATGATGATCCACTATATTATATTTGTCTTGCCATTTTATTGAACAATAATGTGGTGAATGAATGACGCTTTGTGTAACTCACACCTCCATGAAATGGAAGGTCCATATAAACCTTTATCTAATGTCTAATCGCATATCAAATGATTATCATTTCTCTCACATCCACTTGTCATCATTTCATCTTCCAACATCATGTACGGCCCAAAACCTAGAGATATAAAGTTTAATTTCTCTACCAAATTCCTCAATAACTTTTGTATCATCATGATGAATATAAGTTTTATGTCATGAATCGAACAAATATGACACTAAAATTTAGTGAGAATGAAAAAATGATAGAAACATCTCTCTTTCTTAACTTTTAGCCTACACATCAGATTATCATATTTTTGGTTTTTCTATATCAATATAAGATAAACAATGGTATACCAATTCTGAAAATATTCTTCATCAATTTAAATTATTCTAAAAATTATTGAAAAGGTAATAAAATCATCTCTCTATAATATCTTTAAAATATCGAGACCAAATTTTAAAACCTTTATGTCATTAGAATCATATTAAATCATGGAAAAAGGATATATAATTATTTATCATTAAGTTTAGATTTAAGACTTAACATCATATAGATAAGTTTTGGATAATTAAAATTACCTCTAATAATGACCTCAATATATAAATCTAAGTGATTTCCTTCCAATTTCATTGTGTTCAAATTTTTTTAAACTTCATTGTCCATGAATTTCATATCTAAATTCTAATCATAGAGAAAGTATATGAGTTTTAAATTTGAATTCTTTAAAATTATCATAATGAAATTTCTCAATCAAATAACAATACTTGATCATTATCAATTCCATATTCTCCATTGAACTCTCTATCTCCGGTGGCGGCCTCCATGTTAATAGAATCATCTAACCCTAGCTCTATTTCAATTCATATAAAGTATGAATTTATAGATAAACTTCATGTCAAAAATATATTTTTAATAAATATTATTTATTTTAAACTCCAAACTAATGAAAAAATTCATACATCACCTAAAAAATCTTAAATTACTATACCAAACTTAATAAAAAAATGTTTCTCAGACCAAAATTCAATTAATGAGAGAATTATAGTTTTAAATTTTTCAACTAAAAATTAATATTTATCAAAAAACCTCATATGGAATTTAACTAAATAATCAAAAGATCTCACTTAATTAAAATGAGTGTTGATAACTTTATTAAAACTAAAACAAGGGCAAAAAACCAAGCATGGGGAAAGTCATTCTCAAAAAAACATGTTATTACACTAAGGTTATAGTGTGTAGGTTATTCACTAAAACATGTCTATATAATATATGATATAATACATTACACCTAATGTAATTCAGGCTAATTGTATGAATCCATCACCTCGCAAGCGAAGAGTATGCATCTTCCACCTCACAGGTTGGGTGCATGAATCTTCCACCTCATTCCCATGCATTTTATTTCAATTAATAATATATTATAAATGGATTAATTATGGATTTTACGTATATTTAAATGATTTAATATATTCCTCAAATAGTAAGTAACATATGCACTAGTTATGTTGCATATATTTTACATGTTTCATCAAATGGAGAGCATCTAGTTTGGCTATATAACAGCATTTTTTCATCCTGTTGTGATTGTTAAATGATTATCAGTTTCGTAAAAATATTTTTAAAGAACACTTTATTCTCCCAAGCCTCATTCATCACGTTATAGTGAAGTTGTTATCACCCCTTTGATAATTTTATGAGTCCTCAGGTTATGAACTAAGATCCATTGGTTGGTGTGACCCCCTCAGAGGAAAGTGGGTTAGTTCAACTTCTTTCTAATATTTATCAAATTTTCTCCCTAAAATAAGGAATATTGAGGTTTTTGTTGTCACATTTTAGGTACACTTTTATTTTTTTACATTTTCATGTTTTATTCTTGAAGATATATCAGGCATGTATACAGTTTTTCTCATTGTGTATGATCGTAATATGATCTTTCAAATACCATCAGTGGTATTAGAGCCTTGTTCTTCAAGGATTAAATATGATTAATTCACTGGTTTTTTTAATAATTTATATCATAATTCATATATGGTTCTATCATAATATATGATATGTTATATTTCTTCTATTTTGATCTACTGTATCATAAAATAGATTTATATCAAAGTATCATATAGCATAAACCCTCATTTTTCTTTAGTATCATAACTTACAATATGAGATATCATAATGTGTGCTATGGTTAAGGTTTTCATGGAAAAAAAGTATCATAACACAACTAAGATACTTGTAATATCATTAAATATTATTGGTGTTATATGATATCCCTAATTGTAACCAATGATATGAGTGGTCTTTTATATTTAAATATCATATCATAAAATATGATTGCTATATTCATCTACCTCCCCCAAATATCAGTCGTAAAATATGACTTGTAAAAAAAATAAACAAATTTATATTTTGATATTTTTTGTTATAATTTGTAAATTTTTTACAAATTATAAGTATTTGGAATTATAAAAATAGTTTTCCATGCCTAAATTAAATATAAAAAATTATTTTTTTTTCTCATGTTTTGGAAGATAAATAAAATGTTTATTTATTTTTTAAATTTATTTTATATTCATGTTTAGTAGAGTTTTTAAGAAATATGAATATTTTATATTCTTAAATATATATGATAAATTGAATCTAGAAAATAGAGTTTTGAATTTCATGCTAAGAGCTACTCCAAAAGATTTAGTATTTCATCTACCTTGACATTAGTTTTTTATTCAGTTTTATGATCTTCTGAATAATTATTTAATATAGTTTGTGTATATTAGGTGTTAAAGATATTATAAATTAAATTTTATCTTGAGTAAAACATCCTCAAGTTAAAGGAATTTTGGTTGAACTTCCCACTTAACTGGAGGCTTATATATTGTTCTATAAAAGTGGGGGTTAGCTATCTGTGACTTCTGACTCACTCAAGTGTAGATTGTCAATTTCACATAACTATGTGCATTTACTTAAAAATTTCATGTTCCATATTCATAAGATGCATATGGATATGTATAAATATGTTTAGAGTCTATATTTGGGTGAGTAACACAAAATATTTATTTCATAAATAGTTACACATTAATGTGGTGTGAACACATTTGTTGGATGGAATAGGGATTCAAAAACTAATTTGTTAGAAGCATGCATACAAAAGGAATAAAACATGAGAAGATAAATATTTTAAAGGATAAAATCGTTATGAATTTAATATTCATATTTTTTATATTAAATAGGTTAAAATTTAAAGAAAACCACATATACTATGTGTAATATTCCTTCCTAAGTGATAATTGTTAAGTCCTTGATCATCAAACTAGGTAGGTTCTGTAAAAACAAGGTTCTTATATATTATCTTGTGTATGGAAATAAATTAATGGGTGGTACTAGATCATCCTTAGATAGATTATTCAAAATTAGGTTTCCCTTGTATTGTGCTTTGTTAGCCTATTCTGGGTGATTCCTTTGGGTGACACTTAGCTGGGAATCCCTTAAGAAGGACACCAAAGGAATATAGTTCAATTTTTATATATTATGGATTCATGCAAAGATTTTCTTACTCAAATATCCAAGAATCATAACTATTTTGATTAGGATGATTCCCTAACTAAATGAATAAATGATGACAGGAACACCAAAGTGGATTTATTTCTTGGTGAAATATGGATCCTGGCTCAAAAAATAGATATTATATAGGGGGTCATCAATTTTAATAGAAATAATTTCATTAAAATACCTTGATGAAAAATATAAAACATGATACTCACCCATTGATGCGTATTTATTGTAAATTATGGAATACTATATAGTAATCATATTGAGGTTACTTATAGGTATGATGTATATAATAGTTAGAGATTGGTATTTAGGATTGAAAAGTGTTCTCAAGGAGAAGCATTCTGATCATTTGAATGTCAATGTTATAGAGATTAATCCCACAAACTCTGGCTTATAGCTATTTAATATCAGGCGTTAATTACACATTTATGATGATAAAAATAGACATAGGGATAAAAATTAATTAACAAAGGGTGAATTATATCTTGATGTATATAATGGATAAAGAGTTGCAATAACAACCCATATCTTTTATAAAATTTAAATCATGATTTATTATAAAGAGATACACATAATACAATATCAAAAGATATATTATCCTAGAATATTTGGTTAATTAGTTACATAAAAAATAAATTGAAATATGTATATAATTACATTAATTAAAACTCCATAACATTCCCTTATAATTCCATTTATGTTTTAAAATATCATGGTATAACATGAGGATGTGCATAAGAAAGTGGTGATCTATAAATCCCAGTAAGGGAATAATCAAAGCATAACATGATGAAAGTAATTCATGTGAGTCAATAGGCATATCAAGGTGACATAAATGGGTGTGAATCATAAACATGAACATCAAATAATGATATAATATGATAACGTCAAGTAAAAATAAGAATGTGACAACAACATAAAACATGACATCATAAGCATATGTCAAGGATAACCATCAAGAAATAATAACATTGCGTGCTTAGTATAATAACCCATGAACTATAAATGGAATCTAATGAGATAAAATCATTACCTAATTAATTAGATGGCTATCTAATTTTTGATCCCACCCTTCACATTCATATCATGTATATGATTTTGTGTGCCATATAGATCATACAATATAAGTATTTATTTCATCACTTTTAATCTCGTGATTAAAGAGTTTTGGTTACATATATATGAGTAACTAATCAATTAAGGATAGGTTCATATATTTTAATACCCTTTAGTATAAATGGGGGTGGGTATTCACAATATAAAAAAATTTCATGGGAAATCACGGGATAATTTTAGTAGTATAATGGGTGTACATAAAGATTCATAGAAGGGTTTAATGATATTGAAATATCATCTATAATTACTTGGGAATAATAAGTATAGTAAATTTATATGTAAAAACATTACAATATAAACAATTGAAAATAAAAAGTCTTGGTACAAATAAAGAACTTGAATAAAAAGGAAGAGGATAGAATCCATTTCCTTGAGAAGGTACTTTTAAAATATTAGGAAGAGCTTCTTAAGATCTTGGGAACACCTTGGTAGAACATGAGCCTCATCCCAGTTGGTGAGGACTCGGAAAGTGCATCCAAAAGACCCGAGATCAAATCCGGGTAGAGACATATTTTCCAGTACTACAGTAGTATTATAGCAGACACTATAGTAGGTACTGTAGCAGGCACTGTAGTAGGTACTATAGTAGGTATTTTAGTAGGCATTGTTCGGTACTATAGCAGTCGGAACTATTAGTCCATCTAAGCCTTAGGGCCACCGGTTTGGTCCCCAGGTCCTACAAGGCATTTGATCCACCCAAGGCCTTTGGTCCAGTGTCTCTCAAGGCCTTCGGGCCACCTCAAGGCCTTTGGGCCACCTCAAGACCTTCGGGCCACATGAATATGAAGATGTACCAGTCAGACTATAAGGTACAAGGCTCCATATGAGGATTCAAGGTAGGTGCATTCACCGGAGCAGAGCTAACTGAAATTGGAATAACGAGAGGGTATGGTATTAACATCGGTAATGGGATTATACAGCTCTGCACATGACAGCTAGCCAACCATCTCTGTAAAGGTGGAGTGCTGATATCATGAAATGTACCTGGGAGGAGTAGTTCTAAGTTGCGTTGTTTGGGTGATTCCCATTAAGACCTAGGGGTCATGTAATTATCTCTAAGACTTCAGGCCTTGTAAGGGTTCCACCTCACCCCTTGAAAGGTTGATTATCAAAAAATAATAAAAATTAAGGCCTTCGGTCCATTCGATCGAGAACGCCTTAGTAGAGGTTTTTAGAGGGGGGAGAGAGAGGAATATGAAATTCATGATGAATAATTTTTTAGTGAAGTGAAATGGGAGGTTATGTGGTTATATATATAAAATGAAAAGGGAATTATTTACTAACTTATAAACTTAGGTTTTAGACTCTGAGTAAAAAAATAATCAAAACCATAAACTTTACCATGTTTTTTCCATTATTTATAACAAATAAGAGTGGTTTTTAATATTTTATTATCCTAAGATACATAATCATTAAAATAATACCATTGATGATGTGTAAGTGAGTCATGTTCATAAATAATTGATTTTAAAACCTTAAAAATAATATAGGTTTTGTATGATTAATTTTATGTTTTTAAAATTAATTAAATAACTTAAAAACAATTTATTTTAAATGGAAAATATGTTTTTTGTTTATGGATTTCATTTATAGTATTTATTAAATCACTTTTTGGCTATTATTATGTCATAATATATAATGTATTTAATTTTAAACCAAAAAATTATACCAAATCATAAAAATATAAAAAAATTATCATTGGATAATTCGAAATACTAATTTCAAAAATAATATTTATTTTACCAAAATAATTATCTAAATTTTATAATTTACACTTTTAAATAAAAATCCTTATTTACTGGAAAAATACTAGTTTTTACGACAATAACAACTTTCTGTCCCTTAAAAAATTACATTGGGATTCATTAAATTATATTATCATTCATTTTAAATAAAAATAAATTAATAATAATATTTATTTTAAAAATTCCTTAATTTATCAAAAAGAGTGTTTTAATTGAAACTATATATCACCCAAAAATACAATTTTGATTTCTTTGTATCAAAATATAATTTTTTTCACACTCGTGTAATCATGTATAATGTATTAATAAAAAGGGATAAGTATAATAATTATCTTATTAAAATAAAAATATAAAAATCATACTATTAGGGTCTAGATACATAACTCTTTATTACACCAGTGTATGTCCTAAGGGTAAATTGTACGATGGTGGTACTTACTTAGGGTGTTTCGGCAAACATAGTTTGATAGGTGATCTCTATAAGCTAAAAATTCTCTCGTAAATAGTTTTGATCAAGTTTAAATTGTTGAATCTTGACTTGGGATTGGTCAAGGGTAATTCCCAAAGATTTCATCTCCCTCAAAAGCTCTGATAAATGGGCTTAGTTGGGTATGATCCTACTGTTTGAGGTCATTTTTTCTTCCTTCTATGCCAATAAGACTTTATCATATCCCTTAATATATAATAATATTAATGATCATTGTAGAATGGCTATGTTATAAATGTTTATGATTCTTAATGGTATTTTCATCTTGACAGAAAATTTATGGTTATATTTTATAGTGGTATAAAAAAAATAAAGTCCATTTTTTTCTATAACTACATTATATAATGAGATATTTATTCATTCAAAATTAAATTTCATTTATAAACTTTTTTTTCATTACATCCCCCCCCCCTCAAATATTTAATTTCATACACTAAAATACATGAGGTTACTTCTGTTTCATTTCCTATTCTGGTTCCCATGTTCCCTCCTCAATCTTGTGTATCTACCATAGTACTTTGACTAGATTAGTTGTATTATTTCATAGAATATTATATCTATTATATAATATATTCACTAGATACTCATCATATAAAAGATCATTCTCCAAAAATACCACCTCTTGATTCAGTACATGTGAGGGGTATGGTATATACTTTCTTAAAAGGGATACATGGAACTCATTGTTTACTTGAGATAGGTAAAGTGGGAGTGATAGTAAAAAGGTCATATATTTGATGCAATTAGGGATATAAAAGGGGTTGATTTATCTAGGAATAATCATTCCCTTCCTACCAAACCTCATGAATTTATTCCATGGTGATATATAAAGTAAAACCTTATCTCTAACCTCAAACTCTAGGTCTCATCGATGATTGTATGCATATATTTTCTATCAAATTTACATATATTTTATATGATGCTGAATGGTTTGGACCTTATCTATCATCTCTAGGATAATATTAGGTCCCATCAGCTTCCACTCCCTAACTTCATCTTATCATGTTGGAGTCTTACACCTATTCCTATACAGAGCCTCATAAGTTTTCATTTTAATGATAGAATAGAAAATCTTGTTATATGATAACACCAATATGGGAATGTGTTGATCCCAATATCCTTGGAAATCCATTGAACAAGATCTCAACGTATCCTTTATAGTTTTAATGCTTATATAAAATTGACCATTTGTTTATGGGTGATAAGTAGTACTGAAACTCAACTCTGTATATGTTTATTATAGAAGGATTCTCTGGAACCTTGAGGTAAACCTCATATCTTGATTAGATATAATGGAGATTGGTACTCCATGTAGTCTTATTACTTTACTTATATATATATTAGTGAGTTTTTCAAGAGATAAATATCCCTTGATAGTAATGAAATGCATTGACTTTGTAAGGTGACCAACTATTATCCAAATGGATTTATTACCTTAATATGTTCTGGGGACTCCTATGAAAAAACACATTGTTATATTTTCCTATTTTCATACTAAAATGGTAAATGGTTGCATCATAACATTATATTTATTTCATTCATCCTTGAATTTTTTGTATACCAAGCATCGATATACAAATTATACAATATCCCTCTTCATGTTATCCCACCAATTTTTTTTCTTCATATCTATATACATCTTATTTCTTTCGAGGTGAATAGAGAAGGATAATTTTTTTACATCATTCAGAAGTTACCTCTTCTATTATGGTTTTGAAGGGATGCATATTTGGGTTCCAAACCTTATAACTTCATCTTTAGAATATTTTAACTCCAGAATATTCACTGCCTTTCTATATAGATCCTTATCATATTTTTGGTCCTCCTTGATCCTATCTAGAATGGATGTTTGAGAAGTAATTTGATCAAGGTAGATTGATTTTTATTTTATGATTCTTATGTTCATAATTTTCATTTCCAATAATATTGGATCCCTTTCAATCCTCGTCATGGATAGGGTTATGGGATTATTTTTACTTAGAGCATATGCTTCTTTATTCTTCTTCCCGTGATTGTAATGGATCGAACCATCATAATCCTTGATCATATCTAACCAAATTCATTGGTTCATATTGATCTCATTTTATGTAAACATATATACTTGAGTATTTTATGATCCGTATATATGTCACACTTCTCCCTATATATATAATGCCTCTAAATATTCAATGTGAAGATCACTACAACCAATTATAGATCATGGGTTGTCTATTTCTTCTCATGTATCTTTAATTGGTGAGTGGAATAGGCTATCACTTTTTTATATTGCATCAATACACAACCCAATACCTTTTTAGACTCATCACTGTAGAACATAAATCCATCCCCACTAGTGAGAAATTTGAGAAAATTTATAGTTATTATCCTATTAAATAACTCTTTAAAGCTCTCCTCACATTCATTATTCCAAATGAACTTCACTCCCTTATGAATTATCTTGGTTAGTGGGCTTGAAAATCAGAATAATTTTCTCAAAAACTGATGATATTTCCCAACTAATCTAATGAAAATATGGATCTATGTCACAAATGTTGGTTTGGTTCATCATTCAATTGCCTATATCTTCAAAGGGTCCCAAGATATACCTTTGTTGGTGATAATATACCCTAGTAATGTTACATTATCTATCTAAATATTTCAGTTTTTTTACTCTTCATATAGCTTTTCCTTCCACAAGGTCTTTAGTATAGAATTAAAATTCTCCTCATGTTCCTCCTTGATTTTAGGGTAGATAATAATATCATCAATAAATACTGCCACAAATTTATTAAGGTAATTCCTAAAGACTTTATTCATTAATTCCATGAAGATATTTGGAGCATTAGTGAGTCTAAATAGAATCATAATTAACTCATAATGAATGTACTTTTTATAAAATCAGTATTGGGGATATCCTTCTTCTTCACCATTACTTGATAATATCCCAACCAAAGATCCACCTTAGAGAAGTAATAGGATCCATTTAGTTGATTGAACAAGTCATCAATCCGTGTAAGAGGATACTTTTTATTTATCATTATCTTATTGAGATCACGATAATAAATGTAAAGGTGCATTTACACATCCTTATTCTTGATGAAATGGGATGGAGCACCCCGTAGTGAAGCACTTGGGCATATAAACCCTTTATCTAGATTCCATTGTAGTTACTTATTTAGATCTTCCAGTTCAATAGTGGATATTTATATAGAATCTTGGATATTGTTAAATCTCTAGGTATATGTTTTATTGAGAACTCAACCTCTAGGATGGGATGAATACCATGAAATTATTCATGGAATACATCAATATATTCCCTTAAAATGTGATTGTTATCAAGTATTATATTTTCACCTATAACCGCTTCATTTTCAGGATACACCTCAATGGTTGTGATGGAATATGATTGTCCAAGCTCTCTAGGCCTTGTAAATTGTTTCCATAAATTTTCTTTGACAACACTTGGATTAGTTCATTGGTTTGCACAGTGCTTTTGTTCCTTGTATTTAAAGCATTAGACAGTAGGATGAGGGTTGAATGAATCATTCCTTTCTTCAATCACATTGGTTTCTTTCTCTAATGGAAATTTTCTAGATAGGTTCCCCTCATTCCCACACCTAAATTATTTCCATATCCCCTTTAGGAAATTTTCAGGATCCTTCTTCCCACACTTTTGACGAGAAGGATGTTGTAATTTCTTACTATCATAATATTTATCCATTTTCTACCAAAATTAAACTCCATTATCCATTTAATATCTCTAAACCCATGATACCCTTGAAATTTACCAATATCCAATTTGAATTTGAATAAACATCAGGAAATTTCTTTATAGCTATCAAAGTCTTGAATTTACAAATATTTTCATAGATTTGGATTTACCCCGCTATATAAGTAGTCAACTTTACTTTTGGGTTCAACAAAAAAGTCATTGGCATATTGCATAGGTCTTTTGAATATTTTTTTTCATCGGCACTGATGGATTCATCATCCTTTTACTTTATTCTAAGGAAATATATCTCTATTTTAAGTAGGTTAGTGCTAGGAAAGTATTTACTAAAAAATATTTTCTAGATTTTTCTCCACTCTATCACTTTTATCTATTCCCCATGCTTCATATTCTTGATCAACACCCACAATTGATCATATTCACCGTCAATTTGATAAAAAACCAGAACAATATTCTCTTGATCTAAGCATTGAAGGATAGAGCAGATCTTTTCAAAGGATTTGATTCATTGTTCCATAATTAAGTGATTTAATGATCCACAAAAATTTTGAGGCCTTTGTCGCATAAAGGCCTTAATTTTAACTTTTTATTTCTTAGGGTGGTGTGTTTTTTCCCCTAATTTAAGTTTATATTCAAAACTTTGAGTTAATGGAGTAAGTATTTTCATGTAGTTCTCAAATCCTTCACCCATTGTGTTGGGAATCTCATTTGATTTTTCATCATATTTCCTATCACATTGGTTATTGACTTGGTTCTTCCTATTTCTAAACATTGACTAAAATAAAGGGAAAATTAGGGATGATAATTTTCAAACTATTAAACACAGAAAAGGTAAATTATGAAAATTTAAGGGAGAAATCATAAATTAAATATATTACTTAATATATGAATATCTAGGTTTTAATATAATTTATCTATGGTATATTTATTAATATAAAGTTTTATAGATATTTTCATTCCCTTCATAACGGTTCATAAAGAGATTGTAAATTTACCAAAGAATATCCCCTGAGTTTATAAAACTAGGTGTGTAGTAAGTCCTATTTTCATTCACTGGGTGATGATTGAGTTATTACATAGCACACCCTTTTAGGGTTATTACCCCTAGGTAAAATTGTGTTGGAAAAACATCCACTTGCAGTATCAAGACATCAATTTTTTTCTTGGAAACCACTCACTCTATACTTTACCAAAATTTAGTTACATTTTCCTATGTTTAGTATTATCACCAAGGATTTCACTATGGTTTTCTAATCCTAATCTATAAAAATAACTAGACCTTTCTATGATACCAACTATGATAACCCATATCTTTTATAAACTTTAATTTATGATTTAGTAAATAAAGATAGACATAATACAATAATAAAATATAGAGATGCCTAGTGTATTTTGGTAATTAGTTACATGGAACAATAAATTTAAATATAGATATAATGACATTAATTAAAACTTTATAACATGCTCTTATAATCCCATTGATCTTCTAAAATTTCATGAGATAACTTGGGGATGTACATAAGAAAGGGGTGAGCTATAAATCCTAGTACGAGAATAAACAAATAATAACATTATGAAAGTAATTCATGTGATTAAATATATATATCAAGGTTTTATAAAAGGGTGAGAATCATAAATATGAACATTGAATCATGATATAATATGATAATATCAAGGTAATATAATAATGTGGAAACAACATAAAACATGATATCATCAGAATAAGTCAAGGATAACCACTGAGACATTATAACATATTATGATAAGGCTAATCTACCATGATTCATACATGGTATCTCATAATATAAAAACATTACCCAATGCATTGGAGTGCTATATAATTTTGGTCCTACCTGTCACATTCATATCATTTACGTGCATTTGTGTGCACATAAATCATACAACATTAGGATATATTTAATCACTTTTAATCCCATGATTAAGGAGTGTGGGTTAAATACATTGATTCCACGATAAATAAATTATAGGTACATATAGGTTAATACCCTTGAGTGGAAATGGGGTTGGGTATTCATAACACACAAATTTGTCATAGAAAATAACGGGATAATTTTTGGCAGTATAACATATGTGCATAAAGGTTTACATAAGTGATTAATGTGAGTGCAAGGTGGTCTATAATTACTTGGGAATCATAAGGATAGTAAAGAGATGTGTAAAAACACATTAAAACATGAAAATTTTAAAATAAAAAGGCTTAGTGTAAAGAAAGTACATGAATAAAAAGGAAGAGAGAATCCCTAACCATGAGAGGGAGATTCTAAAAGCTTGGGAGGAGATTATTAAGAGCTTGGGAAAACCTTGGGAGGGATTTAGAGAGGTATAGGGAGAGTAAATTTATGATTAATGGGTTTTTAGTGAATAGTAATGGGAGGTTGGGTGTGTATTTATTGTAAAAGAGAGGGGAATTCTTTATTAACTTCTAAACTTGGGTTTTGGACTCTAAGTGATAAAATAATTGAAACCATAAACCTTCCCATGGTTTTTTCTCATGTTTTATTCCAAAGAGGATTTTTTTCAATATTTTATTAGGATAAGAAACTAAATAATTAAAATAATACCATTGATGATGTGAAAGTGAGTCATATTTATAAGGAATTTATTTTAAAACCTTAAACTATAATATAGGTTTTGGAGTATTAATTTTAAGTTTGTAAAATTAATCAAATAACTTCAAAAGAATAATATTTTAAATTTTAAATCTGCTTTTAGTATTTTATTTCTTTTATAGTATTTATTTCATCCCTTTTGGGTTATTATGTTTTCATAATTAATACCGTATATTTATATTGTATTTAATATTTACACAAAAAAATATTGTCTAAGTAAAATATGAAAAATTAACCATTGGATAATTTTGATATGTTGATTTCAAAGATAATATTTATTTTACCAAAATAATTTTCTAAATATTATAATTTACACTTTAAAATAAAAATCCTTATTTACTTGAAAATACTAGTTGTTATGACAGTAACAACTTTCTCACCCTTATAAAAATTACATTTGGATTAATTAAATTATATTATCATTTATATTTAAATAAATATTTTTAATAAGAATATTTTATGAAATTAATATTTATTTCAAAAATAATAAATTTATCAAAAATATTATTTTAATTGAAACTATATATTTTCCAAAAATATAGTTTTTATTTATTCGTATCAAAATCTAATTTTTATCAAACTCATTATATAATCATATATGAAGTATTAATGAAAAGGAATAAATATAATCATTATTTTTTAAAAAATAAAATATAAATTTTCATACTACAAGGATCTAGATACATAATTTAATATCCTAATATTTTAAAAATAAATATTATGTTCAATAGCATACAAGATACACAACACCTAGCTTAAATGAATAACGAACTATTATTATTTAAATGTGGTAATAATAACCTAGACGTTAAATTGGTGGTAATAAATATTATTAACCAAAATATGTAATATATAATTTTCTTACTCATTTATAATGTATTAATTAATGATTTAAAAATAAGAACACAATTTTTAATAAAGTCATTTTATTCTTCAAAAATTGGTTTTCTTGATTTTTATGAATGAAGATTATAATTATTTTTTTGGAAATTTTAAAAAATTAGTTTCATTTTTTGAATTCATAATTTCAAAATTATATTAGGATTATTTTATGAAAAGTTTCTAAAAATATTGATTTTTTAATAAATAGTGAAAAATACTGATTTTTATTAAAATTTGAATTTTATTTTATTTATAAAGTCAAAATATATTCTATATTAGTTTTAAAATTTAATTATTTTATTTTGATTTAAAATAATAAAATTATGATTTTTTAAATGGATTTAATACTTGAATTTAGTATAAAAACATTTTAAATTTTAAAAGGTCATTTTTCAGAAAATTTGTTTTTTGTCGTGTTTTGCCGATTTGATTTTAAATTAAAATATACAATTTATATGTTTAAAATTTTGAAAAATGGATTCAATATTTGGAATAATTAATTCCAAATTTTTTAAATTGGTCTCTTTTATTTTTTGTCAATATGAATAGTAATCTTAGTGATTTTTGTTACCATAGTAAAGGGTAAATTTGATAATTAAAGTTACAAATAAAATTATAAGGACTATAAAATGAACCTAAAACTTGAATTAATTTTATTTTATGAATATATTTCATACATAATCATACAATATTATGTTATATAGAATTTTTTCCATTTTAATGTTATTATAACCTTTATAATATTTTATTTAAAGAAAAGTCAAAAATGACTCACTCTTGGTTTTAATAACTATAATATTTTTAAAATATGTATTATCAGAGGTTATTATTGATTATATCTATAATATTTAATTATAAAATATTTATCTTAATTATGGTAATTTATTTTTATTTTTTAGTCTATAAATAATTACTTAAATGCTTACACAATGTTCATACAGTAATTATTCAATTAATAAAATATCAAATAAATGATATTAAAAATATTAAAAGTATTATAATTTGAGATGATTGATGTGATACAAGAATTTTATATACTTAAATTATGTTTTAGGTATTTATTAAAATATTTTTTAAGAATTTTACTCATTTTCTTGATGTTATTAAAATCAAAGTAGTGAGTAGTTTTAAAATTTGGTATTAGTGATATTTTATAATAAATAATATTTTATTAAATTAAATAAAAATTTTAAAATATTATATTCACACAATTTATTAGTATGTTGTTTATAATATCAACTATGTTTTATTTATATATCAATTTTTCATTTATAGTAACTACATTGACACTCAAATAGTGAAAATCATTGTTGTCACGGTAAGTGTAGAAGGGGTTAATGAGGGGTTAAAACCAAAAGATAAAAGTAAAAACATAGTAAAAAATTATATAATTTTTATTTTATGAGATTTTTTTATCCATAATAATCTTATATTTGACTCAAATCAGTTTTTATCTATTTGGAATTGAAAATTAATATATATTAATTTAATATTTTGTTAAATTCCAAGAGTTCACATCCCCTCTCTTATAAAAGTTCACATCTTATTCTCATTTGTTAACTCTTAAAGAACCATTTTTTTCAGAAAAATACCTACCCAAATACCTTCATATAATCCCTCCACTCATTATAGAGGTCTTGGTTTGGGCATAATACCAATATTATAAGGCTTAAGATGTTAATTAAAGGAGACATTCCAAAGAAGAGGTATAGTTTTAATCGCATGTTTTAGTTTTATTTATTACTCCACCACCTTAAAATATTATTCAACCATTATAAAATAATAACAAAATTATAATCCATATAATAATATGTTATTATGTTATTATGTTGATATAATAACATATATACATCTCTAAAACCCATCAAATGGGAGAGGAATCAATCATTAATTTGTACAGCGAACTACTACCTCGCGAACCAATATAATTCGTTTTCCATCACCATCACTCAATACTAGCTATAATGATGGATTTAAGTTATATATATGATATTAATGAAATATCTATAATTTTTTGAAAAATAATATAACAAATATTTTCTTACCATTCCATACACTGTAAAATGATAACATTGTCTATGCGTACGTGTGGACCACAACCACCACGAAGTGATGTGATTCAATTTTAATCACCACATCACATGGATGATATGTATAAGTATAATTAAAAAAATTATATCATATTTATAATGTGATGATTATTATGGAAATATAAATTAATACTTACCATCTCTCTATAATGATCATTGAAAAATGGAAACATTACTCATTCGTACGTATGGTCTATCGTCTCCATGATTGTAACGTAGTTCATTTTTCATAACAATATTTCATGATTGGTTTTAATAACATAATTTCTATATAAAAATTATTATTATTTCATGATTATTATTATATAAATGATATATTAATTTCCTATTTGACCATATTCAACATACCTAATTCATTTTGGACTTATGAACCAAATATTGTCAAAACGTCTGATGTGAATTTAATTGATTAAGTAAAAAAAAATATCAAGGTAAGATATAGAATAGAAGGAATAATAAACTTTAAAAAAATATTAATTAAGAATAAATTAATTTTATTTTATTATTCATGGATAAAAATAATGTATATGGCGAGTCGGACTCAAGGTAAGGGAATTTCTTTTAAAAATATTCTTTAATGTTTCCCTCAAAGCTATATTTTTCTTCCATATCCATATGATTGGTTTCTAAAAATTATTTAAATAATGTTTTTACTACTCTTATATGATTTTTAAATTCATTTTTACCCCTTTTTTAATTTTTACAAAATAGATTGAAAGGAATTCTTTTTTCATTTTCCAAATGAGATACTTTGTGACTTTTTAGAGAAAATTATAGAAGGAATGTTTTTTTAACTTATACAGCATGAATGGATTTTCCCACCATAATTAATAATTTTTTATTTTAATATTCCTTTAAAATTTTAATATGGTTATTTTCAAATAAAATTTTTTCCTTTATATGTGTGTTTTTTTAATAAGTGATTTCAAAAGGAAAGTTTATTTTCCTCATGAATTTGTTAATGATCTTTAATGGTATTTCTATTCATCAAATACCACAACCCTTGATTTAACATATGTATTATGATGAAATTAAATCTCTATGTACTTTACTTATGTTATTTTTATTGGGTATTGTTTATGAGGATGGTTGGTTTTGTTATAAACCGAGGGTGGGTGAGCCCGTTATAACTCTCCAATACATTGGGTAATGGGACAGAATTAGTAAGAATGATATGAAAATGATGCCTCAAGTTACCTATATGATTTATCTATACTTGCTATGTGTTTTTATAGAAAAATTTTGATTTCAAAAGGTAAAGTAAATTATATTATACTTAATAAGGTTAAAAAATATAACTTTTTTAAGAATTTATTATGATTTTTTCATGATTTCAAATAAACCTTTATGAGTTTTATTTTTTCTTTAAGATTTCTTATTATATGTTTTATAAAAATATTTGGGTACAGTAGGTGATTTATTGTGTAAGAAAACATTTATTTTGATCCTAAAGTTTATTTTGAAAATGTAAATTTTTTTAAGTATTCGTGGACTAAATAATTATTTCTTTATTTGTATATCCCTTACTGATCTTTTTGTGTTTATACCATATTTTAAAATATTTTTCACGGTTTTTAAGGATGATTAGGGACAAGGATGGGGTCAAGATAAAATTTTTGAAGAAGTTTCATGAAAATAAAACATGTTATATCTTAAAAGTTTTGTATTGTGATAAAAATGGATACTTAATAGAAGTTTATACATTGTAATATATGGTTCTGTTATGTAATAGTTATTACCTAACTCTCTAAAACTATAAAACTAAAATATCTTTGGGAATTTAAGAAAGTTAATTCTAGTTTAAATTCACTATAATATGTAATATTTAAGGATATCTCCATACTTCTTATATTATAGTAGGGTTTATATAACTTTAGATGTTAGGATGTTATTTTAACATAAGTTAAAAGTCCTATATAACCACAAATGATAGTATTTTTTGGAGAATTAGGTTATTTTAGATACCATGGTTATGGATATCTTAGTGTTCATCATCCTTATAATATGGTTTATTAAGATTTTATTGACATGATCACACTAAAAAAATATTTAGTAAAAATATGGATCTAGAGGGAACCAAAGTAATAACAAATGTGAAGGAAAATGTAGAGGTTGTCTAAATGAGAAACTGAACGGAATTGGAGCTGTAGTGATAACTATTATGGTTATTCCTAACTAGATATCAGGAGTTATGATTAACAAGATAAACCTAGGTGAATTTCCAAACTCATTAAATAATAAATAAGTAAATATACCTAGAATTTTGGGTAATAAAGATCATAAAGTTGAAAAGATTCATTGAATTATGTGTCATAAATGTGGAAAGAATCACTCGATAAAATGTCTTAAAAGAACAATAATATGTTTTATATGTGGTAAAGGAATCCATAAAGCAATAGTATATTAATGAAAAATGAAGACTTCGATTAACTCCATAAAGGGCATATAAGTTCTTCCCTAGGTATCAATTGAACATTTTATATGTGAGGAGAATAGGTAAATATAAAGATTGATGTCATATGGGAGAAGCTCAATAATAGGATCAGTAAGACCATACGTATGAATTTTTAGTAATTCCTAATGCCATTACTGTTGAATAT
Source organism: Viscum album (assembly GCA_963277665.1). NCBI lineage: Eukaryota > Viridiplantae > Streptophyta > Magnoliopsida > Santalales > Viscaceae > Viscum > Viscum album. The sequence goes on along the minus strand of OY728146.1, from coordinate 1,670,253,937 downwards.
TAGGAAAATGAAAATGGTATATAAAAGGAATATATTATATCTTGGCCTATGTTATGATATTATTAAATATTAGGTCATGATTCATTTTTTTATAAGAAGAAAGTATTAAGGAATAAGATAGAAAATCTTAGCTAAAGGATTATGAAAAACATTGAATGATTGAGGTTTTTACGTATAGGTATTCAAGAATTGTGATTTAAGTATGATCAGAAGAATTAATGCTCTTTTAATGTTTTATGTGATGGAAGTAATTTGGGAGACATTTATTTTTTGAGGTGATTATGGTTTATTAGATTTATTAGGATGAAAAATGAAAGGTATGAGATAACCTTTGAGGATATAAATTTTCTTTAATCTTGAATATATTAAGATTATTATCAAGGATTTTTATCACATTTCTAGTAATTTTATAAGTACTATATTAATATATTTTTATAAAAATAAAAAACTTGTATTCCAGATAATAACTTGTTGCATCCGACAAGGTTGTGAGGCATAAACCCACAACTAAAGTATGACAAGGGTGAATCACCTACCAATATCTTATGTGATGTTCTAGTTAGTATGATTTTTTTATTTTTTTCATCAGTCTAAAAAATAAAGGTTAAGTTTTCTTTTTGAACATATTTTTTACCGTATAGATAACCATGAGATTTAAATTTCATTTCAAGATTGTGTTATTATTTTCATTTCATAAGAAGTTCACTATTTTGGGAACCATATATGATTGGGGTAAATAAAATATTGTGGTATTTTATTTGAGATAAAAAGTTTGAATTATATTTTTGAGGAATATATTATTTTAATGTGGATTTATGCTGATTTGTGATATTTATAGAAATGATTATCATATCTTGGAGATTATGTTTTTAGGGAAATTAAATTTTTAGAATGATTCACTAAGAGTAATTGATATTATTTGGATATAAATGTTAAATAAATCTTGGAAAACTATGTGATAAAATACTTATGATTTTTGGGTTTCAATTTTAGTCTAAAATAATTTGAGTAATTGTAAGGATAGTTATTTATTGAATGATCTATGTTGAAATCTGAGTATTAATGTTGAATTTTGTAAATTAAAGTGGTTTTTCTTTGTATTAAGTTTTTTTCATTTTGAGAATTATCTTATATTTTCCTAACCATTTTGGTTTTGGTAAATGTATAAAGATATGAGGAATATATTGTTAAACTTTTGTGGATTATGTGATCCATTAGAAGTTTATTTTAGTGCTTCGGACATAAAAAATCATATCATATACTCATCATTTGTAGAAAAATGAGTTTGTGGTGAAAATTGATTAAAGGATGAAATCCTTCTTGACAAGTATATTTCCTTATACTTTTAGTATAGATGATAAAGGAATTCCTAAACTCCAAGAAAATGATCTTGAAATAAAAAAAATAGTTCATTTAATTTTCATATTAAGCAATCAGTAGACTTTTAACCTATCATATAATTATGGTTTTGTAATGGTTAACTTTCTCATGACCATATTCTCTATCACTCTCTATCAGTCTTTGGAAGTTAGGTTTTTCTTCCATATATATTTTTTCACTTCCAACCAAGGTTTTCCAATATGTAATCCTAGTTAGGTGTTATTCCATATTACCTTCAAACTTCTCTTTTCTCACTTTTAAAGTGTAAGTTTTATTAACCCTATTTACAATGTGAGATTTCAATAAAGCTATTTTGTAAAGTAAAACCCTTATTTTTCAATCCAAAATTAAAATTGAGAGGTCATAATTTCTTAAATGTGAGGAGAATAAAATATCTCAATATTTTAAAAATAAATACTATGTTTGAGAGTATACAAGATATGCAACACTGAGCTTAAACAAAAAATGAATTATTATTATTTAAATGTCAAAATTACAACCTAGTTGTTAAATTAGAAAAAATGAATAGTATTAACCAAATTATGAAATATATAATGATATTATTCATTTATATTGTATTAATTTATACTTTTTAAATTATAACATTATTTTTAGTAAATTCATTTTATTCTTCAAAAATATGTTTTCTTCAAAAATGGGTTTTCTTGCTTTTTTGGAATGAATATTATAATTATTTTTTGGAAGTTTTAGAAACTTTATTTTAAAAAATAAATTTTATTTTTTAATTCATAATTTCAACATTATCTTAGGATTAATTTATGGTAATTTTTTGAAAAGATTCATTTTTCAAGGAATAGTGGAAATACTGATTTTTATTTAAAATTATATTTTATTTTGAGTATTTACAAATTCAAATTATAGTTTTATAGTTTTAAAATTTAATTAGTTACTTTTAATTTAAAATAATCCAATTATTTTTTTAAAATGTATTTTATATTTGAATTTAGTATAAAAACATTTTATATTTAAAAAGATCATTTTCTGAAAAACTGTTTTTCGTCACATTTTTTCAATTTGGTTTTAAATTAAATTAGGAATTTTTTTTGTTTTAAATTTTAAAAAATATATTACCTTTTTGGAATCATTGGGCCTAAATTTTTTAAATATGTCCCTTTTATTTTAGGTCAATATGAATAGTAACTTTAGTTATTTTTGTTACCATAGTAAAGAGTAAATTGGATCATTTAAGCTAAAAAAATTATAAGGACTATAAAATGACTTTGACACTTGAATTAATTTTATTTTATAATTAAATTTAGTTCATAATCATCCAATATTCAGTTTTATGTAATTTTTTCCCATTTGAATGTACTTATAACCTTTATAATATTTTATTTAAAGAAAAGTAAAAAATGTCTCACTCTTGGTTTTAATAAATATAATATTTTTAACACAGATATTACCAGAGGTTATGTTAATTTATAAATACTATTTTTAAGTATAAAATATTTATCTTAATCATGGTAATTTAATTTTAATTTTTAGTGAAGAAATAATTAGCTTAAATTCTTATACAACGTTGACATAGTAATTATTCAATTAATGGAAAAATCAAATAAATGGTATTAAAAATATTAAAAGTATTATAATTTGAGATAATTATTATGGTCCAAAAAAATTATAGATTAAAATTACATTTTATAGATGTGTAAAACTATTTTTTTCTAATTTTACTTTTTTTATGTTATTAAAATCAAAGTAGTGGATAGTTCTAAAAAATTAACATTAATGATATTTTATAATAAATAATATTTTGTTAAATGATGGAAAACTATTAAAAATATTATATTCATTATATTGATTAGGATATGATTTATAATATGAACTATGGTTTATTTATGGGTCATTTTTACATTTATTGTAACTATATTGACACTTAAAGAGTGAAATCTTTGTTTTCGTGGTAACTATGAAAGGGGTTAACGAGGAGTTAAAACAAAAATATAAGGTAAAAACATAGTCAAAACTTATATAATTTTTATTATATGAAATATTTTAGACCCTTAATCATACTATATTCAAAATAAATCAATTTGGATCTCTTTTTAATTGAAAATTAATTTACATTAATTTAATATTTTGTGAAATTCCAAGAGTGCCCCTCCCCTCACTTATAAAAGGGTGTCTCTTATTATCATTAATTCACTTTTCAAGAACCATTTTATCAGCCAAATCCTACTTAAATCTATTTATATAATCCCTTAAATAATTCTATAAGTCTTGTTTTGGGCAGAATACCAACCTTAGAAGGCTTAAAATGTTAATCAAAGGAGACCTTCCAAAGAAGAGGCATAGTTTTAATCGCATGTTTTTGTTTTATTTCTTCATCAAAATCCTTATTATATATTTAAACCATGATAAAATAATAAAAATAGTATCATACATATATTAGGTGTTATTATGTTAATATCATAACCTTCATTCATATCCAACATCCATCAAATGGGAAAAAAATTCATCGTTTGTGTGTACGGTGGACTACCGCCTCGCGAACCGATGTAATTTATTTTTCATCATTATATCTCAAGAATAGTAATAATTATGGATTTAGGTTATATATCTGATATTAATGGCATATTTATCATTCTTTTAAGATAATATAACCTATATTTTCTTACCTTTCCATACACTGTAAAATGATAATGTTGTTTGTGCATATGTGTGGACTACCACCTCCATGAAGCTATGTGATTCATTTTTCATCACCACATCATGTGTATGATATATATAAGTATAATAAAAGAAATTATATTATATTTATGATATGAAACTAGTGTAAATAGTGTTTTTAATGTTGGAGAAATGACATCGGTTTTTTTAAATCAATGAAAAAATTTTGTGCGGGATATTTTTGGCGTCGATTTTACAAAATACCGACATGGAAATTTTTTTATAAATGATTTTTTGCATCATTTTTTAGTAAAACTGACACCAAAAAATACTGAAGAATGTATTTTTGGTGTCTGTTTTTTAAAAAAATGATGCCAAAAATAATAAAATATATATATTTGGTGTCGATTTTTGTAAAAACCGATACGAAATAATTTTTTCTCAAACTCATCAGCATCAGTTTTACTAAAACCGACGCCCAAAATCGCTGAAGACTATATATTTTGCGTCGATTTTCCAAAAAAAATGATGCCAAAAATAAAAATATTTTTTTTTTGCATTGTTTTTTACAAAAACCAATGCAAAATATTTTTTCTCAGACTCTTTGGCATCGGTTTTTGTAATAACTGACGCCAAAAGTATTTTAAAATATTTTGGTATTGGGAAACCCTAATTTTTTTATCTATAAAACCCTCCTACTCACAATGAATCCCTCCTAAATTGTGATGACATTGAAGGCGACCCAGTGATCTCTAATGCCATTTTTGTTTATTTTATTATATTTTCACGATATGTGGTCTCCATTCTACATCCTCTTCGATTACTTCATCATCCTCGCATTAATTTCTCCTCAAAACCTATTTTTAGCATGAACTATGGTTTGAGTTTAGTTTGTTGTTCATATTTAATGTTTTTTTACAATCAAATTTGTATAGATCTTGCCGGTAGTGTTTTTTCTTGCAACTCCTTCAAGGGATGAAGTTTGGATTACGGATCAAGGAAGAGTTAAACTCCAAATTTTGTAAGTTTTTTTTTAATTTGGAGTATAAATTATTTATCATATAATTATATTTTTGATTTGTTTTAATTATTAGTTTGTATCAAGATTACCTAAATGACATGGTGGTTTAATTCTATATAACCATTGAATGTTTATGTTTTTGTAATAAAAAATAGGTATTGGAAATCTATTATATATTTCATTATATATCTGAGAGAGAGTGGGTATCATGGGAAATAGAGACAACCCAATATTATGTGAGAAAACATGTATAATAGGGTGTTTGTTTATAATAGTGACATGATCTATAATTGTTTAAATATACCATGTGGTATATTCAGATTAGATGTATATGTGATTTATATATCTAAATTTTTATTGTGATAGAATTCTACTACAATGACCACCGGTTGAACAAATAAATGATATGAATGAGTATACAACATTATATGTTGAGATTGGTCTTATTGTTATAGTATTACATCATCATGATCAGCAGCTATGTGAGAGTATTAATGATGTTTTTGAATCTATTTGAGTTGTAGTGTTGAGATGTGAGAATTCCATATCTATTATAACTAGTGAGTTTTAGTTGTAACATCCCCCACTATTTAGTAACAACTACGTAAAACAAACTAGTAAATTAATGCAATATTCAATACTTTTTACACATGCAACACCGAACTAATGTAACAAATGTGTAAAATGAACTAATAAATGTTAGATGATTAAAAATAATTAAATTATAATATCAATAAAACAAATGTATATAATATGAAAATAAAAAGTTTACTATTTTTAATTGTGTTTCATATATGAAGTTTTCTATCTGGTTTTCAATAGTTTTTATTAAATGTGTTTCTGTTTATAGTTTATCAGTTTATATATATATATATATAAATGTTTATCTATTTTAATATATTCACTAATTATATTATGATATCAGGTATTTAATGGATCATAATTGGATAAATTTACGAAGAACCACTGGTGAATATGAAAAAGAATTTGATGAATTCTTGGAATTTTCTAAATGAAATCTTCAAAACATTGATTTGATTTTCTTTCTATGTGTGAAGTGTTTAAATTTAAGAAATTTAAACTCTAGAAAAATTAAGGATCATATAATTTGTTATGGTTTTAGACTTAATTATAAACATTTGATCTATCATGGTGAAATAAATGTAAATTCAATAGATAATGTTGGTGAAAATATTCATAAATTGATAGAGGATCATATTGAAGATTTAATTCATGATTTAGGTGTTGAAACTGTTGAAAAAACAACAAGTGTTTAATGATTTTATGGAGATTCTGAAAAACCACTATTCTCATTTTGTAGTAAATATATAGTGTTATTGGGTGTTTTGATATTGGTTAACTTGAAATCAAGTAATGGTTTAAGTGATAAAATATTCTCTATCTTACTTTTTCTTTTAAAAGAGCTACTTCCAAAAGGCATTGAGCTTCCAGATTCCAATTATGAGGTGAAAACAATATTATGATCAATGCGATTAGGGTATAAAAAGTTACATTATTTTCCCAATGATTGTGTGTTGTATAGGAAATAATATGAATTTTTATCAAATTGTACTACATGTGAAACATCATGACATAAGATGAATGAAAAAGTCAGTTCAGATTCATTCTCAAGTACTGACATCTAACCTCATGCTAAATCAAATAGTTTCTTCCAATAATACCTTCATATACTTATGATAAATTAACTCTGATTCATTCTCAGGTTCTGAAATCAAATCTCCTACTAGAGAAATTTTTTACTTTATAATAATTCCTCGTTTAAAGCGTCTATTTTCAAATTCAATTAATGCAAAAAGGTTGAGATGGAATTAAGATGAATGTATCTTTGATGGCAAACTATGTCACCCTACAGACTCATTATAATGGAATATATTTGATAAACAATTTCCTAATTTTGGAAGTGAAGTTAGAAATATGATAATGAGAGTGTGTACAGATGGAATGAATCCATATCGGAGCCTAAGAAGCCAACACAGTTTGTGGCCTGTTTTGTAGGTAGTTTACAACTTATCCCCACATATATGTATGAAGAAAAAATATGTTATGATGAGATTGATTATTTGTGGACCAAAACAGCCATGAAATAATATTGATGTGTATCTTTCACCATTTATTGATGATTTGAAACTTATATGGGAGGTAGGTGTTAATGTTTTTGATGCATATAAGAAAGAGTATTTTCTTTTTCATGCTATGAGAATGTTCAGTATAAATTACTTTCCTATATATGGAAACTTATCTATATACGGTGTTAATAGACATAAATCATGTCTAGTTTTTGAATAAGATACTTCATATTATTAATTTTAGAATGGAAGAAAGACATTGTACATGGGACATTGAATCTTTTTTCAAATTGATCATCATTATCATAGATTGAAAAAGGAATTTAATAGTTTACATGAATACATTCTTCCCCCACAACAATTGTTAGTTGAAGAATATTATAATAGGGTGAAAAATATTGATTCAATATTTGTAAAGAAAAGTAGTTCTGGTCTTAAAAAAAATATCTGGAAGAAACAGTATATTTTTTTAACTACCTTATTGGAGATTTTTAGAGATAAAACATAACATTAATGTTATACATATTGAGAAAAATATATGTGATAGTTTTATTTGAACTTTATTAGACATAAAAGGAAATACAAAATATGTGTTGAATTCTACATTGTACTTGATAGTAATGGTAATACATTTGGAGTTAGCTCCCACTATAAAAGGAAATATAACATATTTACCTCCGGCTTGTCACACATTAAGTAAGAGTGGGAAGTTGAATTTTTTTTAGTGTTTGTATGGTATAAAAGTATCCAGTGGATATTATTCAAATGTGAATAATTTTTTTCAGTGAAGGATTGAAAATTAAAAGGTATGAAATCTCATGACTATCATGTATTGATGCAACAACTGTTATCGGTCGCACTGCATGGTATATTGTCATCAGCTGTTAGAAAGACTATCATCAGGCTATGTAATTTTTTAAAATCCATTTGTATTAAAGTTATTGATCCAAACTTGTTAGATTATTTGTAGAATGAAGTTTCTCTTATAATTTTTCAACTAGAAATGTATTTTCCACCTACATTTTTTGATATAATGGTTCATCTTGTGATTTATCTAGTACATGAGATAAGAATATGTGGGCCTGTTTATTTATGTTGGATGTATCCTTTTGAAATTTATATGAAAATTTTAAATGGATATGTTAAAAATACTTATCGATCGGATTCCTCTATTGTTCAAAAATATGTATCGAAAGAAGTGATTGTGTTTTGTACTGATTATTTGTATGAAGTGGGGGCATATTAGTCTCCCTATATCTTGACATTTTATAGTTGATAGTGAAGGTAGAGAGATTTGAAGCTTAAAGGTAAATTTCATTCCACATGATGAAATTATGTAGGCACATTTATATATTTTGAACAACGCAGATGATGTTCAATCATATATCTCATCACATATTGCTGAATTAAAGAGATGATATCCAAAAAGAAATGAAAAGTGGTTGATGATTGAGAATAAAAATATATTTGTTTCATGGTTTAAAGAGAAAGTGAGAACAGATATATCTGCATTAGACATTTTGAGATGTTTGGAAGGGGTACCATCTCTTAATGTGATAACATAGACTGGTTTTGATATTAATGGGTGTACATTTTACCTAAAAAACTAGATGACAATAGTAGCATTCAAAATAGTGGTGTGGTGGTTATCGTTGAAGTAGTTCATTTTTCAAGTGAAAAAGATAAAAACCCAATTTCTAATTCATCATCATATTTTGGAGTTCTTGAGGATATATGGGAAATTGATTATACAAAATTTAGATTCATTGTGTTTAAGTGTAATTGGGTTGATAGCAATAGTGGTGTGAAACATGATGATTGTGGATTTACACTGGTTGATTTGAAAATATTTAATTACAATGAAGAACCATTTATCATGGTGACACATTAAAATAAGATATTTTATGTCATTGATCTATCAAATGATCAGTGGACCATCGTTTTTCAAGAAAAAATATTAAATTTGGGTGATGAGAATGATGTTGATGACGTTATTGATTTACATAAGTCTTATTCATCTATTATGTGATTTTAAGATAATTACAATGACTACAAGGCAGACATAGTGCATGCAGTATGTAATGATCATGATGAAGGAATATGGAAAAACACTAAATTAGTCTCTTAATTTTTCTGGTAATTATTTATATTTTGTTTATTTTTTTGAAACATACAAATACATGCCACTTTTTTTACTTATTTTTTCATCCTTGTTTCTAAATATTCAGTTTTCTAAGGATATACAGGTATAAAAAATTCATTACACTTGTATGTGTCAATGTTAGATACAGAGAGATAGGAGAAGTTACTGAGGTATACCTATTTTTTCATATTGTTAAATATTTAGTAATATAATTATTTAATGAAAGAAAACTTTTAATTTAAAATTTTTTTTGTAGTACTACTGATGCATCCTCAGTGTAGGATACTTCTCCAATTACTACAGAGAAATCAAGTTCTCAAGTTGGTAAACATGTTATTACATGTTTACCAAAACTATCACTTACTCGTGGAGATAATAGATTACATATTCATTTTGATTATAATAATAATGAAACTGGACCAAATTCAGTTCAGTTTATTAGTTATATATCAATGTAGAGTTGTTATAGGATTAGTATTTTATATCCTGATTGTAAGTCTATGGACAAGATGACAAAACAACATCTTTGGGAGTCTGTGATGGTAAAATATCTCAATTGGTTTATTTTATCCAATTTTTTTAATATTAAATATTTTAAATGATATATTTCATTTATTCAATTACAGATGACATTCAATTTTGATGAAACAAAAGAAATTAAGAAAATACATCTCTCTTTAGTAGTGGTTCGATGGTGAGATTTTAAAACAAAACTGACAAAAAATTATGGTTTTGGAAAGAAAAATTTTTAAAACCCATGCCTTAAGTATCTGTATATAGATGAAGATACATGGAAACAATTTTTTGACAGCCGTCATGAAGAAAAATTTAAGGTATGATAATTATTTTATATTATAAAAAATATTATATATTTATCTAATTATTTATTAGTTCATTTTTATGTAACAAGCCTCTAGAAGATCTCATCAAGAGATCTAGTTGAAAAATGTATACCCTTATACTTTATCACATGGAGGGTATCTGTTTCTGGAGAAGAAAATGATTGAAAAAAAGTTTTAAGCATTAAGATATTGATCTAGTAGTGGTTCAAAATAGGTATAGTTTGGTCCCCCATCTCCTCCCACTCAACATGAAAAATAGAAATGAGTGAGAAGAAGGAAAAATGAAAAGTATCTTATAGAGGTAGAAAATAAAGTTACTGATAAAATTGTAAGTAAATATTATTTATTAGTTATGAATTTTTCTATTTTATAAATTATAAACACTAATATAAATTTTCATTTTAAATTTTAGGATGAACTTCAGGAGAAAGAGACACAGAACTATTTAATCACTGAGGGTAGGATAGACATCCTATCCACTGCTTTCAGAAAGGAAGAACACCTCAGCCGTGTTATAGGATATCGGATGGGTGTTAGTATTTGGAAAGTTTTTTGTAAGTGTAAGTAATCAAAATACCCAGAAATAGAATCCTTAAAAGATGAGGTGAAAGAGATAAAATAGTCTATGGGTGATCAAATTTAAGCAGTCGTGTAGCAGGCTTTGTTTGAACACTTGACAAGATAGTCACAATATGCACAGCCTTCCCAGACTTCTCATCCTACCCAACCTACCTAGCCTGCTTTCGTTGATCCTCCACTTCCATCCCAATCGGACTACCCTACCTAACCTACCTACTTTAATCCTCCATCTCCTCACTCAGACCAAACCGTATACTGTGAGTTGTTTGCTGGAGATCCTCATATTGATATTATTACATTAGGACTCATATATTTTTTCAGGTATTTTTTACATCACCAGCCTATGTGGATGGTTCAGGTTAGAGTATTAGTACTTAATATTATTTATCCTAATGCTCTACTACTATTTCTTACTATAGAGATTACCAGAGTTGGGGATTGTCTGGGTCATTTTTTATTTTGTCCACCTGGTCTTCTTAGTTATATTTCGTATGAGGTATGAATTTTTTAAATATTAGTTACATATTATTGAAAATTACTTATAATATTTTCTGAAAATTAACTTATATAGGATTATCTGAAAGAAAAATAAATTGCACAGTTGAAATAACACATTTTGGAACAATCAACTGTAGATACTTATGATATTTCTTATGGGATACAAATATTGTCTTAGGCTTCCTTTTCCTTGAATATTATCTATGAGTTTCGGATGATGTCTGATATATGTGGAAGATATTATTCATTAAGATTACTCAAATAAGATATCATGAATCTAGTTGAATTTCAATATCTTAGCCTGAATGTGTTGTAGTTATTTTCCATGTAAGTAAATTGATGTTTGAATTTTTATTTTTTAATAAAAATATGGTTTAAATTGAATAACTATATCCCCTTTTTAAATTGGTTATTTACACATTCTTATTGTACAAAATGACAGTATATCCATTTATGGTATTATAGATCCAAAATATATTTCCATGGAAGTGAAACATGTGAATAATCCTAGTAGAGTTGCATATATATGTGAAATATTATCATATAAGAAGATTGGATGTTGTTTTTTTCATTTTCTTGATAAGTAATAACAAAAACATAATTATGAACTAATGATCATTATAATGGAATTAATTGTGAAATTTTTTGTATTGCGGGGGGCATTGGATGTTAGGCATATTCTACCCAAGTGAATGTACCTTATATTGGTTTTTCTCTTTATCAGGGAGTGTTCATAAAAGTTTTCCCACCTTATTAGAAAAGTAAATTATTTTTCATAAGCTCATTATGTTTAATTATTATTTTTTATACATGTATTATTATTTCATATATATTAAAATGCAGTTCATGGAAAAAATTAACAAAGAAAACATATTGATAAAGAAACCAAATGCTATCAATTATGTGAAAGTAAAGATAATTACTTTTTATATATATTTTTATGATTTATATATATATATATATATATATATATATATAAGTTTTTATTATCAAGTTGATGTTTTATATCTATATTTTCATCATCAATAAGGACATGTTGAATGTTGTTATTATGTTCTACAATTCATGTACGAGATAATCACAACCGGGGTAACAAATGAATTTGATAAGGTTATTTATATTATTATTTTTATATTTTCTATCATAATATTCTATTTTTTAATCTCATATCATCCAATTTTATTGTAGACAATCAATGATAATGAGTCTTATACCCAAGCTGAACTTACCCATCTTTAATATTTGTTTTCAAACTATTTGTTAAGTATAATTACGATTTGAGGTATGTATATTCTAATGTTTTTGAATAATATTACATTTTTTTAATAATATGTGTTCAAAAAACTAATTATTTTGTTATAATAGGTGTTTGAAAAGAATGATATCAAATTAATGCTCCAATAATAACCAATAATGATCATATCTTCAATTTTAAGTATGTGTATTTTAATTCTACATTACAATACAAATGCATAGATAGATTTTTGATTAACTAGATAAAAACAAGTAAGTTTTAATATTTTTTTATTCAATGATAAATACTGTTTGATTTTTGTATATTGTGTTTTATTACAGGGAATTTGATTATTTTGGTAGTGTAATATTCTATATTTTCTATAAAAAATTACTTTCGGTATCAGTTTTACAAAAAAATGATGCAAATTTTTAAAAAAAAAATACACGGTTTTCAGTGTTTGTATTCATGAAAACTGACACTGAAAAAAGGTTTTGGCATCAGTTTATCTAATAAACTGACATTGAAAATGGTTTTCTGCGTCATTTTATAAGAAACTGACATGGAAAACAGAGTTGCACTCGATTTTTGTCATCGGTTCGTATAATAAATGACACCAAAAATTATTTTTCAGCATTGGTTAATTTGTAAAACTAACGCCTAAAACTAAGCATGGCATCATTTTTTGCATCGGTTTTTTAAAACTGATGCCAAAAATATTATATTTTACATCACCTTTATAGACGTCATCAAAAACCAAACATCAAAAATAAAAAAAATGGTGTTAAATCTAGCTTTTTCATAAGTGTGATTATCATTCTATAAATATAAAATAATACTTACCCTCTTTCCATAATGATCGTTGAAAATGGAAACATTACTCATGTGTATGTATGACCTACCATCTCGATGATTGTAACATTGTTAATTTTTCATAAATATCTCTCATGATTGGTTTTAAAAGTAAAATTTATGTATGAAAATTATAATTATTTCATGATTATTATTTTGGATATGATAGAGTAATGGCCACTTTGAACATAATTAGCATACTTAAGTCATTTTGGACTTTTGAACTGAATATCATCAAAACATCCAATGTGAATTTAATTGATTAAGTAAATAAATATAGAAAGATAATAGATAAAATAAAAGTAATAATAAAATTGAAAATAGTTCTTAATTAATTATAAATTAACCTAAGTTTATTATTTAGGAAGATAAATAATTTATGTGATGAGACAGACTCAAGGTAAGGGACTTTCTTTTAAAAATATTCTTTAAATTTTCCCTTAAAACTCACTTTTTCTTCCCTATCCATATGATAATTTTCTAAAAATAATTTAAAGAATGTTTTTACTATTATTATATGATTTTTTAAAGTCATTTTTACCCATGTTTTACTTTTTTAAAAACTATTTTAAAAGATTATTTTTTCATTTTCCAAATGAGGTACTTTGTGAATTTTCTGACAAAAATATGGATGGAATGTTTTTTTAACTTATATGACATTAACTGATTCTCCAACCATCATGAATAATTTTTTATTTTAATATTACTTTAAAATTTTATATGGTTCTTTTCAATGAAATTTTTTCCTTTAAATGTGCATAGTTTTTTTAGAAATAAGTTATTTCAAATAGAATTTTTTTTTCGTCAAGAAAATTTTGATGATATTTAATGGTATTTATATTCATAAAATACAAAAAATCTTGATTTAACTTATGTTTTATAATGAAATGAAAGCTATATTTACTTTATTTATGTTATGGTTCTTGGGTATTGTTTATGATGATGGGTGGTTCCATTATAAATTGAGGGTGGGTGAGCCCATTATAGATCTCCAATGCATTAGGTAAAAGGATGGAGTTAACCAATTAGGTTTCATCTAAGAGATTATAGGAATTTACTAAAATGGTTATTCCAAGTATAACCATGATGGTTATTTCAAGTGTAACAATGTTGGTTTCTCCAAGTATAACTGTGATGGTTATTCCATGTGTAAATAAGAATGATATGAAAATGATTCCTCAAGTTACATTTATGATTTATCTACACTTTATATGTGTTTTTATGGAAATATTCTGATTTTACAAGATAAAGGAAAGTATATACTACTTCATAAGGTTGAAATATATAACTTTATGAAAAAGTTATTAAGATTTTTTCATGGTTTCTAATAAACCTTTATGATTTTTATTTTTACATTAAGATTTATTATGATATGTTTTATGAAAAAAATTGGGTAAAGAAGTTGATTTTATTAGGAAATAAAATGTTTATTTTTAGCATAATGTTTATTTTGAAAAGGATAATTTTTATAATTATTCCTGGACTAACAAATTATTTATTTCTTTTTATGTCCCTTATTGAGACAACCTACAAGGAACAAGGAACAAGCTCTATAAAGAGGATGAGTAAGGAGCTTTCACCACAGTAGAAGTTACATGGATTTCAAGAATGAGAGGGTATTGAACCTGCCCTCGGTACAAGCTTGTGCATGCACGGGATAGCCTAATTGAATATCCATGTGAAGGTAGAGAGCTGATTCACGATGAAGATGCTGGGGAGGAGCAGTTCCAAGTAGTTAGTCTGGGTTGTATGTAATGTTTGAAGCCTACAGGAAATGAATTCCTCTAAGGCCTATGATACATGTAACTATTATTCCTACGGGCCTTGTAAGGGTTTCACCTCACCCCTTGAAAGGTGGATTATCAAAAATCAATAAAAAAATGAAGTCCTTCAGGCCATTTGATGATTATATGTTAGAAGTTTTATTTTTTAGGAAAAATGGATACTGAATAGAATGTTCCACTTTTTTATATATGGGTTTGTTATGTAAGAGTTATAACCTAACTCTCTAAAACTATAAACCTAAAATATATTTGAGAATATAAGAAATTTAATTCTAGTTTAAAGTTAGAAGAATATGTTGTGTTCAAGGATGGGTCCTAACACATAACCCTTTATTACACCATCATACACCCCAAGGGTATGTTATGTGATAGTAGTACTTTCTTAGGGTAGTTTGGTGAACATGGTTTGGGAGGTGATCTAGATAATATTAAACTTCTCTCGTAAATATTTCCACTTAAGATTTATTTATTGAATCTTGTCTTGGAATTAGTCAGTGACAAAGCCTAGTGATGCCATCTCCCTTTGAATCTTCATTGAGTGGGCTTCATAGGGTATGATCCTACTATTTTAGGTCATTACTTATTCCATCTATGTTAACTAGAATTTATCATAACCCTTAATATATATACTAATCTTAACGATCATTGTACAATGACTATATTATCAATGATTATGATTCTTAATGGTATTTTCATCCCGATAGACAAATTATGGTTATATTTTATAATAATTCAAAATAAAAAAAATGAAATACAATGCATGTGTTTTCTATAACTAAATTACTTAATAAGGTGTTTATTCATTCAAAAAGGAATTTAATTTATAAAATTTTGGATCATTACAGTTGTTATATTATAGATTGGCACTTATAATCTAACTTTACTAAGTGGATTAATCTTAGAATTAGAAAATTATTATTATATTCCAACTATAAATAGGAATTTGATTTATATATATTGTTTGGAAAATAAATTATTTTCATTCTATATTAAGAAAAAAGGTGTTCTATATATAATAATGAAATGTTTTATGCCATTATAAATATAATAAATTTTTTATCATAACTAGAAAATTGACCTACGACCACGGTTATATTACCTTAGTTTGAAAAATCATGGTAGTAAGGTAGCCTACTTCAATGGTTATAGCTAAACTATGATGCTAGGTCTGATTTTGTAAACTTAAAACCATGGTTTCTATTAACCATGGATATAGGCCAAGATACTAACATGGTTATGTGGAACTATGGAAGTAGGTACACGTGGGAAACTCCAAATTTGTGGGAAATGGATACATACATGGTTTTCTAAGAACTATAGTGGTAGAGAGGGGATATGGACATAGTTCTCCAAACCATGGACATAAAACTTAGATGAAAACCCAAAGGTTGTGATTTCTTAAAATTATGGTTGCAAAGGGGGATTATGGTTATAGGTCTCCAAAATTGTGGCCATATCGCTTAGAAAAAACACTTATGTCCACAGTTACTTGAAATTGTGGATATATGTTATGTTCCATGTCCCCTTTTCCCACTTTTTTAATGTTTAATAATATTATTTATAAATATTAATGTATAAATATATGTGTTTGTGTGTATTAATACATATAGAGGGTCACGGGTTAGTAGTAACATTATTTATATTCCCTAGAATAGGTTGGGGGATTAAAACACATTAGTGGGTTTTTTTCAAAGCTATTTCCATTGTTACAAACCATGGAAATATGGTTTTTTCATAGGTATTGACACGATTTTGAGCTGTGGTAATAGGATTCGAACTAACACCACAGTTTTTGGTAGGGTCCTACAGCCATAGTTTAAAATTGTAGCCCTAGTCCAGAGACCTATTGCAATATATTGCACTACCACAGTTTCCAAAACCATGTTCATAGCCTATGTACATGGTTTTAAAACGTATTTCCATGGTTTTGAACTGTGTAAATGGAATAATTTTATAGTTTTTTATACATTATAGATAGGTATAATCCTATTTATAACATTTATATTAATACAGTTGGGGTTTATTCCAATCTTTATTATCTTTAACATTGTCTATTTTAGACATATAAATGTGAAATGCATCAAAAAACTCCATATATATATATATATATATATTATTGGAATCATTTGATTATGAATTGTTTGAAAATTGAGAATATTTTTTATTAGAAAAAAATTACCAAAACATTTTAATAGAAAAGGTGAAAGATCTAGTAGACTATTGGATCTCATACATAGTTATGTATGTAGACCAATGAGTACACAAGAAAATGGTGATTTTAGGTATTTCATTACTTTTATCAATGAATTTAGTCATTATAGTTATGTGTTTATGATAAACATGAGTATGAAACTTTTTGAAAGTTCAAATATTTTCATAATGAAGTACAGAACCAACTAGGAAAGAGTATTAAGATCCTCTAATCATATTGGGGTAGTGAATACTTGATCCATAAATTCATTGATCATCTGAGGGATTATGGAATTATTTCACAATACACCCATCTTAGAACACCATAATGGAATAGTTTGTCTTAGATGAGGAATCATAACTTGTTATACATGGTTCAATTAATGATGTTTCAATTTAACCTTTATATTACATTCTTGGGTTGTACTCTAGAAACTATAGCTTTACTACTAAACCACATTCCATCTAAATTATTAATCAAGACTCCATATGATATATGGATAAATAAAAATCCAATTATGTATTTTATGATAATTTGGGGTTATTAATTATATACATCATTTGGATTATGATAAAATTGACCCTAAGTTTGAGAAATACTTATTTATTGTTTGTCCCAGGGAAACCAATGGATGTTATTTCCATAACCCTACTGAGCACAAAGTTTTTTTGGAGAAATTTTATACATTTATTGAGAAGTAATTTATCGATCATGGTTTCAATGGTATGAAGGTTTAAATTAGTGAAATTTAAGACCAATATACATGAAGTTTCATTAGGTAAAGGTTGAGTCGGTTCTAAAAAGATTTATGGAATAAAAATTGACTCAAGTTACACAAGAACCTCAAAATACTAGTAGGATTCATTGGGAACTTGATAGATATGGATTTATTATGAAAAATTATGATGAAGTAATATTAATAGTAGATGAACCTACTTCCTACTAAGATTCCATTCATATATCTGATTCTTATAAATGGTTAAAATCCATGGAATCTTAAATGGTCTCCATGTATGTTAACCGAGTTTGGAACTTGATGGATACACCTAAAGGGGTGAAACCCATAGGGTACAAGTGGTTTTTACACAATAAAATAGATATATATGGTGGAGTGTTAACCTATGAATCATGCCTTATTGTAAAAGTTTACAAAAAATATGGTATTGGATATGAAGAAACATTTTCACCTATCGTAATGATAAAGTCTATTCAGATATCTTTCACCATGTTAGCTCACTTTGATTATGATATATAACAACTGGATGTCAAAAACAATTTTTCTTAATGGGAATTTAGTCGAGGATGTGTATATGATATAACCTAAACTTTTTTGAAGTGCTAAAAGAGACTATTAAGGTATGAAAACTACAATAATCCATTTATGTATTAAAGAAAAATTATCAAAGTTAGAATATCAAGTTTTATAATGCAATAAAAAGGTTTGGTTTCATTAAGAATGTGAATTATTCCTTTGTATATAAGTGGATTAGTGGGATTATATAGTATTTTTTATATTGTATGAGGATAATATACCATTTATTAGAAACAATATCTTGAATATTCACTCTATGAATATATGGATGGGTAAATTGTTCTCAATGAAAGACATGGGTGAAGAAGCTTACATACTAGTTATGAGGATCTATAGAGATAGATCTAAGATTCTTATTGGACTCATTCAAGACGCTTTAATTAGTAAAGTTATAAATATTATTAGCATGGAGAACTCCAGAAAGGGGTCTTTACTGGTGTTACATGGAACTAATATTAGGAAGTTTTAGGATCCTTCTAAATAGTTGTAAAGGATGGATAGAATTCGCTATGTTTTATATATAGGTTCTATCATTTATTACTTGTTTTGTAATTAACCTAAGGTTGCATATTCTCTTAGAATTAATAGTAGATATTAATCCAATTCCAGTGAGAGTCACTAGATTTTTATGAAGAACATTCTTAAGTATTTGATAGGTACTGAGGATATGTTATTGATCTTTGGAGGAGAGGATGAGTATTGTGTAAAAGGTTACATAGATGCTAGATTCTAATATGATAGAGATGATATGTGATCTCAATCTGGTTTTATGTTTTTCCTTAATAGTGGATATATCACTTGTAAGGGTTCCAAAAAATCCACCATATCAGACTCAAAAATATAAGAAGAGTGTATTGGTGCATCAGATGTTTCAAAAGAAGTTGTTTTGGTTGGGAGGTTTATCTTTGAAATTGATGTGGTTCCTATCATTCAAGAAGAAATCACACTCTACTATGAAAAAAATAGAGCTATAACTCGGGATAATAGACCTTAGTCTCACCGAAGGACTAAACACATCCTTTATAAATACCATCTCATATGTGATATTGTTGAGAGGGGTGATGTAAGGATCTAATGGGTACATATAGAAGATAATTTAGTAGATATATTGATGAAGTAATTAATATAGAAATAGCATGAGGGTCATGCTAGGTCTCTAGGTATTCGATACTTGATAGATTGATGTAATGATTATATATGTATCATTATTTTATAATAAAGTCAATATCCATATATCATTTATTCATGTGTGTTGTAATTTATTTTACATGAATGATAGAATTATTAATACCCTAAAAGTAAAATTTGAGTTTTCCCTAATCAATGATCATAAAAGAGTCGTATTGGTTATGATGATATGTTAATATTAGCATTAATATAATCTTATACTCATTACAAAGGGTTGTATATGAGGTAAGAAAAATGGATCCATGAAGTGATAAGTAGAGACTTATTGGTTAGATTGACCTACCAAAGTATATGTCATGGAATATCATACAGTCATTCATATACTTAGGGGTTTATGTTTATTATCAATCTTTCTTACATGAGTTTGGTGAGATACCTTGCATAATAACCTTAATACCTTGATACTTTTCTTATGAAATTCATTCTGACGTAGAAAATTTGGGGGTGGTTAGGTTTGTTGTTGGTCGTGTAATTAGTTGGAATGCAAATAAGAATGAAATTTTACACTTGTATTGTAACAACCTAAGTAAATTTAATAATAAATTTCATTTTATGATAGTATTCATGAATTAGATTTTATATAGTTAAATTCAAAATAATAATATTAAGTAATTTTACAATCAAAAAGGAAATAGTTTTATTCTTATTAAAATACTTTTATAATAAGGTTTTATTTATATGTTTAATTTATAAATTTTAAAATTTTAATTTTAAAATTTTAAATTTATTTTAGTTTAGGGTGAAATTTTGGTATTTTTCTATAAAGATTTATTTTTCAATGAATAGTGAAAAATACCAATTTTTGTAAAATAATCATTTCTTTTCATTAAATAAAGAAATTTTAAAGTACCATTTGATCATAAAGTAAAAAAAAGTATCTTTTAATTAGAAATAATCTAATTAATTCTATATGAATCATCATTATACCTGATTTTAATATAAGTTTATTTTTTGGCTTAGAAACGTATTTTCTAAAAAAACTATTTTGTGTTGCATTTTGCGCTTTATTATTAAATTGATTTTTGTCACTTCTATAAATTGAATATTGAAAAATGGGTTCCATATTTGGAATCAATATGTACAAATTTTATAAATATTTTCCTTTATTCATTATGAATAATAACCGTAGTAAATATTATCACTTTGATAAGGGTAAATCGAGTAATTAAGGTTAAAAATAATATGATAAGTACTAAAAATAACTTTAAAATTTTCCATTATTATATTTTATTAGTTTATTTCTACCATCCTCATCCAATAATCAAATTTATGTAAAAAAATCATTTTTCTTTAAAAATGACTTATATATTATTTTAAGTGAATATAAAGTCAAAAATGACACTCACTTACTTTTAATATATATAATATTTTGTGACAGGGATAAAAAAACTTATGTTTAGTTATAATTTATTATTTTAGATATAAATAATTTTTTTATCATGGTAATTTTATTTTAATTTTTAGTGATAAAATAATTACCTTAAATTCTTACACAACACTAACATGGTGTTTGTGCAAGCAGTAGAAAAATCATGTAAATTATTTTAAAAACACTAAAAGTAATATATTTTTTATTTATAGTGTCATGTGAATTTTATAGATAGATATAACATATTATGGATTTTTTAATGGATTATATTTTAATTTTATTACTTTCATGTTATTTTTAAAGTCAGGGTAAATGAATAGTTCCAAAAAAGACATTAATGATATTTTACAATAAATAATGTTTTATTAAATGATTTAAAATTTATAAAAAATTTATATTTATCCAATTTAATTTTGTATGGTTTATAATATCAACCAAGGTCCATTTATGTGCCAAATTTATTTTTATGGTAACTTTTTTTATCGCTTTAGTGTAAAAAAACCTTGATATTGCAGTAATTATCAAAAGGGTTAACTAGGTTTAAAATAAAGAGATAAGGGAGAAAAAATAAACTAAACTTGTCCAAATGTTATTTTATGAGATTATTTAGACCCATAATCATCCTATATTTTAAATACATAAATTTTGATCCATTTTCCATGAAAATTAATTTATATTAATTTAATACTTTATGTAATTTTAGAAGTGCCCCTCCCCTCACTTATAAAAGATCACATCATATCCTCTCTTCCTCACACATTTTGAACACTATATTTCATAAAATACCTACCAAATTATATCCCAATATTCACTCCCCACATCCTAGAATCATTTTTTTATTATAAAACTATCCTAGTAAGGTTTTTTGGGTAAACCTAAAGAGGTGTTTTGAAGAAGAGGTCTAATTATTAACCAAGTGTTTTAAATTTATTTATTATTATACCTTATTAAAATATTATTAACCCATGATGAAATAATAAAAAATGTATCTTAAATATACTGATATTTTATTATTTTAATTAAATAATCTATATCCATCTCCTCTTCCATCAAATGGGGTAACAAAAACATCGTTTGTGTGTATGTGTGGACTACCACCTCCATAAAGTGATGTATTCTGTTTTCTATAACCGCCTACTAAGGATGTTTATAATGATATATTTAATGTATATATATGATTTTCATGACATAATTAAAATTAACGGAAAGTAATAAATCATTTATTTTCTTACCTTTCCATCCTTTGAAAAATTATAACATCATTTTTGTGTGTACATGTGGATTAACACCTCCAGGAAGTGATGTGATTCATTTTTCCTAACCACATCACATGGATACTATATATAAGTATATTTAAATAAATATTATTATATTTATAATATAATCATCATTATTGAAAGATAAAATTATACTTACATTCCTTCCATTGTGATGTTTGAAAAATAGAAATGTTACCCATGCATATATACGGCCAATCATCTCTGTGATTGTAATGTAGTTCATTTTTCATAATCATATTTCATGGTTTGTTTTAAAATTATAATTGATTTATAAAAATGATAATTATTTCATGATTATATTTATGGAAATTATGAAATAATGACCTCTTTGACCACATTTAACCTACCAATTTCATTTTGGACATATGAGTCAAATATCATCAAAATGAATGATGTGAACTTAATTACTTAAGTAATTAAATATAAAATTGTTTTAACATCCTAAATAGGGATCTACATAACCATTTATCTGAATTGGTGGATCACATGGCCTCAATCATGCCTCCCCATATGCTAGAGGATGCTGACTAGCAGTGAGGGTTTAAGGTGGTACAGTGGGGAGACTATACCCTCATATCAGAGTGGAAAATCGGATAAAGTAAAAAAAGAAAATATTGGAAGCATCTAAATGACCAATAGAATAGTGGAAACAGATACTATAATAACAAGAAAAATAATTTTTCAAAGAAGAAGCATAATATAAATAGATAGTATAGTGGAAACTCAATAGAAATAAACTATGAAAGCATAAATAATCAAGAAACTGCAATAATATAAAAATACAAGAGGCTGAGTCATATACAATGATGTCATGTCATACTGATATTACAAAAGGGGAAATACAAGATAGGCATATAAAACATTCTATACAAAAGTAAAAAATCCTAAAAGACTACTCCACTAGAATCATAGGCATATTCTTGGTCCTTTTCTCCCATGATCCATACTATAATAAAAATTAATCAAACATCTATAGCATAAAAATTTCCCTTATACATACCTATAGTCAAGTAAACTACTCGGGTACCAAGGGTGTCCTGATTGGGGTGTGAGATAAAATCCTAGTAGGTCACCATCAATGGTGTCTGTTAGGACCAAAAGGGGCCTAGATACCTTGATAGGGGGGTGAATCAGGGTATAGATATTTTATTGTTTCAAAATTCTTCTTACCCCACTGGATCTTAACCTCTATATTATTAGGGTCGATTTTGTTTCTCTTATGTGTCTATGTTGATCACTTATTTTAATATTTACTTGACGGTGATTCTTTAGATGCAATGTAGGGAAGCAACCAGGAAGACACAGAAATTTTTACTTGGTTCACCCTCACTGGGCTACGTCCAAGGAGCATATAATGGTGATGTGTCATTGTACCAAATCCACTAAATACCACTTCCAATAATGTTCGGGATATATCACTTATATGCCCAAGCTCACTGCCTTTACAATTTTTAGGGTTATCTCACTGCTTCCCAAGGGTCACTCCATGTTTCTCTCTCTCACTGGCTCACTGCCGATAGAAAGGATAACCTTCTTCCTCTTCCTTTGCTGACTACACTTGGAAGGGATCCACTCACAGTTTATAGACCTGTAGGTCTCTTCATTTGCATGAATACATGAATCCTCAACTATTGATAGATAATCTGTTGAAGTCTAACTTTCATCCACAGATGAATACCACTTTGCCTCTGAACACTGGACAACTACCTTTGGAATTACCTTCACAAAGCACCCTACTTCGTGAGGCTCCCAATTTCACAAAGCTAAAAAATCCTTCGCGAAGCTCCTTCCTTTTTTAGAATCACTCTCATGAAGCACTCTCACGAAGCTCATTGATCCAACGTGGAGATCGCAAATTTTGCAGAGCTAGATTAGCCGCTACGAAGCTCTTCTTTCGCGAAGCACACTGCCTTCGTGAACCACCTTCATGATCCAATAGAAAAAAAATTCTTTGAAAACTCTCTCTTCTTCGCTCAAGGGGGTCGAGGTCTATTTATAGGTGATTCCACTGACCCTTGAACCTTCCACGTGAAGTCAACACCATGTCATCTCAAATTGCTAAGCTCTGAAGTTCCCACTGAAATTATCTCAAATCGTGAAGCACCACGGTAATTTTCTGATCACGGAGCTCATTGTAATCGTGGAGGTTTCGTCATTTAATTTCACACCTTTTCCACAAATCTCCACTCGCACGCCGCGAATCTCCACTCACAATGCCCGTCGCTGCCTCAATGCTCTTTGACTCTGCCATTCTTAAAGCTCATCGTAATCACGAAGCATCACTGTCAATATTCTTCTAGTCTTTATGAAATCCAATCAATGAATCCTATCTTTGTGAAACTCATTCCTTTTCCATATTTTGATGAGATATTCAAGGATATCCACTTTTTGAGATTCTCACTAAACTCCAAATTTTGGACCCCAAAAATTTGGAAAACACTAGGAAATGGTTCTACCTTGTATCTGTTCTTTTGTACTGCCTCCAAATCTTCTATTTCTTTATCATTACTCTTTTTCAACATGGATTTTCAACAAATTATCTGGAACACAACAATTCACCATGGAAACCTGCATTGTCAACAAACACAACCAACCTGAAAATGATGCAATGTTACCTTGAGGAATTTTTTCCCAACAATATCCCCCTTTGGGATTGTTGAAAACTTTTCTCATAATTATTCTCTACACTTTGATACCTCTCTGAAGCTCCTTCCATCATCAACCACCCTTCACCTCTTTCAAGTTAGATAGAGACCAGGGATTAACTCACCACATACTCTATCCCACATGATCAATGCTCTTCGTGAGAAACAATAGTAAATGAAAAGTTCATCAATGAATCACTTCATTTTTGCCACCAACTATTGAAACCCAACTGATACCAATTTCCAAATTGATACCAGTTATTAAAACTTCACAGATACCAAGTGTTGATAGATGGTAACCTTCTCACACAATTCCAACATCACTGTTCTTATTTTATCTCTATCCTCAGCTGTCGTGATATCTATTCTTTGATCGATCACTTCTAGCATTGTCAGATTTAAAATGCTCCCCCTATCTCATTGCTCTCCCCCTATCTCACAGCTCCACCTGTCAGCTTCTCCATGTGTCTTTGACAAAGACATTTTATCCCTTCATTAGCCACAGTTTCTCCCCCTTGAAGAGTCATTATTTCTCCCTCTTTGTCAATGAACCCAAAAGGGCACTCCTCTGTGGTCAGAGACACTAGAAAGAAAACATATTAGCATGGTAGAGAAAAACACACCATACCTCGGGGAGAGGGGGGTTCCACATCCACACTCTTTCAAGTGCGGGGAGCCGACTGAACTCCTAGAGCCAGTCGATGCCTTTAAAACACTTCCTTGGGTAAGGCCTTTGTCATAATGTCTGCAACCTGTAGTTTTGTAGGCACATACTCCAACTTTACGATTCCCTGCTCAACCTTCTCCTTGATAAAATGATACTTTATCTCAATGTTCTTTGTCCTTGAGTGATGGATGGGATTTTTGATAAGATTTATATCACTTGAGTTATTGCACTGGATTTTGATCAGAGAGTTCATGTCAATGCCCATATCATCAAGCTACTTCTACGTCTATAATAACTGTGTGCAATCTTGAGTGGCGGAAATATACTCAGCTTCTGCAGTGCTTAATGAAATGAAATCTTGCTTCTTTATTATCCAAGAAACAAACAAGACACCAAGATAGAATGAACCTCCTGACATTGATTTCCTGTCATCCGCTGAACCAGCCCAATATTCATCAGTATATCCCAATAATTAGGATTGATATTTGTCACTATATATCAGTCTGAAGTCCATCGTTCCCTTGATATAACGAAGTATTCTTTTCACTGTAAGCATGTGGCTTTCCTTGGGATTAATATGATATATCGCTTCTTGGCATGTGGTGAAAACAATGTCATGCCTTATCGTAGTTTAAGTACAACAGACTTCCAATGATTTACCTATATTTTGTGATATTAACTGTCTTTCCATCCTTATCTTTGGATAGTTTCATCCAGGTAGCAACCGGAGTTTTCATCTCCTTGGAATTTTCCATTCCAAATCTTATCAAAACCTCCTTGGCATATTTGGATTGAGAAATGAATGTTCTATTTCTTCCTTGTGTCACATATAGACCAAGGAAAAATTTTATCTCTCCAATCATTGACATTTTGAACTCACTTTTCACGAATTTGGAAAACTATCTGCACTGAGCTTCATCTGATCCACCAACTATTATGTCGTCGACATAAACCAGGACCATCGTCCTTTGATTACTATGGTTGTTGAAATAGAGATTGTAATCAACTCCCCCACACTGGAAATCAATATTCTTCAATTACTAATCAAGTATTGAGTACCATGCTCTTGGTTATTGTTTCAGTCCATACAATGCCTTCTTCAGTCTGAAAACCTTGTTCTCATCCTCATAAATAAGAAAACCATCTGGATACTCGATATACACTTCTTCCTCCAGAATCCCATTCAAGAATACAGATTTGACATTTATCTGGAAGAATTCGAACTTCTGTTGCACTGCAATGGCTAGGAATAATCTGATTGTCTCTAGTCTCACAACCAGTTCAAATGTATCATCAGCATCTATTCCCTCTATCTAGGAGTATCCTTTGCACACTAGTCATGATTTGTTCCGAATTACTATGCCATATTCATTAATATTGTTTCGATAAACCCATTTAGTCCTAATGAAATTCTTATCTACTGGCCTCGAAACAATCTCACATAATATGTCATATCTTGATAGACAAAACTTGAGTTGGGTCATCCTATTATTTCTTTGATAGATATTGCATCTGATTATGATATTGAATTCTCCCCCTATGTTATGCAACACTTCCTATGGTTAGGCCCACTATTTAGACCCATAAATAATATTCTTTTCCTACATCAGTTATTCTCATCTCGCACTTGGCATTGATCCATCAAAAAAATCTCTAAGCCCACTAAGGTGGAAATCGGTGTAGGAAACAAGAGATAAAGTTAATAACACAATCACTTTCTATTGTTCTCTGTTTCTCCCTTACTTCTTCAACTTTGGTACCAAATTTTATTCAATAAAAACTCTGAAGCATATCAGCTCGTCCCTTTACATCTTTATATGCCACATCCCCTTGGATCGTATCTATCAAAAAATTGAAACACATGAATTGTTAGTTAACAAAATTTATGTACATATGGAGAGGGGTGCTTATGGAATCTTCAAGACGAGGATAGTGGTTGATCCTGATGGGTCAACCCTTTGATTATTTCTTGTAGATCATCACACTCCTTTCTTTCCTGCTCTAATTTCCTATCCAACATCAACTATTCTAGACATATGACTAATAATTCATTACCCACATGCGGGGTCTTTCTCTGATATATTGATTCTGCAGGCCTGGCCTTTCTAACCATTTGGGGTTTAAACCCACTAGTACACATTTCGGTTTTTTATGATCCACCAAAATTCCATTTCCCTTGATTCCTTCTCTAAGCAGGAATATCTCTTCTTTTCATATTCACTTTCTTCTTCCACCATTTCAAGGGTCTTTCTCTTTCCTCCACTTCTTGCTGCGGAACACGACATGCAAATTTTTCAATGCATTATTTGTTCATATTTATTTTATCATATATCTTAGTCACCACACTATTTTTCATTGGTGGTAGCTCCTCCACTGAACGTACATTCTTCTTACTCATATCTAGATCGTTTCCTCCCTTTTTCATTCAGATTTGTTCATATTATTTCTTATAGAGTGGTTGTGAGTGTGAAAAATGAGGTGACTGATACGCCTTTCATCCAGCTCCATGTGATTCCCCTAAGGCTCTAAGCCTATTCTTCAACTTACCACTTTGTCTCCCAGTGTAGATTTTCTCATTATGCATCATTGGAGTCGAGAATCTCCTTTCGAGTCCCTTTTCCTTTCATGCTTTCTTCTTACTGAAATTTCTTTCCAAATGCCCATAATAAGAACATACAAAACATCTTCCATCAAAGGCATACCTCATTTCATCATTTTTTAGCTGAGATGTTGATGCATCTTGAGTTCTTATTCTCACATTGAGCTCATGGGCATCCTGACACATACTCATAGTGTGTCCCATTCTTCCATAGTAATAGCATCTAACAAATGTTATCCTCTGAGAGACTCTTCTCTCTAATTTCTCATGAAGCTTCTTATTATTCTCAGATTTATTATAGTTTCTATTTTCATAACCTGAAATGTATTCCTGAGCCTCTAAATAGAATCTTGATTTATGACCATGAATCCCACAAAAATAGCACATGCTATCATTGATTTCTGTAAGATCCTTTTTAGGTCTATCTCTAGCACCTACAAGGTTTTTCTTATCTCTATAGATTTTAACTTCTCTTTTCCTATCATTCATAGGAGTGGGATCATCATATCCAATTCCAAATTTTCCAAAAATGGATGGCCTTTGGGATGATACAATCCTTTCATGCTTCTCCTCTGAAGTAGCATATTTGGCTTTTGTTTCATCATCTCCTGCCGAAAGATAATAAAATAATAAGTGTAAGGCACCCTTTATCTTGGGATTATCTTTGGAATTATATTTCTCTATTTATTTTTTGAATAAAACTATCTCTTCCTCCAGTTGCAGAATCTTCTTATCTCTTGATTAAATTTGGGAATTGAGTTCTCTTCTGAGATTCTTTCCACAACTCATCTCATCATCCAATTCTTGTGTGATCTTATCTATCATATCACTTTGATCCTTTACTTTCAATTTTTCTTGAGAAACAGAATTAGAGATGGATTAATTCTTTTGTTGTAGCTTTTGATTCTTCTGAACTAATTCAAATAGTTGTGTAGAAAGATCATCATTGCTGGCTTTTAGATTATAAATTTCATCTGAGTTCAGATTCTTTCCCTTAATATCAGCATTGTGTTTCTCTCTGTTTAAAGATATATTTTGTATTTCTTTATCTTGAGAATCATTCTTCTCCCTCAGATCAGTGGCCACATCAATACGCCTTTGATTTAATCCTCTTATCTTATTATCCTCAATTTCTATTACTTGGATACGGATTTCTTTATATTTCATCTCTTCATACAATTTCGGATCCAATTCCTTTGCCTTGTGGACAACTTTCACTTTTCGACTTCTAGGCATTTCTTCATCATCAGTGGTTCCAACATCACTTGGAATATTAGGTTCTTCACTCATTCATTCAGCATCATTGAATGAGTAATTATTTTCATAGTATGATTCATCAAAACCATTCTTTTATTCACTACATGATTCCTTTAAATGAATCACACTCTTTCCATTGACACTTCCACACTGTGTAATTTCACCAAACTTCTACTTCTTCTTTGAATTTATTCCCTTTTCCATGACACAATAAGATAAGAGAAGACGGAATCCTTATCCACACAAATCGACTAAACCAAGTTATAGAAAACAAATATGATAAAATAAAACTTCCTCTGATACCAATTGTTAGGACCAAAAGGGGCCTAGATACCCTGAGAGGGGGGGTGAATCAGGGAATGGATATTTTATTGTTTCAAAATTCTTCTTGCCCCATTGGATCTTGACCTCTATGTTATAAAGGTCACTTTGTTTGCTCTTATGTGTCTATTTTGATCACTTCTTTTAATATTTACCTGATGGTGATGCTTTAGATGCAATGCAGGGAAGTAACCAGGCAGACATAGAAATTTTTACTTGGTTCACCTTCACTGGGCTACGTCCAAGGAGCATACAACGGTGATGTGCCACTATACCAAATACACTAAATCTCACTGCCAATAATGTTCAGGATAGATCACTTCTATGCCTAGGCTCATTGCCTTTACATTTTTTAGGGTTATCTCACTGCTTCCCAAGGGTCACTCCATGTTTCTCTATCTCACTGGCTCATTGCCAATAGAAAGGATAACCTTATTCCTCTTCCTTTGCTCACTACACATGGAAGGGATCCACTCATAGTTTATAGACCAGAAGGTCTCTTCATTTTCATGAATACATGCATCCTCAAATGTTGATAGATGCTCTATTGAAGTCTAAATTTCATCCACAGATGAAAACCACTTTGCCTCTAAACACTGGGAAACTACCTTTGGAATTACCTTCACAAATCACCCTACTTTGTGAGGCTCCCAATTTTTTGAAGCTAAAACAAGCCTTCACGAATCTCCTACCTTTTCACGAAGCACTCTCGTGAAGCACTCTTATGAAGCTCATTGAGCCAATGTGGAGCTTAGGACTTTCGTGGAGCTAGATTAGCCGTTGAGAAGCTCTTCTTTCGCAAAGCACATTTCCTTCATGAACCACCTTTGGGAGCCAAGAGCAAAAGATTTTCTTCAAAAACTCTCTCTTATTCGCTCGAGGGAGTCGAGGTCTATTCATAGGTGATTCCACTGACCCTCAAACCTTCCACGCGAAGTTAACAGTACGTCATCTCAAATCACAAAGCTCCAAAGTTCCTGCTGAAATTCTCTCAAAATCGTGAATCACCACGGCAATTTTCTGATCACGGAGCTTGTCATAATCGTGGAGCATTCTGTCATTTACTTCTCACCTTCGCTGTGAATCTCCACTCACATGTCGTGAAGTTCCACTTGCAATGCCCTTCACCTCCGCAATGCTCTTTGACTCTTTCGTTCACGAAACTCGTCGTAATCACGAAGCATCACCGTCAACATTATTATGGTCTTTACGAAATCCAATCCATGAAGCCTATCTTCACAAAATTCATGCCTTTTCCATATTTTTATGAGATCTTCAAGGATATCCACTTTTCGTGATGCTCACCAAACTCCAAATTTTGGACCCCAAAAATTTGGCAAACACTGGGAAATGGTGCCACCTTGTATATGTTCCTTTGTACCGCCTCCAGATCTTCTATTCCTTTATCATTTCTCTTTTTCAACATGTATTGTCAACAAATTCTCTGGAACTCGACAATTCACCATGGAAAAACATGCATTGTCAACAAACACAACCAACTCGAAAATGATGCAGTGTTACCTTGAGGGATTTTTTCCCAACAGTGACTATAAAAAATTCATCTAGCATACATAGCTAAATATTGTACAAATATAACTAAATAATAAGCAATACTAGAGATAAATAAATAATAACTAGATCAAGTTCCTATGGTACACCTAGCTAGCTCTACCTTCTTCAGCATAGGCTAGTGTAAGATTCTGATTAGTAACCATTCATAATTATATATATATATATATATATTATAGTTATATAATATACCCACCTATATTCACTAATTACATGATAATGTAAGTATCCATATACATGGATACTAGGTGCTAGCTGGACCCAGGGCATAACTCAGGCATCCATAACTAGTCTAATGAGGTATAGTCTCAAGCAAAGGGTACATGCCCTAAATCTAATAATGAATTTGAGACCCCATGCTTATCACTTGAAATAGGTGGGGTGATATTTCATTCCCAACATGCAAAGAAATGAAATGTGTAATGTCATACCCATCTTCCACATACAAGTATAATGGTGAGAGTCTTCATGCTAAACACCCGATATAGGTTGAGGGAAACATCATTCTCAAAAAGTCCCTTAACCATCATTTCATATCCAATATCTATGGCATAATAATAGTAATAACAATAACTAAGGAATAACCTCATAATATTTTTAAATCTTCAATCCCAATATAACTAAGGGTGTCACAATTCACCCAATTCACATTTATGTTGATATAACATATGGTGTGTCCTTTCCACACAATTTCATTAGATATAAACAATAAAATTAATTAATCAATGTGTTGGAAATTTATAATCAGGGATTTATAACACGTTATCATTCATTAGAATCAATCCATTTAATTAATTAAGCATGTAAAAACCACTTCATGATAATCTATCACTTATGATGTTCTTTGGTCAACTAAACAACTATATTAAAGGGGAAATTAAATCTAGAACACCAAATGGGGTGGAGATCAATAGGTTGAAATCCTCTAAT
This sequence comes from Viscum album, assembly GCA_963277665.1. Lineage (NCBI taxonomy): Eukaryota > Viridiplantae > Streptophyta > Magnoliopsida > Santalales > Viscaceae > Viscum > Viscum album. The sequence continues at coordinate 1,670,221,558 of OY728146.1, read as the reverse complement.
TACTTAGAAAGGGTCCTTATGAGTATAAAAACTTGTGTATAATTATTTATAAAGTGAGAATTCATTTTATGGAAACACGTAGCAATGGTTATCATTTGGAACAATGACAGAGCTATGAAATCAACTTCAATTTTTGGTAAAACAACTAGACCACCTACTTTAGGGTCATAAATGAATCCTTGTCCAATTTCGACTTCATATTTGAAGTATATTGGAAGAAAAAAAGAAGAAGGGTCCAACGCCCTGAAAATATGGTGAATGAAATTTCACCAAAATAGTGCAATACATAGAAATATAAATTAATAATGAAAGAAAGAGGATTAAGTATCTTACCTATAGCTATCTAGCGCTTCTAACGACATTCAATTTAGAGATCAGATTGAAGAGTTATCAAAGAACTAGAAGAGTCTTAAGGGAGAGACTTTGGTAGAAAATGGAGGGCTACACACTGGAAAAGAAAAGGGATAAAGAAGGATTTAGTTCTTAACTTCATTAAGGGAAAACCATAAAATCACCCATCCTGATAGGGGCACATGGTTTGGCCACACATTTTTTCAAATCGTGCACCACTCCACTATATGAGGAGGGATATTTTATGATCTATGCACACTATTTGGATAACTGTGCTCAAGCCTTGAGAAATCCACTATCCCAAACCCCTCTATAACCCACATGGGTGAGCACCTCATCTCACATAGATTCAAAAAACCATGCATCTCCCTGCTCCCCTCTAAAATTCCTCGCACAGTTAAGGAAAACCATGTAGGATGGGATACATTGTTTCTTCTAATTGTGTGGTCCAATCTATTTCTTTAAAAACTAGGGTTATGGGCTTTGAACAAGCCTTGGACACCCTCATGACCTCTGTTACTCCATTAGGAAAAATTTTAAGGGACACACTAAACAATTTAAATCAAAAAACAATTATTTGTACCTTTTAGAAAATTAAGGTCATTACAACCTATCCTACTTGAAGAAACTCGTCCCTAAGTTGGACTTATGAGGTTAAATAGGTATCATCTAAGAAAAGATTCGGCTACTAAGCTCATATATCAGCTTCCCACTCTCGGGTCTCATCCTATACTCGGTCATACTTCCATATCACTTGTACTAAAGGAACTAACCTGCCTCAGAGTGTATTCATGATCTGGTCAATAATATGCACTGGATACTCCTTAAAGAAAGAATCATCATCTAATACAACCTTATCAGGATAGAATATGTGTGAAAGGTTTGGATAATATCGGTGAATATGATATACATGAAATAAATCATGCATTAATCGGTATCTATGAGGAAGTGATATCTAGTAATCCACAAGTCTGATTAGTTTCAAAACCTCAAAGGGCCCAACAAATCGATATGAAAGCTTACTTTACCTATGAATATGTTGATGGACCAAACTGGTCAAGACTCATAATAAAACCTGATCTCCAACCTCAAACTCAAGAATTTTTTAGTGTTGGTTGGCATATGACTACTGTTTGGACTAAGCTATCAACATACGCTTTCTAATCAATTGGATCTACTCTAAAGTCTCCTAGATGATATGAGGTTCAAGTAAAACTATATTTTCTTCCTATAACCAGCACAGAGGTTATCGATAAGGCCTACCATATAAGGCTCCATAAGGATCTATTTTAATGGTATCCTGAAAAATGTTATTATAAGCAAACTCGACAAGGGGTATGTGTTTCTCCCAAGAACCCTCGAAATCAAGGACACATGCACAAATCATGCCCTCTAACACTTGAATCTTATATTCTATCTATCCATTGGTCTAAGGATGATAGTTCATACTTGTATGAACCTATGTACCCAAGGCCTTCTTTAACCCCTTCCAAAATTGAGACGAGAAGTGAGTTTCCCTATCAAATATGATATAATGAGGAGCTCCATGAAGATATATGACCTTCCTGATGTATATCCTCCTTATCTCATATACTGAATAGGTATCTATAATAGGTAATAAGTGTGATACCTTCATCAAATGATCAATGAATACCCAAACTGTATCATTTCTATGAGGTTATTAGAAAAAATCCTTCATGAAATCCATAGAAATATCATCCCATTTCCACTCAAAAATGGAAAATGGATATAAAAGTTTTTTCGGTTGTTGATGTCATTCCTCCACCTACTAATAGGTGGAACACCAAGTGATAATTCTTATAAACTCACATTTCATAGTAGGCCACCAATACTGGTGACGTAAGTCTCAATACATCTTGGTGACTCCGGGATGTACTACCCAAATAGAGGCATGAAATTCCCTCATCATATCCTCTCTGATGTCTGTTGGGACCCAAACACACCCATGAAATCATAGGGTCTCATCCTCATCCATGGTACAACCAAAATATAAATCATCATCTGAGATACTTTCCCTTAGTACTAAGCCTTTAGTATTTTATAGTTTCCTCATTATCACCCATTCTAGAAGGGTAGAGGTCACTGGCAAAGATGAGAGGATAGTTTTCCCCTAATCCTCCTAAACCCCAATGTGCATCTCATAAAATAAATCCATGATATGTCACTCACAACTAGATTTCCGAACCACATATGTCTGAGTCTTCTAGATCAGAGCATCAGGTAAAATATTTCCTTTTATAGGCATATAATTAAGTTCAAAATCAAAGGATTATAGGTACTCAACCCATTTACACTACCTCAAATTCAAATAAGGTTGTGCAAAGATATACGTGAGGATTTTATAATCTGTGAATACAAAAACTCTCTCTAAGTAAATAGTGTCTCCAAGAGTATAGATCATGAACAACTTCAACTATATCAAGGTCATGTTTCAGGTAGTTCCCCTTGTGGGGACTCAACTGACAAGACCCATACCTGATGAATCACTCATCCTGCATCAGTAAAGATCCCATCCTGATACCTAAGGTGTCACAATAGACTGTATAAATCCTTCTTGGATCTAACAGAGTCAGGATAGGTGATAAAGTAAATATTCCCTTCAACTCTTGAAAGTATGTTTCACAAGATTTTGACCATATGAATTTCACAACCTTCTTAGTCAAGCCTATAAAAGATGCTACAAAGCGTGGGAAATCCTGGATGAAGTGTCTGTAATATCTTTCCATCCCCAAGAAGGTTCATATATTAAAGAAATTATTAGGATGATCCAAGGAAAATACAGCTCTCACCTTCTCTAGGTATACTGATACTCCTGTCTATGAGATTATATTACCCAATAAGTGTACCTTGTCGATCCAAAAGTGGAATTTTTTTATCTTAATGTAAATTTGGTGCTCCCTTAGTGTATTCAGCGTGATATTAAGATAGTTGGCATGGTCATGTCAAGATAATGAATACATTAATATTTGTTCCACAAAGAAAACCATGAATTAATCCAAATATGGGTGGAAAACCTAATTCATTAGATCCATGAATACAACATGTGAATTTGTGAGACCAAATGGTATAAATAGGTACACATAGAGACCATACCCACTCCTGAAAGTTGTGTGAGGTATTTCTGATGACCTGACATGCACCTGATGATAACTCGACCTAAAATAAATCTTTGAAAACACCCTTTATCATTATATATTATCTAAGAGGTCTTCTATTCAAGGTATTGGATACTGGTTTTTCACCGTAAGCTAGTTCATCCATCTATAATCCACATAAATCTTAAGGGTACCATTCACCTTCTTGGAAAAAAGGATCGGTGAACCCTAAGGAGAAGTAATGGGGCATAAATATCATTTATCCTCTAGATACTATAACTATTTATTGAGTTATATAAGCTCCATAGTTTCCATTCGGTAAGGAGGAATGGTCATTGGTGTTACTTTTGGGATTAGCTCAATGGTAAATTCTACCTATCACACTAGAGGTAGCCTAGAAAATTTTTCAGGGAAGACATCCCTAAAACAATCCTTCAAAGGGAAAACAGTGATCCATAACCCCTAATCATCCAAGAAAAGACTAAAAATATGGTTTTTCACACTACTTGTCCCTTGATGATCAAGTATTGATCACGTAGCTTAGATATCCCATTCACCCTTGTGCACATGTCTATTGCCCTCTGGTAATATAAACATCACCCAATAGAGATAGCAGTTGATATGTTCTTGAAAGGAAACTAACCCATCCATCCTAATAATTACATCAAACCATTCCATGTCAAGGATGAAGATATTATACACTAATAGATATCCACCTATCTCAAGGGGAAAATACTTACAATGATGAATGCTCTCTGATCGAATGCCAAATGGGGTATCGAGTTTTATAATGCCACATTAAAACTATATCTCGAGGCCTAGACTCTCTATAATTTCCTCAGATATAAAAGAGTTTGAAGTTCCTATATCAAATAAAGAAGACACTAATGTAGAGGCTACTAGAATAGTACCTTGTATGGTAGAATTTCTGGAACTCTACTCCTATGGCATAGGTTGCACTACATGTAACTGACATGTACCATGGCCCTAAGTCATAGCTTGACTGCCCTGAGCAATCCCACTCTACTGGTGATAACAATCTTCAGTTTTCTTACCTCTACCTAGAACATCACCTCGACTTGATTGTACAATGGTATTCAAACTGCCTTCCTAACAAGATACTATAGGCCCCACTCCAAAAATTAGGGTAGGTTTAGATCTATGGTCACTAGGAACTGATGGAAAGGTCCTTCAGAAGCACCGGATGTGACTCATCTTACCACAGCCTCTGCATTCAACTGGACCCTGCATACACTGGGGTTTTGTATTCCCTAGTTTCCCACATTGGTGGCATATCAGGAAGCTGTAATTTTGAACCATCTGACTGCTGCTACCCCTATAAGTAACCTCGAAATGACACTTTCACCCACTAGAAGAAACACTAATGGATCTAAGTACCGAACCGACCTATCTTGTACCTTCAACTTCTCTCGTATTTCTCTATATAATGAGGGCATGTTTGACTATCTCATAAATAGTAGTCATCCAGAAAACATTGTCCTATGATTGGATGGTGTATACAATATCATCCTCGAATCATCTGGTGATCATAATATCATCACCAGATAAAATAGGAGTAAAATTTTATATCTTAGTAAAATGAGAAGAATATTCCATGACATACATGGATTCCTGATGGAGGTTTATAAACTCTCTAACTCAGTAATACCATAGAGTCTATGGAAATAAGTAATCATAAAAGATCATATGGAAGTTCTCCCATATCATATTGTGATGTCAGTCTTCCAGGGTAATAACATACCATCATATCTTAGTAGAATCACATAGAATATAATCATAAATCTTGATCCTCTGCTCTAGAGTCATCTCCAGATGCTTGAAAATTGAAATCATGTCCTCCAACCATGACTCGGAAATATGTGTTTCTCTATCCCCTAAAAAGGTGTAAGGATGCTACTACTGGAACTCCCAAGTCATCTCTTCCATAGTCAAGGTATTTCAAGTGACACCTTACATATTTTTCATCATATGGAAAAAAAACTTCTCAAAAATGGATGATAGTACTCATGTCAGGAACAATAGGTAGTTCCATAGATGGGATTATAGGAAGAATCATTGGTAGCTCAAGGCCCGCCACCTCCAGTGCATGGTATTTACCACCTTCAAGGTGTATGACTCAAGGATGTCATGGTGGAGTTATTGTAAAATGATAAATAAATGCCTAAGAAGAAAATTTAATAGTCAAGAGATCATAGATAGATAACTAGGATAGGTACATATCCTTCCTATGAACAGATCACACATCTCTGGATACATAAAAATCTAGTACTATGTGATAAGGAGAGACCATAATAGGCCATAAGAACCATAAGAGACACACCCAACTACCCGCTACTAAGGTTGGGTCAGGGTCAAGGTTTTGTATCACACATATAAGATGACCATTTCATTCTTAAGGTTATATTCATTTTAAATTTGTGCTCATTTATGTATTTAAACCTCTTTAAATGGTTAAATTAGATGATCGTCATTTCCAATTTATAAGGGCACGTACATATTATAAATTATAATGTGGTCTATACTTAATACTAACCATAACACATTCTATATTATACAACCAATGGTATATGGTTCAACGTGCCATAACTGACTACTTAAGGTGTCTACTTTAACCTATACATGAAAACACAGTTAGGTTAAGGCAGACACTTTAAGTGTTAATTATTTTTTCTCAGTACTACAAGAAACATCATCACATTTCCAAAAAATAATATAGGCACTAACTATATGCAATAAGAAATTTCATGTTGAAAGTAGACGTGACATGGAAAAATGCATGGCATATTAGTCCTATTATGCCTATAATGATGCATGAATTGACATGACCCCATTTCATAAGGCCTAAGTAAAATAAATCTCATTGAAATAACACCAATATTAATAATATAATAAGTTATGTGTGTCACCCAATAGTGAAGTCATATCAACTATAACAATCATAATCAATAACTACAACATCCTATCCAATGTGATTTGGGTTTCCCCTGTATGTGTGTTAGTTATGCCCAAACATAAGATCATCACCAAATTCCATTACATCGTAGTATTATATCTAATACCCAAATAGTAGGACAAAAGGAAATAAAATATATTTGATACCACTTTGTAACACCCCAACCCGGGATCTACATAATTGTTTCCCTGATTTAGAGGGTCACATGGCCTCAAGCATACCTCCCCTTATGCTAGAGGATGCTAACTAGCAGTGAGGGACTAAGTTGGTATGGTGGGAATACTATACCCTCATATCATAGTGGAATAGTGAATAAAGTAAACAAATAGAAAATAGTGGAAGAATCTAAATAACCAATAGTATAGTGGAAACAAACACTATAATAACAGGACCAGTAACCCACCATATTGGAAGTATAATATAAACATATGGAATAGAATAAACTCAATAACAATAAAATTTGGAAGTGTAAATAATCAATCAACTGTAATAATATCAAAATCTAAGAGTTTAAGTTATCTATAATGATTTCATGGCATACTGATATACAAAAATAGGGGATAGGGGATAGACATATACAACATTCTATAAAAAAGTACAAAAATTCCAAAAGACCGCTCCATTAGAATCATGAGCACATGCCCTTTCTTCTTCTCACATGATCTATACTATATGAAAAATGAATCACACATCTGTAGTAGGTTTTCTGACCTTATCCATACCTGAATTCAAGTAATCTACTCAGGTACCAAAGGCGTCCTAGGTAGGGTGTGAGATAATATCCTAGTAGTCCAACACCAATGGTTTCTAGAAATAATCCATCCAATGTACATAGCTAAACAGTGTGTAGATATAACTAAATATTATGTAAATAAATAAATAACAGCTAGATCAGGTTTCTATGGTACACCGGGATGGCTCTACCTTCTTCGGCATGGGTCGCTGTAAGATTCTGATCAGTAACCATACATATATATATATATAGTTATATATCATATCCACCTTTATGCACAAAGTATGTGAGGATGTAAATAGGAATATACCTCAATATTAGGTGATATATAGACCATGGGTGTAACTTAGGTGTCCATAACCAATCTAAAGAACTATAGGCTCAAGAAAAGGGTACATGTCCTGAATCTCATAATAAATGTGAGACATCATGCTCATCACTCGAGATAGGTGGGGTGAGATTTCATGCTCAAAACCTGAATCAGGGGAATGTGTAATTTCATCCTCATCATCTAGATACAAGAATAATGGTGAGATTTTTCATGCTCATCACCCAATGTAAGGGGGAGTAAAACGTCATTCTCAACAGGTCCCTTAACCATCGTTCCATAGAAAATATCAATGGAATAATCATAATAATAATAATAATAACTAAGGAATCACCTCATGAGATTTTTAAATATTCAAGACCAATATAACCAAGGTCATCACAATTCACATTTATATTTATATAACATGAGGTGTGGCCTTGCTACCCAATTTCATTCAATATAAACAAGACAATTAATTAATTAAGGCATTGTAAATTCTTTATCAAGTATTTAAAACCCATTATCATTCATTATAATAAATACATTTAATTAATTAAGCATGGAATAACAATTTCATGATAAGATAGCACTTGGGAGGAATTTTGGTCAACTAAACAATTATATTAAAGGGTCACTTAAATTTGGCACACCCAAAGGTGTGGAGATTAAGAGGTTAGCATCCTATAATTACTTATAATGGGTCCTCCAAAGTATAAAAACATGAATATAATTATTTAGAAAGGAAGAATGAATTTTAAGGTAATGTGTGGTAATTTCCATCATACTTCATAATGTAAGAGCTATGAAATAAACTTGACTAGGTGAAACAACTAGACCACCTAACTTAGTGTCATAGACGAATACTCATCCAATATTGTCTTCAGATTTTAAGTAGATCGGAAGAAAAACTAAGAATGGTCCAATAACTTGAAAATAGGGTGAATGTGCTCGCAAAACAATAGTACAAGATATAGGAAGAGAAACAAAGAATTGAAGTAAGATGATTAAGTATCTTACCTCTATTTATCCAATACTTCTAACAACATTTGATTTGGAGTCCAAATTGAAGTGTTCTCAAAGAACATAGAAGTAACTTGAGGGAGAGATTTTGATAGAAAATGGAGGGTTTCTTGATATAAAAGATAAGGGATAAAGAAGGATTTATTTTTTAAGTTCATTAATAAAAAAACCATAAAATCAACCATCCTGAAAGGGGATCACAGTTTGGATGTAAGGTTGGCCAAACCATGTGCCAACCATGCACCACTCCATTGCCTAAAGAGGTACCCCACATGGTCTAGGCACACGATTTGGAAAACTATTTTCAATTCATGATAAATACACTATCCCAAAACCCTATGCAACCCACATGGTAATGAACCTCGACTTTCATGGTTTTAGAAAATCATGCAGCTCCTTACTCCCCTCTAAAATGCCTCACACCGTTAGGGGAAACCATGAAAACTGAGCTAGATGGTTTCTTCTAATAGTGTGGCCCATTCTTTTTCCTTAAAAACCAGGGTTCCAAACTTTGAACAAGCCTTGTACAACCTTGTGACATTTGTGACTCCATTAGGTAACATTATAATGTCCACACTAAAGAATTTAAACTAAAAAAATGATATGTACCTTTGAGAAAAATCGGGTCATTAAAATGGTAATAAAAAAAATAAAATGAATCATAAAATTGAAAAAGGTTCTTAATAAAGTAAATAATTAACATAATTTTATTATTCAAGAATATAAAGAACATATGTGATGATTCAAACTCAAGTTAAGGGGAAATATAACTTAAAACCTCATTTTAAATTTTTTAAAGATTTATTTTCTAAATATTTTTCTTCCATGTATATATTCTTAAAATTATTTTATGTATGTATTTATAGGGAAATAAATGAATTAAAAAGTAAATTTTATGTCACTTTTGACTTTATTTTAAAGGTTTTCAAAAATAATATTTTTATGTATTTTATACGGAACATTTTTACTTTCTTTAAAAAAGGTAATAGGAAGGTTCCATTTACATGTATACGGCATCACGGGATTTTCACACCATTGTAACTATTATTTGATGTAATGATTTCTTTAAAATGTTTCATGTTTTCATTAAATAAAAACCAAGTTTCCCATTGATCTAGGTATTTTAGTTTTGAAAATGGGGTTTTAAAAGGAAATGGTATTATGACATTAGAAAATGTTTTTCATATGGGATCAAAATAGTTTTTCAAGGTTTTTATAATGAAAATGTGAAAGGATAAAATGTTTTATTCATAATATAGTACTTGATAATTATAGATGAATATGGTTGATCGTATAGCTTATACAATGGGTGATCTCAATGTAGCTTATATGATGGGGGAGCCTAATATAGCTCTCCAATGCATTGGGTAATATTCCTTTTATTCAAATAAAATAAGTATGGAGATAACTGGGGAGGTTTATCCTGTGTATATAATTGGGATCTAGTTGTTTCTAACACAGGTTTAATATGGGTTATAAATATAATTCTATAAGTTTCCAAAAGGGTTTCTATTTTCTTGATATGAGTTTTAAAAGTTTTTCTTTGAGAAAAAAGTGTGTGTTTTTATATGGTTATGATTTATTTCATACGCGCAAATAATATTATGATAAAGGTAAAAAATTATGGGTTTCATGTTTTTCACTGGAATAATGTATTTTCATAGTTCTATGTCCCTTACTGAGATTTTTTTTCTCATCCACATTTTTAAATGTTTTTTACAGGGTTTAAGGATCAGTAATAATAACAAAGAAGTAAAGTTTAAAGTCATGAAGAGTAGTCATAAAAATAAAAATAAATGTTTCATTTTAAATGTTTTATATTGTGTGGAAAATGAATACTAAGTATAAGTGTCTACTTTATAAAATATGGGTTTTTTATATAAGAGTTATGACCTTATTCTCTAAATCTCTAAACCAAAATGATCTTTGGGAATACAAGAAAGTGAATTTTAGTCTAAAGACACTAGATTATGTAATGTTTAAGGTTTTTTCATTATGGTTGGTATTAGATAAAAAATTTAGATAAATTTAGATGTTATGATAATGTTAATAGAATATCCATTAGTGATTCAACTTTATGGTTAAATTGAAATGATATAGAATTTAAAGATTACCATGTTTAATCATACAATATATGTCTATTCAAAATGATTTTCCATAGAGAAAACAAGGAAGTTTGAGTAATAAGGTATCAAGAGGATAATTCCCTTCCAAATCGGTATCTTGGAAAGGTTGGAATTGGAACTAAGAAATTTTTTTTAGTGATGGATAAGTTGACACATGTTATAAATAGTGTTGGTATCCATGTTATATAACATCCAAAATTACTATATAGGAGCATGTCAATAGTTGATCATTTCATGAAATGGTACCCTTTGGATTTCAGTGGAACTTCATATCCAGTGGAATTATAAGAGGGTCAATTCCCTAGAAAATATATTTTAAGTCATGAGATGTTCATAAAATAAAAAGGTAATTATTTCCATTTAACATTTTTAAGGTTAAGTTAATCAATGGTAGTATTTGGTTAAGAATACAATAGAGATAGAAGAGATTGATTCCATGTAATAGGACACATTTAAGAATATTTTCCAAGATAAGTATTTCTCTAATGTTTTTCAACTCGGGATAGAGAAACAATTCTTGGAATTGAGGCAACAAGATAAAGATTCAGTAGATATGTATAAAGAAAATCTTACAACATTGGCTAGGTGTGTACTAAATTTTATTCAATACCTTGATAGTAAAATTAATAGATTTTACTCATGTTTAAAACCAAGTTTTCAAAGAGTGTTGGTTGTGTGATAATTTAAAATTTATGATAAATTTTTTCATTATACTAAGGAATTTGAGATAGAGTTTTCTATCACATATGTTCCTCATGATAACAAGATTAAAAAGTGGTCAAGGTGGCAAGAAATGGATAAGAATTCAACTAACAAATCTCAAGGTATTCCCCCAACATGTTCCAAGTGTGGTAAAAAACATTTCAAGAAATGTTTTATAGGATCTAGAAAGTATTTCATGTGTGGTAAGTTTGGACATAGGGATCGTGACTGAAAATATAAGGCCCCAGCCTTAAACCTTACTTAATCTTGAGTTATTACAAGATTACACATTGAGGATCTTTTCAGGTTTATATTTTTAGAGAACTAGATCAGAAAACTTGCATTACATTCCACATTTAAACAAAGTGGTTACATAAAAGATAGTATTCATTTTTCTCATCAACGAAAACATATTTAAAAGAAAACATGGATTCTTTCTTGACACTTCCTTGACACTATCATCATATCATGTACATTTCCCTTGACCTGTGAAAAACATTTCAAAAACTTGGGATGAGCATAAAAAGATCAGTAAGGGATATAAAAATATGGAAAGGAAACATGAGTTCATATATACACATGAATGAAATCATACTTTACCCATAAAACGTAGGCACGTTAACATACCTCATCAAATCATGAATAAATCATTGAAATCATAAGATATAAAAGGTAACTTGAGGCATTCATAACATTCTTACGTAGGGAGTAACCCTCTTGGTTATGTTTGGAATACCCACCACAGTATATTCCCTAAATCTCTTCGGAGAAACCTTAACGTTTCACTCCTTCGCATTACCCAATGCATTGGAGAGCTATATCGGGATCACCCGCCCTTAGTTTATCACGGAACCACCCGTTTTCATAACAATGCCCAAGAACCATAACATAAACGTATCACATAAAACATGCATAAAGGAAACACAACATTTCCACATTTCAATCACAATATAACATTTTAGTATATTGAAATAATGAATCCATTCAAAAAGAAACCATTTCCAAAACCATTTAAAACATTTAATAAAGAGATTTTTGAATCAAAGTGTCCCTTACCAACTTGAAGCTTTTAAAATTTTAAACCATTAATATCCATATAAATAAATCCTTAAAACCATTTTGAAAACATGGATATTAATAAGAACAAATAATTAAAACATTTAAAGCGATATTTTGGTTAAAGGGGTTTTACCAAAATTAGAGACACTTGAATACAATAATTGAGGAATAACATTTAGTCAGAACTTTATAATATCATGAGAGTAAATGGATTCATGATATAATATTCCAAAGGACAGTATATACACCATATAAGAGTGAATTGGTGCATAACAACAATGAAGTCTCAATAGAAATGTCAAATGTGATGAAATCCCTTATAAATAAGGTATCCTTAAATTAAGGATAAATCAATCTCAAAATTATGTTTGACAAATATAAATACACCAAATATAAGTGGATATTAATTGTAAAAAAATAAAAGGTCATTCACACATATTCAAAGTATGACATATTCAATAACTACATGTTGAACCCAAAGAAATCGAAATTGGGTTAAAAAGTTCCCTTGGTAAAATTCGACAGCCTAACGGCATCACTTCAAAATTCAGAAAATGAGTTTATGAGAGATAAAAAGGGAATATCATCACTTGGACATAAAATTTACATCAATAAGGTTATAAAAGAACATATCCCAACATAATAGTATGTTAATTAAAAGACATAACAAAAGAAGTCTTTTAAAAAGAGGAGGGTGAAAGGTCCCCTTACCGAGTTGGGTAACATTCGAAACGTACACCCCATGGAAGAAGGGTCATACAATGAAGATGTGAATACCCATAAATGAAATTATACTACACAAAGTGTATAATAATGGGCAGTACATACACCACTCAAAGGAAATTGTGTCAAATGTAGCATAAATCTCACAGGAATAAAAGTGAGATGAAAAATCCCTTATGAAAACTCGGCAGCCTAGGGGCGCCACTTAAAACTTCCAAAATGGATTGATGAGAGGAAATAGGGTCTCTCATCATATCAACATAAAGTTTACAGAAATAGTAATACAAAATAACATCCCCCAACATAACAAATAGGAGCTTAAAATAAGTGACATAAAGGAGAGTACTTAAAAAGAAAGAGAGAGGTTGGATCTCTTACGAAAATTCGATAGCCTAACGGCGCCACTCAAAACTCCCAAAATGGATTGATGAGAGAGAATAGGGTATCTCATCATATGAACATAAAAATTACAGTAAGATTAATATAAAATAATATACCAATAACATGAAAGATGATCTTTAAAAGGAATGACATAAAAGAGTGTACTTTAAAAGAGAGGAGTCGGATCCCTTACCTCAAGTCCAACTTGTCTTGTTCATTTCTTTATATTCCTGAATAATAAACTTTGGTCAATTTATAATTTCTTAAGTACCTCCTATAAATATTATTATTCAGTTCATATCACATATTTTAATGTTATAATAATTGGTTAATAATATGAGTTCATATCAGACGTTTTTGTCGATGTTTGGTACATGAGTCAAAAATTGAACTTGTTGAAAAATAATTTTCCATGTAGTTATAGGTACATCATATCCATAATAGTATTGATGTTTTAAATATCATATATATCCAGTATATATTCATTTTATACTATTCCATAGCATTTTTAGATAAAAATTAAAAGCACCGTTCATGGAGACGGTAGGCCGTACGTACGCATGAACGCTACTTTCATTTTTTGTCATATTAATGGAATTAAAACAAAATGAGAGATATATATATATGTTATAATTCCAGAATTATATCCATAATTTATATATAATATATTACATATATATCCATTATATATATGTACTTATAATAGTACATAACATTTTGAGATAAGAAATGAAATGTACCGTTCATGGAGACGGTAAGTCGTACGTACGCATGAACGCTACTTCCATTTCTATTTCATATTTAATGGAATTAAGACATAATGATACATAATATTATTTTAATTCCAGTATGGTATCATATATAATATCATTAAATATATCCTTTATACGTACCACATATGGTATTAACGAATCAAATCACTTTGAGGGGGTGGTAGTCCGCACTTCCTTAAATAAAGATATCGCGTTTACCCATAATGGAAACCATAAATGTATGACATAAATGAAAAATACAGAAGCTTAAGTAAAACATAAACATATTATATATCATATATAAATATAGTGTCATCATAATGGCCACCTTTGAAGGTGTTAGAAGAATGTTGAACAATCATCGTTTCGGGAGGCAGAAATTTGCCATCCACGGAAACAGTATGTTATTTAACCATTAGATGTAGGTGTGTGTAAGTTTATCTCGAATACTTATTATAAAAACATCCTAGTATATTTAATATACTGTAGTTGTTACAAAATAAATGAATAAAAAGAGTTTAGGGGGGTTGGAGAAGCAAAATAAAACAAAAGGACCCAAGTGAAGACATTACCTTAAAATCGGGGAACTCCCTTTGGTTTGAGCTAAAAGGCTTTCTTGGGAAGACTTATTCCCAAATTGAGGCTTCAAGGAGTTATAGAGGGATGTGGAGAGACAAAATGGGAAGGTTTTGTCCGAGCCAAAGGCTTTGGAAGTATGGGTAAGGAGGTAGGGGTGGGGGCCTTTTATAAGAGGAGAGGAGGGGCACTCTTGAAAAGTAAAGAAATGTTACTTTATTTTAGAATGCGTTTAGGATTTTAATGGTCACACATTGATGTGTTACAAGGCTAAGGTGATAAGGGTTCGAAATCCACCCATCCAATAGGTTTTTGACATTTTTAGGTCTTAGATTTTACATTATCTTTCCCTTTTATTTAAATCGTTAAATAATGAGGTCATCACTGCATCATCATGATGTCATAAATAATTTAATTTTTGTAATGTCTAAAAATTATAAAAAAAAACTATCATGATGTATTAAATCTTTTTATCTTTCTAAGGAATATTTATAGTCAAAAATCTGACTTGTATAACCCCATGTAAAAAAAAAATTAGCAAAACATCTCATGTGTGTGTCATTTTTACTTTAACATTAAATAAAAAGGTATTTATGTCATTTTCCAACCAAAGTGGCTCCATGGGGTCCCCAAGTTGACCCATGGATTTTCTTGGTCGGCCATGACACATCCAATGAGGGTAGGACATGTGTATAGGTCATTTAATTTTATTAAAACATTATTCTTACCTTAAACTACACTAATTACCTCTAATCGCGATTAAAAACATAATAAGTTACTATTCACCAAAAAATATTTTAATCCCATTGAAGCACATTTTACTTCTTAATGACAACCATGTATGTCGGATTTTTGAAATTAAAATCACAAAGGTGGCAAAATTTCATTTAAATGGAAAATCAGTTTTTATAAGTACCACTTAGTGGTTTCACTATTCATCAAAAATTGAAGTTTCTCAGAAAATTACCAAAAATTCACCCTAAGCTATATTTGATATTCTGAATTCAAAAATGATGTCTATTTTAAAAAATTCAAAACATATAAGTTGCATTAATTAATTTAATAATTAATTCCCGCTGTCAAAACAAATAGCGTGTTTTTATGAAACAAAATGTATCAAAAGATTGACACTAGTTTAAGTCCGATTTCAAAGTGAAATTAATTCCAACGACCACTATTGGATTAAATGGTAAAAATATATTCTAATTTCACTTTAAAACCAATTCAAAAGATAATCTAATCATATAAATAAATTATATTAAAAAGTGGTTTTGAATTAAAATACAACATTTTTCACTATTCATTAAAAATTGAACTTTTTCGGAAAAATACCAAAAAATTACACAAAGTAAATTTTGATGTCATGATTCTAAAGAAGAATTTTATTTAGTCAAATATAACACATAAAATTTTCAAAAAGTGGATTTAAAAGAGGTTCGCCATCAAAAGGTGGTTAATCGACCTTTTAAAGAATATTAGAATGTTTACGCTTAAAATTGGATTCATTCGCATTTTTAATCCTCTAACATTTATTGTAAAAAGTAAAAATATTTGACAAACATATATAATCATTTGGTAGTTAGTTCTGTTCATTCCCTCCATTACAACGGCTAGGAGTTAACTACTATTTAAAATAATATTATTTTATTATTAGAGTGCAACGTAAGATTCCCAAGAAACTCGTTGTTGCGTGTTGGGTACGCCATCGAGCATAGAGTCCCCTTTAAAGTCATATTAATATTTTATTCACAAATATAGATAAATGTGAAAATGTCATACTCTTTATTTACCTGGGGTGTTACATCCTTCCCCCCTTTTGGGAATTGCGTCCTCGCAATTTTAAAATTGGGCTTGGAAACTTCATTGAAAATCCCACATCGGAACAAGAGTCAGTAAAACAATCACTTTAAAATAAATAATGATAAGTACAAAGGTCACCCGAGTTAACCCATACTAGGATTTCAAGTATGAAAATATGGACATGGAAGAAAAAAACAAAGGGTCATGTTCTGATGGAGATTGATAGAAAACATGTTTAGGAGAAAGTTAACCACAAGAAAATCACAAACTTGTGATGGGTTAAACGGTATTCGATTCCCCAGTAGGAAAAGTTAATAGACAACATTTTTGTTTTAAGTTACTTTTTTTTGAGGAATTTATTCATAAGGAAACATAATCACTTATCATGTTGACTTTCAACTTTTATTAGATTCCTTACACAAACTCATATTTTCTCCAAAAGACGAGTATTTCGGAAGACTTGTTCACATTAAGAGTACTATAATCAACTTATAGAGAATCACCTAATCCACAAAATAGGACTATATACTTCCCATGTCTTTAGACTTTAACCAAAACCAAAACCAAAAAGGTTAGTACAAGATCAGATAATACCCAAAAAGGATAATCCTTTTTAAAAAAACAAATCTATTCTTAATCTCCAAAATTTATCAAACAATACCCAAAGTTCAACAAAGAACATTCAATAAACAAATTGTCCATAAAATACTTCGAAGTAAACCAAACTAATATTGAAACCCAAATATTTGAAGGATTTAGTCACATAGTCTTCCAAGTTAAATCGTAACATTTATCTCCAAACAACATCAGTTGCTCCTAAAGTCTCGTATTGAAAAGTAATAAACCTAATCACATATCCTCCATGATAGGTTAATAAATTTCCATAGATAACCCATAATCAACTTACTCTTAATTCATAAAATCATCTAACTAAAAAGAATTAGTCAAACTAACCAGGGACTTCACGTAGTCCAGTGGTAGGCGATAAATACCAGTCGCACTTTGGTTGTGGGTTCAATTCCCATATCTTTGTCCAACGCGACGGGTTATCACACGGTCTGCGTGTTGTCCTTTTTCCAAAACAATATAATTCTTAAAACATTCCCCAAAACGAGATAAAATCTTCAAAAAAATCATAAAATATTTTAACCTCAAGTTTATCTCATGCCTTTCGTTTTCCATCATAACATATAATAACCCATAATTACCTCAAAAGTAAGGATCATATAAACCCTAATGGTTACCTTTATAATTATTACCTGAACTTCCACATTGATTGGTCATCTCGTACATGATGCATTACAGAACATACCAAGGTTCAAGTGGATGATCATGACTCCTTGATAGTTGGTTTAGAACAACCATGAGTTTCCTCATTGAATACCCCATTTCATCCAGTATCTTAATCAGAGAACCACCACAGTTTCCTTCAAACCTATTTTCGCTTTGGTGCCTGCTAGATCCATCCATTCACTAAAAATAGAAATGTCAGTGTGAGTATATCAACAAAACCATCATGTACTAATGAGGAAGATAAAAACTAAGATATACTTACTCATTCACTTTATCTAAAACTATGACTCTTTCTGAAATCCTAACCATTATGGTAATGTCACTTATGCTTAAAGAATACCCTAACCTCTAAAGTTATCTAAACCGACCTCTGATACCAACTATAAGGCCCTAGCCTTAAACCTTACTTAATATTGAGTTATTACAAGATTACACATTAAGGATCTTTTCAGGTTTAGAGTTTTAGAGAATTAGATCATAAAACTTTCATTACATTCCACATTTAAACAAAGTGGTTACATAAAAGATAGTATTCATTTTTCCCATCAACAAAAACATATTTAAAAGAAAACATGGATTCTTTATTGACACTTCCTTGACACTATCATCATATCATGTACCTTTCCCTTGACCTGTGAAAAACATTTCAAAAACTTGGGATGAGCATAAAAAGCTCAGTAAGGGATATAAAAATATGGAAAGGAAACATGAGTTCATATATACATAAGAATGAAATCATACTTTACCCATAAAACATAAGCACTTTAACATACCTCATCAAATCATGAATAAATCATAGAAATCATAAGACATAAAAGGTAACTTGAGGCATTCATAACATTCTAACGTAGGGAGTAACCCTCTTGGTTACGTTTGGAATACCCACCACAGTATATTCCCTAAATCTCTTCGGAGAAACCTTAACGTTTCACTCCTTCGCATTACCCAATGCATTGAAGAGCTATATCGGGCTCACCCTCCCTTAGTTTATCACGGAACCACCCATTTTCATAACAATGCCCAAAAACCATAACATAAACGTATCACATAAAACATTCATAAATGAAACATAACATTTCCACATTTCAATCACAATATAACATTTTAGTATATTGAAATAATGAATCCATTCAAAAAGAAACCATTTCCAAAACCATTTAAAACATTTAATAAAGATATTTTTGAATCAAAGTGTCCCTTACCACCTTGAATCTTATAAAATTTTAAACCATTAATATCCATATAAATAAATCCTTAAAACCATTTTGAAAACATGGATATTAATAAGAACAAATAATTAAAACATTTAAAGCGATATTTTGGTTAAAGGGGTTTTACCAAAATTAGAGACACTTGAATACAATAATTGAGGAATAACATTTAGTCAGAACTTTATAATATCATGAGAGTAAATGGATTCATGATATAATATTCCAAAGGACAGTATATACACCATATAAGAGTGAATTGGTGCATAACAACAATGAAGTCTCAATAGAAATGTCAAATGTGATGAAATCCCTTATAAAGAAGGTATCCTTAAATTAAGGATAAATCAATCTCAAAATTATGTGTGACAAATATAAATACACCCAATATAAGTGGATATTAAGTGTAAAAAAATAAAAGGTCATTCACACATATTCAAAGGATGACATATTCAATAACTACATGTTGAACCCAAAGAAATCGAAATTGGGTTAAAAAGTTCCCTTGGTAAAATTTGACAGCCTAACGGCATCACTTCAAAATTCAGAAAATGAGTTTATGAGAGATAAAAAGGGCATCTCATCACTTGGACATAAAATTTACATCAATAAGGATATAAAATAACATATCCCAACATAATATTATGTGAATTAAAAGACATAACAAAAGAAGTCTTTTAAAAAGAGGAGGGTGAAAGGTCCCCTTACCGAGTTGGGTAACTTTCGAAACGTACACCCCATGGAAGAAGGGTCATACAATGAAGATGTGAATACCCATAAATGAAATTATACTACAAAAAGTGTATAATAATGGGCAATACAAACACCACTCAAAGGAAATTGTGTCAAATGTAGCATAAATCTCACGGGAATAAAAGTGAGATGAAAAATCCCTTACGAAAACTCGGCAGCCTAGCGGCGCCACTTAAAACTTCCAAAATGGATTGATGGGAGGAAATAGGGTCTCTCGTCATATCAACATAAATTTTACAGAAAGATTAATACAAAATATCATCCCCCAACATTAAAAATATGAGCTTAAAAGAAGTGACATAAAGGAGAGTACTTAAAAAGAAAGAGAGAGGTTGGATCTCTTACGAAAATTCGGAAGCCTAACGGCGCCACTCAAAACTCCCAAAATGGATTGATGAGAGATAATAGGGTCTCTCATCATATGAACATAAAAATTAAATTAAGATTAATATAAAATAATATCCCAATAACAAGAAAGATGATCTTTAATAGGAATGACATAAAAGAGTGTACTTTAAAAGAAAGAGAGGAGTCGGATCCCTTACCTCAAGTCCAACTTGTCTTGTTCGTTTCTTTATATTCCTGAATAATAAACTTTGGTCAATTTATAATTGCTTAATTACCTCCTATAAATATTATTATTCAGTTCATATCACATATTTTAATGTTATAATAATTGGTTAATAATATGAGTTCATATCAGACGTTTTTGTCGATGTTTGGTACATGAGTCAAAAATTGAACTTGTTGGAAAATAATTTTCCATGTAGTTATAGGTACATCATATACATAATAGTATTGATGTTTTAAATATCATATATATCCAGTATATATTCATTTTATACTATTCCATAGCATTTGGAGATAAAAATTAAAAGCACCGTTCATGGAGACGGTAGGCTGTACGTACGCATGAACACTACTTTCATTTTTTGTCATATTAATGAAATTAAAAAAAAATGAGATATATATATATATATGTTATAATTCCAGAATTATATCCATCATTTAGATATAATATATTACATATATATCCATTATATATATGTACTTATAATAGTACATAACATTTTGAGATAAGAAATGAAATGTACCGTTCATGGAGACGGTAAGTCGTACGTACGCATGAACGCTACTTCCATTTCTATTTCATATTTAATGGAATTAAAACATAATGATACATAATATTATTTTAATTACAGTATGGTATCATATATAATATCATTAAATATATCCTTTATACGTACCACATATGGTATTAATGAATCAAATCACTTTGAGGGGGCGGTAGTCCGTACTTCCTTAAATGAAGATATCGTGTTTACCCATAATGGAAACCATAAAGGTATGCCATAAATGAAAAATACATAAGATTAAGTAAAACATAAACATATTATATATCATATATAAATATAGTGTCATAATAATGGCCACCTTTTAAGGTGTTAGAAGAATGTTGAACAATCATCGTTTCGGGAGGCAGAAATTCGTCATCTACGGAAACAGTATGTTCTTTAACCATTATATGTAGGTGTGTGTAAGTTTATCTCGAATAATTCTTATAACAACATCCTAGTATATTTAAGATACTGTATTTGTTACAAAATAAATTAATAAAAAGAGTTTAGGGGGGTTGGAGAAGCAATATAAAACAAAAGGACCCAAGTGAAGACATTACCTTAAAATCGGGTAACTCCCTTTGGTTTGAGCTAAAAGGCTTTCTTGGGAAGACTTATGCCCAAAGTGAGGCTTCAAGGAGTTATATAGGGATGTGGAGAGACAAAATGGGTAGGTGTTGGCCGAGCCAAAGGCTTTGTAAGTATGGGTAAGGAGGTAGGGGTGGGGGCCTTTTATAAGAGGAGAGGAGGGGCACTCTTGGAAAGTAAAGAAATGTTACTTTATTTTAGAATGCGTTTCGGATTTTAATGGTCCCACATTGATTTTTTTCGAGGATAAGGTGATAAGGGTTCTAAATCCACCCATCTAATAGGTTTTTGACATGTTTAGGTCTTAGATTTTACATTATCTTTCCATTTTATTTAAATCGTTAAATAATGAGGTCATCACTTCATCATCATGATGTCATAAATAATTTAATTTATGTAATGTCTAAAAATTATAAAAAAAAATATCATGATGTTGGAAATCGTTTTATCTTTCTAAGGAATATTTATAGCCAAAAATATGACTTGTATAACCCCATGTAAAAAAAATTTTAGTAAAACATCTCATGTGTGTGTCATTTTTACTTTAACATTAAATAAAAAGGTATTTATGTCATTTTCCAACCAAAGTGGCTACATGGGATCCCCAAGTTGACCCATGGATTGTCTTGGTCGGACATGACACATCCAATGAGGTTAGGACATGTGTCTAGGTCATTTAATTTTATTAAAACATTATTCTTACCTTAAACTACACTAATTACCTCTAATCGTGATTAAAAACATAATAAGTTACTATTCACCAAAAAAATATTTTAATCCCATTGAAGCACATTTTACTTCTTAATGAAAACCATGTATGTCGGATTTTTGAAATTCAAAACACAAAGGTGGCAAAATTTCATTTAAAAGGAAAATCAGTTTTTGTAAGTACCACTTAGTGGTTTCACTATTCATCAAAAATTGAAGTTTTTCAGAAAATTACCAAAAATTCACCCTAATCTATATTTGATATTCTGAATTCAAAAATGATGTATATTTTAAAAAATTCAAAACATATAAGTTTCATTAATTAATTTAATAATTAATTCCCGCTGTCAAAACAAATAGCGTGTTTTTATGAAACAAAATGTATCAAAAGATTGATACTAGTTTAAGTCCGATTTCAAAGTGAAATTAATTCCAACAACCACTATTGGATTAAATAGTAAAAATATATTCTAATTTCACTTTAAAACCAATTCAAAAGATAATCTAATTATATAAATAAATTATATTAAAAAGAGGTTTTGAATTAAAATACAACATTTTCACTATTCATTAAAAATTGAACTTTTTCAGAAAAATACCAAAAAATTACACAAAGTAAATTTTGATGTCCCGATTCTAAAGAAGAATTTTATTTAGTCAAATATAACACATAAAATTTTCAAAAAGTTTATTTAAAAGAGGTTCGTCATCAAAAGGCGGTTAATCGATCTTTTAAAGAATATTAGAATGTTTACGCTTAAAATTGGATTCATTCGCATTTTTAATCCTCTAACATTTATTGTAAAAAGTAAAAATATTTGATAAAAATATATAATCATTTGGTAGTTAGTTCTGTTCATTCCCTCCATTACAACAGCTAGGCGTTAACTGCTATTTAAAATAATATTACTTTATTATTAGAGTGCAACGTAAGATTCCCAAGAAACTCGTTGTTGCGTGTTGGGTACGCCATCGAGCATAGCATCCCCTTTAAAGTCATATTAATATTTTATTCACAAATATGGATAAATGTGAAAATATCATACTCTTTATTTACCTGGGGTGTTACATCCTTCCCACTTTTTGGGAATTGTGTCCTCGCAATTTTAAAATTGGGCTTGGAAACTTCATTGAAAATCCCACATCGGAACAAGAGTCAGTAAAACAATCACTTTAAAATAAATAATGATAAGTACAAAGGTCACCCGAGTTAACCCATACTAGGATTCCAAGTATGAAAATATGGACATGAAAGAAAAAAACAAAGGGTCATGTTCTGATGGAGAGTGATAGAAAACATGTTTAGGAGAAAGTTAACCACAAGAAAATCACAAACTTGTGATGGGTTAAACGGTATTCGATTCCCCAGTAGGAAAAGTTAATAGACAACATTTTTGTTTTAAGTTACTTTTTTTTGAGGAATTTATTCATAAGGAAACATAATCACTTATCATGTTGACTTTCAACTTTTATTAGATTCTTTACACAAACTCATATTTTCTCCAAAAGACGAGTATTTAGGAAGACTTGTTCACATTAAGAGTACTATAATCAACTTCTAGAGAATCACCTAATCCACAAAATAGAACTATATACTTCCCATGTATTTAGACTTTAACCAAAACCAAAACCAAAAAGGTTAGTACAAGATCAGATAATACCCAAAAAGGATAATCCTTTTTAAAAAAAACAAATCTATTCTTAATCTACAAAATTTATCAAACAATACCCAAAGTTCAACAAAGACCATTCAATAAACAAATTGTCCATAAAATACTTCAAAGTAAACCAAACTAAGATTGAAACCCAAATATTTAAAGGATTTAGTCACATAGTCTTCCAAGTTAAATCGTAACATTTATCACCAAACAACATCAGTTGCTCCTAAAGTCTCGTATTGAAAAGTAATTAACCTAATCACATATCCTCCAAGATAGGTTAATAAATTTCCATAGATAACCCAAAATCAACTTACTCTTAATTCATAAAATCATCTAACTAAAAAGAATTAGTCAAACTAACCAGGGACTTCACGTAGTCCAGTGGTAGGTGATAAATACCAGTCGCACTTTAGTTGTGGGTTCAATTCCCGTATCTTTGTTCAATGCGACGGGTTGTCACACGGTCTGCGGGTTGTCCTTTTTCCAAAACAATATAATTCTTAAAACATTCCCCAAAACGAGATAAAATCTTCAAAAAAAATCATAAAATATTTTAACCTCAAGTTTATCTCATTCCTTTCATTTTCCATCATAACATTTAATAACCCATAATTACCTCAAAAGTAAGGATCATATAAACCCTAATGGTTACCTTTATAATTATTACCTGAACTTCCACATTGATTGGTCATCTCGTACATGATGCATTACAGAACATACCAAGGTTCAAGTGGATGATTATGACTCCTTGATAGTTGGTTTAGAACAACCATGAGTTTCCTCATTGAATGCCCCATTTCATCCAGCCTCTTAATCATAGAACCACCACAGTTTCCTTCAATCCTATTGTCACTTTGGTGCCTGCTAGATCCATCCATTCACTAAAAACAGAAATGTCAGTGTGAGTATATCAACAAAACCATCATGTACTAATGAGGAAGATAAACACTAATATATACTTACTCATTCACTTTATCTAAAACTATGACTCTTTCTGAAATCCTAACCATTATGGTAATGTCACTTATGCTTAAAGAATACCCTAACCTCTAAAGTTATCTAAACCGACCTCTGATACCAACTATAAGGCCCCAGCCTTAAACTTTACTTAATCTTGAGTTATTACAAGATTACACATTGAGGATCTTTTCAGGTTTAGAGTTTTAGAGAATTAGATCATAAAACTTGCATTACATTCCACATTTAAACAAAGTGGTTACATAAAATATAGTATTCATTTTCCCATCAACGGAAATATATTTAAAAGAAAACATGGATTCTTTCTTGACACTTCCTTGACACTATCATCATATCATGTACCTTGCCCTTGACCTGTGAAAAACATTTCAAAAACTTGGGATGAGCATAAAAATATCAGTAAGGGACATAAAAATATGGAAAGGAAACATGAGTTCATATATACATAAGAATGAAATCATATTTTACCCATAAAACATAGGAACTTTAACATACCTCATCAAATCATGAATAAATCATAGAAATCATAAGACATAAAAGGTAACTTGAGGCATTCATAACATTCTAACGTAGGGAGTAACCCTCTTGGTTACATTTGGAATACCCACCACAGTATATTCCCTAAATCTCTTCGGAGAAACCTTAACGTTCCACTCCTTCGCATTACCCAATGCATTGGAGAGCTATATCGGGCTCACCCGCCCTTAGTTTATCACGGAACCACCCATTTTCATAACAATGCCCAAGAACCATAACATAAACGTATCACATAAAACATGCATAAAGTAAACATAACATTTCCACATTTCAATCATAATATAACATTTTAGTATATTGAAATAATGAATCCATTCAAAAAGAAACCATTTCCAAAACCATTTAAAACATTTAATAAAGAGATTTTTGAATCAAAGTGTCCCTTACCACCTTGAAGCTTTTAAAATTTTAAACCATTAATATTCATAGAAATAAATCCTTAAAACCATTTTGAAAACATGGATATTAATAATAACAAATAATTAAAACATTTAAAGCGATATTTTGGTTAAAGGGGTTTTACCAAAATTAGAGACACTTGAATACAATAATTGAGGAATAACATTTAGTCAGAACTTTATAATATCATGAGAGTAAATGGATTCATGATATAATATTCCAAAGGACAGTATATACACCATATAAGAGTGAATTGGTGCATAACAACAATGAAGTCTCAATAGAAATGTCAAATGTGATGAAATCCCTTATAAAGAAGGTATCCTTAAATTAAGGATAAATCAATCTCAAAATTATGTGTGAAAAATATAAATACACCCAATATAAGTGGATATTAAGTGTAAAAAAATAAAAGGTCATTCACACATATTCAAAGGATGACATATTCAATAACTACATGTTGAACCCAAAGAAATCGAAATTGGGTTAAAAAGTTCCCTTGGTAAAATTCGACAGCCTAACGGCATCACTTCAAAATTCAGAAAATGAGTTTATGAGAGATAAAAAGGGCATCTAATCACTTGGACATAAAATTTACATCAATAAGGATATAAAATAACATATCCCAACATAATAGTATGTGAATTAAAAGACATAACAAAAGAAGTCTTTTAAAAAGAGGAGGGTGAAAGGTCCCCTTACCGAGTTGGGTAACTTTCGAAACGTACACCCCATGGAAGAAGGGTCATACAATGAAGATGTGAATACCCATAAATGAAATTATACTACAAAAAGTGTATAATAATGGGCAATACAAACACCACTCAAAGGAAATTGTGTCAAATGTAGCATAAATCTCACGGGAATAAAAGTGAGATGAAAAATCCCTTACGAAAACTCGGCAGCCTAGCGGCGCCACTTAAAACTTCCAAAATGGATTGATGAGAGGAAATAGGGTCTCTCATCATATCAAAATAAATTTTATAGAAATATTAATACAAAATATCATCCCCCAACATAACAAATATGAGCTTAAAAGAAGTGACATAAAGGAGAGTACTTAAAAAGAAAGAGAGAGGTTGGATCTCTTACGAAAATTCGGCAGCCTAACGGCGCCACTCAAAACTCCCAAAATGGATTGATGAGAGAGAATAGGGTCTCTCATCATATGAACATAAAAATTAAAGTAAGAATAATATAAAATAATATCCCAATAAAAAGAAAGATGAGATTTAATAGGAATGACATAAAAGAGTGTACTTTAAAAGAAAGAGAGGAGTCGGATCCCTTACCTCAAGTCCAACTTGTCTTGTTCGTTTCTTTATATTCCTGAATAATAAACTTTGGTCAATTTATAATTGCTTAAGTACCTCCTATAAATATTATTATTCAGTTCATATCACATATTTTAATGTTATAATAATTGGTTAATAATATGAGTTCATATCAGACGTTTTTGTCGATGTTTGGTACATGAGTCAAAAATTGAACTTATTGGAAAATAATTTTCCATGTAGTTATAGGTACATCATATCCAGAATAGTATTGATGTTTTAAATATAATATATATCCAGTATATATTCATTTTATACTATTCCATAGAATTTGGAGATAAAAATTAAAAGCACCGTTCATGGAGACGGTAGGTCGTACGTATGCATGAACGTTACTTTCATTTTTTGTCATATTAATAGAATTAAAACAAAATGAGAGAGAGAGATATATATGTTATAATTACAGAATTATATCCATCATTTAGATATAATATATTACATATATATCCATTATATATATGTACTTATAATAGTACCTAACATTTTGAGATAAGAAATGAAATGTACCGTTCATGGAGACGGTAAGCCGTACGTACGCATGAACGCTACTTCCATTTCTATTTCATATTTAATGGAATTAAAACATAATGATACATAATAGTATTTTAATTCCAGTATGGTATCATATATAATATCATTAAATATATCCTTTATACGTACCACATATGGTATTAACGAATCAAATCACTTTGAGGGGGCGGTAGTCCGTACTTCCTTAAATGAAGATATCGTGTTTACCCATAATGGAAACCATAAAGGTATTCCATAAATAAAAAATAGAGGAGCTTAAGTAAAATATAAACATATTATATATCATATATAAATATAGTGTCATCATAATGGCCACCTTTGAAGGTGTTAGAAGAATGTTGAACAATCATCGTTTCGGGAGGCAGAAATTCGCCATCCACGAAAACAGTGTGTTCTTTAACCATTAGATGTAGGTGTGTGTAAGTTTATCTCAAATACTTCTTATAAAAACATCCTAGTATTTTTAAGATACTGGATTTGTTACAAAATAAATGAATAAAAAGAGTTTAGGGGGGTTGGAGAAGCAAAATAAAACAAAAGGACCCAAGTGAAGACATTACCTTAAAATCGGGTAACTCCCTATGGTTTGAGATAAAAGGCTTTCTTGTGAAGACTTATGCCCAAAGTGAGGCTTCAAGTAGTTATAGAGGGATGTGTAGAGACAAAATGGACAGGTTTTGGCCGATCCAAAGGCTTTTGAAGTATGGGTAAGGAGGTAGGGGTGGGGGCC
The DNA here is from genome assembly GCA_963277665.1 of Viscum album. NCBI lineage: Eukaryota > Viridiplantae > Streptophyta > Magnoliopsida > Santalales > Viscaceae > Viscum > Viscum album. The sequence continues at coordinate 1,670,193,097 of OY728146.1, read as the reverse complement.
TTTTATAAGAGGAGAGGAGGGGCACTCTTGGAAAATAAAGAAATGTTACTTTATTTTAGAATGCGTTTCGGATTTTAATGGTACCAAATTGATGTGTTTCGAGGATAAGGTGATAAGGGTTCGAAATCCACCCATCAAATAGGTTTTGGACATGTGTAGGTCTTATATTTTACATTATCTTTCCATTTTATTTAAATCGTTAAATAATGAGGTCATCACTGCATCATCATGATGTCATAAATAATTTAATTTATGTAATGTCTAAAAATTATAAAAAAAATATCATTATGTAGGAAATATTTTTATATTTATAAGTAATTTTTATAGTCAAAAATATGACTTGTATAACCCCATGTAAAAAATTGTTTAGAAAAACATCTCATGTGTGTGTCATTTTTACTTTAACATTAAATAAAAAGGTATTTATGTCATTTTCCAACCAAAGTGGCTCCATGGGGTCCCCAAGTTGTCCCATGGATTTTCTTGGTCACCCATGACACATCCAATGAGGGTAGTACATGTGTCTAGGTCATTTCATTTTATTAAAACATTATTCTTACCTTAAACTACACTAATTACCTCTAATCGTGATTAAAAACATAATAAGTTACTATTCACCAAAAAAAATTTAATCCCATTGAAGAACATTTTACTTCTTAATGACAACCATTTATGCCAGATTTTTGAAATTAAAAACACAAAGGTGGCAAAATTTCATTTAAACGGAAAATCAGTTTTTATAAGTACCACTTAGTGGTTTCACTATTCATCAAAAATTGAAGTTTTTCAGAAAATTACCAAAAATTCACCCTAAGCTATATTTGATATTCCAAATTCAAAAATGATGTCTATTTTAAAAAATTCAAAACATATAAGTTTCATTAATTAATTTAATAATTAATTCCCGCTGTCAAAACAAATAGCGTGTTTTTATGAAACAAAATGTATCAAAATATTGACACTAGTTTAAGTCTGATTTCAAAGTGAAATTAATTCCAACGACCACTATTGGATTAAATGGTAAAAATATATTCTAATTTCACTTTAAAACCAATTCAAAAGATAATCTAATCATATAAATAAATTATATTAAAAAGAGGTTTTGAATTAAAATACAATATTTTTCACTATTCATTAAAAATTGAACTTTTTCGAAAAAATACCAAAAAATTACACAAAGTAAATTTTGATGTCCCGATTATAAAGAAGAATTTTATTTAGTCAAATATAACACATAAAATTTTCAAAAAGTGGATTTAAAATAGGTTCGCCATCAAAAGGCGGTTAATCGACCTTTTAAAGAATATTAGAATGTTTACGCTTAAAATTGGATTCATTCGCATTTTTAATCCTCTAACATTTATTGTAAAAAGTAAAAATATTTGACAAACATATATAATCATTTTGTAGTTAGTTCTGTTCATTCCCGTCATTACAACGGCTAGGCATTAACTACTATTTAAAATAATATTATTTTATTATTAGAGTGCAACGTAAGATTCCCAAGAAACTCGTTGTTGCGTGTTGGGTACGCCATCGAGCATAGCGTCCCCTTTAAAGTCATATTAATATTTTATTCACAAATATGGATAAATGTGAAAATGTCATACTCTTTATTTACCTGGGGTGTTACAGAAAATAAGAGTCTTGAACAATCCAAGAATAGGGTAACATATATCCATTCAATTGTGAGATGTTTTAATTACAATGAGTTGGGTCATTATATTAATGTGTGTCTGAAGTTAGTTACTCACGGTGAAATTATCAATATTTAAGGCAAAAAGGTGTGTAAAAATTATTTACTAATACTACGGTTTATTTTGAGACAACTAATGAAGTGGAGATAGGTGCGTTACCCATTTAATCAAATAATGTTAATTCCATGTTTGACTTTAGATCTTTACATTATTTCATTTCTAATAAATTGGTAAGTAAAATAGTAATATTGCCTCATGAAAAGAATACATGAATTGTGGTGAAAACTCCATGTGGAAATATTAAAGTAACCAAGATTTATTGTAATCTTCCTATTATTATTAGTGAAGGTTTTGGGTGCAACTAAAGTGCACAGTGGGTGATGCGATAATTAAAATTTATTTTAATTTCAATTAACTAGAATACCAATAGAGAATATTTCACATTATGTTTATAATTAATTTATTTAGATTATAAAAAATCAATTAACTCATCTTAGGTTTCTTTCTTCTCATTGGATTTCAATCATATAAAAAGAACCTTTCAGATTACTTCATTTTTCTTGTGAGGATCCAAGGTTAAAATCCCTCTAGGGGTGATCCATACATGATTTAGTGATCTACAAGCAATGACACTCGATCTATGGATGCTAGCAGAGCGAATCAAATGTATCACATTATTTTTTCTTGATTTATCATTCTTATGTCTTGAATAAATCACTCTTGTGTTCTCATTCTTGAGAAGAAGAGAGAAAAGAGGAGGGGAGAGAGAATTCGTTGTGCACAACAATTCTCTATTCTCGATTTTGGATACCCTACAAAATAGATATAACCACCTATTTATTGAGAGAGGATTTATGTTAAAAAAATTATTTAATTGCATGTAATCCATTAAATAATATTATAATGATTAATAAACCTCATTCTATATAATAAAAATAAAATTATTTTTTTGGTGTGCGCCATCTTGTGAAAACAATAAATAATATTTACTAGATTTTAAATAATTATTTATCATCAGATGAGGTATTGGTCCATTAAAACTCATTTTTATTTATTGAATACCTAAATAAATATTTTTATTTATTAATAAATATTTCATTCACATAGAGATGATTAAATATTTATTAAATTTTCAATAAAATATATATATATATATATTCACATGTTGGTGAATAAATATTTATTTAATTTATGTGATCAATATTACTTGAATAAAATTATTCCTCGGTCTTGAGGATAATATTTATTCTATTAATTAAATTCAAATATAATTTAATCAAGAACAATGGAAACACTTATTTTGTGAACCTCTATGATTATTTCTCATTGTCATTTTATGGGCATCCCTAAAGTCCATGATTATTGTCTAGTAATGGGTCAAGGCACCTAAGAGAAAGAAATGAATGTCACAACATTGAAAAACACATATGAATGCACATTGTGTAATATAATTCCTTTATCACAATATCTCATCAAGCAGATTTCACATCTATGTCACCAACCTATATGCTCGATATATATTTCTTTGAATATCTGAAATAAAGATGTCATTACACTATGGCCATGGAATTTAATGTGACGATTATATTCCAATAAAAGTGTCGATATATCAGCTACTAAATAGATGGAAAGGAAAAATCCTTCCTTGAATTATCCATTAATGAAATGTTACTCGTGATGCACTCAACATATCCAACTTCTCTATGAACTGTTATTATCATAGTTTATGAAATACATCTAAGTATGCAAGTTATAACATGCATTAATAGTAATCATAAACTCTATGGACCATTACACACACTCGAAGATAGGAATATTGGATGACACCAAAAAAATATAGAATTTCTACTGGTAGGTATATTCTCATAATCTCCCATCTTGGAGATTAGTAAGAATAAAATTCATTAGAAGAAGCCTCATCATCTTACAAGTACTCACACATGATAGCCTATGTACTATATATCCCATCATAGTATATTATCCAATCACATAACATTATTTATGAATATCTCCATATCATGACAAGGTTATCATCATAGCAGGGAACTATTATGAACTTATCAATGTGACATATACTCTATGACATTATTACATTAGATTCATGTAGAACAATAACAAAAATTAATAAGAATTTTTATTAGTATTCAATACCTCGAATATAAATGTAATCAAGGTAAAAATAGTTGGTATTAGGACATCAACTCCAATAAACTTCCACTTGGAATAGATCCAACTACCTACAACCTACAGTTCACTAAAGGTCACATGATAGTCATGTTTCTACTGATTCAAGGCTTTAGTTGAGGGGTCCACTGTGTTGTCTTATTTGGAAATACTGCTCACTGTAACTTCACCTCTCTAAAAAAATCACTCAAGAGATGATAATTCAAAAGAATGTGCTTAATATATTGATGTAACCTTGGATATTTTGCAAGATTCACTACTGCAGTATTATCACAATAGATCGTTATAGGATATTTATTTCTAGGTACCACATTAATCTCTTGGATGAAGTTTTGCATCCATAATGCTTCTTTAGCTACCTTAAAAACCAAAATATAATCTGAATCTAGTATAGAATTTGTGACCATATCCTATTATGAGTTCTTCTATCTCACAACACCTCTAGAGCTATAAACAAACTTGAGTGATCATGATCTACTCAGGCTCAGATCGACAAATACTGATACTCAGCTTGGTTTTTTTAGTCAAGATTAAGCTCGATCTACTTGAGTAATAACTCCAATTGAGTTCGAGTATTATAAAAACATAATTGAGTGTCGTAAAAGATTAATCAAGCATCTAATTTTTTAATATATTATTTTTATTCAAAATACATTTATTTAATTTCAAGTTCAAACTTTTGATATCAATTAAAAATTCGAGTTAGATCTCAAATTCAAGCTATATTTTGTAATTAAAATTTTGAAAAAGTATCCTAATCAAACCGAGTTGAACCTAATTGAGTAGCTTGATCAAGCCCGAGTCAAACTCGAGCTCAAGATCAAGCTAGGAAATCAATATTTGATTGATCATCGATCTGATCTCAAGAACTAAGTTTAAGTACCAAGCTCTAGCTTAGGTACTAAGATACTCGGATCGACTTGACTCAATTACACCCCTAAGCACCTCTATTCAAAGTGAATATGTATCTCATTTTTGAATTCATGTTATCTTGATATATTTGGAAACTATCATCTTCATATCCTATGATGACTAGTTTCTAATATCCTCTATAAACTAGGAACATATCCTTAGTACGCCTCAAATAATTAAGGATAGTATTGAATGTCATCCAATGGCAGTCACCTAGATCAGATTGATATCTTCCTACCAAACTTAATGCATAGTCAACATCTAGGCCAGTACATATAATAGCATACATGACTATACCAATCACTAATTCATATGGAATCATTTCCATTTTTTCTTTCCTCATGTGTTTGAGGACACATTTTCCTAGAAAGATGAATGTCATGTGATGCTGGAAAAAATCCCCTCTTGGATTGTTCCATATTGAATATCTTCGGTATCTTGTCAATGTATGTACATTGACTTGGTCTGGGAAACTTCTTGGATCTATCATGATGAATATTTATCCCAAGAATATATGATACCTCTCCCAAGTCCTTCATAGATAAGCATTTATTCAATCATGACTTAATAAACTATAAGACTGGTATTTTGTTTCCAATGAGTAATTTTTCATCAATATATACTATTAAGAAAATTATTTCACTTCTACTGAACCATTTGTATAAACATGGATCATGTTCATTCTTTATGAAACCAAATTCTATTATCACCTCATCAAAATTAATGTTCCATGTCCTGGACTCTTTATTTAATCCATAAATGGATCTTTAAAACTTTCATACCTTGTTCGCATCCTTTGGAGTCACAAACCCTTCAGGTTGTATCATATAGACATCTTCCTGAAGGTTATTATTAAGGAATTCTATTTTGACATACATTTTCGAAATCTCATAATCATGGAAAGTTATAATGGTAATTATAATTCTAATGGATTTCATCATTGAAACTGGTGAAAAGGTTTTATCATAGTCAATGCCTTAATGCTATTTAAACCCTCTTGCAACCAATCACACCTTATAAGTACTGACTTATCCTTCCATGTCTAATTTCTTATTAAATTACCATTTTCAAATAATAGTATTTACATCTACCGAAGGGTCTACCAAAATTCAGTCTTGGTTTTGGTACATGAAATCCATTTCAATATTCATGGTATCTTTCCACTTTGAAACATTTGTGCTACTTACTACTTCATTGTAGGTTAGAGGATAATTATTATCAACTGATAATGAGTCACCATCCTTGGTGATTATAAAACCATATTGTTCTAGTTATCTAACCTCTATAGTAATCTTATGTGGTAATTTTGTCTCTGGAATAATTTCTTCTTTCACAGGGCTTTGTGGAATTTGTTTTTGTGCCAACTCTTTTGTATCTTGAGCTTGTATTTTATTGAAGACTATCTTGCTCCCAAAATATATTTTAGATATAAGATACTCCTCAAAAAATATTGGATTTATGTCAACCACTACCTTTTTTTCTGAAGTATTGTATAGGTATTATCCCTTTGTTTCTTTAGGATGTCCTACAAAGATATACTTTGTGCCTCAGGGTGAAAGTTTGTTACTTGAAGAGTCTTTAACAAAAACTTTTCAACCCCATACATGTAAGTAAGATAACAAAATTTTCTTTCCATTCCATAATTGGTATGGTATACCATTTTTTTCTTTATTTGGCACTTTGTTTAGCATGTATGCTACTATTTATAACACATATCCCTAAAATATAATGGAAGACTCGCATGAATCATCATTGATATCACCATGTTCAACAAGGTTTGGTTCCTCTTTTCACTTACACCATTCCAATGAGGCATATAAGGAGGATTTATTTGAGATAATATCTTGAACTTCCTTAAATAATCAATTAAGTCTTGAATAATATATTCTTCACCACATTCTAAGCATATTTTCTTAATCTTTTTACCAATATGGTTCTCAACTTCATTCTTGTATTCCTTGAATTTATCAAAATAATCTGACTTATACCTCATTAAGTAGATATATACATATCTACTAAAATCATTATTAAAAGTTATGAAGTATGAGTACACACCCCTTACCTCAATAGGAAACGGTGCACAGACATTGGTAACCGAAGGAACATGATAAAAACCCTTTAAAAGTTATGAATTATGAGTACCCACCCCTTACCTCAATAGGAAATGACAATTTATAATGAATTTATTTCACATGACTCAAACCAAGTAATGACAATCGATAATGTTTTTGGTAACCTAAGGAACATGATAAAAACCCTTTAAAACCAAGATCATTCTGGTTGGAAAAGTGTGGTGGTATTCCTCAATAGTTCCAACAGAAAGTTTATCTTTGTTTTCTACTCGTAGATCTACCACCCCTTGATAAAAAAAATTTAATCTACTTGGTTCCCATATTTTAATACATATGTGAGCACCACATGTTTTATTTAATACCCAATTTTTAGAAAAATATAAATTGCACTCGATAATAAATGAACATGAAGCTTCATATTTTTTCTTTGGATGGGTGTAGCTTTTCTTCCAGTGGCCCTTCTTTACACATGTGAAATACATAGAATCATGTTACCTTGATTTTACCTTTAATTTCTTCTTCTTTTAAGGGCATAAAGAATCGTTGGTCTTAAATATCTTTGTTTTCCATTTACTTTTCATCACCATAAGGATGGAAGGTTTTTTATACTCTGTATCTTTATCTACTTGGAGAAGAAGAGTAAGGGGATCTGGTAGAGAATTATTAATGTTTTTCATATTAAAATTCATAAAAAATCTAGAGAATCTCTAAGGTAGTGATTCCAGAATGAATTTGGCACATATTTATTCAGGGAGTTTAAAACCTAGAACCTCTAGGCGCTCAATGTATTTAATCATCTTGACAATGTGAGGCCCAGATGAGGAACCCTCTCCATGATTTCTCTGTTAAAGCACCTTGGAAATCTCAAATCGTTCTTGTCTATATCTAACTTGATATAGACCACAAATTTTCTTAATCGTGCTATATGCATCCATGTTTTCGTGAGAATTCATGAGTTCACTAGACATGAATGAAATCATCAAAAATTGAACATTGACTATGTCGCTCAAATTTTTTTCATAGACTAAGAACTATTCATCACTTTCTTATTTAGTAGATGGATCATGCATTGAGGATTCTAGTAAGTAAGATTTATGTTCATAGTGTAGTACAACCTGAAGGCATCTAAACCACTACTAGAAGTTACCTCTAATTAGGAGGTTGTCTTTATCTAATATTGATCATAGGGATAGTGTGGATGATGAACTTTTCATTTTATTCTACAATTAAAAATAGCATATTATTATTACTTTTCTTGATTACAGATTAGGTGACATATAGTAAATTAAATGTTTTTATTAAATCTCCCACTATTTTATCAAGTCCCAATAGCTCTCACCATTAAACTTAGAATCTATAGTTGTTTTAACATTCAAGTGGAAATGATCCCCATTAATTTTTTAATGATCCAGGCATTGTCCATGAAAACCATAATAAATTAATTAGGTAGGTGGTCATGCCAACTGTGGACTCACAGCTCCTTGATCCATTGAGTGGATTCCCCTATCCTGAAATCCTGACTTGGATTTCCTCAACACTTTCCTCCAAATTTTTATTGAAAATACTTTGGCTATTAAACTCAATTTAATTCCAGTTAATTCAACCCAAAACCCTCATGAGAACTCCTCAATAAAATTAAGTGTCCAAACTTTGGTCATGTACTACACTTAGTTCTATGGTTTCATTCCTAATTAAGTAATGGAAGGATTAGTATGAATTAATATTTGGTTGTGGGATTTTAATTAATTATTCATAAATTTAATCTTATTTTATCTTTTACATATCTTGTTAATATTAAGTGGGGTTTACTTAATTAATTAGCCGTGTTGGATAAAACATTTATGCATAATCCATTTATTTAAATTCCATCTTTGCATAGTAACTCATTTATTTATATGACTATGGTCTTGTATACATAAAATAAATAATGCATAGATATAAATAAATAAATAAAGTAAATGACTTGATCATGAGCTTATCTAGTGGTTGATTTAATGATCGGTTATTAAATCAACCTATGACCTAGAGTAATAACTTCATCTGCTGATCTTGGCATGATTTATAACATTCCACCTATATATTTATGTATCACTAAGTTGGAATCATCATGGTTTAGTCTTGAACTACCATTACACGCCTTAGGATGCTCCATTAATTACAAGTTTTTATTACTCACACACAAGTGAGGGAACCAAAGTATTAGTTAAAGGGGGTTATATAAATATCCCTGGACATGCAGGTCCTGTATAATAATGGAGGGAGGGATAACACATAAAACATCATTTAATTTAATATTAAATAATTAAAAACCCATGAAATAGATTAAATTAAATAAATTCCAATACATAAATAGGTCTTGGTCAAGCTCATGATCGGTCATACATGCAACGAATACGCAAAAATAATCGACTATCATCCATTTCTTTATTCATTATTTATTATTAAGATAAATCCATGTGTATTAATTAATTAATTAACTCAATTTCATCTTAATGATCATCCAAAATTAATTAAATATACTCATCAATTATGAAATTCATGGAAAATAAATGACGTAAACCATTAATAACATATTTATTATAATAAATTAATTGATCATTTGAAATTATTTAAAACCATTATTAAATTTTCAAACATATAATGGTGTTCCAATCAATAAAATAAGGTTTTAATGCTGAAATTTTCAAATTTAATATAACTTTTAATCTTATACTTTAATGGAAGACTATAGGATATGTACATCCAACTACATGTTGTGTATCTCGATTGTCATGTATCTGGGTCACACACCTGGGTCTGCAGTGTGTACCTAGACTAGACTACATGTCATGTACATTATAGATACATGTTGTGTATCCACTTTTCATGTTCCCAATATGCATGGATGAATCTTCAACATGTGTATCAATGGACTACATGGCGTATACAGGCTAGCTACATTCCATGTATCTCTTTGAGTTGTGTGTCCATTTTCTCACCGAGTGGCTTAGCATGTTCTTCAGACATGGGATTTGATGAACTACATGTAGTGTACACTACATACACATCATGTATATCATAAATTCTACAGTTTTTCAGTATCTTTCATATTTGACCGTGTATAATGACCACACAGATTGCGTGATTTATTCTGCAAACCTATGTATACTATACGGTGTGTACACAGATACACTTCATGTAATCCAAAAATTGTGTGCCGGTTTGGCCAGTCAACATGTGGCATACATCGTGTTTATTTACTATGTGGTGCATCATGTATCCCTCAGCACATCCAGATGCAGTGAACTTGGGTATATGGCATGTACTTCTGAGTACACCCTGTATAACCTTGTCTTAGCGGCCAAAATTTGGTAGTTTTTATGGCATCTCTGATCATTCTTCATCTTTTATTAGACCTTTAAGAAAATGAAACACTGAATGAACATGATTAATATGTCAAAGCATGTTAATTAAAAGTATATTTAATAAAAAATAACATGAAATAAAAATCTAACCATAATTTCACATATATCAACAATCAAATAAATAATTATAAATTTTAATGTGATCACTCTAATACCACTTGAAGGTTATGGGTGCAGTATAAGTTCACAGTGGGAGATGTGATAATTAAAATATCTTTTAATTTCAATTACTCGAAACCCCAATAAAGGATCTTTCAGATTAAGTTTATAATTAATTTATTTATTTTGAAGAAATAAATTACCTCATCTTAGGTTTCTTTCTTTGTAGTTGATGTTAATCATCTAAAAAGACAATTTCATATTTCCTTCATTGCGCTTGTGAGGATCCAAGGGTGGAATACCTCTAGCAGTGATCCACATGTGCTCCAATGATCTCTGAGCAATACCACTCAATCTATGGGTTCTAGCATGGATAATTGGATGTCTTTCATTGTTCATTATTAATCGCTCATTCTTTGGTCTTGAAAAAATCGATCTTATGTTCTCATTATTGAGAGGAAGAGAGAAATGAGGTTTCAAGTGAGAATTCATTGTGCACAACAATTCTATATTCTTGATTTTGGATACCCTGCATAATAAACATAATCACCTATTTATAGAACTAGGGTTTGGGTTAAAAAATTATTTAATTTCATGATGGCCATTAAATAATATTATAACCATTAATAAACCCCATGCCATATAATAATAATATAATTATTATTTTGTGTGTGTCATCTTGTGTAAACAATAAATAATATTTATTGGCTTATAAATAATTATTTATCATTGGATGTGGTCTTGGTCCATTTGAACTCCTCAGTATTTATTGAATACCTGAATAAATATTTTTATTCATAAATAAATATTTCATTCACATACCGATGAATAAATATTTATTAAATATTCAATAAAATAAATAAATAAATTTTTATTCACATTTCGGGAAATAAATATTTATTTTATTTATGCAATCAATATAACTTGAATAAAATTATTTCTTAGTCTTGAAAATAATATTTATTCTATTGATTAAATTCAAATAGAATTTAATTAAGATTAATATAAACACTTAATGTGTGACCCTCTAGGATTAATTCTCGTTGGCATTAGGTGTTTTTGAATAAAGTATAAGATTACTGTCTATCAACAGGTCAAGGAACCTAAGAGAAAGAACATAATTTCACAATGTCGACAACCATATACAAACTCTCACTATGTAATATAATTCCTTTGTCACAATATCTCATCAAGTAGGTTGAACATCTGTGTCACCAACCTATATGCTCGATATATATTTCTTTGAATATCTAAAATAAACATGTCATTACACCATGGTAATGGAATTTAATATGATGGTTCTATTCCAATCAAAGGTCTGAGATATCATCTTTCAAAAAGATGGAAGGGACAAATCCATCCTTGACTTATCCATTAATGAAATGGTACTCATGAGGCATCAAACGTATCCAAATTTATCATGAAATTTTTTAATCATGGTTTAAAAAATAATTTTAAGTATGTGAGATGTAACATTAATTAATAATAATCTTAAATTCTAAGGACCATCACACATGCTCACAGATAGGAATATCTAATGAGACCAAAACATGCAGAATTCCTACTAGCATGTTTGTTCTTATAATCTCCCATCTTGGATATTACCAAGTGAAAACTTCATGAGAATAATCCTCATATAATTATGAGCAATTACACCTAAAATTATATTTACTATGTGTCCCATCATAGTATGTTATCCATTCATAGAACACTATTTAAGAATATCATCATAGCACATCAAGGTTCTCATCATAGCAGAGAACTGTTATGACCTTATCAATGTGATGTATACTCTAGGACATTATTACATTAGAGTCATGAAGAACAATAAAAAAATATGTAATAATAAGTTTTATTAATATTCAATACATATAATATACATGTAATCAAAGTACAACCAGTTATTCCTAGGACACCAACTCTAACAATTAGTGGGATGGTATTTCCTAAAAATCTTGTTGAACTTCCCATAGTAGAGTTTGATACTATTTTTTGTATGGATTAGATTTTATTTTATCATGATAAGAAAGATTATAAAGCTAATAAAGTTATATTAAATGATTTCATACCTTTGATAACATATCAATAATCCAAGAAATTGATTAGATATGGTAGTGAAAGTTACCTATCTAATGTTGTTGTAAAGAAAGAAATTTTTAAGATTGGTGATGTTCGAGTAATAAATGAATATATGAATGTTTTTTATCATGAATTAACTAGTGTTATTTATAATAGAATATATGAATATATGAATGTTTTTTATCATGAATTAACTAGTGTTATTTATAATAGAGAGGTTGGGTTTACTATTGACTTGGTTCCTGATGCTAAACCTATTTCAAAACCATCTTATCGAATGTATCAAGTATAATTTTTGGGATTAAAAAAACAATTGCAAGAGTTTCTATATAAAGTTTTCATTTATCCTAGTACTTCACCTTGGGGTGTTCCTGTATTATTTTTTTAAAATAAGGATGGTTCAATGAGACATTACATTGATTATAGATCCTTGAATAACATCAGTATTAATAACAAGTATCATTTTCCTCATATCAATGATTTGTTTGATCATATCTAGGGAGTGTAGTATTTTTCAAATATTAATCTTAGGTCAGGGTACCATTAGTTGAAGGTTAAGGAGGAAGATATTCTAAAGACATCATTTTAGACTAGATGCGGGAATTATGAGTTTGTAGTTATTACCTTTGGGTTATCTAATTCACCAACTGTATTCATGGATCTTATGAATAGTGTTTTCCATGACTATTTAGATAATTTTGTGGTTGTGTTTTTTGATGATGTTTTATTATATTCTGAAATTCATGAGGATCATGAAATATATTTAAGGATTATTTTAAAAACCTTATAAGAAAAGAAAATATATGGAAAATTTAGTGAGTGTGAATTTTTGGTTCCAACAAATTTATTTTCTCGAGCATATTATTTCTAAATATGGCATAATTGTTGACCCTATTAAAAATAAATCTGTTGAATAATGTCCAAGACCTAAAACTATCATAGAGATTCATAGTTTTCTTGTATTAGTAGGTTTTTAATGTCATTTTGTTAAAAAAATATCAGTTATCTATCCCACTGACTATGTTAACTCAAAAAGGAGTTAAATTCATTTAGATGATAGAGTGCAATGATTGTTTCCAAGAACTAAAAAAATATTGATGAATACTCTAGTTTTATCCATGTACTCTATAAATAGTGAATTTTTCATCTATAGTGATGCTTCATTGACATTACTTGGTTGTTTTTTGATGTAGAATGATCTGGTAATTACTTATGCTTCACATCAACTGAAACCTTGTGAGTTAAATTATCCTACACATAATCTGGAATTAGCTACTGTGGTTTTTTATTTAAAAATTTAGAGGCATAATTTATATAGATTAAAGTGTTAAATATATAATAATCATATTAGTTTAAAGTATATATTCACTCAGAAGTAGTTGAACATACGACAAAGAAGGTGGATGGAACTGATTAAGAATTATGACTACATGATTTATTACCATATTGGTAAAGTAAGTAGTTGATGATTTGATTTGGAAAGATAATGTTGCATTAACCATGTTACATTTATAACATGACCCTTTGAATAATGATTTGATGAATTTTGGCCTAAAAATTGTGCACGTAGGTACTCCCTCTGTTTTGTTTCAAGTTTTAGTACAATCATCTCTGTCAGAAAGAATTAAATAAGCTCGGAAGGAGGATAATGTTTTATTGTGAAAGATATAATATGTTAAGAAGGGTGAGTTTCCATATTTTAATATTGATGAATAAGGTGTTATCAGATTTGGGAAAAGATTGTGCGTGAATTCTGATTCCCGATTAAAGAGAGAATTATTGAGTAAAGCTCATAATTCCCCATTCTTATAAGCACTAAGATATATAGAGACCTTTAGAAGTATTACTTATGGGGTGGAATAAAAAGAGATGTTGTTGAATTTATTATAAAATTTTTAACTTGTAAATGGGTTAAAGAATAATGACAATTACTGAAGGGGATTCTTCAGCCTTTGTCAGTACCAGAATGGAAATAGAAGAATATATACATGAATTTCATGGTGATATTTCCAAATACATCTCAATCTAATAATTTGATTTGAATTATTTTTTATCAACTAACTAAATCATCACATTTCCTTCCCATTCAAGATACTATGTCTTTAGATCATATTTATCAACTATATATCAAGATTATATTCAGGTTACTTGAAGTTCCTCTCTCTATTATATCTGACCATGCTCTAAGGTTCACTTATAATTTTTGGAAATTTATTCAGAAGTCATTGGGTACTAAATTAAATTTCAGTACATCTTTTCAACCTCAATATGATGGATAGTCCAAGTGGATGATTCATACCTTATAAGATATGCTTCATTATTGTTTAATAGACTACCAAGGAAGTTGGGATCATTATATTTCATTATTTGAATTTTTTATAATAACAATTTTTATTCCAGTTAAAAATGGTTCCTTTTGGGGAATTATATAGAAAGTGGTGTGAGACTTTAGCTTTTTGGGATGATGTGGGATAAAAGAAGTTTTTGGGACCATAGTTGGTAGAAGAAATAGTTTAGAAATTTAATATGATTCAAAAATATATAAGTATGGATCAGATCGGGAATAAAATTTATGTGGATAACCAAAGGAATTATCTTTCTTTTGAGGTAGGTGATCAATTTTTTCTTAAAGTATATCCATGGAAAAGTGTTATGAATTTTGATAAAAAAAGAGCTAAGTTTGGGGTTTATTGGAACATATTAAATCCTGTAGAAATTTGGATTTTTTTTCCTACTTAGTATCCTTTCCTATGAGTTTATCTCAAGTATATAACATATTTCATGTTTCATAATTAAGAAAATATGTGTTGGATTCATCTCATGTTTTGAGCCATGAAATAGTTCAATTCAAATAAAACCATTATTATAAAGAACAACTGTACATATTCTTGATCTTAGAGAGAAATTGTTGTGGAATAAATTAATTTAACATGTTTAGTTTTTTTATAAAAACCATATGGTTGAAGAAGTAACATGGGATCAGAAAATGTAATGAAGGAAAAATATCCTCACTTGTTTAAGTAATGAATAAAATTTTGAGGATGAAATTTACAAAATGGGGGAAAATGTAACAAAAAAGGTAAATTTAATAATAAATTTCATGACTTAATAGTATTCATGAATTATATTTTATATATTTAAATTCATTATAAAAATATTAAGTAATTTTTCAATCAAAAAAGGAAATAGTTTTATTCTTATTCAACTCCATTTATTATAAGGTTTTATTTAAAAGTTTAATTTATAAATTTTGGAATTTTATTTTTAAAAAATTAACTTCATTTTTGAAATCATCATATCAAAATTATCTTAGGGTGTAATTTTGGTATTTTTTTGAAAAGATTGATTTTTCAGTGAATACTGAAAATTACCAATTTTTTATAGAACTGACATTTCATTTCATTAAATAAAGTAATTTAAAAGTATAATTTTATCATAAGGTAAAATAATTATATAATAATTGTAAATATTCTAATTAATTACATAAGAATCATCATTATACTTTATTTTGGTATAAGTTCATTTTTGGTCTTAGAAACACATTTTTCTAAAAAACTGTTTTGCATTGAATTTTGTGTTTTAATATTAAATTAATTTATACCTATTCTAGAAATTTAATATTGAAAAATGGATTCTATATTTTTAATTAGGAGGTATAAATTTTTTAAATAGGTACCTTTTATGTTTTTTCATTATGAATAGTAACCGTAGTAAATATTTGTCACCTCGGTAAAGGTAAATCTTGTAATTGAGTTTAAAAATAATATGATAAGGACTAAAAATAACCTTAACACTTAAATTTAATCTATTATATTAGTGTTTTAAAACCATCCTCATAAAATATTCTAATTTATGCAAATTTTGTTCCCTTTTTCTTTGAAAATGACATATATTATTTTAAGTAAATATAAATCCAAAAATTTCACTCTCTTGCTTTTAATATCTATAATATTTTGTGATAGGGATAAAAATAGATTATGTTCAATTATAAATAGTTATTTTAAATATAAATATTTTTTCTATTATATAAATTTATTTTAAATTTTTAGTGATTAAATAATTACCTTAAATACTTGTGCAACACCGCCACATTTCATGTGAAAGTAGTAGAAAAATCAAGTAAATTATATTAAAAACAATAAAAGTAATATTGTTTAGGTGGTTTATAGTGTCTCACAAATTTTATAGATATATATAACATATTAGGGTTGTCTGAATATATTATATTTGAATTCCATTACTTCCATGTTATTTTCAAAGTCAAATTAAATGAATAGTTCCAAAAATGACATTAATGATATTTTATAATAAATAATGTTTTATTAAATGATTTAAAATTATTACAAATATTATCTTCATCCAAGTGAACTTTATATAGTTTATAATATCAACCATGGCCCATTTATGTGCTAATTTTCCACTTATGGTAACTTTCTTAACCCCTTTAGTGTAAAAAAATCTTGATACTATAGTAATTGTCAAAAAGGTTAATGGGGATTAAAAAGAGATAAGGGTGAAAACATTATCTAAACTTTTCTAAATTTAATTGGATGAAATTTTTTCAACCCATACTCATCCTATATTCTAAATATATCGGTTTGGATCTATTTTTTTATTAAAATTAATTTATATTAATTTAATACTTTATGTAATTTCAAAAGTGACCCTACACTCACTTTAAAAGGGAACATCCTATCTGCTTTTCCTCACACCTTTTGAGAACTCTAGTTCAACTAAGACTGTTAGAGTTGGTGCCCTAGAACTAACTTATTTAGTACTTGATTGCATTTTTTCATTATTAATGATGTTTTATTATCACATTATTGTTGTTCTTATTCATAAAATTTGTATGTGGTAATGTCTTAAGAATATATGTCACACTAAAATGTTATAGTATTTACCCTATATAATGAGAACCAAGAGGTATCATGACATTATTCTTGAATATTTTTCTATGGATAGATGATATTGTCTGATGGGACACAAACTATATAGGGTATTATGGGTAGGGTCTCATAATACATTGACACACCTTATCATGTTGTTTATACTTGGTAATATATAAGATGTGAGTTCTTGAAAAAAATCTTGTTCATATTAAATCCATATATTCATGTGTTATTAGATATTCTTATCTGTAGATGTGTGTATTGATCCTCATACTTTAAGATTATCATTAATAGATATCATAACTCATATACTTTGATGTATTGACTAAAACTATGATGACATATTAATTATGGGACTAACAAGTTCATTATCAATCCCAATGATTACTTCACTTTCATGTACATTTTCCCACTACTATAATCTATGATTATTGTAATGACCTGCATCATTATGGGCTGTAAATTTTTTGGTGAATATGATTTTTTGGTTTAATGAGGAGTTTGTTTTGAGAAATGAGACTTTGATTGGGAATAAAATCATTTGTACATATCTAATATATATTTTTAGACATGTAATGAGTCCCGTTTGGTTCCTCATGTTCTTATGCAAATGTTAGAGAAGGGTCATGTGACTTGAGATATGAATTTAATCAATATTCAATAGTTCACACAGTGAATTCTTACAACGAGGGGGTATTCAATCTTTGAATGGGGATTCATGGGGTCTGAAACCTTATGTGGGATGGTCTATGATGTGAATGGTTCCTTTGAATCATAAAGGTTACCTTTACATAGGTATATAGGTACCTATATACATCTATTCATACTTTGAACCTTAGTCCATGTCATAAATGAGATTGGTCAAGTGAAGGGTCTCTCTGCTAAAACATTTCACACTGTGAACTAGGGGTTCAAGTTGTGAAAGTGTCAATTTGAACTTTAAGGACCATCCACCTCGATTGTTTCATAGTGTGAACTAGAGGTTCATGACCTGAATGGTGACTGGGAGGTTATTTGAAAATAAGGGCAAGACCATTTTTTGGGTTATCTCCCTTTTTATTTAGGGTGAGAGGGGCACACATGGAAGTTATAAATTGGTTGGATCTCCCCTTCCTTTGATCCCACGTGATAGGGTGTGGTTCTTGATAGTGATTTTGGGTGAGTCTCTCCCTTTTTGTCCTATATTTTGGTTTTTGGTGGCTATCCCTAATTCCAGTTTAGTTTTGTATAAGGTTTGGTGATGCTTTCACTTGAGAATGGTGAAATCAACCAAATGTGATGGGGATATTTTCTATGACTATAGGAGAATATGATATGATGTATATACACTGTTGGAAGTGGTTTTAGTGAAGATATGTCTCCCAAAAAAATATTTAAGGTTTTTGGTTAAATTTGGTGAATTTGGAGATTAATAAGGTGTTGTGTGATAGGGATTTGAGCCATAATGGTGTTGATAATGTTCCATGGACCCTCTGTGGGTATTTTTTCAAGGTTTTGGTGTGACGGTGGTGCTTAGTAAGAATTTAAGTGATTATTTCTATTTGGAATTAAATTTAAGAATTAATTATAAATTATTATAATTATTTATTTATGATGTGTGGTGTGAGACAAGTGCCTGGGACCATGGAATAGGCTCAGAGGAATATAGATAGTGGTAAAATTAGGTGTCATGGTAGGTGGTACCTTTAATATAAATTCATATTCTTTTTTATAAATAAGTGTGCTTGTATGTATGCATTGCATGGGACTAGAAAGATAGATAAAGGTCAAGGGTGCCCTAAGTAGAAGAGATGGAGGGGATTAGTATTGGGATGTGAGTTGAGTTATGGGAATAGAATAGGTGGTTCCCTAGGGCTATCCAAGTTGTCATGAGGGGATTAGGCTCAAGAATGACCAATGAGACGGTTGTACATCTTGTGTGTGACAGTGAGCACCCTCCAAAGGGTGGACTGGCTCTTGATGAGTGTCATGAGTGGGATAATCCCTCTGGAGATGGATTTATGGGATGGAGATTTGGTTCCTTTGATTGGTGGGTTGAGCAGTCTCCCATAGGAGACATGAGATGAGACCTGATTGTGGTTTGTGGGTTTTGGATAGGTGTCACAAACCAACCCGAGTCAACCCCAAACTAGTCACCTAAGCATGCTTGTGACAAGTCTTGAGAGGCATCCCCGATCCTCCTGGGCTAGAAACTAGTGTCGAGAATCAAATATACTCAATTGGTAATGTTTTATACCTTAAATGACATACAAATATGTAACACCCAAAAATTCTAAAGTAATAACATTGTGTTTGATAGTGTGTATCACACGCATCACCAAGATCATCAGGGAATATAATACCCTTATTCTTTAAAATATATTTACTATTTTAAATAGATTAGACATATTATATATTTTTTAATACACACAACACTAATTTAGTTTGTGTTTCATGCAAGTTTTGTTTTCTTTGAAATCTTACATTACACGCAAGACCGAGTTTTAACTAACAAAAATATATTATTAAAATATTATTATTTAATGTAATAAGACTTAATCTAGCCGTTAAATTAGTGATTATAAATAGTATTAACTAAATTATGAAAATATATGGTTTATAAACATACAAAATGAGTTCATTAGATACAAATTAATTACAAATGAATATAAGAACCAATTGAATATAAAGGGAATATTTTTATAAAAAACTATTTTTATGCTCACAAAGCTATTTTAAACTAATAAATTAAATTAATTATTATTAGTTAATGATATTAATTAAATATATATATTATATATTCAATAAAATATATTTTATATTCATCCAATAAATTTGGTATGCATAAGATAAGAACAAACTCAATATCACACATAAAAAACTATATTTTTATAAAGGTGGTTTTGTCACCTTTTATTGGAGAACCCATTTTAAATAATTTTTTTGACCATTTTATATATTTAATATTTCAAAATAAACTTAATATTTTGAAAAAAAACAAAAAAAAAATATATTAGGGTGAATTTTTGGTATTTTTCTGTGAAGTTTCACTTTTTAATGAATAGTGAAAATACTGAAATTTAATTCAAAACTATTTTTTTATCTAATTTATTTATAAGTTTAAATTATATTTTAAATTAGTTTTAAAGTTTAATTATATATTATTTTTATAAATTAATCCAATTTAGTTCATTTTAATCAATTTCACTTTGAAATTGACTATAAAAACATAGCAAACTTTTGGACATTTTTACCTTAAAAACCCGCATTGTCGTCCCATCTGCGGGATTAAATTTAAATTAATTTCTGTGACTTATGTGGTTGAAATTTTGAAAAATAGATTATATATTTAGAATAATTATAATTTATAATATCTAATAAGTTAAAATTAGTTTTTTACCAAAAATATTAGTGAAAGTAATTAAAATTAATTACAATGATTAAGGTAAAATTAAGCTTAATAAGGGACTAAATATTAATCTTAAGGGCCCAAATGACCTAAAAACTTGTAAAAGATCAATTTTATTTCCACATTTAGACCCTATAATCTCTTTTATTGACTTTTTTCATTATTTTATCCACTTGAAATGTGAAAAATGTGGGTGGAATTCCCTTTCCCAAAATTTACAAGAGTGTCACTCCTCCTCCACTATAAAAAGGCCTCCTACCCTCCCACTTCCACACACCTCTAAAGACACTTTGGATCAAAAAAGATTTATCCAAATAGATTATAAAAATAACTTAACTCATCCTATAATACTTACCTTGGGAATAAATCCATCCAAGGGATCCTTTTGGTATAAACCAAAAGAAAATACTCGATTAAGAGGTAACATCTTTCCTCAAGATTTTTAGTTTTATTTCCATTATCAACTCCCTAAACTCTTATTATTCCGTAGTTATATAAAAAAAGTATCCTAAATATACTATGATTTTTTATGTTAATGGTTATACCTAAACTTACACACACACCCATCTAATGGGTAATGAACATGTTATTTATGTGAACGGTGAACTACCACCTCATGAAACAATGATTGTTCATTCTTCCTTTACTACTTCTCATAGTGGTCATTATGATTGAAAAACTATTTATATATGACATATATGATATTTATAATGTATTTATTCTTATTTAATTCTTTTATAACACACACCTCTATACATTTCATTTTGTGTAAATATGATAACATTGTTTGTGGAAGTGAGGACTATCACCTCCTTAAAATTATGTGATTCGTTCATGCTATACATGGAATGTATTAAAGATTATTTTAATAAACCTATGTAACATATATAACATATATATTATAATTTAATTATAATATAAATGTTTATCATTTACTTTTCATTATTTTAATACAACAAAGAAATGAAAGTAGCGTTCATGCATACGTACAGCCTACCGTCTCCATCAACAGTGCATTTCATTTCTTATCTCCAAACATTATAGATTAGTATAAATACATATTTAATTAATATATATAATAATTAATTAATGTTTTATATTACATATATAATGAAATCATGATATAATTAATAATAACAACAAATAACAAGTCAAAACATACTTGAGAAAATTAGGCAATTAACCCCTGAAATAGTGAAAATAATAAAAGATTGTTAACAAACGAGTAATAATATATTATAAGAAGTTAATATATGATATTATTAATATTATTATGGTTTTTTTATATATTAGTAAAATATTATAAACCACTATACAGGAGTATAAAGAACACACACAAAAATAAAGGTAAAGGTAAGGGATTTCATCTCAATTTATATTCTATTGAGACTTATTTACTATTATGATTCAATTCACTTTTATATGGTGTATATACTGCCTTTTGACATGTTATATAATGAATATATTTATTCTCATGATATTATAAGCTTTATTTAATGTTATTTCTTCATGGTTTTTTATGATTTAAATACTTCAAAGTGGTATGGGATGTTGCGGAATGTTTAGAGATTATCTTCCTTGAGAATATTTTAATGATACTTAAAGGGTATTTTCATTAATAAAAATCAACAATCCTTGTTATTAATTTTACTAAATTGAGTAATTTTTGATAAAATATTATTCTTTACTCAATATGAATATTTGATAAGGAATATTATTTATTTTGATTAATTTATATGAGGAATACTTTGGACAGGTAATGACAGGTGGGGCCTAAACTTTATATTTCCCCTTGATGTATCGATAGGTTCTCATGAGACAAATAAGTTGGCTAAATTAAATGGGTT
Source organism: Viscum album (assembly GCA_963277665.1). Lineage (NCBI taxonomy): Eukaryota > Viridiplantae > Streptophyta > Magnoliopsida > Santalales > Viscaceae > Viscum > Viscum album. The sequence continues at coordinate 1,670,170,526 of OY728146.1, read as the reverse complement.
TTTATCCATAGTTTTAATGATATTGTGAAATGTTTTAACAATATAGGTTTTCATGTGCCTCAAACATGACGTCCAATAATTAAGCATTTCCTTCATAGATATTTCAGTTATTTTTGATATTATCCATGATATTTTGCAACGACATATCTATGGATGAATTATAATATCAGTTTATTAATTAATTGGAATGTATTTCAGTTTCTTACCTTACCATATTGATTATGCCTTACCAATTTATTTGAATGGCATGTGTTATTAGTTATTTACCTTGCCATGTTAATTTATTTATATTGATTCATTATTACTTCCACTTTACTTACCCTTACTGAAAATTTGAGCTCACCCTTATTATGTTTACTTTCCCCATGTTATGAAGAATAAATATTTTAATAAGAGTTCAAGGATGAAAATTATTTATTTTTTATGTATCATGTTTTCATTTACTATTTCCCAATGTATTATGGGTATCATATATCTAATCTGTATTTCCAAGATTGCTAAACTGGTTGGTACTTTTGGATTTAATTCCTTGTAATCATGCCAATGTAATAAAATAATGCACTGACTCTGGATTTCTGGGGTCGAGGCATTACATTTGGTATCAAAGGAAGTTTAGAATCAACCTTGGGAATTAGATTTAGAAAAATTAGATTAGGGAACATAACCCTAAGGTAGAATTTGAGAATAAGTATAGAATAAAATCCTATAATTTTGGTAGGGTAGAGATTATGTGGGTATTCCTACCAATACATCCATGTATGGATACTACAAGTGAATGTTGTTTTGGCACAAATGTATGTAGGAGTAACAGCTCTAGCAAGATATATCATGCCTGACTCGGTGTAACCTACTACACGACAACATACCTTACTACGCACCTAGTTTGAAACTCTTAGGGTATACACTTAGGATAATTCATGTTTTCTTTACAATCCAATATGAAGGATTTAAAATTAAATATATACACAAAGAAACCAGTTTTATGATTATGAGATTATCTATGCATAAATTTTTCAAATTATGTTAAGTATTTCACTAGTTTTGGGATTATACATTATGTTATGATTTAATCTAGTATATTTCATTATTTATAAATTGATCCTAGAAGAAGTAATGAGTACTCCACCAATGAACATGACCCAAAGAGTAAGAAGGATCATATATTTCATATTCATAATCCAACATTTCAAAGGGAAGTAGTCTCCCAATTATTCTCATCATATGAAGAAATAATATCATGTGTTAACAAGATAAGTAAATAACTCTCCAAGTCCTATGGATTTGAAGGTAAGCAAGAGAAGAAGCGGATGGTAGAGAAAAAGATGGATAAAGTGAATAAGGGAAAGATGGATTTTTTCACATGTGATAACTATGGAAATAATCACCCTGGTAAATTCTTGAAGGGAGTGTGAGTTTGTTATAAGTGTGGAGATAAGGGTCACCATGCTAAAGAATGTAAAGGGAAAAATAAAATGGTTATTATTCATTGTTACAACTTCAAGGATATGGGACACTATGAAAATAAATTTCTCAATATTCAAAGTCATATACCCCAAATGATGATAATGGATAATGGTGAATTTATGTTATTTCTACAAATTAAGAAGAATGGTTAATTTCCTATTCAATAATTATGTCATTTAAATATTTTATCAGCGATGTACTGGTTATAAGAATTATGTAATTTATGATTATTGTACTATGGTACTTTTTCATTAAATATTTGATATCACATGTTGAATCATACCAAGAAAATTGATTTAGTAACAAGATAATATTTTTGTAAAACACATTATTGAGGGAAAGACAACCCTTAATGTTGAGATAAATATGAAGAAATGATTGATTTGGATAAGTTATGACTACCTTGGAACTGATTAATGACTTGTCAACAAGTGTTTTATATTATCATTGATGGACTTTATGACACTTTTGTATTTAATAAATATATCCAATAACATGTTTCTTACTTAAGTAATAAGTAATAATGCATGTTTACAATAAGGTTTTATGGTGATTTGAGTTATTACCATATTTCAAGAGGATACATGTTGAAGTTATTAAAATGTTTGGAATGTGAAAATCTAGAACTGTTTCATGTTGATTAAAGGCTAATGAGAAGTTCATTTTGTAAATTCTTTGACCTTCTTTATAAACTGTTGAATCGTAATATTTTGGAAAATGTGGTTTTATAGATTGTTTTATTACTTCATCATTTAAGAAGAAAAGTAGAAATAGTTCAAGGTACAACCAAAGGATAAGATTATATTTATAGAAATTTATATTTAATTATATTATTATAGAGTGAAAAAAATTCTAAACTATAGAAAAAAAGGGTCTTGAGACAAAATGTTGTCATATTATCATCATTTTTTATGATATCAATGACCTTTATTCACACCTATGGTTTATGGTGTTGTGGTCAAAAACTTTCATCTGAATATGTTTTCTAGAACTCTATATCATAACTTGACTTTTGTATTTTTTTTCCTTTTGTGGTATCCATGTTTCCATTTCAAACCTATGTTCTCCTACTAGGGAACCTAGTTACGTGACCATTGCACTTCCCATTCTCTCTTTTCTAGAGGATTCCTTACAAACCCTTCTTATAATGCGGGTGTTTCAATAATAGTATTTTAAAATATAAATCCCTTTATTACCAATATCAAGTTTAAATTGTGATTACATGATTTAATTAAGGTGGGGAGAATTTAACACCCCAAAATTCTAAAGTAAGAACATTGTGTTTGATAGCATGTATCACACGCATCAACAAGCACGTAAGGGAAAATAATACCCTTATTCTTTAAAATATATTTAATATTTTAAATATATTTGACATATTCTATATTTTTCAATGCATGAAACACTGAGTTATCTTGTGTTACATTCAAGAGTGACTGTCTTCAAAAGCTTACATTACACGCAAGATCGAGTTTTAATAAACAAAAATATATTATTAAAATATTATTATTTAATATAATAAGACTTAACCTAGCTGTTAAATTAGTTGTTATGAATAGTATTAACTAACTTGTGAAAATATATGGTTTATAAACATACAAAATTAATTCATTAGATACAAATTAATTAGAAATGAATATAATAATCAATTGAATATAAAGGGAATATTTTTATAGAAAACTATTTTTATGCTCATAAAGTTGTTTTAAACTAATAAATTAAATTAATTATTATTATTTAATGATATTAATAAAATATATATATTATATATTCAATAAAATATATTTTATATTCATCCAATATATTTTTTAGATATAATATAAGAATAAACTTAATATTACACATAAAATACTATATTTTTATAAAGGCAGTTTTGTCGCCTTTTAATGGATAACCCATTTTAAAAAAAAATTGACCCTTTTATATATTTAATATGTACAAATAAACTTTATATTTGGAACCAAAACATAAAAATTATCTTAGGGTTATTTTTTGGTATTTTTCTGTGAAGTTTCATTTTTTAATGAATAGTGAAAAATACTGAAATTTAATTCAAAACTGTTTTTTCATATAATTTATTTATAAGGTTAAATTATATTTTAAATTGGTTTTAAGGTTTAATTAGATAATATTTTTATCAATTAATCCAATTTATGTCATTTTAATCAATTTTACTTTGAAATTGACTATAAAAACGTAGCAAACTTTGGACGTTTTTACCTTAAAAACCTGCATTATCGTCTCATTTACGAGATTAAATTTAAATTAATTTCGACCAATTATGTGATTTTAATTTTGAAAAATGGATTCCATATTTTGAATTATAATAATTTATAATTTATAATAAGGTCAAATTATTTTTTGACCAAAAATATTAGTGAAAGTAATTGAAATTAATTACAACAATTAAGGTAAAATTAAGCTTAATAAGGGACTAAACCTTAATCTTAAGAGCCCAAATGACCTAGATTCTTGTAAAAGATCCATTTTATAGCCATATTTAGACCTTATAATCTCTTTTATTTAATTTTTTCATTATTTTATCCACTTTAAATGGAAAAAATTTGGGTGGAATTCCCTTTCCCAAAATTTACAAGAGTGTCACTCCTCCTTCACTGTAAAAAGGCATCCTCCCCTATCACTTCCTCACACCTCACAAGACACTTTGGATTGAACAAGATCTGAAAAAATATATATTATAAACATCCTTAACCTCATTATATAAGCCTCCCCTTGGTCATAAATCCATACAAGGAATCCTTTTGGTACAAACCAAAAGAAGTTACCCAATTAAGAGGTAACATCTTTCCTTAAGATTTTTAGTTTTATTTCCATTATCCACTCCCTAAAATATTATTATTCCACGATTATATAAAAAAACAGTATAATAAATATACTATTATGATTTTATTTTAATTTTTAAACCTACACTTACACACACCCCCCTCTAATGGGTAACGAGCATATTGTTTATGTGAACGGTGAACTACCGCCTCACGAAAGGATGATTGTTCGTTCTTACTTTATCACCTCTCATGGTGGTCATTATGATGGATAATATATTTATATATGATATATATTATATTTATAATTTATTTATTCATATTTAATTCTTTTATAACACATACCTCTATACAATCTATTTTGTGTAAATACGATAATATCGTTTGTGGAAGTGTGGACTACCGCCTCCTTAAAGCGATGTAATTCGTTCACGCTATACATGAAATGTATTAAGGATGATTTTATTGTAACATATATTTCATATATATGATACTAAAATTATAATATAAATATTTATCATTTAATTTTAATCCTTTTAATATGACAAAGAAATGAAATTATTGTTCATGCGTACGTACGGCCTACCGTCTCCATGAACGGTGCATTTCATTTCTTATCTCCAAACATTATAGATTATTATAAATAAATCTGTACTAAATATATATGATAATTAATTCATTTTTTATGTTCTATATATGATTAAATCATGATATAATTAATAATAACAACAAATAACAAGTCAAAACATACTTGAGAAAACTAGACAATTAACACCCGAAATAGTGAAAATAATGAAAGATTGTTAACAAATGGGTAATAAGATATTATAAGAAGTTAATATATGATATTATTAATATTATTATGGTTATTTTATATATTATTAACATATTTTAAACCAATATAAATTAGGATAAAGACCACTCAAAAAAATGAAGGTTAAGTTAAGGGATTTCATCTCAATTTACATTCTATCAAGACTTATTTGTAGTTATGAACCAATTCACTTTTATATGGTGTATATACTAACCTTTGACATGTTATATCATGAATATATTTATTCTTATGATATTATAAGCTTCATTTAATTTTATTCCTTTATAGGGATTTATTATTTAAATACTTCAAAGTGGTATGGGACAGTTTGGAATATTTAAAGATTATCTTCCTCAAGAATATTTTAATGATATTTCAAGGGTATTTTCATTCATCAACATCAACAACCCTTTTTATTACTTGTAATATAATGAGAAATTATTTATGAAACCATAATCTTTACTCATTAAAGATATTTTATAAGTCATATTATTTATTTTTGATTAATTTATATGAGGAATGATTTGGACTGGTAATGATGGTTGGGGCCCAAACTTTATATAGTTAGTCAATAAATCGATAGGTTATCATGAGATAAATAAGTTGGCCAAATTAAATGGGTTTCTATCCATAGTTTTAATCATTTTTTGAAATTTCTTGATGGTATAGGTTTTCATATACCTTAGACATTACATCAAATAATTAAGCATTTCCTTCATTGATATTTCAGTTATTATTGTTATTATCCATGAGATTTTGCATCGATATATCTATGGATAAATTTTACTCTCAGTTTATTGATTAAGTGTCATGTGTTTTAGTTTATTACCTTGGAATATTGATTATGTCTTATCTATTTATTTTAATGGAATGTGTTATTAGTTATTTACCTTACCATGTTAATTTATTCCTATTGATTTGTTATTTATTTCCCTTTACTTACCCTTACTAAGAATTTGAGCTCACCCTTATTATGTTTCCTTTACCCATGTTACGAAAAAGAAATCTTTGAATAAGAGTTCAAGGACGCAGTTTATTTTTTTTATGTATCATGTTTGTATTTCCTATTTCTCAGTGTATTATGGTTATCATGTATGTAATATGGATTTCTAATATTACTATATTGATCAATCCTTTGGGATTTGATTCTGTGTAATCATGCCAATGAAATAAAATGATGTACTGGATTCGGGCTTATGGGGTCGGGGCATTACAAATAAATAAATATAAACTAAAAGATAAAAAACACTAATAGTGGAAAAAAATAAAACCGGACATACCTCTATGTGACCCTGTGGATTACCACCAACCACTGAACCAACGTCACTCCATGGTGACTAAGACCAAGAAAGAAGCAGTACTAGAAGATAAAAAAAGATAGAGCAATAGGCATGAGTATTAAAACTCAGTAGGTGTGCCTGAATAAACTATTCCCTATGTATTACCTTTAAAAAGAAAACCAATTCATGCTAGTTTGGAAATATGAATAAATAAAATAAGGTTTTCTATTTATTCTAAAACAAGTAATAGGCTATAGATTCTGAAACCCAAGTTTCTCTTTTACCTTAAAACCCTTTTTAAGAGGGGGATACACTTTTCTAAAAACCATTAGCATTAATGATAATGAAGTAAAGGAATCATTTCATTATGTTTTATACAATAGTGGAAAGCAAAACCTTTTTTTCATTATTTTTTAAATGAAAGGAAAACTGAGCATGAATCATTTAATAAAGCAGTACCATAGAAAAATAGGGGTAAACGATAGTAAGAAACATGGGAGAATACCTAAGAAACTAGGTTTTCAGGGACCTAGTATCCTCATACCTCAATGATCAATCCATAGAGAACGTTATCATGCATCAGATTCTAGAGTGGTCACAACCAAAGTTCTAGTGGTCCCTAATTCATCATCATTTTTTTAGTTGGTGTTGTAGCATGAACTTGCTAGAGAGCCTAGGTCATTGCCCAGCTGACCCAAATGGTGTACTAGTCCATAGAAATACACCTAGATACTCAGGGTTCTCATGTGAATTATTTTATTTGTCAAAATATAGAAATTTCCTTTTTTCAAAGCACGCACAAATTCACTATCATTCAAAGAAAACCCCCACATTCCTAACATCATCTTTCAAAAAAACCATTGGAAAAAATTATATTTTACAACCATGTCACACACACCAAATAATGTTTGAAAACACCCATGACCCATTCTAAATAATTTTGGAAACAACCTTGGTGTTCTTTGGAAATAATTTATTCCATTAATCCTTTATAGAAAACTACTCAAGGGACCAAAATGTATTTTGAATTTCTAATAAATGTGTTGAAAATCATTTAAAACACATTGCCTCTGACGATGGAAACTTGAATCTACTTCAGGGGGTCATTGAAAGCAAGAGAGGTTGTCATGACCCGACCCAACGGGGCCCAGGCCGCAACTCCCCAAGCCCGCCTCCAATAGGCCAAGGGCTGGCAACTAGCACTGAGTAGGCATATCACTAACATGGGAGGCATTGCTTATGTACTTGTACACACACACACACATCTCCAAGCTCACAAAATAATGAAATGTAAAAAAACAAAAGCAACCAATGCATGCATACATCTATATCCCACAACCAGAGTAAAATAGAAGTACTGAAAGAAAAAGAATGGAAAAACAAGGCCCATTAAAGAAAACTGTAAAACCATCCAACCTACTTAGAAGGAGGGGATCGTTGTCAACTATAACTTTCAAAAAGCTCCTCATCCAAGATCTTGTATACACCTCGGTCGGTTTCTCTCACTAAGCTCTGCCTACTCCAAGTCCTCTTGGGACTCCATCGAAATGTATGTAGTCTACATAAGACACAAGAAGTGTGGAAAAATCCCGTACAGGGGTGAGTATAAAGATACTCAATAGGAACCCCAAAAAACCCCAAAAGTAAATGGAGAAACTAAAATCCAATAGTAAAATTGACCCAGACAGATGGAACCCAAACGAGAGAGAAACACCATATGAAGACCATCCTCATCACAACACAACTGGTTATCTCATACCACATAGTGTGTTGACCTAGACTTGGCAACACCGCAAGGAAACCTAGAAATGACACCTGAATACACTCATCTTAGAAACTAAGCCTCACGAGGTTCAGACCTCATTTCCAATGATAGGTTTCTACTCTATGCTCTAAAGAAACACCACCAAAAGAACTCACTCCATGATCCACATCATCCTAGATGACATTCGTTCAAGAGATACACTTCATCAAGAACAACATAAAAATCCCAGATGGAAAATCTGAGAGATACCACTCAATTAGGTACCACGAGCCAATGGAAACACCACCATTCAAAGGTCATATATCTGAGAGAACATTATTATTGGATATCACCACTAATCACATAATAATGGAACTCAGTATAACTCAAAACTCATAAGTGGATCCCTCCTAGGATCTGTTGGGGGATGCTACAAACCCTACGAGAAAACCAAAACCCACAACTCCTCAGTTAGGGGATCCCTCCTAGGATCCGCTAGGGGACACCAAAAACCCAAACCAGTACCAAAAAGATAGATTTCAGAGAGTTATTCACACCTAGGGTCCACTGGGGGACACCACAACCTAATATGACATCTTGGAGATCATATCTATTAGATAGAGAATCATCGCCCATGTAGTGTTTGTCACGATGATACCACAAACCCTGTCTAGTATAACTCACAAAGTAGGTGATCATATCAGAAATGATTCCACAAAACCTACCTATGGAATGTGTCATATAATAATGATAGAAGAAGATATCTCAATACATAGCTAGAGGGTCAGCACCCAGGGCTCACTGGGGCTCCGTCCCCTACTGGAACATCTTGGGTAAAGGATCGATGTCTGTGTAAATATTGGTCGCACTGATTCCAAGAACCCTACCATGTAAACATGAAGGGACGTGAGTATCAAGTTGGGACACTTAGGGTGATACGTGCTCTAAATACACTGAGTCTGTAGTTGAAGTGGACTGAGAAGACTCACTCTAGAAAGTGGGAATACACCCATGCTGCAAGTACACGATGTAGACGAAGAGGGGTAACAATCCTGTGAAGAGTATGTGATACCAAAAACCCTCAAAGAAAAAGGAAAAAAGGGGACCCATTCAACCCTATCATCCAAAACATCACTACCAGATACTAGTGGGAACCCACTCAACCCTTTAAGTCTAAATGTCATAAACAAGGACCAGGGGGACCCACTCAACCTTGTCGGTCTAGGCATCGCTAACCCAAAAGACCCAAAAAAAATTGTACACCACACCTCCTAGGACCAAATCATGGCTACCATCATGTTCTAAATGAAAAAACACTCATAATGTACTACTCACATGCCCAATTCTGACTTCCAGTGGCCAAAATACCCAAAACCTCTAAACTAGAAAAATTACATGGCATGTACTTTAGAGTACACGGTGTGTACTCTAGTCTGACCTCCTGGACATGCACTTTTACATGGATATAGAAACATGGGTCTTTCTTATGTAAAACTAAATGGTGTATACTTAAAGTACATGGTATGTATTGTCCAAAAACCATCTTTTTGTGTTATTTTTGATAAGGCCAAACACACGGCCATGTGCTACTACATGATGTGTACTCAGAGTACATGGAGTGTACATATGAAAAGTCCTTTTTCCTTGAATTGGAAGAACACGTGATGTGTGTGACTGGTTTACATGTCTTGTAGATGAGAAAATCCATTAGAAATTCCCTTTAAACAGCCCGGATCACCCCTATTCACCCTGAAACTCTCAGATTGACCCAAGATGGGTACCTAGAAAGCATATAAGGGCTCTAAAACCTTAGAAAGATGTATAAAATAGGGGATTATGACTAAAATTAAAAACTACCTACCTATTGGGTGAAATAATGAAACTTTGAGGTCAAATCGGCACTCGAAAGTTACTGTTGTTCATTTTGATAGCATCTGCCATCAAGATCCGAGACCGACAGTGCTCTGTTTACTCGATTAGGCCTTCGGATCATTCATTTCCAAAGAAGGAGAGGGAGGGACTTTTCTCCTCCTATCTTGTGCACCAGTGGGTGGAGGAGGAGTAATATTGGTTTGATTTTATTAAATCAATATCCTCCATTTAACACCCCACTCACGATACACCTCCATCTGTCGCCCAGTACTAAAAAAAAATTTGTTACAACTAGGGTGAATGTGAAGTTTTGAACTCAACTATGGTCTTAAAAATATGATCTGAGACTCTGTTCAGGAGTTATCCATGTTTCCAAATAAATTGTTCTCGGGTGATAAAATATATTTAATATTTTTAAAATCACCCCGTTGAGGATCTCTGAACACTGAGTTCTCACACGGACTCAGTTCATGGTTTCAGAAATATTATTAGAAATATTACAAGTCTTATAGGTCAAAACCCAAGTCACTACATCCTCCCCACGTTAAATATTTTTATCCCTAAAAAGAGAAATCCTAGGCACCTGGGAAAGAACCTAAGCTATCAATGGGGACTCACATGCCAATGAGATCACCATAACCACCATAAAGGCCACCAAGGGTTCTCATGATTCCAAAAATCACGCACTCAGGGGAAAACTCATGGCTCAACATAGCCAAGTCCAGCTAAACTAGGTCAACATTGTGCAACTAGTGGCACATGACTCCCCAGCTGTGATAGGTGGGAAACACAAAGCACCTGGTCCACCTACAGTCATAGGGTCTAGCGAAACACACCCCTCGCTAACCTAACACAGAGACCGAAAAAACTTAACTCCAACCACACAAATCAAAGTAAATCATCCACATCACCTCAATATTATCTTATTTGGGTGGTACTGGATCACCTTTATGGGTTTTCATTGCGTCATAAGAACTTTTCTTTGTAGGTAAAGTGTTCCTAATTATCGTGAGTCCAAAGTCACATCAAACTGAACCATGACCTGCCCAAATGTCTTGAACAAAAATTTGATGTTGAATATATGAGGATACCAACAAAAAATAGGGTTTCCCTATCCCACACACTGGTTCTTACCAAGCCCTTTTCACAAACCACCAAACACACAACCCCACCCCAAAAACTCAAGTCAGAGGGACTTTACCACCACACCTCGACACTATCTACTTTGGGAGGAACTGACTCTCCCTCACAATTTTAGATCATGTCACAAAAATACATCTTAATGGTTTAAGGGTCTTTATCCCTCATTCATTAAAATCATGTCGAGAAACACCAACACAAGGTCTTACTAATTCCCTAAACAAACCTCGAGAAAGAAGCAGAAGGAAAAGAGTACCTCTTAACAGTGTTTAACAAAACTACTACATAAAGTAGAAAGGACACAGATCATACCTCTATCAACCCTTAGATCCTATGGGTCAAAGGTCTCCATGGCCTATATTTTTCCTCACCCCCATCCTCCAGCTCCCTGAGCTTGGCATGGACCACCTGGGGGTGGTGGTGGTGGTGGAAACTTGTACCATTTTCCACCTCTTACTACTACACCCACTCTTATGCCACGTCCACTTCCCTATATACATCCATGTTCAAAACGTTTCCTCTACCAAGGTGGTTTTTCAATCATCTCCCTCTTTGCAACACGGTGGGAAGGACAATCTCTAGTAAGATTCCCCTGATCGTCGCAAGCATAACACCTCCTCTCCTATGGCTGACTAGAACCTTTCTAAAAGCCCTGATTCTGATATCCTCTATACTAGGATCACCTCCTCAAGTGTCATGAATTATCAGATCCATGGGTATGTCATTTTCTACCAGATTTTGAGGTCTCATCTCCCGTGTGCCCAGAACTAACAGTTGGAATCTACTCAGTCAGAAAGCTCTCCATCACTAGGGCATGCTCCAGCACTCTAGCATAGGTGGGAATACACAACAACACTAGTTAAACCCTGATATCCCGAAACAAGACCTGTTCAAAGGTCTTTTCTCAGAAGAATGGATCTCGCACCATATTTAGGTAGTAACACAATAGCTCTATGAACCTTTCTGAGTACTCCTCCATGATCCTTTTATCCTATCAAAACTGCAGAAGCTCCTGAATATGCACTGACCTCAGTGTGGCTGGGTAGAACTCCTCCATGAATATTATCTCAAACTCTATCCAAGAGAGTGTCTCCTCATCATGGGACTATACCACAATACTTCACCATTTCCCAGTCGAACCACGAAAAAATATCGCCACTAGGACCACCATCTGATCAGGAGGTGTCCTCATAAGGTGAAAAACAAGCATGACTACCTCGATCTAGTCATAAAATTCCTGGGGGTCTGGGTTACCCTAGAACCTTAGAGGTCGCTGCCTCTAGAACTCATGTAGTGCAATCAGCCTACACACATCCTTGGCCTGCACCGCCGGAATAGCCTGCTGCTCGACAGGTGGAGGAAAAACAGGAGGACCACCCATAGGTTTATCCTTAGAACCAGTTCCCTATACTGAAACCTTGTCTCAAGGTGGATAATCACCAAAATACCACTTCAAAACTCTAATTTTATATCATCTTGGAGGCATCCTAAAACAAAATCAAGACACGCCATGATCAAAGAGTATATATGGGGAGCTGACTCAAGAAGAATAGGAAAAACCAAAACCCAATCATATATGATGCATGTATCATTATTTCCCTATGACTAGTGTCCAAATTTACCAAGTCAAAAGGAAGTTTATCAGAGTCCTACTGAATGGCTACATCAGCCACCGCACCAATGGTAGAGTCCCTGGCCTGAAATCCAAACTCAAAACACCCTAACACTATCTCTATGTAACCCAAACCAAACTCACAACTACGGTCCCAGAGTGGAACTGACCACCTCTAATACCACTCTGTCATGACCCAACCCAACGGGGCCCGAACTGTAACTTCCTAATCTTGCCACCAATAGGCTAGGGTCTATTGACTAGCATCAAGTAGGAATATCACTAAAATGGGAGGCATTTCCAATGTACCTGTACGCACGCACACATCTCTGAGCCCAAAAAATGATGAAATGTAAAAAACAAAAACAACCAATGCATGCATACATATATATCCCACAACCAGAGTACAATAGAAGTACTAAAAGTGAAAGAAGGGAAAAACAACACCCACCAAAGAAAACTGTAAAAGTGTCCAACCTACTTAAAAGGAGGGGATTGTTGTCAACTGCAACTACCAGAAATCTTCTTAGCCAAGCTCCAGTATACACCCTGGTCAGTCTATCCTACTAATCTTCACCTACTTTGGTTCCGCTTGGGACTCCATTGAAAGGATTGTGTTTTGTACAAAACATAAGAAGTGTGGACAAATCCCATGTGGGGGTGAGTGTAAAGATACTCAGTAGGCTCCCTAAAAAACAAACGGAAAGGAAGAACTAAAAAGAAATAATCAACTCGACTCAGTTAGAGGGAACCCGAATGAGAGATAAAATATATCTTGAGACCATCCTTAGCACAACACAACTGGTTAGCTCATACCACACGGTGTGTCGACCCAGACGTGAAAACACCACAAGGAAACCCAGAAATGACACCTAGATATACTCATCTTAGGCACTAAGCCTCATGAGGTTACGACCTCATTGCTAGATATAGGTTCTTAATTGAGGATATAAATTGAAACTACCAAAATCACTCACTCCATGAGCCACGTCATCCTAGATGACATTCATCTGATAGATACACTCCATCAAGAACAACGCAACCATCCAAGATGGAACATCTGAGAGATACCGCTCAATCAGGTATCACAATCTGATGGAAACACTACCATTCCAAGGGAATATATCTGAGATAACATGCTCATCAGATATCACCACTAATCATGTCATGCTAGAACTCAATGGAACTCAAAACTCATAAGGGGATCCCTCCCAGGATCTTCTAGGGGCACTATAAACCCTACAAGAAAACCAAAACCTGAAACTCCTCAATTAGGGGATCCATCCTAGGATCCTCTAGGGGACACCTCAAACCCAAAATAGTAAAAAAAAGATCTCTCTCAAAGAGGGTTTCACACCCAGGGTCTGTTGGGGGACACCACAACCCAATCTGACATCCTAGAGATCATATTGCTTAGATAGAGGATCATCACCCGTGTAGTGTTGGTCACGATGATACTACAAACCCCATCTGGTATAAATCACAAAGTAGGGGATCGTATTGGAAATTATTCCACAAACCATACCCATATAATACATCACAGAAGAACAATAGAAGAAGAGATCTAGATACACAACTAGAGGGTCAGCATCCAGGGCTCACTAAAGCTCCATCCCCTAGTAGAACATCCTGGGTAGAGGATCTATACCTATGTAAATATTGGTCACACTGATTCCAAGAACCCTACCAAAAAACATGAAGGGATGTGAGGATCAAATTGGGCCTCTTGGGGTAATACATGATCCAAATCCACGAAGTCTATAGTTGAATAAGACTAAGACAAATCACTCTAGAAAGTGGTAACATACTCACGCTGTAAGTACATGAAGTAATCGAAGAGGGGTCACAATTTTGTGAAGAGGATGTGATACCAAAAACCCTCAAAGAGAAAGGACCAAGGGGAGCCCACTCAACCCTTCCATATAAAATTCCACTATCAGAGACTAGTGGGAAACCACTCAACCCTGTTGGTCTAAACATCATGAATAAGGACCGGGGGGGACCCACTCAACCCTGTCAATCTAGGTGTCGCTAAACCAAACAACCCACAAAACAACACCTACACACTGCACCTCCTAGGCCCAAATTGTTTCCACCATTATGTTCTACATTGAAAAATGCTCATAATAGACTACTCACATGCCCAATTTTGACTTTTAAGGTACAAAATACCCAAAACCTCTAAGCTGTAAAAAGTATATGGCATGTACTTTAGAGTACACAATGTGTACTCTAATCTATCCTCATAGATAGGTAATTTTACATGGCCAGAGAAACATGGGGTCTACCTGTGTAAAACTACATGGTGTGTACTATCCAAAATCCATATTTTAGTGTTCTTTTTCAAAAGTCCATACACATGACCATGTGATACTACATGGCGTGTACTCATAGTACATGGTGTGTACGTCTGAAAATTCCTTCTTCCTCAAATGGGAAGAACACATGATGTGTGTGACTGGTTTACATGCCATGTAGATGGGAAAATCCATCAGAAATTCCCTACAAACAACATGGATCACCGTCGTTCACCCTGAAACACTCAGATCGACCCATGAGGGGTCCCTAGCAAGCATCTTAGGGATCTAAAACCTTAAAATGATATATAAAAATGGGTATCGGGAATAAAATGAAAAAATTTCTACCTTTCAGGAGAAATGACAAAGATTTGAGGTTGAATAGGCACTTGAAAGTTGTTATTGTTCAATCTGGGAGTGTCCTCCGTCATGATCTGAGACCGATGATGCTTCGTTTTCTCAATTCATCCTTAGGGTTGTTCATCGCCAAAGAGGGAGAGGGAGGATCTTTGTCTCCTCCTATCGTACGCACCAAGGGGTGGGGGAGGAGGAATATTGGTTTAATTTTATTAAACCAGTATCCTCCATTTAACACCCCGCTCATGATACACCTCCAACGTGTCACCTGGCGCCGACAAAGTTTATGTTGCGCCTAGGGTAAAAATGGAGTTTTGAACTCAACCACGATCTCAGAAATCTGATTTGAGACTCATCTCAGGAGTTATCCATGTTTCCAAAGAAATTGCGCTTAGGTGATAAAATATATTTAATATTTTTAAAATCACTTTGATGAGGCTCTCTAGACCCCGGGTTCTCGCACGGACTCAGCACCTGGCTTCAGAAATATTCTTAGTAATATTCCAAGTCTTACAGGTCAAAATTCAAGTCACTATAAAGTCCATAAAGGACTTTGATCCTAGCTACAATGTAGATATACCCCTTTCAATGAGGGAATATGTATAAAGAGGATATATATATATATATGTGCATACCCATGTGTATATGTTCAAGTCACCTTCACAAATGGTGGCCCAAGACACACTAGAAAAATACAAGAAGTCTAAAAATTAAAAAAGTCCTAATTAAAAATTGGCTAAACAATATAATGGAGGAACACATGTGATTTTAATAAAATTATTTTAACAACCCATATAAAAATTAAAAAAAAATCATGAGAAATTAAAATACCCAAAAAAATTTAAGAACCATAACTATTGTTTTTTCGGGAAAAAACAGAATGTATTTTCCAAAGGTTGAAGTTACCAAGGGGGAAATCAAGGAAAATATAATTTGAAACATGATTTTATCGTAAAATTTCATAAATAATCATAATAAAATTATTAGATATCAATAATGATAATTTAAAAGTCAAGCAGTCAAATTTCCTACCTCAATCAAATGTAGATACACAGAAACCCTTGAATACAAATTGTGGAAGACCCAAGATGGAGATTACCCACCCTAAAAACCCATAATTGTAAGAAGTCAGAAGCCAAACCCACCTAGGGTTAGACGTAAATTGCAATGAAAAGAGAGGGAGAGTGGAAGATTATAAGAAAAAAGGAAGGTAATGGGGTAGGTTTAACTTGAACCTAAGAAGATCACATATGAAAATTTGGAGGAAATCAATAAGTAGTGGAGGCTAGGAGCAAGGGGGTCATGTGCCTGGGGCTCCTGGTCGTGCATCACATGAAGAGGGGAGGACCCCTACGGGATGGTCAAGTTTGGGAGAAGAGAGGAGACCCCTTTGGGGTTTAAGAAACTTAACAATAATAACAATAATAATATAATTAAAACCGTATTTTTAAAAAAAAAAATCGGTAGACCGCATGGTTTGGCCAGACAGTCTACCAGACCATGCACCAACCATATGGAAGCCTTTTCCCCAAAGGGAGGAGGCCACACAGGCTCCTGAGGGATGGTACACTCCTATGTTCTTGACTGTGTGGATGAGATAGATCCACTATCTGTGCTGCATGGTTTTCCCTAGGTCGGCGCACAGTTTCCCTTAACCATGTGTCAACCATGCGCCTATGCATAAAACCACAAAATTTAAAATTTTAAAACCTTTTTGGACCAAAACTTAATAAAATGACTAAAAATATTTAAATAATTAAAATAATTAAAATTTCAAGGTCGGGTGTGAGGATAGGGACTTAGAACAGGGTTTCCAAGGGGTTTGGGGTGAGATAACTTGGGACAGTCCTCAAGATATCAGGATCTATTTGGGATGTTGCTATGTATAAGGATTGTACCCTACCTCCTGAGGCTAGGGTTTAGGTGATCCTACGGGATATGAATCCACTATGGAGTGATGGAGATGAGATTTTGTCAACGAACAGAGATCAGTAAGGGTTTAGAGGACCCTAGTGGATTCCCTGGAAAGTGTGACAATATGTGTTGTGATATGGGGGGCTAGTTGGGGTCTAAGAGTGGGTGAGTTTAGTTGTGTGATAGGTTTTAAGCCCTATGTTTTGTTGGTTTTATTTCATGTATGTGCTTGTGATTATGATAGGCGATGGATTCTGAAGGGGGAGAAGATCCCGAGGCTCTGCCTCACTATGAGTGGGATAGAATAGGTGGGAGATAAGATGATTAGACTTCCATGAGTGATATGGGGTTCAAAATGTGCTCTAGTATAAGACTGGGTGATGGGATATCCATGAGTGATATGGGGTATGAATGTGATACGGGATCAGGTGGATGGACCCTACTGTGATTGAGATGGATGAGGTTGAGCATTAAACATATGACCTTCCCCATGAGAGGGGTTGGTCAGGATTATTATTATGGGACCCTAATCTATGGGAGTAGTGATAATGACTTAGAAGACACCCTACCCCAAGTCTTCAGGTATATTATGGACTTGTGGCATGAGATGAGGATATTATGACATGGCACTGAAATAGGTATGGTCAGGCGTTGTATTTTCCTCGTTAAAATATGATGACCTGATGCACAAGGAGTCATGGTGGATTGGTTAACACGTGATGTCTGATGCACACGTGTGACATGTTTATTTTATTTCATGCATACATTTATATAATGGTGTATACTAGGGACACTTGGTGAGACCCTAATAATATTTATTTCTCACACCCTATATGGGAAACCCGATGTGCATGCAGAACTTATGTCTACTTTCAGTTTCTGCCTAGGACATGTAGTGAATTGGGCTAGAGTAGCTCAAGGGTATTTAGTGATAGGGTGTGTGAGGCATGGGGGTGGTATTAGGGTTAGTGGGTGAATTTTTGGTCTTTTGGTTATTTTGTATATGGGGTCGGCCTAATGGTTGATCAGTATTGTATGATTGTATGGTTTTTACATGGTACATTTGATATAACATTATGTTTTATTTGATTATGTGTACTCTGATGTTTATGTTATTGATGTTTGGTTATTTACATTATTATATGACTCTGATTTGAGGGCATATTCTCCCCCCATTATATAGATTAGGCCCTCATCTCTATTCGGAAACCTCTGGTGTATGGGTAGGCACACTTGAGGCCATGTGGTGCTCCAGCTCAGATGGTAGTTTCGGGCCATGGAATCATATATTAGTATCAAAGCTTTTATTTTATTTTATTATTTGTTTATATGGTATAAATGTGTCCTATTAATGTGTCAAGGCATGTGATAGACCTTATATTGATGATTCGTGAACACCTTTCAGGTGGGAAGTTCTAGTTTCCAGGGTGATAGAATTGTTGTTTTTTATTTTCACTGTTACGTTTGAGATATTTATTGAATATGATGTGTTATTGGAGGTTTTTATTTATGGTTTTATCTATTATACCATTGGAAAAATTCATGTGTTCATGTATTATATTTGGAACATGGGACTCGCATGACATTAGAATGCTTGTGTGTGATTGTTTTTTTTTATGGGGTTTAGTTGTTTAAAGTGTAAACAACAGCTTATATAGAGTTTTCCCATATAACTTGTTAGTGTAATTATACTTAGCTAAACCATGGTATTTTCTCTAATGATAAATCATGTGGATCTGGGTGTAGTACATTCTCCGATAGTGGCTAGGCATTCCCTTATGAAAGGGATGTGTAGAGACCCCTAGTGGGTTGGTGTAGGCATTGGATGCTTAAGGAATAATTTGAGGATGGGTATGGGTTTCCTTGAGGATGGGTTTCAGTTACTTAAAGTATCAAAAATGGCCTATATGGTGTTTTCCCATATAGCTTCTTGATGGAATTATACTTAACCAAACTGAGCAGTTGAGAAAAGGCATGTGAATGCCTTGGGATTTCTAAATGTGAGTGTTTGGTGTGTTTTTTGTATTGAGGCTAGTTTCAAAGGGAAGGGTCAATTGGATTCTTAACCCTATTGGTTTTAGGATGCAATTTTTTGTAGTGTGGTGATATAATGGGTAGACACTCATGGTTTTTGGATAACACCTGTGTGGTGGGAAATCGTACAATTAGCCTTGGCATGAGTGAGATGCCTTGGGCTGTTAGATGTGACTAACATGCATGTGGCACGTGGTCAGTAGGTCAGGTGTGTGATCTTAGGTTCGATGAGACATGGCTCGTGGAAATGTGAGTCAGGGTGTGTGATTAGGCTATATGGGAGCATATAATTATTGGGTTTGGGTGATACTAAGTAGGATAGTGAGTAAGAACCTATGATAAGGTTCTCAATGTTCACTCTACCTTTGGAGGAGGAGAGTGGGAATTGATGTGGATTTTGGTGAAAGTCTTGATGTGGGAGGGTAGGTGTGTGATAGTTGCATGAATTTATCGATTGAGTTTTTGATCAGTGAACAAGTAGTGTGTGGGTCCGTTGAGAATTGGTAGGGCTATGGATGAACTCGAAAAGTGTTTCAGAAGTAGTGCAGTGATGATATATGAGAAGGTGTGACATCACAAGGTTTTGGGCATTGGTGGGGGTGTTATCGGGGAGTCATGTAGATAGGTCTTGTTTGTTTCGATGCTCAATGAATGATTTAAGGAAATCCATGTAGTGGAGAGTGCATCACTAGATGTTAGAGGATGTTGTTCTTGGTCAGTGGGAATGGGTAGCGGCTGGTGTTTTGTGTCGGTGCTTGGGTATGAGTGGGTTGACTATGTTTGGTCATTACGTGGGGTGATATATAGAGTGTGGGTTGTATAGATCGGTAATTGGTTCGATTGAGTGATGATAATGATACTCTTATAGTGGGGAGCATCATATCGGTTCCATATGAACAACCCTCATGTTGGACTGGTCGTGGTGGTGGAGAGACCAATCAGAATACGGTCAAGGTGGCATTGAGTTCCAGGTTCATGATAAGATATAATTTGATTAGGTTCCTTGATGAATACTAGATTTAATATTCATTTGTGGTTTCGGTCAGAGTCAGTGCATTGGAATTGGGCTTAGGATAGAGTTGAGGTGATCCAAGGGTGAGTCAGATTAGAGGTGAGCAGTGCTTAGGGTGAGAGCATAGAAGTTAGTTTGGGTGGTTGGTAATACAGTCATGAAATTACTCCAAGGATCAGGTTTGGACTTCGATTTGGGCGCTTGGACAGTCTCTATATTCCTTCATGAGTTAAGGTATCATGATTGAGCTAGGTGGTGTGGTGGTGTGTCATTGGGTGTGACTGGTCACTTTTGGGAGAGGTCAAACAGTGGAGGTCTAATTGGTGTTTTGGTGAGGAATCAGATTCAATGAGGTGGAAACTACATCAGGATCATTGTTCAGAACATGATTGGTAGGTCGGTGAATCGATGAGAGTGTTTTTTGGTAGTCGATTCCTGTAGTGGGGAGAACCATGGTTCGGAATTGGCCCTTATAAGCAAATTTTTATAGTAGGGGGAACCAAAAGTCTTAGGATTAATCAGTTGAAGACATTGTGGTGTGTTAGGGGAGACAGTTGTGGTGAGTGTCGTCTCAATGTTGGTGTTAATGGTGATTAGGTGGTTCCACTTTTGTTGAATAGTGTGTTTGGTGTTTGGAGTTGTGTAGTGGAAACACATTTGGCATTCAGAGATGGAGTGCAGTGAGTTCTCTGTGAATTAATGATTTTATTTGTTTAGGATATGTGGTTCTAGGACTATTAAATGTTTCTTAATGACAATAATCCCTATGGTGGGGATTTTTTAATGACCCGCATCATGACGGGTTGTAAATTCCTAAGGGAATTTGAATTTTTAGTTTAGTGAGGGGTTTGTTTTGAGAAATGGGACTCGGATTGGGAATCTGAGCATTTGAGAATCTCTATGAGATGGTTTTGGATGTTGGATGAGCTCGGTTGTTTGTTCGGGTGCTCAAGAGAGTGTTAGAGAAGGGACAAATGACATGGGAGATGAATTTCAATAATCTACAGTAGCTCACATTATGAATGCTTGCAATAAAGGGGAATTCAGGCCTTGAATGGGGATTTGTAAGGTCAGGAACCTTACGTGGGGTGGTTCATGATGTGAATAGGTCCTTCACACTATGAAGGTGACCTTTATATAGGTGTTTAGGTAGCTCTACACAACCATTCACATTGTGAACCTTGGTTAATGTAATGAATGAGGTTGTTTGAGGGAAGGGTCCCTTTTCTCAAACATTTCATGTCATGAATCAAGGGTTCATGTCATGAGAGTGTCAAGATGAACTTCAGGGATCCTCTGCCTTGAGTGGTTCACAAAATGAATCAATGGTTCACACCATGAATGCTTTCTGGGATGTTTTTTTAAATAGGGGAAAACCCATTTGGGGGTTGCCCCCTTTGTGTTTAGGGTGAGAGGAATGCACACTTAAGGGTTGTATCGACTGACTAACCCCTATATTCAATCCCCCATGCTAGGGGTGGTTCTTAATGATGATTTTAGGTGAGTCACTCCCTCTATCATTCTCTATTTTGGTTTTTGGTGGCTAACCCTAATTCTGGTTCGGTTTTGGATAGGGTTTGGTTGTGATTTCATTAGAGAATGGTGAAATCATCCAAATGTGATGGGTATTTTTTGTGTGGTGGCTATAGGAGGATTCTTGATTACTTTTGTGCACTGTTGGAAGTGGTTTTGGTGAAAAAATATCACCCAATGAATTTTTTTAATATTTTTGGTTAAATTGGATGAATTTTGTGATTAACCAGGTGTTACGTGATAAGGATTTAGGCTATAATGGTGTTGAGGATTTGCCCAGGACCCTCCGTGGGTGGTTAGTCGAGGTTTTGGTGTGACAATGGTGCTCGGTGAGAATTTAGGTGATTGTGAATGTTTGGAATTAAATTAAATAATTAATTATAAATTTTTATAATTAATTATTTATGTTGTACGTCATGAAACAAGTTCCCGAGAGTGTGGAAGAGGTTCAGCACAGCTTGTAAAGGGGTTAACTCTGGTATTGAGGTAGGTGGTACTAAAGGCATATGCTTGTTTATGCATGAGTGTGCTTGCCTACATGCATTTCATGGGACTAGATAGACATATAGGGACTGAGGGTGCCCTGGGTAAATGAGATAAGATGACACTAAGCCTCTTATGCTTGAAATAATTGATCTTCAGTACTTAAATGACTTGGGATTTCCCGATGACTATATTTATAGGGGTTGAGAGTATTGTTTGAGCTAATGAGAGGCCTATAGAAGGACCTGAGATGTTATATGAGTTGCAAGAATAACCCAGGTGGTTCCCTATGGCTATTTGGGCTAGCATGAGTGGCTTAGGCATAATAATGACCAATGATATGGTTTTACGTCTTGTGTGTGATAGTGAGCGCCCTCATGAGGGTGGAGTGACTTTTGATGAGTGTCATGAGTGGGATGATCCCTCCGATGTTGACACATGGGAACAAGAGTTGGTTCCTCTAATTAATGATTTTAGAGATCTCTCCCATGGGAGATGTGATACAAGGCCCGACTATGGGCTGTGGATATTGGTTAGGGACATGGCATGAGGTTGTTAAGGGGTTTGGACTAATATGACTTGGGGATGTCCCCTAGGTATCAGGATAGAGTTGGAATGATTCTCTGGACAAGGATTGGACCTCGTCTCTTGAGGCCAAGGTTGAGGTGAGCCTATGGGCTATAGAGTCACCATGGGTGACAAAGATGAGATTATATCGATGAGAAGAGACCATTATGAGTCTATAGAACCCTAGTGGATGCCCTGAAGGGCGTGGTGGGATGTGTTGTGATGTGGAAGGCTAGCCAAGGGCTAGGCCTGGGTGGGTTGAGTTGTGTGATAAGAAGTGGGTCCTAAGTGTTTTTTCTTATATTGCATGTGTGTGCTTGTGTTTGTGATAAGTGATGGAGTCTAGTGGGGGAGAGGATCTTGAGGCATTGCCTCGCTATGAGTAGGATAGCATGGGGGTGAGACTATCATGGTGAGGTAGATTCCTTTATATGTATATGAATTCTAGGCCAACCATGAGTGAGATTGTGTGTCTTGGGACCATTTTTCCTTGCTATGAGTGATATAGCATTGGTGGGACTACCATGAGTGAGATTTAGTCCCTGGCATTAGCGTTTTGGCGCAAGATCGGATGATTGGACCACCATGAGTGAGATGGTGTTTGGGGTGTGTTTTGATTTAAGATTGGAAGATGAGATTTCCATGAGTCTTTTGGGGCCCATATGTGGTACAAGATCATATAGACAGACCTTACCATGGATGAGATGGTTGAGGTTGAGTGTTATATATGTGACCTTCCCAGTGAGAGGGGTTAGTCAAGATGCTTGGTACAACGCCCTACTTTGAGGGAGTAGAGGTCATGACTTGGATGACTCCAAACCCTGAGTCTTCGGGTACATGATGGACTTATGGCATAAGATGATGAGATTCCAACATTGCATCGAAGCAGGTATGGTCAGGTGTTGTGTTGGTCTAGTTAGCACACAATAACCTGATGCGCAGAGAGTCATAGTAGTCTAGATAGAACGCGATGTCCAACGTGTATGTCTGACGTGTTTATTTTATCTTGCACATACACATATGTGAATACATATACTATGGGAACTTGGTGAGATCCTACTGAGATTTATTTCTCACACCCTGCACAGGTACTTCAGTGTGCATGCGGACCTTATGTCTACTTTCAGATTTAGCACATGGCATGTAGTGAATCAAGCTAGAGCATCATGATGGTATTTAGAGATAGAGTGTGTGAGGTTAGGGGTGACTATAGACGCCTATCACAGGGTGTGGAAAAGGAAAATTTATAAGTTTTCCTAGTGCAACATAGTGGCTGATCAGGGTCATCTCACTTGAGGAGTGTCACAGTCAGTTCAATCACTAATTTCTAATTCACATAATCTAAATCTTTTTGATTTTTTTAGTAAACATAAAAATAATAAAACATAGAATTGAAATATAAATATAGATGTAAACAGAATGAAATTAGGGGATAAAGGTCTCAGTCCTAGTGTTGGAAATCATGGGTTCATTCGTTATTTATTTGTTGTTTAAATTCAATTTGATAATTCATTTTATGAAACCTCATTAATGAATTAATTTTCTTTGATTTATTGATTGTGTGATTTTAGAATGTCTCCAGAACACCAAACCACACCTCCTCCAATAGTCAAATAAGATAATGAGAAAATAGTAACAGGGAGACGGAGTTCTCTTCCCTTTGGTTACTCGCTATGACCTAGCATTGATTATGTTGGCCACCATAGTCCATCCCCCATCTGAGGGGGGGGGATCTCCTCATATCACACTATAAATAATCCATTTCCTTTAATCCCCTTCTCCAACCCAAACCTCATTTCTCCCTTCACTATGATTAAGCTTTGCCCTAAGGTGCCCGGCCTCTTTAATGGTTTTCCACAGCTTCCTCTCTCGATGGTGGAATTCACAGAGGCCTTGTATTTGTTGAATTTGGCTTTGATTTTGTTCTTATCGCTTCATATTCCTTCAGTGGATTTCTTTGATATATTCATCTCCAGTGCTTGGGGTTTGGGTTCGTCAGTGGTTGTTGGTCTCCTCAACAAGCGCCACATTATTATTTGGTTTTCTACGGAGGAATATTTGATTGCAGTGTGGTCTTCAGCTCCTCGATCTTGCCAGGGGTTCCACTTATTTATATTTTTTTGGTCTTATGATCTTCACTTGAAGCATGATTCTCTAAAGATGGTCATTTGGGTATGTCTTCCTGAACTTCCACTGCCTTTTCAAAATCCATCGATTCTTCATATGTTAGGGAATTTAATCAGTCGATTTATATGCACGGATAAGATAACTAGTTTTGTGACTCATCTAGTTGATCCACAATTATGCATCGAGATGAACATCTCCAAACCTCCAGTTGACTGGGTTTGGATCTCCATTGGGGAGGAATTTTGGTATAAGTAGAAGGTAGTCTTTGAGTTGTGGACCAAGTTATGTTCATCGTGTAAGCTTATGGGTCATGAGGATGCTTCATGTCATCAGGGGTGTAGTAGCTCTTCGGGGTTCATAGTTCTCTCACAATACTTGAATCCCCCATTTCCAAACTGAATGTTAATCCAAGTTCTAAGGACCTGAGGGTTAGGGATGTCTTTTCTAAATTGCTTCATGATTTGGGTGTCCCCACGTTGATAGAGTCGACCCCGCCCCCTCTTTTTATAAAATATTTAAGGTTGGAGGGAATGTTCATGCTCGGGTGTCTGAAAAACTATATGATCACGGTGGTGATGTTTCTCAAAATGAAGATCGGGTGCTTGATGAGTTGGATATCACTAATGTGGTTGTGGTAGTGTCCCCAAGCTAGTGGACATCTGATCATTTCAAGGCAGCAACATCAGTATTGACTCACAATCAATTCTCAACACTGATTGAGGATGGAAAGGAAAATGAGGATCCTGAAGGATGGAAAATAGTCATTCAAAGATGGAAACATAAAAAATTTGGCTCTAGAATCTTGGAAGATGAGGAGCCAAGTGACATAGATGGGGACTCACATCCAAGTTCATACTTTGAGAAGGAAGACTAGGTTGGATCTGAATCAAGGAAAGGGAATCAAGGGAACCTCTTGATTGGGGATTTTTTGGTTCTATAGGGGGGAAACCAAGACCCAAAAAAGATTACTATAACACCCTAAATATTATTTTAACCCAATCTTCATGAAATACATAGTGTAATGGATCATAGGTTAAATTATGGGAATATTCATTTCCTCAAGGTGTGGACTCGGTTGCCTACAAGGGCAATGCTTCTGCAGGAGGAGCTGAGGTGTAATAGAGTGAAAAGTAGGAGTAAACCGTAGAAAGGTAGGGTGGGAAATTGGGAACTAAGAGGGAGGATCACTTGAAACTAGCTATTTATTACAAGGATAAAATGGCAGGGTTATCTAGAAAGGAGGCTAAAATTGGTGGAGCCCCATTGGAACCCATGGTTGGCTCACCGAGGGTATCAGATATTGAAGCCTTGGAAAATTCATGGGACCTTCATATGCACTCGAAGGAAGAATTACTGGAGAAAGTATTGACTATTAATGCTTCTAATGAGGATGCAGATAGAATGAATGGGAGGCCAATTCATGTGGACACAAACATGGAATAGGGAAATTATATTGACAAGAAACATCTAATTTTGACCATAGGTTTCAACAAGAAGAAGATATTAGTGGAGGAGTTCTTGAAAACATGGTACAAATTGGAATATCAATTTGAAGAAAACATAAAATCTAAATTGGATAAAAAGGTAACTGATCTATCTTGAAAATGTTATAGGGAGGTCATGTATAATAGTATAAAGTTTTCCTTTAATAATTTAGTTATGTGATTTAATGTTTGTGTCCTTGGTTGAACCTGAATGTTTCTCACTTTTTCCGCAAAAGTGTTCTATAATAAAAATTTAATTTTCAGTCAATATAACACCTCAATCAATAATTTTATTCCTAAAATACCCAGTTACACTATATTTCATTTCATCCCTTATGGAAACCCCAAATCCACCATATGAAGGGTTTATCTGAGAGAAGGGAGGGAAAATGAATTAATCAAGGAAAGTAAATGAATTTGGAAATAGTGTTGTGGTGGATGACCGTCGCACCGGTGAAATATTCCCACCTCCACCATAAATAGATTTAAAATAATTTAAATTTGAACTGAAATAATGAATAACACCATAAAACCTCCACCAGTTCCAAGCCTCAAGTTAATCACTTTTCATTGCAAAGTGAATAAAGATCACGATGGAAAGATAGAATAGTGAAAGATAATTAGATTTGGGATGAAAGAGAAAATGAGAAACACTTTAATAAAATAAATTAATGTGTTACATAAAAAAGAATAAATAAAATAAAAGAAAGAAAGAAAATTCCTAAATTGACCTTGGCCTCCTCACCTTGGTGCCCTAGATGGTGTGGTGGTGGAGTGGAATGCTTTGAGAGGTAGGAGCTCCCCTCCTTTTATAGGAAGAATTTTTACTCTAGAAGTTTGCATGTTTTAGCCCCAATTAATAACAGAATCACATAGTAAATCCTTCATAAAAGTTGTTCCAAAACATTTTGAGCATCCACCCTCAAAATTTCAACTCAATTTTCCACCAGATGTAGGAGTTATGAAATTTGTATTGACTGTTACTTTCTCTAGATAAAGGTTCCAGGCATCTTCCTTCAAAATATTTCATTCAAAGGCCACCTTTATGAGCTCATAACTCCATGAAATTTATTGGAAAAATGAACCTATTATTCTTAGTTCCATTACAAGTGTAATAACCTCAATTTTAGGTGTTTATATCTAGTTTTTCTTCCGTTACGGTGGTGAGGTCCATGTTGTTCACCCAGAAAATTTCCAAACTTCAATGAATTTTTCGGGCCTCTAAATGCTTGAATCATCCCATGGTCCAGAATTCAAAGTTGAAGGAAATAAATCAAGTATTCCAAAAAAAATAATCACTCAATTTGGAATTATATTTTTAAATAAATGACCAAAATACCCTTATGGTAAAAATCTGTCAAAATCTAGAATTAAGTATTTTTCACAATTTTGCTCAAAACACATCATAAATCCAAAATTGATCCATATAAGTGAAAATTGATAAATTAGGAGGGTTAAAACAATTAAAATTCATAAAAAATGTGGAAAATATTAGCTCTATCAATTCCCCCACACTTAAACCATGCTTGCCCTTGAGCATAAAATCTCAACATTAAATTTAAAAGGGCACCAATATTACCAATATTCAAATTAAAAATTAATGAAATCGAATAAATTTCAATGTCAAATCAAATTTTCAAAAATCCACATAAAATATCAATCTAATTTCCCAATTTTCAAAGAAATAATCACTTCATGTATTTTACTTTTCCCCTTTGAAAAATGATGGAACTTCTCCTTTCATTAATTCAAGCTCTTTAATTCATTATTATTAAACATGTCACATCAGGATTTACCTCACCTTTTCATATTTCCTCTCATATCTCATGATACAAATCAAGTATAGTTATTCTTATATCATGAGAACATGTTCCTTATCCATAGTCTTGTAAATGAACCACTTTCTCCACTTTATAAAGACAAAAGACACATAAAATCATGAGGAATTTTCAATAAAGGTTCAAATGAATCTAAGCCTTAAGGTTAGTAGGATTTGATGCTTTAAAAATTAAGGATCAGGGAGGAGATTTATCTTTTAAGTACAATGCATGATATCAAAAAGTGTAATGAAATTCTCCCCTTCAATGTAGCAACTCCCATTTTCCCTAAACTCAAAGTAAGTTCGTGGTCAAATTATACATAGTGAATGATTTGTGCACCATATTGATTTGTTTTTGTCTTTTATTCAAAATTTATGCTTGAAACAAACCTTACAACCATCACCTAACCACATATGATAAAAAAATTATCAGTCTATTAATGGAGATTTTTTGTTTTCCCAAATCATAACCCATTTTAATTTGTTCTATTTTTTATTCAAGAGGTGAATAACAATGAAGTACAATGAATGATTCAAAAACCTTTTAAAATTCCCATAATATAACCCTGATGTACATGGATTTCACATTTATTTTTATAAATTTTTAACTTAGTTTTAATTAATTAGTTTAACCATTTCTTTATATTTTTAGTTTATTTTTGTAGTTTTGTTGTAGTTTAGATATTTTGATATTTTTTAGTTAATTTATATACTAATATTAGTAATTTACTATTTTTATTAGTTTTATTAATTTTATATATTATATTTAACATTATATTATTATTATTAGTTTCACTAATGTTAGTTTATTTTATTTTATTAATTCTTATTAGTCTGTATATATTTTAATTCTCTATTTTTATTTTATTTTATTTCATTATTTTGTTGTATTAATAAAATAGTATTTTTTTTATTAGTTTATTATTATATTTAATAGTGATTTATATTTAATTACATGTAAATTAATATTTAATTATTATTACTATTTATTATTATTATTATTATTATTATTATTATTTATTTATTTAAATTTTAGATAATAAGATTTAATTTTTATTTTTAATTTGAATTTGAACTTTATTTTATTTTTTGTTTTTCATTTTTTTTTAATTCACAACCCCTTCCATTTTTCCCTCAACCTCCCCCCTCCTCTTTGACCACTTCCCCTCTCCCACGTCACCCCTCCCCACCCCCTCCCTCCCTCTCTCCCTCTCTCCAATCACCCGCCTCACTCCCCCATTTCCCCAGCGCTTCCTACCTGCTCCCCTTCCACCACTCACATGCTCCACTCACCCGGCACCTCTCCCTCCCCTTCCCTTCACTCACCCACCGCCCCATCCCCTCCCCCCTTCCCTACCCCCTCACCCCTCTTAGCTAGCGCCCCACCCCACCCCTCTTCCCTCATTTGCCCCCTTATCCCCCAATGCCTTCCCCTCCAATCCCCTCCCCCCTACTCCTTCTACCCAACCAATCCATAGCCCTATTCCACTTCAGCATGCAGCAAGCAGCGATGACCCCTCCTTGGTCCAAATCAGCAGCAAACCATCCTCAGCTTCAACATTTGGCCAAACCAACCACCTATTCTGATCATCACAACATCCAGCAACCACCCCTCCTCCATTTCGAGAGTGTAGCAGTGGTTTAGACATATCATCGACGTGCATAGCGGTTCGTCTGGGCTTTTGGAGATTGATGCTTCACATTGAGAGTGATTGCAGATCCGATCATTTTTTTAGTGGCGAGATGGTTTGGTTCAATGCTGCGGTGATCGGTGGAGTGACGATTATTATTATGCGGTCTTCGACAGTGGATTTCAGTGGTCATTACATCCACACGAACATGGTGACTTCATTTATTTATTTATTTTGTCGTGTTTGCGCAATGGTTGGATAATTTCATTGGTGTCAAGGTTTTGATAAATGTGACGGTGAATGCATATCTTTAATTTATACTCATTTTTGATTGCCTTTTGTTAATTTTAATTGGATGTTTATTTAATTAATTATATTTTCATTTAAATTAATTTTCATTGGGCTCTACACGCATTCTTTGGTGCCCATTCATGTGATACTTAATAAGTAATCACAGGCGGGAGTTCATCAGAGAATTTATTTATCTGGAATTTGATCAAGCGCACGAGTAAATTTTGAATAAAAAAATATATTAATTAAAAAATAATAATATTTTGTGTGCACTATCCTTCAAACTTGTGTGAGTGATACCGAATAAGTGATCTCATGTGAGAAAACCCAACGCAGGTAGATGCTTCAACTTTGTGAGAAATGGGTCGTTGTATTTCACCAAGTAATTTAGTGCTATAATGATATGAAAATTATTCATCAGGACAGAGAACGAAATGATGGATAATTTGTTTGAAAATTGGAATACTGTTTAACATCAGAGAACGAGACCAGATGGTATTTTTATTAAATTTGGAGTCGGTGATAATTGAATAAATAAATATTCAGATGTGGGGATTAAATAATTGGCATAACATGAACCTGAACGGAAGCCATGACTCTGACACTTCCATCTCCGACAGCTTCTTTCATATCTTAATTCACTTATATGGTTTTAGTTAATTTAAATAGTCATTTTTAAATAGTCATTTATTTTTAGAACTTTTTAGTTGTTAATCACATTAAGAACTCATCTGCCCGAACATTCTTCCAAGAGGATATTCTTAGTGTCTATTCACATTCTCTCTATGATTCGACCATGCTCTCCACTTCTACAGTAGTTGGTAGGTTAATAAATATTGAAAATTTGCATGCTTTGTAATGTGTGTACCAAATTTATGGCATCATTACCAGGGAGAATAGTAGCATTAGGAATTCCTTTAAAAGAGTGATTTGGGTCAAAAATAAAAAAAAATAAAAACAATAAAAACAGTTTACTACTCTGGGAATTTTTCATTGCAGGAACTTTCAAGACACCCAGAAGCTCAGAATGACATGGGTCGTACCACACAGTTACAACCAGTACCCACCCAACCCACCAACATTGCAAGGTATGGAATATAATCTTTCACCACACATGATATCACTAGGTAACCCTATTTATTTTAATGATTATCATTCAAGTCCGTGTTATGATCAGTATTCTTCTGTCAGTTATTATCCACCATTTGATCATTTTCAAAGTCAAAATGTTCGTGAAAATTTAGAACTTGATAACTCATGTGAAACAAATGATTCAATAATTGAGCACATGTTGCAATCTGCTATCACTGAGACAAATAGGTTATTTGAACTTCAAGATGAACGTAATGCAAAGCTTCTTTCCTCAATGAAGAATATAGAAAATCAAATAACTCATCTTGTTAAACTAGCCACCTCACTACCACTTGATGATCTAATTCAAAAAAATTCTATTGAGGAAAGTGTATTAGAGGTTCCATTTGAACAACATTCATTGTCTAATTCTAATAATGAGACCGCTTTGATTGATCTTTCTTCCTGTCATACCATTGATGACTCCTCTTCATCACAATATAATTCTTCCAATCTAATCACATTTGAAGAATATGAGAGCATGGTCTTCCACCCTATTGAACATAATGGTCCCTTGGAAAATGTGATTTCATGTCCTTCTGTGAGTTCACAACCCATCCATCCCAAAGTGAAAAAGGACACATTCAATATCTATTAAATCACACCTTTTAAGGATGAAGAGGAAATTGAACTAGGGCCATTCTTTACCATGATAGATTCAGAATTGAACCAAGATAAATTGGATTTCCACATACAAGAGGACATCACTTCAAATCATATTGAATCACCTATTTCTGAAAATCTTTGTGAGTCTGAATTTTTTTCTAAAATGGAGACATCTAAAATATTTTTGGAGTCAGAGAATCAATCAGCATTGGTGGTAGAGAACACTCATAATTTTCTAGAAACAATGGAAAAATGGGATTTCCTGGAGGATCCTGAGTTCATGGTGACACATGTGCCAACGGAGAAATATTATAAAGACAACATAAAAGAAACTTTTGAAAATGAGGTCATTATTGACACAATGGAGTCATCTACTCCAATTGAGCTTACTCTGCTTGCTCCATGCATCAAGCATGATTTCAGTTGGAAACCAATGGATTTCACTATGCTATTGGTTGGGTGTGAAAATGAATCAGGATACATCATCAACCCAGATACTTCATTAAAGGATGTGATGGATATAAGCCGACCACTAAAGGAGTCTGATAAAGGCATTTTTTCACCAGTTCACATTTAAAGAGGTAATTTTCTTGATCTTTCCACTGATGTATTTTTTCCAAAGTTCAATTATTCAGTAAGTCCTTCTTCAGGTGAGGTATATTTGTTCCCTTGTGAGTTGGCCTATTTTTATTTCATTCCACACATTCATTTTTCTAACAATATTCCATTGAGGTATTGTGCAGCTTGTAGGATAAATTCATTTTTAACAAATGGATTTCGCACTTCTACTGAAAAAGAAGCAAATGCATGGTATACATTCTCATTTGATCCTGGTGGAGTTTCAACAACATATGGGTGAAGACGAAGTAAACTTAGCACTCAATAGGAGGTAACCCATCATTTGTTTGTTTTCTTTTCACTGCATTTAATTTCATTTCATTTAGTTTAAAAAATGGCATGCATTTACCATAATCTATTTTCTCCTGGAACTGTAGTGGATTTGAATTCATCGTACATATTTTTATCATCTACATGCTTTTTATTATGGTGCGACTTCTTTGATATGATGCGGGTATGTTCTGTCAATGTGTAGGTTTTACAGGTATACCATTTCTAGAGCTTCATCGGATATAGACAGTCTTTTTGTGTCTATCTACACTTACACAGGGAAGTGTTTTATTTTTTCCATATTTTATGCTTCCAAAAACACCATGTAAACTAAAAAAACAAGAATAAAATTTTGAAAAATGAAAAAAAAAATAACATTCCTGTCATTGATGAACCCACATGAAAGTCGTTGAATTTTTTTCGTAACATATTCGGGAACATACCACTTGTATCCCTAGGCAGTTTGAGTATATGATTCTTGTTTGGAATGCTTTGATCCTTGATCTCGTGACTTAAATGATTTCTGATATTATTTCATGATTTAAAAATATTTTTCAAAAAATTGTATATTTTTGAGACACTTATTTTCATTTATTCTCATTTGTACTATCCAGCATTATATTTCCATACTCGTGAGGACTTTGGCCCATTTTACATCATCTCTTGTTTATATTTTTTTTGATGGAATCTCAACCATGTTATGTCTTCTAGAACTTTCAATGTTTTTACATCAAAGCTATAGGAATTTTGAAAGTTTCACTAAAATGACTGAGGCATCTGTTTGATTATTCATCCCCATTGACCCACTGAGTCACCCATACATTTTCTTCATCGTATAGCCCTTATAATTCATGAAGAATACTTTTAGGATGATCCCATAGCCGATAAACTTCCCTACCCATTTCTTGAATATTTTCATGATAATTTTCAATTCAAGTGTGGGGGAGAGATTTATTCATGGAGAGGGTTGTTTGATGGGTAGTGAGTCATTTGATGCACATGGATTGACATTATCTAATTCTGATCATATGTGTTATATTTTACAGTAGCCACATTCATTACATATATTTTGATGTGGAATATAGAATCCTTTTGGTTCCAACAATGAGTACATTGGTGGTCATTACACGGTAACCCTCGCTTTTGGGGATACCTATAAAAGTGATGATCCATTGCTCCAGGAGCTAGAGAGTTTTTTATATGACCTACTTTCACTGAGGTGTTACATCGTACGCGCTACTTGTGTACCATTCTTTGAGATTATTGTTTGACACTTATTTCATGGGGTTTTAGAGTTGATACTCACCAGTTTTTCCCTACCATCCTATTTGAGTGAGTTGTTTCTTAAAAAACAAGAAGAAAAAAAGCAAAGAAAAAAAGGGTAAAACATTAGATTATCATATTCTTGGGGACAAGAAACTTCTTAAGTGTGGGGGAGCAATAGTTTGTGGGAGAAATTTGTATTAACATTTATCATGCATTTATTTCAATATTCAACCCTCCTTTTTGCCAAAAAACCGTCACAATTTTTTTTATGACCCACTGTCCCGCAACCTCAGAGACATTTGAACCTCATGTAAAGTTCTTGATATTGGTGCATTATTTTGATTTACACTAGTAGAGATGTGAAATTCATGGAAATCCTATGGTAAGCATGCATGTGTAAGAGAATTGAGCATGATTTTGATAAAATATTTTTGAGAGATGAGAGTGATGGCGAGGTAGCTCATATGATACATGAGTGAAAGTACTTTTTTTGGAAAGAATGTGAGTGGAAGAAAAATGGTTTTTGAAAATTGGAGTTTTAAATGAAGCATGATATTTTATGGGTAAAAGAGATTGAAAAATTCAAAACTTGTAATTTTGATGTTTTGATTTTTCTACAACCACTTGTGTTTTATTTCTGATTGTTTTTTTCCAAGAGTGAAGAAGTTTAAGTGTGGGAGATTTGATGTATATGGATTTTTCATGTATTTTTATAATTTTCTAACTTAGTTTTAATTAATTAGTTTAACCATTTTTTTATATTTTTAGTTTATTTTTTGTAGTTTTGTAGTAGTTTAGATATTTTGATAATTTTTAGTTAATTTATATACTAATATTAGTAATTTACTATTTTTATTAGTTATATTAATTTTATATATTATATTTAATATTATATTATTATTATTATTAGTTTCACTAATGTTAGTTTATTTTATTTTGTTAATTCTTATTAGTATGTATACATTTTAATTCTCTATTTGTATTTTATTTTATTTCATTATTTTGTTGTATCAATAAAATAGTATTTTTATTAGTTTATTATTATATTTAATAGTAATATTATATTTAATTACATGTGAATTAATATTTAATTCTTATTACTATTTATTATTATTATTATTATTATTATTATTTATTTATTTAACTTTTAGATAATAAGATTTAATTTTTATTTTTAATTTGAATTTGAATTTTATTCTTTTTTTCATTTTTTTTAAATCCCCAACCCCTTACACTTTTCCCTCAACCTCCCCCCTCCTCTTTGACCACTTCCCCTCTCCCACATCACCCCTCCCCACCCCCTCCCTCCCTCTCTCCAATCACCCGCCCCACTCCCCCATTTCCTTAGCACCTCCTACCCGCTCCCCTTCCACCACTCACACACTCCACTCACCCGGCCCCTCTCCCTCTCCTACACTTCACTCACCTGCTGCCTCCATCCCCTCCCCCCTTCACTACACCCCTCACCCCTCTTAGCCAGCGCCCCACCCCATACCTCTTCCCCCATCCTCCCCTATCCCTTAACGCCTTCCCCTCCAATACCCTCCCCCCTTCTCCTTCTACCCAACCAATCCACAGCCCCATTACACTTCAGTACACAGAAAGCAGTGACGACCCCTCCTTGGTCCGAACCAGCAGCAAACCATCCTCATCTTCAACATTTGGATGAACCAACCACCTCTATTGATCAGCACAACATTTAGAGACCACCCCTCTTCCATTTCGAGAGCGTAGTGGTGGTTCAGACACATCATAGACGTGTGCGGTGGTTCTCCTAGGCTTTCAGAGATTGACGCTGCACATTGAGGGTGATTGCAGAGTCGATCATTTTTTCAATGGCGAGATGGTTTGATTCAACGTTGTGATGATTGGTGGAGTGACGATTATTATTGTGTGGTCTTCGAAAGTGGTTTGCAGTGTTCATCGCGTCAGCACGAACATGGTGACTTCATTTATTTATTTTTTGTGTCGTGTTTTCACGATGGTTGGCTAATTTCATTGGTGTTGGAGTTGTGATAAATGTGACGGTGAATTCATATCTTTAATTTATTCTCATGTTTGATTTCCTTTTGAATTAATTTTTAATTGGATGTTTATTTAATTAATTATATATGCATTTGAATTAGTTTTCATTGGGCTCTAAATGCATGATTTAGTGCCCGTTCGTGTGAAACCTAATAAGTAATCATGGGTGGGAGTTCATCAGAGAATTTATTTATCTGGAATTCGATCAAGCACACGAGAAAATTCTGAATAAATAAATATATTAATTAAAAATAATAATATTTTGTGTGCAATCTCCTTCAAACTTGTGTGAGTGATACCAAATAAGTGATCTCATGTGAGCGAACTTGACACAGGTAGATACTTTGACTTTGTGAGAAACAGGTCGTTGTATTTCACCAAGTGATTTTGTGCTATAATGACATGAAAATTATTTGTCAGGACAGAGAATGAAATAATGGATAATTTGTGTGAAAATTAGAATATTGTCTAATATTAGAGAACGTGTACATATGGTATTTTGATTAAATTTAGAATCAGTGCTAATTGAATAAATAAATATTTGGATGTGGGAATTAAATAATTTTCATGACATGCACCTGAATGGAAGTCGCAACTCTAACACTTCCATCTTCGTCAGTTTATTTCATAGCTTAATTCACTTAAATAGTTTTAGTTAATTTAAATAGTCATTTTTAAATAGTCATTTAGTTTTAGAACTTTTTAGTTGTTAATCACATTAAGAACTCATTTTCCGGAACATTCTTCCAAGAGGATATTCTTAGTGTCTATTCATATTCTTTCTGTGGTTCGACCCTGCTCACCACTTCTACAGTAATTGGTTGGTTAATAAATATTTAAAATTTTCATGCATTGCGATGTGCATGCAACTTACAATATAAATCATCCCTTCCTCCATGACTCCCTTCACCCCCACAATTCAACTTTAAAATATCATGAAAATACCAAGAGTAGAGTATGAATGGGTAAAAATGGCTTGAAACATGGATCATCCCTATAAAGGTCATTCATGGTCTCTATGGGCTAAAATAAGGATTTATGTAAAGTTTTTCTTTTAAGTATAAGGGATTTTTAAAAGATGTCTCAATCATTTTAAATTTGTTTTTGCACAGTCATAGTTTTGATAAGTTTAAATGCAAGTTTTGGTTGGTGACATGTCCCAATATCACTTAAGAAATATGCTTAAGAATAAATTGAAAGTACTTGGTGTATAAATCCTCTCAAGAATGGGAATATAATATTGGACAATCACTCAAGGCATGATTAATAATAACAAATCAATTCACATAAATTTTAGAAATTCAAAGCATGAAAAATGGTCGAGAAATTTCATTTACATAAATCAATAAATTTCCTCAAATCACGAGTCATCATTTCAATATCCATGATTCACTTTAAACATTCAGTTTTTTGTTTTAATCATTCAATCTCATTAACATTGAAATCTAAAACATGGCATCACATGATTCCTAAGAAACTTATGTCTCCTATATAAGTCAAGTAAAACATGAATTCAAGTGTGGGCATGCAATTTCCAGTTGAAAGATTAAAACATGATTTGGACAAAAATTTAAGGATTCAAAAATATAGATAATGAAAATAAACTCTCTTTTCCATGAATCTTATTCATTCTATTCCACTATTTGAGGCTACCTTTTTCTATCATGAACCTAAAAAATAGGATTACTCAAGTAAGCACAAGGATCATATCATTAACGTTCAAAAATATAGAGGGAGGGGATTCATGATAAATTATTTTCTAAGAAATGAAATTCAAATCTAAATTTATAGAAAGAGATTAAGGGATAAGTCTTGGTATGATCCCCCAAGTGGGCCCTAAGTTTTTACTACCTCTAGAGGGCAGTACCAGCTATTATCCAAAGTCTGATAGTGGATGAAGCTTCTTTGACATGAACCACCACATGCGGTTTTTTCTAGCTTGGACTTCTTCTTCCCCATTGAGGAGGACTCCATGGATAGAGTACACCAGATCCTCCCCCTTTTCAATGTGGTACAGCTTTCATAGCGGGGGTAGGATAAAGTATGGAACCTCCTCCTCCTCAGTTGCTACTTGTGAAATGTTCTAATTCTATTCTTTTACTCCCTCTAGTGAATATTCAGTGTCTTTTGGGAGCTCTAGGTGTTCCTAAACATGTGAAATTTCTTTTTAATCATCTTCGTCCAGGTCATAATAAGATTTTTCCAAATCTGAAAATTCAAAATTATTAGGGGTGATACTCAAATTAGTTCCAATAAAATTGAAAGTGTTTGAGTTCAAGATTGTATCATCTCCCTAAGGTGGTTCAGCTAGAATATATTCTTAAATGGAAAGTATCTATTGGGGTCGATCTTCACTAGATGGAGGTAGGTAGTCGGGCTCCTCCACCTCGAGTTTGGCCTCAACATTTTGGATGTCTTCAGTGAAATCACTAAAAAACAAGGACACTTCCTTCTTAGCCTTGAATATTTGCAAGTCGATTTGGATTTCATCGATCATGATCATAAAATATTGATCTGATATCCATGTACCTATGCCTCGTTGCTTTTTCTTGACCAATATCATAAGATCATCAGCTTTTTGTTGGAGTTCCTCCTTAGTATATTCTATTTCTTGTTCTTGCACCTGTGAGTAATTTTTTCTTGAATTGAACAAATGGTCATTTGAAAATATCATGGGAAAAGATTTTTGTATGTTTTTTTAATAAATAAAACAAATAAAAATATTTAAAAAATGTGAATTTTTAAAAAGTGATCAAAAAAATTGTTTAGCTCCCCGACAACAGCGCTAGTTTTGACACACGCCTGTCACAAGGCGTGGAAAAAGCAAATTTCTAAGTTTTCCTAGTGCAGCACAGTGAATGACCGAGGTCGTCTCACTTGAGAAGAATCGCAGTTAGTTCAATCAATAATTTATAATTCACCTAATCTAAATATGTTTGGTTTTTTTATTAAATATTAAAATAATAAAACATAGAATTGAAATATAAATGTAAATACAGACATAATGAAATCAGGGTTGAATGGTCTCAGTCCTAGGGTTGGACATCACGGGTTTATTAATTATTTATTTTTTTAAATTCAATTTGATAATTCATTTTATGAAACCTCATTAATGAATTTCTTTTCTTTGATTTATTGAGTGTGTGATTTTAGAATGCCTCCAACACACCAAACTGCACCTCCTCCAGTAGTCAAATAAGATAACACCTCAACCGAGAATGTTATTTCTAAAAGACTCAGCTCCACCATATGACATTTAATCCTTTATGGAAAACCCAACTCCACTATATTAAGGGTTTTCCTAAGATAAGGGAGAGAAAATTAATTAATCAAGGAAAATAAATGGATTTAGAAATAGTGTCGTGGTGGACAACTCCCCACCCGTGCAATGTTCCTGCCTCTACCACAAATAGATTTAAAACATTTTAAATTTGAAGTGCAATAATGAAGAACACCGTGAAACCTCCACCAGGTTCAAGCCTCAAGTTAATCACTTGTCATTACAAAGTGAATAGAGATCATGCTGGAAAGATGGAAGAGTGAAAGATAATTAGATTTGGGATGGAAGAGAAAATGGGAAACACTTTAACAAATGAAATGAATGTGTTACATGGAAAAGAATAAATAAAATAAAAGAAAGAAAGAAAATTCCTAAATGTCCATTGGCCTCCTCTCCTTGGTGCCCCGAATGATGTGGGGACGAAATGAAATGCTTTGATAGGTAGGAGCTCCCCTCTTTTTATAGGTAGAATTTGTACTCCAAGATTTTGCGCATTATAACCCCAATTAATGATAGAATCACATGATGTATCCTTCATAAAAGTTGTTCCAAAACGTGTTTCGTATCCACCCTAAAAATTTAAGCCTAATTTTTCACTATATATAGGAGTTATGAATTTTTTATTGACTATTACTTTCTCTCAATGAAAGTTCCAGGGAGCTTCCTTCAAAATATTTCATTCAAAGAACACCTTTATGATCTCATAACTCCATGAAATTTATTGGAAAAATGAACATATGATTCATAGTTCCATTACAAGTGGAATAACCTCAATTGGAGGTGTTTATACTGAGTTTTGATTCTTTTATGGTGGTGGGGTCCATGTTGTCCGCCTAGAAAATTCCCAAACTTCAATGAATTTTTCAGGCCTCTAGATGCTCGAATCAGCCCCTAGTCCAGAAGATAAAGTTTAAGGAAATAAATCAAGTATTTCCACACAAAAATTCACTCAATTAGAAATTATATTTTTAAAGAAATGACCAAAACACCCTTGTGATAAAAATATGTCAAAAATCCAGAATTAAGCACTTTTCACAATTTTGCTCAAAATACATCATAAATCCAAAATTGATCCATATAAGATCAAATTGATAAATTTTGAGGGTTAAAACAATTTAAATTCATAAAAAATGTGGAAAATATTAGCTCTATCAACGACAATAGGGTCAGTGGGTGTATTTTTTGTCTTTTGGTTATTTTGTATATGAGATCGATTCAGTGGAAAAATAGTGTTGTATGATCGTATGGATTCCACATAGTACATTTTATATAACATTGTGTTTTATTTGATTATGTGGACCCTGATGAGAGGAATCCTAATTGACAGAGATTTTGCAAATGACGCCACTCTTGGCAACTGGCGAATAATTTCTTATGTCACGTTAGCCAAGCACGATTCAGATCACTATCTGATTTTGGTGAGTCTTATTGACAACATGGGGATGTTACCAATCCCATTCAGGTTCAATAACATGTGGTCTTCTCTACCATATTGCTCAAAGATTATCTAGGACACGTGGGGCTTAGGAAGCTCTAATCTTAACCCTCTTAGTTGCATCTTGAAACTCAAAATGATGAAGATCAAATTGAAGGAATGGAGAAAAAAGAGATCTAGCCTACTGTATGAAGAAATAGATGCTCTTCAATGCTCCTTGCACGCAGCCCAGGAGTAAATCACCAGGACTGATTTCTCGGGTGGTACTTACCAAGAGGCTGAGATGTCTTATAAGATTCACAACCTCATTAGACTCAGAGACAATATAAGAAGGGATTCCTTTAAAATCA